>JBAMCJ010000413.1:1462782-2925564 GCA_037075205.1 Drosophila prostipennis
TACTTATATAAATTTATTGTACAACATTTTGTGCACTTGATTGTATTTTTCTTAAGGGGATTTCCCTTTACCAAGAGCCGAAGATGAGTCAGTCTTTGAAGCCGGGTTTTAAATTCGCACCTGGTTCCAAGAAGTTTTGAAACCCCCGCTCAGCGGAGCTTGAAAAGCTCGCCTGGGAGGCTGTGGGCTTTGCGAGAGAGAACTTTCTCCCCATCTCGAAGCTCTTCCAATCCAATCCGAAGTGGAAAAACAAGCCGAGGCGGATTTCACGACGGGGCGATACCATCAGTTCGACTCTTGACGCGCTGCCAGAAACATCGTGAGCACCGCTTAACCCAAAGTATATATCCAGGGAAAAACATATAATATATAGACTGCGATTCCCAGAGAGTGGGAGTCGGAGTAACAGAAACAACACAAATCTTAGAAAAAGAGAGTGTTCTAGTGCAAGACAAGTTTATGTTTAGTACATTTGATTCTAAGTGGGCTGCAATAAATAAACAGAGCATTTCCCAACGTTAACAAAAAGTTAAAGCTCGAGAAAAACAACAAGTGAAAGTGCTTCCACCAACCGCAGCAAAACAAACGAAAAACCCAAACCAAAAAACCAAAACAAAACCAGATCTTTCAGCTGATTACTAAGCGATTTCGTTTTTGTGCATTTGTGATTAACTTATTTTTAGCGCTAATTGTTCCAAATCGAAGGTCACGCAATCCCCGTTCGTTTGCCTTGATTTTTGTTCAATTTCAGTTAAATTGAGTTACCAATTTTATGTTGATCTTCCGGTAGAGAAAAAAACAAATCAAGAGCAAGGGGAAAAACAAAAAATTATATTTTTTCTACATTGTTATCTTATCTCTTATCAGTTGCTAAGATAATTTGATATCTTAAAAATAAATATTAAGAAAATATTGTTTGTAACCAAAAGACAATTTATTTTGCATTTAATTGAAATATTGCCTAATATACTGTCGTTTAAAATGCCATAAAGTTAATTTAATTAATTGCCAACCTTGAACTTGTGAAAATTTTCTTCAATATAGAAAAATTCACATATATTCCCGACCGATCCCAGGAAAAACTGACGCAATGAGCGCCGTTGATGCCATAATCAATTACAAGCGCAGTCCCAACGAGGACTTCTACGGTCTGCTCCATTGCGATGAGAACTCATCGGTAAGTTGACGTTGTAATCTTATTTACCACCTACTATATATCTATTTATCTGACCACCCCCCTATTTTACCTTTACTCGAAATGTTTGCCCTAACTTTTGCTAAGCTTGGCTGCCAAACTCACTTGGTCCTTCAAACTTTACTCCGAATTTAATTAGGGTCTAATCGAATTGCGGCTTTCAAAAGTGCGACTAATCGAATTGGGGCTTTTAGCTTGGAACAGTTTAGAGTGGCGCTGGCTCACATTGATAGCTCTTCTAAGCCTTAAAGTCCGAGTGTTTATTAAATGTTCGTGCAGCCAATATAAACCTTCGCATGAAACCATCTTTGAAATCAGATACAATTCGTGTGGCGGCTCGGCACTGAGAGAAAAACTATAAAAATTGCTTAAGATGATAATGGATTGGAAGAAGTAATGAAACATATATTTTCATTAAACTTGGATCACAAAGCTAACATACAAAAAAGTATAGCTTTAGATAAAAGCATCTTTATAAAACATCTTCCTTAAATTTAATAGAACTTGGATAATATTTATTAAATTTATATTATAAGCAATCTTTAGAAAGACTAACTTAACTGAATTATTATTATGTAATGTAACTGTTTTTCAAAAATAATTGTACATTTTTATTTCAAATCTTTTAAAAAGTACAGATTTTGAAACCCAAAAAATAAAATAAATACATTTTCTGGTAGTTTGGTATTAACTAACTTAACTGGGTAATTATTTTGTATTGTAAGTGTTTTACAAAAATAATCCTAAATTTGTAGATTTAAAATCTTTGAAAAAGTACAGATTTTGAAACCCAGAAATTAAAATAAATACATTTTCTAGTAATTTTATTTTGTATTTAAATGATAGTACCGAAAATCCTAACTAACTTAGTGAATACTTGATTTTTCCACTATTTTTCTAGAATGTTTATAGATATTTCTAGATTTTCTCGCTGTTTGTTTCGAAGGCGAGAGGTTTGCTTTGAGAATTAGTTTCAATTACTCAGTCAGCCATCGTAGATTGGCAGAATTGGCGTTGATCCGCCGCAGCTGCAGTTGCAGCATCGAGAATCGAGCATCGAGCATCGAGTGCAGTTTGAGTCGGCGGTCCAGAGACCCAGGGATCCGCAGACTCAAAGGTTTACCCTCGGCAAACCAAGAGTTAAGAGCCCATCTAAGCCGAGCGATTGTTGGGTAAACCAACTGCTGTCTGAACGGAATTAACGAGCTCGGTGTTTGGCAGGCAATCTCGGGCGGCTTAATGGCATTTACCCATCGGCAGACTCGATTCCTGGCATCCTCCTGACATTCATCTTGAGTTGTCACATTTTCGTTGCGAGTTTCTCGCCTTTAATCAAATTTATTGGCCCGGAAAATACTCAGGTTAGGTGGCAGAGAATCTATTGAATTATGCAGGAGCTCCAGGACCCAAAGTCCCGTCATCGATTTTGCTGGGCATGTAAACAAAATCAAATATTTGTAGAAAACTTGGGGGAAATTCAAGGGGCATTCGGGGAAGCTAAGCATTATGGCCCGGCCTTTATCACGTAGTCTTTAGTGACCCCTCGCCCCAATCTATAGACTATCTCCAGTGCCCCGGCAATTATCTCGACTTGGCATCCATTCTCGCCACTCGAGAATGCAGCCATTCCATTCTCATGCAGATTAGTTTTGTGGGAATTTGCATACGCAAGCCAAACAACCAGAGCTGCGCAAACTTCAAATGTTTTCGGGGCTAATTTGAGGAGGATTCTGGCCATTTTAATTGGCCGGGTGCAATCTGATGGGGGAATTAATTAAGTGGCAATTGCAATTGGTTCGGTGTGACTGTGGTGCAAATTTATCGAATGGCCGGGCATTCGATTGTGTAGAGCAAAAGTACAGTAGCTACTTTCCCCTGGGCATCCAAACAGGAGCACGAAATTCTGTGGAACAGATTCCACTTGTCTAATTATAGAAACCCCAAGGCTGCGGCTGCTTTGGCCACGTACACGCCGGCGTATGAGCAATATTAATTGCGCTGAAATTAATTATACGCACCGTTGCAGTGCGGTTGGCACAGCAAATGAAGCTCGGCGCTCAAAGCATGCAAGTAATCCACTTTCTGGAATGAAAGGCAAACCAAACCATCAATTCTGTCAACATAGAGAGAGATTCTCATATGTATATTTTCCAAACACCATGGTGACCTAAATATGTTTTGCTCTGTGGCAGCTGCTTTTTGACGTTTCCCCCCGCGAACAATAGATTCGAAACCGAATGGAATAAAAAGGGACCCATGCCGGTCATTCTCATCTCTGTGCGGCTGCCTTGGTCCTTTGTGTGCCGACCGATGGTGCGCGAAAAGCCATTTCCATTTACAAGACAATAAACAAGCAGCTTTGTGCGGCGAACACCGGGAGGAATTTTGGATTTTTTGGCATATTTTTCCATAGATACAAGAAAATAAAGAGAAATAACTGGAAAATTAAAATTATTTTGATATAATACAATTTGAATTCGGAAGAATACATTTGCATTGCATACTTTTGGACACATTTTTCCCTAAAACAACGAATTTATTAAATTAATTTTATTTAATTTAATTATTCCCAAAAATGTATTATTGTTAAAAAAGAAAACATAGAAAATAGAGATAAATAACTAGAAAATGAAAAAAGTGTTTAAAAGTATGCTATAATATAACTTGAATTCAGAAGATTGTATTTGTATTGCATACTTTTGGACACCTTCTGATTATTATATGCATAAAATGCAATCAATATTTTTTAAAATTTATAAGAAAATATAAATAAATAAGTAAATATATATAATATTTATTAGGCAAACATTTTAAGATACTTTTATTATCCACAATTTATTTTTAAGAATTCCCCAGTTTCTCTCAGTGTGCCCTGTCAGCATCATCGCCATCATTACTTTTATTTCTTGCCCCGAGGACCATAAAGTCAGTATCAGATCATCGTTGGTAGCTGTCAACTTGTTGCTTTTGGCCGAAAGACACTCGGGCTTAATTAATATCAATTGTTTGCCAAGTGTCAAAAGCCTTTTTGCCCGAGTCAAGGACACTGACGAGTGAATTAATTTGGCAACAGCACTTTAAACCCTCAAAGTTTTTCCCCAGCTTTTCTCCCCGCTTTTCCCCCAAGATACGAATACAAGTACAAGTAGTTTTTCCCAAGCCCCCGCCGCAAAATAATGGCAAAAAGCGACAGCTTTTCTATTACTTTAAGTGGTGCTCAACTGCGCACGAACGTTTTTGCTCGTCAAGTTTTAATGTTTGCTTATTGTTATTTCGTTATTCGTGGTTGGTTGTTTGGGGATTTGATACCCACATTTTCAGAGGGGTTTGGGGGTTTTCTTCTGCAAGTGACAGCTTTACCTGAGCTGCGGTCTCCTTGGAAATCTGCATGCCGCAGGAGACATTCGCATATCAGCCGTGTCCTTGTTTGCCCTCCCATTATGTAATGTCTACCTGATATCGTACATAATGTGTTTGCCCCGAAAGGGCATTTTAAATATTTATGCCGCAAAATACTTGGTTAATTTGCTGGCAAAGAGAATTCATCATCGCAATTCACTTAACTTGGCTAACTAATTTATGCCTTGCTCTTTTTCCTTTTTTTTCAGCCCGAGCAGATCCAGGCCGAGTACAAAGTCCTGGCCCTCCAATATCATCCCGACAAGAACGCCGGCGACAAAGAGGCGGAGGCCAAGTTCCAACAGCTAAAGGTAGGCAAAAAAGAAAAGGAAGATTGAAAACACAAAACACGACGAGAGATCCAAGAAAAAGGCCAGCGTTTCGGCATTTTACATATTTAATGAAGTTTCCCAGGGTGTGGCAGCTGCTTTTTGGGGAGTGTGAGAATCGGGTGGCCTGTAAATTTGACAGCCTGTGGGGCAATATGTTCGAGATGAAAGTTACCGGAGCGAGCTTAAAATTAAAAGATGCTTAAACATGATACTCAGTGTGTTTAAACATCCTCGCAGGAGGCGAAGAACTTCGAATGTTTAAATACCTCGGGCGGAATTTATCCTGAGAACTCGGGAGATAAATATTAAGCCACGCAATCCGAATTGATTATCTCAAGAAAATAAAATTTAAAGTATTTTAAATCTGGGAAATGAAATACATCTAAGGGTACATAATATTTTAGTTGCCATAAAACAGCTTTATTTTACCAAATAATTACTAAAGTTATATGAAAGTAAATTTCACTTGAATTTTAAATATAAATAATATAAAAATTATTTCAATTATTTCGGTTTTAAAAAATATTCACAAGATACTAAAATAAAACAAGGTAATCTTTAAGAAACGCCTTTTGAATTTCACTTGAGTTTTAAAGAATATAAATAATATTTCAAATTATTTCACTAATAATATTTCGGTTTAAAAAAAATGTCCAATAGATACTAAAATATATCAATTCAATCTTTAAAAAACGCCCTTTAAATTAAGTTCAGTTAATAGTTTCACAAAGCCAATCCTGTTTCAAAGGACTTATAAAACAATAAACAAATAATTTATGTATATTCAAGAAAAGCCAAGTTCGAGAACATTTATACAATCTCGAGGAGTTATAAAAGGCAAATCTAAATGGAAATGGAGAGCGGAGTAAAAAGTTGAGTTCTGCGGAAGTTGGCGGACTTTTGGAACCGTATAAATGGCTCGAGTTCAGTTCAGAACTTTCTGTTTCGCATCTTGATAAGTTGCTAGAGGAAATGGAGAGCATTTTCCTGCAAAACCCCCCCTCACCCCCCCCAGTTTCCCATTGATAGTTTCTGTAATTAGGTGGGGCCCACTCAACCGAACGCATCTATTCAAAATCGTGTCTGTCAGTTGGGGAAAGTTTTAAGCTGCATTAAACAATGGCTGCCCTTTGCACACACACGCACACACACACGCACGCACTTAACCCACTTACACAGACACACTATTCAGTGGCTCAAACACACACACACTCACACACACCCTGGCCTCAAATTGAATTTTCCCAGCGACAAAAGAAAAACAAGGCGGCAACGATGAGATAAAATAAATTACCCATACGAAATATATTTTTTGAAAACGTTTATTGATTTTCCCCATCAAAGCAAAAAAAAAAAATAAGGGCGTTGGGGGTAGGAAAAAGGCGTGTCGGAACCTGACAACTCATTAATGTGTGGCTAAAAACAAAATCAAATTGATGTGGGGGAAAAGTGACGGGATGCCAAAGGTAGAAATGGGGGATAATTTGCCTCGAGGGTTGGGAAAAATGTAAAAGTAAAATTAGAGTTTGACAGGTAATGTGAGTGAATTGTTATTAATTTTAGCGAAGGAATAAAAAGTTTATTATGCGTAGAGCAAAAAATATATTCTCAGTAAGTTTAGGACTAATATTTAATTAACTTCGGTATAAATATATTTTAAGGGTCAAAATAATTAATATAAAATATAATCTATATATATTTTTTATAGGATGTTATCTTGATAAAGAATTTAATTAGTTAATTTCCTTTTTAGAATTCCTTCGAAAAACATATGAACGAATTTTTAATAGAATTGCTGATAATAAAATTGTATTAAAATCCAGAGGTCTGCTTTCCAATTAGCTTTTTCAAGAAATGCATTTCAATAAGCTGTAAGCTGCTTTTCAGGGAATTCGCTGGCTGTTGAAGCCCGGCAATTCAGTTTACTGTAGCTCCCACCAGGTTGTTGATGTATTTGTATTATATTTTCTCCGTTCCATGGCGAACATGAAGTTTTAACACACTGAAATAACAAAGGGCCAAATTAAGGGCGAAATATGCATGAGGGTCCTTGGTTCTCGATCCTCGGTTCCTCGGCCCCTTGGTTCCCCGATTTCCCTGGACTGAGGCAATTTCCCTCCCGACTCGTAATCATACTTATGGCTGTCCGGCGGAGCTGGAATGTGCCGTACAATTTACGGCTCGTAAATTTTGGACGTGCATGTGTTCGTGGGGCTCGTAAATATGCCAGGATATGCAGGAGGACTTACCTTTATGGCCAGCCCGTAAAACAAAAAGCGTGAGCGTATGTGAGCCCATGAAGCGTTTAAAATGAAATGTTGAGATTTGAGATTTTCAAAAGGCCAGCATTCCTAGAGAAATCCCACAGCCACGGCCCACATTTCCCCGAGGAGTATGCAAATGAGACGGGACTTTATCATCCTGGCAACTCGACTAACAACTTACAACACAATTTGCAGTTGTCAAGCTGTCCCTCTAAATCCCCCAGGCCGTCAAGAAATACTGCCGAGGATCCCAGGATAACGAAAGGATAAACAAGAGTGGATTGGAATTTGATTCTTGTCAGGTGCAGATGAACCGCTTCCGAAACTGTTAATTGCCGCTCTCCAAAGGGTCTGAAATGGAATTTTATTTCCATAAAAAACCGCTCAACGATTGCTGCTAATTGAAGACAAACAAACCGCTAGGTCTCCGGTTTATCCTGGCTGGAGCCTTGTTTGCTGACCCACATAATCAGTGGGTAGTGAAATAATTGATTATCATGTAAACAGGGCACCGAAAAGCAGCCGGAACAATAAAACAGCAGGCCAGCGATGAAATCTCAGCGCCTCAATTGAGCATGAGTGTAAGTGGGTGTCTGTCTATCTGGGTATCTGCACTGGGAGAAAATATTATAGATCTCTAGAAAAGGAAAATCACTTGAAAATATGCCTAAATATTGTAGCACAATATTTTTTATGTTTAAAAGTCCAATGGTTAAATGCTGAAGACAATGTTTTATATTTTACAGCATTTTCAAGGGATTTTATATCACAAATTATTAAATCATCAAGATCTTAATTGGAAAATTAAACTGTTAATATAAATAATAAAAAACAATTGTAAAATTACTTATAAAGGTGTTGAAAAGTATGCTACAATATAAATGCAGCATAAATGTAGATAAATTCTGAAGACTAATTCTGATATTTTAAAGCATACTTCTATGCGCCTTTTAAAGTGATTTTAAATCACAAGATATAAAATCCTTAGTATCTTAATCGGAAAATTAAAGTTTTAATTTTCTGAAAATTCTACATCTAACATTTGTTAAATTTGTAGTAAAATTACTTATAAAGGTGTAAAAAAATACTGTTTTAATACAAAATGTAACAGATTAAATTAAAAAGAAGACGTTCTAGTTTCGACTGCATACTTTTAGACACCTTTAATACACCTTTTATTTACCTTGCTGTAATATTAAATTTAGCTAACATTTAATTAGTAATTTTTTGTGCAGTGTGTCCTTCTGTGTGTATTGAACACCCTCGAAGCGTGTCGGTGCCCACCGCTGTGGTTATGTGTGTCTGTTGGGTCTGGCCGTAAAAGTAGTCAAGATATATATCAAGCCCCAGCCGAGGCTATCAAAATCACTTGAGCGTGCAAATATGTGAGAGCCCCTCCGCAGATGAGTGTGTATGAGTGCGGGTATTCCCCTAGTGTGTGTGTGATTGTGTGTGTGCCAATAAGTGTGCTATAGGAAGGCATATGAAATTGATTAACATGCAGGCACAACCAGAAAAGAACTTGGAATGGGTTGGCATCCGAAACCTGTGCTGCTGTTTATTTTGCACTTGAGCAAATCCGAATCCTGACTTTCATGGGGGCGCTGATCAGCTTTTATAAATGGATGGGTGTGTGGGTGCCCCTTTCATGTTTCAGTTTCATTTCAGAGAAAAATTGATTAAAGCCTGCTTCTTGTTACACACACATTTTGAGCTGAAAACTGAGAAATTTCATTCAATCTGTGTCACAGATTATTCATGGCTAGGATACAGGAATTTGGTAGAAAACAATTTCAAAGGAATGCCAAAGGACAGGGTCAGTGGAAAGGCTATTTACAAGAAATTGAGACCCTTGCATTTCCTTGAAATATATTCTTTTGTTGCTTTGATTGCAGTCTGTAAAGCAATTAGTAAAATAAACAAACATGCATGTTTTTTCTGTCTTTTTAATCGATTTTAAAATCGGGATATCGTATTACTTGAGTTAATACTTATATTTAAAAGGTAAATTATTGAGATAAAATATTTTAGAAAATTAAAACAGAATGTCCAAATATGGATTTAAGTTTGAGATCATTAATCATTAATGGGTCTAAAATATGAAGATATATATCTAAGAAAATTTAAAGATAACGGGAAAGGAAAAAGGGTATCTGAGCTAAAGAGCATAAATCATCTGTTTACCTTATACACAGAAAAAAAAATTCGATATGAAGTAGGATCAATTCTACCTTATTTCATATCAATAAAAAGCCAATGTGATTTTTGTCAAATTTATGATTCAAACATATCATGATATCACATCATATTATATAATAAGATAAACATAATCTTTATTCATATCAAAATGATATGAATAACATATCAATTTGATCTTTTGTCAATTTTCTTTCTGTGTATGAAGGTATATGGTGAAGGTAAATTCACAATGAAATTACCCTCCTATTTTCTCTCTGATAAAGTTTAAAATATATAAAATATTAAAGTATTATTCATATTCTTTTCTAGGAGGCCAAGGAAACCCTGTGCGACCCCGAAAAGAGGGCCGTTTACGACAAGTGGCGCAACAGCGGCATCTCGATGAGCTACAAACAGTGGCTGGGCATGAAGGAGCATGTCGGTCAGGTGAGAAGATACACGATTGCCGAGAAAGTGGATAAAGAGGTATGCGTTATGGGCCACGGAACTCAGCGAACTCCAGAGAAGTACTCCTCGTCCTTGACCCCCTCTCTTTCACTCTGTCTAGCCCTCTCACTCACTCTCTCTGTGTGGCACAAAGGAAACTCAACTCCATTCCTTTATTTCCAGCCTTTTTTGCTTCACTTTTGTGTTTCCTTCATTGGTTTGTTTTCCAAGCTCCTAATGAAATTTGTAAGCCAAGCCGGAGTTCATTTTTGCCGTAGCACAATTAACGCGATTATTCATTACCCACCCGAAAACCACCCAGTTTTCCGCGTCCTTCGAGAGCTCTATGGTAATTTCCGCTGCCGGGCGAAGCGGAAATTGTCGCCCATCCATCAGCGGCTGACATTGTCCGGTCTTCTAGGGGAGGGTGTGGGGTTATGAGCCCCAAATCCGCATTTGCATTTCTAATTTTCAGCTCGGACACCTAGCTGAAAACGAACTTCACGGTGAAAAGGCTGCCAAAGTCGGAAAAAGTCCCTTGAAATCAATAAAATTCAAGGGGAAACTGCCAGCAATAGAAACTCCTTTCAAGGTAGTTCATTATGAAAAGGTTGTCGTCTTTGTGCTCCACTTTTGTTCAGAATTAGAACTTTTCATGGAGTCTGCTAGTAATTTTCATTGACAAATTTACGACAGAGTAGGTTTTATACCCAAAATAAACTTGATATGAACCGATGATAGATTTTACGTTATGTGGTATCAATTCTTACTTTATATGCTCGAAATGTAAGCAACAGAGCAGTTCGATTTTTGAATATGTCTTTCTCCCTTTCTCATCTATTTCTAATTAAGAAAGTTTGTCACCCTGCTTCTTCCTATCTTTTTAGAAGTCAGAGAATCTCCGAGATAGAGAAATCGGTATTGCTTGGTAAAAACGATATGCCAGAAATTTAGCATGCGCATATCGATTTAAACGCTTCTTTTTTTTTTGTGTCTAGTTTAGATTGAAATATTTTATATTAAAAGATTTTAATAAGTAGGGAATTTAAAAATTAAATGTTGTCGTAAAGACTATAATTTTTAAATTACTGACTGCAATTACTGGAATAGGAAATTTCGTTTCCGAATAGAAAATGTCCTTTTTAAAATATATTGCCTACTTTTAGATGCTTAAATATTTTATTTTAAAGTATTAAGTTTTCCAGTTCTTTCCACTCGTAGTTTTTATACTTACAATACCCTTGGAACCCCCTGTTCTTCCCATTTCTCTGTGTCTCAATCTCTCTATAAGCCCGCTCCTGAGTGCCCGACGAACTCCACCGAATGTACAAACCTCTCTTGAATGTGCCTCTTCATCCAACTCTATGTGTACCCGTGTGTGTGTTTCTGCATGCGCTTCGAAAGAGGACCAATGCACCTGCAGCAAGTAAATCAGGTTGCCTTGGTTCTCGACTGAAAAACCGCGGGAATTTTATCTAATTAAATACCTTTGTGCTCTGACCGCCAATCAAAGTCCATGCACTGGGTGACCCCCAAGACCAAGGATCGCATGCTGCCGGAGGCCGGAGGAGCAGCTGCCCAGGGGCAGGGCCAGGGATCTGGAACCGGGGCAGGATGCAGCAGCGGTGGCCTGACCGCAGCCTCGCCCAATCCCGCCCACCGGCGGGCCTCGGAGGGCGGGGCGGCCTTGTATTACGGCAGCCGCAAGGGCGAATGGGGCGGCGAAAACACCGATGTGGCCAACAAGTTTCGCAACTACGAGATCTAAGTGAAAACTTGGCCAGACATCCAAAAAAAAAAAAGTTTCAATTTAAAACAAAAAAAGAAAACATTTACACAGCAGCATATTATACCAAGTCGAACCGAAGAAGTTATGCAATTATATCAAAATATTCTGAAAGGGAAACAAAAGTTTATTATCAATGTGTAACTTAAGCGTTGCGAACTACAGAGCACAGATACTCGTCTATAGATGTTTTATAGGTGTACAAAAAAATATATATCTAGAAAAATGGTAATTAACTAACGTATATTTAAGAGAAAAGAAACTGTAATTTCAATAAACTCCCCCGACGACGAAGAAATCCCAGGCGGAGCGGCAAGAATTTTAAGTTGAATCGTAACTTAGTCAAATTTTAACGCATTCACATGCATAACATAATATATACACACCATATATACTATTGATAAATATATATTTATGTAATCAGTGTATTTGTATATCGATGTTTCAAACTGTACCACGAATGTACCCCCAAGACAATCCCTTGGCAGCAAACAAAACTAAGCTAAAGCTAAAGCTAAAACTGTAACTGAAACAAAACTAAAACTATAAACTAGTGACAGTCTAGCAAATCACCCACCACAAAGCGAAAAAAAAAGAAATGCATATTAAAAGACATAATAAAGCGAATTTAAACCTTTATACACACGACACATTTGCATAGTCAAAAAAAAAACTCTCACTCGGTGTCCTTTTTAAATGCAACATTGCAAAAAAATCTCCAAACTGAACTATTTTCCCTAGAAAATCTACAAAAAAAGAGACAAAATATCAAAGAAAAATCAAACAAAAAAAATGAAATAAGAAGAGAAATTTATATAAATGTTTTAATGGATAGAGCGGTGAACTTTTCCAACTTATACATGTAGCTGAGAATTATTGTCATTATTATATTACAACTATTATGCGCAGAGCAGAGAAAATAATTACTACATAAATGTTGTTGCTGGATTTAAATGCATTACATATACAACTACATATGAATGTTTGTTTTAAGACATACTCTATTGAATTTATTCAAATACACACATATTGCGGATAGAGCAGAAGATCAGATCGGAAAGTATAGGAACAGCTGCAGGCCAAAGCCAAACGACCCCGTGACCCCCGGTGACCCCTTAGAAGGGGCGCCTGCGGGGGGCGGGGCACCAGCTAGTACGCAATTAATTAGTGTTTGTTCCAACTTAGCTGGCCATACATGTTACAAGCAGCGAGCGAACAGATCACAAATAAATCAACTTTTTTGAAAGGGGTTCCCACTCCTGGCGGAACCTCAGGTATTCAATCGTGTGTATTTACTGGGGGGAGGTATTTTGGGGAGTAATCTATAGGAAAGTAAGTAAATTTCTTAATTTCAAATAAATATTAGTAAATTGTATACTGCCAAGGAACATTTTTAAAGTAAATTTAACAAATTAAAGAGAAATGTTTAAAAAATCATAAAAATTTGCCTTTAACTTCAAATATTTGTATTTATTATAGTAGCTATATATTTCCACACTAATATAAGTATTCTCTAAGAATTATTTTTGAAAAAGGCATATTTTCTTTCAATTGTAGTATATTTATAATATATTAAACCTAAACTCTGTTTTATTAAAGCTTGACTGGATTTTTGTTTAATTATACCTAACTAATATTAGTTTGTTAAACAGAAGCTGCCTGCTTTTCATTTCTTTTACTTAGTTCCAAAATTTGGGCAAAAGTAGCCAAGGAATCGTCCCAAAGTTCACAAGGTCGACGATCAGACTGATCATTTTCACGGATCCAGCGATTTTGAACTATACAAATTAAAAAGAATTATGGGATCCATAATCATAATATTATATTTTTTTAAAACGAACCCCATTTTGAACCAGCGATAATGGGACAGGCACCATGTTGTGTTCGAACATCGCCCACTCCAGAGGCATGAAGATTATGCCAAAAGGCAGCTGTAGCAAAAAAATTAGTTAAGTAATTAAATAATTAAAAAAGGTTTATAAAATAAAAAGAATAATTAAGAATATACCTGCGTATTTCTGTGGCTTTAAGAGTGTCCTTAGCTGGGGAAAAGCAGTGCCTCCACCTTGTTCCACATCAGAAAGCTGTTAAAAGTTAAGAACAAACATAATAAATAATAATAAAAAACAAAACAAAATAAAATGTAAAATGGTATTTAAATAATAATTTTTTTTAATCATTCAAAATCTAAAAAAAATAGTTAAAAATCCCAACTTGGGTATACCTTTAAATCATATATTTTTGGTTTACTCACATAGAAGAGAACTGTGGCAATGCGATTGCCCAATTCGGGAGAGGATACCAATCCAGCATCAAACTGTTGAGTGAGAAGGATATTATATTATATCTTCCATTATATATCACTAAAGAAGGCTCCCCCAACTTACAGAAGTCTGGTAGAACCAATCCATGTGCTGTCCGTAGTGGCCTCCGATTCCATAGTTGGCAAACTGGTGATCCTCTGCGTATTTCATGTTCATATTGGTCATGTCGGATACCCTCTGATCGATGGTCGCTAGAACCTTATGAGTTGTGGCCGGCATAAAGGCGAACTGACTGGTTCTCACATTCGAAACCAGCGACTCATTGTTGCTCGTTATGGTGGCCCTAATCAGCCTGTTTTCGGTTAGTTTCTTTATAACATCGATTTCGCTCTGGTATATGACATCGTGATAGAGCACGAGTAGGGGATCCTGGAAAAGTTCCTCCGCCTTCAAGGGTGCTATCCATAGGAAAGGATGCGTTTCGGTTACATAACCACAGCGAAGATGACGTTTTTCCTTGGGGGTAAGTTGCCAATGGCCACTGCAGGTGAGGCTGTAGCCCTGAAACTCACCCACCAGCTCATCCTCCTTGGGAATGGGCTGGAAAAATTAAATAATAATTTTAAATTCTAAATCTCTGAAAGAAAACCACTTACTGGATGTTCTAGAATAGGCTGCGATTTGTTTAATAAAGCCTTTTCCCCTAGAGCCTCCAAAAAACTCTCGTAATTCCTGGAATGCTCCTCGCTGGCTGGTTGAATTTGGATTAGCTCCTGGTAGGTTTCATTGAGACCCCGAAAGTCCTCCAGTTCCTTTTTGGCTTGAACCAAAAGAGCCAGGATCTGTGGCTTTAGATCCTTTTCCTTTTCGCCTCCTGTCAAACGATCTTTGGCTTCCATTAACCAGGAATGAGCCAATCTGGGATGCTGATCCCTGAGAGCCAATCTGGCAATATCCACACAGTGCTCCGAGTTCAATTGGGTGCTAGGAATTATACAAAATATTTGAAGGGAGATTTTAAAATTAAATTTATTTATTTACCCATAATCCACGCCATCCAAAATTCCCCTTACCAAATCCTTGGCCTTTAATCTGTAAACATATTGCAATCGAAGTAGACCATCTATAGCTCCCTCGAGTTCCTTTTTATCAGGCATTGCCTCCCGATTTCGTAGCTTCCTCAGGCGATTCAGGGATTCTGGGGTCATTAAAGTCATTAAAAATGATTTTAGATTAACTATTTTCCAACTCACTTTCGCCTGTTGAAGTCTCCATTAAGTTCTCAACTCTTTGCCAATCCACAGTCAGTCTTTTATTGAGCAAATATTGATTTAGAGGACTGTCGAAATAGGCTGGTCCCCATTCACGGGCCTCATTTCGCTCGTTTTCAAATTCCCTAAGTCGACTAACAAATAAATAAATATAAAACATTAACTTTAAGAAGAAAAATAAATTTTAAAAACCTTCTTACGCCTTTAGGAAATCCAATTTTCCCTGATTATCGGCTAGAAATTTCTGCATATGCTGAAGCATTTTCTGTTCGTAGCCAAATACTTTGGTCATCTCGTTAATGGAGGAATAGAACTCCCTTCCAGAAACTCCGGAAAATAGTTGGTGGATCACCAAGAAAATCACAGGAAACACCGGGAATATCATTCTGACTGAGATCCGCTCTCGAGAGCTCTTCGATTCCAACTGATTCCGGCATTTGACCCCTTAGAATATTACATAAGCCATAAGAAGTCAGGGGTTTCGATCGATAGATGAGAAACCTGTTCTCACACGCACCCAAAGAAAGTGCCGAGTTCGTTGAGCCAGCAACTGGTTTTGCTTAGATAATAACTAATGTGGATCTTACTCATATGGAAATGGCAAAACACGCAAAAGTTAAAGAAAATAAAATATTAAAGGAGATAATTAGATTTTATTGGAAATACTAAAACTGTATTTCAATTGCTAAAACTTTCTATTGATCTTGTAGGCTTTTTAAGGTGAATATTTGGTAATATTATAAGAAAAGTATTCAGCTGTTTGAAAAAAATGAAAAAAGCGTGCAAAATTATATATTAAGGTGTAACTAATAACCAAATAAATTTAATTAAAATATCACAGTACAAGATTATATTTTTCCTGTTAAAGTTAAATGTTGTGAGATGCAGAATGAGGATTTGGAAACTGCTGCTTATTGGCTTTCTCCCTTTAATTCTGAGCACGGATCAAAGTGAGGGCTCCCAAAAGCGGTATTCAAGATCTGTGGTGAATATGGATGACTTACTGAAAATAGAAGACGATCTGGTTAGCAATTTGGAAAATTATATGGCTATACTCTCCCAGAAAGCTAAAACTATTAGGTGGTGAGTTAAAAATGCTGGATTTTTGTACCATAATTTAAGTAAGCTTTAAAGGGGGATCCATCAGATGAGGGAAATGCTAAGAAGAACAAAGACATTTTGGAACAGCCCTTATATCATTTACTACCTCATTCGTCACCTGCAAGCTGATTGGCTGATGTGGCAGGAATATCTGGAAAAGCCTTTCGGTTTGGGTTCGTCATTCCCTAATAATTGTTAGTTCTTTAGTTCTTAAGAGTATCTTTTTCCCAGAACAATTGGCTTACATAAACGCAACTAAGGATACATTGCCAAAGGAACATGACTTTGAGGATGCTGCCGATGCAATTAGAAGAATGCAAAGAACCTACGGGATGTTATCAAAAGATATAGCCAAGGGTTTGCTAAATGGAGTGCAATACAAGTATGTTTAAATCACCTTTTTAAGAAAAAAGTTAGTAAATTCAAGTAAAATATTAGTTCTTCTTTGGCATCCATTAATTGCCTTGCAATGGCTCATCATTTGATGAACCAATTTCGTTGGTCTGCTGCAAAACAATGGATTTTGGCAGGTATTAAAGCTCAGGATCAAGAAGGTTCCAAAACAGAAATGGAGTTGCTGACGGGACCAACAAAGGCTGAACTCTATAGAACCCTGGGAAAAGTTCGAATGGAGCAGGGTGATTAAAAAATAGATTACTATGATATTTTAATTTATAATCGAAATCTTTGAATTGTAGGAAACGAAGAAGAAGCTTTGAAAGCCTATCAGGCTGCCCTGAAATATTCGCCCCATGATGAGAAAATATTCCAGGAATATCAAGACTTAAAGAAAAGATATCTTACGTTATGACTAACCGAACCGTTTAGAGAGGAGCCAGAAGATGATATCGAAGAAATGCAATTGCCGCCCTGTTGCAGTGGTCGCTGCGAAGTGCCCAGAAAACTTAGAAGACTTTATTGTGTGTATAACCATGTAACTAACCCATTCCTGCGAATATCACCCATCAAAACGGAGATTCTATCCATTGATCCCTTTGTGGTGATCCTCCATGACATGGTCTCCTTAAAAGAGAGTGCTCTAATACGATCTTCAAGTGAAAAACTCATCGTGCCATCCGAAACAGTCAACGCCGCCGTGACAAACGAGTTTATTGTTGCCAAATTCCGAACTTCAAAGTCAGCTTGGTTTGATAGCGATGCCAATGAGGCGACTTTAAAGCTAACTCAGCGCTTGAAGGATGCCACTGGCTTGGATATGAAGCATTCGGAACCCTTTCAGGTCATCAACTATGGTATAGGGGGCTTTTTTGAGACCCATTATGATGCGTTGCTTTCGGATGAGGAAAGATTTCTCGACGGATATATCGATCGTATGGCTACGAGCCTTTTCTATGTAAGTATATTGAACTTAGCTATAAGTAATACTCATTACTTAAGGGAAAGATAAACAAAAATTAGTTTTGAAAGCTCAAACCTTAAGATACAAGTTTAAAAATCCAAAGAGATTTATAGATTGTGAGTATATTTGGATTTCAGTTTCAATTAGTTACAATAAATGCTCATCCGAATCTCGGCTTAATCATCATTTCGGCAAAGTTACTGTAACTGAACGAACGCCAATAAATATGAGAATCGCATTTTCCATTAAGATTACTGCAAGACAAAAATCTGTTAGTAATTAAATTTAAATTAATTTATAACTTTATATACCTGTTTCCGCAATCAACGAACCACCAGCCACTGGAATATAGATTAGCGCAATGTCCTGTAGAATTATCATTGTCCCGATCAAAGGTGGAAAACTTCTTTCCTTCGCTGTCTCTCAAGGAGTCTTCGACATTGGGTGGCCCACGATATGAGCCCAGTGTTTTTAGCTCATAGAATTCCTGCTCGCTTCCAATTTGGAAGTTATCATAGTAAAAGAAGGCCGGTTCTCCACTTTCCCTGCGCAGCCTGATGTACAGTTTGTGGCGCTTTTCCGTGGTCAACTGATGCAGCTTCTCCAAACCGATGAAAAACTCCCCCGTTGAGTTTCCAAAACCATCCTTATAATCCGTCCAGCTTCGATTGAAGTCCACCGATCCATCCTGGCGCCTTTGAATGGTTGACCAACCAAGCTTCACTTGGTTATCCTTCATTCTCAGTTCCTTTCCTATATACTCGATTTGTTCTATTTGCTCTCTAATTTTCAATTCTTTCAATTGATTGCTTGATTCTGCATCTACCAGTTTCGCATCTTGTTTAATGCTATATCTATCTTTTTGTTTTATAAGCTGGGTTTTGGTCTTAATTTCCTTTTCTGCATCAACCAACTCACTTTCTAACTCACTAATAGTTCCAGTCAAGGAGTTAACCTTATTGCTGAGCTCGGAAATTAGCTTGCCCTTTGATATTATATCATCCTCTTTGTGTTTAAGGTTTTCAGTTATAGCCTGAATATCTTTAAGTTTCGAATTTACCAGATCTTCCTTGATTTTTAACTGCTCTTCTGCATTTGTCAACTCAATAGTTATGTTGCTAATTTCTTTATCTTTTTCATATGTTAAGTCTTTAATTTGATTTTGGCAATTCACAATTGACAACTGGCTCTGCAAGCTGCTAATGGCATTTATTTGATCGGTTTTTTCTTTTATTATATCATCTTTGCATTTCATTTGAAGTTCTGCAATAGTCAGCTTACTTTGCAGTTCTTTAATAGTCTCTTCCAAAGATGTCGATTCCGTGGCCCCATTTACGAGATATAGCTGCTCTAGCAGCGAAGACACCAGAAATATCAAGAAAATGCCCAATTTCATGTTGGTTGATCAGCGACTCCGAAAACCGAACTGAACTCAAACCCAACAAAGTGCTCAAATTTTATAGCCACAGCTTCTATCGCAAAAGCTGCATACATATGTACAATGTACATACATATATGTGATAACATATTGTACACCAAGAAAAAAACCGGTTGAAACTTTCAAAAAGAAAGAACCAACTTGGTCATAAAGTTAAACAATATTCGAGTGTCTATTTTCGAACGAATAGGGTCAGAAATTAAATTACAAAAAAAGGTAATCAATCAATCAATCAATTTTGTGGTAACAAAATGTAAAAGAAATCTTGATTTGTTAAAGTAGAGAGTAATTAAATTACATTACTATATTTTTATTATTATTAAAATTATAAAAAAAAATTTTGAGTTAAAATATATTTTTAAAACTATTTCTTTACAACGCAATAAAATTATAGCTCCTTATCTTCCGCAAATAATCACGTCTTTAACAAGTATGCCGGATGCAATGTTCACAAAAAATAAAAAAAAATCATATCAAAAATAAACATTTATAAAAATTAGAAGAATGCGATAAGAGTTATTATAATAATTACTAATCATGGCTAAGGGTTTTTGTATTTTATTATTCGATTTATTTCTAACTTGCAGCTGAAAGATGTTCCACAAGGCGGTGGCACCTATTTTCCAGGTCTAAACATCACTGTTTTTCCAAAGTTTGGAACTGTTCTATTCTGGTATAATTTAGACACGAGGGGCAATCAGCAAATCCGAACTATGCACACCGGTTGTCCAGTCATTGTGGGCTCGAAATGGGGTTTGTGGAGTAGCAATTGATGTCTTAATATTTCTTATAAATATATTTATTCATTTTAGTCGCCAGCAAGTGGATAGACGACAAGGGACAAGAGTTCAGAAGGCCCTGCATAAATGCGAGATCGCACAGTAAATATTTATCATCCATAGAAAAGATTATTATTTAGCTTTGGATGCAAGCTACCGAAGTGTGATTAGTTTTAAAAAATTTTAAATATATTTTTAATCTACTGTAATATCTGTAAAAATGTAATTATAAAATAAGTTAAAGAACTTCCAATTTTAGTATAATGTTAACTGAAACTAATAACCGAATAAATGGAATTATGACAGAATTACCACGTCTGTGAGCTATATTTGTTATATTTAAAAAATAGTGGGTTTTAGAATGCTGATCGGCAAGCTAGTGTTTATAGGAATACTTTTCCTGAACCTGACTTTAGGACAGGTGCACGAGGAAGATACCCAACAGCGCTATTCAAGGTCTGTGGTGAATATGGACGATTTGCTGAAAATTGAGGATGATCTGGTTGTCAATCTGCAAAAGTTTGCTGATTTGCTCTCCCAGAAGGCCAAAACCATTAGATGGTGAGTCAAACTATCCAACTAAACCGTCAAGGAATTTTTAAGGCACTTTAAGTTCTAAAGGGGAATCTACCGAATGAGGAAAATTCACCAGAAGATGGAAGAATCTAGAAAAGATTTACGAAATCCTTTCGAAAGTTATTCCCTCATTCGTCACATGCAATCGGATTGGTTGATGTGGCAATTGTTCCTGAAAAAGCCCGTTGCTCAAGGTTTGTATTTCTTTTTAGGCTATTTTGGGATTTTTTGAGAGTATTCTTTTCCAGAACAAATGGATTTTATGAAGTCTGGGAAGCCAAAATTGCCACAGGAGCACGACTTTGTTGATGCAGCTGAAGGGATTCGAAAACTACAAGCCACATATAAAATGACATCTACTGATATGGCAAATGGTCTGCTGGATGGCGTGCAATACAAGTGGGTGTGCTTTTTCCTATAAAGATGGGTGGTTTTTCAATCGACTTCTTAGCTCTACGTTAGCACCTTTAGACTGCCTCGCAATGGCTGATCATCTGCTGACGGAATGGCGACTTCCAGGGGCTGAGCAATGGCTTCTTACAGGACTTAAAACTGACGATAGAGCAGGTCCTCAATCAGAGATTCAGTTGCTGAGGGGACCAATTAAACCCGAACTCTACAAAAGGCTGGGAAAAGCGCGGATGGAGCAGGGTGAGTAGGAACTCAAATCCACTTTTAAGTGATTTAGATAAATTCATTAAATATAGCAAATTATGAGGGCGCCCTGCAGGCCTATAAGATTGCCCTTAAACTATCGCCCCAAGACTCCAAATTATTCCTGGAGTATCGGAACTGGGAAAGAATAGCTCTTACTCTATCAGGAATCGAAACAGAAGGGGAGGAAGAAGAGGAGGAAGATAGGGAGAGTATGTTTTTGCCCCCCTGTTGCAGTGGTCGCTGTGAAGTTCCCCAGGAACTAAGGAACCTCTATTGTGTTTACAACCATGTGACTGCTCCATATCTCAGACTTTCCCCCATCAAAACGGAGTTTATATCCATTGATCCCTTTGTGGTGATCTTCCATGACATGATTACCCCCAAGGAGAGTGCCCTAATACGATCTATTAGCAAGAAACACCTACATCCATCCGCCACAGTAACTGTGGATGCACCAAAAGAACAGCATAGGGTAGCCGACTTTCGCACTTCGAAGTCAGTTTGGTATGATTACGATCATAACGAGGCTACCAGGAATATAAATAAGCGCCTGGGCGATGCCACTGGTCTCGATATGAGGTTCACAGAGTTCTTCCAGGTCATCAACTATGGATTGGGGGGCTTCTTCGAGACACATATAGACATGCTGCTTTCGGACGAAGCCCGATTCAATGGAAGCTTTGATCGCATAGCCACGGCACTCTTTTATGTTGGTATCTCCCTTCTTTTTAGTAATTTTATTATCTGATTTTTTATAAAATATTCTACAGCTAAGTGACGTGCCCCAAGGTGGTGGCACCTACTTCCCAAAACTGAACACCACCGTTTTTCCGAAGGCAGGATCGACTCTCTTCTGGTACAACTTGGATACAAAGGGAAATGATCTTATGACTACCCTGCACACAGGCTGTCCCGTCCTCGTGGGTTCTAAATGGGGTTTGTAATATTTAATAGCACATATATTTTATAATATTTAATTATTTTTCTCACAGTTGTCAGTAGGTGGATAAAAGATGTAGGTCAAGAGTTCACTAGGCCCTGCATCGATTCGATTTCTAGTGCAAAGCACTTGGCATCTGTTGAAAAACTTATAATTTAAATATTTAATGATAAATATAAGTTGTAAAACTAGCCTTAATAATTACTTAGTAAATAATGAATTTCGGTTTTAAATGATGCTTTTCTTACAAGAGATTGTATGAGTTATTCATTGAAATTGTTCTTCGGAACTAATAGCTGTAAAAATGTAATTATAATATTAGTTTAATGTTTGGGAATCCTACCTTTCTATTTTAGTTTAGGTTTATGGCAAGAATAATGTTGATCTATAGACTGCTGCTAGTGGGTATTCTTTCCCGATGTCTGAGTTATTCTCAGGTCTTAGAAGTGAATACCCAACAGCGATACTCAAGATCTGTGGTCAATATGGATGACTTACTGAAAATGGAAGACGATCTGGTTAGCAATTTGCAAAATTATATGGCTATACTCTCCCAGAAAGCCAAGACCATTAGATGGTGAGTTGAAGAGGGAAGTTATGTATACCAGATCTTAAAGATCATTAAAGGGGGATTCACCAGATGAAGGAAATGCTAGGGAGAACAAAGACATTTTGGAACAGCCCCTATATCATTTACTCTCTCATTCGCCACATGCAGGCTGATTGGTTGATGTGGCAGGAATATCTGGAAAGGCCTTTGGGTTTGGGTTCGCAACTTCATTACAGGGTGTTCTTCAGTTCTTAAGACTACCTTCCTTCAGAACAACTGGCTTACTTACAGTCACTTAATGCGACAATGCCTCAGGTAGATGACTTTATAGATGCTGCTGATGGAGTTACCAGAATGCAGGGGACATACCAACTTTTAGCCAGTGATATAGCTAATGGTTTGCTGGATGGAGTGAAGTACAAGTAAGTATCTTATTTATAGTGAAAATGAAATTATTAACCCACTATTAGCTCCTCACTGGCATCCATTGATTGCCAGGAATTGGGTCGCGATCTGATAAATCAGAATTATCTAGTATCTGCCGAGAAATGGATTCTTGCTGGCATTGAAGCCTACGATAGAACAAATCCCCAGTTGGAAATGCAGTTGCTAAGGGGGCCAAAAAAGGTGTATCTCTATGGGCTACTGGGACAAGTGAGGGTTGAGCTGGGTGAGTAAAAATTGGAGTCAGTAGAATATTTCACTTACCATTAGTTATTCCAGAAAATCAAGAGGGTGCCTTTGAAGCCTATCACTTGGCCCTGAAAGAGTCGCCACACGACGTGGAAATATTTCAGAAATATCTCAGCTTTGAAAAAGGAATTCTAACTTCTCGTGAAATCAAACCAAATACAGATAAGCAAGATGAGGAACACGAGGCCTATGTTCGTTCTCAGTTGCCAAATTGCTGCAGTGGTCGCTGTGAAGTGGCAAAAAAAATTCGAAGACTACATTGCGTATACAACCATGTAACTTCTCCATTTCTCCGACTTTCACCCCTAAAAATGGAGATTCTCTCAATGGATCCCTTTATAACTCTCCTGCATGACATGATCTCCCCAAAGGAGAGTTTATTAATTAGGAATTCTAGCAAAGAGCACATTTTACCATCCAATTATTATAGTGGCGAAGTACAGGACTTTGTAGTGGGCTCCTCGCGGGTTTCAAAGTCAGTTTGGTATACAAATAATTATAGCGAGACGACTGCAAAAATAACCAAAAGGTTAGAAGATGCAACAGGTCTGAATATGAACCATGCGGAGCTCTTCCAAGTAATTAACTACGGATTAGGTGGATATTTTGAAACCCATTTGGATCTAAAGCTACTCGACGAAAGTCGACACCAAGGAAAACCAGATCGAATGGCTACAGCAATCTTTTATGCAAGTATTTTATGATTTTTGGAATACGTTTTCTTTATAAAGTTTTCTTCCTTCAGTTGAGTAATGTCACGCAAGGTGGCGCCACCTACTTTCCAGCACTAAACATCACGGTTTTTCCCAAGATCGGATCGGCTCTTTTCTGGTTCAATCTGGACAACAAAGGTAATCCGCAAAGGGAAACCTTACACATCGGCTGTCCCGTCATCGTGGGTTCCAAATGGGGTTTGTAATATAAGAACTTAATTTTTAATTTCTAAGCTTTTCCTAATCCTTTGCAGTTATAAGCAAGTTTATAGACGACATTGGACAAGAGAACAGAAGGCCTTGCATCGATTCAAACACTAAAGAGTTTTTATCTATTGGGAAATTTATGTATTAATTAATAATTATCTTAATAATAATAATTAATATATTAATTTCTGAAAATATAAGGAACATTAGTCATGGTATATTACAAACAAGGGATCAAGAAAGATAATTTCTGCCTTGTTTGGGGCGAGAAATGAATTGGGAAATCCTTTTCTGGTTTGATAAAAACAAAATAGGCTTTTGTTTCCTTGAAACCGATATGGGTTACTTTCAATATTAATATCCGAATTCGAGGGTGGATCGAGTAAAATCTGAGAGCTTAAATAGTCTTGCAATCTCAGCAGCTTAGCATTTTGGGGCTGTGACTTTAAAGCAAACTCAACAGTCTCAAGAGCTTCAGGCCAGTTTTCTAAGAGAGAACTCAAAATAATAACTCAAAGTCTTTAGTACGAATAACTTAACTTACTTTGCTCCACATAAACTTCTGCTAGTTTCAAGTATAGTTCAGCGGAACTTAACTTCCTAAAAAGGAAATGTGGTTCCTTATAACTTGGATCATCTAGAATGGATATGGCAAGCTGAAGCCACTGTTTAGATTGGTTAAAGTCCTTAATAGATATACTGTAATCTGCCATCCGAAGGCAATCGCGAGGAGACAATGTGGTTCTTTTCAAAAGAATCTTTGATAAACTTTTTTCAAATTTTAAGAGACTGGTTTACCTACTTATATTGCAATCCTTTTGTATTTTTTTGGGTGTTTATAATGCTAGAAATGTCCTGGCACACTTTTAATACATCTCCTTCAACGGGTAGATACTTTCTTTTCGATATTAGAGATTCCAATTCATCTGAGATTTAAAAGTGATTATAATCATTTAATAAAAGGCACTTTAATACCTTTCCCTGGATCCTCTTGAAGAAATAATTGCCAATAAGTCCAATCCGATTGCATATGATGTATCAAGGAGTAACTGCCCACTGGACTAGATATAATAGCCGACTTGTCATTCTCAAACTGAATTTGATATGTAGCCAAATCGACGAGAGCTCTGGAAAGGATTGATAAGACTACAAGTCAAGATAGTTGACTAAAAACCCACTCGTTTATTATAGTCAATTTCGTTTCCAATGCCTTTATATAGTTTTCCAAGTGCTCCACCAAATTTCTATTAATTTGCATAAAGTTAATAAATTTAAAAATCGATTCAGCAGGGCGAGTCTCAGATTTCGAAAGAGATATTAAAGCGAAAACGGAACAGAACAATAAACTAAATTGAGTCTTCATGTCTACGATCTCAACTGAAGACCGGCTGTTTTCATTACTACTGAAAAATTCGTCACCCTGTAAACCATAACTAAAATAGTTATAAAATTATTAAAATGGAGTTTTTAAACCGCTCTCCCATTTATTTTCTTTACTTTTTCATAGAGATCCTGCACCTGAGTTTCACTAACAGGGATTAGAACTTCATAAAGTTCCTTTTCCTGATCATCAAGATCTTTGTAGCCATTTAGAGTAGTATTTAGCCAGTCTTCTGCCTGAACATAATTTTCTTGGTCATATGCATGCTGAGCGATTTCCAGCGATTCCATTGGGCTGTTTGATTGAACAAATTATATTAAATTGTTCAAGGTTTCCTAACAATTTCTCACCTAAAGAGAAGATCGTCTTCGTATTCCTCGTAGTCCTCGTTGTTCTGTTTCTGAAAATCTATGGCCTCTTTTATGGAATCCATATATTCATCTTTGGTTGGAATCTTGGTTAGCAGCTCCCGCATCTCAGTAATTTGCTCTAAGAATTTATACTATATCAATATTTTTTACCAAAAATAGAGGTAATATTTTAATACCTTCACCCAAGGGTTTTTCCATAAGCCTTCTCCAAATTGGCCAATCGAAATGCATGTGGTGCAATAAAGAGTAGCTATTAATTGGATTCCCCAAATATACTTCTCGATCAATTCCCACCTTGGCCAGTTCCGATTTTCTGCCATCTATATAGCTAAAAAATAAATATAACAAATACTTCTAGAAAATTAATTACTAATAATTTCCTACCGATTTAACACACTGATATGATTTTGTAGGTCCTCCGAATAGCTTTTCAGTTGGGTCATTAGCTGCAAATCAAGATCCAAATACTGTTCGATCTTTGTAGCGCAAATCCATTTGGGAAAAATTAGAGCCACTAAAACAATGGAAAATCTCACAACGAACCGCATGGCTAAAGTGGAA
This sequence comes from Drosophila prostipennis, assembly GCA_037075205.1. Taxonomy (NCBI): domain Eukaryota; kingdom Metazoa; phylum Arthropoda; class Insecta; order Diptera; family Drosophilidae; genus Drosophila; species Drosophila prostipennis. The sequence goes on from JBAMCJ010000413.1 coordinate 1,489,246, forward strand.
AAATAATAATAACCAAATCTTGGGTGAAAAAGTAGCGTGACAAACAAGATTTTTTATTGCAAGGTCTACAAAATAAATCGATTTGGTATAGAGAACCCGTAGTATTGTACATTAACCATAAAGATTTACACGATGATTTATCTAAATGCTTCTCAAGCAAGGCCTCCTAAAAACTTGGTCTCTTTCTCTTATCCACTTGGTCATGACTGCAATAAAATAAGTTATTTATGTTATATGAACCTGTAAGTTATGTATTCTCACCCCATCGGGGACCCACTACGGTGGGACAAGCCGAGTGACCTGTCATTGTATCGCCATCACCCTTGTGATCCAGATTGTACCACATAAGTGCAGAGCCCTTTTTGGGGAAAACCGAGAGTTTAAGATCCGGAAATACTGTGGCTCCACCCTGGGGCACATCGTTTAGCTTTGGATGGTAGTTTCATGAAAGTTTTAAGGTATCATATCATAAGAAACAAGCCTTACTTACATAAAATACGATTGTGGCTATGCGGTCCGATAAGCTCACATCGTTCTTCTGCCAAGAAAATCATGTTACAATTTTCAACAAAAGTATTTATCAATCTTACCTTTGAATATCCTAAAAAGTCGAAATGGATGCCGTAATATCCGCCTATTCCGTAGTTCATCACCTGAAAGTTCTCCGAATCTCCGAGATCGAAATTGCTCATGTCCCGTGTGATTTCTTCCATTTTCAGTACCACTTCAACATCTTCCTCTAACCAGAATCCCTTGGTGGTGCGATCCGGGTCTTCTCTTAGGTTTCCATCCTTACCATAAGTCTTGGCTCGTTCAAGCCTACCCTTTGTGAGATTCTGAACGAGAACGATGTTCTCTTCGGAAATCACATCGTGGTAGAGCACTATATAGGGATCGAGGGATAGAACTTCCATCTTGAGAGGAGCATAGCGCAGGAAGGACGAGGAGGTGATGTTGTACAGGCAGAAGAGTCTGGAGTTGGGACGACACTCCGCAGAGCAGCATTGCTGATATTGACCCATTGGGATATCTTTCTAGTTGGTAGAAGAGTTTTGGAGATATTCGTGATATACGTATACTCAATAATATATTTTTGGAAATTATTTTTTATATTTTAAGGTTAAGGGAGATTTTTTTTAAAAACCATTTCCCATTTAAAAAATATTATTTTGTAAGAAAAGATAATTCTTTGAATATGAATAACTATTTTGGAAATTATTTTTAAATGTTTAAGTTTGAGGGAGATTTTTTTAAAATTAAAATATTTTGGAAATTATTATGAAATAAAAAAAACAATTTCCGATTTAATAAATAGTTTTTTAAGAGAATATAATTCTTTGAACATGAATATTTTATTTTGGTCAGTACTCACTTTTATATTTGGTTCCTTGGCAGTGCGAATGTTCATTTGCAAGCGAGATTGAGCTCTAGATAAACTAAACTTTTCCGGCCACCGTTTCAAGGCAGTTTGCAGCTCTTTCAGGGCGAAAGCTCGCGAACCTATTATAATTAAACTATAAATCAGAAAATAAATGTATTTATGTACAAAATCTCACCTAATCCATCTTGAATCTCCACAAATAGTTCATAGAAACTGGCCAAGGGCACACCCAATTGGGTGGAATATTCATCGTTCCCCCGATTCGCCGTATACTTGTTCACGCCCACAATTAACCACTCCATGGCCAACTTGAGTTCGTTATTCTTGGCCATACTCTTGGCAATGGTAAAGCACTCCATTGCGTTGAGTGAGGAGCTGGGAAATAATAATTTAGATAAGTAAGAATGGTTAATACAAATACCCCTTACTTGTGATGAACGTTTTGTAAGACTCCCTCGGCCATTTGACTAGCTGGCAGGGAGTAAACCCACTGAATGAGCTTCAAACCCCTGATGGCCTCCTCAATGTCCTTTTTCGTTGGCATCTTAGGAGCAATAGCATTCATATGATCCACATAGGCTAATTGTAATGTTATATATTTTGAATACCCTTTCTGATCTGAGAAAATACTTACCCTCCCATGGCTGCTGCTCCAAGTACCAAGCCCAATTTGAATAGTCCGAATACAAACGACGAATCATCCGAAAAGATTCAATTGGATCGACTGGAAGATCCTCTTCATCCTCGTAACCCATCATTTCCAAATAGCTTTGGTTATAAAATATATGAAATATTTTCTTAAAGTTCTTAACTTTTCAACTCACTATTCTATTGTATTCACTTTCTTTTGCAGTTCATCGGTAAAGTTTTGTAATATATCCAGTAGGTAACGCTCATGGGAAACTACGTACCCCATGTCGTATATCGAGACCGCATAGTCATTTTCTACCAATTCAGTTTTTCCAAAGCTCGTAAATAAAACTAGAATGTAAATTAAGACAAATAAACTATTTAGTTTTAACATCTCGAGATAAACTGAGGCAGAAATACCGGAAAATAATTTAAATGTGCTTTGTAGCTGGAAAAATTACCTTTTCATGCTTTGATTTGATTTTATTTTATAAATGAGGCGAACAGAAAAACTCTCTACCAAAATAAATTAAATTTGTAAATAAAGTTCTATATTTGTCTTGAGACAATAAGCGTGTAGCTCTCGGGATCTCCACCTACTTTCCATTAGAAATGCCCAAAATAAAGCAACTGTATCAATGTTTGCTTAGCTGCATTTATGGAAGACAGACAGTCTCCAAAATATGTTCCCATTTGAAACCCAGAACAGTAAGAAATGGAACTCAGAGCAGTGAGAATGTTTCGGTTTAGTATTATTTTTTTGGTACTCTGCTTAAGCTCAGTAAATGGGGATTACTACTCGGCTATAAGTGAGCTGGAGAAACTGCTTGACGTGGAGGCTTTTATAATAGAAAAGTTCGATGACTATCTAAAAAGAGCTCAGGAAGAACAGGAGAATATTAAAAGGTACAGCTATTCCATAAATGTTTTAAATATTTATTATATAATGTCTCATATTTATAACAGATTTTTGGATCATGTAGATGAGATGCAAAATGATCGTGGCGATCTCGAGGCATACTTTGGAAATCCCCTCAACGCCTTTGTAACCATTAAACGTCTCGTTCACGACTGGAAGTTCAATGTTTTTGATCCTGTCTTCGACTCTAGTAACTTTGAGACCTACAAGAGTTCTCTTAGCGAGTCTCTGGAGAAGATCAAGTTCAAAGGTCCCGATGAGGAGGATCTGCAAGGTGCGACTCGTGGACTCCTTCGACTGCAGAATGTCTATCGATTACCCACGAACCGATTGGCCAATGGTGTTTTACTTCCTGAGGAGAAAAATCAAATGGGCACCTCATTGAGTGCCAGCGACTGTTTTGAGTTGGGAAAGAATCTCTGCCAGATTAAGGAGTACTCCTATGGTTCCGAATGGCTAATGGAGGCCAAGAAAAGATTGCATGGGGAACCTCTGGGATTCATTTCGCCCAATGTGAGTGATGTTGAGATTCTGGAGCAGCTATCACCCGCCTTCAATGCTTTGGGCAATCTTAAGCTGGCTCACAAGCTGAATAATGAAATACTGGATAAGGAAACCGATCATGAAGAGGCGCTGAGAAACAAGATAGTGTATGAAAATAAGTTGGCTAAGGAAAGAAGTTTTAGTCCTGGAAAGAAAGAGGATTTGAACCAACTGACGGAAAAAGTAAGTATTATTATTATTTTTAAATATATTAAATATATTTATTACATTTCTACAGGAACAAAGAGAGAGCTACCAGCTTTATAAACGCGTTTGCCAGGGAGAACTCCATCAAACTCCTCGAGAGCAGCGAAATCTCAAGTGCTGGCTGAGCCACCAAGGAGTTCATTACTACCATCTTTCGCCTTTCAAAATAGAACAACTCAATCTGGATCCATATGTGGCCTATGTTCATGAGGTCTTGAGGGACAGTGAAATGGAATTGATTATGGACCATGGCAAGGGTCACATGCAGCGTTCGATGGTTGGTCAATCGGAGAACTCCACCACAACTGATATTCGCACCAGCCAAAACACCTGGCTTTGGTATGAGCAGAATCCTTGGCTTTCCCAGATCAAACAGCGACTGGAGGATGTCACCGGTTTGAGTACGGAAAGTGCGGAGCCACTGCAGCTGGTTAACTACGGAATTGGTGGACAATACGAGCCGCATTTCGACTTCATGGATGTGAGTTTATCTAGTAATTCCGATTTAGGATTTATAGTAACTCCCTCTGTTTTCACAGGACGATGGTCATGCTGTCTTTGGGTGGAAGGGCAATCGCCTCTTGACCGCTCTTTTCTATGTGAGTTTTATGTGCTAGCAACTAAATACAATATAAAATGCGATTTAATCTTTTATATTAATTAAGTCGTTTCAAAAACTTAATTATATTAAAAAATATTTGTATTATGTTTTTTATACCAAACATTCTTATAAAAAAACACAATTTAGACCAAAATAATGGGAAAGAATTGTCAAAATACGGATTGTTATACCTTTTTCAGATCGTAAATGGCATTTAAGTTTAAAAAATTAATTTTTAATACATTTTTGCCAAAAAATTGTCATGTTACCCCTTAAAAAAAAAGTGAAAATTTGACATAAATATTTAATGTCTCTAAATTACCGGAAAGTGATGGGGTTCGTTAGTTGGAGTCATTAGCTGTTCAAAACAATGCGTCATTTTGATCTGTGGCTTATTTTCTTCAACTTACAACTAAAATCTTTTTTAGAAATGTCTATTTCTATCAAATATCCTGATCCTTTTCCAGCCAATTTGTCTTTAAATTTTGTATGGTACCTTACCCTTAGAAATATTCATAAAACTATTAAAAATATTTTTCAAAATTTTTTCAGCTCAACGATGTTGCTCTGGGTGGTGCCACAGCTTTTCCCTTCCTCCGCCTGGCAGTTCCACCTGTGAAGGGCAGCCTTCTGATCTGGTACAATATGCATACATCAATGCACAAAGACTTTCGAACAAAGCACGCAGGTTGTCCCGTTCTCAAGGGATCCAAGTGGAGTGAGTTTACCTAAACAACAGCAGTTTTAGATAAATCTTAAAAATATTTTTAATTCCAGTTTGCAATGAGTGGTTCCATGTGGGTGCCCAGGAATTTAGACGACCTTGTGGACTCATCAGCAATAAAGGAAAGTTTCTGGACTTGGAGCATAAATAAGGCTTACAAACATGCGCGGATCCACGGGGGGTGATATAGGTGATATATCACCCCCCACTCGGGTGAGAAATGAAAGAAATATTGGTACTCAAAAAGTATGCAACAAAAAAATTGTTCTGATATCACCCCCCACAACAAAATCCTAGATCCGCCACTGCTTACAAATAATAAAATATTTACCTGAACCATTATCATTTCATAATAAATAATAAATACTTTAACAGGTTATTAAGAATCCAAGAGATACCTAATAAGATCTTTTAAATTCACCATAAAGGTTACAAAGCTAAGTTCAATCGAATGACTAAAAAACTAAACTCACCACTTTCCTAAGATAAATGGGAAAATGGGGCCTTGGCCTCAGTTCAGCCACGCGATTCAAGCCGGTCAGTCGAACGTTCTCCGCTTGGTTTGATCTTCAGAGCTTATACATAATATAGAAAAAATCTCTAGTCATTGACCCGAGGGCCAAGAGCAAAAAGAATAACAAAAAAGACTGAAAAAAAGCAGCGGAGACAACTAATTATGCAAATGCCGATGGCTTTTAGTGTTTTGTGGCTGCTTCAGCTGTTTCTGCTGACGGAAAAGGTTATTGGAGCCAATTTCGCCAGGGGAGAGGAGCAGCTGGAGGCGCTTTTATCCACCGAAACGCAGCTGATCGATGAGCTGCGTGATTATATAGAGAGATTGGAGCTGCAGCTGGAGGAGATCCAAAGGGAGACCTCGGCCATCGAGGAGATTCACAGTCAGGTGGTTGATGTGGAGCAGTACATGGGTAACCCCCTGAATGTACTCGGCATTCTCAAGAGATTCGACAGTGTGTGGCCTAGATTGGAGCAGCAGGCGAATGAAACCCTGCTAATAAATTCGGAAGAGGCTTCCTCTGATAGGTTTTTGGCCCTTCCTAGCGAGGAGGACTACGAGGAGTCCCTGAATCAACTGATCCACCTTCAGTCCGTCTACGAATTGGACTCCAACAGCCTTTCCTTGGGCATGGTGAATGGCTTGAAATTGGGGTAAGCGTGAAAAAAACCAGCGAAAATAAAAAAAATTTACAAAAGATCAAATTGATATGTGATGGTCAATTTGATATTTTTGAAAGATCATATCATTTTTACATGAATAAAGATTATTTTACAGTATTTGTTTAAAAAATACTAAATTTGGTATTTTATATGATCTGATTGAATATCAAGTTGACATGTGTGAATGTTAAATTTTACATTAATCATACCGGCTCTTTATTGATATGAAATTCGGTAAATTTTACCCTATTTCATATCGAATTTTTTTTCTATGTAGAAAGGAAAATCACAAACCAAAGCAATCAAAAATTGTTTGCATAATTTCAGATCCGCCATGTCCTGGGGCGACTGCCTGGAAGTGGCGCGCAAGTCCGACTTTTCCGTGGCTAGATTTTGGCTAGAATCGGCCTTGGAAAAGCTGCCCGCCGCCTCGGAAAACTCCACAGAGGCGCAGAGGGAACGGGAAAGCGGTCGTGTTCACATCCTGGAGGCTGCTCTCAACATTGAATACCGCGCTGGTGGGTTGACCTGGGATTAAGTGCAATATCCCCTCGACAGCATTCCAAATTTCCTCTCTTTTTGTTATTTTTTTGCTTCTAGGGGAACTTTCCCGGGCCTTGGCCACTGCCGAGGAGCTGCTGTTGCTGCTCCCAATGAACCAAAACGTTCAAAAGGCCAAGAAAAAGATTGAAAAAGCCATGGCCAAGAAGGAATTGCCCAAGGGCAGGCGTACAAAGTCGAAGACGAAAGTAAGTAGCAGTTCGTAAGTTGGAAAGTAGATAAATTAAAGGTATCAAAAACAGAAAATTTAATTTATGTTGAAATAAAGAACTAAAATATATTTTGTATTTATTAAAATCATGCGACAATCATTTTAAAGTAGAGCTTACAAAATTATCGATTTTTTCGATATTTTACCAATATTGATTTCATAATGTCGATGTTTTGAAGGAAAAACACAAATGAAAACTGTCGATATTTTTTTAAGCTCCTTTTTTAAAGTCGTTAATTTTCCAATCTTTCTTTAAAATTGCTATATCTATGCCATACTTCATATAATAATCATTTTAAAGACCTTTAATCTGTTTTTACATTTCTATTTTTTATAGATCCACAAAAATACTATATGCCTAATAATAGATTTATTTTTTCCATTTTTTGTAAAAAACGAAAAGATTCTGTAATACAAAATAAAATTACCTACATAATTTAAAATAAGAAAAACTAAAATATTAATATTTATTTTCCTTTCTAGAAAACCAAATCTGCAGAACAACTGCTTATAGAAGAGCTCTGCCGCGGAGCAACCCAGGAATCCACTATAGGAAGTCGCTTCAGTCATTGTAAACTAGAGGGAAATACGCCCTGGTTGCTCCTCCAGCCCTCCAGATTGGAGCCCCTCAGTTCAGATCCACATATAGTACTGCATCACGATGTTCTGAACCCAAGGGAAATCGCTCAATTGCTGGAGCTCATAGATGAGGAGGAGGATGACACCAGAGAACTTAGGAGCTATCAACCGCTCAAGCTATCGAAAATGGGACAAAAGAAGCTGAAGAGGATTAATTACCGCCTGGGCCTGGAGACTGGGGACCTGGATGCTTGGACGGGACGTCTCCATGGTCACGGGCACGCCACCAAATTGGAGGATGGCTCGCAACGCGGCAATGTGGCACGTGTCATGCTCAACGTACGTGGCTAACCGACCTGAGGCCTAATTAATTGACTAATGTGTGACTAATTAAATTCCGGTCTCCACAGTTGCAGCCACCCGGAATGGGCGGGGCTGTGGTTTTTCCGCAGCTGGAGCTCGGAGTGAATGTCCCACGTGGTTCGCTGCTCCACTGGCACACGAGATCCGCCGGAGGCTCCTCCTCAGCGGAGTGGGACTACCGCAGTGGCCAGGCAGTCTGTCCCGTGCTCCTCGGCGTTCAGTTGTGTAAGTTTTGGTGAGGTTGGTGGGGTAGGATGGAGGATGGAGGTGTATATAGAGCGTGCCGGGATTCAGTTTGCGGCCCAGCATCTCTGTCATCGCTTGTCAGCAGAACATGTTGACAGTTACCCTGTTAGGAGGGTATATTGGCTTTCTATTTGGAACTAGAAAATTAGTTTTTCCTGTTTTAGAAGAACTTTTTGTGCAAACAAACATTTTTCAAACAAGTCAAATGATTTTAAAATTTTCTATTTCCTATTTTTGAAAGTTGCATTCAAAGATATACTAAATAGTTTGATTATTTGTATTTATTTTTCATAATTATAGTAAAAATATGAATTTAAAATTCATCTTAGATATTTTAAGATTTTAACTAAAATTGTCACATAAAATCTTAGTTATTCTGGTAAAGTTTAGATTAAATACCCTGTAAGGCGGGTATATTAGCTTTCTATTTAGAACTAAAAAATTAGTTTTCCAACAATAATTAAAAAATTTGTTTTCCTATTTTAAAAGTTAATCAAGATTTTTACTAATTATTTGAATTATTGCTATTTATTTTTTATAATACTTTTAAATATATAAATCTTAAATTCACCTTAGATATTTTACAATTTTATCTAAAGTTTTATAAACATTTTTTAAAATCTGAAACCATAAGATCTTTGTTATTTTGTTAAAGTTGACTTTAGACTTTTAAGCTGGAATTATTTAAATATTTTTCTAGGGTACCTCCCCGTCGACTTTTCCAGCCCTTTTGCTAATTTCCATTTTTATTCATCTCAATTTCGCATGCAGCCGCGTGGACAGGACTCCATTGACGTTGGCCTGATGGGTTTCCATGGTTTTCCTCGGGTTTTCCAATGCGATACGTATGTACATGTGCATTAATTGCCAGCGGGGGAATCGAATAAAGTCGACCTTGGCATTTGATTAAAAATCAGCCTTTTATTGCGTTATTTCCCACTGGGAGTGGCCATTCGAATTTGGCCATTTGGTGTGAATGGTCGGGGCAAACAAAAGGCTAAAATGGGTGGCTTCAGTGCGATCCATAATTGTTTGTTTGTTTGTTTATTCGCCTATCTATTTGTTTGTTGTGAAGAGGAAGCCCGCGTTGAAACGCCGCCTCTGAAGTCGATAAATCAGCCGAGATTGCGGATCAAAACAGTGTGAGTTATGGTGGTCGGCTCATTAACAAATCATTGCTCGATTTAAACCAATATGAAATGTCGCACCAGTCGGATGTGAAATGTTAATCGGCCCTAGCCAAAATAAAAATCCACTAAACGCTCGAACTGCAGTCTTAAATATCAAACAGCTAACGGCCAATTAGCCCGTATTAATATGCCGGGTCTAATCTCGAGCTAAAGACAATAGGCGATCCGAATACGAATCCGATTCCGAATCGAATTTAGAATTTAGAATTCGAAACGAGCTCAGCCGATGATAAGCATCAGTAAATCAGCGCAAAACAAGCCATAAAACAAGCAACTTCTCCGCATCGGAACATCCACAGAACTGGCTAATAAAACAGTTTTCTTCAAATCATAGGCCACCGCAACTAGTTTATATCGAGATCTCGCACACGCGAAATTAATTCTCGCCGCCGGTTTTTCTCTCCGCATCTTTTGGGGGATGTTATACCTCCAAAGCGAGATCTCTCAAAGATGCCCCAAAAAAACCGAACAGTTCGCCACGAGACGCGAAACACGGCGGACTTGAAGATCTTCAAGAGATATACGGATTAAAATAGTACGCGGTATAGCAAGGATTTTTCCTTGAATCAAACCGGATATTAAAAGGATATAACACAAAATGAGGGGATATATATTACTGGTGGGACTGATGTCCTTAGTGCTTCAGGAATCTCTGGCCTCGGATTACTTTTCTTCCATCACGGGTCTGGAGGAACTTTTGCACACAGAGGAATATCTCACAAAGGAGCTGAGGTCAAAGGTCAATGGCATCAGGACTTTAGTGCAGCAATTAGAGGGGTGAGTAAAGGATATAGTAAAAGTGTAGCAATGGATATATACACATAAGGAAAATTTGATATTAGATAGGTTTATTTCTAGCTTATTTTATATCAATAAAAAGCCGATATGATTAATGTCAAATTTATGATTCAAACATATCAACATAATTTTAATATCTTTTCATAAAACTTATAAAAAAAACTCTTTTAAAATACCAAATATAGTAATTTTTGAAAAAAAGTTGTAAAATACGATAAGCTTCATCTTATTTCATATCAAAATGCTATGTATAACTTGATCCCTAAGAAATATTAAATTACCCTGCACATATCAATCTGATCTTTTATCAATTTTTTTTCTGTGTAGTAAATCATTCTTTAGGAATTGCCTACACGAAACTTTAGTCAAAGAATATTATCTTAGATAAATATAATAATGGGTGTTTATTTGTACGTTAATTTATTTCTTTTAAATACAAACCTATTAATATAAAACCGATTTAAAAAGGCTTGTAGATTATACAAAAGCTTAACCTGAAATCAAACTTAACCCGTATAAATGTTGTCAAGTCACGCCTGCAGATGAATAGGAACAATTAACCAGTTAAGAAATATTTAGAAAATAATAACTGACTAGCACTTGCCTTTTGGGATGCACTCTAAAATCTTCCCGAAAAAATATCAATACTAAAGGATATATTCTAATATCTTTCAGAAAAAGTTTTCAATAGAGGATACTCAAAGTTCGAACCTTATAGCATAGAAAACCCAGAATAGTTTTAGCAAAATCACGATTTTTGAAACGATGCTAATTTAATTGCAGCCCATTGTCGTTAGCGAATCCATTAATCTTTTATGGCCCCTTTTTCGAGAACTAGTTTACAGAGTCACCCGAAAACACGAGGTGCCAGACTTTATGTCTGCTTCAAATGTGCGAACAGATGATCTTAAATCAAATTAGTGCTATCGCGAATGTCCACCTGTCACCGGATCCAGAGTAGTTAGTCTAATCTGGAGAGTATTAGCCAAAACGATATGGGATCATTATTGACAGTTGGCTTTGGATGAGATCGGATCGCCGAATATTGGTTATCAGGTTTCGCTATTGTTTTTGGCATTTCGCTTTCGTTTTATTGGATCTCGCCCCGTTGTTTCTTATCGCAGCGATCATAAAAACTATTATGAATATAGAATCACACATAAATTAGAATTAATTAAGCCGAAATACGGGTATACGGGCTCCCTATGACGACACGAGTCTCATAAATCGGCCAAACTGGTAGGTTAATCGCAGAATCGTTCGAAACTCGTTCAATTCGCAGGGACTTGTCTTCGATCGAAAAGGAGCACAGCATGGCTGCCGTGGATACGGAGAACTATCTGACCAATCCGGTGAATGTCTACCGCCTGATGAAGCGACTCCACACGGACTGGCTTTTGATGGAGGGACGGGTGCAGCTGATGGCCGACGAGATGAGTGAGTTGGTGTGGGATTGGGATGATCTAAACCAAGGCAGTATGATAACCCCTTGGGGGTTTTTCTCTAAACAGACTTCAATGCTACCCGTGAGTACGGACTCAGTTATCCCAGCCAGGAGGACGTGGAGGGGGCTGCTTTGGCCCTCGTCCGCCTGCAGAGCACCTACAAACTGGACGTGGCCCAGGTGGCTGCCGGCATCCTGAATGGCGTCAAATACGGGTGAGACCTCAGAATGAGCGAATAAGCAATAACCAGCCAGGCTTAAAATACAGAGAGCTATCCCATCTAATCCCAGTTCAATCGGGTAGCTGCCCTTTCCACCTAACCCACCTAAATAAGGGGTACTCTGATTTTTAGGTTCATTATGTTACACATTTTCTGGGGATATTTAGATTTTAAATTTGGAAAACCAATTAAAATATATCCCTGAATTTTGAATTAAATATATGCCTCATTTATTTTATCAAAAATCACCTAAAACTAAAATAATAAAAAACCTATAGTTCCTTAAAAGAAATATTATATCATTTATTACAAGATTAAAGTAATTATATATTTGTTCTTGTAAATCATAATTTTGAACTTAATTTCGGTTTTTTTATTTTATCAAAAATCACCTAAAACTGAAATAATTAAAAACCAATAGTTCCTTGAAAATAAAACTAATATTATTAATTATCAGATTTAAGTAATTATATATTTTTTCTTGTAAATCGTAATTTATTTCGGTTTCTTTAGCCTCCGAATGATATAAATTAGTCAAGATAAATCAGCCGTTTCCTGATTATAATTATTTCGGACTAAAAATGGCTCTTCATGCGTCAATCGAAGTATAAATTCAGCTTATAAATCTGTAAACCCCCCAAAAAGACATTCAACATGAATATTGATTAATGTGCAGAGCACATGGTTAAATTTTAAAGGGTATACGATAGTTGAAAAAACCATCTACAACGCTTTCAGCCTTTATTTTTAGCTCGGACATGAGCTGGCAGGATTGCTTCGAGCTGGGTCAACAACTCTTTGAAATGGAGGACTACAACAACACCAAGGTCTGGCTGAGGGAATCGATGGACCGTTTGCGACGTCACAGCAGCCACGCCCACAGCCACTCGACGCCCACCAGCGGACCGGATACAGTTACCCTCAATAAAATGGAGGCGACGGCCAAGAGTTTGTTCCAAATGGGTGAGCAGAAATAAAAAATAAATCTAATGTTATTGAGTATAGCCATTCCTACGACTCTCAGGCGACTTCGATACGGCTTACGAGCTGAGCCAACGGGTCCTCCAGTTCGATCCCAAGCGCATAAGGAACTGGCATCTCGGCGACAAGGGAACTGCCCCTCCGGAGGACATCGATGAGGACAACCTGCCAAAGCACTCGGATTCCTACAACGTAAGTGCAAGTGAAAGAATTAATATACACAACAAAACATGGATATGAAATGGGGGGCTATTCTTTGATATCATTGAGTATCAACTTTATATTTTAAAATATATAAAAATTAATATATTTATGATTATATTGCTATACCAATTGTCTTAGTCACAATTATCATGTTTTGATTTCAAAAAGTTCTTGAAATATAAGTTCTTTTGGCTCACTTTTGGCTCAGGAGCCCTGATATTGATAATGAGACCGAAATAATCGCCATGGATGAAGTAATACTCAGAGCATCGGTTGTCAAGCAATCGAATTAGTCCACGTGCCAAGCCGCTTATCAGACATTCGAGGCTCTTTCTTGCCTTCAACAAATAGTTGAGACGAAGCATACGAAAAACGTTCGTTGTGAAATATTCGAAATTTTTAAGAATTCCAACATTTATGAAAGAAAGCTTAGGAATACTGGATAAAACTCTAAGGATCTCAAGATTCCAGGCGTTGATTTGGACAAAATTAGGAGCTGAAGCAAACCCCATCTCTTTTCAAATGAAATTGTCCTTCCTATGTAATAGCGCCGAAAGCTTCCAACTCATTATATTTTATTAACATTACAGGAACGTAGCCCAGATATCTTAAAAAGATACCAGATAAGATACAACTGAAATGATCTTTAATAAAATATAATTGGAACATTTTGTTATTTAAATTTTAAAATATTTAAAGTTATATTACAAGCCTCTATCATCTTATTTATTTTTTAATACAGGGAAATCAAGGATATTTATATCTAAAATAAATAATTTCTACGAGTAACGGGTATATAATATAATTTCAGCTTTCGATTCGTGTAAAAGAAGTTCGACTGTATTTGTTTTTTGATAGTTCACGGTCACTTTTGGGTTAGGAGCCCTGATATTGATAATGAGACCGAAATAATCGCCACGGATGACGTAATACTCAGAGCATCGGTTGTCACGCAATAGAATTAGTCCACGTCCCAGGTCGCTTATCAGATATTTGAGAGGCATCTTGGTGTCTTCAACAAATGGCTGAGATTCAGTATACGAAAAGCGCTCGTTGTGAATAATTCGAAATGTTTAATTCTGCCAACTATATTCTGTGCTCCCTTGCTGTCCTCGGTTTGCAAGGATCTTGGGCAGCTTCCCAGGAAAAAGGACAATCCGTGTGTCTACTGAGTGATCCACCCAACCAATGTGGCCAATTCTGCCTGAGAGAACTGGACCCGATGCAAGGCAAGTTGGCTTCCATCGAAGGCAAGCAGAATTCAATGCAGGCCAAGCTTTTGGCGGTTCAATCCAGGCTGGAAGCCGAGAGGACATCAATACTGTCCAAGCTGGGAGACCAGACGACATCCTTACAGAGCAAGCTGGATGGCCAACTTCAGGCGGTACAATCCGCCATTAAGGAACAGAAAAAAGAAATCCAAAGCAAGCTGGACAGTCAACTTCTGGCGATGCAGACTAATATAGTGAATAGTATACTTCTGGCGGTTCAGGAGAAGCTGGACGATCATAAGGCTGTCGTTCAGGAATCCTTGAAGCAGGTGATCACCAGAGAAGACTTCGAGGCTAGAGTGCACGAAACGGAAGGCAAAATTGGGGCCGAAATTGAACACCAACTGAATGCGCTTCAAAACCAATCAAAAGTTCAACAAAAGACCCTTCTGGAAAAGCTGGATGGCCAACTTGAGGCGGTAAACTCCACGCAGGAAGCCCAGGGGTCCAAACTAGATCACAAACTTCTGGAGGTATTGGAAGCACAGCAGGTAGCAGTACAAAGCAGGCTGGACAGCCAACTTCAGGCGATGCAATCCGAAATGAAGGCCCTGGCGGTTCAGGAAAAGCTGGACGATCATAAGGCTGTCGTTCAGGAATCCTTGAAGCAGATGATCACCAGAGAAGACTTTGAGGCCAGAGTGAACGAAATGGAAGGCAAAATTGGGGCTGTTCAGGCCAGTCTGCCGGCATTACAGACTGCAATTGAACACCAAATTCTTGTGCTTCAAAACCAAACAGAAACTACTCTTATGGGAACTCTTTCCAAAACGAATTTAAAGAGCGTGCCCCCCCAGTTCGAGAAGATAGGATCTAGATACTTTTATATTGAACATAATCTTAGGCAAAATTGGACAACGGCTGCAGCATCTTGTCGTCAAATGGGAGGATATCTTGCTGCCATCCGAGACGAGCAGGAAATCAACGCCATTACTGAAAAATTAAGAAGCTATTGGTATTGGATTGGCATCAACGATATAGACAAGGAAGGCGAGTTCGTATCAGTGGCTTCTGGAAGACCAGCTCCGTTCTTAAAGTGGCGACCGGGTGAACCGGACGGAAGCATGTTGGAGAATTGCGTTCTAGTAGGGGATTTAAAAATGATTGATTATTGGTGTGCCGATGAGATTAATTTTATTTGTCAATGGGACAATGAAATATAGATTGCACACAAAAAAATGTAGTAGTGGTTCTATAATGTTAATAAAATAAAGTGAAATTCTTGTATGGTAACTTTATTACTTGTATAACTTCAATTCAGAATTTCAGGAGTTCCAGTGTTTTAATAAAACATTAAATATTAATATTTAGAATTAAAAAACGTTGTGGTAAAAACAATTTTAGTTGAAAAACATTTTAATCTCGTCACATGGTGGATGGTACTATGTAACCAAAAATTTTTAAAAAATGCTGGCTAGTCAACTAACAGAGAAAAAATCGAAGCTCAAAGTTATCTGTGAAATCGAATATTTGGACAGAAAAAATTCCCATGATTTTAAAAGGTAGTTCGTGGAATGGAAGTTCTACTGTGTTAAATTACTTGAATTTGTTTAGGAAAAATATGTTATAATAAATAATATATTTCCGAAAAAAGCTGATATCAAACGAGAACGCAGGCAGGTCATCGGTTATCAGCTGAGTGTGAGGCCTCTTCATTTTTGTAAACAAATAGCTGAGCTTCAGTGTGTTAAAACCGCTCGATGTCAGTCGTTCAACGTCTATAAAATGGTTCATTCGGCAACCTACCTCCTGTGCTCCTTTGTTCTCTTGGCTTTGCAAGGATCTTGGGCAGCCGCCCAGGAAAAGGGACAAGCCGTGTGTCTACTAAGTGATCCCCCCAATCAATGTGGGCCATTCTGCCTCAGTAAACTGGACCCAATGCAGGGTAAATTGGTTTCCATTGAACGCAGGCAATATTTCATGCAGACCAAAATTCTGGCCGTAAAATCCAAGCTGGAAGACCAGGAACTCAGATTGGAAAACCAATTGCTGGCGATGCAATCCGAGATGAGCAACCAAATGCAGGCCCTTCAATCGGACATACAAATCAAACTGGATAGCATACTGCAAACGGTTCAGGTTCTTCAAGAATCGGTGAAAAATGTTATCAATGGGAAAGACTTCCAGTCAAGAGTGAACGAAACAGAAGCAGAGATGCCCCCTGTTTTCGAGCAGATCGGCTCCAGGTTCTTTCATTTCGAACATAATCTTGAGCAAAATTGGACAACGGCTGCGGATTCTTGTCGTCAAATGGGAGGATATCTGGCTGCCATTCGAGATGAAGAAGAATTTAAGGCCATCAAAGGGAAGCTGAAAAACGAAAGATATTATTGGCTGGGCATCAACGATCTAAAAAAGGAGGGCGAATATGTATCGGTGGCTTCTGGTAAGCCAGCAACATTCCTTAAATGGGCCCCAGATCAACCCAACAACTTGGAGAGGAAACAGAACTGCATTATTATAACAAACAACGAAGAAATGTGGGACTTTTATTGCAGATATCAAATGCAATTTATATGCCAAAGTGACAGTGAAGTATAGATAAATATTATTATATTTAAAAATTAAATAAAATGTTGTAAGAAAATTGCATATCAATAAAGTTTAACGATTTAGCTAATCAAAAAAAAAAGGTACACAGAAAAAAAAAATTGAGAAAAGATCAGTTATCAAGTTATTCATATCAATTTGAAATGAATAAAGATTATGCTTATCTTATTTTAAATAATTTGTTCAATGAATTCTATATTTAGTATTTTAAAATAGTATTTTTATCATTTTTATGAAATAACTGATATGATAAAATATAAAAATGATATGCTTGAATTATTTATGAAATAACTAATATGATAAAATATCAAGTTGATACGCTTAATTATAAATTTGACATTAATCATATCATATTGATATCAAAGTAACTACAATTGATCCTATTTCAAATCGAATGTAGACTTCGAAGCTTTCGAACTTAAATGCATAAAGAAAACCAATTTTTTTTTTTAATCATTAATTAACTAATTTTTTTATCCTTTCCCCAGCTGTCCCAGGAATTCGCCCAATACGAGAAGGTGTGTCGGGGAGAGGTCCATCCCACTCCCCGCCAGGAGTTGCGCTGTCGCTACAGCCGGGGAAGCCATCCCTTCCGGCTCCTGGCGCCTCTCAAGCTGGAGGAGCACAGCCTGGATCCCTATGTGGCCACCTTCCACGACATGCTGAGTGGCCAGAAGATCTCACAGCTCCGGGAAATGGCCGTTCCCCGCATGCGTCGCTCTACAGTGAACCCTCTGCCGGGGGGACAGAAGAAAACGTCCGCGTTTCGGGTGAGCAAAAATGCCTGGCTGGAGTACGAGTCACATGCCGCGATGGTGGGGATGCTCCAGGACCTGAAGGATGCCACCGGACTGGACACCACCTACTGTGAGCAGCTCCAGGTGGCCAACTACGGAGTGGGCGGGCACTACGAGCCGCACTGGGACTTCTTCCGGGACCCCAATCACTATCCCGAGGAGGAGGGCAACCGCATTGCCACTGCCATCTTTTATGTGAGTGGTGTTAATCCCTTGGATGATTATTACTAATTATTTTCCCCCTTAGCTGTCGGATGTGGAGCAGGGCGGGGCCACCGCCTTTCCCTTCCTGGACATCGCCGTCAAGCCGGAGATGGGCAACGTCCTCTTCTGGTACAACCTCCATCGATCCCTGGACATGGACTACCGCACCAAGCACGCCGGCTGTCCAGTGCTCAAGGGCAGCAAGTGGAGTAAGTTGTCCTGGAGGGGATTACGCAGGGATTACTATTTTCCTAACCTTTTGTTCGATTCTGTAGTAGCTTATTTTGTGGATGTATGGCAATATTTGTAGCACAAATATGTTTGTTTAACTCGCTGATTTTTTTTTCAGCCATTTTAAGATATTATGAGTAAATTATGGATAAATCAATTTATCCTGTAGGTAATTACCCTGTGATTACCGGTTTCATAGTTGTTTATTGAGATGCAGTGTAGGGTAGAAAAATTATATTTTATTTGGGTACAACCTTTTCAGTAAAATTTATTTACAATGCAAACAAACTTCACTAAACTAATTATGTTTGCGCTTTAAATTTATTTCTACTAATGATTATGGATTATTCATTATTTTTCTTAAATCGTTTTGTAGCCAAAATATTGGTATTTATTTTTGGAATTAAATTCTACTTATTTTGATTAGAGAAAATTTAAAATGAAATATTGTTAATGATATGTTTTTGTAACAAATACAATTATAATAAGAATTTATTGAGCTAAGAGCTGTAGCCCTTTTTTGATTAAAGTATTTGTTTTAAATTATTTTAATTTTATTTTGTTTTTTTAAAACTGTTTGAAAGCATGTGATATATATCATCTACCATTTTCAATGAATTCTTATATTAAATTCAATTTAAAACTCCAGCCTTACCGTGCTACTTAAAAATCAGCAGCAGGTACGAAAATGGCTGTGAATTGAATTAAATATGCGTGAATTAAGCCAGCAGCCAAGCGGAGTTGCCATCGAGTTGACCTGCCGCAATTAATGTAATTACTTTCGGCCTGATCTTTGCAGTTGGCAACGTTTGGATTCACGAGGTGACGCAGACCTTTGCCCGACCCTGCGACGTTTTCCGGGATCACGAGGTTTCGCTGGAGTACGAGATAATCAAATAAATAAAATTAAATAAAATAAATTGTGATAGTCAAGTTAAACGCAGCGTGTTTTACTTTGCTCAGTGGGTTAAGGGGCTTTGAGTGCTTTTCGAAACTCACTCAAAACAAACGAGGCGAGTTGGCTTTCGAGATGAGCCAAAGACAAAAGCCAGTTGCGTATTCATTTGCCGGCTTCATTTGCATAAACAAGTTCACGGGCAAAGTTTCGTTGGGAGATTTGAATATTTTGTGAATATTTTGCGGGGCCTGTGAAGTGACAACTGTTGCGAGCAGCAAAGTGAAAGTAATTAGAATACTTAAAGGTTGCCTTATGATTCCTGGAACAATTGCCAGAACTTCGGGGCCATGTAAATGTAGAGGCACGAATCAGTTTATTGAACCTGGCCAAGTACATACCCACTTTATGGACTTTATGGGTTCCATTCAAGCGGAACTCTCGGCCCCCGCGGGCAGTTCTTTGACCACAGATTCCAAGAGCCTCCGTTCCATTCGATTCGTGAGCTGGAACTGCTTGATCCGCACCCGCAGCTCTAAAAAAACGCTTCATCACAAACGCCCCGAGCTTTTTCTCATCAGATCTTGGCAAGATCGTCGCTTTTGCCGCCGACTGAAAACAGTTTCTAACGAATCGCGGCCCGAATAGCAAGCAAAATAAACCGCGATCCGCAATTCGACAGCCGGTGCCATTTTATCGGTTAAGTGATATGATTTCGACCACGGGTGTCCTTTTTTTGGTGCTGCAGGTATTATCCTGTCACGGCGAATTCTTCAGTTCCACCTCGGGCCTCGAAAAGTTATTCGAAACGGAGGTCGTACTCCTGGCAGAACTGCAGAATTATGTAAACGAAATTAACCAACATGCCGAGGCGCTGCAGAGGTAAAAATTATGCAAAATTAAGGGAATTTAAAGAAAAATATATAGTAAATTACCTACCAATTTTATTGAATTTATTTTAGCATTTATTTTTAGATAATTCTAAAGAACCAATTAAAAAATTATAAAACTGTTTAAAAATCTAACGAATATTCATTTGGATTATTTGTAAGGTACTTTTTACCTTTAATGTCTTGTTCATCCTGAAATTTGTTAAAACTTTAGAATTCCTAAACACTTAATACAAACAAGATTTGAAATCCAGTCTTTAAATAATAATTTTTATTAATCAATTAAAAAATATCCCATGCAAATGTTCGATAAGATATTATTTTGTCACCTTTTACGATGACAACATAAACAAACACTTAGGGGGCATAAAATATGAGTGGAATTCCAAAGTAGATAATAAAACTCCAATTAAATAAATATGTAAATTAGATAAGAGTGGAATGAACTCCATTAAGCAGAATTCAAAGACCATTCTTCCACCAGTGAGAAGGCACTAAGAAGCCAGATTAAAATGGAAAGTTTTTCAGGTTCCAGCCGAGCCTACAAATCCAAACTAATTCTGCCTTCCCTCCAGATGGTCGGTTTTAATCAGATGCAAATGAGCTGCTCATCTCACGCACAAGCCAATGATAGTTTACAGAATTGTCAGAAAATATTTCTGATTCAATAACGTGAAAAACAATTGACAGATGTCAGCGGGCAGCCGAGTATGAATTTTTCATTTCACATGCGTGGATGACCGCCCACGTGCATAAATCGAAAATTAATATCTCGAACTCGGTGGGCAGATTTTCAGATTTGTTTTTGGCTAATTAGAGATTCGCATGTGGGAGAGATGGCACACCGAGATATTAAATTCTAGTTAGCTTCACTTGGTTTTATTACAATTATGCTGATTTTGAGCTGCAGAACAACCCGATGACCGGTTGCCATAAAAGTGAATGGAAGGCAACCCAGCGATTTGTTAATTCCCTAACCGATGCCATTTGTTTTCGACTACACTGGGCGCTATTTATTTTATGTGCTGCTAATTTCTCCTATTTCTTGGCTTGATTTATTTGCGCCGGTTATTATACTAATTAATGGCTCATATAAAGCACACAACTTTCGGAACCTTGCATTTAATTATTTTGGCGACAAAATCGATTGCCATATCGCTACCATTCCCAAGATATCGATCGATCGTTCGATCTCTCCCGGCGGATCTAAGAAACAATTGCCGCTCATTTAGTTTATTTTGTTGTTCCGAAATAAGTGTCATCGACTTGGCATATTTGCGAGTCTTGAAATATGGTGCAATCATCGCCTCAGATATGCATAATATACAGTATTATTATTTTCATTCTGTTTATCATGCGCATTTCGCAAACCGGATTCCTGGCTATCTAATAAGAAACCGTTAACAAATTGTAAAGTATAATATTTATACCTGAGTCAGCCGTCGGTAGAGAACTGGTCTTTTTTTCTCATTTTCGAATCGTGTAAGCAACAATTGAATTATTTCGGGTTACTCATTGTGGATGGCGTCCCCTTTTCGAGGAGAAATAAAATAGATTTATTGGGAACAAGTGCTGCCACTAAATCATCAGTTCCATAAAGTCGCCAACAAAAGAACTGAGAACTAGATTCGGATTATGGTTACGCTCCCAACTTAATGACTTCTAAATGAGCCGCAATGCAGGCGACAGGCGTGAAAATAAATGCGTTAATTATACAAAACAGCTAACCCAGCGATAACCCTCTATTCGTATAAATAACTGAATATTGCTGTGTATT
Organism: Drosophila prostipennis; assembly: GCA_037075205.1. NCBI lineage: Eukaryota > Metazoa > Arthropoda > Insecta > Diptera > Drosophilidae > Drosophila > Drosophila prostipennis. Next base: position 1,510,840 of record JBAMCJ010000413.1, read on the forward strand.
TTAAGCAATTTTTTTGTACCTTAATTCTGAAAAATGGTTGCAATCAGCAGGTGTTTATAGCCATTAACACTGTGAAAAAAGTTATAATTTATAATAATGTTAGTACTTAGGAATATTTTCTAAAAGATAGGATTCGCAACTAGGGATGTATATCGATAGGAAAACCAACTTATCAATTTATAACATATCAAAATATCGTAAAGTTTAATATATCAAAAATTCCACACAACATATCGATATTATCGATACAGTATTGATATATTCTGGTATTCCTAATCGGAACAATTTAAACTAAATATTTATTAAAATATTAATCATATTTATATACTTTAAAATTGATTAATAAGACCAGCAATTATTTTTATCAGTGTAGATGTATCTCTAATCTAGTTCCTGATCTTATAAATTAGAATAAATATTTCTGTACCTCCCCCTTTAAATTATAGTGTTGCTTATAATATCAGCTTAAATTTGTCTGCTTAAAATAAGCAATTAATTTTATTCTCAAGCTCGAGTTCCATTTTACCAGTGTATATTAGCCAGAGAATTTGTAGTTTTAGTTTGTCCATTCGAAACTAACTTAATTTATGCAAATTCCCTTAGTTATGAGTCTGATTAATGGTTACTTTGTTTATGATCTCAGCGAGATCGATGCCATCCGCTTGGAGCACCTGAATGCCGTCGATGGAATCGATGACTACCTCAACAATCCGGTGAACGCATTCCGGCTAATTAAACGCCTTCACAGCGACTGGGAGACCTTCGAGGGCAGTGTTTCGTCGGATTCGAGTCGCTCAGGTGGGTTTATAATACAAATTTAGTACATAATATAATCTTCAACATTACAGACTATCTCGAGATGATGGCCAGATATAGGGGGAATCTCAGCTTTCCTTCGCCGGACGACTTTGTGGGTTCAGCAATTGCTCTCACTCGCCTTCAGCAGACCTATCAATTGGATGTGGCCGAGTTGGCCAGTGGAATCCTAAATGGCGTTAAATATGGGTGAGCAATGGCTGCTTGGATATTTAAAAACCTATTATAACTTAATAAGTACTTGTACTTGATTGCCAACACAGTGCTTACTAATTGCCTACTCAACAAAGTCTTAAAGTTTATATGCAGTTTAACTTGTTGTAGCATCTTAACAAAGCAGCAATTATATTTTCCTATTCCGGGTGCCCATTTTATGATGTGAATTTGAGACTGCGAAATGTTAGCAAACCTCCAAAAGTGGGAAAGGAAGTGACCTAAAAAGTTTTTAGTGCTTTGGTAGTGTTTTGAAATAATATATTTTCATATATTTGCTACTTGTGATTTTTTGAAAGGTATTATGCGTATTTTTATTTAATTTTTACAATACAATTTGAGATTCTAGCTTATATTTTACTTCATTTTAATATTTTTTATCATTTTCAAAAATAAAGTAAAAAAATAAAGTATATATATTCTTGATCAGCATCACTAGGCGAGTCGATCTAGCCATGTCCGTCTGTCCGTCTGTCCGTCCGTCTGTCTGTTTCTACGCAAACTAGTCTCTCAGTTTTAAAGCTATCGGGCTAAAACTTTCCCAAAAGTCTTCTTTCTGTTGCAGGTAGTATATAAGTCGGAACGAGCCGGATCGGACAACTATATCATATAGCTCCCATAGGAATGATCGGGTAAAAAAATGTAAAAAAATGATATCTTGGGTGTTTTTGAACCTAGAGCCTCCTTCTTTTGGAAATGCCATTTTTTATATAATTCTGAATTTCGAATAAACGATCGAAAAATTAATGGGAATATAATAGGAAATAAATTATTGCTTATTGTATTCTCTTCTACTCTGGAATATGACTCTTTTTAAATGTTTTCGAATTTCGATTTCAATTTTATTAATATCGAACAACTATATCATATAGCTGCCATAGGAACGATCGGAAAATTAGTGATTAATAGGAATTATCTGCAAGGGTATATAAGCTTCGGCTGGCCGAAGCTAGCTTCCTTTCTTGTTTTATTTTCAAAATAGCTGAAAATATGTATATGTTATTAATAAAAAGAGTGATGTTTTTTATCTTATTAATCAAACCCAATTTATGAAAGTGCTATTTAATAGCTACGATTTTGATAAATATATATTCCCTTTCAGTACGGCCATGTCCTGGCAGGATTGCTTTGTGCTCGGCCAGCATCTGTACGCTTTGAGGGACTACAACCACACGGTTCCCTGGCTGCAGCAGTCGATGCAGTTGCTCGGCGAACAGTCCTACGGCTCGGAATCCTCCTCCCTGGACTTCATGGAGGCGGTGGTGGAGTACCATCGGGAGATGGGTGCCCACGAGAGTGCCTTGAGTCTGGTGAACCATGTGCTGTCCATTGAACCGGACCAGCGGAGTCACCTGCTGGAGGCTCGCCAGCATCTGGAGGAGTTAATAACGGATGGGGACAAGAACGGGTTGCTCCATATGACAGCCCGCAGACCGGGGGACTACCATGAGTCCCGGGAGTTCCGGATGTACGAGCAGGTTTGCCGTGGGGAGCTAACTCCGCCTCCTGCCAAGCAGCGAAATCTCAGGTGTCGCCTGGGAAAATCTCGTCTGGGTTACGCTCCCTTCAAATTGGAGGAGCTGCACTTGGATCCCCTGGTAGTGCAGCTGCACCAGGTGGTTAGCTCCAAGGACTCGGAGTTCCTGCAAAGAACAGCCCGACCCAGGATAAAAAGATCCACTGTGTATTCCTTGGGCGGCAGTGGAGGATCCACTGCAGCCGCCTTTCGCACCAGTCAAGGTGCCTCCTTCAATTATTCCCGAAATGCGGTGACCAAACTTCTGAGCCAACATATGGCTGACTTCTCGGGTCTGGACATGGACTATGCGGAGGATCTGCAGGTGGCCAACTATGGCATCGGTGGGCACTACGAGCCCCATTGGGACAGCTTTCCCGAAAATCACGTTTACCAGGAGGAGGATTTTCATGGCAACCGCATCGCCACGGGCATCTATTACGTGAGTTTCTTATTCAATACAAAAAATTCTATCTTAAAAACGCTTTAACTTAGAAACCTAAAACAAAAAACCGAAATTAGTAAAAGATTACTTCTTTAAATTGGTAAATTAATAAGAATTTTCATGGCAACCGCATCGCAACGGGAATCTATTACGTAAGTTTCTTAATATATAAAAAAAATCCCATCTTAAAAACGCGTTGACTTAGAAACCCAAAACAAAAAACAGAAATTCGTAAAAAATTAACTCTTTAAATTGGCAAATTAATAAGAATTTTCATGGCAACCGCATGGCCACGGGCATATATTACGTAAGTTTCTAAAGTTATAAAAAAACATCATAACTCAAAAACGCTTTGAGTTAGAAACCTAAAACAAAAAACCGAAATTCGTAAAAAAATACCTCTTTAAATTGGCAAATTACAAAGGTTCGAATTTTTTCCAGCTCTCCGATGTCGAAGCTGGTGGTGGAACCGCCTTTCCCTTTTTGCCCCTGCTCGTGACCCCGGAAATGGGCAGCCTGCTCTTCTGGTACAATCTTCATCCCTCCGGAGACCAGGACTTTCGCACCAAACACGCCGCCTGTCCCGTTCTTCAGGGCAGCAAGTGGAGTAGGTATAATCCATTGCTGAAAAGTCCCCCCTCTATAACGATTTCACACCCCCAGTTGCCAACGTTTGGGTTCGAGAACGCCATCAGGACAAAGTAAGACCCTGCGATCTACAAAGGAACCAGGAAATCTCATTGCATTACAGGGACTTTGACTGATTTCGCATACTAGTGTAAGAAATAAGAAAACCACTCATTAAAGTAAGATATTAATTTATTAAAAGTCTGAATTACACTTAATCCCGATAGGCAACGGATTTGTGGCTATCTGAGGTGAGGTTGCAGGGTCGCCGGAATTCCTGGTAGCCCGAGTGCATCCAAATGTTTCCAACTGTTTAGGGAAATACAAATTTAGGATATATAAATGGAAAAAGTGGACCTTACTTACTCCTCTTGGAGCCCACGATAACTGGACAGCCGGCGTGCAGAGTGCGCACATCGACATCCAGAGATCGATGAAGATTGTGCCACATAACCAGGGCTCCTTTCACAGGAGGCAGGAAGACATTCAGCTTGGTGAAGACTGTATAGCCACCTTGTTCCACATCAGATAGCTAATACAGGGGATTTATACAAATTATTTGAAGCAAAGATGATAAAGATCTAAAACCCACATAAAACATGCTGGTGGAGATGCGATCTCCCTTGAATTGCTCGGGCAGATTGACCTCAAAGTAATCCGGATGCGGTTCGTACTGGCCACCAACTCCATAGTTGGCCACCTGCATGATTTCCGCCCCGGCTATATCGAATCCGGATACGAATTGGACCACATGGCTTATGTACTTCATCACCGGCGCCTTGTAGTCCAGCCAGGTCTGCTGACTGACCCGCAGATCCCGCACAGTGCGCTTCCCACCTTCTCCTGCGACGGCGGATCGAACCATCTCCTCCTTGTCCACCTCTATAAAGACGGATAGGATCTGTGCGGAGCTCAGCATGCCGTGATATATGTTTATTTCGGGATCCAGGTGAACCGGTTCCACTTGCAGGGGAGCCAGGATAAAGTAGGCGTGGCGCTTCCCATCTAGATAGCATTTCAGGGGATTACCACTACTTTCCTCAGGTAGTCTTCTGCCTTGGCAAAGTCTGGTGTAATTAGAAAACCAAGAGGGATTCTTCTCTTGAATATTCTTTCCTGGCTCCCTGCTCTCCAGATATTTCCGAGTTTGCTCCGCGGAATGTTTGGCTTCCGGTTCGAGGATCTGGTTCAAAAGTCTTTCGGCTCTCTTTGGATTACCCAACTCAAAGTTGGCCATGGCTGCATATTCCCTGATATCTGACAAGTACTGATTTTCGTCCTTTTCCTCCAGAGAACTATTTCGCAAAAGGACAAAGGCCACCTGTAGCCACTCGAGCGATCTCTCGTAATCCCCGAGATCAAAGAGTTGTACGCCTATTTCATAGGACTCACGCCATTGTAACTCAGTGTCGTAGCCGTAACCATTGATAACACCATCGGCCAAATCGGAGGTCGTGAGATTATAGACTTTCTGTAGACGGGCCAAACCTTTGACGGCTCCCTGAAGCTCAGTTTGATCAGGATAGCCCAAATCCCTGCCCAGAACCTCCACAAATTCACGGAAATCTGGGGATGGAAATCATATAATGGGGTTTCTTTATAAAGAACTATATAATACCCACCCTCTCTGGGTTTGTTTTCCAGTATCGATTCAAAGACCAGCGCATCCCAGTCCTGAACCAATCGCTTGATCAATCTAAACGCGTGCAATGGATGACCCAGATACTCATCCAGTTTTAGTTGACCCATGGCCCACTCATGTTCCCGTTTTATTTGCTCCGCATATCTATTAAATATTGGAATTACTCTCTGGACTAAATACTTTGGTACTATATAGCATTACCTGCGGTAAAAGTTGAGCTGGTTTTGCTGGGTCTCCAAATACGAACGCGTGGCATTTAGGAGCTCCTGTTCCACTTGGGCCAAATCCTGCATACTATCCACCGATGAGTAGAACTCTCCTTTCACAGCTGCACTTAAAATTGTATAGAGGAATATACCGAAAAACAGGCCATTTCGAAGCGACATTGTAAACACAGAACTGAGAGCAAAGACCGACTTATAGAGACTGCCTCGACCAGAGATATCCAAGTATCCAAATGGACTGGGCCAAATAGAACGATCTATTTTTCCATTTGGAAGGTGTCACGTATCCAGACAAAAACGCTGTGCAAACAAAGATGTCAGGCGCAAACTCCCAAACAAGCGGTGCTAAACAAACAGCTCGTTCGATCTACAAATCTCTCCCTCTCTTTCCTTAGAATTTTTATAACTCAACCATATTTAATCTTAAACTGTTGGATCCCAAAAAATATAAGTACATTTTAATAAAAACAAGAGATAACGTTATAGTCGAGCACCTCGAATATCAGAAAACCGTTACTCAGCTAAAGAAGGTGCAAGAGAGATGGAGATAAGCATGCAGCGACTGCTTGCACTGCTTGCATTTCATTATTTGCTCATAACTTTTAAATGAAAAGTCAGATTTTAAAAATTGTAGAAAAGTTAAAAAGTTATGCGTGATCAAAGTTTTATATTTCCATTTCACTCGCACTTCCTTTAACTGAGTAACGGGCATCTGATAGCAGTTTATGCCAGCGTTTCGCAATTTGTATCAACTTTTTAAACTTTGCCGAGGTGTAGCTTTAAAACCAAAGAATGGAACTCAACGATAATTATAAGAAAGTTAAATCACATTCTATTACCAGTAAAATGAGTCTTCGATGACCGAAATCGGATTACAAGAACGAATTAACCGCCATTTATGACGTAATACATCTACCATCTTATTTATTTTTTTATAAAGGGAAATCAAGGATATTTATACCTATAATAAATAATTTCTACGAGTAACGCGTAAACAAAGGCATTTCCAATTCATATAATTTCAGCTTTCGATTCGTGCAAAAGAAGTTCGACTGTATTTGTTTTTTGATAGTTCACGGTCACTTTTGGCTTAGGAGCCATGATTTTGATAATGAGACCGAAATAATCGCCACGGATGACGTAATACTCAGAGCATCGGTTGTCATGCTTATCAGATATTTGAGAGGCATCTTGGTGTCTTCAACAAATAGCTGAGATTCAGTATACGAAAAGCGCTCGTTGTGAAAAATTCGAAATGTTTAAGTCTGCCAACTATATTCTGTGCTCCCTTGCTGTCCTCGGTTTGCAAGGATCTTGGGCAGCTTCCCAGGAAAAAGGACAATCCGTGTGCCTACTGAGTGATCCACCCAACCAATGTGCCCAATTCTGCCTGAGAGAATTGGACCCGATGCAAGGCAAGTTGGCTTCCATCGAAGGCAAGCAGAATTCAATGGATACCAAATTAGTGGCCGTACAATCAAGACTGGAAGCCGAGAGGACATCAATACTGTCCAAGCTGGGAGACCAGACGACATCCTTACAGAGCAAGCTGGATGGCCAACTTAAAGTACAGAACACAGAAATTCAAAGCAAGCTGGACAGTCAACTTCAGGCGGTAAACTCCACGCTGGAAGCCCAGGGGTCCAAACTGGATCACCAACTTCTGGCACTGCAATCCGAAATGAAGGCCCTTCAGACTAATATAGTGAATAGTATCCTTCAGGCGGTTCAGGAAAAGCTGGACGATCATAAGGCTGTCGTTCAGGAATCCTTGAAGCAGGTGATCACCAGAGAAGACTTTGAGGCCAGAGTGAACGAAACGGAAGGCAAAATAGGAGACGAAATTAAACACCAACTCCTTGTACTTCAAAACCAAACAGAATCTACTCTTATGGAAACTCTTTCCAAAACGAATTTAAAGTTCGTGCCGCCAAAGTTCGAGAAGATAGGATCTAGATACTTTTATTTTGAACATAATCTTAGGCAAAATTGGACAACGGCTGCAGCATCTTGTCGTCAAATGGGAGGATACCTTGCTGCCATCCAAAACGAGCAGGAACTCAACGCCATTACTGAAAAATTAAGAGGTAGTTGGTATTGGCTTGGCATCAACGATATAGACAAGGAAGGCGAGTACGTATCATTGGCTTCTGGAAGACCAGCTCCGTTCTCAAAGTGGCGACCGTTGGTTCCGGAAAAACATAATGCTCAGAGCTGCGTTCAAATAGTATCTAGTGGATTGTGGAATTATTATTGTAGCGACGAGGTTCGTTTTATTTGTCAATGGGACAATGAAATATAGACTACGCACAATCGAATTTTGAATCAAATCTATAATATTAATGAAATATAAAATTATTAACCATTTCATTGCAGATAGTTACAGTTGTATTCTTGTATGGTAACTTTATATCATATCAGCCCTACTTTATCAATTTAGCTGAATCCTTTCTTGGCCCTATATTCCCTTTTCACAAAAAGATACAAAAGTCTGCGAATACATTTATCTAGAAACTTTTATTTAGAAAACCCCCAAAATATATTAAAATATATGTAAACTTGCACCAGGTGTGTATCAACCATGACTACTAAATCCCTAAGCTATTTGGTTTCAAAAGCGTAAACACACCTTTGTCTTTTTGTTGTTATAACCAACTAATCGGTTAAGATCTACCATAAAGTTTTCATCTTATATTTTCGTTTATCTTTCAGAGTTCCTTTAAAAATTATTTACTATTATACGCAGATATAAACTTTAAGTTTATGTTGTATATATTGAATATTTAAAAAAAATATTGTTAAATATTTTGATATGATCCCTTGTACATTTGAGTTATATTTACAATATTCTCCCTTCTTCCTATAAATTCTTTGTTAAAATTGAATTTTCCCTAGACCTGCTCTATGATTCTGTTCAATGCAATAATGCTGGCCATTTTTCTCCTCGCTTGCACTTTTCGCATTTCAGGCGAAATTCGATTGAGTTGAGTTTTCCCGGGGCGCCGCAAAGTATGCAACGCAATGCGGCAGATGCTGTCAGGATAAGCCGATTTGTATCCTGTATCCTCTCACCCTTGCCAATGCAAACACACCCCCATATCGGAGCTCCACTTACCGCACTTGATGGATGAGTCCTCCGGCTGATGAATCGCCACCCACTAATCGAACATCACAGCCCAGATCAGAGTGTCCTTTAAATTTTACATTTTCCCCGCCACTTTGTCGCAATTTAAAATTTATAAGTAGGCACTTTTATTAGGAGTAGAATAGAAAAAGTTTTTATTTATTTGAATGCATTTCTTTAGCTATAATTTAAACTTGGTTTTAATCCATTGCAAAATATTTCATTAAAAATTCTCTGGGTTTGCTTTCATTTCGATTTTATTGCAATTTTTTCTACTACTTAAACTAGGCAAATATACAAAAGTAGATAAATTCCGTACGAGTCTAGGGTATAGCTAGGTAGAAGTTGGCTCCCAAAGGTGGAACCGCTAAGTAGAACAGATGCGACCCTCTTCTTTCGGCTGAATGCAGTATTTACAATAGGAAGTCGGTGGCCAAAATGGCGAAGGATGAGATTCCGCACTTAAGATTCGTTGCATTCGCTAACTAGACTCCCGCTTAAATGGCGAACTCGCCGTGATCCTCGTCCAGGGAGCAGGGTCTGCGGAACTCCTGGCCCCGTTCGTGGATCCACTTGTTGGACACTGGGTTTTTAGAAAAAAATACAAAAATATATTATATATTATTTGCTAGAACATTTAATCAAGGATAGCGAACCCACCCCATTTGGTGCCTGTAAGTACGGGACAGGCGGCATGCCGAGTCCTCACATCGCCTTCACCATCCCGATGAAGATTCATCCAAAAGGCGGCCGTACCCTTCCTGGGAAATAGAGCTGTGTGGAGGGATGTGAAAACAGTAGCACCACCCTGCTCCACATCACTCATCTGAAAGGGGGGAAAATAGATTTTAGAGATCAAATCGATATGCGCATGGTAAACTTCTGCCATATCGTTTTTACCATGCAATACCGATTTCTCTCTCGGAGATTCTCTGACTTTGGAAAAGAGAGGAAGAAGCCGTGTGACAAACTCTCTCAATTAGAAATAGAGCGAGATAGCCATTCATTTTACATAAGTGGTAGACATATCAACTTGATATTTTATCATATCATATGAAATACCGAATTTAGTATTTTTTGAACAAATAATGTAAAATGAGGTAAACATAATCTTTATTCAGCTCAAAATGATATGAAGAACTTGATCTTTAAAAAAAAATATAAAATTGACCAGCACATATCAATCTGATCTTTTGTCAATTTGTCAATCAAGTCAAAGAAGTCAAAATTGATACCATATAACGTAAAATCGATCATCGTTTCCTATCAATTGTTTTTGGGTGTAGCGAATTTTAAATAGAAAAAAAGGATTATTTTGGTTTTTTATTTCAAGAAAAAAGGCAATTGATATATACCATTTGTTTACTATTAAGATAATCCTTTTATAAAATATATAATTTAAATAATAAAATCTTTTCAAGCCAATTAATAAATTTTGCCATTTTAATAAGCGAATTGTGCAATTTGCAAGCCTTCTATTGACCATTGACCAACAATAACTTCCAGAAAAAAAAACAAATATTTTCCATAGAAATGAGAAAACCACATTTGCAAGGCTGCTTCTCTTTTCGTATCTATTTTTCTGCCATTGTGCGTTCCTTTTGCATTCACAGCCATGGAATTCCATTCACTCGCATTGCAACCTACGCATCTCTATTTATAAATAAGCCTTACTAATGATACAAATAAAGCAAAAAATGCAGAGAATTTTATTTTATCAGTTGAGTAAAGAAAAACGAGGAAAAACGGCGTGTGCATGGGATTATTTTGTAAAAAAAAATAGAAAGAGGTATAAATGAAAAACAAACTTACGTAGAATAAAACGGTGGCAATACGGTTGCCCAGATTAAGACCCTCGAAGGCGCGCTGTTCCTCTTTCTAGAAATTATATATCCGTTTTAGCTGGTTAAAAATAGTTAATTCCCTACTTTTACTAGGGAATTTTACTCACCCTGGCAAAGTCAAAGTGCGGCTCGTAATGTCCACCGATTCCGTAGTTCACCACCTGCAGTTCCTCCGCGGAATCCATATCCAAACCGGTCATGTCGGCGGTACGCTGAACCACGGTCTCAATCACCTGATCCTCGTGGGTTTTCAGCCAAGCGGACTTGCTGATCCTGTAGTTCGCCGTCTCCAGGGCTCCAGTCACCGAATTCTGGACCGTAGCCCTGCGGAATCGAGGACGAGCCATCCGCTTGATAATATCAATTTCACTATCATACATGGCATCGTGATAGATCACAATATACGGCTCCATATGGGCCTCCTCCAGTTTCAAGGGGCCCAATCGCAGGAAGGGCACATTATTCGTTACATAGCGACATCGCAGGGGCCTGAGATCCGTGGGCGAGGGCTTCAGTTCTCCCCGGCACAACATTTCGTAGGCCCTGCGTTCGGTCATATCGAAAATGGCCGGATCGCTTTTGGCCACGGGCTGCGAGAGGTTTATCCTTACGTCAGATATCTTTATTTACATTTCTTTAGAGATATTTCTTACCAAATCGGACTTGGGCATCTCGTCGGTGCCATCGTCGCCCTTCATCTTCTTCAACTGCAGCTGGCTGGCAATCTCCTTCTCGTAGAAGCGCTTGTTTCCATTGGCCCTCTCGTGGTGAGGCAGCAGTTGGAGCAGCTCATTTGTCATGGTCAAGGCGCTCTCTATGTTGCCTGAAAGATAAGTTAAGAAATATTGGGACTTAATTAGAAAAGTGAACTTCAAAATTGAATAACTTGCTTTTCGAGTACAAAGGGTTCTGAATTAAATCCAGCAAATTCTAGCCTTTAAAAGGAAATATTATAAAATAGTAGGAGGAACAACTCTTAGATTTTTCCTAAATATAAGGAAAATACAATTTGGGTTTTTCGTACAAATAGGCTTTTCAATTCAAAGTTTTTTGGCTATAAAATGGAAAAAAATTTCCAAAATTAAAATTACGCACATGTGCGTATGTATACAAACAAATTAATTGATATCGGCAATTTTTTGGATGATTTAGAAAAAAAAATTGTTTGACCATTTTCATATTTTTTATAAGGGGTTGGTTACATCCCAATTTTGTGCAAAAAATTGAAGAAAATTAAAAATTTGAGATCTTAATGCCAGATGTTTAGAAATTTTACTACGAGTTCAACGAGGTATGACATTTCATAATTGGACAATTATTTCCTTAGTTTCAGACAAAATACTGATTTTAAAAATAAAACATCAAAATCCGGATTTTTGGTAATAAACAATCATTGTTTTTTAGTGTTTATCATTGTAACTTGGCTTAAAATTTTCCCAAGTGTTTAATTTCTAATGATTTTAACTGTTAACACACTTATAAGTAATTTTTTCTCTGACTTAAAAGAAATATTCAATTAATCACTATCACAGCAAACAAAATATTCTGAAAGTGAAACAAATTCGAAGCCATCCTCAAATCTAAATAATTCCTCACAAAACTCTAGAAAGAACGGCTCGCTTTACTTTAATACAAACAACGAACTATAGCTTTTAACTAGAAAACATCAAAGTGAGTCGGCCATCAAGGGGCTATAATAGCATAAATAAATAAGCAGCAGGTTAGTGAATACTTATTTAAAGTCAAGAGTCTCGTTTCGCACTTGACCGAGCCGCACAATTAATTCATCAGGGTCTAAAAAGGGTCTTAAGTGCGATACCGATGCCGATGCCCCTGCCCCTGTAAGTATACTATTCCTTCTCGGCCCGAAAGTATGCCACAGTTTCCAAGAAAGTTTACCGCCTGACCTCGAACCTCCTACTCTTGAGACTGGAAAAGAAACTGAAACTTAAACTGCTGGGGCCATCAAGTCGATTGGATTGTTTCCAAAGTTACCAAAGCTGCGCACTTATTTATTCATTTGCGTCCAGGTCCAGGCAGTCATTTAGCCCAACTAATAAGTTCTGCCTGTCGTACCTAGTGGTTCCCAAAGAAGACGGCTTTAACCTCTCCCTTAAGCCCCGACCTCCAGCACGACCTCAACTTTTGAAACCCTGTCGGCGACAGGAATTTAAATTTGCATCTCCCGACACATGTGTTCCACCAGCCAGAGTGAAATCCAGGGGAACGGGGCGGATGGTCATGGGGGATCGGGATCCGAGTGGTCGGGTGACAGAAAGCCTGTCACTTGCCTCGAGGGCGGACCCATTTGCGTTGTTTTCTCGTGTCGTTCCTCAACACAATATGGCGGCACTTCCGCCCCGCCCACCGGCCACGCCCATAACTTGTGTGTTGAGCCAGACTTTGTACAGGGAAAAAAATCTGTATATCAAGCTGATAATTACATTTTTGTAAAAGTTTATATGCCATTTTGTTGTGTTTTTTAATACCTATCAAAATGTAAAAGAAAATTTTAAAATCCGACAATCTATTAATAAGTTATGAGCAAAAAATGAAATGCCCGCTAGGTGGAGCCAGTAGTTTTGTTCTCTCTCTCACTCCCTTTAGCTGAATAACGGGTATCTGATAGTCGAAGTGCTCTCTTGTTTTTGTTTGTAACTAATAATTCATATTAGATTTACAGAAAAACAGTATCACAAATTGTGAAATTATTTAAAAATGGTGTCTAAAAGTATGCAGTGAAAAATAACGAAATAAATATATTAATTGTTGGAAACTCTTCAATCCTTTATATTTCAGCTGTTTTCGGTTTTATAAAGATGTACCAAACATATTTAGTTTCCATTTCTTTCTGTGCAGAACCATCTAGAACCAACAAGCACCCACTAAAGACACAGATACGTGTGCCGGCTCTTTGATGAACGGATAGGGTGCGCTAACCGGGGTAATAAGACGTTAATAAAGCACACAGCTCCCTGGCAGAAGAACGTGCCGATCCTGGATCCAGTTCTACGTGATAGCTCCTCCTTTCTCCTCCGCAACATTGTCGCACTGGCTGCAGATGGCCAACACTTTTCGCACTTAATGGGCAAAGGAGCACCCCAAGAGCGGCTCCAGGTGAAAAGTAGGAAAACTGTGTGGAAACTGTGAAAAGTGTGGCAGGGGGCAGGGGGCAGGACAACAGGGGGTTCGGGGACAGAGTGCAATTTCCTGCAGCCAAATGGACCTCGAAAGTGCCATGCAAACGAGCAATGACAACAACGAAATGGGACGGCAAACACACTCTGAGAATTGAATTACCGAATTTTAGTAGGTTGAAAAGCTGAAGCTTGCAGTTTCACAAGTTACAAATATTTATAAGAAGCTCTGAAATTGTAATTTGTAGGTTTGCTTTCTATAGGTTTTCTATAGCAGGAAACCCATTTTTATGATACTTTTTTTAGAATAAGCAGTAATATTTAAATTGGAAACATTTACCTCAGCATTTTCTGTTCCAACAATTTTTCGGAATATTATGTTCTTTTCGAAGGGATTCCTTTGAAATTACATTATTTTGAGAATACTTCAATTTAATAATTTAGGAACTATTTAAACTCTTCCAATCTTTAAGGTATTTAAAATTTCGCACGTTTTTAAAGAACAAGAAAATCATTTGAATGATATTTCAGTTATGATAATACAAATATTATAACACATTTATAAACATTTGAATTTTCATAGGAAAAAATATTTAACTAAAAATGTTGTACCTTGTACAATACATTCTCTTATCAAAAAGGAATTCGAGGAATTTTAAAGCCCCTATTTTTTTCAGTGCATCCTGGCACTTAGGGAGCAGAGATAAAAAGGAGCCCTAAACTGGACTTGGACTTGGACTCACCCTCCTTGTAGGTGGAGAAGGCCAGGTACTCGAGGATGTCGGCCTTGGTGAAGCTCTGCGTGTGGTTGGTGGGCTCCTCCAGCATCCGGGCCATCGCCTCGTTCATCCAGAGGACGGTGTGGTAGTAGTCGTGGTTCACATACGACTGCCTGCCCAGCTCGAAACAGTCGTCCGAGGACATTTCCGTGCTAAGGGGACAATAAATGTGGTCAGTGTTTATGTGCCAGGTGGGTTTTTCCCAATTTCCAAGTAGTTTATATTCTTGGAAAACGAAAATCGAAGCTTACCTGTACTGAATGCCATTCAGTTTGCCCCTCGCCACACTCGAGGTGTCCAACTGGTAGGTGTCCTGCAGGCGGAGCAAGGCCACCGCCGCCCCATTGAGATCCTCGTCGGAGGGGAACTTGAGGACACTTCGATACTGGGTGATGTTCTGCACGAAATCCGTGCCCACGTCGTGCTCCATGAGGTTCTCCACCTGCCGCCAATCGGTGGTCAGTCGCTTGGTCAGCAAATAGGCATTAATCGGGTTGGATACATAGGCGGTTATATCGCTGGAGGCATCTGCATGTTCCCGCTGGTACTCGTCCATTTTACTGGAATTTTTAAGGAGAGAAGAAACATAGGGTGAAACTTGGCAGACAGTTCGCTAAGTGCTTTTCGCGAGCAGGCAAATTGCATTACAACTGGCGGCAAAAGCAAAAGCCAAAGTTTGAACTTGGCCAGAAGGAAGACTAAAATAAGCTACAGCTCAAAGTAAATGGCGCAACTTTCTTGTTTATCAATAAGCAAATGCAAAAATAAGTGGGCAAAATTGCTTGTTTTACACAAAAAAAATATTTGATATGAAATAGGTCAATTCTACCTTAAATCGTCTCAAATTTATGATGCAAACATATCAATATGATATTTTATTGTATCATATAAAATACCAAATTTAGCAGTTTTTGAACAAATAATGTAAAATAAGATAAACAAAATCTTTTTTCATATCAAAAAGATATGAATAACTATAAAATTGACCAGCACATATCAATCAGATCTTTTGTCAATTTTTTTTCTGTGTACCTACTTTTCCACTTAAAAATGCATTGGTTTTTAATGGGTTTGCTTAGCTAGTGATCTCAATAATTTAAAATTGCTGAGCTACGGAAAAATGTATGCTTAATCTGCGAATATAATAGATTTTTGCTGAAATTGACTGCCCTCAATTTTTATAAAATTTTTTTCAACCATTTTCTTG
Source organism: Drosophila prostipennis (assembly GCA_037075205.1). NCBI lineage: Eukaryota > Metazoa > Arthropoda > Insecta > Diptera > Drosophilidae > Drosophila > Drosophila prostipennis. Next base: position 1,526,414 of record JBAMCJ010000413.1, read on the forward strand.
TATATAAAACTCATATTTATTGGTATTCCCAGTGCTTTTATTATATTCTTATAGCGAAACACATTTAAACTACACAAAAGTGAACAATAAGTTAGGATAAAATAAAGGTCTAGCAGTAAGTACAACCCACTTGTTATATATACAGTCGTTTTCGGGAGATGATGATCTTCCTCTGGTTATAAATCTAATACTTTGTTTTTGGTCTTTTAGCCGTTCGGTGAGTCAAGTTCTTGAAGTCGAAGTGGATGGTGTACAACTAAATTATAAACTAAGCTAGGGCTATTAACTAATTCCCCTTGATAGGGATTAAGGATTAGACCACATTGACGCGGTTATCCGGCGGAGGTCGGTGGCACCACAGGCTTCCCAGCACTCCCAATGCGATGAAGAACATGGTGAAGGTGGACAGTCCCAGGATAACGCCAGTCGTCACATCGTGAACGGGGAACCCGGGGAATGGGTCCACCACCAGAATCACCAGCAATCCACAGGATTTAAATAGACAGAATATGGTGACCAGGATGTATCCGGAACTGTAACTCCGGTTTGGCAGCCATTCGCAGTGACGCGACTTGAATCCCAGGAAGCCCAATCCCATTCCCGAAAAGGAGGCCACAAGGCCAAACTGCAGGTAAAAGGATTTTCCAAGCTGCCGGGAAAGGAAAATAAAGTTATTACAATGATTTTATAGAGAAATTTATATTATAAAGTTTTTCTCAACCCTGGAAAATGATCGTATCAAAATGTGCAGGTAAATATAATAAAATATTGTAAAAAAAAATCAAAATTTCGAATCCAAACTATAAAGTTATTTGTAAAAACATGTAAATTTTGTTCAAAAAATTTTAATTTAAATTTCCTAATCTTTCACATTTAAAAGTTCAATTTTGACAATTTTTTTTTAAAATAATAGCTTATGAGGTTTTTTAGGAATATTTTTATACATAACGATTTATCTTTTCATTTCAGAATGCTAAAAAGTTGAAAAAAAAATAAATGTTAAATTTTTTCTTGGACACAAAAATGTTCTTTTAAATCTTAACATATTTTTAGAAATTCATAGTTTTGTAGGTTTGTAGGAAAAACTTCTAAAAATAGATTTGTAATCATTAAACATTACTTTAAACGTTGCTTTTCTGAAAAAATATAGTTTCTTCCTTTTACAACAATATATTTTCTATTATATTAAAAAAAAAATTCTGAATAAACGATAATTTTCTTAATTCCTGTAAATAATAAAGAGTATTTTGTACTACTTACGTGGGCAATCATGTAGATGATGAGTCCCGCATTCATGGTGCTGCCCAACACGAGCATCAGGGAGACGACGGCCAGGGTGATGGTGGCATTGGCCATCTTCTGGGGATACGAGTTGTTGTTCTTCCCCTTTCCCTGGATGCTGCTCATGTCCTGCTCCCGCTCCCTCTCCCTCTCCCTCTCCTGCTCCTGTTCCTGGACCCTGGGACTGATCACCGCCATGGAGCGATCTGCCATCTGCAGGGGCAGCGGCTTCACCGTCTCGTAGTGGAGCCTCTGGGGCGAGAGTCTAGTTTGCCGCAGGGGTAAACTCGGCGGGGCCAGCTGACTTTGGTAGATCTGCTGGCTCTTGTAGATCTCCAGCCGTCGCTCCATCTGCAGCTGCTCCTGGTGGGCGGCATTCCGGGGCGTCGAGTGGGCCAATCTCGGGGGCGGCTGCATTTTCCGGGGCGTGGTCAGCAGTTCATGGAGGGCCCGCGTGGCAGCCGCCGCATTCCTTTGCTGCGGAGTCGAGGTCCTCGCCGCATACTGCTGACTCAGTTCCATGTTACTCAAGCAGGTTTCCTGCTGGTGATCCTGCTGCAGATCCCCATCCTTATCATCATCATCCCCATTTGTGGGCACCACTGCATACCGATGAGCTCGGCCATTGTGCATCTGTATGATCTCCTGGTTCTCATCCACCAGCTCCTCATCCTCGGCAGTCGGGACCATCTGGTACCTTTGATTGCTGTTCTTGTCCACTATCAAGAAGGTCTTGCTGCCAAAGTCGCTGCTAAAAGCATGCTTTATCTGGGTTTGATTATGGGGATTGCTATTCAGATTCCTCTGTTTAGTGGGATAATTTATGCTGGGTGGCAGACTGGCAAACTGCGTTTCCTGATGCGGTTCCTCGTGGAAGGAGTGCGGCTCCTCCTCTTCGTGCAGGTCATTCCTGGAGCCATAGCGATCCAGGTTATCCTGCGATCTGGCCAATCGCTGGGCTGCCTGACCCGGGACTATGGCATATCTACTGGCCCTACTGCTGTTTAGTTCCTCCAGAGGAACCAGGGCATAGCGACCACTGGAAGTGGGCTGTTTAGCCTGATGTTGCTGCTGTTTAGTTTGATGTTGCTGCTGTAGATGTTGCTGCTGTAGATGTTGCTGCTGCTGGTGTTGTTTCCGCGTCACCGATCGCGTGGACATGCTACGCTGCATTCGCAGCGGACCCTCGCGGGGATCTCGAGATGGAGCAAAGTTCATCTGGAGACTCCTATTATAGATGGACTCCACTGCATTGCGCGATGAGCTGTTGCCACTAGAACTGGATAGCACTGGATAGAACTCGCTGTTTTGGCAGAAGGCCGGGTTTGTATAGTTATGCTGCGACATAATGGAACTGTACAACCTTCTTCGAGGGGTGTTCTTTTAGCACTTCGTTTTCCACCAACCGTTTGGCTCGACAACTGCGACTCGACTGATCTAGAGTCTGGTTCCAGTCGGCAGCTCCTCAACTTCCTCCACTTCCTGCGCCGGCGCGCAGTCGAGTGGATCGTGCTCAAAGTCCCCCACTCTCTCCTCTCTCTCCTTATAAAACAAAAAAAAAAACACCACCATTTACTTGTACATAACACAAGACACCCGTACAATGACCGACTGTGTTTGGCGCGTTCCATTAGGCCAGCTAACCGAAAACCCAGAAACATCTGCTCCTCAACAGCCAAATGGGGGTTGAAACTTCCAACTGAGACATTTCAACTAAAAACCCCTGGCGAATTGCAGGAGCAGCCGGCTTTTATCAGCGTTTTTAATTCTTATTTACCAACTCATATGCGCTCCCTCGCGGCTTTAATTCAGTTTTGATACCATTTAGTGGGAAACTTAAAGGGTATGATGTATGGGTTTTAAATCCAGCCAGGGTTAAATAACAAGATCATATCAGCACTTTGTCACCACCGAAAATATGTCACCATTTACCTAATATAAATGATTTCTGTTTGGAATGCTATCAAAAGAATAATAACTAGTTGCTTCTTTATTATTTATTTGTTTCCTTTCTCTTCTTCGAAATGCTTTAAAAACTCTATTATTTTTTAGAGCATTTCAAGTTTTTGTTTTAGTCGTCAGCTTTGAATGACAAAATAAACTTTAAATGCATGTTTTCAGAGAACAGTTTAGTTTAATATGCACATATTTCTGCCATAAATGTGTCAAGTCGTAAACTAGAGCTTCCATTCACATTTCTAGCTTAACTATTTCTATTCCATTTTGGCAGCATCCAAAATAAAAAGTAGAAAAATTAAAAAATGTAGGAAAATTATAAAAAGTAATAAAATAAAATATAATATAATAAATATTACAAAATAAATGTTAAAAAATAAATGTATTACATAAGAAATATAATATATTCGTATTATATTTTTTTAAATATTTTTTAAATTTATAAAAATTAAGTAGTAATTTTATTTAGTATTTTTATAACAATTATAAATTAAATCAAAAACGTATGTATAAAATATAATAGGAATATAACAAATAAAAAAAAATATAAATGTTATAAAATAAATGTATTACATAAGAAATATAGTACATACGTTTTATACTTTTTTAAGCCATACAAATAAATTGTTATAGTTTTTAAATAAATCAAAAATATTTTATTTTAAGTAAGGGGTATTTCTGGGTTCTTAAATATCCCCTAAAATTAATACTTGTTCAGTTCTGCTGTTTGTGCAGACCGAAAAATAACCTTCCCTAAAGGCAGCCCCTCCCCTGATTTTTGTTGCGCCCAAGCGACCGTTACATTTTTGGTTGCCAGTGGAAAACGGAGGCCAACTTTATCCGGATCCCAACGCCCACACACATATGCATATATGCCTTTGAGCTGCGCATATTTTTGGCAGGCTGCGTGCTGCGTTGTCCTTTCGTGGTGGCCAATTTAATTGCCTTTTGGCCAAAAGCAAATCAGCGCAGCCAGAGGGCAAATTGTCAAGCGGATTAGTCGGAAACTCAGAAACTCTGAAACTCGGAGGCACTGCAACAGCTGCCCAGTGGGAGAATTTAAGAGGCATTAAATTTTGAGCGCCGGCAGACGGCACGCGACATGGGAAGCTGCATCCAAAGGATACTGAGATACTCAGATACTCAGATACCCAGATACTCCGATGCAGATACAGATACTCAAAGGCAGGGGGCAATGACAGCGCACAAGGATAACAGCTGTCAGCTGTTTGCTGCTTGCTGCTTGCTGCCTGTGAGGATCCTGTCTCGTCCTTTGTTGTGACAAAGCCAAGGTACAAATGCAGAAACAGGAACAGAAACAGAACGAGAAGATAGATCCTGAGTGCGACTGGCATTATTTGATTAGGGGAGTTGCCTCACCGCATCCTGCACACCCTGCTCTCTCCTGCTCTCTCCCCCATATTATTTCCGCCGTCACTCCTTATATACATAGATCCCCTTCGTATAAATAAGCAGAAGATATGTATCTGCAGTCATGTGTGCTAGGGGCGCCTCCTCAGCTACAGATACATATCATCTGTATGTACTAGAAGGTAAAACTAGGTGCGTGCAACAGCTGCCCCTCGCACGTGGCAAAAGTAATTACCAGAATGCAGCCGACTACCTGAACCTTTCATTCAGGTCCCCCATTTAGGAACTAGCAACATCTTGGCACCATTTGCATAAGAATAAGTTATGCTAAATTGTATAGGGGTCTGCTTGGAGCTGGTCTTTTATAGGTAGGTTTTAGGTCCCCAGAAGATGCAGACTAAACATCTAAATAAAGAGAAAATTACCATTTGCATTTACATAATTAAATTACAGTAGCTTTAAATATAGTAAAACCTCTCCAATTTGTTACTTTTTCTATATGGTTTTTTAATAAAAACGAAAAAAAATATTACAATATAAATTCAAAGTGACCTGGCACATTTAATTTTTATTAAACAAGGTAAATATTTACTTAGTACTTCTGAAAATATATAATTATCTACAAGTACCATTAAAAAAAGTGAGCTGGAAAATCTCTTTTACTTTTTCTGCATAATTACTCCTGCAGCTTTTGAAATATAATATCACTCATATATATTTGAGCTTATACATAATTACGAAAGGCCAGTAAAAAAACCATGAAATGAAGTAAATGTTAATAACTTCACCATTATAAAAACTTTAGTTTGCAATATATTGAATAACATTTATTAAAGTTATTATTCAAGCAAAGCTGCCTCAATAAGTTGCAAATCGAAAGGCCAAATTCATTAGAGATAATTAAATGGAAAGGGAATTTTTTTTGTATTGCTTATTGGTAAACAAAGCAAGTAATTAGTAATTGTATTTGCTCTTTAGTTATTGGCAAATGAAAAATAATATTAACCGCTCTCAATAGGTCAATTACAAGAGCATGGTAAATAATTGCACATTTTCATTTGCAAATTTAATTAAGTTTTAGAATGTGGGATTTCACAAACATAGTGGCCAAACAAAGTTTATTAAAAAGGTTCAACTATGCAGCTTTCAACCCATTAAAGGCAAGGTTTCCCAATTAATTTTAGGGCTTAAATTTAAGCCCAATTAATTGCAGTAAATACTCACTTTTTGAGAAAGTTCAGCTTGTTCTCCTGCACGCGTATGTAGCCCTCCAGATTGGTAATCAATACGGATTCAGTCTCAAGAAGTTCCTCCATCTCAGCCAGGGCGGTGTAAACCTCCCCATTCACAGGTGAACCCACAAGGAGCAGGACTCCCAGCAGAAACATCAATCGCCAGTCCGCTGCCATTTTAAATTCTGCAGATAGATAAGAGAAAAAACTGTTAGTTTAAGATGCCCTAAAAATTGTTACATAAATATACGTTTAGCTAAACAGAAAAAAAATGGAGAAAATATTAGATTGATATGTGCTGGTCAATTTTATATTTTGTAAGATCATTTTGATAAGAATAAAAATTATGTTTATCTTATTTTACATAATTAGTTCTAAAATATCAGATTGATATGTTCTGGTCAATTTTATATTTTTTAAGATCATTTCGATATGAATAAAGATTATGTTTATCTTATTTTACATTATTAGTTCAAAAAATACTAAATTTGGTATTTTGTATGATATAATAAAATATCAATTTTATATGTTTGAATCATACATTTTGCATAAATCATATCGGCTTTTTATTGACATGAAATAAGGTAGAATTGACCCTATTTCATATCGAATTTTTTTCTGTGTGCAAAAATAGGAGAGGAAAAACTGTAAGTTTAAGATGCCCTAAAAATTGTTACAAAAATATATACGTTTAGCTAACAATTTTGACCTTAAATCTCCAGCCATGTGTAAGGAAAAACCTCTAAGCTCACTGAACTCGAAATCGAAATCGGCTTTTATATTGATTAATATCGCTACCGAGCTATGTAGCTACAATACAGAACACAGAATATTTTTATTTGAAGGGGCAGCTGTTGCTTGCGTTTCGGGCATTTGGCAATTTATTTTAATGAGCGTTTTTTAATTTGACCTGCCATCGAGCGGATTGTTTTATGGCGTTTACTTTACTGCTGCCGACTACAATAATAAAACGGGTCCAAAAAACATTCGATGACACTCCACTGGCACGGAGAAATGCTCTTTAAGTGCCGGTATTTCCTTTGCCAGCAGCAATTTGCAATTCATACATGCTGTTCTTATTGCCCCTAAAATATTGCCATTGGAAAATGTTCTACAATTTGTCACAGTCGAAAGTGGAGCGAGGAAAATATTCAATTTCAAATAGCTACTTTACGTCACTTTGCATTGGAAACTATGAGAGAAGCTCTGACTTTGTTATTTTGTCATTGGATTTTTGATACTCTATGGGGGAAATGTTTGATTTTACCATCGCAATTTAGTTATTTTTACAGATTGTTCTAAAAGACTTGACAACAAAGTATTTTATATTTGTTTTTATTAGATGTTCTTAATAGACTTTAACAGATAAAAAATAAATAAGAAGAAAAATAAGCAAATAGAGCCATTCAAATTGATTTTAGTTCATTGAAAGAGCAATTGTCTTATTTTTCCCTATCAAAATTTAATTTTCTTTAACTTACTTATTGCTCCATAAAACGTAGACAAGTTGAAACCCAATATTAAACAATATTACATTAAAAATTACAGCATTTAAAGTATTATATCTGTCAAAAACATTTAAAATACAATATACTAAATATACAAAACAGTTTTTTAAATATATAAACTATCTAAGAAATATTATTTTACTCAAACGTAGACCAACCAACCCGATCACTCACTTATTCACATGTAAATTCACCTTGCCAACCTCGTGTGGCCTTTATGTCTTATGATGTATCAAGTTTCATATATATGGCTGAAGCCCCCCAGTTTGTCTCGAGCCAATGGACCCCAATCAGTTTCGAGATGACAGGAACAGCGAATTCAAGTTTGTTTCCAGTTCCGTTTTTGAGGCGGGACTACATAGATTGCGGCTTAGTTAGCGTGCCAATAAATCTTAATTGATATTAATTAGCAGCGCGCTGTTAATTCGCATCTTTAAGATAAACGCGTAGTCAATTTGCATATTTTGGGGAGGGGTTTCGGTCTCTTCGGTGGTTTAGTGGTTCAGTGGGTGGTGGGCCGAGAAAGTCCTCTGAAAAAACCACAAGGACGAACTGTGAATAATTTATCAGCAGTAATTAATTCTGCCAACTCAGAAGACGGAAAGGCAGACTACTTGTACTTGAGCAGGTAATTGCTCACATTAATCAGTCACTCGGGAGATAAGATCTGTTATTAATATGCGGCATTTTGGCCAACACTTCTGGCCAGCATTTTGGCCGGAATTTGGAATTATTGATGCTCGGAGGCAAAGTCAATTTATGTCAGCTAACATGTGTTAAAAGCGAACCCGGCTGTCAGCAAATATTAAATAATCTCGCCCAGACCGGTTTTACTATGTATGCCTTCTCTACTAAAATCTAAATCTATTTCGATTTCCATTTCTAGTTGGGAAGTTTCGAAACTCTGATCAGAACGAGGGCAACAACTATTAAATTTTACTACCCATTTAACTTTCCAGTTTTAGACCCATGTTCCTGATCTCAGATAGAGTATTTCTGTTTAATTTCTAGCCCTGCATCGCTACGGGAAATTAATGGGGGTTCAAAGAACTCCGTTATTTATGCAAATGTATCTCACAGATACGCGTCGCTGCAGCGGAGAACAAAAAAAACCTTTCACTGTGAGTGATGATGACCAAAACCTTTAACGGTTCTCCCAAACCAAAGCAAACCGCGTTACACAATCAAACTTATTGAAATGCAAATATTATTTCATCCAGAGTATCTCTGCAGTTCGTGATGAATGAGGAATTCTTCTGACTTCGACAAGTTCACCGAACTCCGCGGCGATCGTTTTACGTTCTCCCATCTCCCATAAAGTGTGGTCCAAAATATTTTGCTTTAATTTGCAGGAATTCCAGTGCAACTGGGGCGAATGTTTGTTGCTAAGAGTTGCACATTTTCAGCCAAAGAATTTAAAACAGCAGGAAGAAGCAGCCACCCATACGAAAATAAATTTAAACAAGGTGCAATTTATGATTATAAGGTGGAGTTATAAATATAAAATAAATATACAAATTATAAATATTTTTTGTAGATAGTTCTATAACATTTTTAAACATTTTTATTCATGGGTAAATATTTCTAAATTTTTACTTTTAAATAAATAAACCATTAATGTTGATGCTTATTATTTTAAAGATATTTTCATCAGACTGATACATTTTCTGTAAAAGTGTACACATGAAAATATAAGAATTAATCAACAGAAATATTATTAAAAATTAAATATTCAAAATTTTAAAATTCAAAATATTTTTTAATACACAAAACAAATTTCTCAATTATCCTCTTATTTTTAAAAATTAAATTATATCCTCCACAAACCAGTTAAGATATTAAATAAAACCAGTCAAAACAATATCTTAAGTCTAACAAAAACGGCAAGATAATCTGGATTAAGACGGTTGTCAGGCAATGTCGGCTTTCGAAATAATCTCAACTATAACTGTCAGGGTATTAGCGATAATTCGGCCGTATTAAATATAACGTCTTTATGGTGATGCAAAGCAAAATTTAATGAATTTCGAGCCATTAAATTCAATTCCTTGCCAATTCAATAAAAGTTATAATTTACGAGTTGCTCTCGAGCTTGTGTACCAAAGTTAACACCCCAAAAAAAGGGTAATAAAGCTCTGTGAATATTTATACACCATTTTTATGCAGAAGCAACTGCCAAGTTGTCTGAGCACTCAACACACGGGATTACTCACATTTCTGGTCGATCAAACTGATGGGCCAATAAAGTCAGAGCGGCATACAAATGAACCGCATATTCGAAATATGCAAAATGCAAAATTATTCACATAATAAATGATTGTGAAATGTCAGGCGGCTCTAATTACCAGGGACTGCGGTTGAAATGTCGCGAATTGACCAGAAATTCACCAGAGGATATTTTCCCTGTGAATAAAAGCTGAAATTGGATTTCAAGTCAAAACTAATTGGCAGCAAATTACAAACTTCGGCCGAGTGGAAGAGAGCAGAAAGTTGATATGGTTACGGAAATTAATGCATGGCCGAGGAAAATTCGATTTTGAGCCCAGTCAAGACGATGATTTTCCTCCGCATCTCCTCTTCGCTTCTGGTTAGTTGGGCAAACTAATCTCTCAATCAATTTCGATTCACGCCTCATCATCATCATCTCATCCTCATCACTTTTTGCACTTCTTGCGGTGCAAATTGTGGTGCAATAGAATGGACTTTCGTCATCGGATTACATTTTCCACACCGGCCACGCCTCTATTTCACAGTCCGCCCATCGAACAACAAAACAACAAAAAACCAACTGAAATGCTAGCTCAGCAATATGTTTTTTTCTGTTTTTTTTTCGGCTTGCGTGTATTCTGTGCCTTATGCAATCCTCTTCTTTTTTTCATGATTTCACTGCACTTTTCCGAGGAAGAAAAGCGCGGGGAGAAATGAAAATGAAAATGAATTTGCTGCCGGCTTTGTGTTGGACAAAATTCTGTTATCTTGCGCCCAACTTGCAATTAAGTTATGAAATATTTTGTGTGTGCAAAACGCTGACTAAGCTCAATATTCGACCCACTGACTGACTGCGAAAAGTGGCGTTGGGAATGAAAATGGAGATGGTTGACTGCTTCACGGATACAGATACGCAGATACTTTTGTGCCAGGTGCCAGATGAACTAGCATTACTCGCATCGCATCTGGCCAGTCAGCAAATGTTTCCTACCTGGCAAAAAAGTGTCCTTGTTGCCACACGGAAAAAGTTTCAAACGGTGACCTGGTTGGCTATACTATATGGTATTGGCTCAAAACAGTGATGATTTACTACAGATACTTTGCTTAGAATAACTAAAATGTAAGCTTAACATAGTATCAGTTAAATTATTATGTTAGCTAAAAGAAGCACATCTTTTTTCTAGAAGTAAAAGGTTTTTCGAATACTGTTTGACTTAAAAATATAAAATCAAAAACCGATATATTGTAAAAATTGGTAGTGATCAACTAAGAAGGAATACAAAAAAAATAACTAGAATAACTGAAATGTAAGCTTAACATAACATAACAGTTAACAGTGAATGTTAAATTATTCTATTTTCTAAAAGAAGCACCTATTTTTTCTAGAGGTTGAAGGTCTAGCGAATACGGTTTGACTTAAAAATATAAAATCAAAAACCGAAATTGGGGAATAATAAGTAGTAAGCAACTAAGAAGGGATTTTCATATATTCATCTCCAAAGTCTCCCAAAATGCTTGTCTATTAAAATATTTAATCGTACCTATAGTTGTGCACCCAAACTATAACCCTTCTCATTACTAAGTAGCCAACCCGTTGTCAGAGCATTTGTCCATTTTAGGGAGAACTTACTGTACCACCTGTCCCACACAATAGATGCTCGCTTATCGAAAGCAGCATATTCACCTGTTTCCTGGGAAGCTGTTCTCCGTTTTTCCCGTCGAACTGCGACACTTTTGCTCAAATGAAACTGTCAGCAAACGGCACCAATTCTATAAAATGCAACGGGACAATTTGAGCAGACACGACATCATTATTCAGGTGCAAATGCTATAGGTGGCACTCCACAGTGGGTGGTTTGGGTGGGTGTGAAACGTTTGCAAGGCCGACTGGCAGGTGGATAGTGGGACTGGTCTGCTGGTTTGTTGGTCTATCGCGACCCCCACAATGTCGTCCATCAATTTTATGAGCGGTGAAGTCGGGCAAGCTGCTGAAGCGACTCCGAGATGGACGGGGCTAAAACCATAACTCAGGCCAGTAGCTCCACTGACATTTATGAGCCACCGAAAGCGGGCTCAAAACTGTGCATCCGCAGCCAATTTGGAACTGAAACTACACTCAGAAAAAGGGTTTTCCCTATCATTGAGTAACTTAATCTAAAAATCATCAAATCCGCCTTTGAAAATACTTTCAAGCATTCTCGTTATTTAAATAAGACATTATTTTAAAACAAGTTACCAAAATGACGTTCGACTTAATCTCAGTTAAAGCCTTTGAAAATCTATAAATATTTATCTTTTTGTGGGGGAAGAGTTGACCAAATATTATGAATGTTTTATGTTTCGTTGATTCACTTCTTCGCTTTTGGCGGTCAGTAGTTTATCATTTCTTGGGAGAGCATGAAATTAACGCTTAACGTTTAAAAATCAAGTATAAATTTGTCTAATTTAAAAATATTTAATCATAACATTTATCAGAAACGGGCATTGTCTTCAGACTTTTCTAGCGCTTTTTTGAATGTCTTTTAAAAACTAGTTTTCTTGAATTAATGACGGCTAACCAAACTTGAATCCATTTTTGGGTGGAGCCTTTTCAATTTTAAATCGATTCTGTCTTTATTATTGAGGCAATATTATTAAGAGGTTAATTAAAAGCGAATTAATGGTATGATTTGTTTGTTAAAGAAATAATGAAGAGGTATTTTTTAAATAATTAAGAGGTTTTGGAGAGAATATTAAATTTATTAATAATTCATATTCCCCTCCTCATTATTTTTTTCTCTGCACCTGCTCTTTGAGCCCTGGCATTTGTGAACTTTAAGCCAGAGCTCTGTTGGCCACATTGTCTCTTTGGGCCAGTTGCTGTTAACTGTTAATGTGGCACGAAGTCGCCAAACTGCTGCCACCGAAGTCTTCCATCTGCTAAATGTCAGGCCAACTGACCTTCCCCAAAAGCGCGGACCTCCTCCTTATTTCCCATGTCTGCTGCTGTGACATTTGCCCATTCGTAATGGAATTCGCAGAGGGTACGGCTTCCTCCCCAAAAAAACCCCTTCCCTTTGAATTTTTTGGCCAATCGAATGCATAATTAAAATCGCATCGAATCGACTCGTCGATTTCTTCGCTGGCACTGTAATTTGATGCCGAGTTCTTCTTTAACTCACCGACTTAATGGACCTCGTTAGACGCGCCTCGCCATCAAAACCACTTAATCATCATTATTGGCTTTAATATCATCATCATTTTGCACAAACTTTGCCCTAACCGCCGAATGAGGTCTCTTCACTTTGCTGATGCGAGAAAATGGAAAAAAAAAGACAGACAAAAAGAGTTCTGAGTGGGTAAAATCATGGTTTGCCTAGTTTGTGCAAATTATGCAAACAATTTGGTTAAGTGTAATTGAGTTGGCCAGGCCAAGAGTGCCACATGTTGCAGCTGCCCTTGCCCCCTCGAGAACTTGGATTCGAACTTGGGCGTAATGTGATTTGTCTGCTAGCAAAAGTTCCACTCACAGGGCATAAACTTTTCAATTCCATAAGCGTTAATTTGATTGCCGCAACTTTGTCTAACCCCGCAAAACCCTCAAGAAACAAAAAATTAAGTGTGACAGTCGCAGAAAAGCTTTTCAATTTCTATGAATTTCAGAAAAAGTTAAATAAAAGTTAAGTACAAGTTAAGTAAAAGTTAAGTACACGTTAAGTAAAAGTAAAGTAAAAGTTAGGTAAAAGTTAAGTTAAATTTAAGTAAAATTTATGTAAAATTTATGTAAAATTTAAGTAAAAGTTAAACAAAAGTTAAGTACAAGTTAAGTAAAGGTTAAGTAAAAGTTAAGTCAAAATTAAATAAAAAGCTAGGTTAAAGTTAAGTTAGGCTTTGTAAAGTTAAAAGTAGAATCTAATTATTCCATGGAAATCCCTATTGACTTTTAACATATTTTCTCTCTGTGCTGAGAAAATAGCATTCGTATTAAATATTCAGTAGGCAGGAAGCAAGGACTCGTCGGTAGTAATTCAAGTGCATTCACCGAGCTTGCTAATTAGTAATGAATGACAAATGTTCACAGCTCAACCCCTTAACACCCCCTGGCCCCGGCCACCCAGCATTAACCCATGGCAATGGATTAATAATACCAGACAGATGCCGTCATGGAGCGTGTGCACACATAAATTTTACAATTCACCTTGAAAAGTAAGCATAAACGGCAAAAGCGTCCCCGCGATGGAAATCGCAATATCAAACCGGTTCAAAGAGTCTATGAAAGATGAGCTGGGAAAAAATGAAATGGTGGGGGTTGGGGATAAAAAAACCTGACAAGGAAGTGGGCCAAATGGCAGGCTCCTCTTGTCGTCACTTTCATTGCATTCCCCACCTGGATTTGGATTTGTATTTGGATGGGGTTTTTATCTTTTGGTCAGGCAGAAGCCACTTTCGTTTTTATCAGCCATCTCTATTATTGCCAACCGGTTGTCATTGCCGGACTAATTAGCAAACAAATACTGATCGAATGGGTTTAAAGCCCAGAAAGCCAACGAACGAGATCGTGGCTAAATTATAAATTTAATAAATTAACACACCTAACTCGTAAGTTAATTGAGGCTTTTGAAGCCGATTGTGTTTTGAAAAATACGCATACGCATTAATCATCCCAACCAGACTCTAATTGGTGAAGGGCCTCCAATTGGATAAGCAATATCAGCTAATGGGAGCTGCTAAGCGGGGTTTGTGTCCGGGATAAATAGGGGTAATTTGTATCCTTTGACTCTGAAAAGGAAATTCAGTATCCTATAACTACAATAATCTAAATCTATCTAACTGAAATGAATTGAAACTTACAAATAAATATATAATATATACACTATATATATTGAGACATTTAAATTGAATATGCAAAGAAAAAATCTTTAAAAGTCTACCAAACATGCCAAATGCAAGGTTTTTGGTTTTTAAAATATGGTTTTTAATTTCCCTTTCTTAGGAAATTATCCTTTTCATAAACCAGTTAAAATCCCCTTGCAGAATTCACAGGTTTTTCTTGGGATCCAAAACTTTTTTTATTTTCATAATCATAATTAATTAATTTACCTTTGTACACAATAATATACACATTATATAGAAAACTTTTTTAAATGGCTTCCGTAATATTTTCTCTTATTAAAGAAAAACCTCCTTTTTTCTCATAGTTGGCAACGCTACCAGGGAACTAGTTCCAGGACTAATTCCATTCCCATTTAGGGGTTGATTTGAATAGCTTTCCAGCGAAAGGGAGCACCACAACAGATAGCAGAGAGATGAAGAACTGGAGATGAAGTGCACAAGAAGCGCAACCAAAACAAATGCCGACAATTGACTACGTGACTGCGGCACTTCCTCCTTTTTTCGCCCCCTAGTCCCCCCATTATATAAACACACCCAGACGGACGTTAAATATATATACATATGTGTGTATTTCTATGACCGCACAGACTTTTTCGAGTCCAGATATTTAGAGGCTTATCATCTCTAGGAAATGGGGAATATGTGGGGGCAAAAGCGGTCAATTGAATCGCCATGTGGTGACAACAAGTGCATATAATATATGTATGTACATATATTTATGAGAACCACAAAATCAGTATAGTTTTTGTCCCAGCAAACACAGCATTTCTCTCTAATCAAAATCGAATATTCAATTTAGCTGGCCCACATTCCGTTCATTAAGTCCCCATTATTGTTATCAGTGCACGACGGAAGGCGAAGGCGTCAGGAGGAACACGTCAGAGGTTCTAGAAAATGTATCTCAGAAATGTTTTTTTTAATTTACCTTGGGTTCTTGTTTCCCTGAAACTTGTTGCTGGATCTCGGGATAGATGTCAATGGATTGCGCCGACTTCTTTGTTTACAATTCCTCGAGAACACCTCGATTGCATTGCCCGCCCGCACTCTGTATCTTATAGATACATTTTCCACACTTCACCTCGGAACAGTCGTCGAGTCACTCGAATTCGCGTATCTTTGGGATATTTTCTTCAAGAACCGATTTCAGGAATGATTTCACTTGTTTCGCGTAGCAGGTCCCTCTTTTTCCCGATGATTTTAATACAATTTCTATGGGATTTCTCTGTAAATCGCGTCCGCGCGCTGAGAAACACAAAAACCGAATGGAACTGATTTTGTTTTGTTACCGCCTCGCATGTAGATAAATACCGACTTCCAGAAAGAGCGTATTTCTGGTTTCTGTTGGGTACTCAGTTTCATATGAACTGGAAATTTCAGAGATGAAGAGAGTGACTACACACCTACACAGCGGAAAAAGAGAGGAAAAGATACAGATACATTCCACAGTAAGCATGGCTCTCTCCATTGTGGATTTCATTCGAACAGCTGTTTTGTGGATTTTAAAAATATTGGCGGGGGAATTTGAATTCTGAGATGTAATATACCCTTTTACTAAAAAACGTTTTACCAAATTCTATAAATATTTAAAAGATATTGAAGAGGTAAATATATTAGCTTACGGAAATACTATTCCAAATTCATAATAATAAGTAAATATTTAAGAAATATATTAAATATTCCCACATCCAAAAGAGTAAAAACCCGTACTCCTTAGTTTCAACAAAATTTGGCATCTTTTTTATTCGCGCTAGCAAAAATAAAGCTTTTCCTTCGTCACTTACAAATGGTAAATAAATACATGGATTCAGTGTTGGATTTTGCATTTCCGATGGGCCCGCGACAAAGTGTCTGGCCAGGAATATTTATAGGATAGCCTAATCCTAGTCCTCCTTAACGGTAAAGGAGTGCGTGAGGCCCTCGTAGGGATACTTTCCGCCCAGGATGTACTTGTACTCCCCGGAATGCCGAATGCGATATTCCCCGGGAAGAGTCTGCGGACTGATGTTCCAATAGATGTCCATTTCGCTGAAACCGAGGATCGTATTGGTGCGGGTCCAGATCATTCTGAAGGGGAGTATATTATGTTAATAATTTATTTTACAATGAATAGTATTAACAACTCACTTGGTTTCCCAGCTGGCATCCGTGTAGGCCACCTTCCAGCGATCCTCGTTGATCTTTCGCTCTATGGTGAAGTAGGTCTTCTCGGTAAAGAGGTTGTTCCTTGGGTTACCCGATATATAGGTGACCTTCACCGTCTCATTGATCCCGTACTCCTTGTTGGGTTGCGTTGTCACATAGCCAAAGTCCGTGTTTATCGGGTGTCCGTCGAAGAGAACTCCGGTGTTCAGCGATAGCATAACATCATTCATATAAGGCGGACTTGGACCCGCATCCACAGTTTCATTCCTCATCATGGCCTTGGTCAGGCGCTCAAAGACATCCATGTAAATGGAATGGGTGTGGGGTCCAAAGATCGTGGAGGCAGCCTCGTATCGCTGGGCTTGGTACTCCTCGGGGGTCACAGTGTAACTGGTGTATATGTTGGTCAATCCGGCGATAATAACCTCGGTATCCAGACCTCCAACGGCAGAGGCAGCTGCTCGGATCTGATTGCGCAGTCGTCGTCCAGCCATCGTGGTGAATTCGCAGGGCACAGCGGCTATGATCACATCTCCAATCTTCAGCAGCTGATCGGAGACAATCTTTGGCTGCCACTCATAGGGGAAGGTGGCCTAGAATGGAAAGAAAATAAAAATTAGATTAGTTTAAAATATTAAAAAATATTTAAGATTTTTAATGGAAGATCTACATTAAAGCACGACCCTTAAACCTGGTGGAGACTATATTATAACCTTGATTTTTATTGTCTAACAAGTGCTCTGTGTTTCGTTTAGGTTTAATTACCTCACTTTTAAAAACAAATAAAAAGTAGATTGTCTATTAAATGTGCTAACGACATCATAAAAACGGAAAACATATTGCTTTTGGCATAAACTTAATTTAAAAGATAAAGAAAAAATAAAAATAAATGTATCTTAGACATTAAAGATGTTGAAAACTTGTAATTATAAATATGCTTAAATTGTTTCCTTAATAAAGACCATATTTTACCAAAATTTCTGACTGTATTAAAAACGATCTTAAAATATAAAATAATGCATACTTCTAGGCACTTAAAAAAACGTCTTAAAGGTGTGGACTTAAAGCCTTATTTATAAGAAATCTGAATACCTTACAGGAAGATTTCTAGATAACTATTATTTCTATAATAATACTTTTTTCAAGTACTCACCCTTCCGGTGGCCAAGAGAATGGGCTTGGGCTCGTGGCACTTGATGTCCTCCTGCGTGGGAGTAGCGATAAAGTCGCGCACAAAGTTCCACATCGCGTTGTCCGTGGTGGTTCCCTGTTCGAAGCTGAAGGCCCCCGGACCATCGGTGGTGCCGGCAGCGAAACTATAGCCCATGGCCGGCTGACAACCCCTGACCTTGTCGATCTTCCTGCTCAGCGGGTTATAGGTGCTGCCATTATAATTGGGCATATCGACAAACTGATGGATGAACCTCACATCCCCAGTGACCTCGCGAGCCGTGGTCTCCTGGCTCTGTTCGTTGAGCAAACCCAGGGCGGCGTCCGCCAGTCGCTGACCCAGGATCTGGGTGCTCTCGAACATATCCTTGCCGGGTCCCGAGGCAAAGCAGTCCCCCTCGCCCGCAGGACAACGGGAGGTGAGCAGATCGCATTCATTGCCGGAAATCGCACATTTGGGACCCATTATATTCGGAGATACATCGCCGAGATTGGAGGAGCAGAAGGCGCCCACGAATTTACCCTTTCCGGGCATCTTGTTCGGATTGTATTCCTTCTCCAGCAGCAGAGCAGCATAGCCCACATTGTCGCTGGTCACCAGCTTGTTGGTATTATTCATTGAGGTGGCATGAACGGCATACCAGTTGAAGGCCCCCAAGAGATTGTTTTCCAGATCCACGAATCTCAACTGGGTCAGGGTCTTATCGGTATCGTGTTCGTATTGGGCACGCTCCTCGGCGGGATTTCTCAAGTAGGACGAGGGCGAGCGGTTGATATTCACATTCAGCACTGTGGTTTTGGACAGGAAGATGCGACCATCTACTAGGTTATCCGTGGCCCTTTTAATGCACTAAAAAAATAATAATAATTTATATATAATACAATGAAAAAAGTGACAAAAGATCAGATTGATATGTGCTCGTCAATAATACATTTTTTAAAGGTCACAATGATATGAATAAATATTATGATTTTTTAAAAAAATACTAAATTTGTTATTTTATATGATGTGATAAAATGTCATGTTGATATGATATGAAATAGGGTCAATTCTACCTTATTTCATATCATATCAACAAGACATTATATCACATCATAAAAAATAAAAAAATTAGTATTTTTTTTTAAATCATAATATTTTCTCATTTCATTGTGGCCTTTAAAAAATAAAAAATATGAAATAAGGTAAAATTGACCCTATTTCATATCAATAAAAGCATAAATGTTATAAAATACTGTTTTAAAATACTAAATTTAGTATTTTTGAACCAATATTGAACAATAAGATAAACATAATCTTAAAAAAATATTAAATTGATCTTAACCTATCAATCTGATCTTATGTATATTTTTTTTCTGTTTAAGAATACCTACCAAATACAATCCCTGGGCCATCACCTCGAAGGTCTGGGGCACAAAGCCGAGAATGGAGATATCGTAGAGCAGGTGCATCAGGAAACCACCGGGAGCTCCGTGGGTGTGGGTGCCACTGATGGCCACATTATCGTTGTGGTACAGGTTTCCATAGCGAGCCTGTAGGCGCTTAATCACCTCCCTCTTCAGTCCATAGCCCATCATTCCCGCATCCGCGCTCACGAAGGCCACCCGATTGCCCTTCTCGTCCTCCACCACAAAGGCGCGGGCAAAGACGCGGGTGTGGATGCCACGACCCACCTGCTTGATGTTGGCATAGCCCATCTGTTGAGGGAGGTAATCAAATTAGAGGCTTTATAAGGAGGGGAGCTATAGTTAATACTCACGAAATTAATCTCCACTGGAGGTCCTGTGATATCCGCCCGACCCACGCCCACTTTGTAGGTGGCATTGCTCAATCCGCAGAGGGAACTCAGGGCCAAAAGAGCCAAGAGGGCTATCTTGCTAATGGCCATCTTTGATTTTGGGGAACTTTACTTAAATCTATAAGTAAAGAAGAAAATAAATAAAATTAATAAATAATTGAGAATAAAATGTAATATAAATTTAATCGCTACCAGTAAATCTAACCTTTCGTGTTTGAATTATATAATTTCCCTTGAGCAATTAGAACGCCTTATCTGTGACATAAATATTTAGCCATGTTAAAAACAAGCACACAATTTTTACAAGCATGATTAGAAGCAATAAACTTTTAATAACTGCTCAAAATTTAACTCAAATTCCGGAGCTATAATTAAAATTAAATACACAAAGTTTAACCACATTTTCAGCAATTAATAAATAATGGGCACACATTTTAGTTATGGAAATTTATGACTTTTTAAAGTATTTGAATGAACAATATTAATTGCTCGATAATCAAATTAAGAAGGTGATTAAGATAAAAATTCATAGGCTGATCGAAAAATATGTTAATTATAATTATTTATAATTTTATTTAATTTAATTTTATTTATTTACGATTATCTTTAAAAGTCGACACTTTCAAGTAAATAAGAATACTAAGCTCCTGATATGCACTACCACTTTCTTTGAGTTCTGATCAGTGAATATTCCATATAGATAATCTACAATCTCCATTTAACCCAATCGGAAACGCAGAAATCAAGAGACCCCCGTTTGTATTTGGCAATCCTATTGTTTATTGCAAAAATCTGCAACAAAACGCGATGGTGACGAAAGACACATGTGTTCGATTGACAGTTAAGACAGCTGGATTTAATATTAAAAACCCGGCCATCATCTATCAATCGGTTATAGATAAAGCGGACAAATGCAAATATACCCCCAGTCGCTCGTTCGGCAATCGCACTTCGAATGGGGCTGAGATTGGGGCGGTTGTGACCTCCAGCAGACCCATCGACAATGGCATTAACAATAACAATAACAAGCCGCGTAACAATAACAATATACTGTAATAATAATAATAATAACAAAGCAAACAACCGACCCGCAGTTGCAAGATGACAGGCGGGGGATCTCTTATCAGTTTTTGAAGTCCGTCTTCGGAACCGGTTTTTATCAGTTGCGAAAGCCAAGCGGCTTCTTCAGTGGTTCAATGGTTACTTTACAGTTGCGGTCAAGATTATATAACCACTAACTCTAATTATATCTTAAAAGAATTTTTGTGCGAAAAAAACTTAAAAACTTTAATTGCTGAATTATATATACAAAATAATTTTAAAATATTAAATAAAAAATTTAAAATAATTTTTCTACAGCTTCGATTAGAAATCATATAATAATATTTTTAATTTTAACTTTTTTTATAATGTTAATTTTAAATGAAGTTAAATATATTAAGTATTTTTCAAAGTTGTTGACAAATTTGTTTGCTAATATTTTTCTAATATTTTTCCTCTGTGTAAGATCAAAGTGTTTATATTCCCTTTGGTAAGATGGTTCTTGATTTTTCTGCACTTCCTTTTAAATTGATAAACACATAGAGCACATGTGGTATAATAGATATTTTATGCTGACCGCCGTAGTATATCTTTCGTGAAACCAAAAGTAGTTGGGGTTTTCCATTAGCACTCCCCCTATTCCTCTTTTTCCCTATTTTTTCCGCCTGCTTTTGTTTCGAACTCAATGATGAATCGACTTCTTTTGTATGCGCACTGGGTTCCACATAGAACACTTTATTCTCTTTATTCTGTTTTTATTTTTTGGATTCCCGCAAAAGGCGTTAAGTAGGAAATCGAGTGGGTAATTGCCGTGCATGTAAAGCAGTGCCAGTGAATCAACCACCTGATCCCCATTATTTGTCCTACACTTTGCATAATTTACACACCGCGGGTCTGACATTGAAAATTACGAACGAAAATTAAATAAATATGTATGCTCGGCTATAAACAGCGGACTAAACTATCAGCTGCAGGGCCATCGCACAAGATACAAAGATACGAAGATACAAAGATACAAATGGGCCGGCAAACACGTATCTTTTGTGCGGATTTCGATTTCGGATACTTTTGCAATCGCCTGGAGGCTCGAAAATGTAACGCACACCAAAAAAAGGCAGAAAAAGAGAGCAATCAAAATATATAGAAATGCAAAAGTATCTCTTGATCGCCGGACAAACGCGCCAATTGAGCAAATTACAGAAGATTTCGTTTGATGAGCCTTTTATAAGATGAGCAGAGGTATCTACATATATGGTTTTGCTGAGGTTACTTGCACTGATTTAGGGAAGCTTGGACTTGTTTTTTGAGGGTTATGCAATGGCTTATTAACTTTGGCACTCACATTTATGGTTTAAACTTGGTCGGGATGCAATTATTGGTGATGGTGATTGTATATTTATTTTGCGCTTATCACAGGCTTTTTATCTGCCCAATTAATGGATAATGTGCAGTATTTGCAGTTGCAGTTCGGCGCTTGTCGATGCCAAAAACTGATTTCAAAACACCACTCTGGCCTCCACTTGTTTCGATTTATTTATCTTTCCACGAAACGCGACAGTTGACTTTTTTGTACTGTTTTTTTTTGGTCCCCGCCCCTCTGAAAAAACGAAACTATCTCGAAATGAAACCGCAGCGAGAGACCCGTGGGATTGGCGCCCAAGTTGGCACTCGACTGATCGGATCCGATCGAGCCAACCGTTTCCAAGCCAATCTCAAACCGAACCTGAATCGGGGACTTCGGCTCTCGGCATTTGCATCTGTGAATGGGTTTTCGGCTCTTCGGTTTTTATGATTTTTAGTTTGGGCGCTTTGTGGGCGTCAATCCCTCAGTTGGTCAGTCGTACAAGCGGTCAATCAAGCTGACGATCGCTCAATCTCTTTTCGTTCATACAAATCCAGGTTTGATCAACAAATAAATATAACCTTTATAAAAATCTTGAAAAAAGCAATACTTTACATTAAATCCGTATAATTCTTTCTTTTTAAGGATCAAACTCATTTTAAAAATTCTTTAAAAATTCTATTTGCAATGGAATGGATAGGATTGCACTTAGTATTTATCTTATAACACATCTACCTTCAGGCTGCCCAATATTCCCACCTGCACTGTTGGTTTTGCCCGATCTGCATGCTTTAAATAATCCACCGATAGCTTATCATATCGCCTCGTTAGTTTCCGCAGATCAGGGGACTTAGATTGGTGGTAATACTCGTGGGTAAACAAGTGCGCACTTTGACTCCTGCAAACACGATATTTTCGCACCCCAAGTCCGCGATATTTGTACGGATAATTGGTTGGGAATTAAACTTACCCCAGAAACAAGTTTCCTGCCGACTTCTTTCGGGATCGACCCACGCGCTACTACTGAATGGGAACCCAAAAGATTTTCCACCATCTATCCAGCCAGAGGGGTCTTGAAAATAACCAATTGATAAGGTCCAACTATCGCTTAACTTCGAGTATATTGCCCAAGATTAGCCGTGTTTTATTGGCAGCGATACGGATTAAGTACGTGCAATTGGAAGGGGAATATACGGTTTGCTTTCTATAAAAATACAAATTTGCAACGTACTATTAGATGGCTTTAATCAAAGATTATTATTTTGGGCGCCTGTATGATTGAATGACCCTCAAGCGGAAGCAATATTTAAATTATTTAAAATGAAAACGTCAAGAAACGTATTTTTCATTTAAGACTTTAGTATACTATAGGTATACTTTAGGTATACCTATTCTTCTTACAATGCTATAGCATTTCCTATAGGAAACGTGTATATTGTTTTTTTAATGTGTTCTGCACGCGTAATAAAAAGTTAATCAAAACATCTGCCAATTTTATTTATTCTTAAGAAATTATACAGAAAAGCTTTTTATGAATTTAACAGAAATCGCAATCCACTGAAGGTAAGTTTTTTCTTTTTTTTATAAAAATAGAACGAGGATAAAAATTTTAGATTTAGGCAAAATAAACAATTTAAGATTGATAAAAAAATAGAATGACATTAAAATATAAAACCAATATTTCTATTTATAAGAAAATGTAGTCAATAAATCTTATCACTTGGTATAAAGTGAAGAGTATTCACTAAAGACCTCAAGATGTTATTGAACCTCAAAATAAAATATGGTTTAAAATAATATTATGTAAGTTATATTACTTAACGATTTAATAGATTTAAAAAGGAAACACCTAATAATTTTGCAGATAAATTAAAAACAAAAACTTTAATACTTTAATATGAAAAATGAATATTATAGCATTTACAGTGGGCAAAATAAAAAACACTTTAGCCATTACCAAATCATTCAAAACAGTTTCTACACTCACCAATTTTTCAAATACATAAAAAGTATCTAACAAATTCAAAAAGTATCGAATGCTTCGCGGTGGTAGTCGATGAGCCTAGCACCGATAAGTATCGATAAGGCATCGATGCCCAGTTCAACGGTTTCCCGCACAGCTGACTGCGTGGGAAAACATCTGTTTCCAGCTTTTTTTAGAGGACGCCACCTGCGTAATTATGAGTAATTCTCCGCGCAAGAAGATTGCGGAATAGCATTCAATTGGCAGCCGAGCGAGCGTCGCATCCCACAAACCAAGAATCCCCCAGGAGAGCAGGCAGTGGAGACGCTGGAACCCCAAGCAGGCAGAGGAGCAAGTGAAACCATGTCGAAGGCCGTGAACAACATGAGCATGGGCGTCGTGGAGCCGCAGGAGCGGATGAAGCACCTGTCGCACTGCGGCAACCTCATCGAGGTGGACAAGAACATGCCAGTCACGCGGTGAGTGGGAGTCCTTCGGTTCCATGGTCACCCTCCGCACTTTCCCCCCAAGGATGCGACCTTGGTTGGCCAAGGTCTCCTGGGTGCTCACTCACTTACTCAACCGCATGTGTCCTTGCAGGTACTATCGCTCGGGCACCGAGATGCTGCGCATGGCCAATGTTTACCTGCGGGAGGGCAACCACGAGAACGCCTTCATCCTCTACTTGCGCTACATGACCCTCTTCATCGAGAAGATCCGACAGCATCCCGATTACGGCAGTGTCAAGGCCGAGGTGCGGGATATCAACAGGAAGATCAAGGACGAGATCATGCCCACGACGGAGAAGCTAAGGGCCAAGCTGCTGACCCACTACCAGCGGGAGTACGAGCAGTTCCTGGCCAGCAAGGAGGCGGAGCGGGTGAGGGAGCTGGAGCGCGAAAGGGAGCGCCAGCGGCAGAGGGAAAGGGAGAAGGCGGCCGGCGGCTCATCCAGTGGCATTCCATCGCTCATCCCGGCCAATCTGCACGTGCTCATCGACGAGGGCAGCCAGCCATCGGCGCCGGATCTGGGGCTGCTCGACCAGGTGGTCTACCCCAACGACTTCCCCACGGGCGCCAGTCGCAGCCTGCCGGGATCGGGACTCCTGCTGCCCGCGGCCAGCGAAGCAGCCGCCGATAAGACAGCCAAGTGAGATTCAAACAAGGGTTTCTATTTTAAGTAAATACTCTAGAATTTCGATCCGTCTAGTCATGAAGTAGACAGTCATCTCCCTTTACTCTAAACAAACATGAAGCCCCAAGAATTACTATAAACATGTCACCGCAGTAGGGTTGCGATTCTATTTAGTCAGCATATCATTTGCTTGCTTATAAACTGCTTTCCGCTTATTCGAGGTTTGAAATTGAAAACCTCAAACAAACATTGGGCCGTTCGAGCTTATCGAACGATCGTGAGCTATAAAACGATCCCACTTTGATTAAAGTTGATAAGAAAACTGATAGTTTGATCAAACAGTTGGCGATAATTTTAAGGACTGTGTTTTTCCATTATCATATTTATTATATATTATATTAATTCTTCCAGCTCTAAACCCAGCTTCGATCGCAACCAGAAGCCGTCGTACAACCGCACGGACTCTCTGCTGGCGGGCTCTTTGCGCCTGGTTCACGTGCCCGGCGACACGATGGAGGTGTTCCTCAAGCTGGCCCTGGCCAACACCTCGAAGAACATCGAGACCTGCGGCGTTTTGGCCGGTCATCTGTCGCAGAACCAGCTGAACATCACGCACATCATAACGCCGCAACAGCAGGGAACTCCGGACAGCTGCAATACGATGCACGAGGAGCAGATATTCGATGTGCAGGATCAGATGCAGCTGATTACGCTGGGTTGGATACATGTGGGTGCTCTCTATGTTTTGATTATTTCCCATCTTTACAATAAGATTACTCCTTAGACCCATCCCACTCAGACGGCGTTCTTGTCCTCCGTTGACCTGCATACGCACTGCTCCTATCAGATCATGATGCCCGAGGCCCTGGCCATTGTGTGTGCCCCCAAGTACAATACGTGAGTCAGCCGATGAGTCACTTGGGATAGCACCTGCTTATCTGGTTACCATATCTTTCGCTTGCAGCACTGGTTTCTTTATACTCACGCCGCACTACGGATTGGACTACATTGCCCAGTGTCGCCAGTCGGGCTTTCATCCGCACCCCAATGACCCGCCGCTCTTCATGGAGGCGCAGCACATCCGGATGGACAGCCAGGCCAAGATCAAGGTCATCGATCTGCGGAGATAGTCGCTCTGAGGCCAAAAATCCAAAAGATCTAGCAATAGCTCCAGTTTCGGGTGTCAAACAGAGTGATTAACCAAGGAAATTACAGAGATTTAGGCAGATAGACAGAGAGAGAGTAACTATTTTCGGCAAAACACAGAGAGAGATATGTATTTTTGCAAGCTGCTGATCCCGAGGATCGTCGTCTATACATCACTTTAAGCACTCGGCTGCATTTGTTGTTGTTTATTGCGTTCCGGCCTTTCCGTTCGTTGCATTCTTTCACTTAAGAACCCCCAATGTGATTTTCAATTGTGGCTTACCCCTGCGTTCGTTACTATCTATTGTATACCAATATATTTAATATGTTAGGCACTCTTACACACACAGCTTACCGTGCAAACTATTCGGGGCGCTCCCAAGGAACAGGAGTCGCGCCTTCTACGGCTTACTACTTGCAATAACCTGTTGTCCAAAGACGAATCATCATGAAATGCTATTATTAAACTGTGCATGCTTACCTATTGTACTAAACCGAATAAATATTTATGACTACTGGTTTATGGTTGACCATATTTTTCACTTTTAATGGTTATTGCAAGCATAAAATCAGATTTGCCATGGTTATAGTGGCGTTAAGGAGGTAAATTTAAAGAAATCGATATTTGATTAATTTTATTTTTTTTCATTTTTATGATTGTACTTTAAAATTTTAGATAACTCTTAAATTTTCTAATTTGTTTATGACCTAACTCATTTATTTAGTTCTGTACCTAACTTCAAAAATTAGTTTGATTATAAATTATGTTTTTAATATTTTTATTTTAACAGCTTAAAAGTTTGAATTTACCTGAATTCCCATAAAATGTTTAATTATGTATAAATTAAATATTTCATCTGTTACGCACTTTTTAAATATGCAAACTCTGGCCAAAAGATGGCGCTCCGCTTTTCCGGCCAACAGCTCAGCTGGGAAATTTCCCCGTGTAAATTCTTTACATTTTCCGCTGCAGATGAACAGCTGTAAAGTTTTCAAAGAATGATGGTTGAATAAAATTTTTAATTTATTGCAGAAAATTCAAAAATAGATAAACATATTTAAAATAAATTATTTTCACCATCTTATAATATTTTGTTAATTTTCCTACAGACATTAAGGGGTGGGAAAACTAACATTTCCCTCGAAAGCTAACATTTCCCACCGCAACCACCTTTTGGAGCCCTGTAGGCCAATGTTTTCCATGTTGTCATCCAGTTTAGCGCGTTTTCTCGTCTGGCACGGTCCTGTTTTCCGAGGTGTTTCCCAGTGCAGCAGCTGTCCGCCTCCAAACCATCTGGGTGCATTTGAGGAACAGGAACCTGTATAGAGTTATATGCGAAGTGTTGAGCCAAATTAGCCGCCACACAAGCGGAATTAAGTGCGTAAAAATCGATAAGAGAACAGAGCTCCTTGCGAATCGCCCACCTGGGGTCAGGTGGAAACTCCCTACCCCCAAAAACCCTGCTGGATTTGCTGAGGCCAAAAGTCAGAGTAGTTTTAGCCACCCGCAGAGCAGCTGCCGCTGATAATGCCAATGCACATCCCGTTTCCGTTTAATTGGATACCCACTCTGCCAGTCGCCCGATGCCAAGAAGTAAGTGCACTTGCTTTCCGCCGAGCTTAGCCTTTGTCTTCCCATCCGCGGATGGGAATCCCTCATCAAGTGGGCGCCAGTTTGCGCTTTAATTACCAGAGCCACCCCCGCCCACTCCAGCCCACTTTGCCACCCAAGAGGCGGCGGATTAGGTGCTCGGATCTAAAAATAAGTGCGACTGGAAGAGGAATGAAAAGAGCAAAAGTGCCGACAAACGGAAAAGTAAAAACAAGCTAAATAAAAAATAATTAAATCTATAAAATACCCTTTCATTGAATGATATTTAAAATAGTAAAAAAAAACATTATATTTTGGTATAATTATTATTATAATAGTACTAATATTTTTTTTAGGTTTCGTTGTGCCTAATTGTATATTTTTTGAAGGTAAAATTATTTACTGGTAATATTACAAATTCATATTACTTAATTACTAAATTCAGCTGAAGTTTTTAAATAAAAGAAATACCAATTCGGGTTTTAAAATGCCTACAAGTAGTTTGTCTTTTTTATCCTAAATTAATTCTTTACTTCTAAGAACCATTAACCACATTTTATAAAAAGTTATTACCCCTCTCAAGGATTTAAGAGCAAAGAAATTGAGAAATAGGGGCACAATGGAAGGGTTCTTGATCGAAAGTAGAAGGATATAAATTGATAGCAGTGTTTTTTGCAGCACATACATATATCATCCATCAATGTTAAAGCGAAAACCATAGTAAAGTTGTGGCATTAAAAGCGTTGTTAAAGTGAAGAGCTATTTGTGTGTGACAATGCGGAAGTGGAGGTCCTTTTGCGGCGCTTGTATGGGTGAATCCCCGAGCTGTGCCTGTCGTGCCGCAAAAAGGACACCCCATTCAAGGAGAAGGGAAACTGAACTGAACTGAACTGACATTTGGCTAACCTTCATAACAAAAAAGCCTGTCGGTTCGTGCAGCTTTTTCCGCTCATGATTGGTGCTCGTAATTGTTCATTTTATTTAACAAACTACAGTCCTTTTCGCCTCCAAAAAATTCGAAGGATGTTTCGGTCTTGTTAAAATTCTTCCGAGGGGGCGGCAGATATTGCTCATTCCCCAGACTGACGTTAATATAATAAAATGTTCTCGCAAGCTTGGCTATTTTTATACCCGCCCAAAACACGCTTTATTCACGTGCCCTCCGCAGATGGCCAACGATGCGTATACGCAATGTCTCTGCCGCTATCTTTTCCTCTGTCTCTCACTCAGAAAGCCCTCTCTTTCGCTCTTTCTAGCGTGTAATTTCACACAGCACGTGTTTACATTGTAAACAGAGAAACTCGAGCAGCTGTGAATGAATGCAACTGAATTTAAGAAAATTTTCACAACGTGAAATCGTCAACCACTTGGCACGCTCGAAAATTGTGACCTTGCCAGCCATGCATGTGGATAAACAGATGCGGTCATATGAATAGGAGCAGTTGGGGTTCAGGAAAGTAAAATATTATTAAGTCCAAATGAGTTAAATTTTTTATTTGGATTTTATGATTGATTTCTCTCATTCTCTCTCGCATAAAAAATATTTAATAAATAAAATAAAAATTTATAAATATTATTATTTCCAAATTTTTAAAGTCACTTATATTTTTAAAGTTCCATACAAATTCCTTGCTTCCATTTTGATTTTTGATAAATCTAAAACATAAATTTTTTTTTTGTTCGTTAAGATGTTTAAAAAAAACTTTTTTTTTGATTTTTTTTAAATTTAAAATGGAATTAAGGAATTTTTAAACTTTAACAATTTAAATGATTTTATAAATTTTGCAATTTAATATAAAACATAAGTAACTTTAAATTTAATATAAAAATCCTAGAAACTTAACGGCAATTGTAAGATGTGCGATTGAGAGAAACACCTTGAGGCCACTTAGAATGAAATTACTTCCGTGAACACATTGCACCCATGATTCGCACTGCAGTTTTCTATTATCAAGTTGGTTTTTTGTTTATGGGCTTAGAGAAACGCCCCTTTTAGCCCACATCACACCACCCCGATAAGATCCCCTCTTAAAGTCTTTGCAGTAGATAGTTGCACAGATTGTTTATTGTTTATTGTGAAATTGCAGTGCCAAGAAAAAGAGCACGTCCCGGGCAAAAAACAATAACAAACTGAAATGAGAATCAAAATTAATATGAATCTGAAATGCAATCGCCGACGGGTTCTCATTTTGTATTTATTATTTTTTGCGGCTCTCTCTCTCGCTTATGAAAAGTTACTGAATGCGGGAAAAGCTCTCGATTCTATAATTCCGACAGTTCAGAATGGAAAAGCAGCGCGACGCCAGCGGATGACAGACCGAGAAAATCGCGCGCGAGTCGAATTCTCAATAAATATATCCGGTTTTGGACATACGAAAATTAGTATTTATCCTTGCAAAAACCCAGTAGAATACATTTAAAGACCCTTAAAGTATTGAATAAAACACAAAGCACTCGCGAGTGACAATCAAAAATAAATAAATAAATCAACATTTAACTAAAAGTTAAACCAAAGGTTAAACCAACGGTTAAGTGCAGATAAACGAATATTTAAATAGATAACGCGAACGTGACTGAAGTTTGCCGAGATCCAAAAGACTTTTCGATTGTGTTCATAAACGTATAAGTGAATATGCCAGATAAGGATGAGGTAACGTTCCGTACAGGAAACCAATTAACCATAAGATCTGATAACTGAGCGATTGAGGAAGTGCTGCGATCCAGACTAATTAATATCAATAAGGAACTATTACGAAACAGTCGAAAGATAAATACTGGATATCTCGGAAAGCTTGGCGGGCCAAACAATTATATAAAGAAATAAAACAATATCATACGAGAGCTTTTCGAGCATCCAGCTCGAATCACCTTCAATCCCACGGATTTGTGGCCAGTTTTTCTCTGCTCACGACTTTGGAAAAGTCACCGCTATCTCAGGCCGAGATTCTCCGATTCTCAGTTTGCAGTTCTCAGTTTGCATTCACCCCGATCGTTCCAGCAATCTCTTTCTATATGCACATACACCTCTCTTGCTTTTGGATGTCTCTCCAATTCGCTTGCTGTCGTCAATTAGCCAGCTGACTGTGGTCCCATGGCTCACCCTGCGTATACGTAATGGGCCAGTGGTACAGCTGTTTGCTGAATTCCCATTATAGCGGCCTTTTTGGTGAAGGTTTTACAATTATGAAAAATGAAATCACTGACTGGCTTAAAGGAATTCATTATGACAAAAGTCCGATTACTTTGGCTGGAATTTCCTGAGTTCAGTGGGGGTGGGTGGGTGATATTACCCCAGCCAAAAGCACAGAAACAACGACAACCACAGCGATAATGAACAGCCGGTTTGACCTTGATGAAAATTGCAAAACAAAAACAAAACTTTGCCGCTCGCGCAACAAATTTCCATTGAACCAACAGAGAGAAAAAAATTAATTGGGCTTTTTATTGCTGAAAATTAATCAGATTCGTTTGTAAAAAGAAAATCCATATAACGATTATTTTAATGAAAATTAATCATATAAAGATAAAGGTATCTCTAAGCACTACACAGAAAAAAAGTTGAAAAAGGATCAGATTGATATGCTATTCACATCATTTTGATATGAAAAAAGATTATATTTATATTATTTTACATTATGTGTTCAAAAAATACTTAATTTGGTATTTTATATGATATGATAAAATGTCATAAATTTCATATCATCATAGAAATCATATTGATATGAAATAAGGTAGAATTTACCATATTTCATAAAGTGTATTCTGTGTATTTCTGTGTATCAACTCTTAAATTCTTTAACAACTTAGTTTGAAGTCTTAATTTTTTTATTTATACATTTAAAAGTTATATTAAGTCGTATATTTTTCCGTGTATCCACCGATTCAGCTACAAAGATACCAAGTAACAGTGACAAGCACGTGCCACTCGCTGCAGGCAGCTGGGCGGCATGAAAAGCGGGGAGGATCAGGGAAAACAGGTGGTGCAACCTTTGAAGACCAGGGCCAAGGAGAACTCATTATGCAAATGCAACAAGACAGAAGTCACAAAAGGGGGGGTAGGCAAACACGGGAAGGGGCAAAGGAGGAGACACAAAACCCGAGCAAACAAACCAACAAATCGCTGCTGTCTGCCGTCACACGGGTCGTATGTGTAACATTTTCCGCTCGTTGGCGCTGCCCAAATAAAAATGGAAGAAAAAAAAGGAAAACAGTTTCTGCTATGCATGAATATATAAAATAACATACAAGTACATTTGGGGGTTTACAAATTGAATCGGGGGCTTAGACGGAACTTCCTTTGATTATTTTCGGATGGGATTATTTCATGCCCAGTGAACCAGCCAAAAGTCAATTTTATAAAGGAGAAATTGAAAAGGAATGTAATATTAAAAAAAATCACTGGAAATGGGAATTACATTTTAAGGCTACCAATCATATCGGCAACAGTAATAAATAAACAATACTCACTAATTAAAAGTCCCATTGCAAACATGGCAATTTAATTACTTTTCACTGAAATGAAAGCATCCACATCCATGGCCCCGGCGTCAATATGAATTTTATATCCTCATCAAGTGAGCAATTCAATTTTCGCATTTTCGCTGCTTCCCTATGAATTCTTGATGGCATCGCAAATTGTGCAGCAAATTGCCGGCGAACGAATTCATTTATTCCCCACTGCCAATCGATTGGGAAAGGTCAATACGACACTTTGACGGATCCCACAGACAACAAAACAACCTAAAGAGGGGATAAACCACAAACTAAACCAAACCGCAAAAGCAGTGAGGCAAATACGGTTTTATACTTCAATATTTCATTATAAATTATATATTTATAAAGATTATCCAGGTCAAATAAACTCGAATAAAGCCTTTGGGGATTCCATTCATACTTTCCATCCACATTATAATCAATTTTAATCAGAAGCTATCTAAAATGGATAACACATCAATCAATGTTGCCTTTTTCCCCCAGGGTATTTAACCTCAATAAACCAGCCAGTCCTGATTTTGACTTAATTATATTTCAAGGATTCCGTGGGTCTGTGATGCTTCGTAAATGTTTTCGTGTTTTCGCTGATTTTATTATGAAATCTGCTATTGTTTTTCGCAATTTTCTGGCACAAACAAGCCAAGCTGAGAATGTGAGGGACCCCCAGTAAAGAAATTACAATTTCATCGCGTGCTAATCGTATTACGTCAATGAGGCAATTGATAAATGCCAGGGAATCGAATCGAAACCGTTCGTATTGTCATCGAAGTTGAACTTGTTGACGGAGCTGCTGACCTTTGGGTGGTTGTTCAGATTGTTCAGTCTGTTCGGTCGGAATTGTGCATTGAACTGGTGAAGAGAACGAGTAAACAAGTGGTAGAGATATGATATTAGATACTTGACTTTTGGTAACCAGGTACAATAAAATAAACTGGTGAAAGTTTGGCCAAAGATTGCTATTTTATTGGTAATCACAATCTTATCAACTCGAACCATTTGTATACATTTATTACTGAAAGTGATTACTTGAAGCTTATAATCCTTTATAATGACTCTTAAAATGTATTACACTCGGATTGCATTAGGCAGTAAAATGGGGGTAAATCATTCTTTAAATATGTCAAAGCTTTTGTCATTAGTTAGTAAACAAAACAATCTTGTTGTCATAAGCTACACCTAGAAAAATACATTGACATTCTTAGAAACATTTAAACATAATTTGATTATTAAAAAACTTATTTATTTGGAAAAATTTGTATTATGATGTTATATTATCATAAATATTATAAATATTTTCCAATTCTTTGGAGATCATAATAAATATTATTGTATACCCCATCCCAAAACACCGTTTATAAAGAGAGTCGTTATAAGAGAGCTTATTGACATTGATAGATAGCATAGCGAAGGAAATAAGAGTGGCGGCCAAGGTAAAAGTTCTGCTCTCGAGCTCTCTCCGCGATGTTCTCCCAGACTCTCTCCCAGAATCGCTCCCAGTGGTTTTGGTGGTGATTTTTGCGGCGATTCTTCGCTCGCAACCCGCTCCACTCGCAGTTAATCGCGCAACGGAGGCAGTGGTTTCGACTCGAGCGGTTCGGATTAGATCGGTTTGCATTGATGAGCTAATTAGATGCGGCAATTGTTCGCGGAAACAACATTGAACCAGAAGTAGTCACAGCTAAAAAACAGGAATGCCACTGACCAAGGGTTTGCCAAATGTAAGTTTTAGCTGGGGTTCTTGGGCAACTGACACGTGTTGATTTTGCAATTCAGTTTCAAGCGGGAGAGTACTAAAAAAAGAGAGTGAGAGACAGTGGCGGGTTGAGAAGGGTTGTTTGGGGTAGTATCTATAAGAAAAAGAAAAGAGATATATCAACAAAAAATATAAAAACTGAAAACAAGCCGAGTTATAGATTGAAAATCCTTAAATAATCTTATAAAAACCCTTTCTTCTGTAACTAAAATATTACTAATTCTTCTCTTTACCTTATTTCCTATTCTTCTTGCAGTCTCCGTCGCTTTTGAAGCGCGCCGGCACGGAAAAGTTGCGAGAGGTGTTCCTAAAGTACGCCTCCATCCAGAAGAATGGCGAGCACTATATGACCAGTGAGGATTTCGTGCGAAAGTTCCTAGGACTCTTTTCGGAATCTGCATTTAATGACGTAAGTATTTTTACTTGTGCATTCGCGGGTCATTGCAAGGTTATTTTGCATAGTCTGGTTGATAAGGCGGCGCCCATATCTTATCGGTAGATAACTCCCCCGTGAGCAGTGGCACCTAAGCAACTATAAACATAAATCAGTATACTGATTCACCGCTTGACCTTGACCCACCCACAAACATACCAAATAACCCGGCAGTCACTTGGCTGCCTCGTGTCTAAACGCCAACGTCACAGATTCTATTTTAATGGGTCCGCTTATCAGCTTTATGGTCTGAGAACCGAACTGAACCTGATCGGAGATCGTATGTAGGTGCCCCCGCAAATTGGAACTCAATCGGAAATCAGGTGCCGAAGTCTGTGGGGGCAATTTCTTTTACGGCCCCCCGTTTATCTCCCATATTATAGAGTGACTACCGGTCTAATGTCCAATTAACGGAGATAAACCTGTCACTACCAAAAATATGAAACAATATTTACTGACTTAAAAAGTATTTAAAACGTACGATTTGGGAGAAATAGTAATTTCGATTTCTTATCACTAGTTTTATAGTTTGTTGTTGTCATAAAATTGTTTGTAGAATATTTTATTATTATTTTCTAACAATAAAATTTTAAATTGAATATAATACTAAACAAACCCATAAGTCATTTAGTAATCCTTTATTTTTACTTAACGACTCATCAAAAAAGCAACAATTTAAAGTGTTTCAAAAATGATATAATATTTTACAAAAATTAGATTAGATCGTCAACTATTTTTATATTTATTTGTTATTGTTTATTTAATTTGTATTCTTATAAATCAACATATATATATTCTAAATAGGAATCGGTGCGCCTGCTGGCCAACATTGCGGACACGAGCAAGGATGGACTCATCTCGTTCTCGGAGTTCCAGGCCTTCGAGGGTCTGCTCTGCACCCCAGATGCCCTTTATAGGACGGCTTTCCAGCTGTTTGATCGCAAGGGCAACGGCACTGTTTCCTATGGTGAGCATAAGCCCTATAATATAAAACCCTAAAATATTTTACTAAGTCTAAGACTATTTCCAGCTGACTTTGCTGATGTCGTACAAAAAACTGAACTGCACTCAAAGATACCTTTTAGCTTAGACGGCCCCTTTATCAAGCGCTACTTTGGTGATGTAAGTGCAAGGCAATCTAATAGTATATATTTTAATGTAAATCTATAATCTATATAATATTTTTCCCGACCTGTGTGTAGAAGAAGCAACGCCTTATCAACTATGCTGAGTTTACGCAACTGCTGCACGACTTCCACGAGGAGCACGCGATGGAGGCCTTTCGCAGCAAGGATCCAGCTGGCACTGGATTCATCTCGCCCTTGGACTTCCAGGACATCATAGTCAATGTTAAGCGGCATTTACTGACCCCCGGCGTCAAGGACAACCTCGTTTCGGTAGATATCTATCTATATCCTTGATCTGAATAGCCTTCTTATGATTTATTTCATATAATATTCAGGTCACTGAGGGTCACAAAGTGAGCTTCCCGTATTTCATCGCATTTACCTCGCTGCTGAACAACATGGAACTGATCAAACAAGTCTACCTGTACGCCACCGAAGGCAGTCGCACGGATATGATCACCAAGGATCAGATCCTCTACGCCGCCCAGACGATGAGCCAAATCACGCCGCTGGAAATCGATATCCTTTTCCATCTGGCAGGTGCCGTCCATCAAGCAGGGTGAGTTTGTGTCTAGAGAACTGCTAGGGTTCAGTGTTGCCAACTTTGGATTTAAATTAGAGTTCTTATTTACCTTATAAAGCCTTTGAAAATGGTATATTATATTATTTTGTTAGCCGAATTGTTTATGTTTAAGCTGTTTCAATAATTCAGGATTTCTATTAAATATTTTAAAATAATTTAAAATGCTTTATATTTGTTTGGTTAGTTTAGCAATACATTTTTTAGACAGTTCCATAACCATTTTACAATAGTTTTTTGTTGACTTTTTGACGCTAATTTTATGGTCTTTTGTAGAATAACAGTTCACATAAAATTCCCATTTTACACACCTTATATTTCACAGCTCTAATGTGAATGATTTGGAAATTAGTATGTATTAACAAAGAAATATTCACAAAAGCCCCCAGTTACCTGATATAATTGTTAGTTTTCTCATTGTTGAAGTCTATTTAATGTGTGCCCTAAAAATCACAGTTGTAAATGACTTAATTAGCAAGTAATATTTCCAGAAATTATTAAGTAAAGTTCAAGCTAAAGTGAGAAAATAAGATGTGTAGAAGGGTTTACTTTAAGTGCGAATTTTAAAGAATTTTAAATTAATTGGCAATACTACTTTGTCTGTCCGATCGTCTAAAACCCAATATAAATATTCTTCAAAGTGCATGAAATTCCCAAAAAATGATTGTCAAGTGTTTTGTGCTAACTGCTGCTTGTTTCTATCTTTTTCTCTCCCTGTGTTTTCTCTTCATTTCTCCATTTCTCTGCGTTGCGCACGCAATTCTCACATTCTCAAAAGCTGGTGGAAGCGCAGGAGAAAGATAACTCCGAGTAGGCAAGTGATCTCGTCCTTCCTTGTCCTGATTTCTGATTTCTGCTTGTTTATTCGTTTATGATTCCAATCCAAGAGTTCCCTTAAAAACCCCGAAAAAAACCTAACCCAGTTGGTGTCTCTTAGTTCCCCATTCTTATATAGAATAAATATGAAATGAAAACTAATTTTGTAATATTTATCCAAATCTTCAGCCGCATCGACTATAGTGACCTGAGCAGCATTGCCCCCGAGCATTATACCAAACATATGACACATCGTCTGGCGGATATCAAGGCTGTGGAAAGTCCCGCCGACCGATCTGCCTTTATAATGTTGCTGGAGAGCTCTTATCGCTTCACCCTGGGTTCCTTTGCAGGCGGTAAGTTGGGTTTATCAACTTTTCTGATTATATTTATAATTATTTATATTTATTTATACCTTAGCTGTGGGCGCCACTGTGGTCTACCCCATCGATCTAGTCAAGACTCGAATGCAGAACCAGCGCGCGGGCTCCTACATCGGTGAAGTGGCCTACCGCAACTCCTGGGATTGCTTCAAAAAGGTTAAATCACCTCTATTTGATGAAATACATCCATTTCTAACGATTCACCCCCATCGCAGGTGGTTCGTCACGAGGGTTTCATGGGTCTGTACAGAGGTCTGCTGCCCCAGCTGATGGGCGTGGCTCCCGAAAAGGCCATCAAGCTGACGGTCAACGATTTGGTGAGGGACAAGCTCACCGACAAGAAGGGCAACATTCCCACCTGGGCAGAGGTTCTGGCCGGCGGTTGTGCCGGCGCCTCGCAGGTGGTGTTCACCAACCCGCTGGAGATTGTCAAGATCCGTTTGCAGGTGGCTGGTGAGATAGCCAGTGGTGAGAAGATCCGAGCCTGGTCGGTGGTTAGGGAACTGGGTCTGTTTGGCCTGTACAAGGGCGCCAGGGCCTGTCTGCTGCGCGATGTGCCCTTCTCGGCCATCTACTTCCCCACGTATGCCCACACCAAGGCCATGATGGCCGACAAGGACGGCTACAACCACCCACTCACCTTGCTGGCCGCCGGTGCCATCGCTGGTGTCCCAGCCGCCTCCCTCGTCACGCCCGCCGACGTCATCAAGACCCGCCTCCAGGTGGTCGCCCGCTCGGGACAGACCACTTACAGCGGGGTCTGGGATGCCACCAAGAAGATCATGGCCGAGGAGGGTCCAAGGGCCTTCTGGAAGGGCACTGCCGGTAAGTTTCAAAACAACTTTATTTTTTAAACTTTTCCTTTTTATGGGTCTAAAGAATTCGCGTTTTTTTTAAACCCATTCATGGCTTAATTCTATTAAATCTAATTGATGTAGTTTCCTCTTTTTCTAAAGAATTCGCGTTTTTATTCGAATTTATGCATCATTCTCTTTATAAATTTAACATTTCTGTTCGGTTCAGATTTTAATTTAAAATATATCAGTTTGAAACATGACGTTTATTTCTTAAAATGTAATAGTAATGTAAAATGTAATGTAACTTTCTTTTCTGAAGAATTCGCGTTTTTTATGGGAATTTATGAATTAAGCTTTGGCTTTTTATAATTAACATTTCTGATCGATTCAGATTTAATTTACCAATAGATCAGCTTGAAACAAAACTATTTGAACGTTGAAAACTGTAATGTAAAATTTAATGTAATTTTCTAAGAGGAACTATAGAATCACTTGAGAACTATCTTTCAGTTTTAAATTGCCACGATTGTCTTGTCCCATTTTTATTTGTAGTGAAGGTATGCCATCTTTTTGGGGTAGAAATAGTTCCAAAATGTCTTAAAAGGAATGTTTTAGATGATATTTCAATGTAGTTGTGTTAAACAAATTTAATATTGCAAATTTTCTCTTTAAGATTTGTGAATGATTTTATAATAATATCTTTTACCTTCTCCCCCAGCCCGTGTGTTCCGTTCATCACCACAGTTTGGTGTGACCCTGGTGACCTACGAGCTGCTGCAGCGCCTCTTCTACGTGGACTTTGGCGGCAGCCATCCCAAGGGATCCGAGGCGCACAAGATCACCACGCCGCTGGAGAAGGCGACGGCGACGGTGAGCCAGGAGAACTTGGACCACATTGGTGGCTACCGGGCGGCGGTTCCGCTTCTGGCCGGAGTGGAGTCCAAGTTCGGATTGTACCTGCCGCGCTTTGGACGCGGAGTAGCCGCTGCCACGCCCTCGACGGCCACGGGATCCTGATTGTACTGGCGCCACCGCCTGCCGAGCGCCACGTAGTCGAGGAGGTGCGGAGTGGATGGGCAGGATTCGGGGGCTCCACGAGATGTGAGATATATTTTTTGCTAGGACGCGTTTACACAAAATACACACACACACACACAAGGAAGCACTGAGGATATTTCTAGAGAGGATCAGGGAGGAGCAGCGCCGTATCTATAGTACTATTGTATCTGAAAAGCAGGGTTCGAGCCCTGGGCAACTGTTTTTACCACACAAACCCCTAAAATTAAAGGAAATGTAAAACCCCAATTCAAAAAAGAATATATAGATTTTGGCCTTGGTGCATATATATATACATACATATATTTAGGCAAGTGTAGAACTGTTTTTTTGTAAACTTTGTTAACTAGTTTAAAGTCTAGAGCAACAACCAATCACTGAACGTCAACTTTTGCACTCAATGTAACTATTAAAGCGATGAAAACCTTTTAATCTTAGTACGAATTTGTTCAAAACA
This sequence comes from Drosophila prostipennis, assembly GCA_037075205.1. Classification (NCBI taxonomy): domain Eukaryota; kingdom Metazoa; phylum Arthropoda; class Insecta; order Diptera; family Drosophilidae; genus Drosophila; species Drosophila prostipennis. Next base: position 1,566,066 of record JBAMCJ010000413.1, read on the forward strand.
ATTATCAAGCAAAGGAAATGCAATGAATGACCTCTTAGCTAATAAAGAATAAATAAATAAATAAAACTCTATGTTGAAACTCTATGGTGTATATCTTGAAGGAAGGGGATTGGTTTATTAGCAATCTGTATGATTTTTATAAAAATAAAAATTATTAAAATTTAAGTCCTTTGAGACTTCGGTCATCAAATGTCGGATTTTTTTAAATTTTATTCGTATTTTAAAAACCAAAACAAACACCCAGAAAATTTCCCCTCTCTAAAACATTTGTATCCCTATTTTTGGACAGCTCTATCTACAGATTTTAACAATACATTTTTTTTAGACCCTTAAATATTTTAATAAATTATGAAAAATGATTTAGAAAACAAAGTCAAAACCATTTTTCGCTACTTCCATTCAAAGTGACCCACAGATGAGGGATGCCGCCCTCTTGAAAGCTGCTTGCCCACTCAATCGAGCGTCTAATTCATGGCCAATTGCCACTGAACAGGGTCGAAACGAAACGCATCTGATTAGAATTGTGCGTTGGTGGGCAATTTGCAAATCGATGTTGACAAGTTAATTTCAGGCACCGCCCATTTGGTTTTCTGGGTTGCCCAGAAGACTCGGTTTCGAAGTCAACAACTGTCCGCCGACCATGACCGCCAAAAGAAACCGTTAGGGATCTTCGGTCTCCAATCGGTATAGCCATATATGTCTGCCCCAATGACCGGGTGCACTGAACGAAATCGGTCGCCGATCACTGACCATCGATGGGTTATAAAAACCCCATAGATGGAGTCACTTCTGATGCAGTTTCATTTCGGTTTTCGTGCGGTGAACAATGCGTGTTCAGTCGAGTCTGTTGGTAATCCTACTTGGAGTGATCCTAAGCGATCGTTTTGCAGCTGGAGAGGATCAGTCGACCAAATCATGGATATCCCAGCTGAGAAAGTTACGCGGCGATCTTCGCGACTGCTATCAATCGGGAGTATCGCAAAGTCTGTGGTCTTGTTTCCGCTCAAGAAGCTTACACATCTTCGAGGGCATTATGTCGTCGCCGGAGATTTCCCTATACGATGGAGTGCGTCTGGTGATGGCCCCGAATATCACGGCAAATACCTCGAGGCACCAAGATGAGCGGAAGGATCTGAAGCACCTCACCTGGTTCGATCAACTGGCCGTGAGTTTGGCCAAGGGTCTGACCACCCACACTTTGCAAGTGAACTTGGGCAAACTAACAGAGAGATATCTGAGTAGTGGTGGGTTTTGGCTTACCCCTATATCTTACTTTACTAACTCAAGATCTCTTCTCTTAGAGAGTTCCTCCAGCGATCCTGTGGGCAGTGCCCGACTGAGACGACATCGTTATAATATGATCATCACCATGATGTTTGGCGTAACCGCTTTGGGAGCTATTCTGGTGCCCATGGGCTTCCAAATGCTGTCTATAGTCAGTGGAAAGGCTCTATTACTGGCCAAGATGGCCCTGCTTTTGGCCTCCATTAATGGATTAAAGAGGGTAAGTGGAAGTTGGGTTATTAGGTTACATATATCTTAAGAACTTTTCCCTATTAACTTACAGGTAGCCAACAATGGATTGCACTACGGACTCTACCACGTTCCAGGAGAGCATCTGGGAGGTTACTATGACAGAGGGGATGTAAGCCACCCTAGAAATGTTCCTATTCCGGTGGCTGTAGCTCCCACTTTGGATATGGGATTAAAGTAGAGCAAATAGGGTTCAGAAAATTAAAACTTAGAAGTGCTTTCCGTACAGCAAAACAAAATATATAAACAAAATAACTTTTGGAATTATCTGGAAACTTTGAAAACTCCCTGAAAACCTTAAAAAATATTTATTAGTAAGGAAATTAAATAGATTTATTTATAAGAAAAATATATTTATTGTTGAAATGCAAAAAGAGCACATCAAAAGTTCCGTTTATAATTCTTAATTAGGGAAATTGAGTAAGTCAGCATTTAAGTTTTAACAAATAAAATCTTATTTCAATTTGAATAAGCTTTTCACCTCAGCTTTTTCTCAGCAATTAGTGTTGGCAATGCCCCATGAAAATTCACCAGAAAAGCTATTAATGGTGAAAAACCAAACAGCGGCAAGTATTTCAAAAAAGTGCAATGGAAATTAAAATAAAACTTAAACTTAAAGAATACTTGTAAAGAAAAGGTCTCAGAAAAATTTCTTAAAATATCATAAACAAAGCGCAACTTAATACCTCAAAGGAAAACCACCAAAAAGAGTGTTTAGAAAGTTGAGAACTCGGAAAACTCGACTGGCTGACTGGCTATAAAAGGAAATGCGGCGCTGATAAGGACCTACACTCGGTCGTCGGGCGGCAGCGTTGACGCATCGTCCTTGTTTTCGTCCTGCAACGGTTTCTTCATTTTCTTTCCCACTTATAAGAAAAAGTTCCCATATAAAAACGGTTTCTCCGACGCAATTCGAAACCCGCATCAAGTATACGCAACGTGTGCCCAGTGAGCATCGCGTGCCTCCGTCGCTAATTCCACGCTCTAATGAAGTTATTGGGTGCGTGATTCCTGCTTTAATCTCTGGTCAGCCCATCAGCAGAAGGATCAAAAGAAGGCGCTCCGGAACTTGAGGGTTAATTGAAAACTCGTCTCAGTCGCCAACAAAACCAAAAAAACTGAAACTCAATCTCCCCGCGGGGATTGACTTTATTTTACGCCGAGGTTTCGAAAATCGGAAGTCGCGATGAAGTTGGTCGTGTATCTCTATTTATCCATGATTGTGCTGGGGGTTCAGGTGAGTGTCGGGCCAAGAACTTAAATTATTATTTTGATTGTTTATATAATTGAAATATTAATAGTATTAAAATTATAGGGCGATTTTAGAATACAATTAAAATTAATGTAGAGGCTTAAAATAGAAAACATATAAGACAAAGTCCGTTTTTTGATTATATAATTATTTTTTTAGTTACTGTATATTTTAGTAATATAATTTAATAATTATTTTAATAGAAACACAAAGTTTTGTATTCGAAAAAGTGAATGACCTCTACTTATTTAATATTTATTAATATTTTTAAATTCCAAAAAAATGTTTAGCAACAAAACAAACTCTTTTTTTCTCAGTTCATCAATAGGTGACAAAGTCACGCGTGTAATTCCTTGTAATTCGATCAACAAGTTGGGCCAACTTTTGTTTCCACGTTGTTCTAATGACTTGATCTAATTTCTTTCGGCTGAGATTCGTTGGCCAGATTGATTGATTCCAGGCTTTTGGCCTTATTGCCAAACTTTCTGGCAGCCCTTTTAGCCTTTGGATTATGCTAGAACAGATTACCTTCATTAGGCTCACGTTGCGAACCGAGTTGGTAATCAATTTATGAAAGTCCAAGCGGGTCAGCGGGTCAAAGTTTGCTGGCCGCGTCGCAAATGAATATTTAATTCGATTTGGTAATGGCCCAATCGGGGCGAAAAAGTTTCCCGTGACATTTGGCTGCAGCCGAAAACCAAAAATAGATTTCGTGCTGACAAATCAGCTAATTATGATTGAGACTCTTCCAAGACGGATAAGATAGCAGCCGCCAAAAATAACCAATCGAATCAATCTTTTTCAACCGGCGAAAAAAAGGGTTGAATTGAAATGGCAAGGGTGGTTGGGAAAAAGAAGAAAAAGCTGAAGGTATTTTACGAAATTAAAGATAAAAGTTTAGCAGTAGGAATAAATTCACATTTGACTAATTAAATCTTATTTATTTCGGTTTAAAAGTATGCAATAAAAAGTAATCAATCTATAGGAATTAAAATATATTGTTGCATACTTTTTGACACCTTAATAATTAAATTATCAAATCCTTTCTTTTTCATCCGGCAAAAGGGATAGAATTGATTGGACAAAGGGTTTTTGGAAAAAAGAAGAACAAAATCATGGGTATTTCATAAAACTCAAGACAAAAGTGTAGGATTTTCATTTGTAAAGTTACACAAAATTAAGTTATTGAATTTTCTTTAAAAACCCGAAAAATGCAAAGCATATAAACCATACAAAAGGGCTATTTAAATGTTAAAATAATACATGCAATTTGTCTTGTTGGCCTGCTAAAGACAAAAGCCATTTGGTTATGAAAATATTCGAAAGTGCTGGCCGATTAGGGTTTTATTTCTCATTTCTCGACTCCTGTCATCCATCAAGTGGAGAGCCTGCGATCTGTTTGCTTAATGGCAACATTGTGGGCCAAGTCAGGAAGCCAGGAACCTGGGAAGCCAGGATGTTGGGAATCCACTTCAATGGCCAAGGATAAATGTAAATTTTCCCACCTGCCGTTTGAGCCCGTGGGCGGTGGCAGGGAAAACCTGAGCGGAAAAACCAACGATTCGAAGGCAATCAAACTGCAACTGCAACTGACTCGTTCTCATTTCTTGTGGCAGTGATAGTGGGTGTATAGTGGTGGTCACTCACTTTGGACATGGACGAGATTTTGCTCGAGTTTTTCCTGCATTTTTCCTGCGTTTTACCCCCGACCCCCCACAAATCGCACTTCCTGCTCCTCGATGGCCAGCGAGTCCTGCACTTGATGTGCGCTTAATGTTGACACCGACGCTTTGGCACTTTACAGCCATTTAAGCCAGGACATGACAGCCACACCCCTGCTGTCCCATTTCCGTCCGCATTTTCCTGTTTTCCCTCCGCCGCAGAGCTTCGTTTTTCACTCTGGCAACATGTGAGAGCGACAACAATTAAACCATGAATGTCAACGGGTGCAACTCGGGGAGGGGAGGGGAAGGGAGGGCTGAAAGGGTGGAGGATAAACAAGTTGTGGAGCGGAAAAGACATGAAAGATAAGCTTTAACATTCAGAGGTGACCTCTAATTGCAGCACCCACAAAATGGGGTGATCAGGTGAGTCTGCTAGGGATTTGGCGCTTTATTCCCTCTAATTTACATACGCTTTTCATTGCCAATCAGGGAAAAATGCACTGAAAAATTGAGTGCTTAGATGGGAGAGTGGTTTTATAGATTGTCAAAAAATATACTTACTTTTACTAAGCAATGGAAGTATTTTGGAATTATCAGAGTTTTAAAATCTTTTAAGTTTGTGCCCAAAAGTATGCAATAAAAAATTATTTATCTATAGTACTTCAAAACTTAAAATATTCTGTTGCATACTTTTAGACACCTTCATAATTTATTAAAATAAGCTATTATATTATTGCAAAATGAAAGTTTTTCAGAAATCAGCAAAGTTTTAAAATCTTTTAAATATGTCCCCAAAAGTATGCAATAAAAAATCCTAATATTAGTTCAGAACTTAAAATAGATTGTTGCACACTTTTAGACAAAAAAGATATTTATTTATATACAAAACCGAATTCCATGATTGGCAATGTTTTAAAATCTTTTAAATTTGTACCCAAAAGCAATAAAAATGATTTATTTGTAGTACTTCAAAACTTAAAATATATTATTGCATACTTTTAGACACCTTTATAATATATTTAATAAAATCTATAAAAACTAGTTCTACAATTAAGTCATCACTTTTAAACTTCAATATTTAGAAGCTACATAAATATATGTTTTTCCTCTCCCTGTCAGTTGTAATTGAGTCTGCCACAAAGGGCTCTTATGCTCCAATATCTGGCTAGCATCTCCCGAAAATATGGTTCTTGGGATCCCTGTAATTTCCATAAATTTCCTCCATCATGTAGCAGCAGTTGCGCGAAATTTATGCCGTCTATTCAATTCCGTTCTGGCAGAACGTCTTGCATAAATCTCGAATGCAATATGTTCGATAAAAATCGAGCAGCAGAACTAATTTCCGTTGTGGCAACACACACACATCATCCCACACTGCATTTTAGATATGCAACCCAAAAGAAATGACGTCAAAATGGCGGTGAGACCAAAATAACTTTTTGGCCAAATTGCATTTAACAGTTCATTTGCGGTTGCGCGAAATTAATTAAATGATTAAAGCCAATAAAAATCACCACCACTCGCTGTTCGTTCAACAGTGCGTATGCGTAATCGAATTCATTTGCGGCTTTCCGTTTTAATCCTGGGATTTTCACTTGACGACTATGAGCGCTGACAAACGCCGGGCTTAACTTTTAATCGCGGAGCTGAGTGAGTTGCTGACGCAGAATAAAATGGGAAATAAATAGGGAAAGGGTCATTATTGAATACTCAATGTTTCGCGGTTCCCCTGGGACTCATATATTTCCTTCCTTTTCGCTGCTCATTTCGTGGCCATTCATATGACTTAATTCCCTGCAATACTTTCCCTTGGCATCCGGCATTATGCGCATATTTGAGCCATCATCACTCAGTTAGACGAACGAATCCTTTTGCAGGACGATTCGCTGAGTGAAATTTACGCTGGCCATAAAGACGTCTAAATATTTGATGGTCCAATGGCCGCCTGTTGCTCTTCGCCTTCGGACTCTGGCGAGTGATATCACTTATTCATGGCCCTTCTTAAAGCCGAGTCTCCTTTGAAGCTGTCTCATAACTTAGTCATTCCCCAAGCTTCCCCCAATTCCGATGCCCAAGTGTAAGTGTTTACTTTTTGCCGAAGGATTACCACCGGATCTCCTGCCGCGAAATGCCGAAAGTCAATATTTACCTGATTCGCTCGGGAAAAGGATTCAGGTGCTTCCTTCCGCCACCCCAAGGACCAAAGTGTCGCCTTCATCCGCCAAGCGAACTTTTAATCAAGTCACAAAAATATTTCTGGCATCTTTAATCCCCGGCAGTGGCATGTGAAGACCTGATTCGCATATCCCAGGCTAATTAGCGGGTTTTCCAAAGTGTCGGGAACAAAGGAATCTGCCGCCTACGACGACCTTGAGGGATGATTCGCCCCCATTCCATTATCCTGCATTTTAATACCGAAAAGTGCTGGAATTGATTGACTCGGCGAACAACAGGCTCATTAATCAATTCACGCGACTTCCGAGCTGGCAAAATATGAATGAACATTTTAAAATAGAACAGGCCGAAGTAAGAACAACTAATTGAATATTCCAGTTTTTTCAATGAGTTAATTCATTAAGAATTCCAGCCAGGCTTTCAAAATTAGAAAAGAATTTTTAATTCACTTGAAATTCTAAAATCATTTGCAGGCGGAAAAAATGTGAATAATTAAAATTAATTAAAAATATTATTTTATAAAAAAATAAAATGAGTAAAATGGAAAATATTTAATAAATTAATTTTTAGACCTTTAATGCAAAAACACTTAAAAAATCCAAAAAAATTGTCATAAACTTTTAAACAAGTTTTCGTCGCTTTTCGGTGAAGGAATGTCTGAGGAATTTCTAATAAACAAATTTCTTGGCAAATTAAATATCAATAAACTGAAATCCTCAACTATGAACTATGATTTCAAATGGAAAGCTAATAAAAGCCCATTCTCGGCAGGATTGTCACAATGCCCATAGAACTGCTTTATTTTTTCCGTCTATTTTTCTATCCCCTCGCCGCCCACAAAGTTTTTCATCCTCGGATCTCCGTGGCAACTTTTCGGATAGCAATCCACGTCCCAATGGAACCTTTTCAAGGAGCAGCTGGCGCATCCAGCGATTGTGATTTTCGCCCACTGAAATCCCTTTCACCCCTTAGAAATCGCCCCTAAAAATCCGATGGCAGCATTGTGATTATGCAAATGAGCCCGCTGACAAGTGTGTTTTCAAAGGGATCGTGTTTATTATTTATTTACAGACCGTTGACAGTTTATCCAGACTCTCGACTAAAGATTTGTGACGTCAGATTTTTAGGTTTATGTTTTTTTTTTGGGGATATCTTTGGGGATTAAAGTTGGTGCGGCATAAACCGCCACTAATTGACAGTTCCATAACCACGACGACGACTCGTTAAAGCCAAAGCTCGAGTGTTGCGCAAACAAAGGTCCAATGTCCCCCGAAAGCCGAAAAAACTTTTTGGCTTTTCGCCTGAACTCAATTATTTGAGCCCGCGGCCAATGCGTCACCATTTATCAATTTCCCAGCGGTCTGGGGTGCGATTTCAATTAACAGGAAAATCTGCAAAAAAGTTACCACTAATCAATCATAAAATTTGAGAAATGGGCGAAAAGCAGGGCGCAAAAAATGGCTGCTTTGTCGTTTCTTAATAAAAAGTTTTAACATTTTGCACCCGATTTGTCATACTTAAAATTTTGCCTGACCTCTTGGTATATTTATTATATATATCCGAAGCACGTTCTCTGCGTCATCTGCTCGATTCTTGTTTATTGGAGAATCGTGTGTGGTAGTTTAATTAAAAGCGGCTATTGTCCTGATTGTCCTGTGTCCCGGATGACCTCTTGTCCCCCATTTGGCATCCTCTGCAGTTGCATTTGTGGGCTGGTCGCTAAGTGCCGCATTAGCTGTGCCCCCCGCGATGTTTCTTTCTTTGGCTACAGCAGTAGAGAAGTACAGAAGTCGGCGGACATTAGTCGGCGAGGACATCCCGCTGATCCTTGGGCCAGGACATGCCCCTCAGCTCGTCTGGCTGTCTGTCTTTTGTGTAGGGATTTTAAAGGAGCAGGAGGAGCTCCTGATCCGAGTCAGTTTTTATGTTCAGTTGCAGTCAGCAGGAGGGTTGCTTTCCGTAAAAAACATTACATTCGGAAAAGTTTCATTAAACACAGCCAGACTAAGTTTCAAAGAAAAAGTGTAGGTGCTCTGTGAGCCAAGTTTATTATTTTCTGGTGAAAAACAAATAATTTAATCTCTAAAATAATTATCTTTCTCTAGGCCCCTTTTATTTCATTTTATAAAGGGGCAATTCATAGTTTATATAAAAAATTAAGTTTAAAAAAAATATGTTTTTAAAAATAATTAAGAAAAACTAGCACGCCCGGTCTAAACAATATTTGTATATATAAGATACAAAATTATATTTATTTTTAAAAACATTTAGCTTAAGGCTTCGTAGCTATAGCTTAATTTAAGTTCGCCGGTAAATTTTACATTATAGCCGAACCTTTCAAAATAATAATAATAATAATTTTTAAAAAATATTAAAAAAATATTTATTTTATTGTGTTTGAAATATTAACAATTAAAACTAAATATACTAAATTTTTAGTTATACTTATTAATTTTCATCATTTTCTCCATATTTTGACAACTGCAAAACTAGATGGATACTTTACTTTAACAAAATATATATATTTGGAATGCAATTTCCTTAGCACATTACTCACTCCAATTAAGCTAACTTTTCTCCCAGTGCACCGCCTTACCTTCTGTGTAATTTATGTTTCAGGCCTGGCCCAGTGTGAAGCGGTCCTTTGAGCTTTTCCCCAACCCTGCGGTGCCGCACAATGTGCACACGGTCTCAGGTAAGTTAAGATCCCCATATACCCCCTCTCAAATACAGATGCAACGAAAGGGGGTTGGGGAAACTTTTGCAGTCAAGTGCCCTCGGCGGAGAATGGAAAATGGGAAATGCACTTTGGCGGCAGCGACAAGTTTAAAGCGCTTTCCTAAACCTTGTTTACTTGTCTCTCAAATTGATTTCTGCATAAGTTGTGAGCGCTTCTTGTAATATCATCGTCCCCAACCAGCTGGGCACCCAGGGCGTATACGCAATTTGTACAACCAGGCAACACACGAATTTATTGCCCATTAAAATTCAAATCAAAGTGCACTCAAGTATCCCCGCTCTCCCGCTCCTCAGCGAAACTCTGACCCAAACTGTCCAAATGGAAATGGTAGATTGAGATTACAAACTTGTGGTCACTCGATGGCCATAGAAATGGAATATTGTGATTCCGGCGAAGGAAAACTTAATAAATTTCAATAGGATGGCCGGCAACTCGTGCCAACTTCAATTGACTTAATCCCTCGCCCGGATTTTCCATCCATTTCCCTTTTAGCATTTCCCAGGGGAAAACCATCGTCAAAGCAACCGCATGTCACAGGTCACAGAAAATGTAAAGTTGCATCAGTCTCACAATCTCGGAATCAGGTGGCTATGCCGATTTATAATTGCTTTTATTTATAGTCAGGGGCGGAGATTTTCTGGAGGGCAAGGGGGGATTTTTTCAAAGAGGGTGGGTCAGCTTAATGACGTCACAGCCAGAAATAGAAATACCATTGGGATGGAATGGAAAAACACTCTAATCCAGGGAATAAACAAAAAAGACTCCAGGTCGCATCAATATTTTGCAGTTATGGAAAAATAACAATTAAATTCGAAATGGTCTTGCAAATAAAATGAAAAGATTATTGAAAAACCCTTTCTTCTTGTTAGCAAAAATCTGTGCAAAGAACAAAGAACTTAAGTGAAATAAAATTACGACTAAAAAATCGATAGTTTTAAAAAGATTAAACTAATAAATATATCAACAATATTTAAATAAAAAATAAATTAATAAAATAATCAAACTTTTAAACCACAATTTTATTTATATTTACGGAATTTTCTTAATCTACTAGAAGTATTTATTGAAAGGAAAATAATAAGTTTGTATTATAAGGTACTAAAAGTAAAAGTATTTTCTTTATCATTTACATTAACAAGTATAACCAAATAAATATTAAACAAAATAACATTTAAAAACTAGAACATTAAAAGTACATTTTCCTTTCATCTTATAAGCCAAATAAAATAAATGAATTTTTAATGGTTACTCATTAACTACCAGCCACTTTGGTGATGATTATTAAACCATAATGCCTAATCAATTATGGATTGTAATAAACAGAAATGTTAAAAGGCCGAAAAAGCCGCCACTGGAAAGCAATTAGCGAGTGTCATAAACAAATTGGCGCCAAGTGACAGGATGGGCACCCCAACTGCCCCGTTTACTCATCCTTCCAGGACCCATCCGCATCGTATTCCCCATCAAGGGATTCACGTACCAGGACATCCCAAGCCCACAAAGCCCACACGAGTACATTTCTAGTATGTGACATGCATGTCAAGAATGGGACAAAAAATAAGCCAAATAGTAGTTTAATTGTTTTTCGGCCTGGTAAGGGGATGCCAGGGTCATAAAAAGCAAACCCACATATCGTACAAGAGAGTGGGTGGCCCGGCTAATAATGCCGGTCATAAATCAGCCAACGATGGCCGGCATTAAGTGGATGCGCATGATAAATTAATTGTTGCCCAGGAGCCAAGATGGGAACAATCAAAGGGGATTTCAATTGCCCACCCCTAATCTAGGGAGTTCTCCAGGATATCGTGGAAATTTGCCAAGACAAATTGGTTTCGGATTCGGTTTTGCGGACTCGGTTTTGGGGGCTGCTGCTCGTACTTTGCAGCTCCAGGGCATCAAGTGCATTCGGTGCACCAGGGAAAAATCTTTTCTTGAATATAAATACTGAGTTTGTATAAAAAATAATATTTATTCTAATATTTTTGTATACAATTTTGGTAATTCAGTAATTTTAGAAAAATGTTATAACAAGATTTGAGAATTCTTTAAGACCAAAATTCCTTTAATGGTACTCGAGTTTTTCTATATTTTTGGATACTATTTTGGTAATTCAGTGATATTTTTTAAGTATTACTAAATAAATTAAAATAATTTTTTTATAATACATTTTTTTTTTTAGAAAAATGTTATAACAAGATTTGAGAATTCTTTAAGATATTGTTAAAATACTATTCAATAAATTCCAATAATTATTGTATAATAAATAATCTTTTTAGGAAAAATATCATTAATTCTAGCGAGAAACAAAAAAAAATAATTAGAACAGTTTTTTTCAATTAAAATGATTAAATATTGGTATGACAGAAGCTTTGTTTTTGCCTTTTAATATTCAGAACCACCTTTTTGGCTCAGAAACCTTTCTTCAAAACTATTTTTCCCCAGTGCTTTGCCATTAAATCCCACCCTCTCACTTTCCCTCCTTCCTCAGATTGCATGCATGTGGCCTCCGAGGCAGGTGACTACATCTTCAAGAAGCTCAACCCCCTCAGTTCGGCCCTCAATCGGGAGGCAGCTCTGCTCGAACTCGAGGCGGCAGTGGTTCCGGGGGAAGGAGCAGGAGCAGGAGCAGGCGGGGGAACGGGAACAGGAGCAGCCGGTGGAACTGGAACTGGGACAGCAGATGTCCAGGAACTGCAGCCCGAGGTCTGTGGGCTTTATGTGATTGGGGAGCCAGACACGATTGTCGAGATTACAATGAAACACTACGATGCGAACTGCGAGACAGGAGCCCTAATGGCGGTAAGTGCTCCAGAGTGTCCACTAAATTATGCCCAAGAGTGACCCACTTTCCTCTTCCTGGATTCGAATAGTTTGTTGATGGCTGGGAGCTGAATGGCGAGTACTTTCCGGGTATTAAGGATCACCATCGACCGCTGGAGGAGCGTGTTTACGAGTTCTGCAACAACTACAGGCAGTGGTGAGTGTAGATATAATATGGTATTTGTATCGTAATTATGCTTAATCCAAATAAAAACTCCTTAGGCCGCGAGTGAGTAACAAGAAGTTTTTCCGTTCGAGTCAGAATGCCGCTTTGCTCCAGTACCGCATTCCTGTGCGAGGCTCCTTTGTGGCCAATGTGCGATTCCACAAGATCACGCAACGTGAGTAAAATATTTCTGAAGAATATTACAGTTTTGCCACTAAAAAATTAAATTAATTTGATTAAAAAAGAATACTTATCTAGAGTTTTAAATCATTTATAAGTATGTCTAAAAGTATGCAGTAATAAAACGGTCTTAAAAATACCATTCTTTTTTATTTATATCAAAAATATAATTAAAATATTAAAAGAGAATTTACTTTGTTGTTCTTCTGACTGAAACAATTGTATTCCTGTATTGAAATATACTGTTCTTTATTTTCTGTCTCCTTTTTTAAGCAATTATGATTTTTGCCCCATTAAAATATGATAGGCAGTTTTAATAATATCCATTTGTAACTTTTCTTAATTTCTGAAATTTCTATATTTTTTATATACATATACATATTTGTAAAATTTTTTTGATTATTATTTGTTACTTCACTTATTAAATTAATGGCATTAAACAAATCTATATTATTGTGCTGATTACTTATAAATAATATATTCCCGTTCAGATTGGAATTTCCAAAATATATATATATTTTTTTTATTTAATCAAAATAATAAAAACCTAGCATAAATTTATAGTATATATATTTTTTTATAATTTTTTTTTTTTTATTTCTTTATTTCTGTTTAGATTGGAAAAATCTCTAACTTTATATTTATTTAATTAAATATATATTCTTCTTTTTTTTTTATTAAGAAGAAATTATTTTCAATTAATCAAAATAATACATTCATATTTTTCGTTTTAGCCTGCAATGTTTTGGTCCAGGAAACGGCTGCCATGTACAAGATGACCAACTTTGGCCAGGCTCGCAACTGCACCATCTCGGCGCTCTTTCCGGCGGTGGTTTCCCTGGCCAGTTTGCGTATAGGCGGCAAGAGTGTGAGGGCCCAGACCAAGGTTAACTACGATGTAAGTAATAACCCTCAAGTAACCCATACCATAGCTAATTTCAAACCCCCCCAATCAAGTGTCAATTGCCCAGTGATCGATTGGAGATCGGCGGATCCTCGGGTCTGGATCCCATTGGAATGGAGCAGGCCAGTGCCGTGTGTGGAGCCTCCAGTGACCTGGGTCCCGAACAGGCCATCTTCTGTGGCGTGAGCACCGTGCGGTTGGTGTCCTCGGGGAGATTCCAGAACCAGGCGGCCATTGTCCTGCGAAAGGCCGATGTGCAGGACATGGAAATTGCCACGCTCATCTGTGCGCTTTAAGCTCTGAAGAGTCGAGGAGCCCAAGGACCCTGTCCAAAGAAAATATGTACATGTTTGTAAAAAAAAACAAGAGAGTGGAAAAAAGAAATCCCGAATCCGAAATTCCATCGTAGTGCTTAAACTTAACTCTTAACTTAATCCAGCTAATTCGCAAAGTATTCGCTACCCGAGAGGCATCTTAGGTAATATATATATATGTATATCGAACATTCTGAGTGTTGACTACAAAAAACAAAAAACGTCTGTGTGTTTATTGGTTTTTATTTATCTCCAGAGGTTTCGGGGGTTTCGTTAGTTGTTTTATGGCCTAGGATTATCGCTTTTGATAATATGGTTTAAGAATAGATGGGCGGCAAATTGATAAGTCTTAGCCAAGAACTTTAGATGCAGTTAAAATGGCTAATAGAGAAGCCAAACTGAGGGCAGTCAAGCCAGAGGCACCTCCACCTCCATTGTCATCATTATCGTCATCTGTTTCATTTTCCAGCTAAAAAATAAGAAAAGCATATAAATTAAAATCCTATATACACACAAAAAAACTCGTAGCGGTAAAATCGATAGTAAATTTCTGGTATTTCATACTCATATCGTTTTTACCATGAAACACTGGTTTACGTTTTTACGTTTTCCAGCATATTTGTAAGTCAAAATTGAACCCACAACGTAAAATCGATCATGGTTTCATATCAAGTTTTTTTTGGGTGTAGGGAACCCTATATAATACTCACACTCTCTGCCAGGATGGCCTGCAGTTCCTTGCAGCGAGTTCGCTCCTGATAATTACTGGTGGCAATTCTGCAAATGGTCTTGCTGAGACAACTATCATCGCAACCCTCTGCCAACTTGGGATCGGAGTTGGTGAACTTGTTGCGCCAGAATTTCCTCAGCAAAGCGGGCTTCTCGGCCATTTGCAGTAACAAACTATCGATTCCTGCGGGACTTGTGTCCTCGGTGTATTCCTGGGTGAACTGGTACTCCAAATTCCACTGGGGCTGCTCATTGGGCTTCAAATTGGCCTCCGTTAGGTTTATGGTGTAGGTATGATGATCCAAAACATGCCAGCTATCTTTGCTAAGTTCATACAGCCGGTAGTTGGGATTCTTGTTCGAATAGGCAGTAAGACTTCCACCATTCCAGTTGACCACTGTGGCATAACCCTCCTCCGAATAATGCAGATTCATCTCGTCCTTGTGGGTGTGACCACTGAAAACTCCAGTTATGATGCCATTGAATCGCGTGAGAACCCTATTGTATTCGTGGGCCCAACTGCTCCAGCAATCGCCATCGCCAGCGGGAATGTGGGTGAGAATGTGGACGGATTCACCTGCCACTTCAGCGGCTAATAGAGTATCATGGAACCACTGGAGCTGCTCTTGGATCAACGAGGCATTGTAGAACAGCCACCAGTTGTACAGATAGCAATCCATGCTGTTCAGAGCCACAATTCTGTGTCCTTCGCTTGGGGATGCGGTGTAGTATCCTCCACGAAGAACTGTGTCCTTGGCCTCGGCGGGCAGCCACTTGGACCACAGACTCCAAACGTGCTCGTACAGCCAATCCACTTTCAGCTCTGTGGGCACCTCATCGTTGCCAAAACTATAGAATATTTAAAAAAATGATTAAAAACATATTTCAATGATAATAAAAGCCCATTAGAAAATGGTATAGAGCCATATTTTGTTTTTTAATAATTTTCTTTATGAGTAGATGTTCTTTGTAATCTATAATATTAAATAAAAATATTTTTGGAGTGCTGATAAAAATGCTATTATAAAAGTAATTCTTTTATGAGAAGATATTATTTGAAATAATTTATTTCTAATCTTTAATATTAAATACAAATATTTTTTGAGAGCTGATAAAGCCTAACATCCCAAATACATTTTCATTTCCATTCTTAACCACTAAAACTGCTTTTCAAAAAATATGTAAATCTATAAAAATGCCTTATAAAATGGTTTAGCTTAATTAAATGAAATAACCCCTACTATTTCTTAAAAAAACTTGATACCACTTGAATTTCTCTTTGAAGAAAACGAAACTGCATTAAAAGTATTATAACAATTAAGTGCCGCACAGCTATAAAATCATTAGTGTCCCCCAATCGTTTAAAAGCCGATCATTTATAAGTTCAGTAGATTAGTTTCGATGGGTGGTAGTTCCTTCATTCAAAATGGTATACCAATAATAGTAAATATTTACTATGGGGGCTACCATATCATACTTTATGGTTCTGCAGCGGGGGAGCTATGATGGGAAATTCTTACAATAAACTTTATCTAGACGGAAAATACAGAAGTTTTCAAACAGAGTTTATTTAGCATTTTACGAGATCTATTTAAAGAGGCTCTAAATACTATAGTGTTTATATGACATCGCACTTTATAAGCTTAAATGGGTAGTAGCTGTATTTTGGGAAAACATTACTTTAAACTTTATATAGACGGAAAATACAGAAGTTTTCAAACAAAGTTTATTTAGCGTATAATGCTAAATATTTTTAGGGCGATCATTGGGAACTTTAAGGTAATTTGTAGTACCCATATTCAAAGAGGTTCCAAGTGCTATGGTATAGGTTATATGATATCGTATCGTAAGCTTAATTGGGGAGCTGTATTATGGGAAAAATTACCATAAACTTTATCTAGACGGAAAATACAGAAGTTTTCAAACAGAGTTTATTAAGTATTTTACGAGATCTATTGAAAGAGGCTGTAAATACTATAAGGTTATATGATATCGCACTTTATAAGCTTAATTAGGGAGCTGTATTGTGGGAAAAAATTGTCATAAACTTTATCTTGGTGAAAAATACAAAAGTTCTTAAGCTCTTAACAACCTTTTGGAGAAGCTGTAAGTTACATTTCAATAGAGACTTTTAATGATGTTATAAAGGCGGTCAGTACAATTGAAAATAGTATTTTTATGACCCCAATGTTTTTCTATGTTTTTTGGGTCAGAAATAAGAGCACCCTTCAAGGCGAAATAACCGGGAATTACCCAAAACCCAATTCAAGGCAATTTCAGACACGTTCCTTTGAACTTTTCCCCAATCTAAGGGTCATTAACTTAATAATATTTGAGAGGGAACTGCAAATTACGGGTACTCTACTCACACGTTCGCTGGATGGGGTTCGTGATTTCCGAGGCAGGGATAGATGGGCGTATTGGGGAAGTACTCGGCCAGCAGTCCATCGATTTCGGACAGCATATCCAGATTTCCCTGCTTCGTAGTGGACCAAACATTATGCGGCGGTACATCTCCCGTATGATATATCCACTCGATCTGGTGGTTCTCCTTGATATGATCGAAGGCACTGAGAATCAGCCGCTTGGGGCAATCACAATCCCGGTAATCGGACCAAAATCCAGCCGCTGCCGAGGAATCAGATCCTTCGGCCAGGGAATTCCTGCAGCACATGGGTTCATCGCAGGCGGCATTGCTGCCCTCGGCGTATTCGGGATCGTAATGGATGTCGGTCAGGTGGAGGATCAAGTGATCTCCAGAGCTTTTGGCAGGTAAATTCGAGTTCGATTCGGTGGGCGAATCACCCTGAATGCTCAAAGTGAGATTGTACTCATCCTGCTTCACCTGGCAAATGGGAATGGGCAGCATTCCGCAGAAGGATTGCGAACTGGCCACAGTTTCATTCAGGATAAAATCGAATATGGGCCAATTGAGTTCGAATAAACCGGAGCAAACCTCCTGGGTGCTGAAGGCAAAGTAATCACAGATTCCGAGCACCAATTTCTTGGCCTCGTCATCGCGCAGAGGACCACTTAATTCTCCCTCGGTGAAGGTGCGAGCAAAAACATTTACGGTGGATCTGCATAAAGTGCAAACGAAGAACTGATCCGTGGAGCTCAAGTCAGCCATGGATTCCGTGAAAATGGCCTTTTTGCTGTGACCGTTCCGCATATCCTTTCCCAGCTCCTGGAGCCTCTGGGTTTCGATGCCCGTCCGGTGATACTTCAGGTACTCGCGGCTTATCTCTTCCGCCAAGCTAGCTGCAAAAAATCCACAAAAAATCCAATTACAAATGTCAAAAATGAGACACTCGAAGCTGTCAGCTGGCAGTTATCTTTTGGACAACTCCAAACAATTTCTACTTGGTGACTGACTATCTGACTGATCCACACCATTCATAAATTGATTGACAGTTTAATTCATTAAACGGAAGCACTCAACAATTCTCATAAAAAATATTAGAATAAATTAAATAAATAAATATTATAATAAATTAAATTCAATATTTATTTAATATTTTACTTTATTTTTCAAATATTCGAATTTTATTTTTATAATATTTTTCAATTTAGACAGTTGTTAATTCATTAATGATAATAAAAAAGAGAAAAGAGAAAATTAACTCCAAAAAGATAATGTTATTTTCAAGTCACTGATGTAAAAAATTAATATCAAATCAAAAAAGGTTTTTTAAGATGATTAAATATTTTTTTTATTTTTTTACAAATGTATTTCTAATGATAATGATTAGGAAAATAATACTCCACAAAGTTAAGGTTATTTTCAAGTCAATGATGTGAAAGATGAATATCAAATCAAAAAAAAATTTTTAAAGATCTTTAAAATATTGTTTTTCATGTTTTAAATTAAACATTTTTTTTTCATAATATTTTTTTAGATTCTTAAGTATTTTTTTTTAACCCACCTGATATGACGGCAGCTGCACGCTGTTCCTTGGTCAGATAATCGGGAACATTCGGCAGGCTGAAGGCACCACAACCGACCAAAAATAGGGCGATCCCCAAAACTGCTGTGCTCCAGATCAACTTCATGGCGAAACTGCTTTAAGGATTGCAACCGAGCCCCTACTTATAGCCTAATATCACCTATTATCAGCTTATCCGCTTATCAAAAGCGTTGATATCGCCAAAAATGAAACGCCAGCGGTCATCATACTAATGATACCCATACTAATTTAAGTTCGGGGCAGATTCTTTTGCCAGCTAATCGGTAAAGGGTAGCTTTTATTCGAGTTCCTTTAGAATAACCATTTGTATTCGGAAAATAAAATAATAAATCATATAAATCATATATTATTATTATATAATATTTTTAATATTTTTTCGATACTTCGCGGTTAAATCGATATGCGCCTGGTAAATTTCTGTCATATCGTTTTTACCTTGCAGTACCGATTTCTCTCTCTCGGAGATTCAAAATAGAGCGAGAGAGTGTTTAAAGTTACATGAGGGAGCTTATGTTGTTTACATTTTGAGCACATCAAGTCAAAATTGATACCACATAACGTGTGTAATTTGTAGTGATTCAGATTATGGCATGATCCCCAACTTTCGATCACGATTCTCGGCCTAATCGATGCCTTGTAAATCAATCCCAAAATAAAACTCTTTTGCACGTGCTTACACTTATCCGTGAGTTCGAAATCGCCAATTGCCTTGGCCATAAACCTGTAGCCAACTGCCGTGTTTTATGGCTAATTTGCGCTAATCGCTAATCGATAAGGTGCGACAATCGGCAGGAAAACAAAGTCCCAGTCCCCAGCCCCCACCACCAAAATAAAAATGAGCAGAAGATAATCTTTCGATAGGGATAAGCGCGTACTTCTATTTGCCACTTGAGAGTGGCCGCTTTTGGAATGGAATCCATTCGCATTACATAAGACTTAGGGGGTACGGGTGAGGATTACTAGAGGGTAAGACGGATGGAGAGGACGATGGCCAGCAGGGAGCCAAAGCTGAGCACTGCCAAAGTGGAGGATCCTCCGTTGCCATCATCATTATCATTATCATCTGGAGTTGTGCTGCTGGAGGGTCCAGGAGTAGTGGCTTCCTCGTTGTCCAGCTGGGGGTTAGGTTTTATAAATTAGTTTTACATTCAAATATGATTTCTTTGGTTTAGCTTACGGAAGCAAACAGCTTTTCCCGCAGCTCCTCGCAGCGTCCTGTCTGGGAATTGATGGTCACAGCGGCGCGGCAAAGAGATCCTGCCAAGCAGGTGCGATCACATCCTCCATTCACCTGGGGATCTGCAGAGGTCACTCGGTAGCGCCAGTACTGGAAGAAAATTTAAGATATTTAAGATTATTATAGGGCAAAAGAGACCAATAGTTGGTAATTAATATTTATTTATATATTTCATTCTTCTATACACAGAAAAAAAATCGACAAAACATCAGATTGATATGTGCTGGTTAATTTTATATTTTTTAAAGATTCAAAAAATACTAAATTTCGTATTTCATCTGATATTATAAGTTGCGAGATTTGAATTTACTTGAAGTTTGAAGTTTAGTGTAAGTTAGTTTAGGACGAAGGCGGGTGCACAATAAAGGTCTCTCTCGCTCTCTGCGAATTCGCCCCGTCTTCGTCAACCGTCGTTAAGCTAGGCTCTAAGAACTTTGTTAAAATATAGTCGGGCATTCGTTGAAATTGATTTAGATCGACCACACGTATTTTCTTATTTTTCGTTTTCGCTTTGCCTAAAATTAAAGTTTATCGCCACACAAAAGTTTTCGGTTTTTTATGTTTATATATTTAGAAAAACTATTCTAAATTTTCATGGCGCTCCCGAGTGGACTTTAAACTATTAATAATTAAAGGCAACAAGTGACAGTGACACAGTGAAAACACAACAAGTGATAGCAAACTTGATTTGCATTTAAAATTAATAACAAAACCCACAAAATCGTTGCCCGCGGCGAGTAAAAAAGTTAAATACATAGCAGCTTTGCTAAATTTATCGTGCCGGTCGCGAAATACCCCGTTAATCCGCCAGTACTGCCGCTGCCAAGGGATGCCCTGTGATTGCTCGATGTGCAAAAGGAAAGTGGCAGCTGGATTAAAAGACCCCAACGCAGAACCCGAGGTATTTGTGCAAAAAATTGAAAGCTAGAGTTTGTTAACAAAACAATTTATTTGTTTCTTGTCTTGTGCTGAAAAATTGCACCTCGCTTTCAATTCTTGGCACAGACGTATCGATATAGTAGAGCTAGTTGTGCATGCATTAGTTATAATAAAAAGGAAAAATTGCAAACTTACACATATACAGAAAAAATAAATAAAATTTATATTATATTTATTATATACATATACACATATACACATACACATTACATAACCCATTTGAACCGCCCTTGGATGCAACATTTAATTTGTGTTTTCTTACGAAAATTATTGCAATCACTGTCGCCCCCCCACTACATTGTGTTAAAACTCGAAAAATTAATAGTTGGGAAAATTCATCCCAGCCGCTATACATAACCAATACATAGGCCCTCATATACAAGCAGCTGCAGCGGTGAATTTTTTCGTTTTCGCTTTCGCTTGTCCGCCGCTAGCAAAGTTGTTATTGTTGTAGGATTTGGTTTGGCGCGCTGACGATTAGCTGACCGTTAAGTGACGCGCTACCCTGCATTCGGTCGGGTATACTGATTTGCCGTCACCACTATTAATTTGATACTACGTGGTTTGATTTAATTAAATATTTTCGTCGCTTTTGTTGTGAATAATACAACATTTGGTAACAACATTTTTCGAACAAATTTAATAATTATAGACAAAAATTATTAACTCTCGTTGTTTTGTTTCGAAATTTATTTTCATCACTTATACTTTAAATTAAATTTATTCAATTTAGTAAATTGTTGCTGGATATAATTTATTCTACATAATTATTTATATATAATTTTTTCGTGGCCTATATATATTTAAATTAATATAAAAAATGAGTCCAGATAAGCCAAAAAGTATTGAACTTCTTGCTGACCTTAAAAACAAGCTCAAAAAGCCAGTAAATAGCATCCGCCGATTAAATAATCGGCTAGAAGCCGGCCAGATTCCGATTCTGGAAGACGAATTAAAATGTAGGCTAGAAAATTTAAATGATGTAATTAACAAGGCAAATCAATTACAAGAAAAGATAGAAGATTTAGATGATGGCGATGAGTTTGGAGAAGAGTTGGAAGAGCTTTCCATAACAACCAAGGCAAAAGTATTGTCGCTTATCTCGGCCTTGAAGACAGCTAGCGATACCAAAACTCTTGGGTCAGCTTCTGTAGTCCCAACTCGAGCTCGACTTCCGAATTTGGCATTGCCGAAATTCAGCGGCAAATACTCGGAGTTTAAAAATTTCATGAGCCTTTTTGAAACTCTAGTTCATCAAGACGATAACATTCCCGTTATTGAAAAGTTTAATCACTTAATCTCTTGCCTTTCTGGTGAAGCTTTGGGGACTATCAAGGCCTACCAAGTTACAGAGAGCAATTATGAGAAAGCTTTGGTCAGCTTGAAAAAAGTGTATGATAACGAATGTTTAATTTTTATGAATAATATTTCAACATTGTTTAGTCTTCCGAAAATATCGCAACAGTCTGCGTCGTCTCTAAGGAATCTTATCGATACCGTGTCATCGATATACGGTTCTTTGTTATCGATAGGAGACGATACCAAGATTTCAAATGCAATGTTGATCTATCTCGTCTTGAACAGAGTCGACCCAGTGACCAAACAAAAATGGGAAGAACAGTTAGATTATGAAAGATTACCTCTTTGGTCCGATTTTGAAAAAATGTTAAATCGCAGATATCAGCATTTATCTGCTGAAGAATCGACGAAACCAAAGCTAGATAAAGTTACGTCGAGCAAGCCACATAATCGTAGCTCATTTACATGTTCTTCGTCCAACAGTAAATCCCAGCAAGGTTGTAGCTATTGCAATGCAGACGACCATATCCTAGCGAACTGTGGTCCGTTTGGTCGTCTTTCCGTTATGCAAAGGTTTGACTTTGTAAAATCTGCTTCATTATGCATCAATTGTATGCGAAAGGGTCACACTGTCTCGAAATGCAAATTTAACAAATGTCGAGTTTGTGGACGCTCGCATCACGTTTTACTGCATAGATATACAGTTTCCGAGAACAGTTTAGCGTTGCCACCACCCCAAGAGATTCTTACTCCTCCTTTAAATCAAGATCAGCCTTCCACGTCACATGTTATGCATGCGACATCATCGGAGAGGGTGATTTTGGCCACGTCGATCGTAAGTGTACGAACCAAAAACGGTGAATATATTTTGGCCCGAGCACTTCTTGACTCTGGGTCCCAAACTAACTTTATAACAGAGGACCTTGCTCACCGCTTACAGATCCGTAAAGAGGAGTCGTGTATCAACTTACTTGGTATTGGCGAGTCCAATTCTCAAGTTAAGAAAAAGGTACATACAGTGGTGAAGTCGCGTATAAATGGTAGTGAGTTCTCATTCGATTTTTGGATTTTAAAATCAATATCAGGATACCATCCTGACCAGTCTGTCAATATCAATGACTGGAAAATTCCAAAGAACCTACCTTTAGCGGACCCATATTTCTACAAGCCACAAAGAATAGATATGTTAATAGGAGCAGAATCTTTTTTCGAATTATTAGCTGTTGGACAAATTAGACAAGGTCCCGACTTTCCAACTTTGCAGAAAACCCTCCTAGGATGGGTTGTATCAGGAAGATATAAGGCATCTTCCCCTACAGAAGTTGTGAAAAGTTTTAGTTGTAGTGAAGAGCTGTTAGTATCTATTGACAGCACACTACAGAAGTTTTGGTCACTGGAAGAAATGCCATCTCTAAAGAAAATTCTGTCGCCTGAGCAAAAGTTATGTGAAGAACACTACCGGAAGACTACTCAGGTTTTGCCATCAGGTCGGTTTGAAGTAAGGCTGCCGTTTAAATCTGATCCAAATGGGTTGGGCAACTCCTTTGAAGTTGCAAAACGGCGGTTTTTGTCGCTTGAAAGAAGGTTGTCTCGAGACCCTGACATGAAGAAAATGTATTTAGAATTTATGGAAGAGTACCTTTCCTTAGGTCATATGTCTCCTACAGATAAAATTCCTTCTGCTCCACATTATGTTATCCCACACCAATGCGTTCTGAGACCCCAAAGTACGTCAACCAAGTTACGTGTCGTTTTCGATGCCTCTTGTAAATCGTCAACTCAGATCTCTCTAAATGATATTTTGATGGTTGGGCCGACAATCCAAGATGAGTTGTACTCAACGCTACTTCGCTTCCGGCTGCATAGGTTCGCCTTGACCGCCGATGTAAAGAAAATGTATCGCCAAGTGATGGTAAATGAAGCGGATAGGCAGTTTCAACTTATAGTGTGGAGAAGAGACCCCTCTGAGTCCTTGAGATTATATAAGCTCAACACCGTAACATATGGGACTGGACCAGCCCCATTTCTGGCAATTCGGTGTTTAAAAAGGTTAAGCGAGTCTGCCAAACTTTCTTTTCCTAGAGCTGCTGAAGTTATTGGATCCGACTTTTATGTCGATGACATGTTAACTGGTGCTGCATGCGTAGAGGAGTTAAAGACTATTAAGTCTGAAGTGTCTCAGGTTCTTCAAACTGCAGGTTTTGAATTGACAAAGTGGTTTTCAAACTCACCTGACGTCACCGCATCTGAGAGCACAGCTAAATCCATACCCATCTCGGACTCAGAGTCTACAAAGGCGTTAGGAATATCGTGGTTGCCCAACGAAGATGCCTTTAAGTTCCAAATTGACAATGCTGTCATGGGTCTCCGAGCGACAAAACGGAACATACTATCGGTGACATCGAAGCTGTTTGACCCCCTCGGCTTATTAAGTCCAATAGTAATTAGAGGAAAGATCCTGTTGCAGGAACTCTGGCTCAATAAGTTAGATTGGGATGAGTCGATTCCAATGCATTTGGAAACAGAATGGAATATGATAAAAAATACACTGTCTAATTTAGAAGAAATATCAATTCCTCGGTTTGTGCATACCGATCCGATGTCACCGGTCCAATTACATGCCTTTGCCGACGCATCCTTAAGAGCTTACGGAGCTTGCGTCTACATTCGTAGCAAAACTGCAGAAGGTTATAAAGTATCCTTGTTGACGTCAAAGTCAAAAGTAGCGCCGCTCAAGACTAAGACTCTTCCAAGACTTGAGTTATGTGCCGCTCACCTTCTCGCAGATCTCTGTCACAGAATCAAGCCCCTATTAAAGGTACCTATCGAACAAATTGTTTATTGGTCGGACTCTGAAGTTACGCTTCATTGGATCCGGTCTCATCCGTCTTCGTTGTCCACATTTGTATCGAATAGAGTTGCGGAGATTCAAGAGTGGTCAGGTGAAGCTACATGGCGGCATGTCCCCACGAAACAGAACCCAGCAGATATCGTATCAAGAGGTTGTGACGTCGACGAAATCATACAGTCGATATGGTTTACTGGACCAGCGTATCTAACGGAAGGAGAAGAAAACTGGCCCCAAAATGCACACTTTGACCTAGATGAACAAGTCCTACTGCAAGAATCGAGGAAGACTGTGGTCGGGCTGACCGCTGCTGTACAAAATTCGGACTTGGTAGATGTCATCGAGGGATTTTCGTCACACCTTAAACTGCTTAGGGTATTCGTTTATATGTTCCGCTTCATTAGAAAATGCAAAGACAAAAGTAAAGTATTTGAAAAAACTTTGTCACCCACTGAATATAATGAAGCCTTTTTAAAAATTGTCGAGGTATTACAAAAACACGAGTATCACGAAGAAAGGGAAAAAGTCCGTAAAGGCTCCAGAGTTGGCCCAAGTCTTCAGCGATTGAATCCATTCATTCATGAAGAAAAGGGGACTTGGTGTCACTTTTCGTTGTTGCGAGTTGGGGGGCGACTAGCTAACGCTCCTATATCATACGATGCCAAGTTTCCATTGTTGTTGACGAAACGCTCCCAATTTGTGCAGAGCTATGTCCGGCATCTGCACCATTCTAATTTTCATGTTGGTCCACGAGCACTTGTGAGTCTCCTTCGACAGCGAATTTGGATCGTAAACGCTCAGGAGGTCTGCAGTCAGACAGTTCGATCATGTATCCGCTGCTTCAAGTGCAAGCCTCGACTGATGACACAAATTATGGGAAATTTACCCGCAGATCGTCTCCGTGCTCTCCGCCCATTTGCTATATGTGGCGTTGATTTTTGTGGCCCTGTCTATACAACACTGAAAATTCGTGGTAGGCCTCCGTATAAGTCCTACATTGCGCTCTTTGTTTGTTTCGCGTCCAAGGCGGTTCATCTAGAAGTTGTTTCAGATTTAACCACAGATTCCTTTTTATTGGCTTTTCAAAGGTTCGTTGGGCGCCGAGGATGTCCCCAAGTCGTCCATTGCGACAACGGGACGAACTTCGTCGGAGCCAGTCGCCACTTCCAGGCCCTTCGAGAGCGGATCGAGGAGGAAGCCGACGCGATACGCGAATTCGCATCAAGAAGCGGATGCGAGTTTGCGTTCACACCGCCTCGGGCTCCGCACATGGGCGGACTATGGGAGGCAGGTGTCAAAACTGCCAAGAACCTACTCCTACGGGCGGTGGGCAGCGCGCTCCTAAGCGCAGAAGAGCTGGCGACAGTGCTCGTGGGAATCGAGGCGGTGATGAACTCGCGCCCGCTCGGAGCGATCAGCCAGGACCCAAGCGACGGAGAGGCGCTAACTCCCGGGCACCTGCTGACAGGCGGGCCGCTGCTCGCCACACCAGCACTCCGGACCCCGGACCAGGAGGGTCTCAGCTGCTTACGGCGATGGCGGCTTGTCTCGTCAGTCAGGCAAATGTTCTGGCGGCGATGGTCCCGGGAATATGTCCTGGGCCTACAAATTCGGGGCAAGTGGCACCAGGAGCAGCCGAACATCAGCGAGGGAGATCTCGTCGTCGTGGCCGAGGACAACCTTCCGCCCCAACAATGGCTCCTGGGGAGAATCATCGCCAGGCACGCAGGGGAGGACGGCATGGTCAGGGTCGTCGACGTTAGGACGGGCGCAGGAGGCGTTTTTCGGCGAGCCATCCATAAATTGGCGCCGCTTCCCATTTGTTGAAGCCTGAAGCGTTCAACGGGGCCGGTGTTGCGAGATTTGAATTTACTTGAAGTTTGAAGTTTAGTGTAAGTTAGTTTAGGACGAAGGCGGGTGCACAATAAAGGTCTCTCTCGCTCTCTGCGAATTCGCCCCGTCTTCGTCAACCGTCGTTAAGCTAGGCTCTAAGAACTTTGTTAAAATATAGTCGGGCATTCGTTGAAATTGATTTAGATCGACCACACGTATTTTCTTATTTTTCGTTTTCGCTTTGCCTAAAATTAAAGTTTATCGCCACACAAAAGTTTTCGGTTTTTTATGTTTATATATTTAGAAAAACTATTCTAAATTTTCAATCAAGTTGATATGTTTAAATCATAAATTTGTCATAAATCATATCGGCCGAATTGATCCTATTTCATATCGAATTTTTTTTCTGTGTAGCTAAGAAAGTGTTTAAAATATTAAAATAATAGTCAGAAATATTTTAACTATTATTTCCCATAAATATTATGATAATACTTTTTTTAATTTTTTAGGTAATAATTTATAAAACTTTAAAAATTTATAAAAATCGCCATAATAAAAAGATAGATATCGAAGAAACTTATAGTTGATAAATAATATTTATTATACATCTAAACCTTTTATAGCAAAAATATTTTAAATAATATTTCCATTCAATATTATACAATTTTTTTGTGTATCATGTTAATTTTCCAGGAAATAATTTATAGAACTTTAAAATTTCAAATTAATATCCACAATTAAAAGATAGATATTAATATGATATAAACACCACTAAATAAATATCAAATAAGGATCAAGGATCTCCACTCACCTTCCTCATCAGCGTGGGATTCTCGGCGAACTGGTCGAGGAGCTTGTCGATTCCCGCCGGACTCGTGTCCTCGGTGAACTCCTTGATGAACTCGTACTCCAGGAACCACTTGGGCTGCTCGTCGGGCGTCAGATTGGCCTCGGTGAGATTGTAGATCCAGGTCTTGTGGTTGGTCACCTCGAAGGTGACGGGGCTCACGGAGTACTCCCTGTAGTTGGGGTTCTTGTTGGAATAGGTGGTGACGGCACCTCCGTTCCAGGCCACCGCAGTGGCATGTCCTTCGTCCTCCGAGTAGTAGACGAAGAGCTCGTCCTTGTGCGAGTGTCCTGTGAAAATGCCACTGATTGTGGAACTGAAGCGGGTGATGCATCGGTTGAATTCCCGAGCCCACACGGACCAACAGGTTCCGTCTCCCGAGGGGATGTGGGTCAAAACATGGACGTACTCCCCGGCCTTTTCGGCCTCCAAGAGGGTGTCGTGGAACCACTGGAGCTGGGGAATCTTGTCGGTGCCACTGTGATAGAGCCAGAAGTTGTCCGTATAGCAATCGTTGCTGTTCAGGGCGATGATGCGGAATCCCTTCCTGGGCACCACCGTGTAGTAGCCTCCCTTGAGGATCGTCTCCTTGGTCTCCTCGGGCAGCCACCTGGACCAGTCGTTGTAGAGGTGCTCATACAGCCACTTGGTGCTGATCTCATCCGGAACGCCCTCGGGACTGAAGCTGGAATTTAGAATTTAGCTGGATTAGAGATTATAGTAAAGGTGCTTGAAAACATTGTAAATTATTGGGTGATATGCAGGCGGAAGTCAAAGATAACAATTTAATGGTATAGGTACTTGTAATTCCGAGTTAATCTCTAAGATTAGGATTTTATAAATCTTATATGTATAAAACATTTCTGATTCGGTTTATAGGAAATTCCAACAGGACTTAGTATAATTTGAATAATATAATATAATATGTTCTATGGATCTGTTAAAATGTATTTAATAGAAAATAGAAAAATATGTATATTTATTAGAAAATTCTAATAAATTTAAAATATTATTTTTAAGACTTAGTAGAATATTATAATAACGTAAATATATTATTTTTAAGACTTTGCTTTACTTTAATATTTGTACTATCTGTTTAATATTATATCCTTAAGGTTAAAGGATCTGTTAAATATAAAAAATAATTTTAACAGAAAATTGTAATAAACTTAATATACTATTTTTCAAGAATTTGTATTATTCTATCTGTACCATCTGTGAAATATTAGATCCTTAAAATATAAGATCCTCAATATGTTATGAATCTGTAAAGTGAATCTGAACCAATATATTTAATAGAAAATTCTAATAAATTTAATATATTTTTTTTAAGACTGCTTTACTTTAATATTTGTACTATTTGTTAAATATTAGATCCTTAAGGTTGAAGGATCTGTTAAATATAAAAAAATAATTTTAACAGAAAATTCTAATAAACTTAATATATTATTTTTTAAGAATTTGTGTTATTCTATCTGTACTATCTGTAAAATATTAGATCCTTAATATGTTATGAATCTGTACAGTGAATCTGAACAAATACATATATTTAATAGACAATTCTCTGTTAAGGCTAAATATTATAAATTTTAAGTAATAATTATATGTTTATATGTTTTATGGATCTGTTAAATATGAAAAAATATATTTAATAGAAAATTCTAATAAATTTAAAATATTTTTTTAAGACTTTTTAAAAAGATCCTTAAGGTTAAATATTTAAAACTTACAAGTAAACGGGGTTACTTACAGGTTCAGAGGATGAGGCTCGTGGTTTCCGATACAGGGATAGACGGGAACATCGGGAAAGGCCTGGTTGATCCGCTCACTGACCTTGGTCAGCACCATGGTGTTCTTCTCCACCGAAGTGGCCCACACCATGTGATCCACAATATCGCCCGTCTGATAGACGTAGTCGCACTTGGTGTTAACCACCGCATTATCCAGAGCGGATTCAAAGGCCTGCCAGGGGAGATCGCAGTCCCTGTAATCGCCCCAGTAACCAGCCGCCTCACTAGTTCCCTGGGTGGACTCCTTGTTGCGCTGACAGCACATGGGTTCGGCACAGGTGGCCAGACTGCCGGGTTCGTAGAGGGGATCGTGATGGATGTCGGTGAACTGGCAGATCCTTATGTCATCCTCGCTATACGTAGGCGTATCTGCCTTGGGTCCGCTCAGGGGCTCCCCGGTATTATCCACAGCCAAGGTCCAATTGTAATCCGCATTGGAACCGGTGTTACAGAAGCTGAACTCCATGAACAGCGAGCAGAAACTCTGGGAATCGCTCTCGGAATTCCTCATTATATACTCCACACTCGGAAGATTGGAGTCGATGAGTCCCTCGCAGACCTCCTCGGTTTGCAGATTCAGGCGGCGGCAAAAGTCCATGGCAAAGTCCTTCATGAGCACCGAGCTATTCTCGCCATGCAGTTCGCCGTCCTCCTCGCGAATCGTGCGAATGAAGACATTCATCACCGAGCGACAGGCCACGCACACAAAGAAGCTATCGCGCGGCTCCAAATCGGGCATATTCCTGGTGAATATATCCTTCTGGCTGTGCGATTTGGCCAGCTGCTGGGTGAGCTTCAGGAACTCAGGGGTCTCCACGCCAGTCTTTAAATAATTCACATACTCCTTGACCAGACGCTCCGAAATATCATCCGCAATGGCGGACAGGATATGATCGTCCACGTCGAAATCCACCGGCACTCCTGGCAGATTTACGGCGGAAACCACCAGGAACCCGGAGGTTAAAGCCAGTAGAACTCCGATTCCGATTCCGATTCCCCTCATGGTTTGCAGAGCAACTGGAGCATAATTCCGAGCGGTGGGGCCACTTATAGCCTTCGGTTATCTCCCTTCGGCCAGCTGGCTCTCCATTGACAAGAGCGGGAAAACCCATTTAGCCGGTTCAGATTAGGCTAATCTGAAATCGTGGAGCTTTCAATATTTTTCTATATTCGGCACAAGAGGCGGCCATAATCTGCCTCCGGTGGGGCAGATTGCAGATTCTTGAGTAATACATCGTAAAAGCGGCTATTTCGGCAATTCATTGCCATTCGGCATTAAAAATTGAGTTAGTAGACCTTTGCTACAAGGTCCTTAATTAGGGGAGGAACCACATTTTCAGCCCCTTCTTTAATTGCTTTAGATACAATCATGAATATTTTGAATGTCAAAGTATTTAGTACAAACTAATAATAACAAATCTTATCATATCAATTTTTCTGAGCCAAGTGGAAAGATTACAGGTACACAAAAAACTTAAAAATGGCTTTTGAATTGTTATATATTTCAAATAATTTTGATAATTTTCTTGTAAATTAGGTTTTTTAAACCTTGATTTTTCATTTTTATTCTGTACTCAAAAATACTTTAATACTATAATTCGCTTACATATATTTTCTCATTTTTATACTAAATCCACGTATTTGAATTTTCCCGCCTTCTTTTAAAATAATACGTTGAATCAGTGCGACCGCCTTCCATCCACCAGATTAATACCACTTTTATATACTAGAATTTCAGTATTTGCACTCAATTGGTATTTTCTAGCATGACCATTCAGAATCCCTATGAAGAAACCAAAACACCAAAATCTGGTATATTTTCCCCCGCCGGACGGTCCGCCACTTCCGCGGTCACACTGGTCACTTTGTCAATCAAAATATTAGAAAAACTCCGTTTCCGCCTCGAAAGTGCTTCTCGGGATCGTGCGAAAGTGTTAAAAGGCGAGCGATCGGTTCGTTGGTACAAAGAGCGCTAGGGGGCGATGAAAATCAAGCAGAAACACACCGTTTTTCGTTCTTAAACTTTTACTTACGGCAGACACGCACACGCACGCACCTCACCGACGACGCACACTCGCACACACACACACACACAGACACGCACGCGGAGAGAAGAGCGCCAGCAGCGAGAAGAAGAAGCAGGAGACCATCAAACTTACAATTTGCGAGGTGAAAATAACGAGAACGAAGGTTTTCCCAGCGCCAAAGTTCATAAATCGCGAGTGTGTTTTCATTAACAACATTTTTCCGGATTTATTCACCCCGCCAACCGCCCCCTCTTCCCCTTGGTTCTTGTGAAAATGGGACTGCCCACTTGCTATTAGCTGTTTCTGTTTTTTTTTTGTGAATGGAAGATATTTTCCGGAGGAAAATTTTTCCTTCGATTGTATTTTACGCCCACTTTCGAGTGCTAAATTTAGTCACCCAGGCGGAAGGACGAAGGCGCGTCCTTGATAAATGGATGTGCCAAAAGGGAATGCAAGAGAAGCGAAGGGCGCGCAAAAGGAAATAACGGTGAAAAGCGTGGGCGGCGCGCTGCCTCGAGGACTTCCGCCCCGCCCCCTTTTCCGTGTCCTTGCAGGCGGCTTAAAATTATTGTTCACAAAGTACCGTAAACTCGCCAACAAGGAAGCCGTATAAAGTCGGTTCTATATATTAATTATGTAGCGCCAGCTGATTTGAAACCAGAATTCCCATGTTTTCACCGGTTCTACTGCCTTATAGAGTCCTTTAGCTTGAGGCAGGTCCTTGAAAGACATATCAGCTCTATAAAATCCCACAAGTAAATACAATACTCTGAAAAAGCGTCCGTTATAAACCTTATCTTTTAATATTCCTCTATAAAAAAAGATATCATAAAAAACTAATGATCTTAACTTAAAAAATTATTACCATAGTACAAACAAATTATAGTATATTTAATACAATCCTTAAACAACATTGGTCCAACTTCAATACTCAAAATTAGAGACCAAAAATAACTGTTTTTCTAAATTTTTCGTACAAAAAAATCCCACAAGAAAATACAACACTCAGAAAAAGCCTCCGTTACAAACCCTATCGACCCTCTATAAGAAAAGATATCATAAAAAACGAATGATCTTAACTTGAAATTATTACCATAGTAAAAACAAATTATAGTATACTTAATACAATCCTTAAAAAACGTTGGTCCAACCTCATTACTCAAAATTAGAGACCGAAAATAACAGTTTTTCTAAATTTTTCTTACAAAAAAATCATGCACATATAAGAGTCCTACAGTTTTTTTAAATACACCACAATTTTTGTTAGCCATAGTAGTTTAAATTCGTAATGATTTTTACAATAATAATAAGCTTGTTGATTTTTAAAATGCTCAAAACCGGTGTTATTATGATAAATATATTTATAGTATCTATCCTATCCTTCTTCAATTATCAAGATGATCATGATAATTTTAAGACTCATTCAGGTCAAGAGTTCCACAGAGCAGTGCAAATTATCATTTCATGTTTGGCTGAAATCAAAGTACTATGAGTCAACTTAATTTCCTAGGAACTTTCTATGAAATTTAATTGATTTTGAAAAGCCGAGACTGGCACTTCCGTTTAATGTCGAAAAAATCCATATACAGACCATAGGAATTTTTGTTAAGTATCTAGTTTATCATATAACGGTTTTTACCCTATAAAGATACCCTTAAAAGATATATTTTTTTGTATCCCCTGAGAGAAAGGTCAAGTTCAAGGCTTTGTTTATTCAATGGTTCAACATACTCATCTCCCCCATCTGCAGATTCCTTGGCACCGGCTGAGAGGACGAATTGCACCCGCCCGGCACACAGCACACAGCATGTTCAGTGGACATGGGCGGATTCCTGGATAAGCCGAAAACCGCCAAGCACAATGACCAGGGCGAGGGCAACAAGCTGCTCTTCGGGGTCAGCTCGATGCAGGGCTGGCGTTCGGAGATGGAGGACGCCTACTACGCTCGTGCCGGGCTGGGCGACGTCCTGCAGGACTGGAGCTTCTTCGCCGTCTTCGACGGGCACGCCGGCTGCAAGGTGTCGGAGCACTGTGCCAAGCATCTGCTGGACAGCATCGTCAGCACCGAGGAGTTCATTGGCGGCGACCACGTGAAGGGCATACGCACCGGCTTCCTGCGCATCGACGAGGTGATGCGGGACCTGCCGGAATTCACCCAGGAGACGGAGAAATGCGGCGGCACCACCGCCGTCTGCGCCTTTGTCAGCCTCACGCAGGTGTACATCGCCAATTGCGGCGACTCCCGGGCCGTCCTGTGCCGCCAGGGGGTGCCGGTGTTCGCCACGCAGGACCACAAGCCCATTCTGCCCGAGGAGAAGGAGCGCATCCACAATGCCGGCGGCAGTGTTATGATAAAGCGCGTCAACGGCACCCTGGCCGTGTCGCGAGCCCTCGGCGACTACGACTTCAAGAACGTCAAGGAGAAGGGTCAGTGCGAGCAGCTGGTGTCGCCGGAGCCGGAGATATTCTGCCAGAGCCGCCAGGACAGCGACGAGTTCCTGGTGCTCGCCTGCGACGGCATCTGGGACGTGATGACCAACGAGGACGTGTGCAGCTTCATCCACTCGCGCCTGCGGGTGACCAGCGACCTAGTGAGCATCGCCAACCAGGTGGTGGACACCTGCCTGCACAAGGTTAGTCATTCGGTTACATTAAAACTCAGCAGATTCTAACACCCCTTTGATTTTTGTACCCACAGGGCAGTCGCGACAACATGAGCATCATCATCATCGCCTTCCCCGGAGCTCCGAAGCCCACCGAGGAGGCGATAGAGGCTGAGCATCGGCTGGAGAAGCAAATCGAGAAGATCACAAGAGGTTGTCTAAGTCGTCTACTCTGTTTATAACTAATCGTAAACTGTTGATCCATGGCGTAGTGGTCTCCACCGACTCCGTGTCTTTACCGAACCGAAATACGTATACATTGTACCTTGAGCGCCACGGGCTCTTTTACCGAGGCCCTTTAATGGCCTTTCCCCTCGATTCCCACAAAATAGTTCCTTCCGAAAGTAGTTCCGAAACGAAAACAATACCAAAACGAATACCGAACCATTGCCATTACAAATGCCAAGAAAGAACTCGCACACACCCAGCGCAAGTACAGTAAAAGCTCTCGAGAGGATGTTTACAGGCATAGGAAATCGTATTTCTTAATTGCATAATTTTTACAAAGGTTTATTTGCTCATTTTTCTAATATTTCCACATAACCTTTTCGAAATGTAGCAAGTATTTGTTTATGAAACTTGGAAAAGGTATAAATAGCTACCGATTCAGTAACTGATTTTGAGTTACAGTAGTTTAAGCATTAATATTACATAATTTATACTCAGTTTGATATTATGAATCCTTCAGAGAATATTTTGTTATATCCCTTGAGAGAGCTTTTACCGCATACCTGCTGTATAAACATGTAAATGGAGGGGCGTGTGTGGGGTACTACCAATATCCTATCGCTAATGCCTAGCAAATACCTTTATAGCGTGTTAGTTTGTCATATCTGGTGGCTGTGCGTGTGGCTGACCAGAGTTCCTCTGCCGAGTGTGTGTGTGTGCCTGAGTTGTAGTATTATTTATACATGCCCGTGTGCACTACAGCCACTGCCAAAAGCGTTCCATGTATGCGAGAATCCAGCCCATTTAGCTTTAGTCCAACATATACACCTAAATAATAACAATTATCGACAAACCTGCCCGAGTTAAGTAGTTAAACGACCCGTCAGCCAGCCTGTATATACATTTACGTATACGTACACCCCATTTGATACTAGCCACGATGCAAATCAATCAAACAAAACTGCAATATTTAACGTACGCAGGTATTGACACTCAAAACAAACACTTGGAATTGATGTAACTAGTAGGAATAGCGAATTAACTCTTAGTTACTAAGCAAAAACGGTTAGGATAATGTCTTCAAAGAAGATTCGTTGTAGATAGTCTGTAAATAAGATGACAAAAAGCAATGAAATCATATATTTTATTAACTAGCAACCGCTCAGACGAACTGTAGTCGTATTACATGGGTTATATGTATAGAAAGCAATAAACACTAGAGGGGAATTCCTCCGAGACTTCAGTATTCGAAACACCAAAGTGAATATCGGCCGATATTCAGACGTGACCTTGTTGATATAGACAAATACTTTAGCCCCGATTCGTACGATTTACAAATAGCGAATTAGTGACTAGAACTAGAGAGCATGCATTGCCCATAGTAGCTAAACCAATAACGAAATTACCTAGTCTAAGCAATTAAGCAATTAACCAATGATTACCATGGCGAATACTCAATGTCCAGACGAATTACTTAGCCTAGAGTAGACTAGCCAAAGGGTTTTGAATGTTACGCATACGTATACCTAGGTTAATTGAAACCGAATTGTAAACCTTATGCTCACCAACTGTTGTGCTTGTTGTTAACGAAGGCAAACGATTACTTTATGACATAGAAACGATCAAACATATTCCACACAATCTAAGCAATTCCCCCGAAATGTGTAAGAGTGTAAAACACACACGATCCACAGCCCAACATACACGTTTTATAGTGATTAATGAATTAATGAATTACCACGGATGCAAGTCGAAAAATATAACTTAACGAAAGATTCGAAAACCGAAGCCAAAGTGTTTGTCTGCTGTTCCATTGGATTCATTTGGTTTTCATTTGCTTCTTTTCATTTTCTGTTCATCAAATCAATTTTCTTTAATTATATTTTACTCATTTCGAAGAGAAACCCCCACAGATCATACTTTTCCTAATTTCTGATAACGTTTATCTAAAGTAATTTGCCAAGAGGAAAATTTTAGCCATTCGCTGTTCGCGCCTCGTACTACAAATCCCCAATTTCTAATACACTATTGCCAAATCAAAGCGCGAATCATCCGGCCAAATGGGCCAAGTCCAAATGTCAATGCAAGAACAAGAAACAGAAACAGAAAGCAATTCAAATTTAAGATGAGTGAGCATAAGGTACGTCTATAATTTTGTAGTTTGTAAATTTTCGAAAGCCACTTTGCCATTTCGTTATCGTTTATCTTATCGATTGATTGGTTTGATTTTGTGTTGCCCCGCCCCCCGCCTCCAATGAGTTGCTATCTGTGTATTAATTGTAAAGAGTGATCCACACAATCCGGAAGATAATCGAAATTGCATGCCCCCGTCAGCAACAAAATCACTTGAAATGTATTACGCAATTCGTTTAAAAATTCCATTTATTTCCTTGATTTGACATTTTTAAAAGCTTTTTTAAATTTTATTTCGTAAAAATTAAGGTGTCCAAAATGATTACAAAATTGCAAAGTCTCACAAAATAGTAGAAAACTCCCCTATAGCTATTTTCTACCCATCGATCTGCATCAACTTTGTTATATTCCCTGTTTAAAAAATCGCTTGAGATGGCCACACATTTTCCCATTTAGTTGATATTTTATAATCCAGTTCATAACTATATAATGCATTTCATTTAAAGTAGCTTAGCCAAGTAATTCGTATTTCTTTATGAACCATTTATGTACATAGATATTTATTTATAAACGTCTTTTAAGCTAAGATCCTAGACTTTGACTAGACCTGTTAGTAACCCCGGGTTCTTCTCTGATTTTGTTGCAGACGAGATAGAGTCTAGCAAGATAACCGACTACGTGGATCTGCTGAAGTGTCTGCAGAACAGAGACGACATCGAAGGTCTTCCACCCGGAGGCGGCCTGCAGTCCAAGTGAGTGTGCATCATGATTCCCAATCAACGATAGCTAATCAATTGTGTTTACCCTTGCAGATATCACATTATCGAGCGCACATTCAAGCAAGAGTTTCCGGATCGACCATGTGATGTACGAAATCTGTTCTATAATCTATAACTTGGTTCGCTGCGCTTTCGCCAATGCTAACACACTTATATATTTATTTTATCGCTTGCATAGCACCGTTTTTGGTCATTATAGCCTTTGAAATTGCCTTGTTTTTTTTTATCTGATTCAATCAGTAGATCGACACCAGAGGATTTGGTAATGATTGAGCTTTTGCAGTTGTTTCATTCGATCGTCAGCATTAATCACTGTTATCATCCCCCTGCTTAGTCGACATGTAACCTCTAATCATGGCCACCTATATTCTCTTTCTTTTTTCTAGCTGTATGCATATGATGATATATGAATTTTGTAATGCTAACTGTTCATTTTTTAAACCAACCAACCAACAACCAATCAACCAGCAAGAGAACAAAGATAACTAAACACCCTATGCTTCACATACTCTAAATGTAAGGCGATAATTCAATATGTTGCTTGTCTCGGCCCCCCATCTCCACATCCATTCTGTTTCGCTTTGTTTCGTTTCGTTTCTTCTCGAGAGTTCTGCATGTTTCATCTTTTTCAAATCGCTTTCCGCAAAGCCTGCATCCTGCATGAAAATCAACGTCCCAGCCAATCGGATCCCCATCATCATGGTCAATAATCGAGATATTTGTTATTCTTGCAGAGTCCAACGCATTAGCTTGCAGTCGAAACACTAAACAAAACCAGTTAAACAACAGATCCGAAACCAGAACAGAACAGAACAGAAAGCAGAGCCACACAACTTGAACGAAGCAAACAAACAAACAAACAAGAACACACACCAAACAGTTTTCTACTTTGATAAACACAAAAGAAAAGAACCTACTAATAATGATAATAATAAGAATAACGATACATTTATAGTTTATACGAAGCAGTCCTAAACACAACAGCCCCACATAACTCGAAGAAGATATAGGAGAGATCTAGAACAGAGCAGCGTACCTGAGCAGACCTCAGAGAACCCGAGGAGGACCTATCCGATCAGATCCCCCTGAAGGACCCAACCATCTATGTGAATGTTAACCCTCTGTGTGCCCTATCGTTCCGTCACTCCTCATCAATCAGCAGTCACCAGTAGAACCGCCAGAAAAGAAAACGAAATTGAAAATGTGAAAAGGGAAACATATGTAATTAAATACGGAGGACAGTTGGAAAACGCGAGAGTCTCTCGCTCAAAAACCTTTTATTTTTTTCTAAAAAAGAAACCATGTATTAACTATTGATTCCGAAACGAATGCGGACTTTTGTAAGTTGTAAAATGTTTGTTACCGAAAACACTTTTTGTTCACCTTTTTTTGTATGTATATGAGAAGATGTGTCGTCGACAAGCCTGAAGCGAAACTTAATAATGTAAAGTAAAAAATGTTAAAACAAAACCAGAAAAAAATGGTAAAAGAAAACCAAACTAGCAAACAAACCACAATAATGTCCGATCTTAAAGAAACGAGAATGAAACTAAGAACTATTAATTTATAAGAAGCAAGTTGATGATGAAAATCTTAAGAGAGAAAAGCAAAATTACGCTCGAGTTTGTAGTAAATGTTGAAAGAAAAAAAAAACCAAACCAAACTTTTAATCAGTCAATCGGAACCCTCGTTCAGCTGAACGGTGTACCAGTCGTATCATCTCCAGAAACGGCAGGTATTGTCCTTGGAGGCGGTCAGGATGGCGTCTCCCGTGTAGCTGTAGGCACAGCTGAACACTTCTCCCTCGTGACCGGCGAGCACCTGGGAGCATTGTCCGGATTCGGTGAGCCACAGGCGAGCCGTGTTATCCGCCGAAGCTGTGAGCAGCATGCAACCGCTGGGACTGAAGCACACCTTGGACACCTCATCCGCGTGTCCCGCCATCAGGGACAGCATCTCCAGGTCCGACGATCCCTCCATTTTCCACACCCTCGCTGTGCAATCGCTGCTGCAGGTGGCCAACAGTCTGCCCGCCGCATCGAAGCTCACATCCAGCACCTCATCACTGTGCTTGGCAGCCACATAGAGTTCCTGATCCACCCGCCGAATGTCCCATATCCTGGCCGAGCCATCCAGGGAGCCGGTGGCGATCAGGGATCCACTGAAGTTCCACACGCAGTTGGACAGCTCGGCGCTGTGGCCACTCAACTGATGGCTGAGACTGGAGACGGGGAGTTTCTTAAGAAGATCCTATTGTTAACCAATCGATCCAACCCACCTCTTGCTCCGCACATCCCAAATAGCTGCCGTTCGATCGAAGGAGCCCGTGAGCAGCAGCTGACCATCGCGATTGAATCGAGCAGCAATCACCTCGGCTCCATGCTGCCTCAGTTGCTGGAGTTCATGGGATGTTTCCACATCGTAAATCCTTGCTGTTCCATCCATGGAGGCTGTGGCTATGGTACATCCATGGATCGGATCAAACTCAGCCGCCACCAACTCGGCAGTGTGTCCATAGAAGGTGCACAGGCACTGGCCACTGCTGGCGGACCAAACCTTGGCGGTTCCATCGAAGGATCCAGTCACTATCTTGTCGCTAGGAAAATAATCAAGAACTGTTTTAAAACTAGAGTTTAAAAATGATCGATATTTTCGATATTTTGACGATATCGATTCGATAATATCGATGTTGAAGGGAAAACAAAATTAAATATCGAGAAATAGCTAATATTAAAGAAAATATGCGGATCATACGGTATAGTTCTTGAACTGTCTATAAACTAGAGTTTAAAAATTATCGATATTTTGTCAATATTGATGTTTTGAAAGGAACACACAAATTAAATATCGAGAATTGGTTATATTCAAGAAAATATGCGGATCATACGTTATAGTTCTTGAACTGTCTTTAAACTAGAGTTTAAAAATTATCGATATTTTGACAATATTGCTGTATTGAAAGGAAAACACAAATTAAAAATCGAGAATTGGTAATGTTCAAGAAGATATGAGGATTGAAAAATTAGATTGAAAATGATCGATATTTTTGATATTTTGACAATATGGATTCAATAATATCGATGTTTTGAAAGGAAAACACGAATTAAATATCGAGAAATAGCTAATATTCAAGAAAATATGAGGATCGTATATTAAAGTTTGAGAACTGTCTTTAAACTAGAGTTTAAAAATGATCGATATTTTCGATATTTTGACCATATCGATTCGTTAACATCGATGTTTTGAAGGGAAAGCACAAATTAAATTTCGAAAAATAGCAAACTCTACTTCAAACCCACCAATGAGGAAGATTGAAGCCCACGGAGAAGACCACATTGTCGTGTCCGGTGAGGATGTGCTCCACCTCTGCCGTTTGGGTGCTGATCACATGGCAGGTGCGATCATAGCTTCCCGTGAGACAGCGCTCGCCACTGCGATCGAAGGACACGTTGGTCAGCGGCAGGATGTGCGAGTTGTGGCACTTGTGCAGATAGAATTTCTTTTTAACCGGCTCACGCAGTTTCTTCTGAAGTTTCTCCAGAGCCTGTTTCAGGGCGCTAAAGGTGTTCTGAGATCTGGCGACCATTCCGCTGACAGGACGAGGTGGTGGTGCAGATGCCTTCTCTGAATCCGCAGGTGATTGATCCTCCTCCTCCGCCTCAGCTAGGGTTTGAAGTAGAATTCTGTCGGCCAGAGGTTCAATGCTTGTTCTGCAGAATGGAATATAGTTTATAAATGATATAGGAAGTTTCCCTAAGAACTTCACTCCACTTACTTTGAATCTAGGTCAAGCAGATCGAAGTGACGCAGCCGTTCATTGCCCTTCGCAGTTCGATAGTTTATGGCCAGTCCTAGGATAAGCCAAGAAAAATTGATATCTATTTAAAAACGTTATGGTTCTATGACCTTTCCCACCTGGCGGATAGTAGCGCAAAAAGATTTTGTTGGCACTCATTGCGAGGTTGTTGTGACTCTGGCAACTGAACTACGAAATTCCTGCACTGTCAGTTTGCTGACCTGCTTTCATTCAGCCCTTGTTGATTCCACTGGCTGCCATGCCAAAGGCTTCGTTTGATCGATTCACCTTGGGTTCCTTGTACTAGGTCTATGTCGAGGTCTCGAGGGTGGGCGGTTCAAGGATGTAGGGTAATGTATTCAGATTGTATGCAGGAATTTGTATCTATTTTCTAGACATTTCATTCAAATTTATATCAAAGCTTTTCTAGCCAAGATAAAGCTTTTCGTGGCCAGGTTTTCTACTTAGCCATTCATGAAACCATATTAATTACATAGAGTTTTAGTACTCATGTAGATGAAATTTATTGTCTAGTAATTTACCTTCCAACAAATATTTTTTTAATTTAAAAATAAAATCGTAATATAACCTTTTTATATTTTGGATGATTTTTATAACTTCAATTTAATCTTAAAAAAAAAAAATTCTTTAAACTCAAAATAAAAAGGTTTTTGTTCTGTATACTTTTGACAAATTGTTGCTTTATTTTTTTTAAATATTTAATGTAGGTTTTTAAATATTACTATTTACAACTCCAATTTTATCTTTTAAAAAATATTCTTTTAATTCCAAATTAAAAGGAAAATTTAATCTGCTTTTGCTCTGTATACTTTAGACAAATTGTTTATTTATTTATAATTTTTTTAAAAATATTTAAAATTGATATATATTAATCAATCAATCAATTACTATTTATATCTTCATTTTTCTCTTTTACAAAAATATTTTTTAAATTCAAAATCAAAAAGAAAACATATCCTGTTCCATTCTGTTGCCTTTTTTCACATTTTTTTTAATATTTAAAATAGATTTATAACTTTTCTTCTTACATTAAAGAACTTTTTGTGTGTTTTATTGCTCATTTGCTTTAATAGTTTACGAATTAGCCTATTGATTTTTGGTCTTTCCTTTTCTTTATACGACAGGTCAATTTAAATAACGAAAAGCACATGACTAATTAACTTTTCCTGTCTCGTACTTGTTCTGCCGACAGCAACTACGCTGTGAACCCTCTGCGAACTAACCCTTGACCTACGATTGTCCTTTGGGGAACCCCTTTGGCATTTGACAGGCACCAGGAGCCAGCAGCTAAATGGTCTCTGGCCATTAAACCTAATTAGCTTGTTTAAGATGGGAAAAGGAAGCCCCGGGACCCCAGAGGCCAATTGGCTGCCTGGTCGACACCTGGTCGCCTTTTTAGCAGATTTAACATATGTCCCACGTGGGCAGACACGAACCCCGACCGCACCTACAATTAGATTGCTTCACCTGGCTCCTTCGCCTTCGCCCCGTTTCAGCATTTTCACTAATTTAATTTGTTCAGTAATCGCTGCTTGGGGTTTGAGGTTTGGGTGGGGACGACAATCGCTGAGAATCGAGTCAGACACCCGAGGAACGCCCATTAGACAGCCGAAAAAAATAAGGCAAAGAGGGGGATTTACGGGGGGAGGGAGAGACCATAGCCAATAATGATAAGTAATGATTAGATATTATCGCACCCAATTTCGGTGCACAGCAGCGGCAGAACTGAAAGCGACAGGCGGACGTTGAACAAAGAAAAACCAAATGGACAGGGAAAAAGGTGAGGAAATCTTGAGGGTACTGAGAAAAAAATATGAGACTTGGCTACTTTATCACTTTAATGGCATACAAATTAAATAGGAGAGATTGAACATATTCTAGATCAATTTGGATAGAGATTAGGTTTAAAACAAATAATGCCAAATATTTAATTATTTAGTGTTATAAAAAATATTACATTTCTCTTCATAAACAAACGATTTTCTTTAAATTCTATTTATTTTAATAAATTTCTTAAAAAATATTATCTTTCTGTGCATAGACATAAAAATTTATTAATTTTTGATTTATTTTATCATATTTTCCTACTTG
This sequence comes from Drosophila prostipennis, assembly GCA_037075205.1. Taxonomy (NCBI): domain Eukaryota; kingdom Metazoa; phylum Arthropoda; class Insecta; order Diptera; family Drosophilidae; genus Drosophila; species Drosophila prostipennis. The sequence goes on from JBAMCJ010000413.1 coordinate 1,608,982, forward strand.
AAAAGACTTAAAAAAGTATTTTAGCAGCAACTTTAGATGGTAAATTATGGGATTCAAATATTAAGAATTTTAGGATATATTTAGGATACTATTATTTCCCTTAGTGTCTTGGAAAATTGCGCAGAAAACTTGTGTGGGTGGGAAAAGTGCGATAAGATGGCGAGAGTCTGTGTCTTTGTCAATAATAAAACATTTCATTGAATGTCCATTGGACGGCGAGCATGGGGGAAATGACAACACTGCCAAGATGGAAATGGAAATGGAGACACACGGGGCTTTGGATCGTTTCGAGTGGGCAGGAGGCACCTGGGAGGTCATCATCCCCACGCCAATCACCACCCCCCAACCCCCAACCCCCGGTGAACAAAAGCAACAGCTGTGTCCCCAGAATTTTCATCTCTTCATTTGTACGCCCCATGTAATTGGGAGACCCACAAACGGAAGCTTTAAGGAAATCAGAGACGAATAAATGAGACTACGAATGGAAGTAAAATCAATTTAAAAGCCCATAAAACGCTTTCATAAACAAAGCAACAGTCGGGGGCAGGCGAAGAGCAGCGGGTAGGATTTGAATTTATGCTCAATAAATTTTTGTTGATTTCCGTCAGGCGGTTTCGGATTCACTCGAAATCTCTGGGTGCCTGCTACCCATGAAAATGCGGCGTTGCATAAATTATAGACATATGAGCCTTACCTTTTACCAAGAGCACCAAAAGAGGCCGAAAACAGAATAAAACTGATTATTGCCGCTTTTTATGCACAGAAAGAAATTCGTTAGGAAAAAGGGTAATTTTTACCTTATTTCATATCAAAAAGAAGCTGATTAATGTTAAATTTACGATTAAAACATATCAACTTGATATTTTTTCATATCAGGTGTTTCATAAAAATTATAAAAATATAAATTTAGTACAAATTTAGTATTTTTTTAACAAATAATCTAAAAAAAGATAATAACTTTATCTTTAAAAATATAAAATTGACCTACATGCAGGTCAATCTGATCTTTTGTCAATTTTTTTTCTGTGCGCATTTTATGGCTGTTTGTTCGACAGTTCGAGAGTCGGGAAATGGGTTCCTCGTTAACCATTTTTGGGCAAAATACTGCTTGAGTGGCACAAACTCAGGGGGAGACCGACCACATTTTCTAAGCCGATAGACCAGTCGAATTAGAGGGATGAGCTGCTGCTGCCCCCACTTTGAGCGATATCTAAACAGATTTTCGGTTTGTGTTTGACTAAGCGACATAAAATTCGATTTTTGTTTTCCTTTCCGTTCGTCCTGCCCGCGGTTGTTTTTGTGAACTTGTTTTCCTCTTTTTTTGTTGGTTGTTTTTCATTGACGTGTGTGGCCGGTTTTCAGGTTTTAGCTAAAAGGAGTCGTTAGTGGCTCTCTAATTGGAGAGGGAGAACGGGAGACTGGCTGGCTGGCAGGACATCAAACGGTTGGTAATCGAATTGCCGTGCCAAGCGGCACTAAAATCATTTTCACAGATTTCGTAGCGAAAGCAACGTCCACTGAGCGGTAGTTAAATGGGTGGATGGTATTGAATTTTATGCATATTTTTTTACTTCGCTCTTTATTTTCGGTTTTGGTCAGTAAAAACAAATAGCAAAGGCTTTTTGTTTGGTTAGTAGATTTTTATGGGATTTTATTTGCTACTTCTACTAACCACATATAAACACTTTTAATACATAAAATAAATATTTCATCCAAAAAACAATAATATATATATAAAATACTAGAAACTGAATTCCAGTAGATTTCCCTTTTGCTTAGACAGTATTTAAAGCTCCTGGTTTAGTTAGCAGATTGTTATAGGATTTTATATGATACTCCTCCTAAAAATTTTAATAAATAGAATATCTATTTCATCCCATAACTTTTTAATAAATATCTAGAATTCTAGAAACTAAATTCCAGTAGATTTCCCTTTTGTTCTTCTAGGAGATTTTTTATAGGATTTTATATGATACTCCTCCTGGCCACATATAAACAATTTTAATAAATACAATAAACATTTCATCCAATAACAGCTTTAATAAATATCTATAAATCTAGAAACTAAATTCCAGTAGATTTTCGTCTTGCTTAGACACCATTTTTGAGTCGATAAACAACCTACAAACCTGAGCCTCTGCGAATCCCCATTTATGACGCATTCTGCGGCTCGGCCATTGAAAAGTTTATGACTTTGATAAATTAAATTGTGCCTGGCCTAAAACACACAACCAGAGGCGAGCTATCCCTTCGGTTTGAATATATCAAAATCTGAGTTTTTGCCGGCAGCCAGGCAACCGGCCAAAGTTTATGGCCAAATTGTGTGCAGGCTGGAAGCCTTAAACCGTTTATGCCCAATTGAAATGCAGACGCATCGAAATGTTATAAAATTTAATAATGGCCTCCTGTGCAGGTTGGCCGTGTGTGCTCATGTTTTGAAGTTTTATTGTGGACTTTATTATACAACAAAAAAAAAAAAAGGAAAGAGAAAGTTCGGCAGGCAGTTTGTGCGGTTTAGCGGCCGCATCAAGTATACGCACCATAAATCAGGGTCAGCGACGGCAGAAGCTCCCTTTTTTCGACCCCAACGACGTATTAAAGGCATTAAACTCGCTCTTAAATCGCCAACATGGCCGTTCGTCATAACGGTAAGTGGTGCTTAAAATGAATTATGCATTGCCCTTGCTTGATATTATATTAAATCATATATACGGGTAGTCTTCAGTTCTCTTCCACGTGTGCAAAAAGGAGGCCCACATTCGGTAGCCGAGATTTTCCTGCCATTAACTGCTACCAATTCAACTGATTCCTCTGATTCCACTGGACCCGGCTGAAAGATGAATGGCATGTTAATTTGTGCGCATTATATTGGCCATTTATCTGCACACTGATTTCTGCGGGGCTTCGCCTTTGCTTTAACTGCGAATGCCATCGATCGGCTGCACTTGACACCGATTGACAAAGTAGTAAACAATTAATTATGCAAATGGTCGGACGTTCAATAAGCCATGTCTTAGCTCCGGGCATTCAACAAGTATCTCAGGGATGCACAGGGAAAATATATAATAAATTTACAAAATATATAAAATAACTGAGTTTTTGAAATCTCTTAAATTTAAAAAAATATGTGCTCAAAAGTATGCAGTGAAAAATGGATAAGTATCGTCCTGTATGAATTCATAACACTTTTGGGTTAAAAACATATTGTTGCATACTTTTAGACACCTTTTGATATTTAGTACTGCATATTATTTTTTTATTATAATTACTATCTGTTTTTGGCTTATTTTATTTTTTGTATTTTTATAAGTTATTCCCAGTCAAATTTTCTTATTTGTTTTTCTCTTCCAGGGCAGTGGCATATCATATTTTATTCCTTTCTAGTGGAGAGAAATCAATGGCCCACAGGTGAGCACTTTTAATTATACGTTTGTGTTGCCATTGGCTATTATGTATTCAAAATGTTATCGTTGTAAATTATAAAATGGAATCCATTAATGCAGCCAGATATATGTATGTGTAGTCTCTATCTATGCAAAATTCATTTTCCCCAAATAGTATGCAATGGCAAATGTGCGTTAAATTTATGCAAACAAGCGACGTTGGCCAAAATGGCTGCTCTCGGTTGTCGATGGTTGGTTGCCGCTTGGTTGGCTGATTCCATGTGTGCAAATGACTTTTGAAGCTGCTTATGGAAGTTGCTTAAGTTCATGCAAAGTGCATCTTCGCAGTGAATTTTACTAAGCACTCAAAAAAGAAAAGGTTTAATTTTGAAACACATATTTCCAAGATATTTAATCACACAAATCAGTAGTGTTTTGAAATCCCTTTTAAATCGTCAATTTAGGTGTCTAAAAGTATGCAACAATAAATTTTAGACTTAGAAGTACGATGAAAAAGTATTCACTGCCTACTTTTAGACACCGATTTTTATTATATTGTGTTTTATATAATCAGCGATTTATTATATAATTTCGCTTCTGTTTAAAATTCATGAAAACATTTTCAAAACCAATGCCACTTATTTATGCAGTGTAGCTGCCTTCATATATACATTCGGTTAAATATTATTACTCAAGGAAATGAAACACTTGTGGCCCTCAAAGTGCACAAATATGAATTTAATTAACATCAATTGGCAACATATTTTCAATTTGCACCTGTGCACCGGCAAGGCAACAAACAAAGTGAAACATAACCGAAAGGAAATGGTCGAGTTAATTGCATATTGCGTATACGCCACGTTGCCTCCACGAGGGCCACGAGTGGCAAATGCCAAACGTTTTTGTTATTCCGTTTACCAGTTGTTTGGCACGAGTTTGTGATTTCAGTTTTTTTTTTTTTGTGTTTTGTTTGGTTTGTTCTGTTTTGCCATTCGTGTGCTTATGGGTAAAGTTTTGCTGGGTTTCTGGGTTCTTTCTGCTGGCAAAGTTCCTCCATATTGGGATTTTTGCGATTTTCTGCCGGGCGGTGAATTCAATGAAATCCGTTGGACCGCAATGACCACAACTTTGGCCAGCAATCTCGATCTGATGTGACTTCACTTTGCCCGGGCTGCAATGCAGTGCAACTCAATCAAAATTTATTACACATACGCGCCGTTGTACAAAGCAGAGGTAGGTTGGATAGTAGGGAGAAGCCCTATCATCGGGCTTAAGGAGTTTGCTGTAGTTCTGGACGAGCTGCTGTTCATTTTCAATTCGTTTAATGGGTCACTTGGGCGTGCGGCCCGAAACTTTTCACGAGCTGGCAAACAAGCCATAAAAGTAAATAGCCAGTTCATGTTTTTGCACAGAAACTAAATACTAGGCTTCATAATCTCAGAAATCGGGTTAAAAATCGAGGACTTTTAACCCTTTCAGTAAGCTTGATTAAAGGAAAATTTGATTTTTTGGTTTCAAAATCATTTATGTGGAAATAAGAAATTTTATTAAAAACCTAATAAACATTAACATACATATTTTTTATATATTTAATAACACAAATTATCACTTAAGGTGTTTAAAAGTATGCTACATTATTTTTAAAACCCAGAAGTGGATGAAAAATTATTCATAGCCTACTTTTAGACACCTATTTTAATATTTAATGCCACAAATCGTCACTTAAGGTGTCTAAAAGTATGCAACAAATATTAAAAACTCAAAAGAGTATGAAAAATTCACTGCCTACTTTTAGGCACCTATTATAATATTTAATAACATAAATTGCCACTTAAGGTGTCTAAAAGTATGCAAGAATTATTTACAACTCAGAAGTGAATGAAAAATTATTCACTGCCTACTTTTAGACACCTATTTTTATTCATTTTCTGATCATTTTCGATGTTGTGCTCAAAACTTAAAGAATATTTGTTTAAAAATATTCCAATTAACAACTATTTTTGCCTGTGTGTAAATGGACGCAAAAGTGGGTGGTTCTTGGTTTCCTGGTTGGTCCTTTGGCAGCCACAAAAGCGCACGCAACCGCACACCTGCAACATTTGTGTGTGCGGTCGGCAAAACGACCCCGCCCCCCCCCCCCCTTCCCTGTGGCCAAATCTCCAACGCCCATCGTCACAGGGCACCTTAAATATAATCGCGGGAAATTTAGACATTGTTGGCATTCGTGCAAAATGATATTTGAGAAAGATAATCGCCCTAATCCAATGATATGGCGCACACACGCCCACTCAGCCAACCAGATTGGCTGAGTGGGCGAGGGGGGGGTTCAAAGGACATCGGAGGAGTAAGTCATTCAACCGCTCGTTCCTTGGGCCCAAAGTTCCTCTCACGTCGCCTATTAAGCTCACTTTCAAGTCAGCCCTGGGCGTTTGTAAAATAAGCTTAGCTGCCTGACTTTCCCTGGCCCTCGTGTGCATGTGTGTGTGAATGTCCTTTCCCTTGTACGAGTGTGTGTTTGTGTGTTTGCTTAGCACCCGCACGTTTGCCTTTTATATTTTTCGAGGCACATGCAACACCTCAGCACGCAGATCCCGCCGCAAGTCATTCAGTTCGTTCACCCATCGAAGTGGGTTCTGAGTTCAAATTTTATGCAGGTTTTCTTAATCTAAAATCACAAGCAAAAAAGGTTGCTAATTTTATTAAGTACCTCAAATATTGTACTAATCCTAAAGCCATTTTATCTGTGGTCAAGTTTTGGGCAATAAAATCCTATTAGGCAGAGGTCAAAAATTCCCAAGAATTATTTTAAGATTTTAGATTAATATTTTACTTATGAAATAAATAAAATAAAATACCTTGATAAATCATGTTATTTTTCAATAAGCTTCTCAACCAAAATCTTCACATAAATTCCTATCTGCTATTAATTCGACTTACTTGGTGTTTTTTGGAGAAAATCCAATCATATCGTTGGCCCGATTTGTCTTTCTGTTTGGTTTTTATTCAACTCTTATAAATGATTTTCATTCGCATTGCAATTTAGATAAAATCGCTTTCAGCAGCAGCAGCACATTTCCCCAAACAGCAGTAGCAAAAAATATATAAATTTCTGCCAATCTTTCAGGGGGCGTTTTTCAGAGCGAGTGGGCGTGGCTGGGCTGAATGAAATCGCTTTGTCACGTTTTAATCGCTTTCCAGATTAAAATAAACTCAAAAGTGCAACGAGGATGTGAGTGCGAAAAGCTACAGAAATGGGAAATGTATATATTGCATGGGGATTACAATGTTCGGCGATAAGTAGGGTATTTTGAGACTTCTTAACCACCCAGGGGGAGGTTTTACCGGCATGAGTTGTTTTTCGGTTTTATCTTTTTTTTCGGGAATTTATTGCTTACCATCAAGCAGGTGGCGGCGGTGAGCGCCACGGGGAGCAACTCGTTCGTGTTGGCACGTTAATTGAAATTCGTGGATCCCAGGTGGGGCATATTCATCCATCGACAAGGCGAACAGCGAGCCTGGGACAGGAGCCACAATTTATGCGGGCACTGATCAAAAATACGATATTAAAATCAACCAAATCACTAGTGTTTTGAAATCCCTTTTAAATCGTCACTTTAGGTGTCTAAAAGTATGCAGCATTATATTTTAAGCTGAGAAATACGATTAGAAATTATTCAAAGCCTACTTTTAGACACCTATTTATTTTTAATAAGTTTTTTTGTAGTAAAAATTCTTAGATCATGTAAAATCTTAATCCTATTAATACTATAGTATAAATATTTTAAAAAATAAAGAATAAATATTTTTTAAATTGTTGATTTTATTTTTATTTTACAGTCTCATATCGTGTATTTTAAAGTAAATGTTAAAAATCATTTAATCTGAATATTAAAAATGTATAGTTAATTTCAATTTCAGTATACAAATACACATTAGGTGTCTAAAAGTATACTGCATTATATTTTAAACTCAGAAATACGATTAAAAATTATTCAAAGCCTACTTTTAGACACCTATTTATTTTTAATACGTTTTTTTATGGTACGAGTTCTTAGTCCTTGTCAAATCTTAATCCTATTAATACTATAGTATAAATATTTTAGAAAATAAAGAATAAATATTTTTTAAAATTTTTTATTTTATTTTTATTTTACAGTCTCATATTGTATACTTTAAAGTTAATAGTTTATGTTAAAAATCATTTCATATTTCATATTGTATACTTTAAAGTTAATGTTTTATGTTAAAAATCATTCAATCTGAACATAAAAATTTATATTTAATTTAAATTTCAGTATCTAAAACAAATATATATATTTTTATTTATTTAATGTAGCGATTTAAATTTGATGTTAAATTTTCCCCCAGTGTACATATGCGCCCCGTGTGTGTGCATGTCCTGTCTGCCGTTGTGCGTTGCATGTTGCATGTTGCTCCTTGCGCATTGCTCGTTGCCTGTTGCCCATTTGGCCGCCCCTTTCCCTTCCCATTCCCATTCCTATGCCCCCTTCACTTCAGCCCCCTTGCAACGTGTTGAATTACATAATTTAAAGTTCGCTCTGCAGCTGCATAATCCCTGTGGCTGCTGGCTGCTCCACAAGTGTCACACACATGGCGCCTGGTCGTGGTCCTTTTATTAGATCAGTGGCCCACCGGCAGGATAAAGTTTACCCGACACCCAAAGAACTTTTCTCGGGCATCGGGCAACGGGCACCGGCTGGCCAAAGTCAAAGTTGCAAATTAAATTCCTGGCGTAAACACACTTTACTCTCCAACGGAAAACAGAGAGCGGAGGCTAAGGCTCTAACCCTTGCATCGATATCCCGGTCGTATACGTAATATGCAAATGTAATCAGTGCCCACATTTTATGTTCCTGCCTGTATGGACGTGAGTGTGTGCTCCACTTTTATGTGCGCATGCCAGCGCAACTTTGTGACCAAGAATTACCCGATCCGTGGTCAAGTCAGCTTTTATATTAGGACTACGTTTATTTTTAGCTTCAGAACTTAAAGTAACAAGCGATGGTCTTATATTGGTCAATTAAGTAATAGTATTGATAGGATTTTTATCCTTAAAAAATATTACTTTTACTAAAAACCTAAATCCTGATTTTTCATCTAAAAATATTAGTATTTTGGACGTAACAAAGAAAATAATAGTCCAAGTGTGAAAAGTTATACCTCGTTGAGTTCGTAATAAAATTCTCTAACGATTTGCATTTAAATCTGGAAATTTTATTTTTTGTCAATATTTTGCAAAAATTTTAAAAATAAAAAAAATATAAAATTATCTAAAAAAATTCTAAAAGTGTTTAACTTATTTTATTTTTAGCTGTTTAAAACGGTTTGAATTTTTATATAGGACAATTTTTGACCAAGTTACAGCTTAAAAAACCCTAAGAAAAAATCATATTTTCCCCAAAAAAAGAGAGCCAGATTTCTAGCTTTAACAACTAAATTCAAGACTCTTGAAACTATTTTTCTAATGCAATATCCTTGAATGGGGACAGGAAATCAGTCACGGGCCCTCCCATTTTTTACTTCCATTTTTCCATTTGACATGTAAAATGAATTTTCCGCTGCCGACAAACACATGGCCATATCCTTACGGATATTTTTCCGCCTGCTCCAAATGAAAAACATCCGCATATGGAACTAGTTTGGCATCTGAACAACAATGGCATAAAAAATGCGGGGAATAAACCCCAGCTGGGCATTTTTGTCTAAGCTCGACTGGCATTGTTTCCATTCGAGTGCCATCCTCCAGATTTATTTCGATTCTATTCTCCACTCGCGGCTGTCAATTTTAATCAATTCAACACGAAGCGTCCATCCACTAGAATAATTTCAGAGGAGAAAACTTTCTACTGGAAAAGTGAGCAGTAGCTTGTACATTGTATTTTCCCAGGATTAATTTTTAAAAATGTACAACTCCTTAAAGTTTAAAAATTAATCAAAATCCGTTCAGAAACCTTGTAAGCCAACATTTTCTTTAACCTGTCCAGTAAAGTTTTGCCATTTCCCACTTTTTGTAGGTTTTTTTTTACAGCCATAATGGAAAAACTTTGCTTGAATACGGATTTCATGCTCTCATCTCGAACTGCAAAAAAAAATGCTATATAGAGGTGTGTGCATTTGTCGCCTTTTCAGTAATTGAATGCTTGGATTTAATTGGAACTGCACGCCCTGTTGATTTCACACACAAACTGAATGCATACACATTATTGACAGGGCGCCGAGTTGATTCGAGTTGAGTTGAGCCGCGCTCAGGTGCTTGACACCTACCACTACACACGGCCACACTGAGCGAAACGGGGGTGTCTAAGCTTAAATATTAGATTGGGAACTAGAAGTCAAAATTGTAAAGATTTAAATTAAAACGATAAAACGGTATAGTCGAATACTTTACCCGTTATACCCTTTACTCAGCTAAAGGGAGTGCGAGGGAGTTGGAGATATGCAGCCGTCAAAGCAACTGGCTCCATCTAGCGGCTATTTAATTTTTCGTAACTTCATAACTTTTTAATGGATTGCCCGATTTAAAAATTTTCTTCTACATTTCGATAAGTATTAATAAACACAACAAAATGGCATTTACACTTTTATAAAATCTGTAAAGATGTAAGCGCCAAAGCAAATGCAAAAGTAGTTACCAACTTTTTGATTTGATTTTATTAATGTATGTTAAAAACACAAAAAATAAATAAATTTAGTGACAGATTCTAGAATTTAATTTTTATTAATGTTATGATGTTTCTGGTATACGAATGACATTCAATGATTTTGAGATTCTTTACTTTAATATATTATTCCGAACTCGGTTCTCAGTGCTGCGGTTCTCCCGCTCTAGGCCATCGAATCCAGTGCAAACCGAACGTTGACTTATTCATATTGTGATGACTTGGCTCTCAATTTTGTTTTTTTTCGGCAGCTTACAATTCTTGCCAATAAAATATAAATGGAAAAACCGGAGGGCACACCTACCTACACACACCTGCAGGCGGTTGAGGGGGGCGAACTGAGACCCAGACTCACCGCCCTAATTGCCATGGCAGCTCGTTAGCTTCAAAGAGCCCGCGGCGAAGCTGGCTAATGGCAGAGCTAATACTAATACTAAGACTAATACTAATGCCGTTGGCCGCCACTCGACCTGGCCCACACAGAATTGGCCAAGCGGCCATCAGGTAAACAACACGAAAAAATATTAAATGAACCGCAAAATTGTGCAGCTGGCCGAGTTTGGCAGCGAAAAAAAAAGGAAAAAAAAGGAAAATACAACATCATAGCGAAAGAAGAAGAAGGGCGCTTGTCTGTGGGTGAAGGGCCCCCGATGAGAAGCTAAATATAAATTGGCATACTTGCACCCATTGACTCGGCCTTGGATTTGATCCTTAGATTTCGAGTACGCAGCACCCGACACATTCATAAATTTTTAAAGCCCAGTTCGGCTTTTCTTCTTCCACTAAGCAGACCACTTTCAATTGCCCAGTCCCTGTAAATGGGGATAAATATATATATATTTGTATGTAGTGCCCCACGAAGCGCGTCCAGCCGCAGTGTAATGGTCTTTGTCTGCCTCATCCACTCATTCTCTCATCCTCTCATCCACTCCTGCGTATCCTGTCGCTCCCCATTTGTGTCCTGTGTCCTTTACTGCAGGCAGTTTGCATAGCAGCGGATGGAATAAAGAGCGTTGCCTACTTATGGGCTGAGCAATTGCCGAGCATAAATTGGCAGGCTAAAATGTATAAAAATTGTCAACAACAAGATGACTAGGACACGCCCTCTCCAAGGAGTAGAGATTTTGAAAAGGGACTACAAATATAGCTATAGAAAGAAATAGAAGAAATCCAAAGGGGTTGAAGCCAAGAAGAGGATACTAAATATTTAAATTAAATTCTAATGATTAACTATTTCAAAGAATTTTTTTTTTATTTATACAATTAGGGTATTAAATTTAAAAATTTTTCTTTTTTAATTGTACAAGATTTATTGAAAATGTGCTTAAGTATATTATTTATTGGTCACACATTTCTGAGTAATTTAATTTAAATTTAATTACGTTTTTTCTTAGCTGAACTTGAAAAAATATTAATTAATATTTTTAAATATATTTAAACCTACTTCAAATTAATGATTTTCACTTTTCAATTAAATAAGATTTCTTAATGAAATGATTAATGTTTAATAATAATGATTAAAATGAAGTACTAGTCATGATTTAATTTTTATTGGATGTTTCGACCTTAAAGAAAGTTTTGAATTACATGAAAACCTATAATAAATAAAATTAATACTTTTTCCTTTTCAATTGTAATAGATTTCTCGAAAATCTATTTCTCTAAAATTTTCCTAATAACTTACACATTTCTAAATAAATTTATTTCATTTTCAATTAAGTTTTTCCATAGCTGTCAGCCATAGTTTCATTTCCCTTTTTAGCGCGAATCTCTGCGAATGAAACTGGCAGCAACATGGCAATCAAGAGCACCCAGAAAAACTTCCCCCGCTGATAGGAGGACTCTCTCCAACCCACAACCCACCCAATCATCGGGACTTCCCCGTCGCTCCCCAATCGACGCAATTTGTATTATGCGCCTCAGCGCCTTTGCACTTAATGCCTTATTTGTATTTAATCGCGGCTTCCGTTTCAGTGGCATTTCCATTCCTCCAGCCCCCTTTCCCCCGAAGATCCCAGTCTTATTCAATGGGAGTTTGAGCGGCAAACTTACAGACTACCGATATAAACGGGAAATGACACAATTTGCTGCTTTTTGCCAGTTTCTCTGCCACTTTGCCCTCCCAATTACCAACTGCCATTGGCTGTGCTTGACATTCGTCAGTTGGACTCGATTTTCGGGGAGGATGTTTCGCCACTACTGATTCTGGACCATGTTCGATTGCCCAATGGAGCCTGTCCGCCTTTGACCAGTTTTCGGGGAAATAGTGAGGCTTTAAGTTCACTTGAGTTTTCTGGGTCTTTAATAAACCTGAATACACGTTTCAGTCTAATAATCGCACAAGAAAAAAATTGACAAAAGATCAGATTGATATGTGCAGGTCAGTTTACTATTTTGTAAGGATCATATTGATATGAATAACGATTATGTTTATTGTATTTTACAATATTTGTTAAAAAAAACACATTTGGTATTTTAAGACTTATAACTTTTTTAACTTTTATGAAATGATGATAATGATAATGATAATGATAATGATAATGATAATGATAATGATAATGATAATGATAATGATAATGATAATGATAATGATAATGATAATGATAATGATAATGATAATGATAATGATAATGATAATGATAATGATAATGATAATGATAATGATAATGATAATGATAATGATAATGATAATGATAATGATAATGATAATGATAATGATAATGATAATGATAATGATAATGATAATGATAATGATAATGATAATGATAATGATAATGATAATGATAATGATAATGATAATGATAATGATAATGATAATGATAATGATAATGATAATGATAATGATAATGATAATGATAATGATAATGATAATGATAATGATAATGATAATGATAATGATAATGATAATGATAATGATAATGATAATGATAATGATAATGATAATGATAATGATAATGATAATGATAATGATAATGATAATGATAATGATAATGATAATGATAATGATAATGATAATGATAATGATAATGATAATGATAATGATAATGATAATGATAATGATATTGAATCATAAATTGATGTGAAATATTATAGAAATAACCCTATTTCATATCGATTTTTTTCTGTGCGATAGCTTGCAATCTGTATTTTAAGAAGCAGTTTAAAATAGTTAAGAATTAAAGTTGTTTTAATATAAAATTTCCTTGGTCCGTGTATGATATTTTCTCCCATGAAAACCCTAAAGCAAACGAGTGCCTTAACCGCTCTTAAATCAGTCAAAGAGGCCACTCGAGGCAGACAAACATGGCCATTCGTTAGTCGCTACTGGCAATTATTATGTGCGATAATGCCCGGATGACGCGACGAATTTGGGAAAGTTTTTTGTTATGCCTGGGAGTGAAACAGGGACCGGAAGGTCCCCATTTGTTTGGGCAGTTTAAAGTTTTCGCATTAGCCGTATGACATTTACATTTACCGTGCCTCATGGCACGGAAATTAAGGCGGCCGCAGGACACAAAGGAGCGCAGGAAGAGCAGGAAAGGGAGGAAAAGCAGGAGGGCTGGCATCCGCCTTGCGGTATGCAATAAAAAGCAAATGTAACGCAAAATGTTATTACGCATACGCCATGTGTGCCGCTGTGTCACCGTCGTGCTGCCTTGTTTGTCTTTAAAGGTTTCGCCGTCCGCACATTACTCGGTATCTACACGGAGAAAAAATGCGTATATATGAAATGTAATTTTTAGGAGCTGAAACCTCAGTTTAATTAAATTTGTAAATCAATGGAATAAGTAGTTATTTATTACCCATTACTTTTTAAACAGAAATAATTAAAATAAAATTAAAATAATATTTTTAAAATATGTAAATGATCAAAACTAAATTGAGATAAAAAGGTTAAGGACTGATTTGAAAATGAGCTGATTTTTGGGATCTGGAACCTCAGTTTAATTAAATTCGTAAATCCATTTAATAAATAGAAATAATCAAAATAAAATACAAATAATATTCTAAAAATATGTATATGACCTTAAAACTAAATCGAGATAAAAAGTTAAGGGTCTAATATGAAAATGAGCTGATTTTTAGGAGCTGAATTCCTTTAAATATTATTTATTTATTGCCAAAATAGAAAAATTAAAATAAAATGGAAAAAATATAATTATGATCTTAAAACTAAATTTAAACAAAAAGTTCTCTATAGTGATATATATCCTATAGGATATGGGATATAGGATTTTTTCCTCTACATTTGCGATCCCCTCAGAATTTTTCTCCACCCCCCGCCTTTGTGTCTGTCTGTGGCTTTGAGGTCGAGCAAAGAGCCGGAGCTCGTCCTGCCCTGAGCTTTTAAAATGCCATTGTTTGCAGCTGCGCTTGGCTTCACCCGACCTCCGACCCCCAATGACCTTCTCGACCCGCTCCAGGCGTTTAACTTTAAGAGCAGAAATCTCTCTTTACTTTTTTTTGCCGCACATCTTTTATTATTTCACTGCAGTCCATGCTTCATTACGGCCCTCTAATTTATGTGGCTCAAAGTCAATTTTCCATTCGGGCCTCTTTATGCCGCAGTGGGCGGTGGTCGGTGGGCGTGGCATTTAACCAATCTGTCGACATATGTTACTGGGCCTTTGATTGATGCGCTCCCGATGAGGCGGATGTGGCTGGGATTTCAATAAAGTTTTATGCCATTTCAACGACCCGAGGATGTGGATGAGGAAAACTTTCGAAACAATAAATCACCGATGACTGCGACGACAACCACGTATCCTCCTGTCTGCTGAACCTGAACTTCTGTCCCGGTCCCCTTAAAGCTGAAAGGCAGGAAAGCTGGGGGTAAAACGAGAAAGAAATGAAGAAAGTATAAATAGAGAGTTGACTAAGCAGACGAATACCCTGGGGAATGGGCGGCTGATACATTTTGAGATGGACTCAAGGACTCTAGGATTTCTTTGATGCACGCGCCATGATGGATTAGCCGGTGTCATCACTTTTACGCTCGACAAAGTCTCTAATATCTGTGTTTATTATGCGGATTATACTCGTGTATTTTAATGCTCTCGAAAAGTTTCGCTTCGCTTCGTTCATCATTCAATCAATTTGCTGGGGTTACAAGTTTTACTCAATTCATTTGGAATAAACTTTGGTATTTTGTCACCTGTGGCATAAATGTGTGCATAAAAAAACATGTACGGTTATTACATGTTTTTGCAACTCCATCACAAAATTGTTTGGAAGAGAAAAGAAATAATAGAATTTAAAGTGGATTTTTAAAATGTTTTTTTGTTTAAATAATAAACTTTAGAATTTGGAGATTAAAGTCGCTTATTTATTTCTTTCAAAATTCGTATTTCTATAAAATTCCTGCTTAAAGGGCATTTAATATTAATTTGGATAAGAAAATAATATAATTTAAGGTTGCGTTATGAAATAGTTTTTAGTTTTACTATTAAACTTTAGAGTTTGGAGATTAGTTATCGATGCTTTATCCTCTTTTAAAAGTGGCATCTAATATTAATTTAAGAAAGA
The DNA here is from genome assembly GCA_037075205.1 of Drosophila prostipennis. NCBI lineage: Eukaryota > Metazoa > Arthropoda > Insecta > Diptera > Drosophilidae > Drosophila > Drosophila prostipennis. The sequence goes on from JBAMCJ010000413.1 coordinate 1,624,571, forward strand.
AAATAATATAATTTAAATTTGATATAATAATAAACTTCAATGTTTTATCCTCCTTTAAGAATCGTATTCTACTTAAAGGCCATTTAATATTTTTTTCCATTTAAATAATAAACCGTAGAGCTTAGAGATTTATGTCGTTGGTTTATCCTCTTTAAAGGGCATTTAATATTTTTCCTTTTCGTAACCTTGTTTATTTCGCCGCCATGTGAGACGACATTTCGGATTTCCAGCGAGCTTATTGCCGTTGATGGTGCAAAGTGGTATGCCGGGGCTCCCGAATTGAGACACTCAGAGACCCGCACACACATTAAGTTTCGCCCCAGGACCTACGCACAAACACACACTCATCCTTGGAATTAACACCATAAATTTTGCAGCCTAAACTATGCCTGGCATGCTGCCTTTGCCATTGACTTCCCGGGCAAAGAAAAGCGAGAAAGTGGGCAGCCAAGTTGTTTTTGCCCATTTTGTTGCTTGTTTCTGGTTTCTGTCGCCCTTGGTCCTGGTTTGTTTGTTTTCCTCTCGGGGAAAACGGGCGAGGGGCTAGGGAAATGCGAGGAAAAGTGCTTCTTCGGCTCGGAGCAGTTGAAAGTGGTTTTTGGCCGCCCGACCGCATTTATATAGCGCAAAGTTGCACCCGCAGCAGATTTCAAGTTTTTATCTGAGCCTGACAATGATGCTGAACCGACTTTAGTTACACAGCTGAAGCCACAGACATTTTGGCCAAGTGGCTTAGTTGTTCGGGGCCGAGACTGAGCTGCTTTTAATTTATATGGCCAAAAAGGTTGACACGCAGACAACAAAACGGAGCCGACGAAGAGAAGAGTTCCTGGTACAAAGTACAAAAAGGAGCCATAAATTTCCCTACTTAATCAGCGGGCGGTGGCTCTTGATGTGGATGATGCGAAGTGTGGAGCCTTTGAGTGGCTGTGGCGTATACGTAATGTGGACAACGGGGCGTATGAACGCATTTTTCTGCACTTACTAACAAGCGATTTGCCCTGGACCTAAAGGTAATCATGAGGTGGCTGACAATGGTTAGAGGATCAGAAATACAGTGGAAAGAAATTAGGAGCTTACAAAAATAGTTTAACAATTTTCCCGATTAAAATACTCACAAAAAAATAATTAAAATTGGAAAAAAAAGTCTTTGCCTATGCAAATTCAAAAGCTTTTAAAGTTTTTTAAATAGTTTAAAACTTCAATCACCAAAGATAAATTTTTAAAACTAAAGTTTAAATAATAATAACAAAATAATTAAAATTGGAAAAATAAAATCTTTGCTTATTCAAATTCTATAGCTTTTAAAGATACATTTTTGGAATTTCTATTTTAACTGTTTTCTGTTTAGTATCTTTGAATTTTTATAAAATAAATCGGAAAAAATCATTACTTATTTATGGTTTAACTTTATTACTTTGGCTATAAAAGTCTTGTATCAGAACTTTAATACGTTGATTTTACAACAGTTTTTAATGTTTTCAATGTTTTCAAGTTAGTTTAAAGATTTGAGTCATTGAGTTTAAATGGTAAACAAGTTTTAAGCATTAATAATATTGGTTTAAAATATTTTTTTTATCATTACATTTTTATTTTTGTTTATTTTATTCCTATACATTTTTATGATTTTATTTTTCACTGTAAAGCGAGAGATGAGAAATGTTTTAGCAAGGGCAACTGGAGAACAATTAACTGTCAGCGCTTGTTCCCAATAATGCAAACTAATTTCAATGTCGCCCAAGGAGCGGACAAAAGGGCGTTTTATCCGCATGCAACCCTGAACAAGGAACAATGTGCCGAGAACCGAGTACCGAGAACCGAGTACCGATTACCATGTACAGCACGCATATAATTTTTCATTGAGCTAACGCTGAGGATATAATCCCCGAGTTGGGAGCAAATGGAAAACGGGAAACAGAAGCTGCAGCCGAACAATGGCCCTTGGAATCCGCTTGGCATCCAACGGATGATGCGTCCGTATCTCTTGGCCATTAATGCTGATTATACGCTAATGTCAGAGGGCTAGAACTCGTTTCTAGACCCACTGAACGGAAGTGGAGTGAGTGGAGGAGGAGCTGCTGCAGCCACAATGCAATTTAGCTGCTTTGAGTGGCAAAAAATCGCTGGGGCAGGTGGCTGCGCCTTTCCCGGGGGATAATTATAATGCCATTAGCATGTTTAGTCCACAATCAGATTTGGTCGCGTTTTGCCCCTTAGGAGTCCGCCCAAATTGGCTGCGGCCGCGGTAATCCTGCGGAGCCATCGTCCTTCTCGTCCTTCTGCTCGTTTCCATGCAAATCCTAATAGAAACTTAAATGTTTATTTACGCAGCCAAGGCAGCCGAGTGGCTGGGCGTTCCCTCTCAACTATTTTGTCGCATTTTGCATATTGCAAATAGCCAAAGGACACCCTCGGTTAACCCATGCTGGCCCTCCGGTCCTTTCGGGCAAAGCAATTTCAACTTTCCATTCGGCGGGTGAATGGGGGGGTAAAGCAGCCGTTTCTTTTTTCCGGCTTTATCCCCACATGAATTCCTAAAGCGGATTTCATTACTGAGCGGAGGATCTCTGAATGCTGTTCTAATTTAAGCGACAGTCAGCAGAAAATTGTGTCAGGAGAGGGGAAGTGCGGGTGCTTCGGGATAAGTTGGAAATTCCCTGGAACAGATGACTCGTGTGTCATGCACGCCGTAAATTTAGAGAACTTTCTCTGAATTTTGTATTAGATTTATGTCACTTCTTGTGAAAAACTTTAGTAGGATAGCATTTTTCACCGTTTTAACATCGTTTTTCTTTGATGATTAGATTCAAGTACCCAGAGATGAAAAAATAGTCTTAAATTAAGAACATTTATTCATAGAAATGTTCTTAAATCAAGAAAAATCGAAGCTTATTTAAGAGTCTTTTTAGTCTTAATTCAAGCACGTTTTAAAATTTTTAAAAATATAATATAAACACAGTTTTATTAGGATGTTGGTTCTTAAGTTAATAAACAGGTTTTTTTTATGTTTCCCAAAGGAAATAAATATTATGTGCTCCCAATTTCTAATTTCTATTTCTAATTTATAGTTGCTGAAATTTTACCTTTCTCTAAATTATCTTCCCAAGCTTATTAATTAAACGTCTAAAACTGAGCTTGAAAATACTGTTTTCCTTGGCCACTTCCACCTTGAAAATGTTTATTTAAGTGGACTCTGTCGGAAACTTGCTTGAAATTGAAAATTGAGTTTGCCAAAACAATTCCTCACTTCAGCTGCTTCCATTTGCGTTTCCATTTAATTTGGCCAGCACTTCTTGGCCAAATGCAATGGCTGCAACCGGCTGAGTCATGCGGCATTTCTAGCCGGCTTCCAATTGTTCGACTTCCTTCTTCGCCTTTTGGCTTTCCAACACGCGCCGGGGAGTTTCCTTTTTTCCATTTCAGCCAGTTTGGCCATTTTGGCCATTTCCCCGCCTGTTGGCAGTGACACAAATCGCTGAATACCTTCCAAAGGAGTGCGACCTTTGTCTGAACTTCAAGGATCCCTATTTATTCGAACCGGAGCCAAGAATAAATGTTGGCAGACAGGAAGGAGTGCGGCTACACAGAAAAAAACTCTAAAAGAAATAGGATCAATTCTACCTTATTTCAAATCAATATAAATCCGATATAATGTCAAATTTATGATTCAAACATATCATTATGATATTTTGTCATATCATAAAATACCAAATTTAGTATTTTTTAAACAAATAATGTAAAATAAGGTAAACGTAATCCTTATTCATATCAAAATGATATTAATCATCATCAATATGATCTTTTATCAATTTTTTTCTGTGCAAAGCAACGGCAACGCCAACTTATTTTCGTTTGCCAACGCATTGAAGTCTTCCACTCGATTTGCAGTCCAAGTTGGGTCGTTGGCGAAAGGCAAAACCAAAAACCGGGCCCCGCCAAACTGAAACTGGTGGAAAGTTGCTCCAGTTCTCCCCTCCCCTAAGCTGTTTACCCTAACGCATCACTAAGCGCGCGCTGCACAAAAATAAACGTTCACAAACTTGCAGGTGAACTTCGCTTCTTTCCCTCTCCTCCAGGTTTAAAATTAGCAGGCGGCAAACTGTTGATTCTACAGGGGAAAATATATATATATATATATATATTTATCGAGCGACCCTATCATGTCAGCCTTTCACACAAAAGCCTAACCAGATCCCGGGGCCATGGACTCATTCAACTTTACGCTAATGTCACATGCTTTGATTACTGCGCCGTGAAATTTTATTGATTGGCAACCGGTCGGGTCTTGAGTCGACACACCCATCCCGACCAACCTCCCCATTAACATTAACATCCATATCCCACAGTCACATCCACATCCACATCCCATATCCAGTTTCACATCCCACGTTCTCGGTACCTGGCAAACCATCAGATTGAATGCACTCGCTGAGGCGAGCAATTCGAAGATGCTCCGAAAGTGCAGCTGATAAGTGGGTCTCTCAAAGGGTTCCATTTTCCCTTTACTCGATGTTGAAAATTTATTTTGGGTTGAGCGATTTCAAGGGCTGCCTTTACACATGTCATTTTTGTATCTTCAATGCTAATTATATTCAAGAGCATTTTAGACGAATTTTGAGATCCTTTAATCTCTTTTCTACATTAATTAATAAATATTAAAAAACTTTTTTTTAATTTCAGTTTCTGGTGAGAGCTAAAATAAATACTATTCAATGAACTTTTATAATAAAACCAAGCAATGAACATTTAAATCCTAAGCATTATTAAACTACTTATTAAATTTCGCAAAATATTGTTTATCCGCCTGGATTGTCATCATTGAAGCCGCATTGGTTATATACCTCAACGCCTCTTTTTCTGCCGTAAGTCCAAGAGTTCAATTTCACTTACGATGTCCTTCACACCGGTTGCTTGCTTAAACAGTAGCAGTCAAAATAATAGCACTACAAAATGGAATATTTTTATAAATTTTTTATTTAAATATGTCTTTAATTTAAGTGAGTTTTGTAAGTCAAATTTCTAAAATATATGAAAAGTGTACTGAAAACAAGTGAATTTCAAAATTATTTAGTTAGAGGGGGTTTTGAAAAAAACATTTCCAGGTTTTTTTTTAAATACGGTACATTTTTTAAGGGAAGTGATATTATTTTGACCAAAACTGTTGAAAGAAGGTGTGCTGCATGAGGATTCGTTTGAGAGTCTGAGCCGTAGGAGGATATTAACCGTGGCCGGGGGTTTGTTCCGGTCCTGAATGGTATGTATGTTGGTATAATGTCTGAGAGTGAGAGCCAGAATCCGGGAAAAGTGTCCTGCATGGGAGGTAGTTTTTATCTACAGCACCGCTTGACAGCTGGAGATTTCGCTTTGCCCCCTTCCGCCGCTGATTGCTTACAATGTGCCACGCCCACCTCCTCCTGCCGCCTTCCATTTCGTATTTTTTACAGAAAAAAAATTGCGAAAATCCCTGTTGGAGCAAACGTTGTCGCCGGCTTCGTCATCGCAGCTAAAATTGAATTGGAATTGCTTCAGCTCCACTGGCAGGCAAACGACAGGCAATCTGTTGAGTCGCCTCTGATTGAATGAGGGGGTCGGGTCGGGACCAAGGTCGTCCAGGGAGGTGGGGTGATAGGAGGGCGGTGGGTGGCAGCAGGAGAAATGCGGAACGAATGCGCGTAATGCGCTTGGATGGCTGAATCGAATCCCGACTGAGATACGAGTGCGATTTAATGATAACATGTTGTGCGACAAGCCCCATCGTCATTATCTGTCATTTTCGGTAAATTCACGGTAGCTATTGATCCGTGGAGCGTCTTTCGAGGCGCCACGGCCTTGTGAAGGTTGTCGAATATAAAGAAAGCAATAATAATTGAAAGCGTGCGTTCATAATTGTATCGAATTCTAAATATTTATCTTAATAATTAGCAGACGAGAGCTAAAAATACAAAACGAAAACAACTATATTACATTGCCTTACAACAGAATTGATTACAGTAAATATTGCTATTAGTAAGTTTAGACAACTTTTATATGTTTAAAATTAATAGAATTATCTAGTCCAAAAATAACAGATTCTAGAATCTAGCCACCAATCTAGAAATAATATGATCCCAAGATTTTTTCTCAAGATATACAACATTTTTTAAAATATTTGTTTCCTTATTATCATGTTACCTTATAGCCTATATATACTGTAGTTCCATTAGCAACAACACGTCTGTTTAAACGAATCAGAAACGGCACAAAACAAAATTGGCCCAATTGTGATTATAATTAGCGCAATTACGATAAAATCGCTGCAAACATTTTTGAACCGTGCCTCGATAAGCAGATTCCAAATAAAGGCAGCAATCGCGATAAAGAAAACATATGTACGCAAAGGTGTTATTCTGTGTGAAGTATCTGGCGGATTCGACTTGTGAGTGGGCGAATCAATTGTGTAAACAAAAAACACAAAAGATACAAAGATACCGAGGAAATGCTAATTTAACGTTGCGCTCTCTAATTTGAAAGTGCGGTCAAGGCGCTCAGCTGTTTGGCGTTTAACAACACCGTTTTTGTTTCTCTTCTCAAGGGGTGCAGTGGGTGGGGGGTATAAGACTAGGGTTGTCAGGTGAACTGGGTTTGTTAAGAAATTATTAATTAAAAAATTATAAATTTAACAGATCTATAATTTAAATTTATTTTCTTATATAAAAAATATTTAAAAAACAAAGTCTCATTTTTTAAGTATTTATTTTAGAGTCTAAAATTTAGACCCTCTCCACCCACACCTGACAACCCTGCTGCTCTCTCGCGCCGCCGCTCTCGCTCTCTGGCGCACACGTCATCAGCTGTGGCCCACTAACAAAAAATACAGATGATTTTCGTGTTGTTGCTCTGGCTGCATTGAGTTTCCCCACAAACTGCAGGCTGAAAAAAGCGAATAAATAAAACAATCGGTGGCAAACATTCCGCGGTAACGCAACAAATAGCAGCCAAGCAGCACGTGCCACTTGTGCCAAGAGTAAAAATAAAACACTGGGGAAAACGGGGGCGCCGCATTTGACATTGAACAACATTCGCGGGTGCAAAAATAAATCTAGGAAATAAACCGCACACAAACATATACCGTATAGCATATAGCGATATCAGCTGTTCGGCAAGTGCGTGCGGCGGAAAAAATTCATTATTAATTGTGCCATCGGCGAAGAGAGGTGATTTTCCCAATACCCTCGGCGCATTTTCCACATTCCCCCCCTTGCAGCGGCGATTTTTCCGGGCCAGCTAGAACTGGAAATTGCAAACATATCAAGCATTTATTCAAGTGTAGCGGTTGTGTAATCAGAGAGTCCGGAAAAAATGAGCGCTACGAGTGTCCAGGAGGCTCAGCCCAAAAAGGCGGCGGCGGCCTCCAATGCCATCAAGTTTCTGTTCGGCGGTCTCTCGGGAATGGGAGCCACCATGGTGGTGCAGCCCTTGGATTTGGTAAGATCTAATCTAAATAACACCGCATACCAAAAATCTCAACGGAACCCTGCAAATTCTGATCCCCAGGTCAAGACGCGCATGCAAATCTCAGGAGCTGGCAGCGGCAAGAAGGAGTACCGCAGCTCGCTGCACTGCATCCAGACCATAGTGGGCAAGGAGGGACCTTTGGCCTTGTACCAGGGCATTGGAGCCGCTCTGCTGAGGCAGGCCACCTACACCACCGGAAGATTGGGCATGTACACCTACCTGAACGATCTGTTCCGGGAGCGATTCCAGCGGAATCCCGGCATCACGGACAGCATGGCCATGGGAACCATTGCGGGAGCATGCGGCGCCTTCATAGGAACCCCCGCGGAGGTGGCCCTGGTCCGGATGACCTCCGATGGCCGGCTGCCGGTGGCCGAGAGGAGGAACTACACGAATGTGGCCAATGCGCTGGCCAGGATCACCAAGGAGGAGGGCATTACGGCCTTGTGGAGGGGCAGTCTGCCCACCGTGGGACGCGCCATGGTGGTCAACATGACCCAGCTGGCCAGTTACTCGCAGTTCAAGACGTACTTCCGCAACGGACCCCTCAAGATGGACGAGGGCATCAAGCTGCACTTCTGCGCCAGCATGTTGAGCGGCCTGCTGACCACCATCACCTCGATGCCGCTGGACATTGCCAAGACCCGTATCCAGAACATGAAGATGGTGGACGGCAAGCCGGAGTACCGCGGCACCGCCGATGTCCTGCTGCGAGTGGCCCGCCAGGAGGGCGTCTTCGCCCTGTGGAAGGGATTCACCCCGTACTACTGCCGCCTGGGTCCCCACACCGTGCTGACCTTCATCCTGCTGGAACAGCTCAACCAGGGCTACAACAAGTACGTCCTGGGCGTGGACAAGAGCACTGGCCTGTAAAATATGCATATATGAATACCATATGAAAAGATCAACCATATGTATATACAACGTTAAGTTTAAACAAAAACATAGGGCATTTAAATGTCGGCAATTCCGGTGACAATATTACATGATAACGATTAGCTTGAATGTTGAAACAGTTTTTTGTAGCGCCATAAGTGTAAAGTGGATTCTCAATAAAGCACAAAATGTTATAGCAAACCTGTTGGTCTTGACTTGGAAAATGGGGAAAGTTAAGTAAGTTTGATAATTATAGTTAGGTTGTTTTACAACTTTTGAAGTTCTCTCAGTTTTATGAGATCACAAAAATAAAGTGTAGTATAGGTACACAGAAAAAAATGTGTACCTTATTTCATATCAATAAAAAGCCAATTCAAACATATCAAATTGATATTTTATCATATATAAAATACTAAATTTTGTATTTTTTTCACAAATAATTTTAAATAAGATAAACATTATTTTTACTCATATCAAAATGATATGAATAACTTATGCGCATGTCAATATGACATTTTGTCAATTTTTTTTTCTGTGTATATTATTTTTTAAGAAATTATAATCAGGTTCCCTAGATTATGCTCGAGATATTTATAGAATGTCACCTGTATATCGCGTGGGTCTGGCTATTCAACCGCTATCTAGTCTTCAAAGTCACGTCGGGTTGCCAACTTCCAAGTTGGCGGATGGTTCGTCATGAGTGTGAAGTGGCGACCCCGCCCATATGTTGTTATTGCAAATTAATTATATTCCGTGTGTCTAGGTGGAAGACACCTACTCACATAGCTACTGTTTGCTAATTCCCCGATAAACCTTATCACTGGCTCATTGCTGTTCCTTGTTTGCCGGTGCAAAGTATAAATCCCAACGATAAACTCCGGGGCTAAAGATTGCATATTTATTTTCCGAGCCCCCCACACCATCGACAGATTTCGCTTTCATTGATAAGGAAAAAACAGGCTGATAACCTGCTGTTCAAGTTGTAGTTTAATAAACAGTGAGGCCATAAAGTTAGCGTTCTTTGCTTTTCATTTCGGTTTTGATTGGTTCGTCTTTATGACTGCCGATAATTGGATTATTTGGTTTGTTTCATTTGATAAATTCCAGCAGTCGCTCAAAGGAATCCGAAGGCAGACCGCAAAAAACTTAATTTAAATTTGTTTGGCCACCAACGCTGTTTTTTGTTGGTGAGTTTTTATTTATTACAATCTGGCCATAAAAATCCGCGCGAGAATTTATTTAAAAAGTTTTTTATTATGCCATAAGTTTGTTAACTGGAGCGTTACAGTTTTCGTGTGGCGGAAGTGGCATTTCGGGGTGGGGGCTTTGAGGGGGTTATAATAAGCGAGAATTACCCCGAAGAAGCCGAGGGCAAGAATCGCATATTAAATTTATTTTATTGGCCTTTAGTGGAGTGGAGGGGGCTCGGCTCAGAGCCTCAGGAATAGTATTTTGGGTAATAAAATGTTTTCAGCTTGGCCGGCATTTAACCACTTCTCCATCCACTGCCTTTCCCCTCCAGCTGGTACAACAAATCAAAAGTTTATCTCGTAAATAAATGAGCAAAATCTTACTTGACCACGGGCCCAGCGTTTGCTTATATTAAATAAATTTGCCTGCACTTGCTCACACAAAAAGCTAAGCTCCCTGCTTGGAGATACTTTCCCTGAGTTTTCCGACAAAGTTTAAGCTGAAGCAGGCTGAAGATTCTAAGGGATATTAGTTAGCCTTTGGCTCCAGTACTTTGGGGTAATTAAAGGCAGCCGAGGGCTGAGCTAAGTAAGTGGCTTCATTAGGGGAAAAAGAACTTACTTTCGATTTATGCCAAGGCAGGCAAGACTTTAAGGATTAAAAAGGACAGTGATTGCTAAAATATATTATAGATTTTTAGGTATTTTAATAAATATTATATTTAATAACACATGTTTTAAGAACGGTACACAGAATACAAATTGACAAAAGATCACATTGATATGTGCAGATCAATTTTACATTTTTTAAAAGATCAATTTAGTCATTTTTTTTTATATGAATAAAGATGTAGCTTATCTTATTTTTTATTGTTCAAAAAATACTAAATTTGGTATTTTAAAATAGTATGTTTATAATTTTTATGAAATAACTGATATGATAAAGTATCAACTTAATATGATTGAATCATAAAATTGACATTAATCATATAGCCTTTTTATTGATTTGAAATAAGGTAGAGTTGACCCTATTTTTCATATCGAATTTTGTTTATGTGTAATTTAATAATATTCTTTACTTAAAAGACCGATTTTCTGTATCAGGTGATTCGTTCGTTTGTAATTCGGCATTCAATAAGGCATCAAACGAATGGTTCCGCAAATGTCAGCGCCTATTTAACATGCAATTTTTAATTAACACTCAAAACATCAGCCTGTCAGCCAGGAAAATAGAGAGCGAGAAACAGGCGAGGTCCGTGTAAATGTAATTAATTCAATGTCCCACACGAACAGCCCAGCCAATTCATCCATAGCCACCGAATCAGCCACCTAACCATCCGCCCAACCACCCACTTCCGACCACCCACACATTCAAACGAACTTCAATTAGAGGCCGATACACAGGCCCATCGACAGACTATCTTTGCTTTCGCTTTTGGTCTGTGGAAAATCGCTCCGATTTTCGTGGAATTCTTTACCACGGCCACAGCTGTGACCATTTTCAATACCCTGCAGGTTAGGGTATATCAATTAAATAGTTACCACTTATAAGGAAATACTTTAAGAAGTAATTTATGTAATCCTTTAATCAAACAAAAACACCTCTTCATGAGATAAAGAGCTAGTAACGATCGCACCTTTAACATTTTATTGTTTAAAAGGGCAGGAATTAACTCTTAAATAGATGATATAAAAAAAACAAAAACGAGACTATTAAGAGACGTTACTAAATAAATTAAAAAATTCCCAATTTTTGTATGACTTTTATTTTGAAATAATATACAAATTTATAAGTTTTAAGAGCAATATTGTTTATCGATATATCATTTTTAAAAAAGCTTTAACAATCATACAAGGTCTTTCCATCCCTTAAATATGAATTACATAAATCGGTAATAACAATTCTATGGTGAATAAGTATATATTCAACTCCTCAGGTCTAATCTCATCGGCTTAAGGCAATCATTTTGATTTAGAAAGCCGACAGTTCCAATTTGAGTTTTGAACCAAGAAGTCGAGACGTAAAGCTTTTTAAGTCGCTGATAAGAGTGTCGCTAGACAGAAGCATGTTTTTGTGTTCGATAAGCTTGAGATCCGCCAAATTATGGGTCTCTCTGATTTTATTTTTACTAATAGAATTTTCTGCGGAAGGGGAAGCGAGATCGGTAACCGAAATACCGGGTAAAACTTCGAACTACCTGCAGTCCCATGCGAATCTCATGAGATCCTACATGAACTTGAGTGTAGCACCCTGTGAAGACTTCTACGAGTACGCCTGCGGAAACTACAAGCACGTAAAACCGGATAAGTATTCCCTAAAAAGTCGTACTAGTGCGTTGGACCTTGTCTACACACTGGAAGACATCACTGTAGATCTTATGGGCAGGTCGGATCTGGCGGAGTCGCTCAATGTCTCCAGCGAACTAAGGGTGGCCCAACGATTCTACAACGCCTGTTTGCGGGCTGATCTCCAACCGTTCCCGGCTGCCGATCCGCATTACCTAAGCCTTATCCGGTCGATCGGAGGCTTTCCCGCCGTGGACGGTGCTGCCTGGAATGCTTCCGAGTTTAGCTGGTTCAACATGAGCGCCCACTTGACCAATTATGGGGCAAAAGGCTTGATTTTCGACAAGATATCCGACGGCTTTCCTCCTTGGGTGTATTTCGAAACGCCGGAACTGGGATTTGACTCCATCGTTCAGCCGGACAATATCAAGAGCAACTCCTCCCACGTCTACCGACTCAACGAGGAGCGCATGCGCGGCTACCTAAGATCCTTTCAACTGACGGAGGATAAAATTGCGCAAGCGATCGACGGCGTTTTTGCCTTCTGGCGGGAGGCGCTGCAGGTGGCTGAAGAAGTGAATGATCGGATGTGCAAAAGCTTCGACGTTACCAACTACTACGATATCGCCTGGAACCAGAATGCCACAGAGATGGATTGCAGTTCCTACTTCGTGCAGATCGATAAGGTGTGTGCTCGGCATCCTGAGGCTGTGGCCAATTATCTGTCCATGAAACTGCTCTACACATTCGATTCCAAGCTGAAGGCGACCAAGTACCAACGGGATTATTGCGCCGGAGCGCTGCTGACCTCCATGTCATTCCTCTTCAACAAACTCTATATGGCGGTGAGTCATCAATTTGATATGAAATTCGGCCAATTCTACCCTATTTAATATCAATAAAAAGCCGATATGATTTTTGTCAATAATATTATTCAAACTTATCAACATTTTATTTAATTACATCATATAAAGTACCAAATGTAGTATTTTTTAAAACAAATAATGTAAAATAGAATAAATATTTAAGTAACTTGATGTTTAAAAAATATAAAATTGACCAGCACATATCAATCTGATCTGTTGGTAATTATTTTTCTAAGTTTATGACTCAAACTTATTAACATGATATTTAATCATATCATATAAAATACCAGATTTAGTCTTTTTTATTAAATAATGTAAAATAAGATGATGATAATAAGATAATGTAACGTATTCAAATCATTTTGATGATTGATTTTTAAAAAATATAAAATTGACCAGCACATATCAATTTGATCTTTTGTTAATTTGTTTCTAAGTACGATTATTATTTTCCTCTTTTCGAAACTATTTTCTTCTAATAAGATAAATATAATTTTGATCTTTGAAAAATATAAAATTGACCACCACATATCAAACTGATCTTTTGGTATTTTTTTCAACAAATAATGTAAAATAAGATGATGATAATAAGATAATGTAATTAATTCAAATCATTTTGATGATTGATTTTTAAAAACTATAAAATTGACCAGCACATGTCAATCTGATATTTGGTTAATTTCGAAACTATTTTTTTGCAGGAGTACTTTACTGAGGAGCAAAAGTTGGAAGTAACTGAGATTGTACAGGAACTGCGAAAGAGTCTGCGAAGGTCGCTTAAGGATGCCGATTGGTTGGTTGCGAAGACTAAAGGAGAGGCCCTTCTCAAGGAGTCCTCCATGCAGTACCTCATCGGCTCTGCGGAGGACAAATCGCTCACCGATCGCCTCATCCGGGAGATCGGGCGCCTTGAAGTAGTCGACGATAGTTATCCTGCGACCAATATAAACCTGCAACGGCTCATTGTGGACATCAGCCGATTCAGCGCTCGCCACTCTGAGGAACTACCTGAGGATACCTTGCCACAGTCCTTGTTGTTGGGCATGCAGATCCAAGCCAATTATTATCCCAATACCATTTACATCTATGCTGGGATTCTGCAACCACCAGTTTACCACCACTCCTGGCCACTCTCACTGAAATTTGGCGCCTTGGGTAGCGTCGTTGGCCACGAACTGACCCACGCATTCGACACCACAGGCTTCGAGGAAGGCGCCGAGTGTTTTGTGAAGGCCTTCAATAAGTACCTGATACCCGAGATCAATCGCCACATCGATGGCAAGAAGACACAGGACGAGAACATCGCGGACAGCGGTGGACTGAAGCAGTCATTTGCGGCCTACCGCAGCCACATGGAGCAACTGCAGCAGGAGGATCCCCAGCAGGAGAGGATCAGCGAGCAGTTGCCCGGACTCGACCTCTTGCCGGAGCAGCTCTTTTTCCTGGGCTTCACTCAGCTCTATTGCTCAGACTACAAGGAGGAGCACTACTGGCAAGAGCTGAACCAAGATCACACCATCGAAAAGTATCGTGTTCTGGGCGCCCTTTCCAACAGCCAGGACTTCATCCAGGCCTTCAACTGCCCCGTGGGAAGTGGCATGCGTCCAACTAACGAAAGTTGTCGTCTGTGGTAGTCTTTTAAAATTTTAATTAAAAAATAAATATTAAATATATTGCATTTTAAAAGTATTTATGTTTATTTTTTCATTTTTTTGTTTTCGTTTTACGAAACAAACGAACTATTTTTAGTGTTCTAAACTAGAAACTTTGACTTATTTTTCTGATAAATTAATATCAGATTAGTAGATAAAATTGTGTTTTTTTTAAGGAAACATTTTTATACCTCTCATTGGAAAGGTTTGCTAAAAGAGCTTGGAAATTATCGATATTTTCGATATTTTCACAATATGGATTCAATAAGATCGATGTTTTCAAGGGAAAACACATTTTAAAAATCGAGAATTAGGAAACTGTCAATATTTTTTCAAGATCTATCTGCTAAAACTCAGAAAAGGTACCTTTTTATAGAATAGAGAAAATTAATTTTTAAGTTGTTTTTTATTATAAAGGGAATCTTTTAAATTATATTTAACAACAATAAAAAATCTCGGTAAAGGTCGTCCATTGGAAATGGAAAAAATCGATGGTATCTTATGATTGTTAACGAATCGAAAGTAGCTGAAGAAGGAACCATATTTAGAAACATGAACTGTAGATTCTTAAAAATAGGGTTAGGGTTGAAAGGTTATTTTTTCTCTTATTACTTAATTTAACGACACTTAACAAAAAAACGGTTGTAGTGTCTTCTAAATTTTGAAATCAAATAAATACTTAAATGTCTGGCACACATATAGTATTTAAATCTCATTTAGGGTATTAAGTGGTGCCAGAATCCCATCACATTTCCGACAAATGCTTGTTTTATTTTTCGAAATTTGGCCCGATTGATTTTGGTATTAATGCGTTTTCGACCGCCCAAGGGGCTTCCCCATCGATTCGGATAGCGGATGACTGAAAAGGAGTGGGTGCAGTGGCTGTGGAATTGGCGGTGGAATTGGATTTGGGATCGGGAGGCGCCACGCAGGCATTTGTTCCCGTTTTCCCGCTGTGGTCATGGCTCATAATTCAGCGTTTTCAGTTAACTGGTTGGTTGGCTAGATGGTTTGGTTTAGACTTGGTTTTGGCCCGGCTCTGGCTTTTGGTCTGGTTTGCCGGCCATTTGGCGCTCGTATTGTTTTTCCACTGCTCTTTAGTTACGCTAATTGCAATACGATGCTGCGTGGAGTGGAGCAGATCTCTCGGCCCGGAGCGTCAAACTAATTGCTTTTGCGAAAAGCATTTGAAACGCGCAACTTTTTCAATTTATCTATTTAGCGATGTGCAGACAATGTCCCCCCACTTGAGGGTTCTGTTACATGGACGCGGATTTATCATAAGCAAGGACAATGCCAATGCACTTTCAGAGGGCTACACTGGGAGAAAAGGGTGGTAACTACATAAGGGATAAAGTATTTATTAACTAAATGGTAAAGTAGCAGGTATAAGAATGTATAAGAATTATTCTTTTCATACTTGTTTAATGAATATTAAAAAAATGATTTAAAGCAACTTAATAAAATTCATAAATATTATTATAAAATATTTCTTATTATAATAAATGAGAATAAGAATTAAATTCTGATTAAAAACCACTTAATAAAATTCATAAATATTATTATAAAATATTTTTTATTATAATAAATGGGAATGGGAATGAATAAGAATGATTCTCTTTATAGTTATTTAAGGAATATTAAATTCGGATTTAAAACAACTTAACAAAATTCTTAGATATTATTAAAAAATAATATTTAGTCAAAACATTAATAAATAAAATAAAATGGTGATAAGTTAAAGCATTTCTTCTCACCCACAAATATTTAAAGACATTCCTAATGTCAAATGCAAATAAATAACCAATAAAATGGTACAGAAATGCAGACAACCTTTTTCTACTCAGGAATAATCACTGGGGAATTCGAAGGCAATTCCGTTCTTGTTGTAAATCAATTCCATAACTTGTTAAATAAATTCAAGAGAATTCAGTAGGAAGTGGTCTGCGTTTTACGGGCTTACAACCGAGTTTATTTCTGTGTGCAGGTCTGGTGCTCTGAAACGAGAGGAGGGGAGGGCAAAACATCGACAACGGAAACGGAAATGCAGAACGACTGCTCGCTGTGTTTCGAGCGCTGTTTCTATATTTTTTCCCCTGGCTGTTTGCTGCTGCGTCGCCAACCCGAATTTCCTCTGCAACTTCCGTTTTCCCCATTAGGCGTGTACATAAAACGTAAAAACTCGAGATTTACCCAACCAGAAGAGGCAGACAAGTAGCGCTCATCGCACGCAAAACTTTGCTGCCGGTTGAAAGTTTTTAAATTGATTAGTTTGTAGCCATCGCAGGAGGCTTCTGAGGTATCCCCTGCAACTGGAACTGCATCCCGGCAATTTTCCTACCAATCCGAGCCCGGCCCACCGACATTAGCCAAGTGGCTGCATTTCAATTAGCCCGGCCCGGCAAACATGTTTATAAGGAGGGATCGACGGGTGGACCTCAAAGTTTGCCGAGTTTGCTTTTAGCTCATTGTCTGCTCAATTGAATGCACTGCAAACTCTCGAAAGTGTTGTTTTTCCTTCGCGGTATTTAAAAGATTTGTAGGGACACAGTGAATACAATTTTAATGCGATCATATGATACAGAAAAAATATAGAAAATATAGTTAAAAACATTTAAAAAAATTTTAAATAAAAAGTAATAACTTTGATGAATAATTTTATAAAAAATATACTAAAAGAAAAATATAGAAAATTTGTATATATTTATTTAATGGTTTTCAAAATAATACAAGTACAAAATAATAACTTTAATAAATATAATTATGAAAAACATATTAAAAGAAAAATAAAGAAAATGGGAATTTATTTGTTTAATGATTAAAAAGCTTTAAAAATATTTAAATAAAAAGTAAAAACTTTGATAATTAACAGAAAAATAAAGAAAATGTTTAATTATTTAATTAATTGTTAAAAATCTTTTTAAAAATATTTAAATACAAAAAAAAAACTTTAATAAATAATTTCCCTTATAGCCAATCTCCTCTGTACTTTTAGAAGGACCTTAAGTACTATAAGTTGCTGATTTCCTCAAGGATCACATAAAACCAACTCTTTTGCCGCTTGCTTAGATAATTCTTCGAGTGCTTTTGGGTAGGAAGTCTTCTAATGTATGGGCTCCCTAAACTTTATCTAGTATCCGCCCCGTTTACAAGTTTTCCGCAGGACTCCCGAAAGCCCTCTTTTGTTTTGACGTGTCCTGTCATTTTGTGGTGACTTCTTTTTCGGGGGTTTTCGTTTCCGTTTGCCTTTTGTACGAGTTCTTGCAGTTATTTAGTGAAAATTGTCATTTGTCAAGTTGGGGGCGCTTAGCCACGCCCCCCGTAACCCAGAAACCTCAAAATATATATGGATGTTGTAAAAGCATGGGGGGGGGGGAAAAAAGCGAGCAAACTCGAAGCGAACTTTTCTATTGACTGGCAAAAAGTTTTCAACATGCTCAGCTTTTATTAATGCGCTCTCAAGACCTTGCACACTCTTATTTATCTAAAAATCCCAGTTTTCCCCGCCCATTTGCCCCCCTCCCAGGTTTTCCCTCCACTTTTCCCTTGTTTCAACTTTCGCTTTGAACTGTAAATTGGCTCACGGAAAGTTGGTGAGATTTTCCTTTCCATTTTCGAAAGCAATTTTTAATTCAGTTTTTTTTCCGCTTGATTCCATTTAACAGTCGCGCTTATGTAGAATGCATTTTAATTTATTTAATTGAATTCAATTTGTTACAAATTGCCAACGAGTCGCGCACATTTTTGTCGCTCGCGGATTTATTGAAGCATAAAATTTAAGACTTGTAATTTAGTGTGGAAATGCGGAAAGCGGAGAGTTTACGACTTGGCGGAAAATGGAGGCGTGGCTGGGGGGGAAATCGACAACTACCAGTGTCAATGTCGATGTTAAGCTTGCGGCTCATCATCCCGGTTGTCCTTGTTGTCCTTTCGCTGTGTTTGTTGGCACAGGACATGCTCGGTACGTGTGAATGCCGCTGAAGGCCAACTGCACCAGCGGGGGGTTTCCACAGAGGCAGTGGCAGTAGAAGCAGGGCGGCCCAACGGTCCGCAAGAGGAAAAGTGCGCGACTTATGTTTCCCGCTGCCAGGACACGCCCCTCTCCTTCCATCCGCCCATCCGCCCACCGCCCCCCGTTGCGCCTTTTGGCCAACTGAATGAGCCTGTAATTTGTACTTGCATTCATGAACAGCAGCCAGCTCTCCATCTCGCCTTTTTTGCTGCACTGGAAAATAAAATATACTTTCTGTAAAAAATTAAAAAAAATTTGTTATTTTCCATTTTTTTTGCTAAATATTCATAAAAATATTTTAAAAACTGAAAATTTATAATTTTATTTATTATGCGAATTTATTTAATACAATTTAATAATATATTTAAGCTTTAAAACTTTAATAAAAATTTAAAATATGAAACAAATTTAATGAAAATTTACTGCACTGGAAAACAAAATTGACTTTCTCTAAAAAAAATAAAAAAAATGTTCTTATTTTTTCTGTTCAATGGATTGTTAAATATTCATAAAAATATTTTAAAACCTCAAAAGTTGTATATTTTCAACATTAAAAAATTTAAAATATATTTATTATTATTTGTATTTTTTATACGAATTTATTTAATAACTTAAGATTGCACCCTTAGAAATTTAATAAAAATTAAAATGATGAAAATAATTTAATGAAAATTATACATCATAATGGTTAATTTCAATGTCTTAAAAGTTTAAAAGAAATTTGTATTTGACAGGTTTTTTACTCGATAAAATATGTATATTTAAGACGTGGCAATTTCTAAACTTTAAAGATATTAAATAAATAAGTATATTTTCTTTATTATTAAATGTAAAAATTAATTGAGGTAGCTACCTTTTAAGACGCTCTAAAGTCTGAAAATTATCATATAAATAGCCTGGTTTTTTTCAGTGCATGTCTGCGTGAGTGCGTGAAGTTATTTAACATATACTCTCAGAAAGAGCGGCGAAAGAATGTGCGAGGCCTTTGGTGGCAATGCGAAGGCCAAAGCACTGGAAGTCGCCTTCCGTCGGCTGTCCTGCCGCCTGCCGCCTGTCAAGGTCAGCCCAAGGATAACGCAAATTTACGTGCTGCCCTCCTCGAACTTCGACACTTTAGAGGGGCGGCTGTTGTTTGGATGTGATGTGTTGTGTTTTCTGTGTTCTGTTTTTTGTTTTTCTGCGATATTTCATCCTTTTGTTTCGCTCCACTCTCACATGCTTTATTCAGTTTTTTATTCCGCACAAAGGGAAAAGGATATGATTGGGGGGCAAAGGACTGGAGCAGGAAATTGCTTGGTTTATGCTCCCCCCGATGTCGGCGATAATCCACTGATGTCATTTGGCCTGCTTCACTGCATATCCTTCTGCTCCTTCTGCCAACTAAACTTCATATCTCTATCGACAGCTTGGAGTTTGCAGATATCACTTTTCGGGGCTCTCCGTTCTGTTTGTCTTGGCTGTGGAAATTGTTCACGCATCCGGAATTGGGCAGGGCAAATTCACGCTTCAATTGCAAATTCCCCAGTTTTGGGCGCCATTAGATATTTAGAACAATGTGTTGCCATCACAGCCGTCAGGACACTGGGGCCAGAGAACTCCAATAACAATAACCCCACCAATATGAAAAGCATCTCCCACGCCCGCCAGAAAGTGTGAACCTTTGGCATTGACACGTCGTCGAGGGCTTTTTACAGTTTTTTAACACAGTAGGTAGTCCATAGATGATATTTTACATTTTTGGACTATTAAATTTTATTTTATGATATGTTTCTTTTAAAAAATAATAAAATAATTTATGAAAGAAAAGTGTATTCATAAAAAGCAAATACTTTAAACTAGTACTTAACTAGTATTTAACTAGTATTTAACTAGTACTTAATTAGTACTTAACTAGTACTTAATTATTACATAACTTGTACTTAACTAGTACTTAATTAGTACTTAACTAGTATTTAACTAGTACTTAACTAGTACTTTACTAGTACTTAACTAGTACTTAACTAGTACTTAACTAGAACTTAACTAGTACTTAATTAGTACTATTTTTATTTATTTTATTTTTTCCCTTATAATAATTCATTTCGCTTTATCGAAGACTGCCTGTAAATCTATTTATTTTTTTCCTCGTCGGCTGCTCATTTTTGGCTCCCAAATAACAACGACTTATGTCGAAGGACATTGTCATTGCTGCTCACACATATTTATAAATGGTTAAATATAAACGCACAATGGCAAATTGGCAGAGGACCTGCCACGCCCACTCGCCCCTCGCGGATCCTTCAAAAATAGCTGGGGCATTGTGTAGAGATATGGAAAATCGAACCGAGAACGTGGAGCACAATGAAGCTGCGCTTGAATTGCCACATCAGGTGGGCCTCTTTATTTTTGAGGAGGGAACGGGGCAGTAGAAGGTCCTCTGCTCAGTTCATTGGGTTTGACTTGCTGTTTGTTTTATTTCCAGACGCGCTTTAATGTCGTTTATATTTATACAATTTGGCCCAGGCAAGTGCAAGTGCCTATTCCCCACCCCCAACCCCACAAACAAAAAAAAAATCAAACCCCTGAAAGTCGCCGGTTTCTGAATCGCAACACAATGAAAGGGTCGTCCGGTTCGCTTTTTTACAACAGGAAGGGAACGGCGCCTTTTACGACAAAAGGCAGTCAGCCAGGCAGCCATCCATCTCGTCATCCTCGAGCCGTTTTTCCTTGAGTTTCCCAACACCCACCTCTCTACCCCCTCACAATTTTCCGGACTGCTCCACGCCGCAGTTCATCAATTTATTTAGCATTTTTATGCGCTCCGCTCCGTCAGAATTGTTTAGAGCGGCTATATTGATTTCATTAGCGGCTTTTAAGGGCCAATAAAGAAAGACAACGGCGGAGCACTAATTTTCCCCTGCATATTCAAGAGGACTTTTCCCTGATTCTCGCTTACCAAAGGATTTGCATTAATAATTCACATTTCGAATGCAATAAATCATATTTTGCTTTTTGGTTAAAGCCTTCTTTTTTTTCCCAGCTCGAAAAAATTCATAAAATGGTAAAACACACACTCTCCAAAAAAAGCAGAGAAAAAGTAATCAAAAAGGGGGCAACTTTTTACTGCTCTTGGCCAATTTGAACACAACATTGTGACTTTTTAGCCTTTGCGGTTTTCCGATGTGGCAGTAAGTGAGTTTTGATTTCATTATGGCGTTCATTTGTGACCATGTTTAACATCGATTTTTATGATTGCACGGCTGCTGGTTTAATGAGGGTTTTCGGTTTCATTATCGATGGTGCACTGGTGGAAATATATTTCCATAGCTTATGCGGGAAATGAAAACTAATTTAATTATGGAATAATCAATGTTTTTCCTAATTGCATGGTGATTTATGCCATATTGCATGTGTGCATCCAAGGGCGGGGATTTAGGGGATAAAATTGAGGAATAAATCCTCCTTCGTGCTTTAAGTGAAGGGAAATGTGGTATTCAAAAAGAAAAAAAAAAATTAACCTTGCTATTCGGTTTTGAGGAATACATTTGAAGGAGAAATCGTACTTAAAAGAAGAGGAAAGTGGTATTCAAAAAGTGTGAAACAACTTACTTTTAACTTTTTAAACTACATTACATCCAAGGAGGAATTTTGGGGAGTAATTTGAGGAAAAGTAAAATGAAATGTGGTATTCAGAAAGTGTGACACCACCTACTTATTCAGTTTCTAACTATATAAAGTACAATGTACAATGAAAATAATGGCATTCACAAAAGTGGCTCAGAATGTGATCAAAAGATTTTATCGAAGAAGTAATCACACGCCTTTCTGCTCTTACCCATAAATCCCAGCACCTGAGTGAAAAGTGATAGGAACCTGGTTCGAAACTTACTGTATCCTTGAGCTTTTTGAGCTCTGGCTGCATTGTGTAAAATTAATTGCCAAAAATTCATCTCAAAATGGTTGAGGATATCATGTACAGTGCGGGCTGCACTTTCGAATCGATTCCATTGTCCTGTTATCCTGTTATAAGGTGGATCGGTTAAAGGGGAGGTAGGATAATACGCCAAAATAATTAATTTTATCTAAAGCATCCAGTCTGCTTTCCAAAATTTATAAACAATTGAGTTTAGAGGGAATCATTTAATCCTTTAAAGGCAATTTGGATTACTACCCAAATAAGGAAAATATAACACAAATTTACAAAAATAAATCCTAAAAATTGGCTAGTTTATAAGGTAATTTATAAGATAACCCTATGTTTTGATTACTCATAGATACCACTGCAATATTAATTGATAAGAAGTTATTTGTATATAAACAAAGCATTAAAGTTGCTGGCCAAAGGAATCGACTTTCTGATTCGTGTGTAATTAAAGGCATTCTAAGTTGGCGAAGCGGAAATGCCAGACAGCGAATTTGTAATTGCGTGTGTGTGTGTGTGACAGCCACACAACACACAAAAGACACAACCATAAATAGAATCCGATTCCAGAACATAAGCTACCAGCAATAATCCAAACAACCGAATAAAATTCCCCCTTTCCTTTTCGCGTTCCTCGGGAGACGCGAATTTGACTTTGCCCAGCAACAAAGTCATCAAAACAATGATTGCAATACATATTTGGGGCAACACAATTTCGCCACCATTTTTGGTAAAAGGATAAAGGAAGCAGGGACGAAGGACGAGCTGAATAGAGCAGGGAACTCCAGTCGAAATGCCACAAAATACAAAACCCGAAACGTGGGAGACAAACACGCATTTCGGTTCATTAACCAAACCCAACAAAAGGAGGAAAAAGGACGAGATAGTCGAGGAATGAAATGGTAGAAATGGAATGGGAAAAACACTAGTAGCTAACGGAAACAAAATTACCAGCGAGCAAATAAAATGTCGTCGAGGGTTTGACGCAGCCTTCAACTCCAGTCATAAGCTGAAAGCTGAAAGGGGATACAAGGGGAAAGGGGTTCTGGGGGGCAAGGACCTCCCCGAAGGATGAGCTCCCAACGTTGCAGCTTGCAACGTTTCCTCTTTTTATTAGTTCCGCGCTTATCCACCATTTTGGCAGTCGTTATTCGGCTGATTACGGACGAGGACACGCTGCATCCACAACTGCGGATGTGCTATATATTTACTACAATACAACATCTGAACATCTGCAGAATGGAGAAGGAGCTATGGCTGTGCGCTGATGTCCTGTAACCTCCTTTCTACATTTTTACAACGCTCGCACAACAAAGTTTTGCGGGCAATCGAAGGTGTGGAAGTCGCAGATTGCCAGCTGAAACTAAACTTCAGCACTGGCAAAAAACATGAGCTGAAATATTTCAATCAAATTTATAAATACTCAACTTACCTTAAGTTTGTTGTTTTGTATATTATTGCTTAATTTAAAATTGGGCTTAAGTTAAAAATTAATGTACGTTGGCTTTCTATCTTTAAAAACAATAATTAAAATATTAATTTTTCCCAAAATTCTAAACTTTTCTATTCTAACTAATTCTAAAAAATTTTTATATATTTGTAGTTAAATTAAAAATTAGATTTCCATAGTAAATAAATTTATGTTGGCAATCTAACTCTGATGTCTTATGTTTTATATATATTTAATTTATTTTAAAACATATTTTATAAATATATTTCTTATGGATTTAACTTAAAGTATTAATTTTACTTTAAATTAGAAACCATTTTTGAAAATTGTATATTTTATTTTGTAACATTTTAAATTAGGTTTCTATTGAAAAAAAATGTATCTTGGCTGTTTATATCTGATATCTTTTGTATTAAATTTTTTAATTTTTATTATAAGCATTGTTAAAAAGTATATTTTAAATGGATTTTACTTAAAATATTAATTTTACTTTAAATTAATAAAAATTCTTAACTTTTTTTAAAAGTAGAACCTATTTTTTATATATTTTTTAGTTACATTTTAATATAAGATCGAATTAAAAATAAATTTGTGTTAAATATCTCTACGAATTATTGTTCTTTAGATATATATATTTTTTAAAACATGTTTAAGAAATATATCTCATAAGGATTTAAGTTTAAATATTATAATTACATTAACTACTCTTTAAACCTTTAAGAATATTTCCCTTTTCTTGCAGTTCACTTTATGGCGTTGCCCAGTGCCCTGTGCTTTGTATCCGTGTCTCCATCTGCGAATCCCTATCTCCATTTGTATCTCTGGGTTCAACTGTGGGTCATTAGTGCTACGCTGGAGCTGCGTAGTTTGGCTCCGGTTTGCTGTTGCTCCGCTGCTTTCTTGTTCATTTTCTCATTAGTGAGTCAATACACGCAGCACGTTTTGTCCCCACATTGTTACTTCGGACACTTTCGCCGGGGGATGGTGTCCTTTGGGGATCCTGGGGAAAATAGGGAAAAATGCGAGGCACACATGCAGCTGGCCCCCCGGAGAGTTGTTTAAGATGCGTTGCATCGCACTTTCGCACTTTGCTGACTGCAACTCTTGCAGCTGTCTATCCATCTTGGCCATATCCTTTTTTCCCACCGACTGACTGACTGACATACTTACCCTCTAGGACCTCTAGAACCTCCTGAAGGGGGGAAAAGGGGCCAAGGGGTGGAAGAACCATGATCCGAAAATGTAAAGTGTAAACTTTTTGCCAGTTGTTTGCTGAACTGGCACTGCACTTTGTCTTCTTGCTTGGCTGGCTGGCCATCAGCCATCAAGTGTGGCAACTCATGGCATTTCCAGTCCTTAAAAACGAAACCCAACCAAACACCCCCTGAAAGACCGCAAATCCGCAAAGATTCCCTTAGTGCTGAAATTTAAATAAGACCAAGTCATCGCCGAGAGTTCTTTAGTTCCTTCTTAGTTGTCGCTTTTTAATCTCCTTGCGTAGCTTGTATATGGTAGTTACAGTATGGTACACTCAATATATAAATCTAAGTTTTGCAGTTTGCAGTTTGCAGCTTAGCCTAAGATGCGTGGCAATCAATTGAGTTTGTCTTTCTGGTTTATGGGTTCTTCTTGTTTATAATGCTTAGGGATAATGCTTAAGGATAATGCATTTACATGTACACTTAGGACTATATATGCATGCACACACCGATACACAGATACACAGACACAACGAGGACTCTATGAGCTATGTATGTATATGTATGTCACTTATGCGCTACCATATTCAATATTAATAATTGCCATTTGTTTGCTTTTCCCGCTGCCTTTCCATCATTTTCCATTTCCCTTTGTTTGTTTTGAAAACAATGAATGAGCAACATTTTTCTCTATTTTCCATTGACGTCTCGCCATTGTTATTAGTTTTTTTCTGCCCCCGAAATCCCATTCTTATCCTTCATTTCTGACCTTGTAAGAGGGGATTAGGGAAATCAATCCTAATTGCACACATTAATTATTGCAAAATCGGAATCGGATGAGCTACATGTAATGGAAGGGGGGCCGAAACCCTTTGAAGGATTAATTCATTAAGCTGCCCCAATCAATTCTCTAGCTTTCGGCTGGTTGAAGAAGCACATTTAACATTCACTCTATGCATATTGCTAATTTCTATTTCAAAGAACCTAATGAATGGGATGGGCAGATAATTATCCAAACAATTTGCAAGTGCTCCTTCTGTGATTTTGTACTTGAGTCCCAAAATACGGAACTGGTCTTGAAGCCTCTTGTTGCCTGATTGTTCGAGTCCTTACTGTATAAATTCATATTGCACCCGTAGAGTTAATTTCAGAGTTAATAACAAACAAGTATCGAGTAACAGATTTATAAGGGGGAATCGAAGTTAAGCTATATACAGTTTAGCATAGTATTTGGGCTTCTGAGAGATAAAGAGTGAGAGAGTCAGGTACTTGGACAGGTTGAAGACGTAGCTTTCAAGACATTTACAGAACAAAACCGAATACATCTACATAATGGAAGATCTAAGATATGACAGCTAACAGTAACACTAATTCCCACTATGCAACCACCGCCAGCGACCGAAGCCCAGTGGTAATTAAGGGCGAAGTAGAAGGGGTTCCTTGTTGCATAGTGTTCTATCACCGATCGATAAGCTAATGAGTGACTAGGCGAGACTAGATTGCTATGTACACACTTGGGATGGGTCGATTTATGGGGGTTTATAGGGGGTTAAAAAAAATCAATGGACGTTTCTAAGCCATTTTGATTGGAACTTATTGTTGGTAAGGTGAGAATATTGATTTTTATGATTTAGAAAAAATTACTGGTTATTATTAGTTAAAAAAACATTGGTTATAAATTTTAAATAGCTTTTTTTTACTTCTAAGAAACTAATAATAAAGATTAAGAGTAGAGCCTGAAAAATATCGAAATTATCGACATTTTCGATAAATTTCAAACATCGATATTTTTTGACGGTTAAATATAAACATTATTTCAATAATTTTTTAAGACTTTACTTTATTCCCCGTGAAAGCATCGATAAATATCGATATATATCGATACAATATTGTGAAAATATCAAAAATATCGATATTTTTCAAACTCTAATTTTAGAGTATATTTGTTTTAGGCTTTTAAATACAAAAAATGTACTTTAAGCATTGAATCCTTAATGAAACCTTGAGAAGTGATATATAGTTTGAATATAGTTGTTTTTTATTCAAACAAAAAGGCTTAGAAATGTCCTTAACTTTTTTCTTTCCCAGTACTTTCCCACCGACTTCCCCTGATAAACACACCTATGTGGTTGAATCTTAGAGCTAATATCTGGGATTGGTTTTCCTGTGGTTGTGGTGCTGAGTTTACTTGACCGAGGAGCTGGAGGAACTCGATGCCTCCACCGGCTGGCTCTCCAGTTGGGGCGTGGTCTCCACCAAGGCGAGTCCGATGCTCTCGCTCTCACTGTCCTCGTCGTCGTCCTCCACGTCGCCAAGCGTGGTTATCTGGCTCTGGACACTCTGGCACTGCTCCAGAATCCTGTGGTGGTTCTGGTTCCTCATCTGCGGCTGATCCTCCCCAGCGTCCAGGATGAGCGAGGGTGCCGAGGTGGTGTCCGCTGAGGCGCTGATAATTCCATTTGGCGAACCCAGGGAGGCGTTGGAGCTGCGCAATCGTTTCATGCCCGTCATGGGCATGAAGGACACATGGTGACCCGATGAGTTCGAGGGTCCCGGGGTCAGGGCCTTCAGGCTGGGAGCCAGCGGACTGTTGGCCCCACTCAATGATCCCGAACCCCCTCCCCCCGGCGGCACCGAGGCTATGGTTAGGGTGGACACCGAATTGGGTCGTCCTCCGCCGCCGCCTCCGCCACCCAAATGCAGCGAACTGGCCGAGGCAGCCGCCACCGGAGGAGCACTGATGGTCACTATGGTCTTGGCCAGCGCACTACTGTTCACCGCCGTGGTGGAGCTGTAATCGCCGCGCAACTGCATCCCCGAGCTGCGGCGCCTGGAGCGATGGTGGTGGCGATGGAAGCTCTGGCATCGCGTGCAGGATCGCTGCGAGGACGAGGGCGTGGCCGTGCCGGAGGAGAGGTGCTGGTGCTGGTGGGCGGACCGCGATCCGCCGCAGTTGCTGCCACCGCTGCAGGTGCTGCAACTGCTCAGCTGACGTCACATGAGCGTGCGGTCGATCTGGTTCACCGAGTGGTAGCCAAAGGAGGTGGAGGCGGCCACCATGGCGGCGGCCACGTGGCACTGTTAGAGAGAAAATTAGAAAAAAATAGGAAATTAAAGAAGAAAATAAATAATTCAACAAAAACAAGAAAATAACATGGAGCAAAATATATCAAAAATGAAGAAAATAAATTATTGTAAAAATAAGGCAATTCAAATATAAATTAATATAAAAAAATAAAATAATATAAAAAAAAGAACAGAGAAAGGATTTTATTTAAAATTATTTTTAAAAAATAAATCGAATGTTTAAAAAATCCATAAACCAAAAAGAGAAAAAAATAGGAAATTAATAAAGGAAATAAATCATTTAACAAAAAAACCGAACAAAAAGAAATATATACAAAATATAGATTTTATGAAGAAAAGAAATAATTGTTTAAAATAATTACGTTTAAATAATAAATAGAACATTAAAAAAAATTATTACAAAAAAGGAAAAAAATATATACAAATTTTTTTTGTTAATAAATCCAATGTTTAAAAAATTATACAAAAATAAAAAAAATATAATTTTAATATTTTTAAATGTAGGAAAAACACAAGCATAAACATTGTGATGCGAATAATACATTTTAAGTAGTATTGCCATTCAGTAAAAAAAGACGAAAATAAAAAATCAAAAACAAGCAAGTCACAATATTAATAAATAAATTATTAGAAATATAACAATAACAATAATAATAACAATAAAATATGAAAATTCAGGGAAGCAACAATTGAATTCACAAAACAGAAAGCAGAAAGTGGGGTGAAAAAGTAGAGAGGCGAGAGAAAAGCGTTTAATTAACATTTTGTTGTCTTATTTCGTTTCGAGTGTTTGCATACAATTTGCAGGCAGTGTTTCCGGATAAGTTTGGGTGTTTTTATTTTCTTTTCTGTTTTCTTTTTTCTGTTTTTTTTTTGGGTGAGTGTGGCTGTAAACAAAATTGCCGTTTCAACGCAGCAGCCGCAGCAGCAACAACAAAGCAACAAAGTGAAACGACAACAACAACAATGAACAGCCAGAGCAACAATAAAAACAACAACACCAGGTGTGGGGGCGGGACAACAACAACAATAACAAGAGCGAGAGAGAGAGAGAGAGAAAGGGGCGAAAACTGTTGCTGCTTTTGCTGGCAGATTTCCCCTTGATTTTCCTCCATTTTCCCCAGGCTTTTCTTTTTTTTTTTTTTGGGGTGCAGTAAAAGTCAAAGCAAAATGCATGATTGAAAGCAACAAAACAATGAACGTGGGTGAAAAACTAGGAAAAGAGCAACAACAATCAGCTATAACAACAACAAAAGGGGTGGGGGGAAAATAGGAAAAGAAAAGCGGTAGCTGAAATTCCAATTTCTGGTTTTTCGGAGAATTTTCAGATTCCTTTTTTTTTGAGGGGGCAAAGAATAATAACAGTAACAACAACATTAACCAAACTTGTGAGTGTGAGTGTGCGTATATGTACGTGTGTGTTTTTTGGGAAAATTCCAAGGGCTCATATAGACTTTTCCGTATTTGGTATCTCCTTCGCCTAACCTGATTTCACATTCTCCTCCTCCCGAAAACCCATCATCATCTTTGGTTTGGCCAATTCAATTACGGGCTTACAGACGCCTCCTTCAGGTCGTATAAAATTCTAAATTCCCTCACCCATTTGCGTACAATTTGCATTGCGTATACGCCGAGTGGTCTGCTGTCCTTCGGTGGGTGGCCGCAATTAGCTTAAATAATTGAAGAGCCAGACCGAATGGCCCGCTTAGCAGACGCCCCCTACAGGCAACTGGGTAATTTGCAATTTTTATAGCCCCCCGGCGATCCCGAAAAAAAAATAGGAATGGGATGGGAAAGTCGAGAGCTGACCAAATAATCACCTCTGCCAATTTTGGTTTGGTATCTCAATGTTTTTATCTAAGAGTAAACCCATTACAGCTAAAGTGTTGTTAACTGAAAACTACATTTTGATGTCCTTTATAAAAAATGTTGAATTAAAAACCAATTTTGTCAAAAAAGTAAGGTAATGCTTATTTTTTCATTAAAATTGAAATTTTTGACATTTTACGTACGAAAATAAATTTTTGTTAAAGTAAAGCAACGTTTATTCACTTTAAAAAACATTGTTTATTTAGATTTGGAACAATTTTTACCAAGATACTGAAAAAACTCTTCCAATGAGTTAAAAAAAAACCATTTGTTATGAATATAAATAAAAATCCTTAACTTTAAAGTAACAAAATTAAAAAAATAAATCTAATAAAATAAAGTAAATACCACGTAGTTTCCTATACCCTACTTTCTTTAAGAATTTTCCTTTTTAAAGCATTTTATTTTCTCTGTCCTTTCATAAAACCGTGTAATCTTGACCTATTAAAGCCTCAAGTATTTTTATCATCAACGTTTTAGTGACTCATAATTCTGCCCAGGGGCTTGTCAGCGAAACAGAAAAAAGAGCCTTTCGTGTGCTTCTTACCGCCAAGAGGTCAATGACACCGTGAAGTTTCGAGTTCCAAGTGGGCTTTTTCTTTTTCGCGCACGAACTTGTCGCGACCACGCCTCTTTGGGTAATTTATTGCCTGGCACTCAATAAACCTCTTCGAGAGGTCCTGCGACCCTGGCTTGGGTCGACCTCAAAGTTTCGCCAAAGGCTAAGCTTCTGGGACACCCTATCTTGCCGGCTTAACCGGCTGACAGTCAGCAAATGCCAGGATTGCCCCCCGCCATTTTGGATCCTGCGAAAGGACATTAAAAGTTACACGACTGCCTACACGAATTCCCACGGACTGGAACTCGGACTTCCGCTCCAGCGGCTCTGTCACATAATTATAAACGTTAATTTCACGTTCACAGTCAATTAGGGATAATTGATGTTTGCGCAACATTTGTGGTAAATTACATTTTGATGTTCGTCCTGCCCGAGAAATGAGCCATTATCGACTCAATGCATTAGGCATAGAGTAGGTATATATATATATATATTTCCCTGATTATTGTTCCATTTAGTTCGCCTCAGTTCGTTTCGGTGTTTCGCTGGCATGAAATCAGTTTGATTAATCGCTTAAACAATTTCGCTTTCGAATTCAATTTAGCCTTGTTCCCCATAAATAGAATCACAAAGACTCGTCCAATAATTGATGCAATTAGCAGCGATTATAGCAGCAGCATTTTAGCATTTATAGCAGAGCAAAATATTATATGTATTAGGGATTGATTAAAGTACGTGCTATTTTCCTTGCAGTTCTGCAGCTACTCAAAGGCCCCGAATCGAAGCAGCTCCGATGTGGGCGTGGGCCTCCGGCTGGCCAGTGGCTTCCTCTGCAAACAGTCAGAATCACAAATTCCTGGCTTACAAGCTCACCAATTTATGCTAAGCAGCCGCAGCTGCGAGTGTGTGTGCGGTTGCAGGATTTGTGGGCGAGTGCGCTTGGTCTGAGTAGCTGGCATTTTCAATCAAAACATCTTGTTGCGCTCAGGTGCACGGGGAAAAATTAGCCATATTCATTGGGTCTTATATTTAGTTAAAGTATATTGATATCTGGACTTTCATATCATTTTGAAAATATTTTACAAATATTTTGGATTCAATAATTGAAAATATTTAAATTACGCAACTAAAGCTGTTAGAAAATTTTATAAAAATACGTTTAAATGTTATATATATTTTAAAGAATTACTATTGTTCTGTACAAAATATTTTAATAATATATTAAGGATTTTATTAAAAATATTTTAAAATATTTTGTATGCTTTCTAATCAAATTCAATATTTCAAAATAATTAAATAAGGCACCCAAAGCTGTTAGGAAATTAAAAAAAAATACGTTTAAATTTTATATTTATTTTAATTTATTACTATTATTCTATTATTTAAATATTTAAATATTTGTTATGCTTTTTTATAAAATTCAATAATTTAAAATAATTAATGTGAGCTGTTAAAAAATGTTATAAAAATACGTTTCAATTTTATATATATTTTAATGAATTACTCTTAGTCTGTAGAAAATATTTTGATAATATATTAATTTATTATATTCATATTTACAGTTTTACATAATTTATTTCAAGCAAAGAAAACTGATTCAAGTATAATTATTGCTTTTCCCTGCTTGGTGAACCCTTAATTTTATGACATTTTAAAATGTCACAGTGATATGCCATAAATAGAATCATTTTTCGATATGTTAAGTACCGAATGATTGACCTTTTTGACCGATTTTTCCCCATGTGCACACGCATACTAAAGATGCCAGTCGCAATGGTATGCAAATTGGCCCTGGCAGGCAGAATGCGTATGTATGGGTGGGTTTGGGCATGGAATCCTTTACGGCTCATTAGGACACCGAGTGGGCGGTCGCAAATGTCAGGCGGCGGGCCACAGAAACGACGACAGTGGGCGATTAATCAGTGTGTTGAGCATGCGCGGATCCACGGGGGGTGATATGGGTGATATATCACCCCCCACTCGGGTGAAAAATGAAAGAAATTTTGGTACTCAAAAAGTATGCAACAAAAAAATTGTTCTGATATCACCCCCCACAACAAAATCCTGGATCCGCCACTGGTGTTGAGTGTGCATGCGAAAGTGTTTGTGCGGGTGATGGTGGCATTAAAGTTGAATGAAACTCCTGTGAAGTTAATTTTTAAGTGTCGAAAAGGGACGAGTGTCCCACTGGCACACAGACAGCTGCAACTTGCGGCTGACCGCAATGTGCTTGAGGTGGCACAAAGATGGCCAACAGTGCGGCAGGCGAGTGCCAGACTTTCGAGGGCGGAAATCGGGTCATTTGGGCCAGGGACCTAACCACACGTCTGCAATATCCTCATTTGACCAAAGTCCATTTCCATTTGCCGTAGACGCAGACGTAGGCCAGGCAAATTGCGGCTGCCGGAAGTCGGCTCATTTGTCGCCTGCCAAAAGGGCAGGCTCCTTCCTGAGCGAAGGATTTGCAATAAATTAGACAAATCGCAAACAGTTAGCAATTCGACTTCTAAAATTAAAGGTAAACTACATTTACCTATAGAAAATTTAAGGAATAATAAAAAAATATGCAAATCGTTATGGTAATTCAAGGATAAACCTGGAATAAACTAATAAATATTTTAGCTAATTTAATTTTAATATATTTATCAACGGTTTTTGTTTGGCGGGTCGAATACTTAATATTCGCTTTACTTGATTTTCAATACCTATATAATACTCTATCCTCCGTATAACTGCTATAAACTAATAAATACTTTAGCTCATTTAACTTTAAGATATTTGTCAAAGGTTTTCGTTTAACTGTTCGTATACGTAATATTCGCTTTAATTGATTTTCTATTCCTATATAATCCTGTATCCTCTTTATAACTGCTATAAACTCAAAAATATTTAAGCTAATATAACTTTAATATATTTACGTAATACGTAAAATTCTCTTTACTTGATTTTCTTTTCCTATATAATCCTGTATTCTCTATATAACTGCTATAAACTCAAAAATATTTTATCTAATTTAACTTTAATATATTTATCAAATGTTTTTGTTCAACGGTTCGTATACGTAATATTCGCTTTACTTGATTTTCTTTCCCTTAAATTCTGTCTGACCATTTTTCACAGTTCCCTTGCGAGCCATAAAGTCATTTTAACCCGCTTTTAGTTAAATTAAAGATTTTTGAAATAACTTTCTATTAGATTAAGTGTTTTCTTGTTGATTTATATTGGCCATAAAGTTGGCTGGCAAAGCGCTTTACAACTGACACAACAAAACTAATAAAATGCACAAACTTTATCCTTTGACAATCCATTTACCTCAGTTGTTGTTGCTGTTGTGAAAAATCCTAAGCCTTAAATCCTGTAATGTTTTATTAAGGATTCGAACAATGCCTGCATTTTATTCAAGTAACCTTTTAAGTGAACCTGAATTAAGTTTGAATGATTCGAGTATAAACTCGATTCAGTCGTGCTCGAAACTTCACATCCGCGTTCGCCGAATGCCGCTTTCAATTGGCTGTGGAAACACTTGGCAAATAAATTGGCATGCTCTTGGGTGTAATTGATATGATGACAGACACATATCGCAAAAGAAAAACCCAAAAAATCCTAAAGGAGAAAGGAGCGGATACGGAAAAGGCACGAGAGCACACACTCACATCCGCATCCTTAAAACCCACACACATACGCAAGAGACCACCAAGGCCAGACACATATTGACTGTTGATTGCTGTAAATAACATTTTCATCAATACAATTACATGTTGTATGTGCGAATGTGCGGGCACGGTTATGTGTGTACGCTTATCGGCGAGCAGGCGAAAATTGAGTTGGAAATTTTTAAGTGCAAAAAATGTTTATGGTTCACTTGATAACATTTCTCAAGTATCGAATGTGCGTGACTCCTTTGTGGGGATTCTCTTTTTTTCGGTTCGTCTTTCGGGGGAGAACTAGGGGGCTCATATGGCTCGAAGAGAAGGTCAAAAAGGCCGGCAAAGTATAAATTTAAAAATAATAAACATCGAACTAAAAATGAGGACCCTTCCTACTCGTCCATAAAATACATAGAAAAGCCGACTGAAATTTTACACACTTTTTATGACCAACTGAAAGTGTATAAAAAAGGTATATCTTGTGTATGAATATTTAAAAATTTTTTTAAAATTCTAGTTAACTATTTTCAACCTATTTTACCTTCAAATTAATAAGAAATTTCCTTTGTTTTTTTTAGTAATTAGTTAAACAAAAATGTTGTAAAATCATAAAATAAATTTTCAAAAATAACAGCAATAAAGTTAAAAGATGAAACCTTTTCATATATTTATTTTATTTCCCACATTTTAATTCCTTTAAATTTTGCCCTAAAATTCTAGTATGTCTTTGAGCATCTTTAAAAACAGCTTCCTAGCCTTGACACCCAAGTGTCCGTTTCTGTTAAAGCCGATCCAGTCTATATTTAGGCCTTTTCATCTGCTTTCCTCAATCATATACACCGCTTTTCCTCTGCCAAAAGCGAGTATAAAAAGATCAACAAACACTTTATGAGAGAGCGGGGCTTGTGTTTCGGTTTTTCCTTGTTTCGTCATTGTGTACACTGGGAAAATCTTTTGTGAGAGGCGACAGCAAGAGTAACAACAACAACAACATCGACAAGAAGAGCAAGGAGAACATGGAGAGCAAAAACAGCAACGGAAACGGTGACAAAAACGATGAAAGGACATTGTGTCCTGCAAGTGTGTGTGCGTGTGAGTGTGTGTGAACGGAGACTTTGTGGAAACTTTCGATTTTCTTTTTTCTTTGTTTGTGCTCTTTTCATTTTTTTTTTAAATTCAGCTTGTCTGCCACAACATACAAAAAACAACATCATCAAACGGAGAAGGACTCAGGTGTTGGTGCCCAGGGACTCTTTTTTTTTTTTTGTATTGCGTGGGTGGACATCTTTGTTAGTTTCTCAGTGTGTGTGTGTCTGCTCTTGAGTGTGGGGGTGTGTGTTTGTGTCGGTGTACAGGTGCAACACATTCAACAGGTGCTTGAATCAGAGTCTGTTTTCGCTTCGTGTTCTTTTGCAGCAAAGTAAGCAAGACAAGAAAACATACGCAAGGGGCTGTTCCGGAAAACTCGGGAGATTTCAAAAGTTGAGGTTTCGGTAGTGAAAGGCATTTGAAAAATGTTAATTATATCTAAAATATATATTTTTAATTTTTTTAATGCCATTTCTATTTTATTTCTTAGAAATATATGTCTTTAAACCTATTGTATTTTTTTAAATACAAAAAATGTTTAGTAATTCCGTTAAAACATTAGTTACAATTTTAATTTCATTCAATATATGTATTTTAATTTTTTTGTTGTATGTTATTGGTTTTTTTACAATTTTTAAAAAATTTAATCTCTTATTTTAAAAGCCAAATGTATTTTTTTTTTATTCCAAAAAATGCTTATAAATTCAGTAGTATCAAATAATAATTAAGCTCTTTAAAATAATTTTAATTTCAACTTTTTTCAAATAAACAAATTTTTCATAGCATACTTTTTAGCGCCCAAAAGCCACATTTAAAATCTCCGGCGAATTCGGGAACACACCGGAAAGAAACGGAAATAAGGACACAAACAGCAATGCCATGGCCGAGTCAACAAACAGGAGTGAGTGCGAGTGAGACAGCGCAGTCACAGACAGAGACGGCAACAGCAAACAGCGACAGTGAGAGATGCAGAATCCGAGAAACGGAGTCGGGATGCTTGTGCTAATCCCCCAGTTCTTTTTTCTTTATGCGGGTGCCTTTGAAAGGACATCAGGACACACACACATAACCATATAACACACACAGACAGAGAGAGAGTGAGAGAAAGTCAGAGGACACAGACAAGTCGCTTACCTTGCCATTGACTTACAGACAAACGGGGCGGCGCTAAGGGGGGCGGGGCGGCGCCTTAATCATTGCCAACTAAATCTACGCTAAACTATATGTAAGTCTGCTCGCAGGAGTTGTGTCGCACGTGCTGAATGCCGTGCAGCGAGCAGGTCGAGTAGCAGCGCCGCGTCGCGAATCTCTGCAAAATCAAGAACGCCGCCGGAATCACAATCAGCTTCAGCTCGATTCGCCAGACGGGGCGATACTATGTATGGGATATATGGGGTGTATGATATGTGGGGCTGGGGCCCGAGGGGAACAACGTAATGACTTTAATGCCGCGATGACAGGAGCTATTTTTGGGGACAGGCCTCTGTTTTCCCCGAACTGACACATTAAGTGTCTTTGATAGGTTTCAAATTTACATTCCCTACAGTCGGATTTAAAACCTTTATGATAAAAAATGTTACTATAAATTTTTGAATGTGTAAATGATTTTATCGAAGATAGTTCATTCTTGGAGGCAAAAGAAATTAATGTATTGTCCTCAATATGATTTAATATATTAAAGAATGTTTCATACGTAATTCCTTTAAATATATAAAGATTATGACTGAAACTATGCTTAATAACTTCTAAATTATTTAATTCTTTGATGTAAAAATTGATTTAGGAATATATTTAAGAATGTAGGAAAAATATGACCTTTCACATGTTGATTATGAAGATTATGACTCACACGCCATTTAGCCTCAAAAAAATATAACTATATTATATTAATAACTTATAAATTATTTAATTCTTGAATGTAAAAATGTATTAAAGAATGTAGAAAAAATATGATCTTTAAAATATTAATTGTAAAATATTATTTAGATTATGACTCATACGTCATGTTGTCTCAAAGATAATATGCTATGCTTAATAACTTCTAAATTATTTAATTCTTGAATGTATAAATTTATTAAAAAATATATTAAATAAAAAGAATACCTTTAAAATATTAATTATTAAATATTATTATGATTATGACTCATACGCCATGTTGTCTCAAAGATAATATGCTATGTTATGCTTAATAACTTCTAAATCATTTAATTCTTGAATGCAAAAATTCTATGTTACTATAATGAAATTTACTACTTTTCAGCTTTTATTAAATTGCACTATTCTATTTGACTAAAACTTATGCCAAAGTTCAGACAAGTTCAACTGTAGTCGCGAAGCCAACACGTGACTTTGGGGTAATTACTTAGAGACCCCAATTGTCGGTAAGTCCCTGGGAGAGCGACAATGGATCTCTCCAACTGCGAACACCGGCTGCAACCCTCGACAACCCCGCTCAGGTGCAGCCAGAGTTGCCAAACATTAGGAAATTATTCATTAAAATCACGCAGAGGGTCGAGGGTCGACAGGTTGAGTGATGCGCCCCCCAGATGATTTATGCAGGGATTCCTAAATGCGAGGATGTCAGTGGGTGAGAATGAATCCGCAGCGGATGTCAGGAGGTTTTCATGTGTGAAGGGGGCAAGTCGCGGGGGCAAATGTCAGTTTTTTAGCATATTCATTAAATTTGTAAATTAATTTTGCCGTTCGTTGAGTTCCGTTTTTGGAGCGCACAAAAGTGGAGACGGCCGGCAGCACGTAATTCATGAAGGCGATTTCCATCAAAAGCGCTTTGTTTGCCCCGCGCCGAAAGAGTGGATGCAACAACAACTCGGGCGAGTGGAAAAAGGCGGAAAATTGCCAAGTTTTCCAGTTCGTAAAAACGAGAAAGAGAATCAAATCGAATCGCCTGGCGGGAGTCTGAAAATGTATGGGGAATGGGCACGGGGCACTCACCTGCGACTTGGAACGCATCGTGGGCTGGTACTTCCTGCGAATCTTCCGAGGACAGCACATGCACAGCAGACGCACAAAGGCCCTGTAATAAAAAAGAAGGAAGAGAAGCCAGTTGGGGTTAAGGAACGGGCCGCAAGGGGTTAAGCTAGGCATTCAAAAGCCACAAAAAAACCGAGGAGAACAAAAATAGCGTGTATGAGCGTGTACTTCTAGTGATTTTAAGGGTAGTCCTCGAAAAACTAAACGGAAAATAAATTTATTTTTTATACCTTGCCAAAAATAAACCTTAATTCAAAGTGCATTGAAAAGTGGGATAGGTTTAGAACCTTAAGAAAAATAATTAAAAATAGTTTTATTATCTCTACAGGAAAGATTAAATTTTTAGTTTTTATATTCTTTATTAAAGGTTGTATTAAATCAAATCAAATTCTTTATTTAGAGTAGGGTATATCGAAA
Organism: Drosophila prostipennis; assembly: GCA_037075205.1. Classification (NCBI taxonomy): domain Eukaryota; kingdom Metazoa; phylum Arthropoda; class Insecta; order Diptera; family Drosophilidae; genus Drosophila; species Drosophila prostipennis. The sequence goes on from JBAMCJ010000413.1 coordinate 1,663,156, forward strand.
GGAAATGACGATATGAAATATAGAGAAATATATCGAGCTAAATATCGTATCGTAAAGCTTAAACTTTAAACTGTAAAGTATCGAAATATTAAATATCGAAAAATATCGCATTGATTGATAAAATATCGATTTGTATTGATAATTTCAGGCTTCCCTTGTAAATAAAATATTATAAAAAAAAGAGCCATAAATTTAAATCACTAGATAATGAAAAGCCTCTATTCAAGTTCGATTGCCTTTTGAAGACCTAGTTTTTAGGATCCCCAATCTTCAATCCAATCCACTCCATTCCCAACTTACCTGCGGAAGTCCCTGCTCCAGCAGGCGTAGATCACAGGATTCATGCAGGAGTTGATCCAGCCCAGCCAGGTGACGATCGCCGACACGATCTCCTCGTGCTCGATGCACTCGATGCAGAACCCGGACAGCAGATTGACCACGAAGAAGGGTAGCCAGCAGATGATGAACACGCCCATCACGATGCCCAGCGTCTTGGCGGCCTTCTTCTCCTTGGCGAACTTGGCCAGTTTCCGCGACAGCGAGAAGTTCTTGCCCATGTGTCGATGGCGGGCCAATCCATTATTATGCAATGCGGATAGTGGCTCATCATCCGGCTCCTCGGGCGTCGAGGTGGTGGTTCCGCCCCCATGATTGTGATGATGGTGGTGCGAATGGGAGTGCGAGTGGCTCAGGGAGCCTCCTCCACCACCTCCTCCACCTCCTCCACCTCCACCTCCACCTCCACCTCCTCCTCCACCCGAAACCTGATTAACCTGATCGCGTGTGGTGCCACCACGATGTATACGCAACGTGAGCTGCAGTTCCCCCGAGGCCATGAGTACCTGTTTGGTTCCAATCTTCAGGGACCTGGTCTGTATAACAGCCGCCCTGTAGATGCGACAGTAGGTGAAGACCATCACTAGCAGGGGAAGATAGAAGGAGATGGTCGAGGAGAAGACCAGGTAACCCAGGTGCTCGGTAAAGGTGCATTTATAGGCGGGCATTTCGCCATCCCTGGCCGCCCGCCACCAAACGATGGCCGGAAAACTGATGGCACTCGAGCAGATCCAGACGGCGGCTATCAGCCCGGCGGCCCTCTTCACAGTCATCCTCATGGGATAGCTAAACGGATCCGTGATGGCCCAGTAACGATCCAGCGAGATCACGCAGAGATTCAGTATGGAGGCGGTGCTGAAAAGGACATCTAGGGATCTCCAGATATCGCACCAGTCGGTGCCAAAGAACCAGGTGTTTTCCAGCACCTCATACAAAGCCGAAAAGGGCATTACTACCAAACCCACCAGGCAGTCGGCCACCGCCAAGCTGGTGATGAAGTAGTTGGTGGCCGTGTGGAGGTACCTTTCCCGGATGACTGCCAGGATGACCAGGGAGTTGCCAAAGACGGTGGCAAAGGAGAAGAGGAAAAGGAAGGCCAGCAGACCCACTCTATCGTTGGGCAGAGCCTCCAGGAACTCGGAGAGATCGGGTTCGGGGGTAGTAGTGCCACTAGTAGCCACTGTGGAAAGTGGAGTACTTAGAATGGTGGTGCTGGTGCTAATGGTGGTGCCATTCGTGGGCAAGCCATTGAAGTAGAAGTAGACGTCCTCGGAGATGTTGTAGCTGCCGAAGAAGGGCGAGGGCGTCTGATTGAGGAGCGCCAAAAGGGGCGAGACCACGCCTCCTGCTCCTCCTCCTTCCGCTCCCTCCATTTCCATTTCCACTTCCGCCGACGATGACGACGACCCATTGTCCTCCACCATGGCTCGAAACTCAGTGCTGTGTCGCTGCAGCTGACGCAAGTCCCTGTTCCAGTTGCAGTTCCAGTTTCAGTTCCTGTTCCTGTTCCAATTTCCCCCGCAGTTCCTGCTCCTGTTCCTCAGACAGTCCGCGGCTGCCGGCCAAATTAATGAAGCGCATTTTCGTGTCCTTGGCCAGGACTCGTCGCCGCCGCCGCCGGGCTGCCAAGCTGTCGACGAAAAGAGGAGACCGAGAGGCTGGTGAACACAATGCAATCAGGACAAACTTAAGATAAAGTTAGGGTGTAACAGTTTTCAACAGAGTTACTGAAGGATTTTACTTATTTTGTCTATCAATTTGGCTGCTTTATTGGGCACTTTAGAGTAAAGAAAAAGTAAGATTTGATTTGTTTTTCAGTTTCATTGATTTATATTTATCTTGTGTTTAACAACAAAATAGGTGAAATTTTTAAGGAATACAAATAAAAGTTAATGAAGTCTTAGAATAATCTTTTTCTGGAAACTGCGTGTATTTCGTCGTCCAATATTTTTTAATAAAAATAAACATTTTAAAACTATTTATTGTTTATTTTTAAATAATTCCAATCTTTGTTTATATTTTTCCTAAAGATATTACACTAGTGAACTGATTTTATAAATTTGAATGCCATTTACTCAATGGAGTTTTAAGTTATCCAATTTTTAATTAAGAAGTGCTTAAATATTTAAAAATAAATGCCAAGAGATAATCCTTAAAATAAAGTATAATGATTTCGAATTTTTCTTATAGGTGACCACAACTTGACGTTTAATGTGGAATAAACCTACGAAAAATGTTTATTTACTGTCCTTGCATTTTTTAGAGATCCTTTATAACTTACTTAAAGTATAATGATTTTTTGGAGCCTTAGTACAGCGAGTAACTTTAACAAAACATGATATTCTAAAACGTTTTTTTCCAAGATCAAGTTTAGCTTTTAATACTTCATCAAGTTTAGATGATGTGAGAAAAACTTTTCGCCATTCTAATGAAGCTATTGTAATTGAATCGCTCTCGGCTCGGGCTATAAATTTCATTCAATTAAAATGTTGACTCTCGCAGCCCGCAGGTAACCGAGTTAAGCAAATTTCCCGCGCACAAAAGCTAAACAAACACATTAATTAGAGGATTTTTTGGGCTGCCAGGCTGGGAAATCAGGAAGAATTGGGGGAGCTCCACCTGCTGCTTTTTGGGGCCCCAAAAGGTGCGCAATTAATTGGCAAGCAGACACGCCAGATGGAGGAGGATTCTGCCAGGATGGCAAGAAAGGAAAGAAGGAGGCGAGTGCCACACAAATAAACAAATTAAATTACATTTCGAGTGCCAGGGTTGGCAGGAAGTCAAGCGTGCGACCACTAGGAACTTGAACTCCGGTTGGGGGATGGAGGATGGGGGATGACTAAGTGGATGCTGCCTTTGTCAACGGAATTTGACAGAGGAAGTCAACAACTGTGCAGCGCATTATTCAAGAGTCCTGGCCAAAGGAGGAGCACGAGAGTCCTGTCGGCGCGAGTTGATTGCTAAGCTTCGTACTTAATGTAAACAGCCGGCGACTTGGACTGCACCTCATGGCTACTCAATGGCGAGATCCTGGCTGCATTAAAGTCCTTGGAGCTTTGCACATCTGTCATTGGCACTCTCCGTTCCATTTCCCATTTTGCAGCGCGAATTTCGGTTGGGTTTAATTGAAGCGATGAAGATTGAAGCCAAACAACCACGGTCAGTGGATTGGGAATTAGGTACCTGTTTCATTTTGAATGCTAGCCAATCAGTGAATTAGTAACTTTTTTGCACTTTTCTCTTTTTCAGTTGGTTCTCAGTTATTAGAAATTCAGAAATAAATATTCTGTCCGTCAGTGTCCGTTCGTATAAACGCTGAAATCTCAAAAACGCCCACATCTTTAAAAATTTCGGAAAATTATAATTGCATTTTTTTGTGTTTATTAATACCTATCAAAATGTAGAAGTAATTTTTCAAATCAGACTATTGACTAGAAAGTTATGATCAAATAATGTAATTCAAGCAGAGCAAGCAGTGCAAGCAGTTTTTTTATTTTTTATCTTTTCTTCTAATTAGCACGTAATAACTCCTCAGGATTTAGTAGACAATGTGACAAGAAAAGTCTTATAAAGCTTAAGTCCTGAAATCATCAAAATAATCTTAACCTCTTTTGCCTGGTGACGAAGCACAATTATGTTCAAATTTGTTGCCTCATTTTTTGGGTCTTAATATGCGTCTTTAAAAACTGGGCTTAATTTGCAAATTTGGGCTCCTTTCAGGCGGTCTACAGTATATCATTTGTAACTTAGTTACGTTTCGTCTGTCGTTCCCGATTATCACCTGTCATCACCAGGCGGGGAGTAACACTGGATATGGTCTGCAGCCAATCGAGCGGAGAAGGACGAAGGACTCGTGCCTGGTGCCCTGTGCCTCCTGCCTCAACATCCTGGCTGCTCATTTCCGGGTCGCGTATGCCATAAATTCAGCTGCCTGCTGTTGTTGGCTTATCTCGACCCCCGAACTCCCGCACCCCCTCTATAAACAGGGTCCAGAACAGAACAGCACCGAATCCAAACTTGAGCCCAACCTGACACGTTTATGGTTTATGTTTTCCTTAGCCACATTGCAGAAAACGGCTGAAACAGCAGAGGCAGCAGAAACAGCGTCTTCCCAGCGTTTTTTGTTTAGCTGCTTAGCACAATTTCCTGGCACATTTCTCACTTGCTCACTGGCTAAAAAAGCAAACATTTTTTTCACTTACTCGCCCGCCTGATGAGGCTGTTGATGTGCAGTAAGTCAAAATGCGAGCACGGGAGTTGGCATAAAAACAGGGCAACCAAATGGGAAACACCAAAAATATGTGTGCACTGCGAAAAATATTTTTCATTAAAAAACTAGGCTTGGATTTAAAGGTTAAATTAAGGTTAAATTAACTAAATAAATTGATGAAATACTTATACTTTAACCTACAGAAAAAACAATTAAAACCAATAAATCATATTTTATTATTTTTATACCCGTTGCTCGTAGAGTATTCGTGAGAAAGTATGTATGTTAATACCTATCGAAATGTTAAAGAAAATTTGTAAATCGGACCATTCATTAAAAAGTTATGAGCAAATAATAGATGGCGATCCGATAGATGGCGCTACTTTCCAAAGACTGCTTGCTTTGCTGCTTGCATATCCCTATCTCTCTCACACTCACGCGATGAGTAACGGGTATTTGATATTATGTAATAAATCTTCAATGAAATATATTTATTTTCTTTTTTTTTACATATCTTTAAAAAAAACCCACTTTTTTCTGCGTGTATCCGAAATTCATATGAACAAGTGGGCGGTGCCCTGCAGCTTTCTGTCGTTTTCTCCCTTTATTTTTTGTGTCTGGGCCGAGAAATTTAATTGAGGCAACCTTTAAGGTTGCTGCTGCTAAAAGCTGGCCAAAACCGAACCAAAGCTGGCCGAAAGCCAAGTCTGGCCTCTATGCAAAATGCTTTCGACCAGGCCAGCAATTTGTATATGTGTGAAAAACCTTATGACCCTTTTCAGTTGTGTGCATGCGTGTGTGTGGCTGGGAAAAGGCAGCGGGATGGAAATGGTTAAGTCATTGAATGGCCTCATGAAAGTTAAGCAAATGCCTGTTTCGCATTTATATGCGGGTATAGCCACATTTTCAAGCAGTTGGCAACAAGAGAGAGATTTCTGGGAAAAGCGGTCACGAAAATCGTGCCCAGCATGTTGGCGAAAATTCATTTAGTTGCTAATTTCAACATGAATTTCATAAGAGTATTTCAATTTCGAGGACCCCGGGGATCTCTTTCCAAAAATTAATTCACTGCAATGGCGTTTCGACTACACAATTGAAATTGATTCTGCAGCATCGAATCACGCCAAATCACAACATAACATTTTAGATTCAACCACAGAGCATCGAAGCTCCGAGTCTCATGGCCAAATGGCCGAATGTTTGGCATGTATCTCCGATTCTCTGTTTCTGTGACAGCTGCAATAACAGTCTTTGAATTTAAATTGAAGTCAAGGCAATCGCCGTTCCGTAGACATTCAATAAAGTGCCAGCCGACGGCCATTTGTTGAATTTTTATGCGAACCGTAATTATATGAAGCGATTTTCCATGTCGCATTGTTGCCTATTGAATTATTAAAACTTGCGAGACGAGTCGATGTGTTTATTGAAATTGCCTGCCAACTGGCACCCAGAAAAAGCTTAGGGAAATGGAAAAGTGTGCAGGCTGGAAAAGCTACAGTCCAACTTCTGAGCCTTGAACTTTGGTGAATTGAATTTTTGTGAGGCACAAATACTTTTTGTTTCGCACCTTCAGCTAATTTAATTTTTTACTAAAAGAAGTTTTTTATATTTTTTAAATTGAGTGGATGGTTTGGTATTTAGGGATACAATCTTACAATTTAATTTAACAAACTATAAAATTGAAAATAATAATAATAAATAATAATAAATATTCTTTGTATATTTTTTAAATTGAGTGGATGGTTAGGTATTTAAGGATCCAATTTTCACACTGTAAAATTGAAAATAAAATTAAAATACAAGTTTAATTGTTGTGACTCTGAGATATTTTTTTTTGTTAATTTACAAAGATAAGTTTAAAGTTTTTAAATTGCTGTGGAAAGTTACAGGGATCTAATATTGTAGTTTAATTTGGCAAACTATAGAATTTAATTTAAAATTAAATTACAAATTAAATTTTTACAGTTAATTTAATTTGTTATAAAATTTTTAAAATTGTGTGGATGTTGAAAATGAATTAAATTTAAAGTTGTTATACTTTTTAAATTAGGTATTTTATTCAAAGAACAAACTATAAAATTTAAATTTAAATACAAAAACACAGTAGTATTTTATTCACTTAATAAGAAGTTGGCCTGTTTTTCCGTTGGGTTCATAGAGCTGCCCCCCTAAGTAGGCAACACAATTTTTACGGCCCCACGAAGCACTCCCCTGATGTCAAGTAATATGCCCGACTTTGAGTGCCACGCCCCCCCTACCGCCCCCTTGGAAAAAAAGGAGGCCTAATGCCAGAATTTATTAGTGCCGCTGCCATTGTTGTTCATGTCGATAAGAGGAGCCAGTCGAGTAGCAGTGACATGTGCATATAATGTAGGTGTAGGTATAGGGATCCCTACATTCCAACATCCATTAATTCCGTGCACTATCGCTGAATTGGAATCGCATGGCGGATAGACGAGCAAAGCCCCGGTGACATTGAACAACCTTTTTCTCTTGGTATTCAAATTAACTCGATGGTGAGCTGGATAGACTGTGCTATCTCTGGGCCCAAAGTATCGGTGGCACCCACTCAGGAGCTGAGCGATAAATCGCCGCCTAAAATCTTCCAAATTGCTCCCCGAGCGTTTTTGGCGTTTTCAGGGGATTTTTTCGTTTTTCAGGTAAACCAAGCGAAACAAAGTGAAGCGTTCGAGTGGCTCCCCTGGCGTCCAAATCTTTGACAATCTTAATGCGAATCCAAGTCAAACACACGCACTCGGGAAAAGCGGCGGGGAAAAGGCGGGTGATTTTCCGACTAACCCGAGCGAGGCGAGGCACTAAAACGACGGTAAATACGGCGAGTTAGGGACTAGGGACTCCGTTTTGGTTGGGTCCACAAATGAAATTTAATCACGCGCGTGGCGAAAAACGCTCCGCCATTCAAAGCGCCGATGTTTGCTTTATTTTCGGCTTTGCAACTTTGATAATGCCTTCTATATCTGGAGTCCCTTCAGAACCCAGAGCCCCTCGGTGCTGGGCTGCTTAATTATGTCACAAATATTTACACCGGTGGCAGAGTGTCATGGCACGCAAGGAATCTAGCCGGGGCAAACAGAAATCAAACGAAACACACGGGGGCAGGGGCCAAAAGAGTCCTTTGTTTTTCTGGCTATACTATATATGTATATACAGTTTTTTGTTTCGCTATCCGAGGCAATCAAGGACGAATAAGGACGGGCGGCCTGGCGGTGGGCCTGAAAGTGGATTCCGTGATAATGGCTGGCATTAATTTGTGGCTCGCACAGACAGCTCGTGAGACGGAATCGACAGCCGAAACTCTGGCCCTCAGGATTGGCACCCCGAACTAAAAGCGAAAGCAGGCGAAAACACGAGAATTATCCTTTTCATTCTGCACTCGCAAAAATAGCAATGCCTTAAAATAACCAGAAATTAAAGCCAGTGGGATTGACAATTATTTTATTTACGAAAAAAAGATTTAACGAAATTTTTTTAAACATTTTTTATAGATCTTCTTCTGATTAATAATTTTATATAGATTGAAATCGTTGAAAATTTTAATAACAAAATTTAATTTTAAATATTTCATCTTTAAAAACGGCTACATTTCCGATAATTTACTCAATAATAATAAAACACGTGAAATATCATTTTTTATAAATTACTTGTAGGTAAATACGCCACTGCAACTAATTCCTTTAAAATATTATATGATTTTTGAACGAACATTTTTATATGATTTTTGCTTTGGATAAAAATGTAGCAGAAAAATTTCATTCAGTGTGCCACTTTAAAATCCTTTAAATAAAGTGTATAATATACATTTTTATATAGTTTTTAGTTTGCTCAAAAATATACACTCAAAATTGTATTAGAAGTACCACATGACGTATACGTAATTTCAAAGATATTTGCTATTTAATCTCTATTTGTATGCCTAATAAAACACAAAATATCCTTGCTGAACGAAATTAAATCGACGTTATTTTATTACCTTTGCCTGAAGATTTTCCGAGTGTTTCTTCCTCTTCCCCCTTCTCGACTCTTTTTGTTGCGGAAATACCTATGGCATGTTAAAAGTTATTGCTGGCACACTCACACATGCTCCCCGAAAAGAAAGAGAGACACATTTAACGCGCTTGTCACGCAATGAATAATGATTGGACAGGACGACAAGCGGCAAGGACAAATACAGCAATGACAACGACAACTACAGCGAACTCTTCGCCAAACAACAAGGTGAATGACAACGGCAACATTCAGGACATTCAGGATATATCAGCTGTAGGCAACGCAACGTTGCGTATACGCACCGTCTGCCGGCTGTCAGTGAGCCAATCGAGCATCGGGCATTACTTTAAGTGGCATATTGCTCATGCGACATGTGGTCCCCTTTCCCCTTTCCCCCTTCCCCATCAGCATCTTGCCACCCTTTTTGCTCCCCGCTGTGTCGTGATTAATAATTAAATATTGTCACAAATTGGAAGTGGGTCACAGGACTCGAGATGTCTCTCGGTGCAGAGGAAAAAAATCTGCCAGGTTTTGTTTTATTTATCAAATAATCCAAGAACTATTTAGTATTTTTATACCCTTGCAGAGGGTATTATGATTTCAGTCAGAAGTTTGCAACGCCGTAAAGGAGACGTTTCCGACCCTATAAAGTATATATATTCTTGATCAGTCCGTCCGTCTGTCTGTTTCTACGCAAACTAGTCTCTCAGTTTTAAAGCTATCGGGCTAAAACTTTCCCAAAAGTCTTATATCTATTGCAGGTAGTATATAAGTCGGAACGAGCCGGATCGGACAACTATATCATATAACTCCCATAGGAATAATCGGGAAAAAAAATGTAAAAAAATAATATCTTGGGTGTTTTTGAACCTATAACCTCCTACTTTTGGAAATGCCATTTTTTATCTAATACTGAATTTTGAATAAAATTTGTTTAAAATCGGACGACTATATCATATAGCTGCCATAGGAACGATCGGAAAATTAGTGATTTATAGGAAGTATCTGCAAGGGTATATAGCTTCCTTTATTGTTTTTGTTAAAAATGATATATGGTATCTCCCCCAGTTAAAATGTCATGCTGAAATGCCAGTTATTTTGATTTGCGAAACCAGCCCCCGTTGATGACCAATTTCGCTGAAAGTTTTTCCCGTGCGACTTCCGTCTTTTGCTTTCCGCCTGTCCTTCCACTGACAAATCAAGTTACCAAGCGGACATGCGGCGAGCACACGGAGTGTCCTGGCAATCCTGACAGCCGTGTCAGCCGCGGAATGTAAAGGGAAATGTGAAAAATTCAGCTAAAATTCAGTAAACCCTGACGTCAGACGAAAAAACACAGGAAAAAACGCCAACTAATCCAAATCTCGTGAGCTGTCGAGCTGAGCACACATGAGCGAATCATTTGACCAAATATTTGCATAATTCGAAATCAATACCATAGCCACCCAGCACCCAAAACCACCCCAAACGACCTGAGTTTTCGAGTTCATCGCATACGGATTATGATTAATTTGTTGCAGTCGGCAGATGAAATGTTTACGGCTTTCAGTGACTGAGTTTTCCGCTGCTCTCGTATTCTGTTTGCCTTTGCCATTTGCTATTTTTTTTCCCGGAAAAAGGAAATCATGAGGGGGGAGGGGGGGGGGGGTGGCGTACTAAACTAACGAACTCCCCCACTCCAAACTAGCAACTTCTGCTCCAGCGACTCCGGGGATATAGGTTCACTTTCATTTCATCGTCTCAGGACGCACGCACGCACTCGTTTCATTGGGACCCAAAGGACATATTTAAAGTTAGTTTTTGATGAGTTGGCATGAGTTTTATTAGCGGCGCCCAAAGTTCCTTCCCTTTGACGCAGCTCTTCAGCTCTTCACATGCCGAATGAGGCAGCTCGATGAGCATCGGGTCTCCTAAAAGCCATGGGGCAATAAATTAAAAATGTATCACATCGCAGGGATATGGGATTCCGCCCCTTCTTCCGATTGCCAAAACTTAATGGGTTTTGCATAATTTTCGGGGGCGATTCGCGCTGGTTGGGTATGTGTATGAATTCCAGTCACATGACCGCATGAGAGATGTGCGAGCGCCGAATAATATGATAATAACATAAAGAACTCTGTCAGCGGATCCTCGAGCAAACATGAGCAAATTACAAATCCTCTGCACACGCCGTCCGCATCCCCAATTTCCAGTTCCCATAATGAAACCGAATCCACATCGCAGTCATCAACAGTGAAGCGAGGCAAGTTTGTTAATTGAAAGGAAAAATAGCTCAAACTGATTTGAAGAAGCCAAAAGAACGAGTGAGTATTTGTACATATTTATTTTAATTAATTAAATTATTTTGTTACCATTCATAATTTCTGAAATATTTTTGTATGCATAACTAACTAAAACAAATATTTTTTAATTCTAAAAATTATATTTGAAAATCCACAGATTTAGGAAAGATTTCCTACATTGATCATTGATTTATTTTATTAAATATTAATAAGGTAATTTATAAACCAAAAGCACATATTTATTTTAATTAATTAAATTATTTTTAAACCATTTTTAATTTCTGAAATATTTTTATAAGCATAACTAAAAACAAAAAAATCTATAATCCTTAAAAAATATATTTCAAAACCAACAATTTAGAAAAATAATTCAGTAATTTAGATTTCTTGCAGAAAGCATAGATTTATTTCATTAAAATACGTATTTACAATGTAATAAATAAACCAAATCGTTTTGCTACCATTTATAATTTCTGATATATTTATATATCCAAACTGAAGAACTATATCTATAATCCTTAAAAATTATATTTGAAAACCAAAAAAAAGGTGGATAATAAATCCGTTATTTAGATTTCTTACAGAGAGCATTAAAATATTTAATTTTAATAAATATTAATAATATAATAAATCATTTTATTAAACTTTCACGATTTATGATTGGCCAGAAAATCTCTAAATTAGCCCCACTGCTATCCACTCCCCACTCCACCGCCCAAAAAAACTCCTAAATGGCCTCGGCACGTGTGACTGTGAAACAATTTCAGTTGCAGCCCGGATAATTTCGATATAATAACAAGATGCCAAGAGTCACGTCGTTAGGGGGTGTGAGTTGCTCCAAGGACGAGTGAAAGCGAATTCATCAGCGGGCCTGTCAAAGACGAGCTGAAATATTGACTGCAGGAAAGCAGATAAGGACAAAGGACAAAGACAAAGGACACAAGGAGTTGCCCGAGGCAGATGAATATAGAAAGACAATGACTGCGACTACATTACTTTTCTTTCTTTCTTTTTTTTGTTCTCCCCACTAAATATCACTCCTCCAATATCGGCATTTATCGACTGCTCCTAATGGCCACGCAAAACGGCCACTTATAGTTTTATTATGGGCTCGTATCAATTTTGGTTTGCTGGCTGTCAGGAAAAAACAATTTTCTACGAATAATTTGCCAGCATACATATCTGTGGGGGCGTTTGCATTGGTATATCAATTTTGTGTTTCGGGGTACTGAGAAAAAGATAGTTCTAGAAGTGCACATCAGAAAGTTTACGGGGAAAACTGAGGCCTTATTTCTAATCTGCATGTTAAATTTAAAGAAAGTTAAGTCTTGATAATGTATGTGAATTCAGTGCTTGAAAGCTACTTAAAATTTAAAATGCGGACGAGAAAAAGGGAAATTTATTAACTAACACAATTCTTAAAGTGAAAGTTCTTAATTTATTCCCATTTAATTCCCTTTAATTTATTCCCATTTCTTATTCATATTTTAAAGTCCACTTTTTTATGATTTTAAGCAAAAGCTAATTGGTAAGTGTAATAAATATTTTAGGTTCCAGATTTTTCACTAGACATTTTAATTGCCATAAACTAAAATTGGGAATTAAATAATTTAAATTTAAATTTAAAAATTGTAAACTAAAGAATATACTATTTTCCAAAATTATAAAACCCATTATAATCCCTTCTTTTAAGTGTACTCTTACTAACATGATTTTCACAATAAATGTCATATTTCTTATTCATATTACAAACTCCTCTTTTTTTATGATTTTAAGCAAAAGCTAATTATTAAGTTTAATAAATATTTTAGGTTCCAGATTTTTCACTAATCGTTTTAATTGCCATACATTAATCTTAGGAACAGTATTTAAAAATTGATTATATTGAATTGAGTAGACTAAGGAATATACTTTTTTTCAAATTGTAAAATGCATTATAATCACTTCTTTTAAGTGTACTAGTACTAACATGATTTACACAATAAATGTCATGCTGTTGTAGCTGTGGCCACCGAGCACGCAAGTCCTGTCGGCACATAATGCACTCGGTTGGATTTCGCTATATATTTTACCATTTCACCATTTCGCCAGACAGCCGGGGGCCATTTTGCTGGAAATCTCTTGGCCGGCGGCTTATCGTGCTTGTGCCAGTTTGCAGTTTAATCGGGGCATCTTGGCTTGGAACAGCCAGTGCAGTGCATGTGGGCAACTTTGGAGTGACATTCTAATCAACTGCACATTAGCATGCTGGAATGGTACTTCAAACTGGGTTAAGATCCGCATGGCAGTCATGCAACACACATTTTCCTGCAGCTGATTAAGTTTCCCCTCCTCCCTCGTTGGCGCAAGGGGCGGTTCGCAGATTTTATGGCTAATTAAGTCGCAAAATTAACATTAAATGGCAATCTGCGAGGCACGGAAGTTGGAAGGATATGGCACACACTATATAGTTAGTATATGGCGGATCTTAAGGTGGCTGCGAAAAACTCATTTCGCGATAATTAGCTGAGGGAAGCGACGAAGTAGCCGCCTGAACCCCGAAAAACCCCATCAACCCCACCGACTGCGCTTTTCAGCATTTCTCATTTCGTTCGGTGGCGAAATAAAATGAAAATTGCTCATAGTCACCGGCAATATTCCTTAGCCATCTCTTTTTCTGCCAACTCAGGCAGTTTATTAAGGCGAAAATAATAAAAAATAAAAAAAAACGAAGAGCAGGCCAACAAAAAGTCTGGGTATTAAAATCCAAGCGAGCTAACGCTGCACAAAAAGCACACAGACGACGAGAAAAAGCCGAAAAAGCTGGAGGTAAAAGCAAACAAAAAGGTGAAAATTAGAAATATAAATAAGTATATATATTTATGGCAGTGCGGCCAAGAAAAACAAAACAAGGCACCAAATCTGCTTGGCTGAGCTATTTGCAATCATGAGAAATATTATTTTAATTTTGGTGTAATAATTTGCAAGAGAACATCATTTTCATAAGCCCCCCCCTCCGCTTTTCCACTTTTCCCCCGCTTTTCCACCTTTTTTCCTCTCTCTTCCACTTGGCCCCTTTTTCGCGTAAAGAGGCCAAATGCGAGATGTCTATCCTTGGCATGAAATGAAAATGAAAATGAATTTAAATACCTGAGCGTGGCTCGCGCCCACGTGGACCACCCACTGCCGGTTTTCCACCTCGTAAAGCTATCAGGAAAACACGCATCTACATTCATCCGCACTCATCGGGCCACCGAGGAAAACCCATCCCCATCCAGGGATCCTGGGGGGACAGGGACAGGATCTCATCCCATCATCCATCCTGCCGGTTGCCACCGGCGAATTGTCATTCAAATCTGTCGCATCGCCCACGGCGCCTAATGGGCGGAGCGGGCGGAGGGGGCGTGGCAGGGGGAGGGCGTGTCAAGCACGCAGTTTACTGCAAATTTTATTTGTTGCTGTAATTTTGAGCGTTTTGCGCTTACCGGCCGCCTGAATCTGTATTTACACAGCTAAAAAATTAGGATAATATTCTGTTTTCCATTTTTAACTAAATTTCTATAATATCAAAAATTATTCTGGAATTTTTGAACATCACTAATAAACAATTTTACATATGACAAATACAAAAAAAATTGTACAAATTCTGTTTTAAATTTTTTAATAAATTTCTAAATTATTAAAAATTATTTTGGAATTTTTTAACATCAGTAATAAACATTTTTAAATTTAAATAAACATTTTTACAAATTTCTGAACCAAAAAAAAACAAAAAATAATTTAATCAATTTTTAAAAAATATCCAATGAAGAATATTCTTTTATATTTTAGTTTTATAGATTTTTCTCTGTGTACTTGCCACCCTGCCTCTGCGCCTTTGTGTCTGTGTGCGTGCCGAATCTGTGTATTTGGGTTTCTGTGTGTGTGTGTGTGCGTGCCATTCATTATTTTCAATTTTTCAATTCAGAAAGTTTCCATTGCCCGTCGTTGCTGGCTGTTGTAAAGTGTTTCGTCCCTAGCGGAGCCAATTTTCGTAAATTTTTTGCAATTTATTACGATTTTCGTTTAATTTCGTTGTCGCCGGGCGTCCCACCCTCGGGCGCCCTTTTCCATGTGGCATTTCAAATTTGTGGCATAATTTCCAGGGCGAATTTCCAGAAGAAAAATGGAGAGTGGTTGGATTGGATTGGCAAGAAAACAGGCCACTCCATCGATTATTGCCTGTTAATTCTTCTTTCGCCGGGCGTGTGGGTGTCGAAAAAGTTTTGCGAGTCAGGGGCAAAAAGAAAAAAGTCAATTAGACCAATTGAACTGACGCGCCTGAAAATTGCAGGGCTCCAATTCGTGGAAAACCAGAAAGTTTTTCGGATGCCTCCCGAAAATTCAAGAAGAGAATGGACAATTCTAAGTGACAGCACGTGTTGGGAATTAGTTAAGTAAATGTCAGGGGAACTTGAGGATCTCGGAGTATCTCCGAGTCTGCTAGGAATGAAAATGAACAGCCGAGTCCTTTGGGAATTTGCCCGATGAGCCGGCAAAATAATGGAAACCCATTTGATGGCCGAGAGAGCTTGGTACTCGGGCTTCTAAGAAAACACCAGCTTTCGTTCTTCATTAGCACACACTGATATACGATTATTTGCCGGGATCACATCACTCGAGTATCTTCTCTGCGGAAAATGTCTGATTTTTCCTGGCTTACCTGGAACCATCAATTTCCCAGGCCTCAATCCTTTTTGGCCAAATGCCCAAGTCGTCCAGCTGCTGCATTAATCATCCCCCGTTTGGTCAGCGGCCAAGGCGGTTGAGGGGTAAAGGGGGTAGCAACCACAACAACAACCACACACACACACACTCTTTTGGCCAGGTGAGCTTCGCTTCGGACCCCAAACTGGTAGCCTGTCATAAGTTATTAACAAAACGACCCTTTAGCCCACATACGCCAAAGCAATTCGTAAAGTGCCATCACAGGCTTACTCACGCCCCCACACACAGATACTCAAAGCGATACACACCAGCATACGCACACACACACACATAGTGGTGTGCCGACTGCAAGCCAAGACAATACTTTAAGCACACACTCGAACAAGAGAGAAAGTTACACTGGAAATTTGTTTTTGAAAAAGTATAAGAGTAAAATAAACAAACGAAACTAGGAAATATTTATTAAATAAAATTAAAAAGAATTTAAAATTTAAAAGTGGTTAGTACTCAATGCCTTTAATTATTTTTATATTCGTTATAAGGATTTTTATCAAAAAGAAAAATTTTTTTTTGGTATTTAGTACAATAATTAAATATCTAAACTTTTAACAGTCCTGGCATTAAAATTATACTACATGTAGTACTAAAATGTGGCGTTAATTTAAAACTAAATAATATAGTAAATATAGAAAATATAGAAATATAGTAAGTATAGAAATATAGAAATATTATAAAGTTTTTTTGTAGGTTTAATTCTTCACTAAAAAATTCACTGTAATAATTTCAAAAGTATTAATTGAGACTCATCTTAGATAGTTTTTAAACACAATAGTTTAGAACTACATAACCTTAAAAGTTTGAATTTTTAAAAAAAATTCCTAATCTGTTTAGTTTTAAGAAATCATAGAAAGCTTAACCTCAGAAATTTTCTCTCACTGTACTGATTGAACAAACAAGCGTCAGTAGCATTTTGTAGATTTCGTGTGGAATTTCAAGTTCGTTGCATTCTGTTACATTTTCCCCGGCCCAAAAAGAGGGGGGCGTAGGATTACGGGGCGTGGCCGAAGGGGACTGAGGGGCGGGGTGCATCTGAAATTATGACCACTCGGACCCAATTTACTGGCAGTGTGCCAAGGACGCTGACGTCGCCGTCGCTGTTGCTGTGTGGCGGCTGACAGCTCATTGGAATTTGGAATTTTCATTAGTGTTACAAGTGCGCCGCCATTGAGACGGGCGGCCAAGTCCAAGTCGCCAGGCCAACAAAAGCGGAGAAAGGAGAAAAAAGAACGGAAAAC
Organism: Drosophila prostipennis; assembly: GCA_037075205.1. NCBI lineage: Eukaryota > Metazoa > Arthropoda > Insecta > Diptera > Drosophilidae > Drosophila > Drosophila prostipennis. The sequence goes on from JBAMCJ010000413.1 coordinate 1,679,973, forward strand.
GGTGACCTTTGCGTATCCAAATACTCACGCATGGGGCGGGGTCACCACTGTATAATGTATGTAAGTGTATGCGTATGTGTGCAGCTGAAACTGAAATATCCAAACAAGCTCAAGATTAATGTGCTGCGGGCAGTGCAGAAGTTTTCGAAAGTTTGGCATTGCATGGTTTCAGGGGCGTTGCGAACAGCATTCATACACATGTGAGCCATGTAGGAGATTTTAATATTCGCTGGAAAAGGAAAAGGACCTCAAAGCCATGTCTAATTGGTCCTGTCACTTTGAGTTCATTTGTGGCTTCAATTCACTTGTTTTATATATTAACAATTTTTAGAATTAGTTAGAGAAATACAATGCGTATTCTTACTCCTCTTGATATAATTCATTTTAACTTCATGTTTTATTCAATGACGGGAAATATAATACAAGAAGATTAGGATATCTCTCTTATCCAAATGATCTTTGAAATATTCATTAAAATACTGGAATTAATTGCAAAAAAATATAGTAGGTCCTTTTAATTAAATAAAACAACTAAATATGATACAATGATATAACAATGTAACAGATATGTCTTTTATCCTTATTCTGTCTAAAAAATGCACTAAAATTATTTATTAACCATTACTAGAATTTACAAAAACATAATAGGTACATATTTTAACTTCTTTTGGTTTAATTAATTTTATCTAACTTCTTGTTCTAAAAAATCTTTTTAATGATGGTAAATATAGTACAGAGTTCAGATTTCTCTTTTATCCAAATTCTGGCTAAAAAATTCCTCTAAAATTGTGTTATTATTAACTATTAAATATTATCTACACTGGTAAAAAAAAAATGGTAAATGTTACTATTTTACCATTGTTTCAATTATTTTTCCCAGCAAAATAGATCCTAACATGAAAATAGTAAAATCGTATATGGCGCATAGTTAAAAATTGTTTTAAATATTTTTATAGTAAATTCAACGATTTTTGTATTTGATTTGACTCTGTTTTTCACCCAGAATCTTTTGCTTATAATTTAATTTATGTTTTTTTTTCAAGTGAGCGCTTAAAATGTTTACTTTAATTTTGAAAATGGAGTTATTTATTGTCATTACAATCAAAAATATTAGTGTGAACTTAAAAGACCATTCTGCCAGGATGAAAAATAATATGGGCATGGCTCAGGGGTCAAGGGGCTAAGGTTCTGATACTATTTTGTGCTCGGGGGTACCAGGTTCAAGTCCCGCTAACAACACATTTTTTTTTTTTTTTTGTAATTAGTAATTTTTTAAATACAAATGTTGTTATTAAAATTGTTAAGGAAATGTTAAATATGCTTCCTAAAAACTTTTTACTTACTCTGCCTCAGCCGGTTTTCGAACCGGGGTCCACTCGCATCAGAGGTAGATGTCTTACCCATTGATCCATCGCACCATGTTACGCGCGAGTGGATAAGTTCAACTTAAATGTAAAGTTAGCACGATCCATAAAGCATATTACTTTTTAGAACAGAAAAATCCAACATTTCACTTATGCATTTTATGGAAATTTAATTTAATATTATTTGTATCTTGACTTTCAAAATAATTTTGTCAAATAAACTTTTTATTCAAAATAAAGGGTTTATATTCCGGATAAATTGCGAAAGTATTTAATCGGATCATAGAACAACATTGATTATACTATGTGTATAACTTACTATTTATAATAATAAAAACTACTATGGCGACTTTGATTTTTAATACCAGTAATATCTTTTCAAATATAATTCCCATCGATTTGATTATTTTTATATTTGACCGAAGGTTTAAATATCCTTTTTATTAAAATCAATGATTTATTTATTTGATTTAACTATGAAAAGTAGTAAATTAAATCAACTAAAAAAATATTTGATTTTACTATGCGTTTTTTTTACCAGTGTAGTTTCTTGTTTTATTTCTAAGCAACTAAATATTAATTTAATGATAGGAAATTGAGTACGGTATGTAACAAAAGTGTCTTGAATCCAAGTTCTAACCGTAAAATAATCAAAATTTAAGGAAACAGTTTGAAAAATCCCCTAAAAGTACAGGGAGACCGTGAAAATATTTGGTCTGCTGCTGCTATTTTTGGTGGCCAGTCAACTTTGGAGTGGCGCTAATGTGTAAAACTATTTAAGTGCCCACTCCCCCTTAGCCACCCCCTTTAACCACCTCCTCTGGAAAACAATGTTGCAAATTGCCGCTTGCGTTGTTGCTTTTGTGGTAATTGCACTTGCTGGTTTATTACCCACACAGCCATAAAATGTAATGCACATGATGTAAGTACTTAAATATGGCGAAGGCTCCGCCGATGCGTAGCCCCAAACATTTTTGACTGCTGTCAATGTCAGTAAAGCGTAAATCTACATAAATGTAACACCCATTCCCCACTTCCCACTCCCCTCGCATCCGCATCCGCATCCGCATCCAAAAATGCCAAATTATTCCACCTGACATTCCGTCGACGTTTATCGGGGATTTTTGGTTTCGCCAACACTGAGCAAACAAAAGTGAAAGCGGATTTGTCTGTGTTTGTGTTTGTGTTCGTATTGTGATGTGTTGTGCATACATTGTTGTCCCTCGTCCTTTGTCGTTTGTCCTGTGTCATTGTTTGCATGTGTGGCGGCCAAGTAAAGGCGAAACAATCAAGGAATGCGCCACAAATAAATCGCAATGCTTTTTGCATTTGACGCACCGAAATTTCCATCAAGAATGAGGGGTATCACCTCAGGCATTTCTTATTGCTACAGTGGAACCTCTATAACTTGAATTTTAATATAAGTTAAGGTAGAACAACTTATTTCCCTGAAATGTAATGACAGTTAAAGCTGTTCTTTTAAAGACTTGTTCAACAATTTTATCAAAAAGCTATAAAGTAACCAAAGAATAATTCGCCTAATATAATTATTTAAGCTTTAAGTGCCAACATATTTTGTGTTTCTGAAACTCAGCAAAATACTTTGCAAAACTTAAAAGCTTAACTCTATTTTCACTACATTCTAATTGCGTTACAGAGAATTCAATTAAGTTGCAGCTGGAGAAGTTCATCTGTAGGCCGTAAGGATTCGTAAGGATATCAGCATTTTCCAGCCTTAAGTTTCGGTCCTCAATACCGAGTGCCAGTGAGTATGTGTGGGTAAACAATTCCGCTGTGGCAAATGGATTTCCCTTTGTATTATCGAAAGCATTTTTAGCCTACCACACGCACACACACAAGCTCCCCGCCCATAAATATCCAATTCACAAACTATTTCAATTACAAAGAGGAGAAAAGTCGACTGGAAGCAGTGGGGGTACAAGTACCTGTGTGAGTGTTCTTGGGGAAAATGGGGAAAGGGGCTTTTACTATTTCTATTTTCCTCAGCCAACGCACAAGGGCCGTTACATGCACGCGGGTTTCCACTGTAGCGGTGGAAATTATAGAACTAAGAATTTAAAGTTCGAAAATAAATAAATATTATATTAAAGAGTAAAAGTGTAAATGCAATTTGGTTTGGTTTAGTAATACCTAGCGATATGTAGAACAAATTTTTAAAATCGGACTTCTCATTAACAAGTTATGAGGAAATAATGCAGGCCACTGCTTGCTTTACTGCTTGCATAGCTCCATCTTATCTAGCTGAGTAATGGGTATCTAATAGTTAAAATGGAAATGGAAAATCTCTTAAATGAAATGATTTTTCAAGCAAGCACAAAACACCAGTGATTTAAGCTCAAATAAATTTTACTAAATTTCTTATCCAACTAAAAATGTTTATGAGCAAATATTTGCAAAATAAATATATTGATCTGTACTTAAAAATAAAATGGCTTTTTAAGCTGGCAAATACAGCAGAGTTTATTCAAGTTCTTAGCAACCTCAAAATGTTTATGGGCAAATATTTGCCAAATGAACATTATTGATCTACAAAAACCACCATCAAATTGTTTTGCAGAATTCTCTACCTCAACTTTTAGCTGCAGGCTGCTATTAATTTGACCGCAGCTGTGCACACACAACGCTGTGTGTTTAGACCTGTTCTCCTTGGCTCCTCGCTGAAATATTTATATGCAAATAAATAGTTTAGCGAGCTATCAACCTGCCTGCCTGCGTGTGTGTGAGCGTTATTGTCATTATGCGTAATGTACACACATATCAGGGGGCGGTACTCAACAGGGGGCGTGTCATAAACAACAGCGCACACACACTATAACGGCCCATAGATTGCGAATCCTTCGGGCTCGGCGTATTATTACCCGTTAATGGTGTGTGGCATTTAATTGCTAATCTATTAGTGCGAAGACACAGGACCTTGAGGTGCTGCGTTCCGGATATTAGACATTAGACAGATTTAATTTGATTTAATTGCCTGGAATTCGTCTTAATTATAAAATCAATAGGAAAACAAAGGCTTGCGGAATTTTCACAAGAATGAGCCGCTTAATTAACCAGACTGCTGCCTGTTTATACCCGTTAGTAGTAGAGTTACTAGTAGGGTATGTTGTATTAGTAAGAAAGTATGTAACATGTAGAAGAAATTTTTAAAACCGACCATTTATTAAAAAGATATGAGCAAATAATGGAATGGAAATCAAGCAGTGCAAGCAGTCGCTTTGCTGCATGCATATCTCCCTCTCCCTTGCACTTCCTTTGGCTGGGTAACCGGTATCTAATAGTCGAAGTACTCTGCTGTTCAGTTTCAATTCATTGGAATTTCCTTTTATGCCAGCTTTTTGTGATGTGGTCTACAGCCGATACATATGTTATGGTTTTGTTACGCCCTAATCGACCGTAATGTAATTAATTGCCGGGGCTACGAGAAAAAAGGCCAATCAAAACAAACACTCGAACTATGAGGGCAAATAAAATTACGCAAAAAACAAAAAACAGCGTTAAAGGAAAAACAACCGACTTTCGGAATAGAATTTGCATCGGCCAAAAGCGGCGGTAAAAAAAGAAGAAAAAATTGAAATTCTGTGAAATATTTATGTACACAGCGACATAGTGACGCTGTTGACTTTCATTACCTTGCGCAAATAGAGGGAAAGTCATTAAAAATTTTAATGAAGAAAGTTTTTTCCTTTGTTTCCCGTTGTCACCGTCCGCCCATCTCATTCTCATCCTCATCCTCATCCGTCGTCTTTGGCGCCGCCTCAACTTGATATTTAAATTTTGTTTTGTTGGCAGTTCTCCGCTTTATTGTTAACAACAATTCGCGTCCTCATAAGCGGCATGATTTATTGGAGCGATAAAGCGATTAAATTGAAATTGATTTATGTGGCAGGAGCAGCGAGGACAACTAGCAGACGGATGCCTCTTATATCCTGATTATTTTCCTTGGCTTTTCTCGTTCCACAAGCCAAGTTCCAAGTAATAAAACCAAAGTAAAAACTTACTAATTTATGCAAAGCAGGCTTCAGTGCCGCCGGGACGACATGGCGTATGATTAACCCAAAATGTTTGGCCCTGATTTCTCCCCTGCTTTACATTTAAATTACCAAACTAAAAAGAATATCACTCGAGGCTTAAATTATTTCCCGCTGAGAAAAAGGTCCTGCCTTCACATCCTTGTGTATCCTGTGTGTGTGTGTTTCTTTTTGCGGCTTGTTTGTTCTGACCAGCAACAAAAAAAAGGACATCAACGCAACTAATTTGCCCAGCACAAATAAAGAGCCAAATAAATACAAGGGAAATGGACGAACTTTTGCCCAAACCAGCTTCGATTTTAGCCAAGTTTATTGGATCCCAAAACTCCTTTGGCTTTAAAGCTGCAACACTGTAGCCAAGAATTTACGGCGATGATGGCCCAAACGCAACTCACCGTCGGCTGCAGTTCGGTTCCTCCTATATCCTCTATATCGATGCCACACTTTCGGTTGCCCGCGGGGATGTCCTTCGACGAATTTTCCAGGACTTTATTTTCTTTTTTTATATTTTCTTATATTTTGCTGTCGCCTGGACGGCTGTTGTGGTTCTTGCACTGACGTTGCGGTCCAAATTGAATTTCACTTGGAAAATATACGAGCATGATTAATCACTTAACGAAGGCAGGATGGTCGCAGGACCAAGGATACAACACAAGCCGCACAAGCCGATCCTGACATGGGGCACCGCATTCCGTTAACTCGTTTACTGCAGCTGATTCCATTTGGCAGATTCCGGTCGGCCATTAGCTTTTAAGTATCTTCGTACAAAAATCGTTTGAGGTTTTCTTTTAATATTTGTTTAACTTTTTCAAGTACTGAAAACCAATATTCAATAATTTAATTCAAGCACTTTTCATTTGATATTTATTTGATATTCATATTTGATTTCACATCAGAATGAAACAATTTTTTTTTTAACTAGTCAACTTATAATTTTTTTTGAAATTCGAAATATAATGAACTTTTAATAAACAAATTAGAAAACAATGTTCTTAAAATTTAATTTCCGATTCTTGAGTAAGTAAGAAAAAACTATTTTTTAAAGTAGTTAACTTACAACTTTTTAAATTCGAAATATAATAAACTTTAAATGCAAAAAATTACTGAATATTAAACAAATCTAAAAAACAATGTTCTTAAAATTTAATTTCAGCTTGCTGAGTAAGTTTGACCAAAAACATAATCACCAGCTTTTAAATCACACAAAAATAAAATGAACTGCAAAATTTTACAATAAATTTTTGTTTATAAAAAAAATGCTTGTTAAAAAAAATGTGAAGCCCTAAAATCAAAAATACTTTCTAATTTATTTAACATATTATTTGAGTTTCGCTTTCATTTTTAAAAATCAAAATCACACTAGAATTATTTTAGATTTATTAATTTTTGTGTACCGTTTATTTTGCATTAAAGTAATTTATTTTGTAAAACACTTTTTAGATTAAATCACTCAGCAAATTCATTCACTCGCTGCGTTCGCTCGCGAAATTCATTCACAAAAACTCGATTTCGGGCAGTTGGCGGACCAAAGAGCAACGCGACCAGAACGCCACTGAAAGCGACTTTTGAAGGCGGCCGATGAAACGGAGGAAAGCACGCGGCCAGGACCTGCCACGAAGGCTCACAGCACGGGAGTGACGAGGACGCTCGGCCGCCGACTTCGTTTCGGCCAGAGTGGAGTGACGAGGATGCCGAGTGGCAGGATAACACACGAGGACGATGATGGCGGCTCTGCCTGCAAGAATCTACCATTGACGGTAGCAGCAGCAGCCGACCCACAAATACACTCACACACCGCCATTTGTTGCAACTGCCAGGATAACTCGAATGGTGTAGCACACTTTTGGGGGCCGCTCCTTCGGCACAGCATTTCGGCCTCGGGAAAGGGGTCGAAACCGAAAGCCCGGCATTTTTGCTCAGCTGTTCGCTTGGCGCCAAAATTCTTGGCCCCCTTCACGCAGACGCTAGATTGTTATACGGCTTTTAGCAGCCGGAAAGTAGAACAGTTTTTCTCAGGAGCGGTTCAACGAATTATACAAAAATAAATTCTGCAATTCCAAAAGACTTTAAAAATTGAAAATTATTTTTAAAAAAGTTTTTAGCTGTACAAAAAGATACAATTTTAAAAGCTTAGTCATGTGACATTAATTTAAAGAACAAAAGTATGTTTATTATTTACCAAACAGCCTATTATTCAGAAATATCTATACAAAAATGAGATCGTATGGTACCTTTTATATTGAAATCTTTTAAATTTAATTGAGAACTCGACTTTAATTATTTTATTTATTTATGTAGACTAGTCCTATTATTGAAATACATTTTTGCCTTTATATTATAAATTTCAACTTTTCCTTTTAAGTTAAGCTTATTTCCTACCATACAAAAATTGTTTGCCATTTTTTATAGAACCTTTTTTTAAGTATCTACTCCAATTTAATTAGATGATTAGTTTAATTAATATTTATTTAGAATTTTCACATATTTAAAATATAGTTTTGCATTCATAATAAATTTCATACTTTTTCTTTTAAGTTAACTATATTTTCTACCCTCTAAAACATTGACCTTCCCCCTTTAAAATAATTTATTTAGCAATAACTTCCCTTGGTCAATCCAAATATCTGTGTGATCCTTGTTAGCACACCCCCTTCCGAATTATGCCAAGTGAAAATGTTTGGCAAAAATGTGGCACATGAAATACTTTTCTACCCAGTTTGGCACATTAGGTATTTAAAAAGTTGTTGGGCAAACTTTCAAATTAAATACTCCGAGCTTAAATTGTGCGAGCTCCCCCGGCACACGAAATACATATTATATATTTTTTGAGGGGTGCATGAGGATTTCCGGGGGTCCTGGCAGCCCGGCCTTTGGTACTTGATGCTTGGCACAGTGCATTCTCCTCTCATTTATTGCATTTTGCATGTGCAAAGAGCGTTTTTATTATTTCGCCCACGTTCAGGATGTGTGAAGAGCGCCAAATTAAGGACTCTGAATTCTGTCTGCGAGAAGTAATTAAAATTGTGAAGAAAGCCATAATGCGAGTGTTTACATTCGAGAACTGCCCAACTAAAGCGAGTTGAGCACCCGGCAAAGTGTTTTAATTGAGAGCTTAAGTGTTATCCTTGTGCCCCCAGCAAGTATTCTAATATATATGTATACTCGTGTGTTGATAAATTTTGTGCTGCGAACCGAAATGAAAATGAAAATAGGAAAATTCAAATGCAAATGCAAATGGCAGGCCGCCTGGAATGAGATTAAAAATGCATGACATCAATTATAAGAAGTTTTCTTAATTTTCTTCCGCCCATAACTCACATCGGGTTTTCTCGCAGCAACTTTTTTCTGGAGAAGCCGTACAACTCGAACAACTCGACAAGGGCAAACGCACATGCACACATTTTCACAGAGAGCACATTTGTTTATTCCTCGATTGCGTACAAACATTTGCATTTGCATAGACAAGTTAAAAGCATCTTCTCGCTCCCGCCTGCCCGCCAAATCCCTAGGACACTGAAACAAAATCGAGGCTTATTCGGATGTTTTATGGAACTATTCAAAATATTGAATCATATAAAAAACAAATTATATGATACAATACTTTATGATGATAACAAAAACATCTTTAAAATAAGATAAGTGATTAATATTAATATTTATATACTAAGAGCATTAATTGTTATGGATAATAAATAAACATTTTTTTTTTAATTTATTAGAAATATTTTACATAACATTTGTAAAACGAAAAAAATTATATGATATGATATAAAATGTTATGAAGATAATAAAAGCTTCTTCATAAAAAATAAGTTATGAGTACAAAATATTTTTTACACTAAGAGCATTATTAAGTAATGTAAATTAACAACATTTTTTGGCAAATAATAAGTAATATTTTACATAATATATGTTTTATACATCTCATATGTATGATATGATATAATATCTTATAATGAAATCAAAAAGATCTTTAAAATGAAATAAGTGATTCATAAAAATAATTGTATACTAGAAGCATTATTCGTTAATGAAAGTTACAACATTTTTTGAAAGTTTATAAGAAATATTTTACATGATATATGTAGTTTACATATGTGTTATAAATATATGGAAAAATTATATAATATGTTTTGATAATAATAAAAAAATCCTCAAAATAAAATAAGCGTTGAAACTAAGAGCGTTATTCGTTAATGAAAATTAACAACGTTTTTTGGGAATTTATAATAAATATTTTACATGAAATATGTTGTTTACATAAGAGATTATGAGTTAAGAGGACCCAATATTAACAATCATGCATTTATGATATTAAATATTAAAATATACTTTTAAAAGCGGTATCTTAAACTATTTAATATCATTTTTGTTTTGCAAAGCGTTCAATCAAAACGAATTTTCATGGATTAAAGGACACTTTCATAGGTTTTTTGTTACTGCACGAGCGAAGGACCAGAAGCAGGAGCAGAACGAACTTCCTGCTGCCTGAATGCGTCTGAGTCAATGCAGCTGCCGCTGCAAATGTGTGGAAAAACTCCGGCCACCCCCTTTTCAGCATGCGAGATTGCAGATTTCATATGCAAATTTTGCACTTCTTCAGAAAATTATTCAAATTACTTGCGAGCGACAAGCGCAGCTCGGCTGAACAGAAAGTCCTTCGTCCTCGTTGTTGGCTTTTATCCTGGGCGTGGATATAAACAAAGCACCTTTTCCCTTCCGTTGGCCAAACAAGTCAGCAGCCTTGGCCGTTTGACAGCCAGCCATCGATGGTGGGAGTAAATGTTGGCCCATCAATCAGGCAAAATGCTAAATGGTAAATGGTAGATGGCAAATGGCGGTTCTCTGGTTCATGGCTTGTAATCCCTTAATATTATTAAATAATTAACTCGCCTGGCTGGGCTTGTTTATGGCAGCTTAGCGACCGGAAGTGATGGCGCCCAGACTTCTGCTTCGTCTTCGTCTTCCAGGATTTGGCCATCAAAAGATAAACGCAGTTACCGAGCAGTTTTGAGCCATTTTGGAGCAAAGACAAAGCCAAAGCCGCGAAACATGCAAATTAGCGTGGCGGCGAACGAGTTAAAGTTCGCTTTTGAAACGAATTTGCATATTTAAATGGCATTTTGCTCCAGACACTTGACAGTCTAACTGGCAGTTGGCAACATTCAGTGCTTCGTCCTTCGGCCTTCTCCTGGCTCCTTGATCCTGTCACTCCACGGCGACACGGTGACAGTCGGTGCCTCGTCACGTTTCTGTTGGCTCATAAAAGTGAGATTGAATTTTGAACGGGGTGGCCTGTCCCACGAAACTCTCCGCCGATTCGGAATTGCCTTAACTTTCTGCCATCCTATCCAGGGTGTCTGTGCCTAATAGGCCACATGAACTTGAACCCGGCCACGAGGCGATGATGATGACTTTGATGATGATGATGACGAGGAAACCAAATTGTTGCACACGCGCAGCGACAGCAAGTTAAAGTGAAAGTGTGGCTGAAAGTTCCTGGCGAAAGCGGAAGTCATTAACATCTGCTCGGCGTTGATTTAGTATGTGTTCTGGAATTTTATTTATAACCAACTACTCATCAGCAGATTTGGGTTCGGGTTTCACTGTGCATAATGAGTGCCCCAAGCGATTTAATCAGGCGATTCGAAACGCTTTCAACTTACCTTTCAGAGTTCAAAATCACGGAGCTACACCGAAAAAAATGATTATAGAAACTAAACTATTTCTACATTAATTCTAATCTATTGATTTTTAAATATGTTTTTATAAGATAAGTATTAAATTAATACTTTCGGGAGTGTTATAGTTAAACTTTTGGTATAGAAATTGAACCACAAAATATGAACTTTAAAACATTTAGAATAATATTATATTATTCAGTCGTAACTCAATACCACATTTTTATTTTGGACCTAGTATTTTTTGAATTCAACGTGAATCAAGAGCTAAACTATGATTTTTTTGGGTGTAGGGTTCAGATTTCGACAGTTTAGCTTTGGGCGATGGTAAGTGGATCTCTGGAAATGGAGAGGAAAATTACAAAAGCAGACTTTTCTAAAATCGATTTTTAATAAATACAAACAAATCATTATATAAACAGCTTAGCTTTAGAACAGCGGTCGGCAGCGCCCTATTAATTGAGCATAGGGATTTGCTCTGCCCACGCGCTGCTCGCTCACGTATAACGTAGAACAGCGGTCTGCACACACACATCGATGAGCTGCCCAATGCAAATTACTCACACAAATATAAAACAAAATGTCATCGTATGTGTGTGCCGACCGCTGCTTTAGAATATAAGGACAAACAGCTAATTTTAAACCCAAAAATTAAAAATAGATATTTGTATTTAGATCAATCCCCCTTTGCCCAATCATTTGGCAGTGATACACCTGAATTAATGGCCATCAATCAATGTTGGAAATTTCGAAATTATGTCATTTCCCCCCAAGCGGTTTGGAAAACCACCTCGAACCCCTGAGAGCGAGCCGAAAAATTGAGGACGAGCGCACAAATCAATTGGCATTCAGATTCGCAGCGGAGAGACGGGATGTTTGATTGACACAACGCTAATTGGCGACCATTCGGGTTGTCCATAATGCCAGGATTAGCAGGCTTCCACGTGTGTGCGTGTGCATTTCCATGTGTCCTTGTGTCCTTGTGTGTGGTAATCAGGAGCGTTGGAGAGCTGGCAATTTGTCCTTTTTCCAGATAGATTTTTAAAACTTAATAAGAAAGGAAGGGAAAGAATATAAATACCAATTAAGTTAGCCTAAAAAGCAGTTTAAATATTTCTGTACACATTTTTAAAACTATTTCTTATAAAAGGAGTACAATTTTATTTTTTGAAATCAGTTAAGAAAAATCAGAAATGTATATATTTAGATTAAAATCATATGGTTTAAATATCAAAAGATTTTGAAATCAATTGTTTCGTTCATTAGCTGATTATCCTTTTTCCCTCCGAAAACTATCCTAACTTTCTGAACTGACTGATGGGCAGCACTGAAACTGAGCCAACTCATCCGCTTTGCCCTTAAGTCGACTTTAATCCCTGCCGCTGAGCACAAGACTCCAGAAAATCACATCACAAACTTGGGCCATAGTTTGTTGGCCAAATAAATCACGCAGCCAAGCCACCGAGATCCCGGCAATCGAAAATCGAAGCAGACAGTTGACAAGGACGGGGAATGCACGCAATGATAAATCGAAAATATTTTCACTTGTTTACACAAAACAATTCGGGACGACAGACAAACGACTGAAAGCTTGACAAAAATGTCCGACATCTTTCCCTAACTTTTCCTTTTGACCAGACCAGCACTCAATAAAAAGTAGCGCAGACTCCTCCAACCACCAGTCGTTGTCTCTTGCACTGGAAGAAATAAGTCTAAAGTTCATTAAAAAATACAAAATTAAAGTTTACTGAATTCTGCTAATTTAGTGCTAGAGTAATAAATAAATTAATAAAATTTGTAATCTGTTCATGATATTTAGGACCGTTTTCTCATCTTCATGTTAAATTTAAAGCAGGCTTTAAACTCTAAGGGCCGTTTTCTGGTCCGCATGTTAAAGTTAAAGTACGCTTTAAACTCTGAATTTCCGTTTGATTTCTACGTTTTATCCTAACTTTATATTTAACATGCGGACGAGAAAAGAAATCTAAAGGTTTTCAAGGTTTTATCCCCATTTTAAATTAAACATGCGTATTTAAATTTAAAAATTCAAATAATAATTTCTTGTCATAAGTAAAAAATGTTCTTAAATTTGTTCCTAAAATTATTTTTTTACTGTAGGCGCAGCTCCGTTTAATGAACGAACAAACAGTCGAGCCAACGGAGGATTACGCTGCCAATGGACAGTGACTTGCACCACTTGCCCATCCCGTTGTCCTGCCATCCTGAATCGAGTTGGGTAAACAACTTGCGCGTCCTTGTCCACTTTGGGTCCTTCCAGCCCCACCTCCGCCCCCCTCAAGTGTTAATTGTGTGCGTGATTTAAGCTTTGTCGGGGCAGGAGCAGCAGTCGGGATCCCGAGCCACCCTCTTGACCATTTCGAATAATTGCTTTTTGATTGAGTTCAATTCTGCGAAGGCTTTCCTCCGCGCCCAACTTAAATTTGAATGTCCAATATCTTGGCACCCGTCGAGCGAAGAGCATCTACAATATACTTTTAGCTCTAAAGTAAAGTGATGTTCTACCCACTGGAACTTCCTAGGCCCCGTCGGCCACTTTACAGGGATTATGCAGGAAAATCAGGACTCATTCAGACGCAGCAGGTTCCCAAGGATAGGAGTCGATTGGTAAAACTTTGGACATTTTTTCTGCCGTATCTCAAGGATTACGCAGCAGAATCCTCGGTGCATGGCATACGATATCTGGCCGATCCAAAGATGAGGAAGTTTGAGAGGTGAGATGGGAATTAAGAAAACTCAAGAATAATTGTAGCCTCTATAACTATTTGTATTTTATTTTCGTAATTATGATAAATAGAGGACCTTACAAAATTTATAAAATAACAAGAGAGAACGCTATAGTCGGGTGGGTGTCCCGGCTATCTGATACCCGTCACTCAGCTAATGGGAGTGCGAAAGAGATGGAGATAGAAAACTTTGATCGGGTATAACTTTTTAACGAATGGTCCGATTTGAGAAATTTCTTCTACATTTCGATAGGTATAACTAAACACAACAAAATTGCATTTATACTTCTCCGAAATCTTTAAAAATGTGGGCGCCAGACACATTTTAGTATAGTTTGTGGGGTCGGAAAAGCTTCCTTCTACCTGTTACATACTTTTGCACGAATACAATATACCCTTTTACTCTACGAGAATAACAATCCACTTATTGCTATATTTTCTATCCAAGTTAAATACATTTTTTTTTGCATGACCAGGGTTATATGGCTGTTGATTTTGATAACCACAAGCATTGGTGCCATTATGGTTTACGTGGACCTCAGCGAACTATACCAATCGGTGCGAATTCAGACCACCATTAAGAACTCCATGGTCCCGATTTTCCGTGTGCCATTTCCCTCGATTGGCCTGTGCGTAAGGAACCGCCTGAATTGGAGGCTACTGGAAAACGGGGCAGCTGAACACTTTCTGGGCGCCAATGCTTCGGCCGCCCAAAAGGACCTCTTTATCAAGTTCTTCAACGCTGCAGGCGATCCCCATTTGGCCCGCATGAACGAAATGTCCAGTTTCTTTGCGAATGAAACGCTGACTGCTGATTTGCATATGTTAGATGGTCTGAATCTTCGTGAGGTCTACGAGTATATACAGTTTAAATGCGAAGATCTCATTCACATCTGCCGATGGCGGGGTAATCCAGTCAACTGCTGCGAGATCTTTGAGTACCAATTTACGGAGTCCGGTTTGTGTTTTGTCTTCAACACGGAAATTACTCCGGCATCGCGAAATAGAGCGGTGGGTAAACTTAGATATAATATCTTCAATATAATAAATAATATTTATAAGGACAACTGCAGATGGAGGACCAATACTATCCCCTACGTACACCTCAGTACGGCGAGGGTTCCGGCCTGGATATTTTCATCAGGCTTCACAGATCCTTTATACGTCCTGGAAAGCGGGGCGTAAATGTGATGATCAAACAGCCGCAGCAGTGGAGCGATGTAGTGCGCCATGTGCCGCATGAAGCTCATACCAGGATCAGCATGACACCCAGGCTTACGATCACAGATGAAAGAACCAGGTCCGTCACGCCGGATATCAGAAAATGCATCTTTCCGGATGAGATCGACAGTCCGCTGTACAAAAACCTGCCGGGTTTCGATTACTGGGTGGGAAACTGCCGGACTAAGTGCCACCAGGAACATGTCCTCGAGCTCTGCAATTGCTCACCATCCATATTTTTTCCCGTTAACGAAAAAGGTAGCCTTTAAAATGTAAATAAAAATATGTTGTATATATCCCTAATGTTTTACAGATAACTTTACCGCCTGCAAAGCTTCGGACTTTAAGTGCCTCTATGACAACAGACGTGAGTTATTTATTAGAACTATTATTTATTAACTATTTTCTATATTTTTTGTATTAAAGTTACCTTCAGCATTGAACGCCATCCCGAAGAGAAAGAATATGTGAAAAATGCTTATAATGAAAGCATGATCTGTGACTGTTTCACCAGCTGCACTCAGCTTATTTATGAGCGGGTCTACACCACAACTACACTGGAGTGAGTACATTTCATAGATAAATATTCTAATATTTATTTAAAATCCCCTTTAGTAATAATGAAACCGATACTGAGGCGGGCACAATGCGCATAGATATTTTCTATCAGTCTGGCTGGTTTATTCAATATCAAACCGTCATGAGATTTACGTTTGTGGAACTGCTAGGTTTGTTGAAAATTGTAATCCTTTTATAAGACAATACTTAAAGTGTATTTCATATCCTTTCAGCTAGTTTTGGTGGCATTATTGGACTTTTCCTGGGCGCCTCTTTACTTAGCGCCTTTGAGTTGGTCTACTACTTTTCCATTGGCCTCTATTTGTACATTCATGGCAAGAGAAAAAGTAGAAAACCAGAGTCGCGCATTATAACTATACCATTTGGCCAGAGAAAAATAACTCCCATTAAATACATTCATTAAACGTTTAATAAATAAAATTTAAATTTATTTACCCTTTTACCAAACATTTTTTCTGTGGTTAAAGGGATGCCTTAATTTACCTTCGCAAATATCTTTTTGGTTTGCAGGGTGCTCTGCCAGATGACTGACTTCGTTTTTAAGGTAGCTCTTGAACTTCCCCCACTTGATGCTTAGTTGTTTGCTTAAGACCCCATAATATCTGTTGTCATATAAATGCATCACAAGGCCCACAGTTAGATAGTAAATCAATTCGAAGGCACTGACCATAGAGGCACCCAAGCACAGGCCAAAGATTCCACCCAGATTGGCTGGAAATATATTTTGTTTAGATATATGCTACATTATCTAAGATCTCTCACCTATCAAATCAATTATGGTAAACTCCAAACTGGTGCGATACAAAGGAGTAGTTTCCACTTGATAGTGCACATCCACCTTGAAGAGTTTCTGCTGCGGATCCTTGGGGCTGCAATAAATGGTTTCAGATATCTCAGGAAATCAAGGAAAGGTTGGGTCTAAGTCTACAGTTTATGGGCTGACAAGGGCAGAGTGGTGGTGGCCGTATAATAGTCGAGCAGGTAGCAGTTCACCAAACAGGAACAGGTCATCCCCGGTTTTGTGGCACTGAAAAGGGCATCCTCGTCCCTGCGCTTATCGTAGCTGAAAATGTCTGCAACGAAGGGCTATAGTGTCCAGAATTAATATCTTCGAATCACTCTCACCATTGTGACGAGCCAAGCACCGCAGGCTAGCTGCATCGCATTCTTTGACTGAAAGAAAAAATATATTTTTAAGCACTTTTTAATTAAGCTTAAAATATTTGCTTTAATTTTACTTAATTACTTAATTACATTATGAAAATTTTTCCAATTATACCCGTTACTCGCAGAGTACTTATCATAATGTAGAAGAAATCTTTCAAATCGAACCATTTATTTAAAAGTTATCAATAAAGTCATAATCCTGGAATTCAAGCAGTGCAAGCAGTCGCATTGCTAGATGCTTATCTCCTCTCCCTCGCACCTTCTTTAGCTAATACCGGGTATCTGATAGACTATAGTGTTATCTCTTGTTTATTATAGTGTATTTACCCCTGTTGTTATATAGGAAAAAAATGGGCAGCGAGCAGTTGCACATCTGAACCAAGTAGGATTCATGGCATCTATTCAGGCAGTTGGTGAGCTGAAAGGGCTTCCCAAATCTCTTGGCCGAATCATGGGAATCCAGCTCACTCTGCTCGTCCGCGAAAAGGCAATTTCTTCGCTCTGGAGGAATACTACGCGTGGTCTCGTCCGTCCAAGTGAGATCAGGACGTACGGTTACGTAGGTCTCGGTGTTTTGGGTCATCGAATAAACAACATTCGTCAATTGATCCGGCTTCTTTATCATTACCTGTGATTAGTTTAAATACTATACTATTAATAATTAATTTTCTTTAGATATACCCACGTAGACATTATCATTTGCCTGCGAATCGGGTCGCTTGAAGCTTTCGTTGATGAGTAAATCAAAATTCAATCCCGTACTCTGACCCGCCTTGGCATTGTGCCTGGGATAAAAGTTAAAGCCCTCCCTCTGTCGAATTGCCTTGGAGCGGGGCGAAATCTCCGAGTTGAAGACCAAACAAAATCCATACTCCGTCTTCTCCATCACAAAGTACTCGCAGCAATCGAAGGAGGAACTGCGCCACAGGCAGGAGTCCGTAACCAGGATATCCTCGCACTGGAGGGTCATGAAATAGGCCAATTCGGTTAGGTTCACAAATCCCACCGCCTCCAGGTTGTCGTCCTCCAGCTGAGCCAAACTGGCCAGATAGTTGCCGAAGCGAAGGGTTTCCAATCGGGAAACCAAGGTGGTGAAGCTCTCAACCAATTCCCCGCTTGAATTGGCCGGCAGGAACTGCTCCTTGGCCGCCTCCAATTTGCTCCAATTGATGCGATTGTCCGTGCAAATTCCAACGGCCGGAAATTGAACCAGAAAAACCGGGTACTGTGGATCGTGGACAACTGTCTGCAGTTTTTGGGACACGAAACGCTCGGAGAGTAGAAGGTAAAAGAAACAGGAGAGGGCTACGCTGATGATGAGCAGCAAGCACCAGTTGAGTCTGTGGGGGAAGATTATACGGAGATTTAATAAAGAATTATATTATGGATTTAGGATTTTGTTGTGCGAGGAATTTCAGAAAAAAGTTTTGGTTGCATACTTTTTGAATACCACATTTCCTTTCACTTTTAAACACCAAATCCAAATCCCTGGTTGAGGGGGGATTTCAGAAAAAAATATTGTTTGCATACTTTTTAAATACCACATTTCCTTTCACTTTTTAACCCCAAATCCTTGGTTGTGGAAAGATTACAGAAAAAAATTTTGGTTGCATACTTTTTGAATACCACATTTCCTTTCACTTTTCAACCTCAAATCCAAATCCCTGGTTTTGGGGGGATTTGAGATCAAAAGGTTTATTGCATACCTTTTGAATACCACATTTCCCTTCACTTTTCAACCCCAAATCCAAATCCCTAGTTGTGCGAGGGATTTCAGAAAATAATGTTGGTTGCATACTTTTTGAATACCACATTTCCTTTCAAATATTTTGAGAAAAACCAACCTCTCCACATTGTGCAGCTGCGGATCGTAGAGATAGCGAACACAGTGAATCGTTGACTTTTCGCAATAGCTCCGAAAATGGACCCTTAGCAAGTCGACGAGGCACTTGTCACTGCTAGTGCCACCGAAACTAGTTGCCTCCAGCGATTTATCTCCCTTGGCCATCCCGAAACCGAGTCACTCAATCACTGAGCTTTTCGCCGGCATTCGGGGAACCCTTTTATGGCCAGAGTCCAACTTGTAATTGCAGCGGGCAAAGTTTCACCCGGATAGGCCATCCATTATGGCTCACAAGCTTTGTAATTGAGTAGTTATGTTTTCCGGCCGTTGATAAGGCCGCCGACAGAAGTGGCTGACGAACTCATTGATTAGCGGGCAGAACTGCCAATTAGCCCCCGATTTTCCCACAGTCATAGTTCAGCCGTTGAGCGAAATGAGTGCCATTGCGTGGAAGCCAGAACCTTCCTTCGAGGATAATGATGATGACCAGCGGGAGTCCAAGAAGCAGAAGAAAAAGGGCGAGAATGGATGGGCTTCGACCAGGAGGTGAGTGATAATGATACCTACCTAAAATAGAAATCAGTGCACTTCAAAAAAATCAAAAAACATAATAAATACCAATGAGAAAAAGCCTAAAAGTATGCAATGATTTAAAGATGGTCGCCTTCGTGTATAAATTAATATCAATTTTGAGTTAAAAATATTTTGCTGCATACTTTTAGACACCCCTTTTGACATTTAAAAGTGAAATCAGTGTGTTTATTTCGCTCCCCTATATCTTTTTATTAATTTAATTCATTGCAATCCCAAAAATCCCCCTGTTATCTCCCCGCAGATACGCTAGAATCCCACTGAAATTAATCGCTCTCTTAGCCACAGTCTACGTGAGTGTTTTGTCCTCGGAGCGGTATTTCTATTACTGGGTGCAGACCTCCATCGAAAGGACCGATGTGCATGTGTCTGAGATCTATTTTCCTGCAGTGACCATTATCCCGATTAATTTCACCATGGTTAATATCTCAAAGAAATCGCAGCGGTTCGCCGAGGCCTATAATTTGGTACAGTCCGTGATCTGGAAGACTCCGATGTCGGCTCGCCTGACGGAGGAGAACTTTGCGGAGTTCTCCGACTACGATAATTGGAACTTTCAGACCTGGGGATTCCTCGAGTCCTGGCAATTCAATTGTAAGCACTTCTTCACCGAGTGCCACTGGCGTCACAAGCCAATGAACTGCTGTGATATCTTCCGGCCTGGAAAAACATTGAATGGATTCGCGTTCGAGTTCAATACGAATCTGTCCAAGGCCAGAGAGGAAACCTGGCCTTGGTCAGTGGCTGCATCGGGATCCAATAGCGGTTTGAATGTGAAGATCAAACGGCAGCACAGCCAGTTTACAGTGAATACTCTGGGGGTGAGTATAATGAATAATATAAAATATATAATAATATATGGGGTACTGCACAGAAAAAAAATTGACAACATATCAGATTGATATGTGCTGGTCAATTTTATATTTTTTAAAGATCAAGTTAATCATATCATTTTGATATGATTAAAGATTTTGTTTACCTTATTTTTCATTATTTCTTCAAAAAATACTACATTTGGTATTTAACATGATATGATAAAATATCAATAATAAATTAATAATAAATTTGACATAAATCATATCAGGTAGAATTGATCCTATTTTAAATAGATTTTTTTCTGTGTGTTTAATACCAACACTCAACAGGTTATAATACACGAACCAACTCAGTTTCTGGGCATGAGCATTGACTATTCCTCGGAGGATCGTATCGTGGTTCCGGTAGAACCGCTCCGTTTTACAGCCGAAATAGATGTCAAGGCACGTCCCATTCAAATGCGTCGCTGCTATTTCGAGGTAAGAATTAAGATAGAACAATGAATATTGAACTCAAACCCTTAATTAATACAAATTTTAGAGCGAAGTCGACGATCTGGATCAATCCCGTTCGGAGTGCATCTACAAGTGCCACTTTAGGTACATTCTTGACAAGTGCAACTGTTCCATACATTTACCAAAGGCCATTAATTATGGAGAAAATGTTACCAGTTCGAGGGAAAGCAGTGATCGGAGGCTTTGCGGCGTTAAGGATCTCTACTGCTTTAATAAACACAAACGTGGGTCCTTACTCTGAAATTATATTAGAATATTTTCTGGTAAAATAATATTTTAAACCTCTTTTTCAACTAGTTACCCTATTTTCTATGAGCAACATCATAGAGGAGTCAAGGGATAACGTATTTACCACCCTTGATTGCGGCTGCTTTCCCCAGTGTGATCACACCCAGTACCACACTTCGACTTACACCGAAAGATTGAGTACCCACACTGCCCACGCCTCGGAAATCGAGATAGATGTGTATTTTCAGGAGGAAACCCTGTTCTCCTATCGCTCCATGCTGCGCTTCACCCTCATCGATCTAATGGGTAGGTTCGGGACTCTATCGTATCTCCGATTTAAAATATAAACCTCTGTAACCCACAGTTTCCTATGGAGGAATAGCAGGTCTGATCATGGGCATCTCGGTTCTAGGCTGTTTCAATAACTTCTTGGATAACTTTTCCTGTTGTCGTCTACCCCATGATTCCTAAGTGAAACTGGGAAATCTCAACCATCTGCAGCTGGGTTCTCACGTTTCCTCACTTAGGGGCTGTCCATATATTACGTAATCACCATTTTGAAGATATTTGACCCCCCCCCCCCATGTAATCAATTCTTCATACAAAAAAAAAATTGTTTTGCACTAGAGTAATCATTTGGTTGACCCCCTCCCCCCCCCTACGTGATTACGTAATATATGGACAGCCCCTTACCTGTAACCGAAGCATTATAGCATTATACACCTGGTTCTTGGGACACACACATAAATAAATCGAGAACAAAAACGCATTAGGAGAATCGTTTCGAGTTTAACTACCTGCGTAGGCAGTGGAAAGTTTTCAATTGCAGCCCCAACCAGACATAATAAAACCCAGGGGTATCGAATGTATATGTATACAAATCCAGAAGGTTTGTTTACATGCACTTGGAAAATATGATTTATACAAAATATAAAAATAAATATATGAAACTCCCAATTAACTCTCCAAAAAATTCCAGAAAAAATTATGTTTATTTTAACAGTACGATTTTGGTTTAAAAATTAAGTTTATTTTAAAAGTAGGATTTTATTGTGAAATAATCCTCTATTCTTTTAGTTTAAAAAGAAGAAATCGACAATATTCTTTTAAAATAAAGTTTATGTTAAAAGTAGGATTTCATTGATAAATATTCCTCTTTTCTGTTAGTTTAAAAAGAAAAAATCGAACATATTCTTTAAAAATTAAATTTTTTTTTAAAGTACAAAAACAATCCCCAATTCTATTTATTAGTTTAAAAAGAAGAAGTAGAAAATAATCTTTCAAAATGTTTTTTATTCCCATAATTTTTTTAAAGTGCATATATACTATCCGCAGATGTGCTGCGTTTGCTAAACATTTGAATACTTGTATTAATCTCTTTAAAAAAAGAATAACGAATAATTTGCCAGAGATTAAAGGGGAGCAGCCTTATCAGCAGCTCAGTTCTTATAGAGGTTATTAGACGGCATCCAGAAATTCTTTGTTGTCCACTTGTCCACAGAAGCATTAAATGCTTGGCGTCACAAAGGAATTAAATGTTTGTAGCGCAGCATAAAAAACGGGATCGAGAAGCATAATCTCGTCTTGGAGACCGAGACCCCGTCAGGTACCAAGTCCAATTGCCGAACCCAAATCGGTTCCCTCGCAGGGGTATAAATAGTGGCTGTCAGGCCCTATTTCTGAACAGTCTTCGCTCGATCGTTGGACAAACAAGTTAAGGAAAGCAGAAATGAAGGTTTTCGTTGCCATCTGTGTGCTGATTGGACTGGTGAGTGTTTGAACACGATAACCCTGGGAACCCAGAATCCCAAATCCACAAATCTAATATAATATTCTTTCTTTGGGTTAAAGGCCTCCGCTGACTATGTCGTGAAGAACCGCAACGACATGCTGGCCTACCGGGAGGAGTGCGTGAAGGAGCTGGCCGTTCCCGCCGATCTCGTGGAGAAGTACACCAAGTGGGAGTACCCCAATGACACCAAGACCCAGTGCTACATCAAGTGCGTCTTCACCAAGTGGGGCCTGTTCGATGCCCAGACCGGCTTCAATGTGGAGAACATCCACCAGCAGCTGGTGGGCAACCACGCCGACCACAACGAGGCCTTCCACGCCACCCTGGCCGCCTGTGTGGACAAGAACGAGCAGGGATCCAGTGAGTGCGAGTGGGCCTACCGCGGAGCCACCTGCCTGCTGAGGGAGAACGCCGCCCTCATCCAAAAGAGCCTGGCCCCCAAGGTTTAGAGGGTGCTAATGCGGCTGCCATACTGATAAGCATTAATTTAGTTAATAAAGTAATTGATTTCCGACAAACTTTTGTTCGTTCGTCTTTAAGTCACCGGAAGAAAAAAAGGTTTCTTTTAAAAAATAAATTGAAATATATAAAGGGAGTTATTTCTAGAGAGCCTTAGGAATCCATGTGGGAAATATACATAAAATAACACTAGTTTACAAAATAATTTTTTCAAAATACACCAAAAAGGATGATTCCTGGTGGAGTTGTAGATCACAATATACTGAACGTATCCTATTCTGTCCTATTTCTTCGGCAAAGTTTTTGATTTAGCGTAACTCAAGATATACATAAAAACATGGTCATACTAAAAACAAATTTTATTACTGTAGAGTAAAAATTTAAATATTTCGGAAAAGTAAAAATGCAGTTTTATTGTGTTTATTAATACCTATCGAAATGTAGAAGAAATTTTTCAAATCGGACCATTCGTTAAAAAGTTATGCGTAATCAAAGTTTTCTATCTCCCTTTAGTTGAGTTCTATCTCAATTAAATAAATCAAAACAAGAGAGAACGCTATAGTCGGGTTGGTGTCCCGACTATCTAATACCCGTCACTCGGCTAAAGGGAGTGCGAGGGAGATGGAGATATGTATAAACTTTGAACAGGCCTAACTTTTTAACGAATGGTCCGATTTAAAAAATTTCTTCTACATTTCGATAGGTATAACTAAACACAATAGAATTGCATTTATACTTATCCAAAATCTTTAAAAATGTGGGCGCCAGACACATTTAAGTATAGTTTGTGGGCGATTATGGGTGATTGTGGGCGTTAGAGGGGGCGTGGCGATCTGCTGAAATAAACTTGCGCTGCGTAGGAAGCCCAAGAATATGTGTTGGTAATCCCAACTTTCTAGCTTTTGTAGTTTCCGAGATCACAGCGTTCATACAGACAGACAGACGGACAGACGGACAGACGGACATGGCTAGATCGGCTCGGCTAGTGATCCTGATCAAGAATATATATACTTTATGGGGTCGGAAACGCTTCCTTCTAGCTGTTACATACTTTTGCACGAATACAATATACCCTTTTACTCTACGAGTAACGGGTATAAAAACGTTCACCTACCGACATAGAAAAAAAGAAAACATGTATAGTAATTCCAAGTTTATTCCAATTATCTGAAACCTATACTTTTTCTCCCCCAAGTGTGGTTTTGCCAGCTAATGAATCCCGTAGCAAACTTTTCCCATTCGTCATGCTGCTTTACACCAGGGAACTTGTGGCTCCGCGGCCAAAACAAGGACTACTCCGATTCCGAAACAAGCCACCTGGTCTGACGTACAGGCAGAGGTTCGCCCACTCGTCCATCCATGGAATGCAGCACGTGTTCGGGGAGCGGCATCTCTGGCAGCGCTGCCTGTGGCTCACCATCGTCCTGGGAGCGGGCATCACTGGATTCAGTCTGTACACCGTGCTGAGGCATCGCCATAGTGAGCAGCTACTGGTCAGCCTGATAGACAGCACCCAGTTGCCAGTCTATCACATTGATTTTCCAGCGGTGGCCATTTGTCCATGGAGCCACGTCAACTGGGAAAGAGCACAAGCAGCAATACACCGATTCCTGCCCAGAAATCCGAATGCAGACCTGCGGGAGACATTCCGCCAGCTACTCGTCGTCCTGGATTTAGTAACATTTTCCAATTTCAACAGGGCAAAGGATCTGGAAAAACGAAATCTTACTGGAATGGGCTTTCTGAAGATGAAGCAGATGATGAACTTCTTGGCCTATCGATGCGATGAGCTGTTTGTCCCCGAATCCTGCGTCTTCGATGAGACTCCCTACGATTGCTGCAAGCTCTTCGTGCCGGAACAAACGGAGAAGGGTCAGTGCTTGGTGTTCAACTCTCTGATTTCGGAGCACTCCCGGAAAAAGCAGCTAACCAACAAGTTTTATCCCTACAAGTTGAGCACCGCTGGCGAAGAATCAGGCCTTAAGTTTACGATCAATGCAAGCTATACCTTCGTGAAGGCGGGCGAACCTCTTCCCTTTGGAATGAATGTAAGTACTTAATAAAATCCTGAATAATAGTAAACAATAGTATACAATAGTAAATTCCATTTTCCAAAAGCTAATGATAAAGGAACCAAGACAATGGTCAAATCAGATGATGTACCACCTCTATCCGGATACGGAAAACTTTGTAGCTGTGCATCCAATGGTGACGGAAACCTCGCCAAACACCTATGAAATGAGTCCCAGCAAGAGGCGTTGCTACTTTGATGTGAGTAAAGGTTCTTAACCATAAGCGAAAACCAATATGAAGTTATATTTTTGCGTAGAACGAGAAAAACCCCAACTACCAGGACTCTTCATTGACCTATAATCGGGAAAATTGTCTGGTTATGTGCCTTCATCTAGTCGTTTTGAAAACCTGCAACTGCTCCACGCCTGTTTTCCTGCCGCCCATTGGTAGACATGGGAAAACTTTATATCTATATTAACTATACTCATAAGTTTCCCTTTTCAGAGGGCATTCGAGAGTGTGGAATTGTGGATGCCTCATGTCTGGGCGGAAATGCCGATATTTTCAGCTATGTGAAGATGGGCGAGCAGGATAAATACATTAACGACTCGAGGCGAGGACACTTTTGTGACTGCCCAGATAATTGCAACTCGCGGCAGTACAAAATGACGCTGAATGTGCGCAAGTTGGATTAGTAAGTCGAGTGTATAACTTCTTAACATACAGCTTATAAAATTTCCTGCTATTAAAGCCCAAAAAACTCTACCGAGACGTTGATTAAAGGACAGATTTATTATGGCCAGCGTGTGATGACCAAAATCATAACGAAACTCAAGTACACTAATCTAGATCTGCTGGCCAACTTTGGTGGCATCATAAGTCTTTACATAGGGGCCTCTGCATTGAGTTTCATAGAACTTGCGATTGTGCTTGGCAAACTGATGCGCGTATTCGTTAAAGATGCCTACGCCAAAGTAAAAAGAGTGTACTAACTAGCTTACTAGGAAAAATCGTGTATAATTTACGCCATAAACAAATAAATGAAGAGAGTTCCCGGTAGAAAAACCCTATTATTTCTGTTTAGTCTCCTGATCCGTCGGGTAGCGTATATAGATGGCCGGGTGTGGCACGTTGGCCGGTGTCTCTGGCAGTTGGTCCAAGTAGGAGCAGCCGATGGCCAGGGCGGAGCCATCGGAGCTAAAGTTGAGCGTGGAGATGGAGGTGTCGTATTCGTGGAACTGGCACAGGCGCTTCTTGTTGAAGCCATCCCAAATGTTCACAATGCCATCGGAACCGCCGGTGGCGAAGGTCTGGTAGACATTGTGGAAACTCAGGGCATTCACCGGGTAGATAAGCTCGATGTTCTGCTCCCGGTTGCGGTGGCACTTGAAGGCGAACTTGCGGCGCTGCACCTCGGGATCGTGATCCAGATACTCGACGGCCACGCGGCCCTCGATGGAGGACATCACGTAGCCCTCCTTGTTGGGAAAGAGGCGAATGCAGCGGGTCTGGTACTTGAGCGAGGACTCGCGCTTCATGATGTAGCTGTCCATCTTGCGCAGGTCCCAGATGAGCACCTTGCGGTCGGAGGTGGCCACCACGATCTTCTCGTCGATCACGGACATGGAGTACACCTTGCCGTTGTTCTGCTCGAAGGTGCCCACGCAGCGCTTCTCCCGCATGTCCCACAGCTTCACGTTCTTGTCCCAGCTGCCCGTGAGAATGCCATTGACGTACTCGGCGTGCTCCACACATCTGATGGGCTCCTCGTGGCCACCAACTATGCTCTCCGTCTGCGTGTTGACATCAAAGAGACGCAGTTGGTTGTCCAGCGAGCCACTGACCACGTGCACGATGTCCTGCGAATCAGGGGGTTTAGTGGGGGGACAAGGAACATACAAAGACTCTGCTCACCATGAAGGCACAGTCCAGAATGGGCGCATCCTGCAGGAACTTCTGGCGCATCTGGTTCGCCGGCACATCGTAGAACCTCAGGGTTCCGTCCCACGAAGACGCCGCCATGTACTGATTCGATTTGGGGCCGAATTTCACCGCCGAGATCAGGTCCTCCGGCGGATTGTTGAGCTTGAACTCTGGCGGACGCATTTTGTCAAGTTTTGGGGGAGTCTATTAGTTATAAAGCTATTTTATTTTAAAAATCAAAAAAACAGTTTTAATGGCGGAATCTGCACGGCGTCTGGCCAGAGGTGAAACACTTTCGATAGCACTATCGATAAATATTAGATATTGCCATTAGGGGCAATCCTGAATCTTGACTTACGATCAAATTGTAAATTATGTAGGTTGTAAAAATATAAGCATTTAAAAAAAAAATTTAATTAAATATTTTAATTAACTGGAAACTAGATCAAATGACTTATTAAAGTCATATTGAAGAACATTGTAAGCAAAATATTATATTAAAAAAAATTAATAAATAAACCAAATTATTTATTTATTAAAATATATTACAACTTTGGGAATGGTACGAAGCTCAAAAGAATTATTTAAATCACATTAACGAATAATACACTGGAAACAAGCTCAACGGAATTATATAAATAAAATAGAATAGCTTGCTTATCAAATCAGCTCAAATAAGCTCATTATTCACTTAAAACAAAATATTATAATATTATTTTAATATTTTATTATAAAATATTTAATTAAAATAAAATTTAATACTAGAATACCCTTTTTAAAAGTTTTACGGTCACCCTTATGTAGCGACTACCGATAGCCGATTATCGATCCTTCACGATCGTGTTGGCGGCGAATTTGTTCATCTCTATCGACGACGCCGCTTTTCAGAAATACAGTACGTTTTGAGTTTTTTGAAAATTATAGAAAAATATCTTGCGATGGAGGAAACGCACGACTTCCAGTTCGTCCTCCCGCTGAACGCCTCCGACCTCATAAATTCGAGTGGCGACCAGTACTACGTGAAGGAGATATTCGGCAGCGCCGAAATTCCCGCTAAACTTCTGGGTGAGTTTCCCGATTTAGCGGTTGATTTTTGAAAAGCGTACAGTTTTGGAAACCTAACCTCTTATTATCTCCCTACAGAATGCAAGAGGAAAGTGCACCAGGGAGACCCGTTCTATATATTCGAGCACTTCGACCTGTACTACTCGATCCTCGAGGACCGCGGCTCCAATGCCGCCGCCTCCCAGAACCAGATGAGGTCCTTCGACCTCCTCTACCTGACTGTGGACAAGCTGTTCCAGGATCTGCAGCCTCTGCTGACGGCCAGCGAGCCGCTGTCCAATCAGCAGCGCATTCGCTACTTGAACCTCACCAAGATGACGCTCTTCCTGATGGTGAGCACCGTCAAGAAGATCAACAACAGTGTGCAGCAGGCGCTGCGCGATCAGCAGGTGAATGTCCAGAAGAAGCGGGCCAAGCAGACGGAGGGCCTGGAGCAGTTCCCCAACTGGGAGGCCAAGCGAGGCAAGTTCCTGGTGCAGCTCTTCAATGTGCTCCAGTGCCCGCTGGAGAAGCTCTGGAGTCCGCCCGTCGCCGAGGAGGACTTCATATCGTAAGTAGTTGTTCGAAGATCGAGTTTTTCAATCTGTAATGTATCTCCGCCCTCCACAGTTTGCTCTGCGACATCTGCTATCGCACACTCGAGATGCTGCCGCTTCGCCCGGACAACAGGCATGTCTTCGACACCATCTTCCAGATCCTGGGCACCTCGATTAAGCGCTTCAACCAGGCCATGACCTTCCCCGTGCGCATCCTGCAGATCCTGCGCGGCACTGAGCACGCAGCCGCCTCCGTGGCCACCGGAATTCTGCTGCTGCACGAGGAATACGGCATCTCGTCGGTCTTCTCGATTCTCATCAAGAGCATTGTGGACGCCTTGAAGCTGGACAGCTCCGACTCGACGGTTTCCAAGCACTTTTCCAACTTTCTGGCCGAGTTCTCGACCATTGCGCCTACGCTGATCATTCCGCATCTGGAGAAGCTGGCCGATGACCTGCTCGACTGCCAGTCGCACACGCTGCGCAATTGTGTGCTGCAGATCATCGGGGACACAGTGGTCAGTGAACTGACCTCGGAGGATCTCAGCGAGGAGCTGAAGGAAGTGCGCAACGAGTTCCTCGAGCACCTGGTCTCGCACATCTTGGATGTATCCGCGCACGTGCGCTCCAAAGTGCTGAGCATCTGGCACCACTTGAAAGTGCAGCACGCGATTCCACTCAACTTCCTGATCCGCGTGCTGGACGAGGCCATCGGCAGACTGGAGGACAAGAGCTCGCTGGTGCGGCGTGCCGCCATGCAGCTGATCAAATCCGCGCTGGAAAGCAATCCCTATAGCAGCAAACTATCGCTGGATGAACTGCGGGCCAAGCATGAGCACGAGGTGAAGGCCATGGAGGCGCTGAACGAGGTGCTCGAGGAGGAGCGCAGGCAGGAGGAGAAGCTCAACGATGAGTTTGGCGCCCTGGCGCCTGAACTGTTGCCCTGCATAGAGGCCAATCTCAGGGAGTGTGAGTGCTCCAGTTAATTCCTAATAATTCCAAGGGTATTTTGTAAAACCCACTGTGATCTTCCAGTTCCCGACATGCAGTTCGACAAGGAGGAGAGCGACGAGACCTTGCTGGAGCGCATCGTGCCGCTGATGCGCGAAAAGAACTACAAGGATGTCATTGTGCTGGTGCGCAAGGTGGACTTTCTGGCTGGGAATCAGAGCATGAGCTCCCTGCTGAAGCACGAGGAGCATTGCGTCTATGTGCTGGCCTTGCTTAAGTCATATCACCTGCTGGCTGCAGGATTTAAACAGAGCGTGGGTATCTAAACAGAAACTGAGAATCTCAACTAACCAAAACTCCACTTACAGAGCGAGGAGATGCTGCAGCAGATCAAAACGGTGCAGTTTTTGAAGGACAGCATCGACTTTGCCATGCTGATGACCTCGGCATTCCCCAAACTCCACGAGATGCTCATGTCCAAGACGAATACGGATGTCTTTGAGGCGGTGGACCTCTTCACCACCGGCTACATGTTCGGCATCCATGGCACGGAGTCGGGAATGCAGCGCATGCTGCAGCTGGTCTGGTCCTCGGACAAGGAGAAGCGCGATGCCGTGTCGGATGCCTACAAGCGGGTTCTGTTCTCCACCGACCAATCGGGCCGTGCCCACGCCATCCGCGTGGTGCAGAACCTGTCCAAGTTCATCTCGGAGATCGAGTACGGCCACTACACGGCCATGGAGTCGCTGATGGCCGAGTGGGTGGCCGGTGGCGATATCGATGCCGCCGTCATCACCGTGCTCTTCGAGCGCTTCACCCTAAAACTGGAGGGCACCACCGCCAATGAATCTCGCCTGTCGCTGCAGCTCCTCATAATGGCCTCGCAATCGAAGGCCAGCATTGTTTCGGCCAACACTAATATCATCGAGGACATTGCCACCGGGGAGCGGGTTCGCCGCGATCCTCGCCTTTTCACCTCCTGCCTGCAGCTGCTGGTCAACTCCATCGATGCGAATAACAATGCCAAGTATTACAAACGCCAGAACAGCGATGCGGAGTTTGTGGGCAGAATCACACGGCTCTTCCTCGACTTCTTTTTCCACAAGAACCTTGCGGACTTTGATGGTCTGGCCATGAGTGTCCTGGAGTACTTCTACAGGATGTGCCAGGCGCCCGATGTGATTGCCCAGCAGCTGGTGGTGGCTCTGCTCAAGCGATTCAACGAAAGCTGGCTGGTCAAGGAGGGATGTGCCTCGCCAGAAGTGGCGGACAAGGAGAACCAAGTTCTGGAATCGCAGACCTTGGAGATTCCCTACTCGCAGACCCTTACTCCTCCCACCCAGACGCAATCGGATGGCCTAACGCAGACGCAGGGCGGTCTGATCCCCGTTTTCCTGGTCTCCCGCTTGGTCTTCTGCATCGGCTATATGACCATCAAGGAGATGATCTTCCTGGACATGGACATCTACAACAACATGAAGTATCGCGACGAGCTGACGGCGCTGGAAGAGCGTAAGAATCGCAATCAACAGGCGGCGGGAAATGCGAAAAATGCGGCCAGGCTCACCCTCAATCTCTCGGCCATGGAGGTGCGCAAAAGACTTTCAGGAGTGGCGGCGGAACCGCAGCAGGAGCCGGACGACGATCTGGTGGGCGCCACGGCGGAGGACAACATTGCCGAGGAGATCCACGGCATCTGCGAGGACATGCTGCTATACAACCCGGATGCCCTGCTCTCCAAGCTGGCGCCATTCATCATAGAGATCTGCAAGCGGCCGGGCGAGTTCAAGGACGCCAAGCTGCAGCAGGCGGCCAACTTGGCACTGGCCCGTCTGATGACCGTGTCCTCGCGCTTTTGCGAGACCAACATGAGTTTCCTGATGAACATCCTCAACCTCACGAAGAACATCAAGATCAAGTGCAACACCGTGGTGGGTCTGTCGGATCTCACCTTCCGTTTCCCCAACATTATTGAGCCCTGGACGGGTCATTTCTACGCACAGCTGCACGAATCGAACACCGAATTGAGGTTGACGGCGGTTAAAATGTTGTCCCACTTAATCCTAAACGAAATGATACGCGTCAAGGGTCAAATCGCCGACATGGCTCTGTGCATTGTGGACGGAAACGAGGAGATTCGCAATATTACCAAGCAGTTCTTCAAGGAGATAGCCAACAAGTCGAACATTCTGTACAACGTTCTGCCGGACATCATCTCTCGCTTGGGCGACATCAATCTCAATCTGGATGAGGACAAGTACCGCGTCATCATGTCCTACATCCTGGGACTCATTCAGAAGGACCGGCAGATCGAGACGCTGGTGGAGAAGCTGTGCCTGCGCTTCCCGGTGACGCGGGTGGAGCGTCAGTGGCGCGACATCGCCTACTGCCTGGGCCTGCTCACCTACAACGAGCGGGCGGTGAAGAAGCTGATGGACAACATGCAGCACTACAGGGACAAGGTGCAGGTGGACGAGGTCTACCAGTCCTTCAAGCTGATCATCAGCAACACCAACAAGCTGGCCAAGCCGGAGCTCAAGGCGGTGGTCACCGAGTTCGAGAACCGACTGAACGAGTGCCTGCAGGTGAATCCGGATGGAGCGGCGCAGCCTGGCGATCAGGCGAATCCCGAGAGTCAGGCCAATAGGACGCGGGCTGCCAGGCCGCAGAAGGGCGGTCGAAAGCCGGCGGCAGGCAAAAAGACTCCTGCGCGGGGACGCGGGCGACGTGCTCGCCAGGATTCCACCTCAGAGGAAAGCAGCTCGAGCAGCGATGATTAGTTAGGCCTACAGTTAATTTACATATATTTATTTATACTCAAGTCAACAAACATCTAATAAACTCTACTAAGATCCGTTTCCACATCCACCAGAACAAAAACGGAACAAATATTTGGTTACACTAAGCTACTGGGTTGGGGAAACATTACTATAGACTATAGACGGCCTGGAAGTACTAAGTTTGGTGGTTGCGTTCATGTTGTCTATGGTTTTCCAATAGATGAGCATTGGTTTCACTTGATTTTCTTGCGCAGACTGAGAGTGCGACCATCGTCGGCGGTGCTCAGCGCAATGGCAAACTGGGCGGCGTAGTAGGTGATCATGATCTGGAGGCGGGCGCAGGGCAGGGGCACGCCCACGAACATGGTGACCGCGATCAGGGCGTCGGAGATCACAAACAGAATGGCTCCGATGGCGCAGAAGGTGGTGAGGAAGTTCCTGGAGTCCACGGCGCGGGCCAGGGATCTCCACAGCATTGTGGTTATCAGGAAACAGTAGATCGGCACTCCGACAATGAGAATCTCGTCCAGATTCTGGTGCACAAAGTAAATAACTGCGAGAAAATATGTGAATTTAAATGAAGAATCCTTTTTTTCGATGAAAATTCATGGTAAATTTCTGATTTTTTTATACACATATCGTTTTTACCATGATATACTGGTAAAATTGATATTAAATAATATCATTTTGCCAAATCCTCTCTCTCGTAGATTGTATGACTTCGAAATTCGAAGATCAATAAATTTCCTATCTTTTTTTTTGGGGGAAGCAATTCTTTTAAGTTTTCTTAAGTACCTATATAGTTTTAAAACTTACAAAATGAGACGGCCACATAGAGAGCCGATCCAATGAGCCACTTTAATGGCTTCCAACCAAAGGCGCTGATATAAAATACATGCGCCACGCCAAAGGAGATCATTCCGAATGGAAATAGATTTATATTGAGCAGGGCATCACCACCGCTGGAAAAGACCAGGCCCAAAAGAATCCAAAGTGAGCGGCGATACCTAAAAATATAATAATTTAGTTAAAATTTTAAGTGTTAGGCTTAAAAACGTACTCTTTTTTGAGCGAAATTCCCTTGGCCACCACATAGAACATCAGAGCCACAATTGGCAGACATTTGAGCACGGTGGTCCATAGTTCTCCTTGGGGATCCTTTCTCACCAACGAAAAGTACAGGACGAGGGTCACCAGAAATGGCACTAACTTGGGGCCCTGAGCCTTGGCCTTTAATAAAATAAAAGGTTATCAAAAAACATTTTATTGCTAATTTCAATGATTATTAGAGTAAAGTACTCAGAGAAATTCTTAACCACAATATAACAAAATTATTCCACAACATAATTTGATTTATTTGTAAAATACCTACTATTCAAAATTTGAAATTAAATAGGTACATTTTAGGATTTACGAATTTTTTTGGGTGTAAAATCAGGATCTTAGTTTTTTTTTGTTAAGGATAGAATTTTTTGATGATTTTTTTCTGTAAATTAACCTGAAACTGTGTTAAATGAAAGAACAGCTAACAATTTAATGAATGGATCCAATCACTTTTCGGGTGATAAAACAAAAAATTTTTTTTTTTTGGATTTTCAAAGGGTTTACATAATGATTTTTTGCTAAAAATTAAAAAAAAATAAATATTCCAGGTTTAATTTCCCATTTATCGGAAATCAACGAAATATGACATTCAATATTAGGATCATTAATTTTATTGTTTCGGCAAAAACAAAATCCTTATAATTAAGACCCTTTTCAATATTACAGAATTACAACGAAAATAGTTTAGAATCTATAAATGCTCCACATGTTGCTTGGACCCGAAATAGCCCAGGCGATTATCGCTAATCGTTCCACGGAGGTCCAAACTACAGTCAAACCAAGTGATTAAGGAAATCGAACCGTTTCGGGGCTGATTAGATTAAAGCATTTGTTCTTGGGGGTTGTTGGCATGCCACCAGTCAAACCAGTCCCTCGTCAAACATTTATGGGCTCTATGGAGATGTAAATTTGCAAGGAATTATCTACTGTTTTGGGGGGCGAGAAACGGGGGCTTCAAAGGGCCTTCAAACTTTCACTTTCGTTGCAGGAGCTTTCCGAGTGCTCCAGAGAACCTGAGAGATGTGCAAGGTCAAGGACGAAGCTTTGTGTTCTTTTTATAGTTCCGATCCACTTTCTGCGGTTAGATAAAGCATCCGCAGTGCACTTGTAATACTTCATGTTTATAAAGCTGGAATTCTCATATCGCTGAAACTTAAAACCCCCTAGTGAAATTCCAGAACTTGAGTCACTTACGAACTGCCCGAAATCGTTCATTGCGACGGTAATTAGTGCAAATTACGACTATTAGAAGCCAAGCTGCACTTTCACACGATGCGAGCGCGGAATCGAAAATAAACAAAAACCCAGGTATATCAGGTAAAGTAGCGCCCCCCCCAGAAATGAAAACAATGGAAAAGAACACGTTGCGCTTGGGGCGGCCAACGTCAATAAACTGAGGCGTATCATATACTTTTTCGATTCGATTCGCTGGACTTTGAAAAGTTTGTCGGTTTCTGGAGAGTGAAAAGTTTTCAGCCGGACATGTGGTGTGCAGCATATGCAGCATTCTGCAGATACTTTCTTACAGATACACAGATACAAGTTCATTTGCGGACTCAGGAGGGCAGATTGATTATTTTTTACCTTTGTTATTAGTTGAGAGCGGGCATTTCTTTTGGGAGAGAAAGAGAGAGAGTGCTACTCACGCAACAGGTTAATTGAGAAGTGACCGTTGGCGAAGCTTTTCTAGAACAGCATCAAATTGAATCCGAAAGATACTCATGCGCAATCGCTCTTTCGCTCTCTTGGTATCTTCAAAACAATGCAACAATCTCTGCACACACTTTCACTTGGAAAAGCTTTCTCCGCAACTTTTAGGCTTTTTCGCCCACCTTATTTTGGCCCAAAGTTCATTCCGTTTCGAGTTGTGGCATTTTTCAGGCGTGTGAAAAAATTCCTCAGCTCTCCCAGAGTTTTCACAACAATTTTCAAAACACCTTAAAGCAAGGGAAACTAAGGAAAAAAAGCCAGTGAAAATTTTAAAATATTATTATTCAGTGTGAGCCCAAAAGTATATTGCAAATTCAGGTACAAGTGAAAAAACCCAGTGAAAGAGCTGGAAAATTGTGTATCCATGGGGGGGCCTCCTGAAAAGCAAATACACACTCCTGTAAGCGAGGAGGTGGTGAAAATTAAAGCTGACCAGTGTGACACACATATGAATGTATAGGATGGAAAAGGAACCTCGTAAATTATGCAAAATAGAATTATGGTAATGCGGCTGAAGGACCAAAAAGAAAGCAAGAGTGGGAGCCTTGCCAAGAAAGAAGGACTTGACCTCCAAGGAAAGGCTCTCGAGATACTGCAGGGACTTTGGGGCCTTTGTGGGCCACCAGTGGGTGGTGCACGTAGCAGGAAAACCGCCCAACCACCCAAGCACCACCCCCTC
Source organism: Drosophila prostipennis (assembly GCA_037075205.1). NCBI lineage: Eukaryota > Metazoa > Arthropoda > Insecta > Diptera > Drosophilidae > Drosophila > Drosophila prostipennis. The sequence goes on from JBAMCJ010000413.1 coordinate 1,715,783, forward strand.
ACACACAAGTGCACGTTGAACTTGAGAAAAGAGCAAAGGGGAAAGCCCCGGGCGGAAAATGCACGATACACATCGAATCAATGGTTGAATCTCCAAGGAAAAAACCATCAAATTAGTCGCATCTCAGTTGGAATTTTCATTTCGATTGATTGAAAGCTCTTTATGGGGTTTTAGTGGGCTAAAAAGTTACTTTTATGGGTTTGCTATTATCTTAAGAGCTTAGTTACATTTAACTTAAGGTTTTTTTATTTTTCTATTAATTATGCAACACTTTGATAATATTTAAAAAAATAAATCAATTGTTTGGGGTCTGATTAAATCCTTAAAAAAATTTAAACAGAAGTATATTCAATTAAAAAGAAGCCCTTTGTTAGGAAATGGGTTTTAAAAATTCAATGATTGATTTGTGGGCAATAATTGAATTGTTAAATAATACTATTACCACTAATATCCCACTTCCCTCTTAATCCCCGAAATAGATCGAATAGCGGCCACTCGAGGAGCAGCGAGCACGCGACATGGCGTGTCCTTTCTTCAGGCGAGCGGACTCGCTGACACGGCAGCCCTCGGTCATCGCCGAGCCCGGTGGCCACTGGGCGCTCGAGGACGAGGAGCTGTCGGATGACGCCCTGACCCTCACGCACCTCCAAATGGCCATCCAGCTGCTGACGGCGCCTTCCAACGAGGATCTCAACACGGCAGTCACCTCCTTGATTGCGAAGTACCGCCAGAACTGGCCCAACATTCACAAGCTGTGAGTAAAAGTTAAAGGAATAAAGATCAAAAACTTTGAGAAATAAATCTAATTTAATATATATCTTTACAAATTTAAATGAATTTAGGAAATCAATATTGATCAGTAGATTTCTCTATTAATTTTTAAGGGTTATCTTATTTAAAGGTTAATCTTATTTAAAAAATATCTTTAAAAATGCATATTAATTTGAGAAATCAATATAGATCAGTAGATTTCTTGTTTTATTTTTAAGGGTTATCTTATTTAAAGGTTAAGTTAAGAAATCAATATTGATCCGTAGATTTCTTGATTTAATTTTAAAGGTTTACTTATTTAAAGGTTAATCTTTTTTAATACATAGCTTTAAAAATGCATTTTAATTTAAGAAATAAGAATATTAATCAGCAGATTTCTTTGAATTTTTAAGATTTTTAAGGGTTATCTTATCTAAGGGTTAATCCTATTACATAAATATCTTTACAAAGAAATCAATATTGATCAGTAGATTTATTGATTTATTTTTTAAGGGTTATCTTATTTGAAGGTTAATTTAAAAAATCAATATTGATCCGTAGGTTTCTTGATTTAATTTTAAGGGTTATCTTATTTAAAGGTTTTAAATTAAGAAATAAGAATATTAATCAGTAGATTTCTTTGAATTTTTAAGATTTTTAAGGGTTATCTTATCTAAGGGTTAATCCTATTATATAAATATCTTTACAAAGAAATCAAAAGGGGTTATTAATTTTCCTTAGATAAACCAATTAATCCCTTTTGATAACCCCCTAGAAAACTGGATCCCCAGACCTTCAAGAGCTGCGCCAACTATGATTACTTGGCGGACATTCAGGAGCTGCTCCTGAAGATGGACGAGGCGAGTGCCAGCGAGATCCTGGTTCTCCTGGGCGAGGAGCTGATCACCTGCTGCTGCACAGGGATCATAGAGAGGGCCTTTCGCTGTCTGGGCACCGATCTGCAGGAGTTTCTGGGCTCCCTCGATGGGGTTTACGATGTGCTGAAGCTGCAGGAGGTGAGCTACAGTCGGGGTTAATAATAATAATGTAATATTAATAGTAATATTCAGGAGGATGTGACCGATACTGGATTTGTGTGTGCCGGCGAGGGTGAGCTGATCTTCACCTCGGAGCGTCCGGTGATCGCCTGGCTGCTGCTGGGCTCCCTGAAGGCCCTCACCCGCATGCTCTATAAGGTGGATGTGAACATCAAGATCGAACCCGTGGAGGGGGATGCCCGTCGCTATCGCTACCTCTTCTCGCTGGTCAAGGACAATTCGCAGACCATGCTAATGGGTCGTCCCACTGCGGTGAGCAAAACGATTCCCGAAACGGTGCAGCGCAGCAACTCGAGCAATGCCTCCGATCTGCAAATGAACTCCGCCAGTTTCTGCAAGATGTTCCCCTGGCACTTCATCATGAACGAGCAGCTGGAGCTGGTGCAGCTGGGCAGGGGATTCAGCAAGCTGTACAAACCGTATATGGCGGACTTTGGCTGCCAGGCGACAACCTACTTTGATTTCAAGCGCCCCAAGGGATTGACCATGAAGTTCCGGGACATTGTGAGGCGTACGTATACGCCATTTCTGATTGGCCTGAATAATCCACCAGGAGCCGTGGATTTTCCGGCCATTGGACTGGAGATCAAGGGCCAGATGGTTCATTGTCCCGAGTCGAATTCCCTGCTGTTCATTGGCTCCCCATTCCTGGATGGCCTCGATGGGCTGACCTGCAATGGGCTCTTCATCTCGGACATACCGCTGCACGATGCCACCCGGGAGGTGATCTTGGTGGGCGAACAGGCCAGGGCTCAGGATGGATTGCGCCGGCGCATGGACAAGATCAAGAACAGCATCGAGGAGGCCAATTCGGCGGTGACCAAGGAGCGAAAGAAGAACGTCAGCCTGCTGCACCTCATCTTCCCCGCCGAGATCGCCGAGAAGCTCTGGCTGGGCTCCTCCATCGATGCCAAGACCTATCCGGATGTCACCATCCTGTTCAGCGATATTGTGGGTTTCACCAGCATCTGCTCGCGGGCCACTCCGTTCATGGTGATCAGCATGCTGGAGGGTCTGTACAAGGACTTCGATGAGTTCTGCGACTTCTTCGATGTGTATAAGGTGGAGACAATTGGGGATGCCTATTGCGTGGCCAGTGGATTGCATCGGGCCTCCATCTACGATGCCCACAAGGTGGCATGGATGGCGCTCAAGATGATCGACGCCTGCTCGAAGCACATCACCCACGACGGGGAGCAAATCAAAATGCGGATCGGCCTGCACACGGGCACGGTGCTCGCCGGAGTGGTGGGCAGAAAGATGCCCAGGTACTGCCTCTTCGGGCACAGCGTCACCATTGCCAACAAATTCGAGTCGGGCAGCGAGGCGCTGAAGATCAACGTCAGTCCGACTACGAAGGAGTAAGTTCTTAACTAAAATACTGCTTGCACTGCTTGCATTTCATTATTTTATATGCTCATAACTTTTTAATGAATGGTCCGATTTGAAAAATTTCTTCTACACTTCGATAGGTATTAATAAGCACAACAAAATTGCATTTAAACTTTTCCAAAATCTTTAAAGACTCTACGAGTAAGGGGTATAAACATTTTATAAAATAGGGGAACCCTAAAAATACAGGTTGAATGGATCTACTTGGTTACCAAACTTATCAACATGTTTTCTTCTTTTTCCAGTTGGCTGACCAAGCATGAGGGCTTTGAGTTTGACTTGCAGCCGCGGGATCCCTCCTGCCTGCCCAAGGAGTTCCCCAATCCCGGCGGCTCGGAGACCTGTTACTTCCTCGAGAGCTTCCGTAATCCCGCGCTGGACAGCGAGTTGCCGCTGGTGGAGCACATCAATGTGGCCATGAAGACCATTTCAGAGGGCGGAGATGCCTAAGAACCGGGATCCTTGATCCTTGAACCCTAAGACCCAAACCCACACACGCTCAGTAGTCGTAGTTCGGTGCACTTGTATTGTGGTTTTGCCTGTTTGCCCCCGCTTAGCCTAAAAAACAATAAACTAACCGATTCGAATGGTTGCATTCCAGCACAAAGGATAGAACACACTTTATTTTTGTTTTTGGGTATAATTTCAAAACTTAGGCCGACTTCTTCTTCAGGGCCTCCTCCTGCTTGGCCCTCACAAAGGCCTTCACCTTGTCGCCAATCTTGCTGGCCATCATGCACTGGTGGCCGCGGAAGGCCCACACATCCGTGGGACTCTTCTGGGCATTGTCATCGACGCAGCTCTGGGCGATCTGCAGAGCCTCCTCCTCGGACAGGTCCATCTTGAACTGCTTGGCCAGGCGGTCGGCGTGGTAGCCCTGCTGGTCGCAGAAGATGCCCAGCTTGGTGGCCGTGCAGGCCAGATACTGACGCACGTCGGGCTCGTCGGGGAAGACCAGGTTCTTCAGCTGGGCAATCTGGTCGCCACTCAGGGGCGTCTCCTTCAGGCACTCCACGCGGATGCCGCGGATCTCCTCGCCAGTCTTGGGCGTCCAGTCATCGGCATGGGCCTAAGAAATATGGTTAAAATGCAGTTCATTCGTTGATTAAGTTTGAAAGGTATCACAATTCTGGCTAAATCTCTAACTTATTAGTTATTATAAAAAGAATTATAAACTGCGAGCTTGGAGTTAAAGTTTTCGCAATTATCGTATTTCAATTAAATTAAAAATGTATAAAAGAAAAATAAACTAAGAGGTTATGGTAGTAGTTTTTATAATAATAATTTTCCAATCAAACTAGAAATATAAAAAAAGTAGATATAAGATCTAATCTGAATTATAAGGTATTTTTATGTCGAGACTATAAGGGCATATTATGGTTATTAGTCACAAGATTGCCCCATTTTTCATTAAAATCTTAATTATTTTTACATTTTATTTATTTATTTTTTCCTATCAACAACAATGTTGTTGTAAGTAAGCTCGTAATTTCCCAACTTGCTTTGAATACACCTTAAATTATGCAAAACTGTAGTTGCAAAATGCAAATGTGGCAAAGCAAATAATTTGTATTTCTTATATGTTTATCATGATGGTTTTAAAGTTATATAGATTTTACAGTTTCAACATGATAATCTTTAGGTTATTTATTTATTTATCTTTTTATAATTGCACATTGTTTATTTAGACTGCTAGAGCAGTTTGCCTCCGTCACATTTTACACATATATTATATAGGCAATATATTATACACACCACAGCGCACAGGGCCAGAGCGACGATCAGATACTTGAGCATAGTGGAATATAGTTGCACGATCGCGGCGTAGTTGAGGTTCTGAACTGAAGCGCCGACGGCCAAAGTGCCCGGCTTTATAGCTACGCCAACGCTAATCGGTAATCGACGATCGCTCGATGTCTATATAGTATGTCTATGCTCTCCACAGATTCTCTGTGCCAAGAGTTCACCGGCTTATCTCTCCAGTCCAGTTCCCAAGCACATTGTCTAATTGCATTCCCCACAGCTGATAATACTGAAATACAGACCAGACTGCTCGATTTGCTCAGCTCTATTTGCTATGCAAAACTTGTTTGTTGATTAACTTGTTTATGGAATAGATTTCTAGATAGTTCAGAGTTTACCATTTCCAACAGAGTGTTGAACCGAGTTTTTACATTGCAAGCTGATAATGATTCACCTGATGATGGAACTTATCTTCTCTCGTTTAATCTGTGAAATGTTTGAAAATTATTTCCTGTTAATTAAATTAATTGTGCTCATGCCTATAAGTTATATGATGTATAGTGCAACGAATCTCATGCTGATTAATTAAGTTTAATCTACACTTTAAGTTATTTGAGTTTAGTTTCACAGTTTCCAGATGCATCATTAAAAGTCTAAAGAAATTTAAAAAAGAAAAAGGTAAAACAATTGAGAAAAATGATTAAAATGTCTCTGGCGCTCACTTCCTTAAAGATTTAGAAAAAGTATAAATGCCATTTTGTTGTGTTTAAAAAAACATATCAAAATGTAGAAAAAATTTGTTTAATCGGACCATTCATTAAAGAGTTATGAGCAAAAATTGAAATAGCAGCTGGATGGAATCATCCAACATTTCCACAGCCGCAAGATGGCGCCAGTAGCTTTGAGTAACGGGTATCTGACAGTCGAAGTTCTCGACTATAACGTTCTCATTGTTTTTTATTTATGCTCAAAACAATACCATTTTATATTTCTTTGTATCAGCATTATGTAGATTGAAAAATCTGCCTTTCGGCATGACATTGCACTTGACCCCTTATCAGTTCCGTAGGAACATAGCCAAACCATTCGTATGTTTACGTACATAGCTTATACTGATAACAGGAGTCATCCGGCGCTTTCACCCATTTGAAAAAGGCCGCGAGCAGCCCAATCCAAGTGGCCAACTGTCAATTCGACGGCCATTATGCAAGCCCATGCAATCGCATTTAATTAAATCAAATAAAATTCACAGCTGGCCGTCGAGTTCCGAAATTAAATTCGGCCCCAGGCGACAGAGAGATGTCATTACTATGGGATGATTTCGAGTAGTAAACCCGATGGTTCGCTGGGAACCACGCGCCCTTCAACTAATAACAGTTGCCTCAAAGGGGCGTACGGCTCTTCACAACTATTATTATACTATTCGAAAAGGAGGCGAGTCCTTAACTGGGGGTTAGATAGCAGGGTTAAAAAATTATAATAGAGAGCTGAGTTGGGTAGGTCGCAATCGGAAACTGTGTTTATGCGAGCAGCCCAAAACAATGGTCATGATTACCATCGCTATAGAGTTCTCAATTTCTCTCCCCCGGCACTCTCCGCTTTTTTTTGTTGTGTTATTAGAAAAAATTATACGAAATATATATACAGACAGTGTTGGGTGAAAATTATATTAACACCCTGAGCCAAAGTCAGGAACTGAATCTGTTGTTGGATATCTCAAATTACCTTGTTGAGAATGGGAAATGGGATTGAAAGTGGAATTGGGTTGGGGATTTAGATTGGAAAACTGCAGTTAACGATTACATAATCGGCCTGTTGGAGGTGTCAAATGCTTGGCTGCCGGAATTCGCAATATTGTATAAATTGTGAGCTCCTTGAGCTATTTATTGTTTGAAATTCGAGTTTCCGGCTGGGATTCGAAGGGAGAATGTGATATGATGTTTTTGTCAGGCTGATTTTCACGTACTTCTTTCTATTTGGCGTGTGTCATATGATAGGGATTCTGTTGGCCAAATCCTTTAAGGAAATGTGTGGTTCTAGGAATTTATACTTTCACTACTGTGGTCATAATATTAGATAAAAACTAGATATATCTATATTTATTTAATTTTTTATCCCAGAGCTAAAAGCAATTACTTATTATTATTTCGTAACAGAACTCTTCATTCATTATTACAAATATTTTTAAAACCAATTAAATTTCCACCTTTTTCAGTGCTATTAATGCGACCACAACTGTGTTCATCTGCATGTGACACAACACAATTCCAGCATTTTTATTCTAAAATGATTCAAATATTTTCGTAACAATACTCTTTATTCACTATTTAAAATATTATTAAAATCAATTAGGTTTCCACCTTTTTCAGTGCTATTATTGCGACCACAACTGTGTTCATCTGCATGTGACACAACACAATTCTAGCAACTTGCCAGCAGAGATTTAAGTTAACAAAATGGCAGCCTAGCTGGCAAAGCAGTCGCACACAAAGTTTCCTTGAACTTTTAACAAAATTTCACGTTTCCATGGGTTTCCGGTTGCCGTCTTCTTCTTTACTTTTACCGCAAGAGGAAGACTTCCGCCGCAAGAAAAGCAAAATGTAATTTCATGGCTCGCTGAACGAATCCGAATACATGAGAGTTCAAAGTTTCAGCTTTTGGTCCTGCAAGAGGAGCGAAAGAGAGAGCGAGAGAGAGAGAGACTGTCACAGGATGCTGGCAGGACTTGAAAGCGCAGGAAGTTATTTAATGAGATTTTCTTTGCGTCAAAGATAAGTCGAAGGAGCAATTCCGAAGCCTGCAATCTTGTAAAACAATATGCAAAACACGAGGGCGGGTGTATTTCTGTATCTGCGATTGTTATTCTCGAGTTGGCTGAGCTGAGAGAGCTGAAAAGGATAAGCGCAGAACGAAGGACGAAGGACGAACGACAATTGTTGCACACACTCGAAATTAAATTAACTTTTTTCGACCCTGTCCATTTTGGAGTGCCGCCGTCGCCTGCATTGTTCAGAAAACAGAAAACCAACTGCCGCTGACAGTTCCAAGTTCTCGATTCTCGAAAAGAAGGGGAGATGTGGATGGTGGCTAACCCAGCGAAGGCCTCAAAGAACTAGAGACAATCAAATATTGGCTTGGGGTCGCGGCACCGGCACATAAAATCAAAAAGAAACCAATCCAAAAACCAAAAAACCAAAAACCCAAACACAAAGCAAACAAATCGCAATCGAAACGTATGAATGGTCCAATGACGCAAGGAAATCTCATTAGCCGCATGTCTTCAAGTTTCAGTTTTAATTTTGTACAATATCTCCATGTGTGTGTTTTTGGGTGAAAATATCTTTCTTCTTTTTTCGGGGGTCTTGATCAAATAATTTTGCGGCCACTGCATGTTAAATATTTGTCAACATTTTAAGGCACTTTTCCATTGTTCCCCCTCCAGATCCTCATTTTGTGTTTTTTGTTTTTTACCCACTGAATCAGAAGCAGTCGAGTTGGCCACTTGAGTTGTCCAGCCGTCGGAGTCTTCAAAAGAGCAAAAGAGAGGTGGTGGTCAAGTCGAGTCGAGACCCGGGTTAAGTAAAGTAGCAATGATCCCGGAGTGATTTCAACTTTCCTCGTCGAGGGGCCCTGCCAACGGCTACTTATTACACCGCTGCCAGCACATGCGTATCTTCGATTCATGCCCGAGATCAGCGTTTCCTTTACTCGATCAAACAGTTTATACTTCTCATGGGCTAACTATTGTTAAATACCCTTCTACAGCAAAAAAAAAGTTTATTTTAGATGTTGTATTAAAAAGTAATATGTATTAATGTAATACTAAATAATAAAGCTCAGTAGTATTAAGTAATTTACTAAATATTATAAAGTTTATATTTTATGGATTTATATCGATACCTAAAGTTTTCACTTAATACTTTCGAAGGTTTTATACTAATTTAATAATCATCTTATTGAAGTAAATTTGATATTGAATAGTATAAAAATATTGTAGTGTATTTTATTAATAGATTTCTTAATTCTAAAGAAATAAAATTTATATTATTTTACTTATTTTAATAAACTTTCTTTTAAAAGAAATGAAACATTTTTTAACAATTTTAAATAAACAAAATTTTGTTTAAACCACTTTTAAAAGATTAACCATTTGATTAACCAATTTCATTCGACACAAAAACAAAAACCAACATTATTTCAATATTAGCTTATCCCCCTTTTGAGGTCTACGATTTTGTTTCCGTATTTCTGGCCTGCTAAGTAGGGTGTTTATAATTCCTCAGATCTCATTTGATTGATTTCCATTTCTTGCTATGATTTTTTGTTGATTTCATTTCCATTGTTGTTGCCATGCTGGGCATGTTGCCTTGGCTGTTGATTATTATTGTGTGCCACTGTGTGCGCGCCTTATATTGTTTGTATTGGACCGCCGCCTGTTTGCCCCCCCCTCCCTTCCCCCTTCTCCACCAACCGTACCGGCAATCCCTTCGCCTCCCTCTCCACCTCCCCCTTCGCCTTTTGGGGGGCCGCTCAAGCGTGAAGAGAGCCAGCCAAGCCGACGACATAATGGACATGTTTCAGCTTTTGTTGTCGGCACTACACGGAAAACAAAAATTAGATCTTGTTTTCAATGTAAGGCAAATATAAAGTCAAGTTAAAAAAAAATTTTTTGAAATATTTATATATTTATATATTTATAATATAGATATATATCTATTTCTTTGGAAAAATCTTGTTCAAACAATTTAATATTTAAAGAAAAAAGATCAAGTATTTTATAAAATTACAGATATTATATTTCCTTATTTTTAAAAGAAAAGAAAATCAAGTATTTTATAAAATATTTATAATAATTATAAACATAGAATTAAATAAATTATTATTTGTTTGGAAAAATCCTCTTCAAACCATATTTAATTTTTTAAAAGAAAATAAGATCTATAAACTTACCATAATCTATGTATAATTAAGGTAAAGATTTTTGTAAATTTATTTGCATTGCTAAGGTTTTTTTTTCTAGTTACTTAAAGCTACTCCTCAGATATTTTTTCCGGTGCAGCAACAACAACAACAAAGTAAGTTGTCATCTCCAGCGCTGCTCAACTAATTTGCATATTTGGTCGCAGTAAAAACACTTTATAAGTGGCCACCCAGGGCAGCTGTCTGCATGTGTGTGAGTGTGACTGTAGGTGTGTGTATATAGGCGTACTTTAAACAAAGTTAAAATGCGAGAAATTGCCCTGCGCAAAACACCAGTAGCTCCACGGTAGCAGCAACTTCTAGCCATTTACTGTTGCCAACAACTGTGACCGGGCCAAAAAGACGACTCCAGCGGAACTGGAACTGCCCCTATTTTATATGTGTGTGTGTGTGTGTGTGAGTGCCCTAAGGACCTCCACACACACACACAGGGACAATCACAAACACAGACAGACTGGAAACTTGTTTCTTTTGGCCAACTTGTACAACATTGTTGCCGCTTTATGTTCTTCTATTTTTACAGTGTGCGTGAGAGCCAAGACTCCTCCCCTTTGTGGGCGGGGTCTCCTTGAGAGAGAGAAACTCTCAAAGAGAGAGAGAGAGAGGCAGAGCACTTCCGGCGGAGAGCGAGAGATTAAGGCGCGCGCAATGTCGCTGTCTCGTTTGTTCGCTACTCTCGCACTCAGTTTGTTTCAATTGCAATTATTTTGTAACATTCCAATAGGCCAGGCCAACCCACCGCCCAGGAAGAAAAAAAAGAAAAAATATAAAAAACCTCTCATTCCAACGCAGCAGGATATCAACCACATTATGTAAAGGACTCTTTATGTAAAAAGCATTTGTAATTTTTTGTTATATATTTTTTTCGAATTCTTTATTGTTTCAAGTTTATAGCAAAATGTATTTACTCATTTATTTGTTTTGTTTTCATTGCTCCCAGAATTTAATTATTACATTTTTAAGACCTTTAACAAAAGTATTCTGAATATATTTAAAATACATCTGATCAACTAAATATTCTGTAGGAAATTAAATAAACAATTAATTTTTAGTTTATAGTAAAATTAAATCATTTGTATTTATTTTATAGGTAATAAATACAGTTTAAAACAATTAAAAAACAATAAACGCAACCCTTAACGAAAACCACTTAAGATGTTTTTTATAAATCCTTATTATTTCATGTAAAATGTTCAAATAAGCAATTACTTGCTTACCTGCACTTCGTTCTTATATTCATGGAGATTTTAGCACGCACTTCAGACATTTTTGAACAACTTCAGCTGGAAATGTGCCAAAAACCAAAGCGGAAACTTTAGTTTTGCCAAAGTGGGGGGTAAATGAAATGGGGGTTTGGGTAAACTAGGCAACCTCTCCAAACAAAAAGCAACCTACAGTGTCAGTTGAGTGTGTGTGTGTGTGCGTGTTAGCCATGCCAACCAGCGGCGAGGTCGCAACAACAACGCTTTTGGTTGGCTATTCCATTAGCCCAAAGCCCCAAGCGAAAAGCGCTCTCACATTTGCTATATATGAAAAAAAAAAACGAAGAGGAAATTGTGAAACAAAGGCAACAAAGAAAATGAAAGAAACCCCAAACAACCACCAGTGCAGCACCACTAAGGCACCACCACCACCACTGTGGCCACACCACCACCACCACCACTACCATCGCAGAACCAACCAGTCGGCAGTACGAAGTGCTCTCCTCCCTCTCCCACCACATTACTCATACGCCGCGTCGCCGCCTCGAGTGCACAATTTTGTATACAGTACCAAATTAGATTTGAAACTTTTTTCTTAATTGCCAGCCCTCTGCCGCAGTCAACGTCGACTGAGGCAGAGACAGAGGCAGAGACGCCAACGCAGGCAGCTGCGCCACACAAAGGTGGTTGCAACACTCTCTGAATCCCTGAAATCCTTGTACATACACACTTTGCAACCCTCGTTCGCCGAGCCGCCTTTGTATTGGTAAATGTTGCCGCTTGCCGCCATTGCTGAACGTCGCCGTCGATGATTTTGCTGCTGGGCTGCGCTGCTCCATCGTTTAGGCCAAAAAGTTGAATCAGTTGCAATCGAATGCTCAGTGTGTCATGTCGTCAGCGCGCGTGGTTCTCAAAAATATGTCTCATCTATAAAAAATATATACAAAGAACGGAATAAATTGTTTACAATATAAAACAAGAAACAAATATATTAAAAACTTATAGTAATAAAAAATAAACCTTAACAAGTGAAGTGTGTGTTGGGAAGTTCTTCGAATAACTTCAAATAAAACGAGGTTCTTAAATAATCCCCACCATGAGTCTGCCGTCGGGTGTGGACATGCAGAATCTGATGTCGCAGCATCCGGTTTTGGGTGCCCTGCCACCTGCTTTTTTCCTGCGAGCCGCCTCCGAACGCTATCAACGGACGCCCAAATGTGCCCGCTGCAGGAACCATGGCGTGGTAGGTCCTTCTAGAGGCTCTACCATCTGGAATTTTTACTCAATTTTTCCCGAAACCCTTGCAGGTCAGCGCCTTGAAGGGCCACAAACGCTACTGCCGCTGGCGGGATTGTGTCTGCGCCAAATGCACGCTAATTGCGGAACGCCAAAGGGTTATGGCTGCTCAGGTGGGTCTCATATAGAAGATATAGGGGGAATTACCTACAGACAATTGGAAAAAATCAAAAATAGGAAGATAATACTAGTAAATCGACAGAAAAATCGTAGATAGAAGATAAAATCGATATGATAGAGGACCAATTCTACCTTATTTCATATCAATTAAAAGCCGATATGATTTATGTCAAATGTATGATTCAAACTTATCAACATGATATTTTATTAAATCATATTAAATGACAAATTTAGTATTTTTTTAACAAATAATGTAAAATAATATACAAATAATCTACATTCATATCGAAATGATCTTTTAACAATGTGAAATTAAACAGCAAATATCAATCTGATCTGTTGTAAATTTTTTTTCCTTTTAAAATAATCACTAAATAAGGATCGATAGAAACCTGAACATTTTAATTAGTTTATAATAAGGGACCGTTATTTAGCTAAGAATAATAAAACTTTGAATGGAGCAGTAGATTTAGCGATAATATTTCTATAAGAATATTTAACCAGCTTCAAAATTGTATTTATAAGTTGTTAGACTGGGGCTACAGAGTAACCAATATTACACTCCGCTGATCAAAGATCCGTTTTCCGCCATTTCCTTTCTTACAGGTGGCTCTCCGTCGCCAGCAGGCCCAGGAGGAGAACGAGGCCCGCGAACTGGGACTCCTGTACACCTCCGTTCCTGGCCAACAAAATGGCAGTGACAGTGCCACGCCCACACCGCACAGCCCTAATCACAGCGGTGGCAGCGGCGGTTCGGCCAGCGGAGGATCCGGTCAGAACGGCGTCTTCCACGGCGGCATTCCCTCGCCACCGAGCGACGGCTTCGAGCCCAGCTCCACGCCCAATCATCACCAGCAATCGCAGCAGCAACAGTCGCACCACCAGCAGCAGCACAGCCACCAGCACCCGACATCCCAGCGATTCAATGGCAACGAATCCGACTCGGATCTGCGCACCCGTTCCGAGCACCTCAGCGTGGGCTTCTCGCCCACGAGAACCGAGTTGGACGAGAGTCCCGGTAAGTTCAAGAAATAATATTACAAAGATTACACAGTGAAAAATGTGTGTGTTCATGTTTGAGAATAAAGAAAAGAAATAGGTTGAAAATTTATAGAGAAAGTTTAGAGCATGGAATATTCGAAAGAGAATAAACAGTGACCAACTTTAATCTTTTAAAATATATCTTCTATACTAATATAATTGGTCAGCAAAAAAACGGGAAGTAGCTTCTGCAGCCTAAACGGCTTGACATAAAAATCTAAAACAGAAAACCGAAATTCGGAAATATTTATTTATTTTATGTAATATGCCTTCAAAATTCCGTCGGTATCACAATCTTCTTAATATTTAAATTTCAATATTCTGAATTGTTTTAAATGAGCATCGCTTTCCAGTGCAGCCCCTTAAAAAGCCCTTTACGCCTGGCCTCTTCGCAAAGAGTTGTTCAAAATCTTTGGGGCAGGGGAAAAGCAAGTTAAAAGCGCGTTAAGAAAAATTTGTTTTCGATTGTTAAAAAGCCAGCGGTGCATAAAGTGCCACACTCGCGGTTGCAGCTGCACATGTGAGCAAGTGGCGAAGTGGTGCTAGCGTGTGGGGCGTAGGTGTTGTTTTGACAAAGATTTAGCCAGCCAAGCTGCAGTCCTGCACTTTGCCAAACGGCGCGTGAAAACGTTGGGGTTGCGATCGAGTTAAGTTAACGGGGGAGCCAAAGGAGCTCAAATTGCAACAATTAAGTTAAAGTCCTCGTTACGGAGTCAGTACTTGATTTGGCACCCCATTTAGGAGGTGGTTTTATAGAAATAATGTGGGATTTTAAAGAGTTACAATGATTTTATGAGTACACCCAAAAAAAAATGATCATAGAAACTAAACTATTTGTACATTAAAAGTAAACTATTGAGTGTCAAAAATTTCTCGATACTCTGAGTATTAACCTTATGACTTCGAAAGTGTTAAAATGAAACTTTCGAAGTTGACAAGATTAAACTAACGAGTATACACTTTATACTCACTCAGTGTACTGAAAATTAGGCTGGTAGTTTATTTTGTATACTTTTTAGTGTAAAGGCTACGCTATGTGGTCTTAGTGTTATACTATTTTGTATACAGAGTATGCTATGTTAGCAATGTTAGTATACATGTTAAACTATTTTGTGGAAATGTTAGTTTACATTTCATACTATTTTAGCAATGCCAGTTTAAATATTATACCCCGTATTAAAAAGACAAAATTGAAAAATGTTGTTTTTTTACTTTTTATATATAATTAAAAATATTTTTTACATTTTTATAAATTACTGAAGGTAATTTTAAGTTTAACAAACATACATAAATACAATAAATGTACACAATAAGTACGTATCTATGAATATTTGGGCAAATGCAGCCGTTTTACCGCTTATGTCGCTGATCATCTCCAGAATGGGCGCCATCCAGTTGAATTCCGGGGATTGGTCGGGGACGCTGATATTGAAGTAAACTTTGCGCTGGCCACGGTCAGAAAAAATGCAAGCCAATTGCAAGATCCTTAGTTTCCCGGCATCTGGAGCGGATTTCATGTTGGTGTTGGTAAAAGGGAACAATTTACTCATTAGTTAAGCACTAAGACACAATTTAAATATACTTACTTTTCAAATAAGCCCAAAATAACGCAAATATAAACATTTTCTAAGAAAATTACCTTAAACAGACCGCAGCTTCGCTTACAAAATACACTAATGTCAAACCCTTAATATACTAACGCGTCGAATAACATTAGAAAGTGGTAACACTTTTTCTATTCGAAATGTCCAGGTTCCACACCAGAGCATCCTGGCTTCACACCAGGAACGAAAATCGAGTTTGCGGTATAAAAATTAAACTCAGGGCATAAATTTAACACTATTTAGTCTTAACTTAACACTATTGAGTCTTCTCCTTACATTATTTAGTGTTGAGTTAATACTGTCAGTTTAACACTAGCTGTAGTATACTTTTAAAACAACGCTCATTAAATGTAAACTTTT
Source organism: Drosophila prostipennis (assembly GCA_037075205.1). Taxonomy (NCBI): domain Eukaryota; kingdom Metazoa; phylum Arthropoda; class Insecta; order Diptera; family Drosophilidae; genus Drosophila; species Drosophila prostipennis. The sequence continues at coordinate 1,731,329 of JBAMCJ010000413.1, forward strand.
GGATATTTTTTTGGGTGTAGAAAATAAAATGATGAATTCTGAAAACCTTCAAAATCAAGAAAATAGTATATCAAAAATCCTAATTAATTATTTTGCTTTTTAAACTGTTAAAAAACTATTGCGTAATAAGAATACTTTCCCACCAAAAGTTGTTTATTAACATCTTTCGGCAACATCAGCCTTTCTTCTATTCTCTTCCTTACAATAAACCCTCTCAAGAGCTGAACAACAAAGGTTATTGTAACATTATCCAATATTATTTGGTATTATCCGCAATAAGCCAATCAATTCCTGGCAGATCATCGCAGTCAGATTGCCCTACCAGCCCAAACAGTTGCAAAGTCTGTCGAGGATATCAAAGACCCTTCTTCGACCTCACCCACTCGTTAGGTCTATCTGCTGTCCTGGGGGTTAAGGAAACCCCATGCTGAGGGTCCTGGCAGGGCAGAGTAACGTGAGATACTTCCCCCCGTGTCCCACCCCACTTGTCTTTATTTGTTTGCCCTTTTAAAGGATGGTGTTTTTTCTGCTGCTCGAGAAAGAAAAACACACCAGGATTCTCACGCGAATCAATCGAGAAAACCTGTCCATTTAAGTACCAGACTCTTTATTTGCAATGAAATCCAAGACGATTTCACGCTTGAATTTTTATTTTCGGCTACAGAGAGTTCAGAGTATTGGGTATTGGTATCCACGCACCCTCGACTTAATTAAATTTTCACTGCGGCTTCGTCAACTGCAAAATCAAACAGACAAAAAGAAAATATCATATAGCTTGTTTCATTTGTGAAGAAAAAAACAGCAGGTTGTCCCTCGTTGGCATGTCAACGCATCCTAAACTCCCCACTCCATCGTCCACCACTTTTGTTTGTTTGCCATGCCCCTGATTACATTTTTTCCCATTTCTACATTTGATACTTTTATTTGCTCGGAACTGCCAAGTGGAAAACCGCACAGTTTCTTTCACTTGCTACCTGATTCACTCGCTGATGGGGAAAACGATATCAGTGTTTGGGAAAACAACGAGATTAAAGAAAATTACTTGATTCGTAAAAGAATTAGGAAAATGGGAATATAAATTTTAGAAAATAAATTATTATGCTTTTGTGATTCCGTTTCTATTTTAATCTTTCCTTTATTTTAATTTATATTTATTTATAATTTATAATAGTAAAAAAGAATGTAAATTATAGAAATAAAATAATCATTATAATCATTTCTCTATTTTATTTTATATTCATTTGAAGTAAAAAAGTTATACAGATCCAGAATTGGGTTGTGGGTGGAGTTTTTAGAACAAATATTTTGTTGCTTACTTTTTGAATACCACATTTCCTTTCATTTTTCAACCGAGCGGTAGGGGATATATTAGAGCTTGAAAATTATCGATATTTTGACTATATTGATTCGATAATATCGATGTTTTGTAGAGATAACACATACTAAATATCGAAAAATAGGAAACTGTGGATATTTTTTCTCTTTTACTAGAAATTTAAGAGCTTAAAAACTTTAATCATAATTAAATAATAATTCGTTTTTGAACTCATGACTAATTTCCACCCCTTCGCTTTGATTTTTTCTTGCAGTTTCCAAGCGTGGCGCCGCCTTGTCCAACGAAACCGACCAGGACACGGGCTCCGAGTCGGGATCACCGAGCAGTCCGCGGCCCAAGGTCGCGGGACTCTTCAATCTGACCGCCAGCTTGTCGCCCGCCCGCACAGGACCGCCCAGCTCGCCGGAATCCGACTTGGATGTGGATTCGGCGCCCGATGAGGCCACCCCCGAGAATCTGAGTCTCAAAAAGGAGGACAGCCAATCGCCGCCCAATACGCCCGCCGAGAATCTGCATTTGCTGCGATCCTTTGGCAGCAGTCATGCCCAGGGCTTCCTGCCATATCATCACACGCAGTTCCTGGCCGCCGCCGGTTTACCCGCCCACCACCACCCACCGGCGCACTCACCGCACCACCAGCAGCAGCAGCAGCAGAACCACCTACCACAGCACCACCAACAACAACAGCAACAGCAGCAGCAGCAGCAACAACAGCAGAGATCACCCATCGATGTCCTTATGAGGGTCTTTCCCAACCGCCGGCGCAGCGATGTGGAGCAACTGATGCAGCGATTCCGCGGCGATGTCCTCCAGGCCATGGAGTGCATGTTGGCTGGCGAGGATTTGGGCCAGACACCGCCGCCGCCACAGGTGCCGCCCTCGCCGCCCTTTCCCATGAAGTCGGCCTTCTCCCCGCTGGTACCGCCTTCCGTGTTTGGATCGCCCACCCATCGCTACCATCCCTTCATGCAGGCGCATGCCAAGCGGTTCCTTACGGCTCCCTATGCCGGAACCGGATATCTGCCGGGAGTCCTGAGTGCGGCGGACATCGAGCAGTCGGAGTCGAATGGAGCGGGGGGCATAGGCTTGGATCGCACCAGCAACGCCGGGGATTCCCAGGATTGAGGCAGTGAGGTGGCCGTTTTCAGGCCTTTCGAGTAGAGCGCGAAAATTATCGATATTTTCGATTATTTCGATAATATCGATACGCTAATATCGATGTTTTCAAGGGCAAACTCCATTTAAATATCGAGAATTAGCAAACTGCCGATATTCTTTCAAGCTTTACTTTCGAGTAAGAACCTACACTGCGGTAAAACAAAGAAAACACTTTAAAATTAAAGAATAAAAAGATCAAAAAGAAGGATAACTTATGAGTTTTTCCTATTTTTTAAAAAACTTTTGTTTTCAAAAAGTGTAATTTTTATTTCTGGTTTGTAAATTTAAATGTTTATTTACGAACAACTGTTTTCCCAGTGTATGTTTGAACCCCGTTTGGTCCTAACCATGCCTAAAAACTAAGTGTAAATTATATTTACCCCCAAAACTTCTAGCCCAAGTATTGTAACATAGAAATCGTAATAATAATAATAATGTTTAATGAATTAAAACACTAAGAAAACCATACACTCGATCCCAGTTAAGAGCCATAAGATGTATTTGTTTAGCTGAAATTAATGTAATACTTGAGATGAGATTATTGTGTAAGGGTCTGTTTTGATTGCAACCATATAAATGTGTACCATATAAATACGAGCGTATATATTATATATATTAAATATCATATTATGTCTTAGATAAAGTACATTTCAAACACTGTGTTAAAGTATTTAATAAATCTACGAAATAATTCAATAAAATTAAATGAAGAAATTAAATGGTTTTGGATTTTTATTGGGAAGTTATAGGGGGAATATTTAAGATTGGAAATAATACAAGATTTAAATAAATTCGTTTAAATTGTCAATAGATAACAAAGAAGGGAATATATGACCAAATAAAGATACAAAATGTATTTCACTACTCAGGATTAAATTTTTGAAATAGTCCTATAATATTTCAATTCTTTTGCTAACCGTATAATTCCCCCCTTATTGTTCTCGACTACTTAGATACCCAATTAAATTGCTTCGGGCCTTCGCCCAATGCCTCACTAATCAGATCAATTAATAAAAATATTTAATTTAAAACTGCTATTGTTTAGCTATCGTCCGAATGCCCAAGGGATGGCTAAGTAAATATTTAATTTTCACAGCACGTAATTTATAATCGTGAGAAGTTGGCCCCGAGAACAATGGACTGCCCACAAATACAACCCCCAACAAATACAAAACTAGTGCAATTATAGAGGCCACCCACGAGTCGAAAATTCCCAATTGGTCATCACAATGGACGATGGCCAAAATAATAATGCGAAGCGTTAATCCGTATCATCATTATCTATTTGCCACTATTTTGAGGGCAAATGCCACACGACCCCCCTGAAAACCACGAAACCCCAGGGAAAACTATCCGGGAAAAGTGTGAAATCCTTTCACACATAGACGGGTCGAGCTGTTTTTGTTTTGCCCATTCGGACACACGACACGATAAACAAAATTATAATAAAACTAATGCCCACACGAACGCACACACATGACCAGCACATTTGCAGAAATTTTACAATGGCCAAAGGACCAAAAGGACTCGACGAAGGGACAATAATATCGGTTACACACATGCCGAGTGCAAATTACAAAACTATTTTCCAACATGCGACTGAATGGATAACAAAATTAAATTATTGGATATCAATTTGTCCATTGTGCGCCTTGCCTTGCCAAACTCGAAAAGTCAACAGCAACAAGGATATGGCCAGGATATGTGTGGCTATATCCCACTCCCAATAGCATTTCCATTTCCATTTCCCCCCTGTATTTATGTGCCCAAAACCGAACAATAGCCTCTATGTACCATTGTCAGGGGCCAACAATGCCGGTGGGTTAGGATATCGCAGCCACAGGATCCTCAGCTCGAGTGGACAATGGCCGGCACAAAGGCAAATGGATGAGCAGGACGAACAGGACGAACAGTCAGTCAGCCGCTCGTTGGAGGACGAGCTGTCGATAATATCTTAGAGTAGCAGCGGCCCATGTAGTTATGGACGAACAATGAAGCTGGAGGAGAGCCAAAAGTGGATATGTTACTTTGGCTCTTTTCTGGAGAGATAAAGTCCTCTTCTAAGATTGGGAAAATATTAGAAATTTTCCCCTTTTTCATGAGTTTTGTTAGGGATTTATCAGACTAATTTTGAAAATAATAGATCACAGTAGATTATAATTTAAAAATCAAGGAATATTTCTTAAGTGTTTATTAAAAGTTTATGTTTAATTTTAATAATTCATTTTTATACTTCAACTTTTGTACTATAATTTTAAGAACTTTCAATTTTTCTTATATTTTTTTCCCCTTATTCAAGAAAATTGTAAACGTTTTCCACTTTTTTGTAAGTTTTGTGAGGGATTTATCAGAATAGTTTTTAAAATAATAGATCATAATAGATCTCAATTTAAAAATCGCAAAACCTTTCTTAAGTTTTGATTAAAAGTTTCTGTTTAGTTTTACTAGATAATTTTTATATTTGATCTATTTGCTATAATTTTAAGATCTTTCCATTTTTATAATATACGTTTTCCCTAATTTATACAACATTTTAGAATCGGACCATTCAGTAAAAAGATATGAGCTTGTTATAAATTTTCCGATAGATGGCGCCACTTTTAGGCGACTGCTTGCTTTTCTGCTTGCAAATCTCCATCTCTATCACACTCATTCAGCTAAGTAACTGATATAGCGTTCTCTCTTGTTTTTATCATATACCCTCTTTTTGGAGCCCTAAAAAATAGCTAAAAGTCCAGCACTCGTCTCAACCAGGAAACAGGAGCAAAAACAGAAGCAGCAGGCAACATGCATATGCTCCTCGAGTGGCGGCACAAAATGCATACAATGTCAGGCATGGAAATTCTTGATAATAGACAATGAATTAATAGCAGGCGATTACCAGAGGGGGTGACACTGAGCCACCAAGCCAACAAACAATCCAATCCAAAGCAAACCCATTCTGGGAGCAGTAAAATGGAAAACCGACCAGCAAATAGACAGATCGAACCTCAGATACAGCCCAAAGGCAATGGGAACAAAGTACAAAAAAAGAAAGAAGAAATTGCAGGAGTTATCCTAAAAAGGGGTTTCTGATGGCAGATGGCACATGCCTCTTGCGGCCTCCAGAAGTGCCGTCAATTAAAAAGCAAAGAAACGCCCAAGAAGTGGCCCACCCCAAGGCCACCAAACGATTGCCGCCCAAAAGGGTTACTTAACAGCTTAGGATTAACCGGGGGCATATGTTTTTCCTGGCTAATTCGAGGGTGGTCCGCCGTGGATTTCCCTTTTCCCCCGTGGGCATTAGTTTCACTTATTTGTTATTATTTGCTTTTCCACATTTCGGATGTGGAAGATGTGGAAGACGAAGACCCATGATCACAAGATGCAGCTACTCATTGGGCAATGTAACCCAACCTGCGGCTTGTCAATCGGAGGGTCAGAGGCCATATAGCAACAACTAATTTGGCAGCCCCCCCCAAAAAAACGTCTCCTCTCCCCTCAGAAAATCCATAAGAAAAAACGAAGCTGTTTTGTTTTTCCAACAGACAGCGCGGGGAAACAGCCGAAGGATGAGTGAAAAAAAAAAACTAGAAAAGAAAACAAATGCCATTTCAAGTAGCAAACGTGTAAAGTAGGTGGCCAGACCTTTTTGCCGCAGCTCAAAAATACAGTGGAAATATTATAAAAATATAGTTAAAATAATTTAAAATAATTTAGTAAAAAAAACATTTTTACTTTAATAAAAATTAAAGAAGTAGGGTTACATAAATCAAAATGTAGTAAACTTAAACCATACGCGGATCCATAGGGTGAAAAGAGAAAAGAAATGAGGTATTTAAAAAGTTTGCAACAAAAAAAATGTTATGAAAAATCGTTTAGTTAGCTCAAATCACGGAGTAAAATTTGAAAGGAAATGTGGTATTTAAAAAGTTAGCTACAAAAAAAAAAGTTTTGAAAAATCATACATTTTTCGAAAATAAATTAGAATACATCCCATTTAAAAAAGTTATTATCTTTGTTCAGAAAGTTTTAAAAAATATAATAAATCGAGTGATGATATTACCTAAGAAAATATCAGAAAATATGTGAAAGATCTCTGGAATTAGCTGAGGGGGAAAGTGAAACATTTTAATTTTATTAAAATTAACAAATTTAGAAACTTAAATAAATCCTAAACCACTGTTCCTGCATTTTTTTGGGGGCTGGGGGCAGTTTGTCAGTCACCGTCACAGTCGGCTAATAAGCAGAGAGTCCATCAGAAATAGTGAAACCTGCGCGCTTTGTTGGGCAACTGCCAAAACGATGAGAAATCAATTTTTTTGGATTCATTTTCGGATCGCTTGGGCCTGGGTTTGTTTTGCTTTTGATTTTCGGGTTGTTAGTTGTTGGTTGTGTTTGCCGCCCAAGCAGCCAACACAACACATGATACGACCATTTGATTTCCATGTGCGGATGGTATATGATTTAATACAGTAGCTGGGACTGGGATGATGGATGCCTAATGGCTCACCCCGAAGACCTGTTCTTTGATGCACTCACTCGGCGTTTTGTTTACACAAAATTCATAATTTACATATTGGTTGTGTGTGTGTTTTTGTACCGATGATTTTTTACATTTGCTCGGTGGCCTGTTCTTCGATTCGTTTTATCCCAGCCGACATGTCGAAAATTCGGGGGCCCCCTCTTTAGGGAAATATTTGTCGCAACTGTACCTTAGGATATTTTTAAATGATTTTCCGAAAACCCACCCATACCACGGGAGTTAAGGAGCAGTGCTAAATGGTTTTTAAATGGCGTGGGCTGAAATCGGGGTTGTTGCACTCCATTGTTTGCATATCAACGATCCTCGTCAAACGTTTTGATTTTGGTTTTTCAACTGCGTAAATGTCACGTGTAGTCTGCGGTTGACATCGACGTGTGATTCTGGAAGAGGATGTGGTAGTGGTTGGGTGGTGCAGTGGTTCAGTGGTTCAGTTGGGGTTAACCGAGTTAAGAGTGCGATAAATATCTAAATGCCGTGATTTGCCTCATCAAGGGGCGTTGATGTTTATCCAACAGTGTATTTGTTTGTTAAACTGACAACGGACTGGGCTGTGAGTGTGTCGAGTCCTTTGTGCAGGACACGTGGAATGCTGTGGTCTGGTCAAAAAGGATCTGACTTAGGACTGCGAATAATTGGCACGCGTGAACCAAGTGAGATGTGATATAATAAAGTTTGTTTGATGTTCTTGGGGGGATTAATTATTTAAATAAACAATGAAATAGGAATAATACAAAAATTAACTTATAAATCATATTGTTTTAGTGATTTGCAAACATTTAAAATTATTAATAATTATTTTACGAATTTTTGTGTTTTTTTTTATTTTCTGGGTGATTTTTGCTACTGACCGTTTTTTATAGGGCGCCCTATATAGATTACTGTAGATTATAATTTAAAATACTTTAAAATATTACTCTTTTGCATTGTAAACCACTAATTTACTTTTAATTTCCTTCAATTACATTTCTGAAATTCTTGGGCCACAATGGCGCTTAGCCTCTCCAAACACCTTAAAAAATAAATTGCAATACAACAGAAAAATGCCCGACACTAAAAAGCAATTCTCTCCACTATATCCCGGCACTCGAGCCACAAAAGCCGGATAAAAAACAAACCAAGTACAATATGCAAAATAAATGCTCAAATAATAAAGAGCCAGGAGCAACCGGAGAACGGAGCTCGGAGCACGAAAATGGCAACGTAACTCAAGAGCTACTCCAAAAAGCGAGCGCAGGAACAAAGGAGCAGCCCGAAAAGTGAAAAGGACGAAACAATACAGACAGCTGACACACACGCATGCAAAGAGTGCAAAAAAGAAAAAGATTATTTAAAATAATATTAAAATAAAGCGTCAGTGAAAATAGTAAAGGGAAAAGCCAAACAATTTACACATTCGAAAGGGGATAGAAAAAGGAAATGTACCGAAAACAGTGGGATATTTCCAAATTTTTGACATTAAAAAATAAATAAAAATGATTTAATTTTAATCCGATGATTTAAATATTTTACAAAAATATTTTTCTAAAAGATGTTAAGCTAGACCACAAAGTTGCATACCAAAAATTAAAATAACTCAAATAATTCTCAAGTGCTGCATGAATTTTCAAAACGAAACTTAATTTTAAAAAAATCGATTAAATATAAATAGTAAGAGATAAAAATAAAATAAAAAATACGATTTTTTATATTTCGATCCTCTATCGAAAAAAAATAGTTTCGATTTGGAAGGAGCCCTTTATAATAGTATCCTATTTTTTACTGTGTGCGGAAATGGGAGAATGGGGGCGTCAGTGAGGCGACAAGCGGCCAGCGGACTAAATAAAAAAATAATAATGGAAGTTATACATTTTATTTCACAGACGAATGGCAGCAGGACAGCCAAGGACTCAGGACTCAGGACTGCGAGTCCTGGACTGGTTGGTAGCCAACCCCTTTGGAATGTTGACAAGCAGCAGCAACACAAAAAGTAAAAAATATAATCAAATAAAACTGAAAAGGATTCGCCTTTGTGCGCTTTGTTTTTCGAGTAGTTTTCTGTTTGCCTCTGTGTGCGTGCGCTCAAAGGAAATAAATGTATTGTATTTGGAAGCGCAGCTACAAATAAAATTTTAATCAAAATGTAGTTGAGTGTTGAAGGGTTGTTCTGCGATTGTGTTCCAAGTTCTCGGCGTTCGTATGTATTCCTGTGTGTGCTTGTGCGGATTGTTTCTGTCAATCAGCAGCTTCAGCTTCTTTTGTTGCTGCCGAAGGATACAACTGATATTGATTTCGAGTTTGCCGCAAGCACAAAGGACCCGATGCCCAGAAATATGGCAGCCAATGGGAAAAGTTTCGAAGATATGCCATATACAATGGCAGCCGGAAACGCTCACCAATACTCGTGCGCGTAGCACTTTCAGCATAGTTTCATAATTGCGAACAGCAATGGCGCTGAAATGGAAGTCCGCAGCATCCTGATCCTGACCACTTGGCATCACAACGCCCCCTTGGCCCAAAAAACACACACACGTTCCCTTTCGCACACACAGGGAGGGCTTTACATACCCACAGTTGTGCTCATAATATCAGCTAACATCGTCTTTCATTACCTACAAAAAATATTTAATACATTTTTGTTTAGCAATGTATTGAATCTCTTCCTGTTTTATCGTAATTCTGCTAAAATAGATAATAACATAATCCACCGATTTAAATATCTTTCAAGTAGATTAAAAAAATGGCGATAATTTGGTTATAAATCTAGATCTTAACGCCAATAAATTGAAAATGTTATTACAAATTCTGGGCGGTATGACAATATATCTTTCGATAATTTCTTTAAACAAAATACTGATATTTTTGGTGAAAAATGAGAAAATTGGGTTCTTGGTAATAACTAGATTTTCAGGCTAATGTTTGGTTGTAACTTGGCTAAAAATAGTCCCAAAACTAAGATACGCTTTGTTTTAAACAGCTAACAAACTGATAAATTAATCCCCTTCACTTTTCGGCTGATATACAACTCTTTATTGTTGTCCCAATTTATACATTCTCATCATCATTATTTTTTCAAGAACACCAATAAATTAAAAATTTTATTACGAATTCATTGCGGTATTTTATTTCATATTTAGAGATGTTTTTGCTTTGTTTTGGACAAAAACTTATTAAATATGATGAAAATTAGAAAAAAAAAGATTTATGAAGTAAGAATACAGTGCAAAATTTAGAATAGTTTTTCCCTAAATTTTAAAATGTTTTTTTTTCTAACTAAAATTTTTACCACTTGTGTGGGAGCAGACTTCTGTACATAGTTTGCGTTGTTACTTCGTCCTGTGAGCGGCATGCGACATGTTTCTCTACCAGTGGCCGGATATCCAGCTTCCGACTCTCCCAGCTGGTGGCAAATTTCATTTGAATGCCGTCCAAACGGCTTGTTGGCATTGCACAGCAACGGGGGGTGACTATGGACTACATATACAGTCCCGATTCCTGAAACTCAATTAAAATGGCATTTAAATCATGCGAACTTCTTGTTCTGCCAACACCCCGGTGGAAAATTCTTGGGCAACTTGCCTGAATCGACTTGACTTGCGGCCCTTTGTTTGGCATTTTTCGGTCTGGAATTGTTAATAATTTGTAATGACACGCGCAGTTAACCGAATGCCCCCCGCTAATGGTTATCGCTTCCCAAAGCGTAACCGATTTACTCCGAGCACAAAGGATGCACTCCCAGCAGCCCCTGCATCCTTTGTCTCTAACTCTTGCCTTGGAAATGGGCACATGTCTGCAATTTACGCTGATTTTTATTCAAATTTTGCTTAGTGTATAAATGGCTGTAGCAAAAAAGGGGAAAAATGCGGGGAGAAACCCAAAAAAAAAGGAGAAACGGTTCGGAACAGAAAATATTTCATATTGAAATTCAATGCCAACTGAGTGAGAATTGTTAGAGAAAAAAAGTAAAGACTTTGAAATGCACTAGAAAATTAACGAGGTTTACTACAAAAATTATTTTAGAATTAAAAAGGTATAATTGATATTATCTTTAAAGTAAGAGTAAACAATATGAAGAAAAAATTGTAGAGATTTAAGTTGTAAGCCTCAGAATTCACATTAAAATGAATTTTTTACAATATAACTTATGGGTTTTTTATTATATAAGTGTCGTGTGCCACTTGAGAGACTCTCACAAAGTCTTTCGAATTAAGAAATAAAAAAGGATATCAAGGACATTAACGACTCTTCATATAGCGACCGCAACTATGCCAAATGGGAGAATAGAAAATAGAAAAAAAGGCAAGACAAGGAAAAAACACATTTGCATATTTATCTTTTTTCGGTTATAAGCGCTGCCTGGTAGCTGCTATAACATTAGCATTTCTCAAAAGGATAATGTGCCGCTGCCACCAAATGTGCCCACACAGAAAAAAAATGTACAAAATATCAGATTGATATGTGCTGGTTAATTTAATATTTTTTAAAGATCAAGTTACTCATATCATTTTAATATGTTTATCGTATTTTACAATAATTCTTAAAAAAATACTAAATTTGGTATTTTAAAACAGTATTTTTATAACTTTTATGAAATGATTCAATATCAAGTTGATATGTTTAAATCATAAATTTGACTTTAATTATATCGGTTTTTAATTGATATGAAATAAAATAGAAATATATCGAATTTTTTTTCTGTGCCTACAAAACCCCACCATTCCAGCCAAAGTCGTTTGGCATTTTTCCGCTGGCATCTTCTCCATTCTCCCCACAAAGGGGGATTTTGTCTAAGGGGTAAAGTCGAGTGACAAGCATTTGTTTTTGGGGAAGGGGAACGGGAGTAAGGCGTGTGCATGTGCTTAAGGGCCTCGTTAACAAAGTTATTTTGTCTTTTATCGCCCGCTGCTCAGTTGTCGGATGTCAAAACATAATTCGCCATGTGCGGCATTAACTTCTTCGCATTATCGGGGCAGCGAGGCATTTCGATTTGACGTCATGCGTGTGACATAGTACAATTTATATCCTGGCTCGTGTCGGCATTCCAGGCGTATGAGCAATGTCATTCTGTTGCAGCTGGCCCTCACTATTTACTATATGATATATAAAGATATGTGGAATATATAAATGGTAAATAAAGGAACAATTCTTCTCGTACGGCCTCGCCCACACGCACAATTAATCTTTTGTCGAAGCACTTAATTGAATTGCCCCGTCAGGCCAGCAAATATCAATTACCAACACAATTATCCGCACAAAGGACGTGGAGAGAGTAGGAAGTACTCCGCATTTAATTGAATTACAATTTCATAAAAATCCCCAAGAGATAGATTCTGTGGAAATCGCTTAGTTTTTGGGTGCAGGATGCGACTGAATCGAGGGGAAATTTAAGATGCCGCCGCGCCTGCGCACATTTGAAACCCCAATAGGTATCGCTGGTATCGCTATATCGGGGGTATCGAGTAATGAACAATGCTTACAACTTTTTAACACATTGCACAAAGGAGGCGAACAAAAGATCGATCTCACATACCACACAATAAATACACATATATGTATTTATCGCAGTTCTTTGTGGCCACTCGCGTGTTCATTGTGATTCCGATTATTGAAATGCGCACATAATGCCAACAAAACGAAGTTATGTGTAAAGTATACATGTACAATACCGAAGTTTATGCGTTCAAGTGATTCGCGCCGGTCCTCCATTGTGCTGGCTCCTCGAAACTCGAATCGTCGAATCGCCCCGGAACGCAGGCGCAGCCCTCGCATAATGGCCGACGATCCCAAGTTAAGAATCACTGAGAAAAAATACACTCCATAATTAATGTGAAAATTAACTACACAGAGTACAAATTGACAAAGGATCAGATTGATATGTGTATATCATTTTGATATGAATAAAGGTTGTATTTATCTTATTTGACATTATTTGTTCGAAAAATACTAAATTTGGTATTTAATATAAGATGATAAAATATCATGTTGATATGTTTGAATCATAAATTTGACATAAATCATATCGACCTTTTATTTGTATTGAAATAAGGTAGAATTGACATTATTTCATTTCCAATTTTTTATCAGGTAACGAAATTAGAGTAAAAAGTTATCAATAAAATAAATTCTATAATTAATTTATAATTTAATGTAAAGTATCTCAATTCCAATTGCATAACTTCTCTATTGTACTAAAAAACCATAAGTAATATTTTTGAACACATAAAAAGCCTGAATCCTATGCTAATTTTATTTCAGTGCAGAATTAACGGCTTCGGAGAGCGGGGGCTGGCAGTTGAAGTCGGAGAAGCTGTGGAAGCTCCGGGAAGTACACTCAATTCCAGGAAATTTAATCCTTAAATGCTGCATATAATATACATTAAAATCGTTTTGTGCTCGAGTCGCGTCCACTTCAGATGTGACTTGAAATTCAGGCAGATGGAAAGACGTTTTATGTAGCTAAATGAGAAACGAAATTGTGCAGAATGAGATGCTTACTTTAAATTCGTTAAATTTAATTGAACTCTTTTTATGTTTTTTTAAACTTGGATAAAATAAAATTCTTCTACAAATCGTCTTAATAAATTGTAACAAAATAAACAAATAATACTTTTGGATAATAAAAAGTAATTTATTTCAATGCCAATAACTTCTTTTCTCTTCGGGAATTTTATTTAATTTTAATAACAACGCTAAATTCTCTCATTTAATTCCCAGTGAGTACCTCCTTCCCTTTTAATCCACCACATATTCAGCACTGTCACAATCTACATTCAATAAATATAAGACAAATTTCAATTTTCAATGATACGCCACCAGTCGCATTTTCCCAATCGCCCCTTTTCCTCTACACAATGGCACTCGAGCATAATTCAAAATGCCAGTAAAACATATTTTCCAAGTTCGAATTCAGTGGGGAGACAAGGCATTTGTGCAAAAGTATTTCAAGCGAAAAATCACACTTTGACATTGTCTGCCGGCTGCTCGGAATTGGGGTCGCTCGAGGGTTTTGACTGGCAACTTAACTGGGTGTTTGATCTGCCGGTCTTGTCGGTCAGACGTCGACGGCAGCGCGGCATAATTATTGCCAATAAACGTCGACCCGCTCTCACGGCTTTTCCCCATCCGCCTCAGACACTTTCCCGGCCAAATAGAACGCCCCATTTTGTGGGACGCGATGCCACGGGCGCAAAAACACTTTGTAATATTTAGGCCGGGAGGAGAGGTAAATGCCACTCGGTTCTGGGATGATGGCACTGGGAAAAAGTTTTGGAGTTAAAAGGGAAAATAGTTTTTTGATATATGTAGGTACAACTAAAAAACTTAAACTATGAAAAAAAAAAAATTTTTGTTTATAAGTTTTATATCAAGTTTCAAAATATATCAAGTTTCAAAATATATCAAATTTAGTTTTTAAAATTAAAATTACTTTCACATAAACCAATTTTAATAGGTAAAAGCTAATACAGTTAAAAAATAATACTTAAGCTCATCAATTCTAAATGCAAGATTGTTAAATATTAGGAAAATATCATCTTGTTTAGGGTGCTGTATTTTATTTGTAATATTTTATTTAGTATCATAATATTGCTTACCATTGTTCATCATATTCAACTGGGAGTTTGTAGATATATTAAATTTCTAGCATAATATCACCTACCATTACACACAGAAAAAAAACAAAGCGCGGTTAAATCGATATGCGCATGGTAAATTTCTGGCATATCGTGTTTACCGTGCAATACGGATTTCTCTCTCTCGGAGATTCGAAATAGAGCGAGAAAGCGCTTAAAGTTGCACGAGTGGGAAGGAGAAAGACATATTCGAAATTCGAACTGGGTTATTGATTACATTTCGACCAGATCAAGTCAAAATTGATACCACATAACGTAAAATTGATCATCGTTTCATATCAAATTTTTCTTTGGGTGAAGTTATCATATTGTTTGGGGTGCTGTATATTACTTTTAATATTTTATTTAGAGTCTAAATATTTATTACCATTAGATATAATTTTCAACTGGGAATTACTAGATATATTCTAAATTGCTATCTATTCTATGTCCCATAACTGATTATCCCCAGTGTGGGTGTTCGTGTCAAAAGGCAAAAGCCGGCAATGATTGGTGGGGTGTTTGTGGGTGTCTGTGGGTGTCTGGCATATTTCTGGTGGTGGATGGCTGCTCGGATGTTTGGATGTTTTGATGCTCGGCATCGTCTGTGGGTGACATTCCCGAATTTCATTTGCCAACTCAGCTCAACCGCAAGCGCCCATCAAATTTCGTCACGGAAAGTGTGTAAATAAGTTCATTACACACATTTGATTGAGAGAGAGAGAGAGGTGGAGTTCCAGGTGTCTGCCTGCCTGCCAATTGGTAATTAAAAATCAAGAATGTATCTCGACTGGCAACACAATCATTTAATTCAATTTACCCGCCACGCTCAACTGACTTTCCCTCAAAATACTCGAACGAACTGGAAAAACGTTTGAATGGGTTTAAGGATCGAGAGGATGGAGAATGGGTTTGCGGTGGATTGGGCTTTGTGTGCTCGTGCCCGATGGCCAAGGATAACCAAGGATAACTGTCTGAGGATGGCAAGACAAATGGGGGTGCAAATCGTTAGCTCACTCACTCATCTCTCTGACCCACCGAATCGCAGCCCAAAGCAGTTGCGGATGCATTTAATTTATTATTAGAATTATTTATGGCAATCGTTTGGGAACTCGGGGAGGGGTGATAAAAAAGCGGTTATTGTTAAGTTTATTAGAGCCGCCCGGCGATCCGGAAAAGGGGTGCGATTTTACCAGGATTCAGGCACAGTGGTTGCCATTTCGCATGCAGAGGGTCATTGGGAAATCGAAGGGCTCTTTGAGAATTATTCGATTGGAGATGGGCTTATGATAATAGGTAGATAAATTTATAAAATATCAAACAAGAACTAATTAAATTTTAGGCTTAATTCGGCTGTAAAATCAATGCCAAGTTTTTTATATTATCTAAAATTATATGTGAATATTTTTATAAAATAATTTATTAAAAGAAATAAAATATTAAAACAAAATAAATGTGTAAAATTTAAAAATAAAATGAATTCAATTCTGAATAAAATTATTTAAGAAAATAGGTAAAAGAAGAATTGAATTTAAAAATCCAAAACTAATGAAAATGTAAAACACTTATTTTACACTTTAATTAATTTCCCCACTGTAGAAAAGTTTCTCTCTTTGGCAGTCATATTTTTTGGGGTAAAAATCATGGTTCGGTCGGAAAAAATGATCAAAAACAGCCAAAACGCATAATTCATGCATCAGATACATGGTACTTCAGATAAATTGCAGGACCAACGAAATAACGAGCCAAACTGACCACCACGCACACTTGAGCCTTTGAAAGGATAACAATTTATCAAAAATACAAAAAAGGAAGAAAGGAAAATGTATGCACACACAAACAAATACGATTTTTGTATCTAGCAGCGGGTTGAATTTGTTTTCGATTTGTGAAAGTGAAATATGTTTTGGTGACATTAAGCTGACGGAATCAGGATTAGAGGCAGCATCCTGCGAGGACAATGGGACATCGCCGGCCTTTATGTGCGGCACGTGCCCATCTTTCCACTTTCCAGTTTCCACTTTCAATAAGTAGCGAATTTTTTAAACATTTGAAAATGTTGTTATCCCCGCCGCTGGAGAGTTATTTAAAATTTAATTTGGCATTTGATTCTCTGGTGCTGGCATATGCCAGCATTTCGGCCTGTAAAGGATTAGCGCCTGTCACCTAGCTTTCCCCTTTCCTGGAAGAGGAAAAACCGGAAAAGCATCACGACGCCAACTGGCAAATATCTTGCCTTTCGGCTACAAGGATATGCAAGGAAAGGCGACAAGTCAAGACATTTTTATGCAAATTTATCTCATTACGTTGCCTCGCTGGCACTTGCTGTGTTCTGTTGCCGCTTGCAAAGTTATTTTCAGAGTGAATTTAATTAAATTAAATTAAATATTCAACACATGGCAGCAGAGCAAGGATAACTTTCTCAGTCTTGGGAAGCCACGTTAATTAATATTTATATTCAATATTTATGCATATTAACTACGTATCCGGAAGAGATTAGGCAGTTCGAGCACGTTTATGGTGCTCGTGGTTGTCAAGTAATTAAAACAAGATGAAACCATAGATCAACAGAAAGTGTAGGGGAACCAATTGGAGAATATTTGGAAAGTTTAAAGCTATGTACAAGGGATTTTTGTGGAGTTGTAAGTTTATCAATTAATAGAGAAGAAGGAAACAAGATTTTAGTGATCAATTTTGATGCTAAACAATTTGTAAGTTTGAAAGGGAATGATAAAGATTAAACCTAAATTTTTATACAAATTTTAAAATCAATTTAAGGTATGTAAATATCAATAACTCATTTTCAATATCCAACTTTAAAGTCCGCATGTTAAATTTAAAGGAGGGATAAAACCTTGAAATCGTATGGGGACTTAAAGCCTACTTTAAATTTAACATGCGGACTAGAAAACAACCCCAAGAAAACTTTAAAATCAATTTTATAAATGTAAGTAATAAAATCTCCGCCCTTAATTTCCAACTTTAAGGCCCGTTTTCTCGTCCACATGTTAAATTTAAAGGAGGGATTAAACCTTAAAAAAGTATGCGAATTCAGAGCTCAAGACATGCTTTAAATTTAACATGCGGACGAGAAAACGACCATAACGAAAACTTTAAAATCCATTTTATAAATGTAAGTATTAAAATATCCGCCCTTAATTTCCAACTTTAAGGCCCGTTTTCTCGTCCACATGTTAAATTTAAAGGAGGGATTGAACCTTAAAAAAGTATGCAAATTCAGAGTTCAAGACCTGCTTTAAATTTAACATGCGGAAGAGAAAACGACCCAAAAGAAAACTTTAAAAACAAATTTATGAATGTAAATATTCTCCGATTTCTCGACCGCATGTTAAATTTAAACTTTAGTTATTGCCTTTCAGTACATGACTTCAAGAAAGAGCCCTCAAGGAATGTAGCTTGGTTTAAGGCTATGATGGTGGCATAAAGTTTAACCATTGATGGATAAATCGCGATTAGAGCACCTAGCTCAAGTGCCAGACCTCTCGGGATCCTTTCTGCCGTAGAGAACCGAGAGTCGAGACAAAAGCAAGGCCATAGCAATTATTTGTGGCATTCGCTCAAAGGAATTGTTTGGCTTTTGCTATATCTTTTAAATACAATTTATAAAGCACGCGCCGCTGCCCAATGTTCTTGGTAGGAGGGAGTGAGAGGGAGCGAGAGTGAGAGTGAGAGGGAGAGGGAGGAGCGCTGCACAATGGGCCAGATAAGAAGGCGGCCATTTTGTTTATGCGCCGCGCACAAAGAAATCTGAAATAACAGGAAAGTCAAGAGGCGGAACGGGGGAGGGGGAGGGGGCGTGGCGCCTCTCTCGCTTTTTAGTGCGAAAATAATTGTAAAATCTGCAAATGCAAAAGGTTTCCAGTGTTATTTCCTTTTAGCCACGACCACACAAAGGTGGCACAATGGAGCCGGGCTCTTCAGGAAAAACTGGCGAGGAAAACTGACGCCTTTGTGCGGGATCTCGGCCGCAGACTGCGAGTGTGTGTGTGTGGTAAAATTGCAATTTAATTGCAGTTAAATTGCTCGCAATTTGCGGAAAAACCTGGGAGTTTTCCCTTTTTATTCGTAAAAGAAATCAGCAAGGTAAACAAGCAAATAAAAATATATGAGCGGGGGCAAAGAAAACTAGAGGAACTCGAGTGGTTTTTCGTTTCGTTTCGCAGGCGATTCAGTCGAGTGGAAAAAAGGTTCCACAGCAGGGAAAATGTATCTAAAGGATACGCAGTGCGCTCCTTTTCTTCTTCGTTTGTGTGGGAAGGCTGAGACACTTGAGACCCCGCCAGTTGATATCATTATTTGTTTGCCATTTGAACATGTGTGTGGAAATATAGATGTCCCCGCAGCGTTTATTTTGATTTTCTGCCGGGATAAACGCAAATAAACAAATTGGATATCAAAACGATGGAACCCTCCGAATAATAGATACGATTTTTATTCCCAGGCCCATTGTTGAGTTATGATCCGCAGATAAGTATCTAGTAGTTGTCGAGAGTACGCTAATTGCAGCTCCTTCGCCGCATTTAACCCCTTCGAGGGCCGAAGGACGAGTCGTTCATCCTGCCTGCAGGCAGCAGATTTATGGGCCTGGCTGCATCACCTTGGTTATTTAATTTGGTTATTGTATTCATTGACACAAAAGCCAAACCAGCCAGCCGCCTGCTGTGTGTTTTTTGGTGCCTTGCCAACTGCCAGCAGCAAATAAGGCCCGCAAAACAAAACATCCTCTCATTGCCCAATGCACTAAGCCAAAATACACAAATTTTGCTAGAATTAACTTAAGGAACTAAACCAAAACAATTAAAACAAGTTCATAAACTTTAAATCTATAAACTTTAATAAATTTCTGACTAGGGTTCTTTAAAAAATCGATAGAACTATTGGTAGCACTATCGATTATATCGATTCCTTTAAATTTTAGGAAACATCGATGGCTTGGACCTTTACCTTATGAAAACTTTAATTCAGTTCTGACTAGGGTTTGTTGGTAAATTATCGAAAATATCGATTGTTTTAACATTTTGGTATTTTCAGAATTTTCGATTAAATCGATTGTTTTGACATTAAGGAATTGACAGAATTTTGGAATACCATTATCGAAAATTATTAAATTTCATTTTTTATTTACTAAAATGTTCTATAATATCGATAATATCGTTAGAATTTTAAACAATATTTAATAAACCAGAAGGACATTTTCAAAATAATTCTTTTGTATTTTAAGGACTAAGACTTGTATCATATTTTGAGTATTTTTTCCTATTTTTTTCCAGTGCATCCATCCTCACTATCTCAAACACCATACCAAATCCCGGACTTAGCCAAAGCCTGCAATGTGTTTTAGTCGAGTTTATGAATAAAATTACACAGGACCAGCGGAGGTCAAAGGTGGTGGGTGTGGGTGGGCTGGCAGGCTCATATCAACGCCAACAATGGATAATAAGCGTATCCACTTAATGGTTGCCAAGGTGCCGAGGTGGAGCAGGCGGTGGGCGGTGGGCGGTGGGATTACTAGCATTGTGGCCCTGCGAGTGCCAAGCCCGCGGTCAAAATGCCAGCGAACAATGCCGAATTGTGGGTGGCTGTGGGTGGCGGTGGTTCAGTGAGTGTGAGTACGTGTGTGCCAAAAATCCTTTGGCCGTAATCAAGCGGAAAATAGCACAATGACTATCTACAATATATCTGGGACAATGGAAGACACAGGCTGCAGGCAGGAGGAAAACTGGCGATTGTCAGTTGAAAAACAAAGGGACTTTACACCCATACACACACAACCAAACACACACACTCGGGTTAATCAGTGCAAAAAGGGGTGGCGAAAGGGGGCGTGGCATTGGGTACAAGCGAAACAGATCAAACTGTTACAAGAAGGCAGCCAGCGATAAAATTTCTGGTAGATTTAAATTTTGGGGAGATTGAAAAGTCTTGAAAATATTGAAAAATCAAAAAAAAAATGAAGAATAAGATGGTTTTTGAATATTTGTTTCGCAAAGGAGAAATGCGAAAATGAATAATTATAATAATAATTAATTAAACCATCAAAATGATTAATTCTTGTATCTTATAAAGTTTTCTTGACTTGAAAATATTTGAAAAGAATTGAAATAATTTTGATAAATATTCTACACCAAAATCATGTCATTGGCTACCCTCTTTATGGGTAAAATATCAATAAGTTGCAGACAAATTGTAGCTATCTCACTCGCCCTTCCAGAAAACCAACGCCACTTGTCTCCATTTTCCCATTCACATTGCGCATACGCCACGTAGGCCCTTGAATATATGTACGTATATAAACATGCTTCTGACTGCAATTGTTGCCTTTGATTTGGAATGCAGACATTCAAAAGTCCCTTATGCGGGTGCATAATTGATAAGTGATTAGGAAATAATTGAACTTTTATGCTGGATTAACTTTTACACTAAGATTCCCTTTAATTGTTTCAAAAATACAAGTTGAGTTTATCCTAACGAATTAAACTTAGTTCTGTTAATAAAATTATATACAATAATCAGCTGGATATTTGCAATAAATAACTTTAATTAAAAATAATTAAAAGGGCTCAGGTCAAGATAAATTGTAAAGTTCGCGGAAAAGGGCAGCATTCTTGCAAAGATATTCCCGGAATTGCATTTCGCTGCCAAGTTCTGCTAATTGCTCGCTCGCTAATGACTCTAAGCTGGAAATACTGGCCGCTAACTACCGGCCACGCCCACCGGTCACTTGCCAACTGCCATTTGCGGCAACTAAGCGCAATTAATTAACAACCCGGGCGATTGAATTAAAACGGGACAAGGAATAGAAAAAAATTATACAAAATGTTGGTACTTCATAATGGAGAGCGTGGTGGTCATGTCCCCGCCCACGATCACGGCGAGTTGGCTAAAGAAAATGCGGCTTAATGCTGAATTAATTCCAATTACCACATAGCCCCCTCAGAACACCACACTCCAACCTCAAAACCACCATCCTCGACCATCTCGACCAGTGGACGAGCACGCTCAGCGGACTGGCCAGTAATTTAGCCGCTAATGCGCGGAGTGCGGCCAACAAAAGCCGCCGCACGCGCTGACCTCCAGCTCAGTCCGTGTCCAGCTTTCTCGATACACTGCCCGAAAAATCCTGTTTATTATAAAAAAAACCATTAAAATATGGTTTAAGTGTAGAATATTTCCAAAGATCAATTACTTCTCAGAGGTTATATTTTTGTTATCTGTTACTTCTTAGATAAATATTTAAAAAAAATGTAATAAAGATAAAAATAAATAAAAAGAAATTTAAAAATAAATTTAAAATAAAATAATTAAGATTTCGAAATAGTATAAACGTATATTTGTTGTTCCTATTAATACCTATCGAAATGTAGAAGAAATTTCTCAAATCGGACCATTCCTTAAAAAGTTATGAGCAAATAATGAAATTCAAGCAGTGCAAGCAGTCCATTTACTGCATGCATTCGCCTGATGGTCCTCGACTTTAGCGTTCTCCCTTGTTTTTAATAAATATTTTTAGTTTTTTTTAATTTTAGCCTTCAAAATTTAATTATCCCTTAGGTGTATTTACTTAATTTTTGTTTACACACTTTTTTCTAGTGCAACCCCCTGCCATTCACCTCTCTGCATTACCATGGCCTTTTATGCGAGGTTTTAACATGAATTTATTTTATATAAAAATTTTCCTTTTTCCTCCAGTCATCAGCCACTTGTTTGGCTTTCAGAAGATTCACTAATTAATTATTAATTAAGTTGGAAAAATTGCCAAACACCCCGCTCCCTGCCTTCTGCCTTTTCCTTCTGAGCGAAATAAAAGATGCCTTTGCATTCAGTTTGAAACTTTTGAAAGTATTCCAATTTTCTAGCATTTCTCTCGTCCGCTTTGCGCAGAACTTTGTGGGCGGGAAAGTTTCGAGCGAGCGAGCAAGAAAAACTTTTGGCGCAATGTGTCGCCTCCCCATTTTCCGTTTTTCCCCCAGAGCCAAAAGTTTTTACTGTCGCATTTCTCCGACTCCAGAGAAGTCGGCACTAAAATGCAGGCCTTGAGCGAGTAAGAAAACCCCATTTGGATCGTTAGCAGGACCTTGGAGGGGATTCCAAAAAAAGGAGAAGGCCTGGCTTAAACAAAAAGCACGTGTCCTGTGAAGCGCCTTTCATCGTGCGAGCCATGGAACTCAACTGACCTTCCGACTCAAAGCTGCAAAAACATACAAGTATATACGATAAAAAAAGCGCAAACATTTATATTTAATTGGTGGCTCATGCTCGAGAAGTGGCCGCCCCCTTGTGGCCTTGTGTCTACCCAATTGAGTTTCAAAGTTGCAATTAGAGCAGCCTGAATGAACGGCTGACCATTTTCCAGCGAATGGGGAAAGTGGGTGGGTGGTCAGGTGCACTGGTGGCGGCATTCAATGGAAACAGTCGAGATCGGGGTCCTGAAGTCCTGAAGTGGCAGATGTGGAAAAAGCGAACCCCAGTGGAGAAACAATGCACATTGAAAAGAAACAAGTCGCAGACCATTAAGCCCGAATAGCATTTTGCAATATAGAAAGTAAAGTTTTTTACGGTCAGTATAGCTCATTTGAAGGGATACTGAAGTATGTTATAAAGGGTGCAAATATTATTAGTAGAAGCTGTCCGCTTTATTAAAACAACATGTGAGAAATATATATTTTATTTTCGTCATTTTTAAAAATTTCGTATAAATGCAATTTTCTTGTGTTTATTTATACCTATCGAAATGTAGAAGAAATTTTTCAAATCGGACCATTTGTTAAAAAGTTATGAGCAAATAATGGAATTCAAGCAGTGCAAGCAGTCGCTTTTCTGCATGCATATCTCCATCTCTCTCATCTCTATATTATATTTTAGAAATTTTTTTTTAGTAACTTTTCTTCAATTTATTTCATTTATAATCCATTGACAAACTCTTCTTCAATTAAGTTTATAGTTTAAGAACTAATACCTTGATCTCCACAAATAGGCCTTTCACCAGAAAACAATCACCGTAAATTCAAAGGTATTCATTTATTTCAGTTCACTCTTTTTTCGATTCATGAAAACTCTTTGAAACTAAGTACTTAATTCTGCCTGGCAAACTAACGCAATCTCGGCACCAGCAAAGCTAAATGGAAATGAAAAACCGAAATTGAATTCACCTTACCTTTGACTATATCAACACCCATGCAAAGCCACGCCCCCTTTTGGGGATCAGGCAAATGTGCCAAGTGTTTAGGGGTACACTTGAAAAAAATATATTAGGAGTATGAAACAAAAATATTATCATAAAGTATTTAAAATATTGTTATCATATCATATCATATTAATAATAATAATATAGTTTTAAATGTTCCGAAAGCAGGCACTTTTTAAAGATTTTTTATATTTGATATAATAAATATGTGGAAAAATAAAATAGCATTATATCGAATAAACAAATTTCTAAATTTAAATTTCTTTTAGTTAGTTGATTGTTGGTTTTTCCTTCGCTCTATGACGAATCCAAATTTTGAAGATGACTTCTTTCCACGACATTTGATTGAGAAATAATCGTAATATTAATATAGTTTTAAATGTTCTGAGAGCAGAAATATTGTAAAGATGTCTTATATTTGATATAATAAAAATGTGTAAAAATAAAATAGCAAAACATCGAATATTTATTAACTAAGCAATTTATTCCATAAACAAAATTGTATAAAATATGTACAAAAATAGAAATTTCTTACAGTTAGTTGACTGATGGTTTTTGCTTCGCTCAATGGCGAATCCGAATCTCGATGATGACTTCTTTACACGACATTTAATTGAGAAATAATTGAATAGGTCGTGTCAAGTGTTTGTTTGGCGTTTGGCTGGCTGAGGTCTGGGATGCGGAATATGGAAAATGGTATATGGGTTCCCAGAGAGGTCTGGCTTTCGGAGCGAAATTAGCTTTGTCAAATGCGGCTGACATGGGCACGGGTTGAGGTTGAGTGGTGCGGAAAGGTCTATTGCAGCGTGAAAACGCCACTGCGAGTTGTTTAATGAAGTAGTCACAGTCGGCGGAGAAAGTCGAAGGCCCTTCGATTTCCGATTTCTGATTTCTGATTCCCGATGCCCGATTTCCCACCGCTGCAAACAAAGCCCAGTGGCGCAGTCAAAGGAAAGGTGGAAAAAAAACACACATCCATAAAGGGGAATTCACGTGTGATTGGAATGCTCAGTAATCGTCCTTCAATCGGGCTGAGAGTGGGCGGGTCCTGGGAACTTGTCGCCCGGTGCAGTCAGCCGCGCACTTATAATTGCAGTTGCAGTTTGGCCGATTGCATTGTGCATTCAGAATAGGGAGAATTAAAATGCCGCCATGTCAAATTAATACATTCATTCATTTTTCATAAACAAGTTCCTTTATGTTTTAAATAATATCAAAATTGTATATTTTTTGTTAGATAATCTTATTTATATTTTTTGTTAATTCATTTGGTTTTAAAAAGTCATTAAAGTCAGCCCATAACCAAACTTAAGTGTAGGTAATCATCATCGTATTCGGCCGACTAAAATAAAAATAAAGATTAGAATGTATTTATGAATTAAAATAGTAAACTTACTATGCCTTCCAAATCTCCATCCCACACCCCATGCAATTTTAAGGGAGGATAAATTGTGGGGTCTCTTAGAACTTGAATACTATTCCTGATAACTTTTGTGTAATCTTTTGTAAACAAATCAAAGTATCTATAAAGGGAAACCGATCTCAGCTGTTGGCAAGATTCCAGAAAGAGAGGAAAAAAGTTGAATTCATCGGTATCTGCAAAGTGTTGGGATGTGATTTCAAGATCTTCCAGATTTTTTAATGCGATCAACATTGGAATAAATTTCTTATCGGCGAGTCCCAGTCGTAATCTGGTCAGCCCACTTATTTTCGTGACCTCCACAACATCTAAAAATTCCAGTTCGGTGTCATCCAAAAACAGACTTTGAAGACTTGTTAAAGCTTTGAGTTGCATGAGAAGCTCCCACAGTAAATTTTCCTGATCATTGTGTATCTGTAATCCTGTAAGGTGTCTCAGGGATGTTATGTATTTAACATCTTTCAAATCATAAACACAAAACGCAAGGGACTCCAATTTTTGGAATTGTGATACCAATTGCAAGTTTGGAGATTGAAGTGAGAGGTGGCGCATTTGATGAGGGTTAACATTTAAAGCTCGTAACATCTTAACGACAACTTGGTCTTCATAATCAAAGTAAATACTCAGTTCTTTGAGCCTTGGCAGAGTGGCTATTAGTTCCAAATTGGCTGGGGTGTCAGAAGAAGATACATAATAAGGATATATTTCCCATTTATTTTTAGGGGGTATCCCTAGTTGCAAACTCTCCAAGGACTTTATCCCAACGAGTTCGACCATCTCTTCGGAAGTAAGGCCGCTCTGAATGGTGAGGTTTCTTAGTGGTTGACCTTTTTTTGAGGCAAGCGCTTTGAAAAGCTTTCCTAAAGATTCCTCCGCATGTTCGGTAATAGTTAGTGATTCCAAACAATGTATGTCGGCCAGACAATCAATGTTTCTTGAACTGGAGAAACCGCATTTAATGACCTTTAAGCTATGTTTTTCAGCCAGTTCTGCGAGTTCTTCGGGGCCAATAGCTTTAATTTCCAATTCCTGTAGATTCGGTATTTGCTTTATAAAATCGATAAAAGAAAGGTCTCCGATGTTACCCCTAATCAAAAGGGTTTTCAAGTTCTTTAAGTTAACAAGAGGTTTGAACATTTCGAGTAGATTTTCTAATTGTCTTAATATTTGTATTATAAGAGTTACAGAACTATTTCTATGGATTATACAAATATCTATCCATTCTGATTTAATTTTATCAACTCGGTTTGTGATCTCCGCAATTCCTCTGAGTTGCTTAAGTTTTATTGCGATTATAGCGCTCAAGTGGGGATCGTCACATTTAATGGTCGTTAAGGATCGAATGGACGCCAGTAAATTAGCATGTTCTATATGAAATGCATAACAGTTTCTGATATCTATCTTCTTAAGACTCTTTGATTGGTGACTTGACAAACCCTGAAAGATGGTTTGCAACATGCTGCTATTAAATTTCCCATCTAACACGAATTCAACAACAATTAAAAGCTGGACAGTGCGTGTTATGAAGTTAACATAATTCCAAAGGTGTTTTTCATCTTCTTCGTCATTACAATTTTCAGGAATATCTTCATTTTCATATAACAGCTCCTCGGTAAAATATTCAAATTCCAAAAACCCATATTCCTCGACCAACACGATTTGTAAGGACGGGGAGTACTTTTTGGTCAAATATACTTTAGACTTCTTTAACAAGTCCCTTAACTCATCCGCTACAAATAATTGGCCTGGTTTAACATATATCCCGACTTCCTTGGGATTCTTGAGATGGACCAAATTAGCAAGATCAATGAAACCGCTCCTAACGACTTGTAAAGAGTGGATTTCCGTCATCGCTATCGTTTCGTCATTATTGAGCAAAGTGTCTTTAACTTTCAATATATTTAGGCGCATACATTTGAGACCTTGAAGCAACTTTACCAGAGTTCCCTCTTGATGGTATCCTCTAAGAATCAGCTCCTCAAGTTTGGGTAATTTCGCCAAAGCAGCATACTCTGTGGCATCTATGCCGGTCTTCATTGTTAGTTCTAGAGTTTCCAGTTGATTGCAGTATGGCACAATACCGGTGAACCTTCCATATAATTCGGTACTTTTGAATTCGAGATGCGATAAATTTGGATTTGATCGGCACAACTGCACTAAATCCTCTTCATCCATTCGAATATTCAGGTGAAGATATTCCAATTGGCCGAATTCCGGAACATTTTGGAGGCTATATCCTGAAAACTCAAAGACTGCTGATGACAATGACTTATAAAGACGATGTAAAAAACTCACCATGAACATCAATGCTAAGGTTTTTAAGAGTGCTCTTGTATCTAACCGCATCCATCAGGGCCTGAAACCTATCCAAGTGCTCGGGATAGTATTGTTCTGGTTGGTATTTTAAATTCAAAGTACCCATTTGATTATTCTCTTTGATCGCATTAACATACAATTTCCAATATATTTCCTTGTCCCTATTGGAAATATTTTGCAACGAGTCGTACTCCACCCCAAAATTAATATCAATAATTTCCGTATATCTTAAAGATTCAAACTCGATTAGAAGTTCTTCGTAAAGAACATAGTTCCATTGCTCAAAAACTTCGACAAATCTCTCGCTGCTAATTACGAAATTAATAAGATCCCAATAGTTTACACGGTCACGTCTGTTCTGTAATTTTTTTCCCACATCGCAATTATGTTTTATTTGTCGAAATATCTCGTATAAACAATCGTCGTTCAGATTAAATATTGAAGTTGTACTCATTTTCGCAGTTATCCAGCGTTAGTTTCCACGACCGATTCAATCAAAATTTATTGCATTACTGAGTGCAGCACATTTGATGACCGTTTTTGTAGTTATAATCTTATCTTATAAAATATACAAATATACATATTACCACTGAGTCACTTTTTGATCGGTTTGAATAGTTTTGATTAGGGAGAATAAAAACTTATTGGTTATTAGTGGTCAATTAAATAGGGATCCATTTAAATTTGTAAATATAATTTATTATACATTTTTGAAAAGTATTTTTTTTTTAATTTGAGAAAATCTCAATGTGAAAAAATGATGATACCCTCTAAATAGTTCTGTTGCATTTTTATTATGGCTGCGAGGGTATCAAAACATCGTTTATGCCAATAGTTTGCTTCTTATCTCTTTACTTGTGCTCGTCAATATATTTGAACGATTTAAAGATAAACGCCAATCGCTGGCTGAAAAGCACCCTTAGTTTACAAATGCAATGGTTAATATTTTCCTTTGTTTAGTGGTGTCTTTTTAATTTTGTATACACCCGTCATTATAACCAAATGGAAAAACACCTGTCGTTTAACGCACTAAATTTGATTTCAAGCTTTATCACGCTGTTTATTGAAACGTAACTCTTGATCTTAATTGACCAACCAAATGAACTTGATCTCGCATCCCAGTACAGGTGTACTGGCATTATGAACCACACCTTTTGTATAGGGGTTTAGACTCTCTGATTACGTCAGAAAAACAGATGCTACCGCGTTGAGAGTAATTACACCGGCCGGCAAAATGGAAAATGGGTCTTTCCATGAATTCTAGGTTAATGCCAATGTCGCTTCTAGAACTGGTTTTCTCAGTCGGATTGTTCTATAAAAGAGCCGTATTAATCAGAACTTGCTCCATTTATAAACTTTAAGCTGTCGCATACACAATGAGTCACTTAAGTCTGGAGATTATCTGCTGGAGTTGTCTGCTCATTTTAATAGCTGCGAAAACGGAAGCGGTTTCGGTTTGGAAATTACCAACCTCAGAACAAGTGTACGAGGATCTGGAGAACTGTCGCCTGGAAACCCAGGAAGAGAATTCAGCCACCTTGCGGTGTTTGGTTAAAAAACTGGGACTTTGGACCGATGAAAGCGGCTACAATGCCAAGCGGATAGCAAAGATCTTCGCCGGGCACAACCAAACTGAGGAACTGATGCTGGTGGTGGACTACTGCAACCGGAAGGAGCGGAACGTAACGCATTTGGACGACTGGGCCTTTGAGGCCTACAGGTGCGCCACTTCCGGCCAGTTTGGCCATTGGGTAAAGGATTTCATGAGCCAAAAGGAAGTTAAATAAGGAAATAAAAGTCTGAACTAAAACAAAACTCCAGGGTCCATTTTATATATGTTGATAATTATCGAGTGAAAACGGCGGAATCACAGAATCTGCAGAGGTTTTTGGAGTTTTGGAGAAAATTCAATCGGATTTTAGGAACAGTTTTAAATCGTCTACATGATTTTGGAACGAGTTCTGTAACACCTTGAAATTTATTTCGAAGAGATTATGATATTTCATAAATATGAATAAACGCCCATCGATTGAGCATTTGGTTGCAAATTAAATTTTTATAAGCGATATTCAAAAAACTCAGAAATAATCATTGTTTTGGTTTTCCGACTATTATAAGTGACTGATTTTTAGAATCAAAAAATCAAAAATAATGATTATTTTGGACAAAATACTGTTAAATTCTAAAAAAATTATTAAACAGCCAACAACATTGCGGCCGCCATCTGTTGATAAGTAGAGGCGAGCGTAGAAGTAAAAATAACTATCTATCAAGAGCTGACTGGTGTAAAACTCAACAACTTGGTTGCGCTGCCTAACAGATGGCGCTCGTAGAAAAACAAAGGTTGCCCCCACTGCACAGAAAAAAAAAATATAATTTCTTATTTCATATTAATATAAAAACGATATGATTTATGTCAAATTTATGATTCAATCATATCAACTTGATATGATTATGATATGAAAATACCAAATATAGTACTTTTTGAACAAATTATGTAAAGTAAGATGAGCATAATCTTTATTCATATCAAAATGATATGAACAAATTGATCTTCGAAAATATAAAAATGACCATCACATATCAATCTGATCTTTTGTTAATTTTTTTCTGTGTATAAAGGAAAATCATTTGAATATTTGCTATTTGGAATTTGCTCAAAGTCACGTCATATTCTTGTTCTTGTGATAAGCCGTGATTCAGACTTGTTGACAACCGAGCATCTGGGATCTGAGATTTGACACCTGCCTCTATCGTTGCCCGGCGACCTTTGGCCTCTGATAAGGGTAATCGTTGGGCCAGTCAATCACCCGCGAATAGACACAATAGAAGGTTGAATCGATTTCGATTGCCTGGAGACCCAGACTCCGGCTATAAATGCCTTCGCTGATCTGAGAAAAAGACAGAGTAAAAAGACATCGCCATGAAGGTACTCATCGTTCTCCTCTTGGGTCTGACCTTGGCCCTCGCCGGCCACGATCACCATCACCACGAGTCCTATGTGGTGAAGAGCCACGACGATCTGGTCACCTATCGCTCCTACTGCGCCGAGAAGGTCCACGCCGGCGAGGAGCTCGTGGAGAAGTACAAGAAGTGGCAGTATCCCGATGACGCTGTGACCCACTGCTATTTGGAGTGCATCTTCGAGAAGTTCGGCTTCTACGATGCGGAGCACGGCTTCGATGTCCACAAGATCCATGTCCAGCTGGCCGGTGGCAATGCCGAGGTGAATCACTCGGATGAGACGCACCAGAAGATCGCCCACTGCGCCGAGAGCCACAAGGAGGGCGACTCCTGCTCGAAGGCCTACCTCGCCGGCATGTGCTTCATGAACGCCAATCTCCAGCTGGTGCAGCACAGTGTCCACTCGTAGAAGGTTTAACTATCCCTGGGCATCCCCAGACCCATCTGATCGCATGTCTGCAGTTCAAGACGCAAATAGAAATGATTAAAAATCTCATTTTTAGCTATTTCTTGGGTTAATTGGTTATTAAATGGGAAGTTCTGATATTTAGGTTGGCAGAGTATTTTTTTAAAAATTTAAATCAGACAAAAAAATTGGATTTTTAAATGTTTAGAAAAATAAAATCTATTTATTGAATTCAATTTATTTGCTTATTGCAATATCCTGGCTTAAATATTCATCAAATATTCTTCCTTTTTCACTACTTCCTATCATAATGCTTTTTGGAAAAACAAATATCTTATAAAAGAGTTCGTAGACTCATTATGCCAATCAAAACAGAAAAAGGGAAAGCGAAAGTTCGGCCGAAAGTCAAGAGGAAAACGGGGCAGGAGGCTCCGCCCACCACGATGGTCTATCAAACAGCCCCAGCAGATCTTCAAGTTTGTTGGATTGACCCCGCAAACACTAAGAAAATCCCAAAAGTTGCAGCACGAGTGGGTGGATCGGATCGGATCACTCTTATCACCTCTGACAGTGAACGTGACTGCGGCAAATGAAAACAAACTATCATGCTGGAGATGAAGGAGTACACTTGGAAAAAATATGATAGCATTCAGAAAGTGGTATATAGTTTGAGAAAAATATTTTTAAAATACCTACACAACCTATTGAAATTGCGAAATATTTTTAACAAATATAGAGATTTTCTATTAGAACTCAAATTAAAAATTCTTCAGTTATTAGAATTTTTTTAATTTTTAATTTTTTAGCTCGAATCTCTGAGAGAGAGAAAGAGAGTATTACACCAAAAATTTACCATGCGCATATCGAATTGACCGCGACGTGTTTTTTTTGTGTGTAGTATCTAAGCATCTGAAAACAATCTGGTTAACAACAAGAAGTTGATGGCTTGAACTTGGCGTCGCAACGAAAGTGAAACCCGGTAAGCCCATTTGTTATGGCCGAGAATAAAGACTTGTTTTGACCAGCGAAGCTGACAATTGCATTTCCAGAGTGTCGAGAGCTGAACAAATTCCTAGCCCACTTTGCTTTTTCACTACGACTCTATTCTACACTTTCGCCCGGTTTATTGCATTCATTTAATGCCGCCGAGCAATTAAATCGGAGCTAATGAAAATGCCTGCTCCAAT
This sequence comes from Drosophila prostipennis, assembly GCA_037075205.1. Lineage (NCBI taxonomy): Eukaryota > Metazoa > Arthropoda > Insecta > Diptera > Drosophilidae > Drosophila > Drosophila prostipennis. Next base: position 1,763,432 of record JBAMCJ010000413.1, read on the forward strand.
GGGAAAGCATTTGTTTGGATTGTGTTTCGAATTCATCTCATTCGAAGTGGGAATACCCTGGGAAAGTTTAACGGTAAACCACATTAAACTAAAACCATCTCAATCTAAGTAAAATGAACTAATTGTTAATTGGAGAAATATTTAATAAACCATTTTTGTGAACTATTGAATTCTATTGGAATGCCTTTAAAAATTATCTAATTTAAAGTGGTACGAATTTATTAGAATTTTAAATGTAATAACAATTTAATATTTTTTTAAATTATCAAAGCAGCACCTGATAATTCTGGGTAATTGCTTAATTTTAGATTTTATTATTTTATAAAAAAGTCATAAGAAACTAGGCCAACTCCAATAAGTTCCTGTCCTTACGTCCATAAAACCCCAAAGCCACCAGAGATGTATATCTTTATTATTATTATTTTTTTTATTTTATAATTATTATTCATTGCCAGCACTATGACCACCGTAAGCTGTATAACTACAGCTCCACAACCACCCGAAGGTATAAAAGGTTGCTTATGGCCCAGCATTCGCTTCAAGTCCCCAGAAATCCAACGGAAAGCCAAGAAACGCGCGTGCGCAGCCGCAAAAAGAGTCAGTCAATCGGCGGCAGTCTCCGCGTTAAGTCAACTCAAATCGTGATCTGTGTTCTCCGCAGTGCACTGCATTTCCATACACAATATCATTTGCAGCAACTTGTTTTCAAAGTCATTACGTGTCGGCCAGTCGCTAAACAAATTGTGCATTTATAAAGACAACAGTGCGAATCAGACAATTTATGCCATATTTTCGTGGGTTTTCTGGAGCTTCCTGACACAAAGTGCCGTCACCTGCATACGAAATCCAAGGAAAACCAAAATATACATGGTCAATATGCAAATGGAAAAGGTAAGCGGCGTCTGTGATAACTTAGTTCACTGATTAATCATCGAATTAAATATAAATCGAAAGAGGCATGGATCTCGGGGAACTTTCACTTTCGTTTGCCAGACTCGCAATTAGATTCAGCTCAAGATTCAGTTTAAGACTCAGGTTTAAGGTTAGGCCACATCTATTGCCTTTGAACTGGTCCTAGCCATGAATCCGACTCGAATGGCGGCTGAGTCAGCCTCTAACGAGCCAAACTGGCAGTGCAGGCCACTGAAAGCCCAGGCGAATGGGGTGAAGAGTGGGTCGGGGACAGAACTTGTGGCTCTAAGAATAACACTAAAATATAGTAACATTCAAATGAAAAGCTTTAAACAACTCGTAATTATTTTTAATCAAACAGAGGGAGCTACTTCATAAAGTTTATAGATTGGAAATATAAACTATTCTTCAAAGACATATAGAAAAGAGATAATTGGTACTTGTAAATTATTTTTTTGCATTGACTAAGTCAAATATACATTGTATAAAAATATCCTAATAATTAATTATTTTAAACATTGTAAATAGTTCATGAAGAGACCTTTAAAACCGCTAGAAAAAGCTTGTAAGTAAGGTATAAAGTGCTATTTAAATTAATTGTGACTTGATTTATGTGCTTTTCTTTGTAAGCTGAGTATTTACAGAGCATGTATGTATATTGAACCTACACTAATCTAACTGAACTACAGCTATTAAAATATAAATAACAACAATTAAGTAATTACAAATAGGTGCAAAGAGACATACACAGAAAAAAATTCGATATGCAATAGGATCAATTCTACCTTTTTGTATAATAATAAATTTTTTGAACAAATAACAAACAAAATAAGATAAACATAATCTTTATTCTATCAAAATGATATAAATAACTTGATCTTTAAAAAAATATAAAAATGACCAGCTCATATCAATCTGATCTTTTGTCAATTTGTTTTTCTGTGTAGGAATTTTAGATGTATTATTCTTTAAGTAAATTAAAATTTTTTTTTAAGAACTTACAGAGGATTACTCCAAGTAGGTAGTTAAAGTACCTAGTGTCTTGGCAATCAGTGCAGGTCAATCCACTTTTCAAGCCAAATTCCATTGACACCTCGAAGTGACCACCCACCCCGATTTCTCGGAAAGCTAGCAAACCTGAGCCTATGGAAACACCCATGGCCAAGAGTGCGAGATATCCATTGAACCATTTTGAACTATCACTTTTAACGCGGCCATTACAATGGCACTCGAGGTGGCCCAATTTCGAGGCTTGGAGTGCACTTGATCAACGATTATTGTCTGCTGATTCGACTTACTCCACTCCTCTGCAATTCGAAGCGATTAATTTCACTGCTGCCAGATGCCAGATATAAGATACCAGATGCCGATGAAATCGAAAACGAAATCAAAGCTAGAAGTGAAAAGGAAAAGCGTCGAAAATTGCTCCCTCGAAAGCAAGATCATGGCGATCGAGACTAGAGTGGGTGAGCCCGAGCCCGCAGAGGAAAGTCAAAGTGAAATGGTTGGAAAGCAAGGCAAATTGCCAGTCAGTCTGTCAGTGAGTCAGCCAAACAACAATAAGCGATCCAAGGAGGGCGTCTTGGATGTCTGGGAAATCCGAGAGCGGCAATTAGAGTGTAGAGCACCCGGGGGTTCGGGGGATCAAGATAGGAAACGCGGTCACAGTTCCGCAGATCGCTCCAGTGCATTGCCATGCTCCAGTACCAAGCCAAGTCAATGGGCAACTCGTCTAACCGGACCTAGACTTCATCTCCCCGAGGAAAAGGCCTTTATGCCCATGCACTGGGCGAAAAATAAGTTCTTAAATCAGTAAAGAACAAATGTTTCAGTCTTTATATACAATCTTCTTATCAAATATTGATTTGATTATCGATTTTTGATTAGTTGAAAACTTGATATGAAACGATGATCGATTTTACGTTATCTCGTATCAATTTAATATGTTCGAAATGTAAGCAGCAAGCCAGTTCGAATCTTATCAAATATTGAACGATTTTTGATTAGTTGAAAACTTGATATGAAACGATGATCGATTTTACGTTATCTGGTATCAATTTAATATGTTCGAAATGTAAGCAGCAAGCCAGTTCGAATTTCGAACATGTCTTTCTCCCTCCATCTCATGAAACTTTAAGCGCTACTCGCTCTATTTCGAATATCCGAGAGAGGGAATACGATATGCCAGAAATTTACCATGCGCATATCAATTTAACCGCGATTTAACTTAAGATTTATTAAGTTACTTAATTTGAGAGTAAATTACTACATAACTAAATTAAAAGTCAAAATTTAATTCTATTTAAAATATACAGAAAACCAAGAACTCAGTTCCTAATGGATTTTTTGTTCCCCCCAGTGTAAACTAGTGCCCCCGTCCGGTTCGAGCGGCTTCTCCGTAATCCAATTAAAGGAACAATCTACATTTCAATTCAAAACTAATGAAGTGTAGAGAATTCGCAACAAAGGCTGACATGTGTTGATTGTTTCGGCGACTGCAGTGCTGGTATTTGGTATTTGAAAGTCTCGGTTTCTTCTGGCGGGGAGCCATTCGATCCATTACTAACAAGCTTCCCTGTAGAGTGGCTCCAATAGCTCCCCAACTTCCGTCAAACACAAGCACACAATTGTGCGTAGTCCAAACAATTCATTGATTGATTGTCGATATGGCGATCAATTAGACAGATTATGGTTTTTCATTCAGAAGTGACAAAAAAAAACCAACCAGGGACAGCTGTCAATGGGAAATAGATACTTGTGATACTTGTTTAACTCCCCGATTTTTATGATTCTGATTCCCGACAGCACACTCTTTTGATTCTCGTGTTACTGGGACTTATCTTGTGGACGGGCTCCTCGCAGGCTGCCCGTCGTCTGAGGAAGAAGCCGAAGGTCTACAACGCCCTCATCACCACCGACGACAATCTGACCTCCAGCCGAGCCTATCCGGTCATCCAGCCCACCATCCACGAGCCGGGATACGCCCCCTTCGGACCCTACAATCCCTATGGCTTCTACAGTCCTCCAATTGTGCGGTTCGGCCAGCCGATTGTCCCTGGACTGACGCCCAATGAGAGGGTGAGTCTATTTATGTAGTTTTCATAATTCTGAATAATAAAAACTAATAAAAAAACATCTAGAATATAAGTTAGACTGAATAGATTTAGAAAATAAAAGGATTGATCAGTTTAATAATATGCATTTGAGATTAAGAAAGATCTAAGGAACGATATCATATCGTCCTATTATTGTCGAATTAAATCCGAATTTATAAAATATTAAAAAAGAGTCATATGCCAGAATAGAAGAGAATACAATAAAAACCTACGGAGCTTCAATTTGTTTCCAATTAATTTAATTTTCCGATATAAGATATAGTCGTCTGATTTTTATAAAATCAAATTCGAAACTCAGAAGTATTTAAATAATATTATTCCCAAAAGTATGAGGTTATATGGAAGCTTTTTTCACTTTTTTCGATTCTATTTCCGATCCTTCCTATGGGAGATACAAAATATAGTTGTCCGATCCGACAGCTTTCGACTTATATACTGACTGCAATATAAAGAAGACTATTGGGAAAGTTTTAGCCCGATAGCTTTAAAACTGAGACTAGATTCCGTAGAAACGGACATACGGACGGACAGACGGACATGGCAAGAATATACATATACACTTTATGAGGTCGAAAACGTCTCCTTCACTGCGTTTCAGAATTCTGACTAAAATCGTAATACCCTCTGCAAGGGTATAATACATAAATTACTTGAGATGATGCCCCCAAATATAAATCATTAATTTTAATATTTGTAATATATTCATTTACTCACTTAAGTATTTACCTATAAATTTACATTTTTTATTTACTTATTTATTTATTTAATTATTATTTTCAGCTCCCCTACCCCCTGCCATCCGCTGCCCAGTATCCAGGTAGCTATGCTTATGAGCCCCAACAGGCGGGGGAATCTCCGGGATCCGTGGAACCACAGGAGATGCCCAAGGAGCAGATGCCCACCCAACCACTCAACCAGCAGGGACTGCCGCCCGTACTCATCCCACTGCCCTCGCAGTTCAGGGGACAGCCCATGCACCTGCCCCCGTATCCGTATAGCCAATATCCAGTGATCTACGACCAGGCGTCGGGCTTCATAAGGCAGAACTACCTGCCGCCCTACGATTACTACCCCAGCCAGGGATATCCCATTCGTGGGGCTCCTCCAGCTACTACTCCTCCGCGGATAGAGGAGGATCAGCCAGAGACCTCAGCCCCCAATCCTCCACAGAATCCAGACGAAATACAGCCTCTGCCACTGGAGAATCTGGAACCGGCGCAGCCCAGCTTCGAGGACATTCGCAACGGATCGGAGAGCAAAAACAGTGCGGTTCCGGATGTTCCACCTCCGCCGATACCATCGGGACCCAAACGTCCGCGGGACAACTGATTGCCAGCCGGATAATTCCGGTTGCCCAGACCCAGCACACACGTATTTATTACCATTTCGCTTAGGCATATAATATCGATTCGATTGTACAATGTCGCTTAACCCGTAAGCTAAAGTAAGAGTTCATTCAGAGATAACGAATAAATAATACAAAATCAACCAGCCAATGCGGTTAATGAACTTGGCGGAGTTCCCTTGGGGAACTGCTTTCATCCGGGGAATCGGGAATTCTTTTATCTCAGCTTGGAGGAGACTATAAAGCCAGTGAAGTTGGTGTGAAAAGTTACAGTTTGCACTGAAATCGGAACGCAGAATGAAGCTGACTTTGCTGCTGATCGTTTGCTTTTGCCTCTTTGGGCTGGGTTAGTACATTTTTGACTTTTAGGATTGTTTCTAAATTTCTTATAAACAACATCTACTGCTTTTCAGCCCTAGGCAATCCAATTGTGGCCACCAAGCCGCCATTTATTCGCAGTCGCTATAGTTTGCGCTGGCGAAAGACAACCACCGTGGTTCCGGAGGCAGCCGTTATAGTCACCACCACCGATCATCCCAACTTGGCCACCTCCACCGCCAATGCGGACTACGATTATTACGGCAATGGTGAGGCCGAAAATGTCGTACACAAGTAATACCTACATATAAACCATCAATTAATCAGCAAGTTATACAAATCTGCAAAAATACAAGAGATTTCAAATAAAATATATTTTTTAATTCTATAATAACAGCGTTGACTTTAAAAAACAATTTAATTGAAAGTTTCCTAAAAATAACAAGAGAGAAGCTCGACTATCATATACCCGTTACTCAGTTAATGAAAGTGCGAGGGGGATGGAGAAATGCATGTAGCAAAGCGACTGCTTGCACTGCTTGAATTGCATTATTTGCTCATAACTTTCAAATGAAGAATCCGATTTGAAAAATTTCTTCTACATTTCGATAGGTAAAAATAAAAACAACAACATTAAATTTACACTTTTCCGAAAGCTTTCCGTTGGCATTATAACTGACTTTTGAGTTACGCGCTCAAAGACTTGGAGCCTTACTATGTAATGTAAAAATGGTGTAAAAAATGAGTCAGTATATCCATAAGACAAATTTGTATTTCTCGGGAGGAGATTTATTTTGGCCAAAGCTTTAAGCACTCCTGGCAAAGTAATACAGCTGATATTAAGTTGCATTTTGTGGGGAAAAGTAAATTTTTATTAAATTTGAATTGATAAGATAAGATTACAAGACTGCAATCAGTTGACAAACCAATAACTGTTCAGTTGTTTGCTTAGAATTTAACCAAACGGTCGCAAAAATGAGCACTATCCCGATATTGAAACTCAACCAATATTGTATAAACGAGATATTTCGGCAGATCAAAATTGATTGCGAGACCAAAGGTGTCCCTGTGAATTATTGGGCTCTGATATATTTCGTAATCAGCTGCGAGAGATTTGTACAATTTTTTCGGAATTTTGACGCGGAGCTTTTCAAGAAACTTCATATCGATCTTGCCTTTCTCGAAAGTACCTTGTCGATTGATATTAAATTGCAACAGATCTACGACTTGTTGGAAAAATATTCCAAAAAGGACAAGGAATCCTATTGGAAATGTTATGTGGATGCAATCAAGGAGCATCGACGACTGCAGTTTGTTTTATTATATTACAAACGAACCCAACATTATCCCGATCATTTAGATAGGATTCAGGCCCTGATGAATGCCATTGGCCACAATAAAGGTCTGCAATTCCTGGAAATCAATATTGAAGGTGAGTTTGGTCTTAAAAAATGTTTAGAATAAGTTCTAAATTGAGGGTTTTCGCATTTACAGGCTATAGCTTCCAAAATGTTCCGCAGTTCGGCCAATTAGTTTATCTTAATCTCAATGTTCGAATGGATGCCGAAGATTTGGTGCAGCTGTGCCGGTCGAATCCGAATTTGGAAAGTATCAGCTTCATGAGTACCCAATTATATGGAAGGTTTTCGGATATTGTGCCGTACTGCAACCGACTGCGAGCTCTGGAATTGAAAATGAAGCATGAAATAGATGCCGCGGAGTATGCTCCGTTGGCGAAATTGCCAAAACTTAAAAAGCTGATACTTAGAGGACGCCATCGAGAGGGAACTCTGTCAAGGTTATTTCAAGGCTTCGAAGGCAAGATCAAGATCCTTCAGAACTTGGAAATTTCGGATACTTTTCTCAGTGAACAAGAGACGCTGGCGATATCGAAAATAAGCAGTTTATCGCACATTTTGAGTGCATTTAGGGATCAACAGAGCATTGCAAACTTGGCCTTTTCGCGGAGTCTCAAATTGGTAAAAATATATGTTCAGTCGGGTCAACACTTTTTCTTAGGTCAGCTGATTGACTTGATAAAGAATTCTGCAATAGTTTTACTCCAAAAAGACGGTCCGTTCTTAAAGATCGAATTTGACGAGGAACCAGGAATATTGAAAGTGGTCCTTTTTCATACAGACGAAGATGTTGATTTTAAGTACTATCTTCCGAACGACGATGAGAATGACGTTGAGGGCGATGAAGAACGGGCTTTTTATGACCTTCTTATTCACCACCTTCTAAAGCATCACCTTTTTTATAATCATCTTTATGAAGATGGTGAAGTCAATTTGAAAAATTATTATAACGAGGAAGAGAAGGATGAGGAATATGTCCCTTGCAATATCACTAATCACATAACCTGCATTTTCGAGCTTCTAAATATCGTGCAGTTCTTTTTATCGGGACCATTTAGTACCGACATGTTGCAAGCCATCTTTCGGAAATTGAAAAGCACGCAGTCACAAACTCTTAAAAAGATTGTAATCAGTGAATGCTCCTCATTAAGCCAAGATAATACCAATACACTTGCATCTTGTCTATCCTTAAGCACTATTGTTAGCGCTGACAATAATTTGAAGAAAATAATCACAGTTAAAGAGCAATGTTAGGAAAAATTAAAGTACTACAAAATATACTACTCCTTAGTCATAATTTAATATTTATGTTATTAAGAGTTTGGTGTTTGATTTCCTACGATTTTTACACCCTAGGGAACATTTTTGGACCCTATGTTGATCTACTATTTCGCACAAAAGAGACAAATATTTGCTCAGGTTCGAACACTTTTTCTTTCTAAAGACTAATGTTCCAATAATATTTAATTTAAATTAAAATGTAACGGTTTTAGTGGTTTAGTGCTATCACTATTATAATCCTACCTACCATTAACCAAAATAAAAACATAACCAAAAAAAAAACCTAAATCAAACTACGAAACGCTGCTCAGAGTTCTAGTATGTCCAAAGTCCATGGAACTGATAGATCTGGCGGCCACAGCCACAAATTGGATGTTCAGGTGTTCCCAAACAACCTCTAAATTGTCGGAATACCGGAATGGACATCAACCAAAAGGGTATTTTTGGTATTCGCTTCCAGGAATATGCAGCATTCACATTTTAGTGTTGCATTTTTGAATATATCGAATGGTAGTTTTGGTAAATTTCGATATATTCAAAAATGCAACACTAAAAGTGATGTTGCAGCTTCCGTTTCCTGGAAGCGTTCTTTCTTAAGAAACCATTGACGAGGTGAGACGAGGAAAAAATCTCTAACAACCCAAACCAAACCCAGCAAACCTTTATAAAATGTGTAAGTTCTACTACAATACTACTATAAATATAACTGAAATATAACTAATTATATTATACTTAACTATTTTCAGAGCAATATCACCGTTTTTAAAGGGAACTAGCCTGGAAATCGAAAGCGTCCACGCGAGGACGAAGATGTTCCGGGGCGCCGTGAAGCCGCCGCTGGTCGCAACGCACAGAAAACCCTTGATTGGGCAAAAGAAAAAGTACAAGATGGATGCATTTTATTGCTGTCCAGCTTAAAAGACAGATGGGACTTTACAAAGCCCTACTGTATTCTTTGCGATGAATTATATTTATCGCCAATACCAGAGACTTATACTAGGTATAGAGCCCACTCCCCAGCGAAACCACCGGCGAAACCATCTGCACCCACACACCAAACTTCCTCCAGATGGAGAGCGTGGTATATACAAAGATAAAAGATTATGTACTAACTTACTATACTATACTGTACTTACATACTATATATACTGTACTATATGATAATAAGAATAATATTTTACGAACTCAAACTTATAGCTGTAAACTAACTTTATACTATTGTTATATTATATTATAACTAAATCTAGTTAACCAAATTAAAATATTAATAAATTAATATAATAAAAAAGGCATGTACTTTGAATGCTTACAATGTTTGAATTTAATGTTACTTTACAGCAGCACATATGCGAAAAGTGCGGCCGTGTGTGGCGGGTGTGCCGCCCACTGTCGGTATGTTGCGAATTTAAGCAATTCCGGACAGAAGTGCAATCAACTTTTAAGTGCTTCCGTTGTTTGCACACATTTTTAAACTACAAATTCCTGATAAATCATATGAATAATTGTGTAAATGGTATTTCTTCTAACTTACTTCGTGAAATGCTTCAAGATCCAAAGTCCTTTGTGGTTTGCCCAAACAATGTAAGTATACATTTAAAACATTTATTTATTTTTATTAATTTATAAATTATTTATATTTACAGGGGTGCAATAAGTTTTTCACAAACAGAAACAATGCAATTCGGCACACAAGAACGGCGTGCAAAAAGAAGAAAAATAACATTTAATATGAAATTACAAGCAAGGTAAGAATAATTATAAAATTAGTAAAAACATTTTAATTAGTTATTATATAATTCTAACTTACCTAATAACGGGACTTTATGAAAACCTCTTTTCAAAAATTCATTTACAAAAGTATTTGAAATATTTTTGAAAATGAATGGTAATGCAACACCATCAGGAAAGTATAGAAGAGTAGTTGCTGCAGAAATTAATTATCTGCAAAAAGCAACGGAAAAATTGTTAATGTGTATTCTTTACCGCCTGACAAGTTGTTCCAGGCAAGGTATTTGAAGAATGACACATTAGAAAAATGTAGGCGTTAAGTGGTGAGAAGGCCTAAAAGAAACTTTAGAAACAATTTTTCCGGAGAGATCGAACTGGTCACGGTCGAAGATCATATCAAACAGGCGGAAATCCTGGCTTCTAGAGTGGACGTCGTTTGCGTGAAATCCCAAAATCCCTAAGTATGGTATTTTCGAGTATTTAGTGTGAGGATCGGATTGCTAATAGCAGGGTTGCTTTTGGGGCGAATGTCTTTGCTGGAATGTCTTAGCTAATACTTATACTAATATACTGACTCTCACAAGTTGATGATGAGATGAATGAATAATAATACATTTTCGATTTCTTCTCATTTTTATTCCACAGGATTTCGGAAATTTGGATCAGCGCAGTTTCTCTGCCGCTGCAACATTTGTACGCCTAAAAGCGCAACATTTATAGACGCTGAAATGCGCAACATTTGTGCGCGGTTTTTAAATTAAGTCCATTAGGCCTACGGATACTACGTATCCTTAAGGGTATACGACTATACAAAAAACGCGCCTCATGCTATACCTCCATGGTGGTGTGGAAAAGAGCATACCTGTTTTCTTTCTTTTCAGAAATCCGCCATTACATTGAGACAAATATTTGCTCAGAATCGAACATTTTTTCAAAATTTGATTTAAATTAAAATGTAACGGTTTTAGTGGTTTAAAAAACAAGGTGGCAACCCAGAAAAACAAAAATCGATAGGTCCAATCGATACAAATCAGCTGTTCCCCGCCGACAACAACAACAACAATAAACAACAAACTAGTTTTAAAAAATGTTATTAACAATTAAATGCGCTCGGAATGTGATTAAGCCGAACTTTCCGAAAGTGGCCAACCTGCTCGCCAGTCGCTGTAAATCTGGTTTATCCCACGGCCCGGCAACAACAGCAACGAGTGGCAGGTGGGTGGGATGGAAAAGGGGGTCGAAAGGGGGGTAACTCAAAAACTGAGCTTTATTTTTTCGCGCAGCGTCTCTCAAATCTCAGTTCTGTATTCGCCAGCAGCGAGAGAAGCAGCAAAGGCAGCAACTGGTGGCAGCGCAAATCTCCGGCGATTCTACGGCACCCAAAACTCTGAGGCCCCAGCAGCCAAAACCCAAACCCCAACGAAAAAGCGCAAAATGGTGGTAAGTACTGGCGAAAAAAGTGATTTTCAGATCAAGGGCAATCGAATTCAAGTGAAATCGAGAGGTTTTCTTATCACCTCGAATCAGAAACGAGCCCCCAAGGCCGACTTTTGACCCTAAGCCAGTGATTTATACCCTAATTCTAAGGAGTATGGCGAGTTTGGGCAAGATTCCGCCTCTCTATTACCATATATTCCTCACAAATGTTTAAGAATTTATAAAATTACACTAAAAGTTCCCTAAAACGAAGTTTCTTATAAGTACAACCAGTTATACTGGAATTTAGGACACAAAACATGGATTTTTTTTGCAAAATTCCGCCTCTTAATACCCTATATTCCTCATAAAGGTATAAGAATTTATGAAATTACACTTACAGTTCCCTAAAACGAAGTTTCTATAAGTACAACCAGTTTAACTGGAATTTGGGATACAAAACATGGATTTTTGGCAAGATTCCGCCTCTTAATACCCTATATTCCTCATAAATGTATAGGATTTTATGAAATTACACTTAAAGTTTCATAAAACGAAGTTCCCCTATAAGTAGAACCAGTTTTAGTGGAATTTGGGATACAAAACATGGATTTTTGGCAAGATTCCGCCGCTCTATACCATATACCAATATAGAATACAGATATATTCCTCATAAATGTTTAAGAATTTATAAAAACACACTTTAAGTTCCCTAAAACGATGATCCCCTTTAAGTAGAACCAGTTTTACGGGAATTTGGGATACAACACACACGCGTATTTACTTGTATAACTAGAATTCCATCCAGGCAAATCATTTCTGTGCTGAGATAAAGCTATATCCCTTCCAATTTCTCTCTACTATTCCCTAAAAATGTAATTGCATATCCTGAACTATAATCCTACTTGTAAATTTGAAGAAATTTAAGTAAATTTAACCAATTTAGAAGGATTAGAAGCCCATTGTTAATAGTTATCACAATTTCCCAATTTAGCATAGCTCGTACCTTCATTTACCTACTTGTTGCTCCTTTCCAGGTGCGACTAAACGAACAGGAGCGTGCTGAGAAGCTGCAGCCCCTCCTGGAGGCCGGCTGGACCTTGGTGGAGGGTCGCGATGCCATCTTCAAGCAGTTCGTCCTGAAGGACTTCAACCAGGCCTTCAGCTTCATGACGGGCGTGGCCCTGCTGGCCGAGAAGATCAACCACCACCCGGAGTGGTTCAACTGCTACAACAAGGTGGACGTCACCCTGTCCACGCACGATGTGGGTGGCCTCAGTTCGCAGGACATTCGGATGGCCAATCACTTGGAGGCCACCGCCAATTTGTTGAAATAAACGCATTGTTATATACTCTAGTTGCTCTAGTTTGTCTATAATCTCTGGAGTCTCAGCTCAGCATTGATTTGCTGAATATTTGATAGTCGGCTTGCTCCAGGACATCCGGGGAGATCTCGTCCTTGAGGTAGCCCAGTTGCTTGAAGAAGCTAAGGGAGGCTTCATTGTTGTTCAGCACGGTGAGCATGATCTTCTCCAGACGCCAAAGACGGGCGCAGTCTTCCAAAATGCTCATGATGAACTTTCCCAGGCCTTTTCTGCGGTGCTCCTCGGCCACCTGCATTTCGTAGCTGCAAGAGGAGGTGTTTAGGGATTAACTATGTATCATGGGGATGCATTATACACTATAGTATAGTTACCAATAGAGAACACAGTCCCCGTGATCCATATCGAAGCGAAACATGGCATAGGCCACCGGCTCCTTCTGCTCATTTTGCGCCACCAAATAGCGAGCCCAGTTCTTGTTGAGCTCGGCTTGTTTGATCTTCGGCTGCCAGCCCATCTTGAGCTGTTTGTAGAAGGGGCCCACGTTCGTTTCGGCCAGTTTAAATGCCCATTTCAGCAATTTGGCATCCGCATCCGTCTTCGTTCGGCACATCAGTTTGAATTCCTCTCCGTTGGGCGCCTTGTAGCTTTGATAGTTGAGAGATTCCAGTGGATTCTTGGCCCTGCCAGCAGACTCCACAAATTTCTGCTTCGCTCCCTGGCTTAATACGTCTTGATTCGGCATTATTTTGTAAGAATTTTAAGAAAAATAAGTAGGTATAAAATAAAATATAATATCGATTAACTTCTCAAAATGGACCTGATATCGATTAACTTCTCACCTGATATCGCCAAAAAATAAAGCGCGCAAATTAGAGATGGACAAAGTATACGCTATCGATTTCCGATAACTATCGCTCCCTATCCGATGGTTTGATGGTCACCTTGCGCTTAACAGCCCACTGAAAGAGTTTAACAGCACGCTGTTTAAACCTTCCCCTTAGTTCTAAAATCTACCGCCAGGTGCGCTAGTGCGGAATGTTACGGCAGCCCTGGTTTTCCACTACATTTCTGGCGCACTGTTAAATTTGCAGTGGAGTTTTCACTCAATGTTAACTGAACCAAAACAGCGAAGACAAAAACCAAACACCGATATACAAAACGAATAATTCGATATATCAGGGGAACAATGATCACGATATAAATATTTATTTTTATTCCAAGTCGATAAATTGATATTTTGATATATATCCCTGGTTTCACAGTTATTCCCGCCATCGTTTTTTTTCCTTGGAATTTCACATTTTGCATGAAAATTACCGAGTTTTCGCCACTTAAAATTACGCAACATGTCGGAGAAAGAAGAGGAATCGATTGAATATCTGATGGAAAAGGGGATTTTCCCCCGTCTGCTGGAGATTTTGAAGCAATTGGTGGAAATCGATCCCTTGCCAGCGGATCCACTGATGTACATTTTGCATTTACTCGGCTGTCCGCTGATTCCACAGGTTAGAAATACTGGATTTTTACTAAAAGTACTTAAAAAACCATATATGTTTGGGTTTATTTTCGTTTTGCAGGCCCAAATGAAGGCTTTGGAGCGAAAAGTGTCGCGGGCCCACGATGAATTGCGCTATTTGCGACGCTTAATCATCGATTTGGATGGCGAGGATCAGCTTTACGACAGCGAAAGCGATGTGGGTGAATATGTGGGCGATGTGGAGGACACCAGTTCGTCGGCCCAGGAGATTTCCCTGGTGGAAAGCCTCGAGTCGCAGTCGCTGTCCCAAGAAGACTCCGCCACACCAGCCGAGTTCGTAGTCTCTTCTTCCAAGGATTCGGATTCCTCGCATCATTAGATCCGGTATCTCAGATCCTGTATCGCTATCACATTCTTATCATATCACTATCACGTACTTATCTTTGCATATCCACTGCATGTGAGTCCTGGTTGTTTCGCCTCTATATTACATTTTGTTTATTCAATGCATTGTGAGATCTACCATCGACTTTTATCAAATAAACTTGTTACATTGTAACCTGTAGGGGAATTACCCCTACCAATAATTATGAATTCTATAATTGATTTTGTATATTAAGGAGAGTATTTTGTTTCGAAGAATACGATTTATTTGATATACCTAGTTCCATTTTAATGAAAGTACGTTTAAATTAGGATGAAACAGCTGAGAGAACATTTAAACATTTTTTAAAAACCATTTTTACTAAAATTTAAGATACTGGAATCTCAATTTCATCCCCATTCCCATTCAGACAGTTGATTAAAACATGGCCATCGACTTTTATCAAATAAACTTGTTACATTGCAACCTGTAGGGGAACCATTAATCTATAAAATATTATTATTCTGCATGAAATCTAAGATATCTGTTTTATATTTTAAGGTCAGTCGTTTGTTTCAAGTATTACGAATTTTGATTTAGATAGTTCCATTTAATGAAAGTAAATTCAAATTAGGATCAAACCGCTTTTTTAACAAATTTAAGATACTAAAATCTGAATTTCCTTCCCCATTCCCCCTCAGACAGTTGATTAAAACATGGCCAGAGCTTTCGAGTCCTGTTTTTCCCCCAATTCGAGTTGATTGCCATTAAAGGCCGCTACCTGAGGGAAATCAATAACTAATATATGGCTACATGTTTGCCGCCGATGTCTAGAGCCAAACAAAACAACAATTCAATTAACTTCAACATGGTGAGATGTGTAGCTGCAGTTTGGGTGCGAGAAACGGGGGAAATTTCATTTGCTACCAACACCATAGATTCTGAACTACAGTTGAGAATGGTGGCATGGGTGTTAATTCATCATTATCGAGCTGTGGATAAGCAGCAGCTAATTAAGTCAGGCCCCCAGTAAAGTGCACTGAATTCATTTTTGTATTTGACAGCCGAGCTGTGATGAAATACATTCAAAATAACAAAAATGACACAGAATAAATTACTCAAAATCCAGCTTTTAAAAAGAGTTGAATATAAGGCTAAAAAGATGTGAAATATTTATGTAGAATATTTAGTTTTAAATTATATATTTATATATATATATTTCAGTTTAACATTTTACCTAATAATATTATATTAAACAAAGCGACTGCTTGCACTGCTTGAATTTCATTATTTACTTTGCTCATAACTTTTTAATGATTGGTTCGATTTGTAAAGTTTCTTGTACAACCAAATTGCATTTACACATTTTTGAAATCTTTACAATACACCCTTTTACTCTACGAGTACCGGGTATTAAAAACATACAACTTAAAATTTAACCATCCAAAGATTAATGTGTCATGATAGTTTAATTAGTTTTACTTTTGTAAAATATTTTTCACCTATGAATCCATGATTTTTACCATTTTCATGACAGGGCCAATAATGCTTTTTGCACACTTGCATATTGAATGCACCTTTTCTTGCTTTAAATTTAACACGCATGCAAATGCAACTGCCTGAAAAAGCAGCCGGCCAAATGATTTACACCGTATATTTGTCACAGTGCGATAAATCCATCTAATCCCCCGACATCTGCATGTCCGGCTTGACAAATAAACTGCAGCAGGGCTTACATAAATATTTCTCCCGAAAAGAAAACATATTTTGCCACATAAAATAAACATGAACTTTTAAAGGGGGCGGAAATAGGGCGTGGCCGGGCCACAGCTGCTTTTAATTGCTTTTGCTGGTTTTTCAAACGTTTTTGCAACTTTTTAGTTGACATTGAATAATCGCTGCGGAAATTGTCGCTTAACGGCAAATTGTGGTAGAAGCGAAGTGGACTCAACTTGATAATTGATTGGAGCTCTTTAAAAATGTTTGTTTGACCGCTGCTGCTGCTGCAGGCCATTCTAGTACTTTTTTTCGCCCATTTAATCCGTGCACGCGTGCCGACTGCAAAGTGGCCATCGGTCTGGCCTACTCTTTTTGCACCCATTACTCGTAGAGTAAAAGGGTATATTGTATTCGTACAAAAGCGTGTAAAGCTGAGATCTCGGAAACTATAAAAGCTGGAAGATTTGCATTAAGCATGCAGATTCTTGGGGTTTCTGAGCAGCGCAAGTTTATTTCACAACAAACTTAAACAATTTTAAAATGTGTCTTACGCCCACATCATTAAATATTTTGCAAAATTGTAAATTCAATTTAGTTGTGCTTTTAATACCTATCGAAATGTAGAAGAAATTTTTTAAATCGGACCAATCATTATAAAGTTATGAGCAAAGCACATAAAGAAATTCAAGCAGTGCAAGCAGTCGCTCTCATTTCCTTTGGCTGAGTAACGGGTATCTGATAGTCGACTCTCTTCTTTTTATCCCAAAATCTGCTTTGCATGTCAGTTGGCCCGGGAACGTACAACTTTGACCGCGTAAAATACGAGACCCCTCGGGCTCACTCAGCCACAGGCCAAACCGACGGAAAACAAACCAAGGAAGGAGCCAAATGAAGTGCAGTCGAATTGGAAATGAGCTATGATCAGTAGTAGTTAAAAAGCTAAGAAATTAATACTAAAATGGTTTTACAATGTACAAATTTGCTTAAAGCAAAAATTTTTTTCGATTTTAAAATATTTTAATAATTAAATAAAAGCTGATACTTAGGCTTAGAAACAAAATGAATAATCTCTTATTTATTTCCCTGGCTTAACATTTTTTTCTGTCCCTTAATAATAATATTTTTGTGGATTTTTTACTGAATACATTTTATTTGAGTTTAGGATTTTTTGCAAATTTTTTTTCATTTAAGTTTTTAAAAAATCTGACCTGTAGTGCACCTTGTAGTAAATGCCATAGACTGTCGTCGAGAATATTTATCCCCCTCCTGGGCAACCAACAAAATAATCTTGAAATGAAACAGCTTTGCATATCATCAGGAAATTAATTTAACTACCCCTTCTGCCCCCAACTTTAATCAGAAATTAATTGTTCAGCAAAATGTGTACAACCTGAATACACTTTTAACTATATGTATTCCGCAAAAATATTTATATTTATTAATGCTTCTGCTCTGATATTTCAGTGGGGACTGCATTTGCAATCAGATTGAATGGATCCGCCGAAAATGGATGAATTTCCACTGGCAAAAGTAGGGGAAAATGGAGAAGGGAAAATGGAAAATGGGAAAGGGTGCCGCTTCAATTTCATGTCGAGTAAATTTTAATTTACTGCTCTTTTGTGACCGCATGCGAGCCAACAAAACTTTGGGTTACTGGGTTCCCTTTTTTTTTTGGATTTTTGTGTGAGTTTTGTTTGGCTTGTTGGTCGAATGATATATCTGGTTGGTGGCTGGTTGGTCCATTCGGCCCGAGGGCAAGTGTGGAATTTTTAAAGCCAGCGAACCGCCGAGCTGCCATTAGTTTTAATGACCGCAAAAGGCAGAGCGGCAAAAAAAGTGCTCGAAAAACAAAACAGAGGGCGAAATAAAAATTTCAGCCATTGCTGGCAGGCTAATTGAAGTCTGTCTGAGTGGGCGGTGGGTTGTTTAGGGCTGAGTGGGGGCGTGGCAAATCTCAAAACTATGCTTCATTAGCCAAGCTGCAAACTCTATTTGCCTAATGGGGCTCAGCCCACCAGAAAATGAAGACAAAATGAAGAAATTTCTACCATAAAACGTGCTTAGCCTAGGGAATGAACGTTTGCCGAAAAAAAAAGAAATTTTAAATATATCCTACGCCGGCAATTGAAAATTCCAAACACAACAATTAAAAAGCAATTAACTATGCAAATTTCAGCGCTGTTAATGAGCCGGAAAGTGTACGTATATCTTGGGGTTTTTCCTCTTTAAGAAGGAAGTATCCACACAGCATCTCATTTGACCCAAATACATCAATGTCTGGGAAATGTTTTGCCCAAATTCCTCACTCACACACACGCACGCTCACGTCTGAAAACATTTTATCATTTCCCGTCATTTTTCATGCCACGAAAAAAAGGGTTAAACCATTTTTATGTGTCAACAAGAATAATTTCTGTCGCTAACACGAATACAAAGCCAAGCGACTTGGCTCAAATTCCCAAAAGGGGAGAGTCACTAGAAATAAAAGGCTGTTCTTGTATTAATAATGAAAACAGGAAGAAACAACAGAGGCAGCGATACAAAACTGGGACAAACAAGAGTCGACAAAGTGCCACAAAATGTCAACAAAAAGTACTGCAAAGGAATCAACAAGCAGCTGGGAAATTAATACTTTCCACCTGCATACAAAGGTGTAAAATGGCGAAACTCCCACATCTACGTGCAACTATTTGCTACGTGTCATTATCCTTGGCCATAAAGTGCTGAGATATGAGATATGTGAGCTTACACTTGGCCAAGATGGATGCCGAAAGGATGTTCGGTACGAGTTTATGAAGAGCGACAACTAGTTTGTTGCACCGGGATTATATTTTCTTGGAAATAAAATGGGAGTTGTGAGAATGTAGGTTCAACTTTAGTTGAATGATGTAGAAATCAACTGGTTATATTTTATTGATTATAATTGTTCTGTTCGACGAATGGAAGATAAGATAACTTACAACAACACACTTTTGAATAGTACTATTATTATGACCGCCACTGTATGATATGGCTATGTTTTCCTTCGTTTATTTCTCCATTAAAAAAAATCTTAAAATTATTTTGAATATGGGATTCGAAAGAAAAGGGGTGACACTTTTAAAATGCTTTGACAGCATCGACTGCTCTACCGAGGTACGTTTTTTATTAAATATTGTATTAATTTTTGTGGATAATTTCAGTAATTTACTCTCTTCATTACTCATACCCATACCTGGTTTTCATTTAATTGCAATCACTTTTACTTAGACCTTTGTAAACTTAATTTACAGCACTTGAGATGTCGATAGTCTTTCAACTCTTCGGACCAGATTTCAAGTTTAACAAATAAATACGAAAATTTGCTTACAAAGAAGCTGAAAGCCTGGCCAAGTAAACTGGGGAAGGGCCAACAAAGGAGCCCTCCTCTTCATTGTATTAAGTATTAAGTTCCTGCGATATAAATATGCTGTGAGCTATAAAATTGCAACGTTTATCAAGGCATTTTGCACTGCTGAGCATGCCAATGGCAGAACTAAACTACTTAGCGATGACCTTCACTGATGCTATGGCACCCACAACCCATCCTACACTCTGAAAAATAATAGTTTTTTAATTTGCTAAAAATATTTGAATTTGAAATTCTAACAATTATACTAATACCTTTGTTGTATTTTTAAGTATCATAACTTACTTTTTAGTAAGTAGATATTATTTCTAAAAAAGTTTTAAAATTCTATTAATTATACTAATACCTTTGTTGTATTTTTAAGTATCATAACGTATCTTAACTTTTACTCTACGAGTAACGGGTATAAAAATACTTTTCAAAAATGTAGGTATAATAAAATATAATTACAAATTTAAATGGATCCATATTTAACTGACCACTATTAACCCAGAAGTTGTTATTCTCCCCGATCCAACACATTCACACCGATCAAAAAGTGACTCAGTGGTAGTATATTTGTATAATTTATAAGATAAGATTAAATCTACAAAAGTGGTTATCAAATGTGCTACTCTCAGTAATGCAATGTATTCTGATAGAATCGGTCGTGGAAACTAACGCTGGATAACTGCGAAAATGAGTACAACTGGAATATTTAATCTGAACGACGATTGTTTATACGAGATATTTCGTCAGATTAAACATAATTGCGATGTGGATAATGAATTACTAAACAGACGTGTCCGTGTGAATTATTCAGATCTAATTAATTTCGTAATTAGCAGTGAGAGATTTGTCGAAGCTCTTAAGCTTTGGAACTATGCTCTTTACGAAGAACTTCTAATAGAGTTTGAATCTTTAAGATATACGGAAACTATTAGAATTGATTTTGGGGAGAAGTACGACTCGTTGCAAAATATTTCCAATAGGGACAAGGAAATATATTGGAAATTGTATGTTAATGCGATCAAAGAGAATAATCTAATAACTCATTTGTTTTTAACATACCAACCAAAACAATACTATCCCGAGCACTTGGATAGGTTTCAGGCCCTGATGGATGCGGTTAGATACAAGAGCACTCTTACAACCCTTGTTGTTAATGTCCATGGTGAGTTTTTTTACATCGTCTTTATAAGTCATTGTCATCTGCAGTCTTTGAGTTTTCAGGATATAGCCTCCAAAATGTTCAGGAATTCGGCCAATTGGAATATCTCATCCTGAACATTCGAATGGATGAAGAGGATTTAGTGCAGTTGTGCCGATCAAATCCAAATGTACGGTACCTCTCATTCACCAGTACCGAATTATATGGAAGGTTCACCGGTATTGTGCCATACTGCAATCAACTGATGTATCTAATGCTAACAATGAAGACCGACGTAGATGCCACAGAGTATGCTGCGTTGGCGAAATTACCCAAACTTGAGGTGCTGAGACTTAGAGGATACCATCAAGAGGGAACTCTGGTAAAGTTGCTTCAAGGTCTCAAATGTATGCGCCTAAATATATTGGTAATTGATGACACTTTGCTCAATAATGAAGAGACGAAGGCGATGACCGAAATCCACTCATTACAATCCGTTTGGAGCGGTTTCAGTGATCTTGCCAATTTGGTCCATCTCAAGAATCCCAAGGAAGTCGGGATATATGTTAAACCAGGCCAATTATTTGTAGCGGATGAGTTAAGGGACTTGTTAAAGAAGTTTGAAGTACGTTTGACCAAAAAGAACTTCCCGTCCTTAATAATCAAGTATGTCGAGGAACATGGGTATTTGGAATTGTATGTCGAGGAACATGGGTATTTGGAATTTAGATATTCTATCGAGCAGCTGTTATATGAAAATGAAGATATTCCTGAAAATTTTGCAAGTTATGTCGAAGAAGATGAAGAAGAGCTTTGGAATTATGTTGACTTCATAACACGCACTGTCCAGCTTTTAATTGTTGTTGAATTCGTGTTAGATGGGAAATTTAGTAGCAGCATGTTGCAAACCATCTTTCAGGGTTTGTCAAGTCACCAATCAAAGAGTCTTAAGAAGATAGATATTGAAAAGTGTGCTGCATTTGATCTAGAACATGCTAATCTACTGGCGTCCATTCGATCCTTAACGACCATTAAATGTGACGATGATCAGTTGAGCGCTATAATCGCAATGAAAGTTAAGCAACTCAGAGGAATTGCGGAGATAACAAGCCGAGTTGATAAAATTAAATCAGAATCGATAGATATTTGTATAATCCATGAAAATAGTTCTGTGACTCTAAAAATACACATCTATAGAGGAGAAGAAGAAGAAATTCTTGACGACATTTTCAAACCTCTTGTTAACTTAAAGAACTTGAAGACTCTTTTGATTAGGGGTATCATCAAGGACTTTTCTAATATCAATTTTATAAAGCAAATACAGAATCTACAGGAATTGGAGATTGAAGCTATTGGCCCCGAAGAACTCGAAGAACTGGCTGAAAAACATTGCTTAAAGGTCATTGAATGCGGTTTCTCCAGTTCAAGAAACATTGATTGTCTGGCCGACATACATTTTTTGGAATCACTAACTATTACCAAACATGCGAAGGGATCTTTAGGAACGCTTTTCAAAGCGCTTGCCTCAAAAAAAGGTCAACCACTACGAAAACTTACCATTCAGAGCGGCCTTACTTCCGAAGAGATGGTCGAACTCGCTGGAATAAAGTCCTTGGAGAGTTTGCAACTAGGGATACCCCCTAAAAATAAATGGGAATGGGAAATATCTCCTGCTTATGAATCCTCTTCTGCGAGCTCTTCTTCTGACATGTCTCGTGCTTCCAATTTGGAACTAATAGCTACTCTGCAAAGGCTAAAAGGGATACCCCCTGAAAATATATGCGAAATATCTCCTGCTTATGAATCCTCTTCTGCGAGCTCTTCTTCTGACAACTTCGAACTAGCCTCAAATGTGGAAATAATAGCTACTCTGCCAAGGCTCAAAGAACTGAGTATTTACTTTGATTATGAAGACCAAGTTGTCGTTAAGATGTTACGAGCTTTAAATGTTAACCCTCAAGAAATGCGCCTATTCTCACTTCGATCTCAAAACTTGCAATTGATATCTCAATTCCAAATATTGGAGTCCCTTGAGTGCTGTGTTTATCATTTGAAAGATGTTAAATACATAACATCCCTGAGACACCTTACAGAATTACAGATACACAATGATCAGAAAAATTCACTGTGGGAGCTTCTCATGCAACTCAAAGTTTTAACAAGTCTTCAAAGTCTGTTTTTGGATGACACCGAACTGGAATTTTTAGATGTTGTGGAGGTCACGAAAATAAGTGGGCTGACCAGATTACGACTGGGACTCGCCGATAAGAAATTTATTCCAATGTTGATCGCATTAAAAGAACTGGAAGATCTTGAAATCACATCCCGACACTTTGCAGATACCGATGAATTCAACTTTTTTCCTCTCTTCCTGGAATCTTGCCAACAGCTGAGATCGGTTTCACTTTATGGATTCTATAACTTGTTTACAAAAGATTACACAAAAGTTATCAGGAATAGTATTCAAAGTCTAAGAGACCCCACAATTTATCCTCCCTTAAAATTGCAGGGGCTGTTGAGTAAAGGTTTCAAAGACGAAGTAAGTTTACTACTTGAATTCATATTTACATTCTAATCTTTATTTTTATTTTTACTTTAGTCGGTCGAATACGATGATGATTATTACCTCCACTTAAATTTATTAGATGGGTCATTCCATGTGAAACGTGACAGGCCAATTTGGGTCAAATCTCAGAATCAAGCGAAACTTTGTTTTTCGATAGAGGATTGAAATATAAGGATGGGTTTTTTTTTTTTTTTTATCTCTTACCGTTTATTTTTAAAAAATATTTTTTTAATTAAGCTCCGATTTTTAGGATATGCAGCACTTGAGACTCGTTTAAGTTATTTTAATAATTCCAATGCCACTTTGTGGCATATCTTAATATGTTTCAGAAAAATATTTTTAAAAATTTTTAAATTTAAAATTAAGTATTTTTTAAGAGAATTTAAAATTAGAAAACTTCTGTACGCCGGAATACACGCGGTTTCCGAATAAAAAAATTATCCCCATATTGCTTCATCAATTCTTCAGAAAGTGGTAAAATAAAATTTTTGTAATCGCAATGTTTACTAATTAAGAAAGAATTAAAAGTGCAGCAAGCCAGTGCAAAAAATCGAATTAAAGTGTCTAAGCAGCTGTTCACCATGCCTACGTCACAGCGCACACTATATCCGTCCTCTTCTAACCGGCGCGCGCAAGTGAACCGCACAGTGCTTAAATTTGTAAACATCTATGTTGACTTTAACAAAAAATTAAACATGATTTACTAACAAAAAATATACAATTTTGATTTTATTTAAAGCAAGAATAAACTTGTTTATGACAAATGAATGAATGTTTTTAATAAAGTAAAAATTGAAACAGCCACTAGACTGCGTATCTCCATCTCCCTCGCACTGCCTTTAGCTGAGTAACGGGTATCTGATAGTCGAAATACTGGACTATAGCATTCTCTCTTGTTTTTTTCTTTTATGTAGACTTTTATTTTAAGTGCAGGCTTTTCCTCGACTCTCCAAAACCACCCAGCACCCCATTTTCTATCAGGTTGCACGGCAACAGCTTGGCCCTTGGACCAGAACCATTATTAATACCAATTAAATGGGCTTAGGTTCTGTTGCTCTGTTCTCTGTGCCCAATCATTCAATGCTTATTACGCATACGCCGCGTGGCCTGGAGATTTATTGCGTAACCATGACAAAGGCGAAACTTTTTAATTGAAAAAAGTGAGCGGAAATATTGGCGACCGAGGACTAGATAAGCCAGGGCTAGAGCAAGACCTCTAATTATTCGGCATAACGGGTCATTAGAAAACCGCGTTAGGAAAATGGCCTCTTAGTCCGTCGCCGCCGAAGCCGCCTGATGAATGACTTAATCACCCAGAAAAGCGCTACACAAATCAACGGGCCCAACAGGATTCCACTTTTGCTGTCACAGAACTTTTGCCGGGAAAATAAGTGGGGCTGGGCTCTAAATTAATGGAGCAAATCAAACGAGCAAAAAGCAGACACAAAAGTCCAGTTTGGGGTTGAGTTCGGAGGAGACCGCGGCCTTTAATAATGACAAGATTTGTGCGGACTGCATACAAAATTAGCGAGAAGTCGACTTCGCCTTCGCCCTCGCATCGCTTAAAACTTTAAGTTTCATGGCCAGAGCTCATTTATTTTCCTCTGGACGAACATTTCATGACTTTCCCGGGCCGCAGTTACCATTTTTACTACTTTGTTTCTACATATAACCTCGTATTTCGTTACTCGTAAATGAAAGATTTAAAGATTTTGTAAAAGTGTAAATGCCATTTTGTTGTGCTTACTAATTCCTATCGAAATGTAAAAGAAAATGTTCAAATCGGTCCATTCATCAAAAAGTTATGAGCAAATAATGTATTTTCGCTGCTTGCATACCTCCATCTCCCTCACACTCATTCAGCTGAGTTACATTAAATTAAAATGTAATACCTACAGCTAGTAGAGTATTTCAGATTTCGGTTAGCAGAAAAAACTAGTGCTTCTTTTAAATTAAACTCAGGCGAAATTGCAAAAATATTAACTTCCTGCGCAGCCAGCAAACAAACAGCCATGAAGTTGGTCATCAAGATTTTAAAACTTCATTTTTGTGGCATACTCGGCGGCGTGGCTTAAAAATTATGGCTTCCATTTTGGGCCCAGGTCGGTGGCTTTAATTAAGGGAAAGCCAAGGCAAACTGAAGTTTCCAACGTTTTCCATGGGTGGAGTTCAGAAATGCACATGGAAAATTCGCTGAATTGGCATAAAATGTAATAATAATTTCGGAGCATCTTCTTGGGTTTTCGGTGGGTTGTGTCTGTGTGTAAGGGAAACAGCTGTTTCCGCGGGAAAGACCGGATGGGGTTAGTCGGCTGGGGATGAGGGAAAATGAGTGGGAGAATGGGTTCGGAAAAGCCTTTGTGGCATTGCGCGAATAAGCGTGTGCCGCAATTTGCTATTCATTTGAATTTTCGGCTGGCTGCTTGTTTCCCACTGCCGACCATAAAATGCAAGAGATTATGAAAAGTGCGCTTTTGGCCACCACTTCCTTGTGCTGCCACAAAAATATTTGGCTTTATTTTTTTCCTGCCACGCCAGTCGCCAGCCGCCTTTCTTCTTCGTTTTCTGTTATTGTTGCCACAGCCACTGCGATAATAATCATAATGCAAATACGTGCCGGAATGCAGGGGCGCTCATTCGTAAAATTTCAATGTGCCACAGCATTCATTTCGCAGTGCAATCATTGTTGAAATTTAATCAAGTCCTTTGCGAGTTTCATTTAAAATTTAGATTGTGTTTTGCGTTGCACAAAATGCAGGTGCGGGTGCAATTGGAAGTGCATTTTGAATACAATTGCAGGGGAGCATAAATATTAAAGCATTTTAATATAAAAATTGTATTAAATTATGTGTAAGAAAAATGAAAATTTTATAATATTTTCTACATCTACCAAAAAACTTGATACGAAACGATGATCGATTTTAGGTTTTGTGGTATCGATTTTGACTTGATATGCTCGAAAAGGTAAAAACGATATTTCGTTGTATCAATTTTACATTAAAAGGGTACCAATTTTTTTTTAATTCTACATTTGATTTTACAATTTGAATGCGTTATTTGAGTCGCCATATTGCTTTTTTATTTTTTATTTTATTTAATATCAATTTCACCAGCATTTCATGGTAAAAACGATATGTGTTTTAAATACCAGAAATTTACTATGGGCATATCGATTTTACAGCGAAGTGTTTTTTTGTTTGTAATAGTTTCCTGCATTCCAAGCCACATTCTTGTATTTTTCAAGCAACTTGTAATTTCATTCTTGTTATCCTTTGCCTTATTCCATTTTAAGTCATCCTCTTGCCACGAAGTTCTTATTTCAGGCCGTTGCATTGTGACCAAGAAGACACTTATTTCATCCTATTTCAGTGCTTAGGTAAAGCCAAAGGATTTCAGACCAGAGAGCTTTTCTTGGGCATTTATACGTTGCCCGCTGCCAAGTACAACTGAAAGCTGAAAACTATTACAATAATTTTTAT
This sequence comes from Drosophila prostipennis, assembly GCA_037075205.1. NCBI lineage: Eukaryota > Metazoa > Arthropoda > Insecta > Diptera > Drosophilidae > Drosophila > Drosophila prostipennis. Next base: position 1,790,353 of record JBAMCJ010000413.1, read on the forward strand.
ATTTATTTATGAGCTGAAGGACCAAGAGACCCAAGTCCCGTGATGTTGTCGCTTGTGCTGCATTTATTTTAAAAATACACTTCTATGCCTGCATTCCAGCGAACGAGGAACTTTTCAGCTTAGTAAGCATTACTTGAACTTCACTCGGCTTTAGTTTTTGTTCTGGCCCACGGAGAAATTCCGGCCACGTGGTTGTCATTGGATATCGAAAACTACGTATTTCCCAATGGGCACTCCGAATTCCGAAAGACTAACGAGCGTGACAAATGCAAATGAAAGTAACGGATCCGAGTTTCATGTTGACCCTGTGGACAGGACACAGGCGAAAAGTTAAGAGACCGAGACTAAAAGCCAAAAATCTAATCAAGTGCCTTGATTGCATTAGTCAAAACAAGAGATTTCCTGGGACAGTGAGGTATAAAAGGACAATCTCCACCTAGCAGCAGTTGCTGCACATCTTTAAAGAATTCGGAAAAGTATAAATGCAATTTTGTTGTGTTTATTATAACCGTTCAAAATGTTAAAGAAATTTTTCAAACATGACCATTCATTTAAAAGTTATGTACAATTAATGTAATTCAAGCAGTGCAAGCAGTTGTTTTGCTGCATGCAAATCTGCATCTCTTTCGCTATTCCTTTAACTGAGTAATGTTCTCTCTTGTTTCCATTGCATTCGTTTATAAAAGCAGTAATTTTGAATAATTTACAGATGTGATTATCATTTTGTCAGAAAACCATTTCTATTTAGATGAAAAATATCTATCCATTTTTATTTTAATTTCAGCGAAAAGCAATTTAAATAAATTTGATAAATTCCATTAATATTTTTGGTTCCCAGAATTTCGAATTCTATTTAAATCGAACTATCAAATAACTAATTAAGGTTTGGTAGAGCAGCGAATTACATTTTTAACCCACATAAAATTTAGCAACTAAAACAAACTTTAAAATAAAAAACGTGATTTCCCTAGTCAAAGAGTTCTAAATGAATTTTGTTCTTTTGCCTTTAACTACATTTTTGCAATTTTCCACATGCCAATTTTTTTCGGGCTGACTGTCGTGTGGCCCCAAGGGACCGCTGCAGTTGCAAATGCTTGAAATTACATTTTTCGCATTAATAAAAATGAAAAAAAAATAAAAAAAAATCAGCTCCTCCGGTGCTCGAAATATGCAAATGTGCCGCGTGCAGTGCAGCAGATAAAACTGAGCAGGATACCCATATGTGAGCCTTGGTCCTTTTTCCTCTATTTCTGCTGGATGGGTGGATTGGAGTTTTTCGGGTGACACTACGTAATGTGGAGCAGCTGTTGCAGGCAGTGCCAAAAGTCACAATAAATTCGGGCATTAGTTCCCTCCACTCCACTCGTTTGTCCAACATCCGCTGGCCTCCGAACTGTTTTGAATATAAATATAAGGTATAAATAAATTGAGAAATTGCGTTTAGCATAAATAAAGCTCGGCATGGCTTAAATTTAATGATGCGAAAATATTTATTCAAAACTTGAAAGCCCCGCGAGCCATCCCCTCCGTGAAATGTTAATAATGCCCAGGCCGAAATTGCCGCTGGCTATTTACTTTTGTTTTATTTGGTAACAATTAATTAGTTCTTCATGGCGCTATGACAACAAAGAAGCGGGGATGGATTCGAATGGCCCTCGGAATTTATTATGAATATTTCAACAGACAATTAGTTGTGCGTCCCAGCATCATGAATCATGAATATAATTCTCGGTTTATTACATTCTAAGCAGATTGGCTTAGAGGGAAACTTTGCCGTCTGCTCTGCGCTTAGCTGATCTGATTTTCTCTTTGAATGCATGTTAATGACTGAAAAGTAATTTAAATGAGCTCTTTTAACGATGCGAAAATTATGATATTGTGGCAAATAAAGATAAGAATTTATTTATATGTTTAATGATGGGTTATTACCCATTTTTGATTTCTTAAAAGTGCAAATGCCATTTTGTAGTGCTTATAAATATCTAACGAAGTGTAAAAAAAATGTGCATATCGGACCATTTAATAAAAAGTTATGAGCAAATAATGCATTTTCCACTTTCAAACGACTGCTTGCATATCTCCATCTCTCTCGCACCCATTTTGCTGAGTAACGGGTATTTAATAGTCCCTCGAGTTTTGTGTTTATCTTTTGAAACAATTACATTTATTTAGACGACAAAAAAACTTGGAAAAGGTTACAATCCTAAAACCTTGATACTAATTGTACTCAACAAAAAAGCAGTATATTGTTAAAAAAAAATATTAAAATTAAACAAAATTAATGTATAAATTTTTTACCTATTTTTCTTATTCTGACTACATAGATTGCCTAATATTTGATCTAAAAAAACTTTCCCGCTGCTGCGAATGCCTTGGGACAGTGTAACTTGGCCAGTTTGGTGTAGGCACAGTTGTCCTTGGTCTTAAGCTTCCAGCCCCGCGAGAACTTGTTCCACACATGGATCACAGGACTCTGGGAAATTCTCTTCATGGTCACATTGAGTCTGTTGGGCTGAAAGAAATCCTTCCACTGCAGCCAGTGAATCGCGTAGAAGGCCTTCGGATCGTAGACCTTGAAGCCCTTGCAACGTTTGGGATTGCTGATCATCGTCCGGATGCTGTCGGTGCTGCACTGCCTTTTGGCCACTCGCGTTATGACCCCGGGTCCACTGTTTCCCCATTTATTGGCATCGTAGTTGGCCTGCAGATCCCGCAGACACTGGCTGGCCATCTTGTGGCCCAGACCGTTGGAGGACATCTTCATGACACCGCAGGCCAAAGTTTTGTTGCTCTCGGCGCCCGTGAAGTTCGGTGGCATCTTCTCCAGACCCTTCAGAACCACCACATCGAGATCGAGGTAAAAACCACCGTATTTGTAGAGAGTCACATAGCGCAGCAGATCGGAGACGTGTGGAAAAAGATATTTCGATTTGAATAGCTTGCCATTTTTTAACCATTTTTCAATGGGAGTGCCAGCTACATAGCGCCAAACGTTTAAATGTCTCAATCGTATATTCTTGTACTGACTTAGGGCCTTTATTAGCAGATCTCCTTTGGGAAGACGATGAGTGGCGCCGGCGAAGAGCACGAATACAGTGAGGCGTGGATTGTGAAGGGCGGCCGATTCAATGGCACAGGCCTCCCGAGGCGTCAAATGCAACAGGCGAATCTTCTCGTCCCGCTGGAAATTCGTGGTCTCATGGAAGAATATACTCCGTCCAGAACTGGGCTGATTTTTGGCCTTTAGGACATCCAACAGCGGGATGGCAGCAATTCTCACTTGCTTTTTTACCCTGAATTTTGGCTGATTGCCCGTAATTTTAGTTTTCTTTTTGGGAATAGGTTTATTCACCGGCTTCTTAGTCTTATGAGTCTTCTTATGTATGGGTCTCTTAGTCACCGGATTAGCTTTCTTTGTCGAATTCTTCAGTTCGGTCACCTTTTTGATCACCAAACTGACCCTCTTTGGGCCGAGGCTTTGACTCGACATCCACTTGTAGATGAATAGTATGCTGAGTATAAGAGCCAGCGAACCTACAACGGTTAGCGATCGTGACACTTGCATTACGAGAATATTTAACTGCACTCCCACCACGTAATACCTCTTACCTAAAAGCAGCATTCGTTCCACTTGACATACAAAATTGTGATTTCACTCAGAACGAAGAAAATTATCCATATTCTTATTTTCGAAAATTATGGAAATAAACTAAAACCACAAAGGAACATTTTAAAAATATTTTCATTTCTGTCTTCATAAAAAAACATCTCTTTTTCCACATTTTAAGTTTCAAGTTAATCAATAAATCGATAAATTAATCTGAAACACTTATGTAATGTCTTTTCTAAGAATATATTAAATTTTTGGAATGTTTATTTTTTGATTAGATTTATTCTATGTTATGGAATGCCATTCTGCACTTTCTTATCACCTTTAAAGGTTTCCTGTTCGAAATCGCCACGTGCCAAAATGTCAAGCGAGTTTAATGCCAAAATTTGTCTCACTTTGCGATTAGTTTTGCGATTAACTTTGCCTTTATAAATGGTCTTGAGTTTCGCGCATTGCTTTCAATTCGAGTTCGAGTAGCAAATATGAGGTTCCTGGCTCTTTTCTTCACTTTGCTGGTTGTTTTGGCGTTGGCCAGTGGCCAACAGAAGAAGGATAAGAACACGAACCACAATGTGATCGTCATCGGTCCAGGAGGAACTCCTGCCGCTGGTCGCGCCGCTGAGGCCGCGGAAGAAGCTCTCCCCACAGCCTAATAAATCGATCCTAGCGGATTATTTATTTTCAATAAAATAGAGACCCAGACGCTCTGTAATATATTATACATTTAATCTGCATTTTTTAATTCACTGACATTTTTTATTCCACAAAAATCATGGTCAGAAACTTTTGTACATTTTTACTTAAATAATGATGAGATGGTGACTAGGGCGATTATAATAAGTAAGTTTACGCTTGCTGTCTGGGATATAAAACAAAATAAATGTATAATTTCCTAAGATAATTCTTCTAATACTTGAAGAATCGAAGATTTGAAATTCAACGAAATCTGTTATCTGTTATATTAAGATATCTTGAACTTTAAATCAAACCGGAGAGTAGCTTTCCATGGAAGCAAGGATAATATCTATGTTAGGAGGCATTGTGCTCCTTTCAGGCACTGACAGTCTTACTTTTTGTGGTATGGGTCTATAATGTCAGCAGTTCATTGAATTAGTTCTACTCTTGGTGATTTTATTGTGGTCTATGGTGCATTTTTCGGATAATTGGATTAGCTTCACTTACGCAACTCTGGGTTTATAAAGAGTGGAATCAGACGATCTGGTACTATTTCCATCCAGTAATAGACATGAAGTTCATCTCTGGCCTTTTCCTGCTGTTCGCCGCTGTGGCTTTGGCCAATGGTCAACCCCGATCGGAAGACCAGGGCTTCAATGAGAACAAGAATTATATCAAAATCAATAGCAATGCTGCTACCACATGATCGCACATGATACTTGCGGATTCCGAATTTAATAAAAATTTTACATAATTGTTTGCATGTAATGCCAATGTCATTTTTGTTTTAACAAATAGTAATGGTTCCAGATATACAAAATTGTATTCGAGATTCGCCCCTGATTAGTAAAACCAGGTTATAAATCGGTATAGATAGGGAATATCACCAATAAATTGTTTGTATATTATGTTTTATAAATATATATATATTTATTTTATATTTAGATCACGTGGCGGATCCAGGAATTGATTGTGGGGGGATTTCGGAAAAACATATTTGTTGCACAATTTTGAATACCACAATTCCTTGTACTTTTGGAAATATTCGTAAAGTAAAATCTTGAAATAACCTATAAATGAATTTAATAAAGTATAATATTACAAACAAGTCATTCATTTTAATACTTTTTTCTTTGTTTTCTAATTTTAATACATTACCATAAGTAATACTTGAACTATAATATTTGTCGTTAATAGCAAAACGTATGTGTATAGTTATAAAATGTTATAAAAGCATTACTAATTAGTTTTGCCTTAAGACGATTAACCGATTTGCTGCGCTTATGCAACACTTTTCTTATAAATAGACGTAACATCGGGATCACACTTTATTTGAAGCATTCTCTGGCAGACATGAAGTTCTTCACTGGTCTTATTTCGCTGTTCATCGCAGTATCTCTGGTCCAGGCCCAAAAGCAGGACAATGAAAATAAGAATGTAGTACACATTGACACCTCAAATTTGAACTTGTAGAGAAAGTTGCGATGAAATAATAAATTCGATAAAACAAATCTATTTCTTATACTATTTATTAAATTTCTATTTCTGTGACACCCCCGATAAAGCCAAAAACTAGTAAACTTTGTAATCCTTAACTTAAATAAAATAAAACTATTCCCAGGAGTATATAACACATTTTGGGGGGAGAAAAAAAATGTCTTCCAAATATATATATTACAAATATTGGTGCGATTAAATAACCCTTACTTTGAAAAACATATTTCAAAAATGCATAACTTTTTTAAATGTATCCAATCCATTTGTTACGTAAACCTATAAGTGCCAACCTGCAACCTATAAAGCCAAAAACGATTTATATGTTAGCAGTAGAGGTTCCGTCGAGATGAGTTGTAAAACTTCTTGGATCCTGTTTTCGCTCGTTGGTATCCTGTTTCTGTCAGCTGGTAAGAAGAAAGGACTCTTAAAGAAAGAGTAAATATTAATATCTAAAAAAAAACCTGGCAGCGACTGGCGATATTCATGATTTTTGGGAAATGTCCAGCAGCGAAGGGGAGGAAGAATCGAAAAATGATTGTTACACGTTAGGTTTACCAAAATGGAAGGGAGACCCGCAAGAATTGTGGTTTCGATGTTTGGGCTATGGACAAAAGGAACCCTTGGACCCACTTTTTGATAGACAACCAATAGAAAGGCCTCATAAAATTAACTTCTTACCAATAAAAAGGCCTCATAAAATTAACAAAGACTTACCAATGTTAAAAAAAACGTAAAAGAAAAAATAAAAATTTATTTTGCTTTATTTTAGAAAATTAAAAATGTTTAAATTTCCTAATAAAATGTTTTGAAAAACTAACAAAATATTCCTTTCCATAATCAACCTATTTTATAAATGGAAAGCTTTTTTAAGTATATCCAATCCATTTGTTACGTAAACCTATAAGTGCCTTAGCTGCAATCTATAAAACCAAAAACGAGTTGTTTGTTAGCAGTCGAGATGAGTGGAATAACATCTTGGATCCTTCTTTTGCTCGTTGGAATTCAGTGTCTGTCAGCTGGTAAGGAAAACTGACTCTATAAAAAAATGTAAATATTAATATAAAAAAACCTGGCAGCGACTGGCAATATTCGTAATTTTCAGGATTGTTATAATTCAAAATTACCGACATGGAAAGGCAAGCAACAAGATTTATTCAAGGAATGTTTGGATAAATATGGTTATGGTTATGGTTATCCAATCAGCCCGCCTTATTTAATCAATGATTTCTTACCAAGACCCAAGGATCAAGTGGACCCATTTTTATACCCTTGCAGAGGGTATTATGATTTCAGTCAGAAGTTTGCAACGCAGTGAAGGAGACGTTTCTGACCCTATAAAGTATATATATTCTTGATCAGCATCACTAGACGAGTCGATCTAGCCATGTCCGTCTGTCCGTCTGTTCGTCCGTCTGTCCGTCTGTCCGTCCGTCTGTCCGTCTGTTTCTACGCAAACTAGTCCCTCAGTTTTAAAGCTATCGGGCTAAAACTTTCCCAAAAGTCTTATATCTATTGCAGGTAGTATATAAGTCGGAACGAGCCGGATCGGACAACTATATCATATAGCTCCCATAGGAATAATCGGGGGAAAAAATGTAAAAAAAAATTATCTTGGGTGTTTTTGAACCTAGAACCTCCTACTTTTGGAAATGCCATTTTTGATCTAATTCTGAATTTCGAATAAAATTTTTTTAAAATCGGACGACTATATCATATTGCTGCCATAGGAACGATCGAAAAATTAATGGGAATATAATAGGAAATAAATTATTGCTTTGTTGACTTTTATTGTATTCTTTTCTACTCTGGGATATGAGTCTTTTTAAATGTTTTCGAATTTCGATTTTAATTTTATCAATATCGAACTACTATATCATATAGCTGCCATAGGAACGATCGGAAAACTTGTGATTAATAGGAATTATCTGCAAGGGTATATAAGCTTCGGCTGGCCGAAGCTAGCTTCCTTTCTTGTTTAATATCGATCCAATGAAAAGGCCCTATGAAATTAATGATTTCTTACCAAGACACAACAAAAACGTTAAAGAGAAAGTGTAAATTTATTTTGGCTTGTTTTAGAAAATATCTAAAAATAAAAATTCCTTCCTTAATATTAATATTAATGTCCCCCTAAAATGTTCCTCAAAAAATAGAATAATAAATAAAATATTTCCTAATAGTTTTTTCATTACAAAATAAGTAATGCCACGAAATGAAGGAAGTTAAGTTCGTATCTTGTTTCTCGGATTTACCTCTTTTTTTATGGCGGCACAGGGGCTCGTCCACATATACAACGAATATCTATCTTTTTCTGTTTTCAACAAACTTTTTATTGTTGTTTCAAGTGGCATTGTTGTTCCAGTTGCTGCCATAGATAACTACGTGCTAAGAAATGTATAGCAAACTGCACAGGAACAATATATGTATAGTATATATATTGTATATACTCCTGCAGAGGGCGATAGAGATTCATGGAGAAGGCAGCCAGACAATGGCTGGCGCCCAGTTCTCCATGGACACATTCTAATAAAAAGCAAGCACAGAGAATGCCGTTCTGTGTGTAGCCGTTTCTAGCACTGCCCGGGATGTTTCCACAGTTTCTTCATCTTCCTGCCATAGTTCGTTATTCCCAGCGATAGAGATGGGAAAAGTTTTTGGAGATTTTCAGAATTTATAAGGTTTGAAATATATATCCCATATATTGTTTGCTTGAAATACTAAAATATTTAATAATATTTTTAGTTGCCCTGATATACGCACAAAAAAAAACGTGGTCAAATCGATATGCGCATGGTAAATTTCTGGCATTAGAAAAAGAGAGGAGGAAGTAGTGTGAGATATCACTTTTTTAAATTGGATACATTTCTAGCATTTCAAGATGGATACCACTTAAGGTAAAATCGATCATCGTTTTATATATTATATTATTTATCTGAAAAATCCTAATATTTTGCCCATCACTATTCCTCCGCCACAGTTGAACTCCTGCTGCTGCGCCCGAGTTTTTAGGCTTTTTGTTACTTGGGCCACATTTGAGTTATAAATGCCGCACTACTTGAATGAATCTCCTGGGCGTAATAGTTTTCAAATGGCTTTCCGTATATGACTGTCTTCTGCCTGCCTTTCAGAGATTCGTTTCAGTCTTTGTTGCCAACGTATCGCACACAAGTGGCTCGCTGTCTTTGGGCCAAAAAAGCGCTTGCCAATGCAAAAATGGATCTGTTGGTGGGCAACAAATTTGCCATTTTATGGCATTGAGTGGCCGAGACTCCTTCAGGCCCATAAATAATTAAAGTTCCCCTTATTTCCTTATTTCCGATTTAATGCCAACCAAAATGGGAAGTTCTTGTTGATTGGGATTTGGCTTGTTAAGCATTTGCTGGCTAAGCAAATGACAAAATTTCATGAACTAATTGAGCTTTAGTTCCTAGAATCATGAAAAACCAAAAATCTTGTTTGGCACAGTTTTTAAATACGAATATACAATGATTCAAATTTGTAAATAAAGTATACTATAATCGTAAAAATTAGCTACTATTTACCGAGCAACAAATATTTCCTTTCGACCTTCCCGAAAACCGTTTAATTTTGATCGATGTTTTGCCTAATTTATAAATTGCCCGGCTTACGGAAACCGCTTTTCGACCAATCAATTGCCCTTGATTACCGACTACCGAGCTTCTATCACAATAAATAAGCACCGTGACGGCCTTGAGCCAAGGCAAATAAATCAATTTTTCTCGTTTCCGGTCAATTAGTGGCGTCCAAACGGTTGGCCAAAGGTTGAGAAGCTGAACTAATCGCCTGGATTTTTACGGCGAAGGCAAAACAAACAGAGGGCAATCGAAATGTTTGCATTGCTCCTTCACTTCATTGCTATTTGTTCTTCTCGCTTTCAACTTGTTGCAGTTTACTTTTGCAGCTGGCCAGCTTTTTGCTTACAAGAACAGCAGACACTCGGGCGTATTAGCAATGTTAATAATGATCCTGGCCCTGTGTCCCATATTAAATGCTAATTCGCATACGGCACACGATCCCAAAGTGGAGAACTCAGCTCCCCACTTTTTTCCTGCCATATTTTTTTTTTTTTGATAGGGGCCACGGTTACGCTACATGACATTTACAAGATATTATTATGCAAAGGACACGCTGCGGAGTCTCTTTTCCATTTCTCATATGTTGCAAAATCTGCTGCGGCGTTGGGAAATTTGCATTTATTCATGGCATAAATAAAGCATCCGCCGCCTAGAAGAGGGGGCAGCCGAAAAAAGGGATATATTTAATCTGGTCACCCCGCACAAACTGAAGAGCTTATGTGGCGTTCAGCAGAATCATGACAGCACTTCGTGGGACGTTGTGGACGTCGATGTGTTTTATTTATAATTTATTTGCCGGAAAGTGCAGTCCACGAGGAAAACACCTGCCGCTGACGGCCGCAGGTGCAGCCGCAAAAGTGACGCAAATTTTGTTTGCCCAACGCTCTCCTCTATATAACAATTACATGCATTTAAAATCTGGTTTCGGTTTAGAGATTCGTGGTTGGGTTCAACTCGCGCTGGTCACGCTGGCCGTTCTCGACAGGTAAATCAGGGATGCAATCCTTGATTTTCGAATCAATTCACAATACATTGGATAAACTTAGGTATCAGGAAAAAATTGTTTTTAGTGATCCTAATTTTTAAATTAATCTCTATAAAATTGTAGAATATTTAAAAAAAATTATAAGACATCAACTATAATTTTTAAGGTGCCATAAGTGTGACTAATTAATTTTTTACATAAGCTATTCAATCACAAAATTGCAAAAATAATAGTTAAAAATATTTTTTATTTTTAAATTAAATTCTATGTTGTTGTAGAATATTTCAAAGTCTGTTAAGATCTAAAATATTATTTTTGCGGACTTAATTCAATGTATTATTATGTAATGTTTACTTTTAAATTTGATATTTTGAGGTTCCATAAGTGTGACTTATTTATTTGTTAAAAATCTGCCAGCATTTGGATTTAGGCCCTGCATCCCTGGAAAAATCAGTATGTTGAGCAGTTTATTCTGCGGCTGCAACATCGCTGATTTGCATGTGCAATGCTAAAATCCCAGATTGAATTGCTGATGGCAGCGAGTTGCGAATTACGTTCCAATTTGTTAATGGGTCTAATCAACGTGTATTGTATTGACAACATCTAATGGAATCCCCCATTATTGGGCTAGGATCCAAATCATTATCAACAGAATAAGGTCAAGGCAGAGTGTATATTTTATTTGTCCGCAAGCCCCAAAATAAACGAGGGGCAGCAACTGCTTGCTTGCTTGGCTAAACCCCGAAACCGGAACATAATATAATAATCTCATAATGTGGAATTAGAGGAGCGTAAAATTAGCCCCAAACCGATGTGGGTGTTCCACCTCCTTATGCATGCATAATAGAGTATGAAGGTAGGGAGAAATAAAATGGGGTACCTACAACAAATTAAAATATTAAAGAAATATATTTTGTTGGTACAAGAGGGGTTAGTCCACAATATTATAATTTGTAACTATTAAAAGTTAAATTAAATTTTTTTAATGAAATAAAAGCATAATAAACTATGAAGGTAGGGAGAAAAAAAGGAAGAATAACCAATTAAAATGTTAAAAAAATATATAATGTTGTTACAAGAAGAAATAATATTTTTTTACTATTAAAAGATAAAAAAATTTGTTTTAATGAAATAAAGGTGGGAAACTAGTGTTTGTTCAGTTGTTTCCTATTATTTTCCAGCTTTTCCCTCACTTTCAGAAGACGTCAGTTGGTCATTAATTTGTTTATCCTGTCCCCTCTCAGTATTCGTTTCCCTTTTTACCCTTCACGCTTTGCTTATCGCTCATTACACTCCTCCTTATTCCCGCATGCGACTCCTTTGAGCTGGTTTACTTTCCCGACCCAGTGAAAGCGTGATCCTTTGTATGGAATGGTGGACCGACCGATTCCGATTCCTTTTCCATTAGCACTTTAATATTTAATGACTCCTGTTTATCGCACATAATTGAATCCTGGCCCGTGGTCTCCGGGCAGTCGGAGAGTCGAAGCTCATTCTGCAGATGGCCTTTATTATTTGCCTTTGGCTTATTGCTCATTATATTATTATCTTTTGTTTGTAATATCCGCAGTATGGCCTGAGCCCCGGCATTTTTATGAGGCTTCATTATTTGGTTTTTATTCTTATAAATAATGCAGGGGAAAATCTCTCTGCTGCTCGGGTTCTCGGTTTCCCGGGCATAATTCTCAATCAGAATTCAGACACACATGGCCCAGCATGATTTTCTTTATAGGTCTCTCGGCTTTCTCCGCTTTTCCCCTGATATCATTACCGCCGCCGCCGGTTCGTTAGTAAAAGTTACAGTTTCCTCTTGGCCAAAAGAAAGAGGAGGGCATTACCAAAAATTTAATTAATGTATTTTCTTCGTGTTTTCGCATATTCATGCCTCAAAAATTGGGTGCATGTGTGGCACGTTTTGCTCATTAGCCATTTAGGTGGTATAAATATGCATTAAACCATCTCGCCGAAAGCGAATCCTTCCTAGCCCGAAACGGAGAACCGAGACGTTAGTTACAATTTATGGCCAAGACATGAAATGGACAAAAAAACACACTCTCACCCATGGCAACTCTGGCGAAAATTCAAGTGCAAGGCAAACTTAAGGAAGCCGGGGGGCCAAGGACACTGGCCTTTTGTCCTAATGAAAAGACAACAAAATGCGAAGGATAAACGACTGAAGGAAAAAGCTTCCTTTCCTTTCGTTTCGTTTCCTCCAAAGCTCCTTGGCCAAAAGCTTTGTACCGCAATTGTCGAAATATACATTTGACAGGCCCATAATTGCCCCTAAACATGGGCTCTCCGCTTCTCGGGACCCGGGAAAAAATTTGCAAATTTAACCTGCATAAATTAAACGCAAAACTGTTGTATCAAAAGGGAAAAAATCCACAGCCACAGCCACAGTTATTTATTATGCGGTGACCCACAGGAGAAAATATAAAAATAAAGCAAAAGAGTTTTGTTGAAAGCTAAAAACGGAAAAGGAAAAGGTATAAGCCGCCCACAGCCATAACTCAAATTTGTATATAAATTTTTGCTTTTTCTAGAGCGCCGTGGAAGCCCCAGTTAACTTTGCCTTCAAACATCATTTGTCACGAGGCCAAAGGGAAAATGGCCCGCAGGGAAATAACTAGCAAGGCAAAAGCGAATTTTCACGGCTCTTTAAGCGGCCAGACTTCGATACAAAAATGTGTTTTGCTTATTAGATGAGCCAGGCAACCCTGGCCATCCATCAGCCGAGCAGCAACACTGACGGCCGCCTGACGTTGATTGCCCACCCACTCCGCACACAAGTAAAAGATCACACCAGAGCAATCTAATCCGGTGCCGGGCAAATTGTCCAATGCTTTTTGTGCTGTGTCTTGCGGTTGACAGGCGGGCGAACATTTTGACAGCCCCCAAAAACCAGGCGAAAAATTGGTAAAGGGGAGAAATGCAATGCGGTTCGGTGGTTCTCAGAATTCGTAAGTAATACAGATGCTTTCCACTGCCAATTAAAACGTTTTTGGTTCAGTTAGGTGATTCTCTTATTTTAATAAAAGCCAACCATGTTCTCCAGCTAGAACTTACTATTAAAAAAAAAAATTTTAACTGAAAAATTTTAATTTAATTTAGAAAGAAATAAATATATTTGTTATTTCTGTGAACAAGAAAGAAATAAATACATTTGTTATTTCTGTGAACAAGAATACGGAATATTAAATGAAAAAATTTAAATTGAAAAATTTCTTTTTAATTTAGAAAGAAATATATTTGGTCTTTCTGTTGAGAAGAATTTACTATTTATTTTGAGCTGTGTCTTTACTAATAAAAGAAAAAATTTAAACTGAAAAATTTAAATTTAATTTATAAAGAAATATATTTCTTATTTCTGCTAACAAGAATACGGAATTCTTTGATTTGCTTTTGGAATTTTTGCTCTCTGAAATGTATGCTATACTTTTTGCTATATTTTTCCCGTATTTTGCAGCTAATCAAATGCAAGTGAGGTAGTTGTGCCAAAGCCCCATAAAATGCACACGTGTTGTGGATGAGAAGTCGCAAATGCCACGCCCACCTTTCAGAGGAGGAAGCCTTGACATGTTTAGCATAAATTTAGCTGATGACCTCAATTCCGGCTTAAAGGCAAAAGCGAGCAAAAAGCGAGAATATATTCTGCTTATCCGTCCAGAAGTTCGTTGCAATTAATGGCAAGCATTTGCTTGTGCATTTTAATAAAATGATTAAAACTTATTTGCCAGCTGACAGCTCAATTTGTGACCTCTGCTGAAAGGCATTTTCATCCATGAGGCATTGGGCTGACCTTCTGCCGACCCCCCTGAGCTCTTAATTTGCCCCTTTGGGCGGATAACTGGCGGCAACGGCAGCAACAGTCGGTGCCATAAATAAGACCCAGACCCATGCAATTATGCGCTTGAGCTGTCATTGCAGCGGCCCTGCTCGCTGGTGTGAAAATTGCATATTGGCATAAATTAATCAGCAGCGACAACGCCTGCGATTGCGAGGCCATCAGCCATCAGCCATCAGCTATCAGCTGGCCATGATTGCACTGGCCAACTGGCCAATTGGCCAACTGTCGTCGCCGACTGACTGCCTGAATGACTCACGAAGTAGATTCGCTGGATGTGGATGCCTGCAGGCCTTGGCTGCACTGGAATCGGGAATTAATATACGCACGGGTAACTGCGGAATGTGGATAAGAAATTCGCATTCGCATTCGACGACAGATTGAGTTGTGTTTGATTTGAATCAATCAGTGAATTAATCACGCTTACGGCTAAGGCTTTGGCTCACGGACGTTGCACATCCTAAATATTTGATTGACGCAATTAAGTTGGCCCATCGTCGAGTCCTAATCATACGACATCTTTTGACTTTTGGTACATTAATTAATTAATTATAGCTTCTTTGATTTATACTGTTTTTTTTAGCTATAAAATATTTATGTCATATTTTTATGCTTGAATTTTTATATAAGTCATTTTCGCGCTAATTTACACACATTTCAAACTAGTCATTTAATTTCGAATGAATTTATTTGGATTAAATATTTGCTAATTCGATTAATCATTTCAAGTGTTTTCTTAACAATTCAGACATAATTTAAAAACATGCACTTCATAAGAATATTTTTCAACCTTTTTTAAAGGGTCAAGAGATAAGCTTTTCGTGGCATAGATAAATAATTTAAAAACATCAACAAGTATTTACCAAAAAAATTCCAATCGACTGGTTGTTTTTAAACAACCCTAACCCAAATCCAAAAGTTGGGAATCCTAAACCTATAATCCGATTAAAATCTTTTTTTTTTGCTCAATTGATTATTTTATTTTTCCGGATGTATAGAAAAATTTAAAAGTTCATTGAAAATAGAATAAATCTCATATTTTGTAAGTGAAGAAACTTGGAAACTCAGCGATTAGCCGTTTTATTTCTATACAGATATGTTGATAGATTTTTGCAGATTTTCCCATATTTTCTCTTCTGAAATTTCAATTTCCCCATCGACGACAGTTACACTCTGGCAGCTTTTCTCTTCAATTTGTGGTTGGCTCAGCTTAATTGATTTGCTTTAAGGCCGGGGCACAAAAACTAGTTGCAGTAGGCAAAAAGGGAAAACTTTGCCCCGACTGAAAGAAAACGGCAGACAATTAAGCCAGGGGCTTTTGTGAGTGTGTGTGAAAAAAGGGGGTGGGATTTTCCGGTGGCAGGGCGTAGAAGTCGGGGAAATTGAGAACTGCAGCAATTACTTACTCGAAATCTGTTGGGGTCTCGAGACTCGAGTCCCGAGTCTCGACTCTTGTGGCTGCGGCGTGAAAGTGAAATACTTTGGCAAGGACTTTGCCATTGTTGCGGTTTGGCTGCTGCATCTGTTGTTTGTGCGAAAAGATTGCGCCACCGTCATTTATCTGTGAACTGTGTCAAGCATTTGGTTTCGTTTTGATTTGCGATTTTAATGGACCTTCTTTTTTATCCTTTTTTTTTTTGGTTGAGTGCAAATTGCGTAAGGTTCTTCCGGTCGTTGTGGCTTTAATTTATAATTACAACAATGCCGCCGAAAGTGGCCTGCACTTAAAACCCTTTTACCCTCACCCCAAAAAAAACCCCCATTTTGAAATGCACATCGAATTAACAATTTTACAACGAGGCGTGGAAATTCCATTGGTTAAGTACACACAAAAAACAGCAACACAACAACACAACAGACAACAGCAACAAAAAATGGGGCAAAAATCACTTAAAAATGTGTGAGAAATTAATTGCAATTGCGAACCGAATTGGATAACCGCATACAAAAGCGCGGAATGGTACATTTTATTGTGTGGTAAGAAGCGAAAAAATAACAATTGACGGGGAAAAAATTGAGCTCGACCAGTTGAAATTATTTGAGACAGTTTGATGGCAGTTATATTGATGTTATCGAGTTTACAAGAGTAACGGTCACAGTTGGAGATTTATGGGAAATTCGAAAAAAATAGTTTGACATGCAGAAACATTTCATGAAGCCACAGGCATAAGAAAAATTATGCATTTAACAATTTACAAAGAGAAAACTTGTATGAAAATTCTAAAAAAAAGACTAAAATTATATACACTGAAAAAAAAATTGTCAAAGATCAGATTGATATGTGCATATCACTTTGATATGAATAAAGATTATGTTTATCCTATTTTATTTGTTCAAAAAATACTACATTTGGTATTTTGAACCAGTATTCTAATAACTTTTATGAAATGATAAAATATCAAGTTGATATGATTGAATCATAAATTTGACATTAATCATATCGCCTTTTTATTGATATGAAATGAAAGGACCCTCGAATTGTTTTTTTTTTGTGTAACTGAGTTGTTATTTGGTTTTAAGTAAATGGATTACATTTCTCTGATAAACATTAAATTCAAGGTAATGTCACCTAAGCCTACAACTTTTTGGCTTAGACTTAACTTGAGTTCTCCGCACGTAAGACATTGTTTATTTATGGCATCGGCGGGGCAACGGAGGTAATTTGAGTTAACCAAACAGCCAGCCCACGTTTATGCAAAACGATTTCGAATCAATTTAGCCGCAGATGTTTTTAAATGGCTCGATGCCATTAGAGGGCTCGTCCTTCGTCCTTTGGCATTCCGCCAAGGCAGAAGCAGAAGGAGTGGCTGTCGAGTCGAGTCAAGTTCCTGTCTTTTAAGCGCCTGCCGTGCAATCACTCAAAGTTGTCCGCATTTGCATAAACACTTCTAATCCTAATGCCATGCAAGCTGCAGCCGAGTCCTTTGCCGGTTCAACATCCGGTTCCTGCCCTGCTCTGCTCTCCTCGAACAGGTCCTGCTCCTGGCTACTTACAGTCAATTGCCCCCGGCCCTTTTCCTTCCAAGTTGAAGTGACATCGCTAAACTGACAGACAGCCAGCCAACCAACTAAGCAACCAACCTACCAAGTGTGGCTCCTCGAACTCCTGCTCCTCATCAACGCAATTGGTCTGCGGTGGGACAAATGTTGCGTGCCAGGACACCGTTTCCCTTTTCCTTGGCTGCGATTTCGTCAAACAAACGTCGAGTGGGCTGAATGGATCACGCACACAACAGACTTGCATGTCATTCATTCTCAGCCGAACGAAGAGCCTCAGCCGGACTCAAGTCAGGAGAACACCGAGAAAAATATATTATTTGATGTAATTTATACATATTTTCAGTTTGTGAATAATCTATAATATTTATTTTAATATATAAGCATTCCTTTTAATAATCAGATAAAATGAAAAATATTTTACACTTGTAAAAATTAAAGTTTTGTATATTTCCAAAAAAACCTGTTTTTCCACCCAAATAAATAAGTATTTTGACCAGAACAAAAGAGGTATTACTTCAAATATAGACTGTCATATCGCGTTGAATTCGTAATAAAATACCAAATCGTTCGGAATTAAAACTGGAAATTTTAATTTCCGTCCATAATTTGCAAAAAATTGGGATGTTACCCCTTATCAAAAACATGTGAAAATTGAAGACGAAATTAATTTTTCTAAATCAGCCGGTAAGTGATAGGAATCCAATTATAAGGTTGCTAGATAATCAACGCAGTATGCTTTTTTGATTTGCGATTATATTTGGCCAATATTAGAAATATTAGATCCTGACTTTCTGATAAAAAATTAATTTATTTCTGGCTGAAGCTCGCAATAAAAATGCCAATTAATTGGTAGTTAGTAAAAATATTATAACAACAAAGCTGGCTAACCTTTCCTAAAAATTAAGGATACATTTTCTTTAAAATAATAAATCTCAATGAAATAATGTTGAAATGATATTGATAATAAAATTAAAGTTTATTAGTTAGTAGAGTAGCTTATTTTTCCTACATTTTTTCTCAGTGCAAGGAGCAGGAGCAGGAGTTGGCGGACATCCTGGCCAAGGAGCCTTTGAGGCTGGGAGTTGGAAGCTGTGGAAGCGCTTAGGCTGTCAGTCAGCGTGTCAGTTGTGCGGCATTTCATTGGTTTTGGCTCCCACACGATGGCCTCGTCCTCGGCCGAAAGTTGCGGACAATTGACAGCTGGGGCAGGGCCCCTTTCCCTTCCAGAAAGTGTCCTTTTTGCTCTCTCTCTCTTTAATTTGGGACCCTTCTGCCAGGGGTCCTGTCTTAAAGTGCGAAACTAGCCCGCTTTTTGCCCATTAGCTGGCCTTCAGTTGCAGCTGCTGCTCTTGCAGCTATTCGTTGGCTGCTTATTAAAAAGTTTGGCGCAGCAAAAAAAAAAACGTTGATTAAGTCTGGCGAACTGCGGTGAATTTCTCATGGCTCTACCCTTTCTAAAACTTCCTTTGAAAGGGTTTTTTTTTAATTTGGTTTTTTAGTAATTAACAGAATTAAAAGCGTATTTCAGGGCAATCAATGTTTTAAAATTAATAAAAATATTTTGTAAATTACTTAAATTAATTTTCAAATATTATAAAATTTATAAATATATTAGTTTGTTATTTATATAGAGACAATCAATGTTTTAAAATTAATTAAAATATTTTGTAAATTACTTAAAATAATTTTCAGTTTGTTATTTATATAGAGCATTTATGGTGTTTTTAAATAATAAACAGAATTAAAAGCGTATTTTAGGGCAATCAATGTTTTTTAATATTTTGTAGATAATTAAAAATAATTTTCAATAATTATAAAATCAAAATACATATATCTGTTTATTATTTATTTAGAGCATTTATGGTGGTTTTAATAATAAACTGAATTTAAAGAGTATTTTAAAGCAATCAATGTTTTAAAATTAATAAAAATATGTTCCACATTTTATTAAATTAATTTTAAATAGTTATATATAACCTTGTTATTTATGTAGAGCATTTAGCCTTTGCCTTGCTGGCATTCCCTTATCCTAATTTTTTGTATGAAAAACTTTTCCAAATAATTTCAGTTATTCGCTCTCGACTGTGCGACTCTCGCACTGAAATTACAATGCATTCGAAGTGCCTTTGGTGGGCGGGGGAAAAGCTCAGGGGTTCAGAGCTCAAAGGGGGACTGAAGTTCGGTTTCAGCTGGCAGTTGGAGGACTTGTCCCCTAAACTGGCGCACTTTGCATAAATTTCAACTTGAAGCATTGCACTTACTTGACACATTTCGTTTACCCACCGCCCACCTTTCACCTCATTCAACTTTGTTGTTGTTCATTCGGAAAAAGATGAAAAAAAAAAAAAAAAGTTTTGTCTTTTGGTCTCTTAGTCTGCAGCAGCAACAATTTACCGTTAAAAGCTCAACATTGTTACACTGGTTTTTCACTTTTCACTAAGTACCGGGTTTGTGTTACCTGTTGGCCATAAAAAAAAAAGAAGGTGCAAAAGCACAAGAGGAATATATAGCCGCGGGCGGAATGAGATCCATCCAGCCAAGTGCGTTGAGTAATCTGCTCAAGTTTTGCCGGCGTCTTTTGTGCAACGTGCGAAGTTTGTCACTCCGTCAGTGAAATGGCAAAGGGGACTGGATCTATCCACCCATCCACCCATCCACCCACCTGCACTTTCCGTAATCCACTTTCCTGTAGAGACATCAGCATACACCTGGCGAAGGATCTCTGGATGGACCGAAGGGCGGGGCAGTTGTCGTGTCAACACAAGTTTTGCATTTGGCGATGTGTTTTTCCTCGGTATGTCCCTCCCTTTACTTTTTTTTGTTTTTTGTTTTTGTTGCCCCCTGCAAGTTGTTAAATGAGTTTTCATAGTTTTTCGTGGGTGGATGTGGATATATAGCAGCATACACACCCTTTCGCTGTCTCTGTTTGCTGAAAATTAATATTTTCCCTTAGCCCATTTCACTCTTTATAAAGTTCACCATTGCCACTGGGGTGCATTTGCTTAGCATCAAAGTTTTCGCTTTATAGCGGATTTTTATTAAAACCCCAGGAAGTAAGAAGAAGTAAGGTTTTCTCGGAGGGAAAGTTTTCAAACATAATGGAAGTTATACTTACCAGAAGGACTCGCAATTTATTGGTAAGGAGAGCGAACCGTTTGGTAACATGTGTTAGAAATTGTAAGCACATGGGAGTGAAGATAAAGTTGAATTCTGTTTAATGAAACCAAGTTCATGTTTATGGCTTTTAATCAAAGTATCACAAAGAATATATAATGATAGCGAGACATTTATAACTGGGCAAGTAGAGCATTAACTAGAGAAAACGCTGTAGGAGAGTAACTCGTGCGAGGGAGATGGAGATATGCAAGCTGCAAAGCAACTGCTTGCACTGCTTGCATTTTATTCTAACATAATGAACATTACTTTTTAATGAACGTTCCGATTTAAAGATTTTCTTCTACATTTCGATAGGTATTAATAAACACAACCAAATGGCATTTACACTTGTGATCCCGATCAAGAATATATACTACTAGTAACGGATACAAAATCTAATGAAGATAAGTTAATTTTTATTAAACTAAGCATTGTTTTAATTCAACAGAGTTCAACCAGTAAGCGGGTAATAAATCAACATATTCATAACCTTTAATCAAGCTAATAGCCACCATCAGATGAACAGAACATTGCCCATAATTAATCAGTGGAAATATAATAACCGTCATTAAACTAAACAAACACATTGTGCCATTCAGAGAGTTCGCCGTTCGCATAAATTTCAATACGCAACCAGGTACATAGCACTTAACCCATGATAGCCCACGAAAGCCGAGCGCCACCCGCTCAGAATACATTTCCAATTAACTGGGGGACCAACCCCAACTTCCGTTCCCAGTTTGGTAAATAATAATAGCCGGCCAAATGTTTAATGATATGAAATTAATGCGCAAATATCGGAGGCCTCATTGCCATCAAAGCGAATAGTAAATGGGTTACAATTTCCATCGAGAATTTTCACAGCTGCTGTGGCGCCGCCAGGTGAAAATGTAAATGATATGCGATGATATCGGCCTCAAGCTGAGCGGAATAAATTGACTCCTTTTGACTAGCGCAAGTTTCGAAACATTTGTATTTGTTCAAAAGTCAATTTAAGACCCGAAAAACTCGAATGCCATTGTCGATTTTCATTTGCATGCCAGTCGCACAATCAAAAGAACTGGGAAAACTCGGGGAACCTCACAGCAAATTATGTTGTTGCCTGAGATTTTTATGGTCTTTGCCCATACACACACACTTAACGCCAATTTTCCCCCGAAAAATCAACCATAAATACAATATTTCCCGCAACTTTTCGGGGGAAAACAACAACAGATTTGATTTTACTCAGTTTCGGTTTCGATTCGAGGCCGAAAATTTTTATTGTCCAGCAATATTGAGGCAGGAAAAGTGTAGGAAAGTAGGAAAAGCGACGGAATACGCATGAAATTTGATTTGCTTCATTGAATTGATTTCATTTCATTTGTTTTGATTTGTTTTGGGGGCTACAGTCCCCCCGAAAAAGAACGCAAGAACGCAAATTGGAAACCGGACCCCGGATAACAAAAACTGGCACCATCTGAATTGGTGAATTGGTGAATTCGAGCGCCGAAATGAATACATTTCGGTTGAGTTCGAGGCGTGTCCGGGGGGCAGGCATTTGGATTTGGCTTTAGATTTGTAGTGGTGGGCGGGATGAGAGGGCGTGGCAGCATTGTGGTTTATGCTGATACTGTTGACTGACATTCGGGGTCTGGGCCTGACTTTTAGTAGTAGTTTATTTAGTTGTTGGAGCGATCAACACTTGCCAGATTGCTTTGGCATTAAAGTGTCAGCAAATATTCCGGATTCTGGATGGCTGCGGAGTGGAATGTTGGGCCTGGCATCAGGCATTTGGCATCTGGCTCTCAGAATGTCCGGAATGGGGAAAATGGTCTTGTTCCGGTGATGATTTGGCCACATGCGGCTTAATGCCCTCTAAAAGCCCTGACTCCGGTCGGCAGAGAGAGAAATGAAGTGCCTCTAAGGGAAATATTGGGGAACTTAGATATAAAATAATATTAAAAAAGTTTTGATTTATAATATCTTTAAAATAAGAGTAATTATTGGTTTGTGAAATAGAAAAGAATCTGAATCTAAAGAAATCTAAAAAAAATGAAAAGTAATATTATTCTAAGTTCTGTAGTTTTTCTTGGGAAAGTTTCATCCCGATAGCATCAAAACTCAGAGAGTTTACGTAGAAACGGACGGACAGACAAACGGACGGACAGACGGACGGACAGACGGACGGACGGACGGACAGACGGACGGACAGACGGACAGACGGACAGACTGACACGGTTAGTTCAAAAAAAAGTATTATTTACAATTATTTTAAAATGAAAGAAAATATTGGTTTTGGGAAATAGAAAAAGAAATCCAAACCTAGATATTAAAATATTTTAAAAATAACAAAAAAATTATAAATCTCTTCTACTATTAAACCTTATAAATTAATATTTTAAATTCTGATTTTTTTTGTAGTATGATTATTTTCTTTCAGTGCCACAATAGGATAGGTTCAACCAAATCCCAGGACAAGCAAGACAAAACCTGCCTCTCAATTGAACCCTTTTTGTCCGCCTGTCGACGACGGATGGCAAGAGGGCTCTTAGAATGTAGCCAAACTATAAATTGGGTAGTTATTCGGGCTCAGTTTGCCATCTTAGAGATACATTTTATTGGGCCAGATCATAAATCGAACTGGCGATAGCTTCCTTCGATTGCCAGTTGATGCCTGATAACTCTTGTCTCGAGTACCAATCGCCTGTTTTCTCTTCGGGGAATTCGTGTCCAAATAGACACCGCAAATAACCGAAAACCCGCATCGTTACTTTAACCGCTCCCCGGTGAGCTTTTTACGGATCGAATCCTTTTGGCTTTCGGGGCAACTTTCACGATTTCCCAACTGATGACCCAATTAATACGCTGACAACCAACATTTATTTATTGCCATTTCATGTAAGCCAACTTTTCGAAGGCGTCGCAGAGCTGGAAAACTTTAAACTTAATGTCGTTGGCTCATCCTTTGTCAATTCCCCGATGAGAATGCCGAAACTAATCATTATTGAAAACGTGTGGTCCAAACTTTTGTAATGCGCCCCATTGTGTCACGCCCTTTTCCACTGTCACTCTCTCCCCAAAAATAAAAGGGAGAGTAAACCGAAAAGGGAAACAACGAAAAAAACTGAAAAGTTATAACAAAATAGCTTTGGTCAAATTGTTTTACAAGCCAATTGGGTTTGGTGTCCTTTTTTGGCACTGTCATGTTGCCTTTTTGGAGTCCTGCGGTTCCTAACGCTTCGATTGGCACAGCAAAGTCCCGAAGGCGTTTGGCAGAGCAAGTTCTCCAGCGTTCCCTCGCTTTCCATTCGAAAAGAGGGTTATGTTTTTGATGAACTTTAAAATAAAGTTGTTGCCAGAGTGGAATTTATTGTATTTGAATTTGTGAGGGAAAAAGTATATTTTAAAGAACGGTTTTAATAGAAAAAGGTTTTACAATTTTTTCTGTCTTTAATAAGTAAGTTTTAAGTTTTACGGACGGACGGACGGACAAACATACGGACAGGCAGACGGACACGGTTACACAAATTCTATAAATTTTTTTTATTAAATCTTGAGATCTATTATAAATCTAAATTTTTAGATTTTAAAGAATTGTAGTCAAATAAAATTATTACAATTTTTTTTAATAGTTTTAATAGTTGTTTATTTTATCAAAATAAAATTTATTGCAAAACAGACTTCAATTAGAAAATATAGCTTTACCCTGCTCGTTGTATTCCCATTCTTGCGCCGCTTGCCCCGGTTCTAAGTTCTGTCTCTGATGCTCCTGCTCCTGTTTCTGTTGCTGCAGCATTTGCTGCTGTTGTCCGGAAGTTCCTTCGATTTCCATTTCCTCCCCGGAGGATCTTCGATCCCGTACAGCTTTGTGCCGGGCCTCGGAGGCAGCACAGGCCGCCCTGTAGGCGGCCTTCTTCGTATTGGTATAATCCAGTTTGGCGGAACGCAGCTGCTGCATTAGCATCTCCGCCCGCTGGCGAGCGGTATCCACCAGCTGCGTTTTTTCGCACAACTCCTGCTGGGCACCGGATGCAGCTGCCTCCGCGTTGCTCAGTGCATCCTCGGCGATTTTCACCGAGTTCCGCAGCGATTGCAAAAGCGTTTGCGTCTGCTTCGCCGTGGCAACAGCGGCATTGAGATTTGTCTGAAATTAGGTTTTAAATTGTAAAGTGAAAAGTTGGCCAAGTAATAAATATGCATTTTAAAAATCTTGTAGTAGGCAAACCTGAGTACACTCAAAAAGCATTTTTAGAAAATCCCCTATAGATTTGCTTTACTAGCGATTTTTTTCTATACTTCTAGAAAATTTCTTAAATTTAATAAATTTTGATTAATTTGAAGAAAATTGTCTTTACTAGCAGAAAATTTTTATATTTAAAAAAAAAATCGCCAGTGAAGCAAAAATATAGGCGATTTTCTAAAATTCAGGGCGATTAATTTTTGAGTGTAGTTGGAAAATACGGGTTCTGGTACAATTAGCATAATAACGACTAATGTAATCAAATATGTATTTTAAATTGGGGCTTAGGTATTTTGAATATAACAACTTGTCTTTTATGGCTTTTATATAAATTAATGAAATTTTGAAACATTGGTAAACTCCTACCTGTGATTTAATTTTTTTATAATTTTAAAATTAAAAGTTCATCATTAATATGCATTTCAAATATGTTGCAGTAGGGACACCTGAGTAGTTGGTAAATGCGGGTTCTGGGACAAATAGCCTATTAATGGCTAATGTAATTAAATATGTATATAAAATTGGGGTTAAAGTGTTTTTAATATCAAAACTTGTCTTTCATGGCTTTTTAATTAAATTCAGTTTCAGCAGTCTTACCTGTGAGCCCACCAAGGAGTAGCTCTCCTCCTGGACGATGATCTCTGCCTCGTGCACTTCATCCTGCAGCTGCTCGAGAATCTGCTGCTTGCCCGCCAGTGCGGCCTCCGCGGCCTTGGCAGCGGCAACCGCTTTATCGGCTAACTGATGCTTCACCTGGCGGGCGGCGGCCAGGGCAGCCGGAGCCTGAGTATCCGATGCCTTCTTGGCCTCCTGGGCCGCCTTCAGGGCAATATTCGAGGCCGTTTGCTTGGAGTTGGAGCCGTGCCTCAGGCTTATGGTCAGGTCGTCGGATCCTGGGTCCTGGGATCTGCCGGAGATGCTGGGATGCTGCTGCTGCTGCTGCTGGCAGTTCGCGGAACGCTGGTAGCTGGCTGAGAGGCTGGGCGAGATCAGGAGCAGGTGATAGAGAAGGAGGTGGACCAGGATCGGTGGCGATGCTATGCGCATAATTATGTGAGCCTTCAAAGTTGCTGCCAAGTTTGCCTTTTCAACTCCGGCTTGAACATTTTTACATTTCAAGTAGTTCCGCTCGGCCAACTGGGGAATGAAAAAAAATATAAAATGTTTAACAAAGTTTTTTTGTTAGAAAAACTCTCGGCGTAGCAGGGCCGCATAACTTTTCCGCGCAATTTAACTTAACGTTCACGAGTTTCTCATTTTTATTTTCTTTTGTACTTTATTCACTTAGTTTTTTTCGCCCCGCCCTGCCGTCGCTTTTCCTTGACATGGAAAAGTAGACTAACAATGCATGTGGCAACATTTTTTTTTCGGCCTGTTGTTGAAGAAGAATTAATTGGGTCGTCAAAGTCCTTCAGTCCCGATAAGCTTTCAGCCTTATCGAAATGGCAGCTACAAAAAATAAAAGAGAGAGAAAATCAGGAAGGGAAATCGGGAAGGGAACTGGGAAAACCCAAGACGATTGCTCGGGTCATTTGTGCGTTGATCTGTTAATCCGAAAAGGGTTTTTGCCGGCTTCCCATGACGAAAGCCCCGGCTTTTCCCCCCATTTGATTGAGGGCCCCAGAAAGCTTCGCCTGGCCATTAAGCGGGCAAGTTTGCTAAAAAAACCCAAAAGGATACTAGGCGTATGCGTAATAAAATCAACAACTTAAAATTTAAGCTCCCAAACCGGCACACACACATTTCTCTCTCAATTAGAGATAACAGATAACTTTAACAGTTTAAACTGTGTGTATATGTGGCCAAGACCACACAGCAAATTTGACCAAAAGGGGGGTGAATGGGGTATGGGGTATGGGGTGTTCAGAAAAGTCGTCCCCTGGCGTAAAAGTCCGCATTTCGAGCAGGACACACACTCGTCCTTGTTCATGGACCTCGTCACTTGCATTCGCCTTTTTGCGTATTCAAGTGCCTGTGCGGAAGTGTTCCATACCCATTCCCCATCTGCATCCCCCATCTCTTCACATACCATATACCATTCCATTGCCGCCCAAAAATGACACTCTGAGTGGCGAACGTGGGTGGTAAACCGCATAAAAAGAGTCTTCCAGAAGAAATCGATGTGCATGCCTGCTCTTTTCCATACACTGAGAAGAATTGCATTCAATTCAAAGCCAATAAATAAATAAAATAATTTATAAAACATTAAAAACTTCCATGAAAACTATTGTTATACCATTTAAGCTTCCTTTATAAATTTATAAAGTATTCTAGTTGTATAGTATTATATTATCTTATTTTTCATAGGACTAAAATTCCATTAACTCAATTAAAATTTAAATATTTCAATCAAAAACCAAATAAATTTGTTATTTTTCTCAGTGTACAGAATGAATGAACCAAAACGAAGTTGAAATGCTCTGATGGAAAACATAATGCATAGTCTTATGAAAGAACTTTATGAAATGTGATGCTAAAGGGGCTAGCAAAATGGAGAAATGAATGAAAACAAACACATCAATTTTCTGAATGTCTGGTCTTCGGGAAAAACACATAGATCAAACTCAAAGAAAACTCTTGGATGCGTTGTGATTTCTTGCTTATTTCTGATTTACTTGCCACTCAAATATCCTGTCCCGATATTGCAGTGCCCCCAAACCATCATCATTCGATGGAGAAGAGGGGGGGGGGGGAAGGTCCTGCCCACAAATTCAATTTCCTTCGCAGCCAGTCCATCGAACATGTCCTGGGCCTTCCACTAACTGAACTAACTGAACTAACTGAAAACCGAGAACCAAAATGCGGCGAGGTGGCGAAGTGCCGATGTCGTTCTGGTGTTTGAACCGCATATAGACACATATATATAGGATATTTGCCAGCTCTCGAGCATATATAATATTTATGCCACTGTAAGTGCTTATTGATGTCAGAGATCTGAAATTGGAATCTGCCTGGGCTTTTGTTCTTATTCCATGCGGATGCACATTGCAGTTAAGGTCTCGATTCGGATTCGGATTCGGAATCGGTTCTCCTTGTTTTGTGGACTCTCAATTAAGCAGGTTGGCATTTTGACATGAGCTGCGATGAAACTGAAACCGAAACTTGTAGGAACCCCCCGAAATAAAAAATTGGAAATTTATATAAGCGTGTACGGAATACACACGAAATATTTATGAAGTCAGACACACAAGCCTCTCGGGCCCCCATGCAACATGGAGAACGAACCGGGGCCGCTGAGGCCACAGTAAAATTTAATTTTAATGCATAAGCAAATTGAATTTAAGCAACAGGAAAATTGTTCGTCTGGCCACAAAGGTGCCGTTCGTTGCCGTCGCCGTCGCCGCATGTGGAAGCAAAAACCACTTGCCAGGGAGGCGGACTAAAACCACGCAGAGTGCTTCATGCTCAAAGTTTCCACCTGAAGCTCAAAATTCCTTAAACCAAGCCACAATTACGGAAATGCGGTGCTTTCATCAGGCATTTTTAAGAGCAGGACATGCTCGAAAAAGTCTTGGTCTCCAAATTAGGCAAAGGATTAACTAGCATGCCGCAAAATTAATTGGAAGAGTTTTAAAAACAGTAAATACCTTAGAAAATGTAGTATCCGCTTTCTAAAACACCCGATAAAAAAATTGTTATGAAACGATGATTGATTAAATGTTATGTGGTATCAATTCGATATGCTCGAAATGTAAAAAACAGGCCAGTTCGATTTTCGAATGTGTCTTTTCTCTCCCACCCATGTAACTTTAAGCGCTATCTCGCCCTACTTCTTCCTCTCTTTTTCGAAATAAGAGAATCTCCGAGAGAGAGATTTCGGTAAAAACGATATGCATCTGCAATACCAGAAATCTACCATGCGCATATCGATTTGACTCAATGAAATTACAAACTAAAATTATTTTTGCAGTGACCCCATTAACTGTGTATTTTATTTTTAGCAGAATCAAAAACCAACGCACTACTTCTGGCTGATCATCCAAACGAACTCCTCGTAGTTGATCATGCCATCGCCATCGAAGTCGGCCTCACGGATCATCTCGTCGATCTCCTCGTCGGTAATCTTTTCGCCCAGATTGATCATCACAAAGCGGAGTTCGGCCGGCGATATGAAGCCATCGCCGTCACGATCGAAGATCTTGAAAGCCTCGCGCATCTCCTCCTCGGTATCGGTTTCCCTCATTTGCTTGGCCATTATAGCGCAAAACTCATTGAAGTCCAATAGACCTTCGCTGTTGTTGTCGGCATCGGCTATCAGGTCCTGCAGCTCAGTTTCCGTGGGATTCTGGCCCAGAGCGCGCATCAAGGTGCCGAGTTCTCGAGTGTTTATCTTGCCGGTACCATCCTTGTCGAACTGCACAAAGGCATCCTTGAACTCGGCTATCTGCTCCGCCGTTAGTTCGGACATCTTTGAATAATTTTCAGGGATTTTTTTCTAGATATATCGAGATGCTTTCCAGGCCAGCGATTGTTTGAATTTAAGAGCCGAAAAGGTTTTGAAACTGAAAGGTTTAGAACCCAACCCCCAAGGCCTGCTTATCCGCCTCATGTGGTGGACATCATGTTGACAAATCTCACATAGTCGATGTTTCCCTCATTATCGGAATCTGCATCGCGGATGATTTCCTCCACCTCCTCCTCTGTCATGTTCTCCCCCATATTTTGCATTATGTGGCGGAACTCGGTTTCCGAAATAAAACCTGTTCCCTGCTTATCGAACACCCTGAATGCCGCTATAATCTCATCCTCGGTCGTCATGTTCTCGTACCTCTGAGACATGATGTACAGGAAATCACTGAGATATAATTCCCCCGAACCGTCGGCATCGATTTCCGTGCATATATCCTGCAGCTCGGCATCACTCGGGTTTTGGGCCACAGTTCGCATTAGCTGCTTCAGCTGTTTTATGGGTATGACCTTGTGGTCCTGATCGTCGAACAGCGAGAAGGCCATCTCCAGATCCTTGAGCTGTTCCTCGGTCAGGTTGTTGGAGCGAATGATCCGCTCCTCTGGGGGAGGCGTGAGGAAATCGTAATCCATGGCCGACAAAGGGGTTGGGGCTGCGAAATTTTCGGGGGTCACTGTACGTTAACTAAAAAATTTTTATATAATTTTATTTCAGAATTTCATTTTGAAGTTTAAAGCAAAAGTTTTTGTAGAAAATCCAAGGCTTTAGTTTAAATGTTTTGTAATTTTAACACTCATCATTTATTTCTTTAAAAAAATATTATTTTATAAACTTAAAGAAATATTAAATTCATTTATAATCTTCAATCCGGCATTGTAGCTGCCACCAAGAACAGTAAAATGTTTGGAGATCCTGGATTATTAAAACCATGGGATGGATTTTGCATCATAATCCATAAGTAAGATCTGTAAATGGTTTTCAGTTTTAGATTAGAAACATATCCTATGCTTATGATACATACTAACCGTTCCATAAAACCCTACGACTCCATCATCATGGTCACAAAGCGAACGTAGTCAATTTTCAATTCCGTATTGGCGTCTGCATCGCGAATCATCTCCTCGATCTCGTCCTCCTCCATGTCCTCGCCCAAATCGGTCATTATTTGGCGAAACTCCGTCTCGTGTATGAAACCAGACCCATCCTTGTCGAAGACCCTGAAGGCCAGGATGACCTCATCTTCGGGCGTCGAATTCTCGTACCGCTTCGACATGATCCAGAGGAAGTCGCTGAGATACAGTTCGCCCGATCCATCCGTATCGATTTCGGTGATATAGTCCTGCAGTTCGTTTTCCGGCGGCGTGTGGGCCACGGCTCGCAGGCAATCCCTCAGCAACTTGATGGGAATTACCTTGGTATTCTCATCGTCGAAAAGGGCAAAGGCCGCCTCACAATCCTTGAGCTGCTCGTCATCCAGGGTGTGTGTGTGTATGGTTCGCACTTCCGGTGGCGGAGAACTGAAATCAAAGTCATCCATGATCAACACAATATATTTCGCGGTCTAAAAATTGTAGTAAAATGGCACAGACAATTTTGGTTTTTCTGAAATTTAGATTTTGTTAAAATGAAGTCTTTCAATTAAAACTGTTTCATTTGGACTGAATTTCTTTTCAAACTTAAGGCGATGACAGCTAGAAAAAGATACTAATAAATAGAGTTTGAAAATTATCGATATTTTCGATATTTTCACTATATTAATTCGATAATATCGATGTTTTAAAGGGAAATCACATATTAAATATCGAGAAAGCTCTACTAAAAAGATTTGAATTTTATAATATAATATATTTGTTTTTTTGAAATATACTTCTTTGATTTTATTTTAACATGTTTCAAATGTAACAAGTTTTTCAAATTTTAATAACAAGTAAAATAATAACATTAGTTTAAACTTGAAATTTATTTATCTAATCATTTGGTTATCCAATTAAAACATAGATTAAAGTACATTTTCAAATTATTGTCAGTAAAACCCGTCAAAATACTGCTTTAGGCAAAGGTCTTTCTTATCATATCCATGAACTCGCTGAAACTTATCCAGCCATCACCATTAGAATGCCTTTCCCTGAGCATGTGCATAATGATCTTTTTGTCCGCCTGGAAGTCAGTTATCTGTATTAATTGGAGGAGTTCGCTTTCGGCGATGAAACCGTCGCAGTCACTGTCGAATATTTTGAATAACTGGCACATCTCACGCTCTTCTTCATTTTCGAAACGCGCCATTATAGAGCAGTAATCCCTAAAGTCTATCTCGCCGTTTCCATTCACATCGGAGGTCTTGAAAATGTCCTCGAGTTCCTTGTCCGTGGGATTCTCACCCAGAGATCGGATCATGGTTCCCAGTTCCTTAATGGTTATCACTCCACGCTCATTTCTATTGAGCTGGCTGTAGCTATGCTTATATTTCGCCAACCTCGGTCCACTCATTTCATACATGGAGATTATCAAATCTATTTCTGAATCCGCTGCCTGATTCATTTGAAATTTAATTTAATTTTGTATTTAAATTGTATTAAATCTATTATTTTTAGAGCCAAAAGTATATATTTGATTTAGAAATAAAAATCAAAGTAAGGTTGTTTTAGAAATCATACTTAATATTTAAAAAAAACATTTTTAATTATTTAAAAATTTTCCCAGTGTAAGTTAATTGTGAAAGTGACATGGTTGTTAAATTCCTTTTCCCAGAGTCCCAATTTGTGACGTTGGAAAAAATTGCATGTGACCACATGACGGTAATATAGTAACACCCCAACACCAGTGAAATACAACAGGATTTAACAATTAAATTTGCAACAATTTCCCGAATAATGTTTTTATAGCCTTTGGCTACGGTGCTTCGGGCGTTGCGGCTGTTGAAAAGCATGGGTAATTACATTTTTAATTAAATGCGACGCAGTTTGTTTCGTTTTTATATTATTTTTATTTGTATTTTTGTTGCTGCATTTTGTACAACTGTTGAGTATTTTTTCTGGGCAGCCATTTCATGCCATCCTCGGTCCTTCGGGGCATAAAATGTTTTTTTTCGTCCTTGTTTTTTTATTGAGCGTTACGGGCAAATAGGAAAATTATCCAATGCAAAATTTCGGGCAATTTGCATAATTTGGGAGCGGAGAAAGCGAGAACCGAATTGCACAGACCCATATCCCTGGCCATCCTTTCTCACACGTGCGAAAGGCTCCCAGTGGAGCCAACAATGGGAGCTTCTTGCTAATGAGAAGCAAATCCTGGCCACGAAGGACACCAAGGATTTAGGATTGGGGCCAAAGTTGAGCCACACAACAAGGCATTGTCAAGCATTTCTCTGCATAGATTACAAGCGGACTTTTCGGACCAGAAATGCAGAATATAGTATATAGCTGTGTTGAAAACAATGGCTTTAAATGTTCTGAAAGTTTTATATTTTTATGTGGAACAATATCATTAAAATTACAAATGAACTTTCTAATCAAAAGTTTTTTAAAGAGATTATTTCGCGAAAATAAAAATAACTAGCTAAAAAAGTGATTTTTAAACTTCACTTAAGTTAAAAGATTTCAAGAAAATATTCAAAAATTTTAATTTAACTTCAATAATTTTTAAACATATATATTTTAACGACTTCAACTGTTCAAGCATGCTTATACGATGTCTGGTAAATGCAGCTCGGAATATGTTTGTTGTTTGACTTTAATCAGGCGTAAACAGGACGAAGGGGCAACAACCGAGCCGCAATCGAAATGGCAACAGACCTTTGGGGGATTTGGATAATTTGCATTTCTGTAGTGAAGTAGGACACACAATCAAAGGGTTTCCATGAGCAAATCTCTTAATGTCTGAGTTGGAACAACGACTTTGTATGTGCTGCTCATTGTAATAGTAGTATTCTGTATAGAAATGAAGATTAAGTTCTCTAGGTGATAGAAACTGCCTTAGTTATTTAGTATATCATTGTACTTCCCCTTTAACTGGTTTTAAAAGTAATAAATTCAAAACAGTGAGATATCAATAGAGGGTTCATTGATGAGTTGGCCAATCCATTGAGTGATTTTTGTGTTCATGAATACGTAGCTCGTTTTCCCACCCGCCATTTCAATTAGGCATATGAGGATGGGTTCGGCCAATGGGCACACAATGAGTGCCTCTGAAATCCAATTGAGTGGCCTGCATTGGCAGATGGGCATCATCTAGCAGCTGGAAATCGCAAACTGCGGAGTCCCAGTTGCAAAGTAATGCCATTCAATCACCGCGGGTTGCAATTCGACTCGTAGATTTGTCTATGCCAAAGCGTTTTCAATATGCGCATTGCGCAGCCCACGTACCATCCATCTGTCCGTTCTGTCCGTTTGTCTGTCCGTTTCTCTGTCCGTCCGTTCTGTCCGTTTGTCTGTCCGTTTGTCCGTCCGTCCGTTAGTCTGTCCGCTTGTCTGTCTCCCGGGTCACAAGTGCAGCTACGGAAATGAATTATGGCCACCGGTTGCAATCAGTTGTGGCCCACAATGAGCAACGGAGAGAAATGAATGCCGCAGGAGTTTTCTTTTGTTTTTCCGTTTTGCAATCTTGTGCGTTGCAGCTGCCGGTTTTCATCAATGGACGTCAGTGGAAAGTGAAGCCCAAGTCCGGGAGGTTCTTGTTTATGGATATCAGCCTGTCTGTCTCACCTTTGGCATCCTACGGTCTATATATACACCTGAGCACTCGGCGACTGGGCAAACAACGTACTTAAGCCAGACGGCAAAGAAAGAAGTGTAGAACAAACCCGGCTCCTTGGGATCCCCATTCCATCCCATGCCAAGCCATCCCATCCCAAGGGATCCTATCGCCTCTCCTGTTTGTTTCTATTTCACTTTGATGGCACGTGCGTGGAGTGGTTTTGAGCCCAGGTGAGTGGAGTGGGTTGAAGTGGAGGGGCTGCCGGGTTGATTCGACTGGAGTGGAAGGGCAAATATGCAAGTCAATAGCAGAATGTTGCCCCGAGGCAAAGTGATGGGCGGGTGTTCACTGTACAGCCAGTAAAAGCCACAGGAAAAGGCGTCTTTAAATCGAGAGCAAAAGGAATATTTATTGTCTATGACGCGCATTCCTGAAAGTCATTGGCATCTCATGAAAGTTGATAAAACAAGGAAATGTAAAAGAGAAATGTTTAACAAAACTGAATTATTTCATTTAAATTTTTGGAAAATAAAATAAGCTAAGGAGTTCTATTTTTTGTTTTTTAATATATAAAATTTTATTTAAACGTTAATCATCCAAATAAATGATAATAAAACGCATATTTAGAACAGAGAAACAAATAACTGGAAACATAACATGAGTACATATATGGAGTTCTAATGAAATTTTAAAATATTTAAAAATAAATATTTAAAATTAAAATATTTAAAATTTTATGTACATTAAAATAATTGAAAAATGTTATTACAGTGATCTTGTGATTTCCCTATATTATTTTCCTAAAATTTCTGGCTTAAAATTAACTTTTTAATATATTTTAAAAATCGATTAACTTATTAGTAATAAGTAAGTATAAGTAACGTGAGTGCCTATTATTTTTGATGATCTTAAAAATGTTTAAATATCTTAAAGAGGCAACTAAAGGTTTAAATTGGTTCTTAGCTTAGTTTAGCACGGCTAAACCAATTAGCTTCTATTAAATTTGAAGAGAGAAGGGCTTTCGGGCTTTGAAGCTTTACGTAGGGGGCTGTAAGGAATTCTAGTAGATACTCCGTAAATATTCCCACTTTGCTGCTTTGCTGCTTTCACTCTTATTATGCTGAAAGCATCTGCAGAGCGGCAACTAATCCAAAAACTTAAAATCCAATCCGGAATATAACTTTGTTTGACTTTTGTTTGCCGCCCTGTTGTATTTTCCCCCACCCCGCATTTTCCAAGATTCTCTTTGTTTGTTTTTGTGGCGCAAATTGCATTCTGTGGGTGTCAACAAACGCAGCTCTCTGGACCGCCTTCGCTTTTCTCTTGGCCAGAAGGACAGCATGAAACATGATTAAATTACTCATACGCCTCGTGTGTGCGCTTGGACAACAACTTGCGCTTGCTCTCATTTAGTTAATTAAGTTTTACAACAGCTTGCCACATGCCCCAGCGTCCTTCCGCCCCTTTAATTAGTTTTTAATTATTTCAGAGTTGAGCGTTTTCCAAAAATTTTCCGGTGGGCTTTCGGCCAAACAACAACAAGGATCCCAAAAACGGATGGGTTTTGGCCTGTGTTGGACTTTGGCTCAGAGTTTGCTTTGAGTTTGAGTTTTAGTTAATTTTATTTGTATTCTGCAAGTATTTGCACGCCCCCTACAAACCTACAGACCTACAAAAAGGCAACTCGGAACTGGGGCTTTGTTCATTTAGCACATTATTTCTACACGCTTTGTTTTTACTGCAGTTGGTTTGTTTGTTGGCTCGTTTGTTCTGGGGCTACCCAAAGTTTTGTGCAAGCCCATTAGCCTAATAGCCCAAACAGAAGTCGCCGTCAACCTAGGTTTATTTATCTTATAGTATAATTAACTTTTGTTGCAAATGAATATGGCCAGGAACTATAAATGTTAGCCTAAGTTAAAGAAAATAATTAAGTTACAAAATGGAAAATATATTATGATAATTATCTTTGAGTTTACACAATGAATATTAAGCCATAAAAATGCACCATTATTTTAAAACAATTCCACATGCATATTATTCACTCAGTAAACAAACTGCCAGACATGTTAAAAAAAACACAGAGTATTAAATTGAATTTTCCGGCCAGCATCACACGTTGCTTTAAATCAAGTAATCTGCATGGAAATTGATGATATTACTCAGCATTCATATGCCTTGTGCCTTTTTATAGTTTGGTCATCAGCATAACACTGATTGAAATGGGCCAGCAAACATTTCACTTTATCAACTTGTGCATATTTAAGCAGGTTTGCCTGTGTCTGTGAAAATTGGCTCAAAGGAAAGCATGTAAGGGGAGCCGGTTCGGCCTAGAACAAATATTTACACGGCTCGGTGTATGGCATTTGCCATAAACTACCGTAAAACAATAAAATTCGCAATAAACCAAATGGAAAGCGGCAATGGCAACGGCAACTGCCGGCTCATGTGAAATGCATGCGAAGCAACAACGCCAACAAAAGCCACAATACAGCACAATTCAGCAAACAAAGCCAAACGAAACGTTTTTCATAACTTAAATTGCAAAATGCAACGGGGGGTTAAGAGCAGTGGAACAAAAAAAAAACAGAATACGGAAAAAACAAAGAGTGAAACGTCAACAGAACAGTTCGGAACAAAGCCCAAAAAACAATGGCTGAAGACGAAAAGGAAAACTTGACTCTGATATATCCTGCGAGAAAAAACACAAAGCATTTTCATTTTTGGATCTGTTAACAGAATTGCCTTATCGCATTTATTATTTGAAATTCATCCAGATACTCATAACCTGCCACAGGAATTTGAAAATCTTTATTATGGTCTGGAAAAAGGGTTCTTGAACTTCTGTTTGCGACTGGCTTGGTTTCTCTTTCGGAATTGTTGAGGCCTTTATATAGGGATCATCTTCCATGGAGTACCCGGGATCGTCATCATATTTGGTATTCGATAAGGAGGGACGACTGCAAGATCCTTCATCCGAATCCACATCATCATCCTTCCAAAGATCTGCACCACAGTCAGCTGTAAGATAGAATTTCCATAGTTAAATGGATTAATTATTTTATAAATCATATTTTACAATAATATTATAATATAAAATATCATTTAATTTCATATCATATTATAATATCGTATCAAAATATCATTCCAATATATCATATCTTATCATAATATCATTGTAAAAGAAAGGGTAAAAGGTTTTTTATATACTTTTCATAAATTATAGATTGAATTTTATCTTTAAAGGGCTCTTATACTTACCAACTGCCTGATGCTGACCCAAAAATGCAAAACCCAATCCTACTAGAAATAGGAACAATGCTAGCGACATGATTTAATAAATAACTTAAATAAACTGCGTGCTTTAACCATTTTTCTCTCCTACTTATAGCTTTGTAATATATGATTAGTCCCGCTTTTGACCGAAACTGGAACCAATTGCGATGCCCCGGTTTCTGTAGTCGGACTAATATAAACTTTTCAGCTAACTTTCTGCAAACTGCATAATCTTGTTAGCCTTCCGCCTGGCAACACTCTATTTTTAGCTGCTCATCTTGATGCTGATTTATCTGTAATCCAACTTACGTTTCAGCCACTTAAGGCCACAATCTGCCTTTTGCCACTTGCCAACTTCCCTGACCCCCAAACCCCGATCCCCTTCGGGTTACAGGTGGCTTTTGTAACAAACTTAGTTCAATAAAGTTCGCCCTGTTCGTCTGCGCTTTGATCATCGCTTCACATGCGTCTAAAGTGGCTTTCCCTGCCTGCCCTGCCTTTCAAACACTCTTAAAGCCTTTTTTTCGGGGCAACCGGGGCAACATATTCAGACTTAGCGGCTTTCCCTGGCAATCTCTTTGAAGTGGGCTTTGGATTGGAACGCCCCCGTCGAGAGACTAGCAACTGTATCAGCTGTTTATATTTAGGTCCTTTAATTTATTGCCTGTCAAGTCAGCTGGTCAGTTCGGTTGATAAACGGCCTAAGCCGTTGGCCAGGATTTTCTCCTTTCATTTCATGGCTGCCCATTCGGCATTCAATAATTTGCCTTCGGTCAAAAGTGCACAGGGAGAAATATAAGTGCAGTAGGTAACCGTAAAAAAATGGTAATTATTATAGAAGAGATGAGAGTTCCACATAAAATATTACGTTTTTTAAATCTTTTATAAGGGTGCCTAAAAGTAGGCAGCATTTTATTTATAATTTAAAAGTTCGCTTTCCGAGACCTCGTATTTTTTCTTTGCATACTTTTTGACACCTTTTTAAGTGATTTCATTTCTGTTAACTATTTTTTAAAAATAAATTGAAAAAAAAATGGTAAAATATTTTTATTATATAATATTACTTTTTTCTGTGCAAAGTTCTCATGTGAAACTTGCCTGCCTCGGCAGAAATTAAAGCCATGAAGGTCTCTCCTTATAAGTAGGAAGTTGTTAGTTGCCGGCAACATGAGAAACAGCAACTGCAACAGAAGCAGCAGCAACATCCAACTTGTAGTGCACTTGTTGTTGCTGTTGTCGAGTGCACGACGCCGTGTGCAATTATCACCCGAAAAAATACTACAGGGCCAAGAGTGCTCCTGTTTGGTCACAGGTAGCAAAAATAAGAGGGGAGAAAAAAAATAGGTAAAACTACTAGCTACAAATTCTGCCAACATTATGTGCTCAAAATGTAAATGTCATTTGTGTGCCGAGTGTTGCAGCAGTTGAGAAATGTGTGTGTTGCCAGTGAAGTGGCGCCAGCAGGACAAGCAGCACAACAAGGACAACCAGGACAACCAGGACAACACGGACCACCGTCCACTTGCCCACACTCCATGAATAAATGTTAAAACACAATCGAGAGCCGTAAATTCTGAGCAGTCATCAGCTCCTGAAATAGGTGTAAGAAAAGGCAAAAGGCGAGGAAAACCCAGGAGTAAGGGCGGCCAGCACAAAGCAGAATAGGGGAAACGAGAAAATTCCATCCGGAGGGAACAATGGACCCGGGAAAATGTCTGTCACGAGGCAGCAGCCTGAAACAATGCAAAGGAGAAAAGTCTAATTGGTATAATAAAATGTCATAAGACGAAAGAGCAATGCAGCAGCAGCAGCAGCAGATTCAGGCTCCAATAATTCGCCTGGGACAAAGGGAATAACTGTACCGATGATGATGCCCCCTGAAGGACCCGATTCCGATTGATTGCAGTTACTACACATACATATTGATTTGGCCCCGATTAGACAGCTCGGCACAACGGAGGTAATTTCACCCGACGAGACAAAGAGATTTCAATCAATTAAAGATAATTTCACAACAGCTACATTTTCTTCGAACATCTCACTTGACAGGGCACAAAATGAAATGCGATTACTGGGGGGATGGCATATAAGACTATCAGATACCCAGTAATAAATAATGATTTGGAAATATATTTTTAAATACTGAAACTACTTTAAAGAAATGTTCTTTTAAGAAAATATTTTGTTCAAAAATAAGTAATATTTTTTGTAATTTGTATGGAATACAGAGTAGAGCATAAAAAAATATGGAACATTTGCTATTTCTCGATATTTATGATGTGTCTTCCTTGAAATAATCGATATTATCGAATAAATACTGTAAAAATATCGAAAATATCGATAATTTTCAAAATATTACAACAATTGTGAAGAACTGACAAAAATAAGTACTATTTTTTGTATTTTGTATAGAATACCCGGTAGAGCATAAAAAAATTTGCTATTTCTCTATATTTATTATGTTTATATTTGTTATCGAATAAATATTGTGAATATATCGAAAATATCGGCATTTTTCAAAATATTACAACCATTTTAAAGAACTGTTTTTTTGGGAAAAATTTGTTTAAAAGTTTAAAATAATAATAATATTTTTAGTATCCCAATCAAACTAAATTTACCGCTAAAATACGAGGTATATGCACGAAAAAAACGAGTAAAGATTGCTCTAAACTGGCAGCAGCCACTAAAACCCTCTGCCACGCCCCCAACCGCCCATATATCAACTGTCGATGGCTATAAAGCTTCGCATCTTCGCATCTGCTGGTGCTGGTGCTCCATTCCACCAGCGCGAGTGTACAATCAACAAAATTAGTTTCATTTGGGCAAATGGCATGGCTAGCAGTCGCAGCATTTCGACCCACATAACAGACTTGGCTTAGAAAGGAATTTCGGGGGGGTGAGAAATGGCAAAGTAGAGCCCCCCACCCCATATACTATATATATAAAGTATAGTATATATCCCTGCTTTTGATGGCTCGCCTCGCTTTTGATCTTCCCCGACTGCTGATAAATGATAAGATGCCGGAGAGCTGAAAGAAAAATGCTGCAAAGTGTAGAAAATTACGCCGCAGGTGTGTGGCCCATCATCAGTTTCATCGCAAGGCTACTGGCAAAGCAGATAATTAAAAATTTCTCAATCTTTAAAAGGAAAGTGTAATTCAAAAGAAAACCTCAATGGCCAGAAAAGTAAGCCATTGCCAATTAGCGGGGAAAATGAGGAAAAAAAGAAAGGAAAAGTAAGGTGAGAACTCTCTAACCTGTAAGCCCCCTGGAAAATGAGCACCCTCTGTAAACCCAGAGAAAACGGTTCGCGTGAAAGGGGAAAACTGTCTGTCAACCCACAGCCATAAATTATGGCCAGCTGCTGGCTGCTGCCGGCAATTTATAAATCTGTTTATTGTAACATCCTGTGACTCGCGAGTCCGTAATTTATGCATCTGGAATCTAGTTAAGTCCGCTGAAAATCAGCTAATGAGCGTCCGATTGCAGCTCGGGCGCTGGGTTGGAAAATATTTGCATAAAAAACCAAATTACTACATATATTATGTATATATCTTTTGTATTTCGCTGTCTTGTTTTTCACTCTCGTGTTTACACAAAGTTTTCCGTTGGCTACGTTTTGGTCAACTGACTGTCAATATTTTATTGGCTGCATTTCGCTTTTTATATTGCATTCGGGAGGGCAAACATGCATATACATTTTGGGGCAGAGGGGGCTGATATATAAATATACAAAGCCACAGAAACGAATATTCCCAGGAACCGACCAAATGCGCAATTTAATTTATGTCATGGAAAAAACGGTCGAAAAAATGTGGGTAAGCAAGGCAAGGCAAAAAACACTCGCAATATACGATGCTCAATGACGCGTTGAAGGACAAACCGATCATCATGCTGGTTTTGCGGTGGGGAAATGTCTTAAGTTTCTTAATTACGAACAGTATAGTTTTTTAAAGGATTTTTAAATACTGATCCAAGTTTAAAGAAGAGAGAACTATGAGATACCCGTTACTCAGCCAAAGGAAGTACGAGGGAGACGGAGATATGCATGCAGTAAAGCGACTGCTTGCACTGCTTGAATTTCATTATTTGCTTTGCTCATAACTTTTTAATGAATGGTCCGTTTTGAAAAATTGTTCTACATTTCGATAGGTAATAACAAGGACAACAAAACTGTATTTTTATCCTTTCTAGACTCATGACAAAAAACGTTAACTCTACGAGTAACGGGAATAAAAACTTTTAATTTAAATACGTAGGAAACTTGAACCAATACTTAAAAATGCTAGACCATATTAAAAGAGCTTTTACACACATTTCCCTTAACCATTTTCCCTCAAGTTTGCGTATTCTTCCTTCTTTCTGTTTACGTTTGCTCTCTAATTGTATATTTTTTCCGTATTTAAATGAAAAATGTCTTCTCCTTCCCACACCCATTTAACCCAATTTATTTTTTCCACGAATTTTCCGGGCTTTCTTTCGGTTTTGCATTATCTTCTACTCGTTCTGGTTCTCCTCTTTTGTCGAGTGCATTGCCACTTCGATGCCCCTCGTTTCCTGTGTCCTTCGTCCTTCGTCCTTGCTTTCCATCAACACTCTCATCATTTCTTTTGTTTTGTTTCGAGTTTTTTTTTATGTGTTTTTAGTCATGTCATTCAGTAGGGTTCTTCTTTATCACCCTCCCCACATTTTTTATGTCCTCTCATTGTCCTTTTTGGACGGTGGAAAAATAGGAGGAAAGAACTGGAGCACTTTTATATGATGGTTTGGTGCCCCGGCTGCAGCTTCTGTTTTACATTGGCATACATATTTGCATTTTTTCGAATGCTTTACAACCCTTTAGCCCCCTTTTCTCATTTTTTCCAGATCCCTCTGCTTGTTTTAATTTCTTTCGCCAGAGTTTTATTCCTGTTTTTCATTTGTCCGGTGGGCGTGGTCTCGATGACAGGATTGCAAAAACTCCTTTTCAGCCGCCCCGCCCACCGAAGTTGCTTTTCAATTGAATTGTCAGCGTTTCGCAGTGAAAAATGTGTCAAAAATTGTTGGCTCGTTAGGGCTGCAATTTGTATAAATTGTATTTTTTGGGCAGATAAAAATTGAAATTTGCTGATTAAGTACTCGAACGGTAAGTACAAGATATTAAATATCAGTTTTACCAGTATTTCATGGTAAAAACGATATGTGTATAAAATACATGTCTTTTTTTGTGTGTAGTAAATAAATCCATAAAATCCCTTTTTTTTAGCTCATAAATGAATTAGTTGTCTAAATGTAAACAACAGTTTCAACAGTTTTATAAAGTTCTTCCGCTGCCATTGTTTGTGGTTTTTATTTACCCGTTTTTTTTGTGCCCAATTGCCCTTCAGACCCACTCAATGCTCAATTAATTTATAATTTAAATGCACATTGTGTGGCTTAATTATGCTCATTATAGAGTCATCGCCGGCATTGTTCGCCGCCTGTCATGAAAGTTGGTCGGATTGGTGTTTCAGCAGAAATAATTAATGTTTTCATTGGCGAAGGAGAAGAAGAGTGGGAAGTGCTTATCTATAGACCTGCAGTGGGCTGTCAGTTATTGGCCAACTTTTCCGTTGCGAAACTTTCAAGCAATTGAACACCAAACAAACTTCCACACAAATCCCAAGTGCAGCTGTCAAATCTTCCCCCCACCGAAAAATCGACAGCAAAAATGCTATCTCGCAAAAAAGTGAGCAAAAAATAAAGAGGACTGGCAAACCAAGTGTCAAGTTGAAATAAACTTTAGGACAGACTTGACATATTGCCAGTTGCTCGCTTCCAGCTCACAACATAATTTTCCATTAGTTGGATAACTAGCAGAGGACAGGGAAACCCGAGCTTCGGGCAGAGCACAACTGACATTCGGTGGTTTACTAGCTTGCCACATAAATAAGTTAATAAGCGCCAGCTGAAAAATGGCCAGGACCCCGAAGCAGGTGCTTCTGCCAACTTCAACACGGCTAAGACGCAGACAAGTGGCGACCACAGGCGAGAAGCTGGCTAATCAGAGAAAATAGAGAAAATGGCTCTCTCGGTGGGGAAAAGTGGCATTTCCCACCTTTTCCTCTCAGCCAGCGCCTGTCAATTTCGGATCCATGAATTAAAGATTACATTGCAGTTGCATATTGATTAACTTCCCCGACAAAAAGGGGAGCTTTAAAGTGAGTGACTTAAGATTATTTAAAACTATTCTACTGATAAACTAAGAAAACTTAAGAATTCCTCCTTGATTTGATATAAGTATCATTTTTGTTTATAATGTAAGAAAATCAGCAAAAACTAGACAAAAATTCATATGAAAAACCAGTAAATTAACCAATTGAAATTTAAATAATAATATAATACTTATTATTGTACAATAAAAAAGAACAAAAATATTAAATTAATATCAGCATAATGAATTTAAAGTTTTG
Source organism: Drosophila prostipennis (assembly GCA_037075205.1). Lineage (NCBI taxonomy): Eukaryota > Metazoa > Arthropoda > Insecta > Diptera > Drosophilidae > Drosophila > Drosophila prostipennis. The sequence goes on from JBAMCJ010000413.1 coordinate 1,833,745, forward strand.
TATTACATGTTTAAATTAAATATCATAATATAACTTTGAATACATAACTTTGAAAACTGCTTGATTTAATTATAAATATATATAAATAAATAAAGGTTGATAAAATTAGACATGATATTATTCATAATTTCTTTGTAATATTTTAAAATTTATTTATATTTTTTCTTAACTTGTTACTAAGTACGAATACTTTATAAGTTAACTGAACAATGAATGAGTAAATGATAGTGAAACAAGCTCGTCCATCAATCATATTTACCCCGTGACAGTGATATCTTAAAGCCCTACTTTAAGTGGCATGTGAATGGAAATCATTTGGAAATTGCAAACAATTGTCAGATGTAAAACAGTTATTCATGCACCGAAGCGGACATGCACAAGGCCCACACTCACACACTCGCACACTCACGCACCCACACATAAATCACGGCAGTATTTGTGCATTTCCGGTCAGCGCACGGATGTTCCGGTGATCAATTTTCAAATGCGCTGTGTCAGTTCGGTTCAGCCCCCGTTTCCAGAGACCGAGAGCCCTGGAACTCATCCTGGTTTTGCAGGACTTGAAAAGTGGACAACTGGACGGCAACTGCTCAACCTGTCGGTGAATCCTCGCCATCCACTTGGCCACCATTTTTGCGGCTGCTCGCTTGCAGAATTGAAATACAAATTCACAGTTTTTGCATATTCGCCTGTTCGACGGAACGGACATTTCCTGGATCCTAACTAACCACCCCCCAAACCCCCTTTCGTTTTCCGACTTGCATGTTACGTGGCTTTTATTTGTGAATTTTAAGCACAATTTTGTTTTTCCCCCCCAACGTTATCGTGTATTTTTTTATTTGCCCTGCAATTTGTATGCTCTGGGGATTACTTTTTTTTGTAGGTACCTTTTTACCTCGTTTTCGATTCTCTGACTGTGCAATTTGTTGTCCGGTTTTTTAGTCTATCGACTTCGATATTTTAGGGGGAAACCGCAGACATTAGGACTGTGGGCAAAAGCTTTAAAAATTTATGGCAATCATTGTTGTGGAAATAATAAGCAAATAAATGCAAATTTCAAGAGCCAAAACTCAGTTGGCAATTATTGAGGAAATGAATTATGCAATGAGTTTCGCCATTAAATCAGCATCAGTATCGCTTACATCCCGGGATAAGGCACTGAAAAAAAGGGAGTTAGCGAAAGGGAATTGTGAAATAAATAAAGAAAAAATGTTATATCTAAGCTACTATATAAAAGTCTGCCCAAAAAAAGGCAAGTAGCTTAAATCACCCAGAACGGCTAGACTAAAAAATCTAGAAAAAAAAACAAAAATTTAATTAAAAAGAGGAAAATGAAATATTGTACTTTTGAATTAAATTTTGTGATTAAAAATATATTTAAACAATAATTTTCCTTTCCTTTGTATGGTATTTATTCAAGTCTCTTTAAATACTTATAGTATTTTATTTTTCTGTTATATGTATGTACTAATTTTTCTCAGTGCCTGTATCGCTACTCACCAAATTTCTGACAATTTCCTTTCGCAGCTGTCGGAAAGTTTGGCGAACTAATTGCGAGGACCCCGCCCATCGGCTGATTCTCGATGCTCGCCTTGTCTAATAATGAAATTAATTAACGGTTAATCGAATTGGCAACTAGAAGGAGTTGGCCAACTGCCATTGGAGAAGCGAAAAGCGAGTAGCGCCTTCCTCTCTCGTTGGCAAATTGTTTAGCTCAACTTAATTAGCCTCATTTGGCCATTTGCTATTTTTAGTTGCTTTTAAAATGTTTGCCAACATCTTGGGCGCGGCTGCCGATGGGAGAATGTGTGTCAGCAGTTCCATTCGCGTTGGCTAAATAGCAATTTTTCCAGCAGCCTTTTAGTTAAAGTTCGCTCCTTTTTCTGTTTTTTGCCCTGAGGCCCACAGACCCATTTCGCTGATCACCTCTGTCATTGTGCCAAATGAACCTTTTGTTTGCCTGACAGCCAGTGAATACCAGTGCACACGGGGAGTTGCAACAATTTGCCTGACAATTGTTTAATTATGCAGGACAAACATTAGGCAAAGTGCCGGTGGAGAACTGCAGCTGCAGCTGCAAGTGAACTTTGCATAGCTTCCCAAGGCATTTGGCCAACAAAGGGAAAAGGTAAATAACACTTTTGGCTGGCCTCCGGCGAGACACAGAAGCAGACGACGCAGACGCATTCCTCATTCCTCAAACCCTCAACCCTCATTTCACATTCCTCATTCCTCAGCCCATCAGCGCCATTTTCACCGGCCAAAAGAGGAAAACTTTGCACTAAGGAACTTGCTCAGATTTATTTCAATGCTTCCCGAGCCCAAGGCAACGAAAGCAGAGCGGCAGAAAGGACCTTCAGCAGGAGGAAAAGCGCGGGAAAAGCGAGGTGGAAAACTATGTCAGTCAGCTGCTGGCTTTTTCTTGCGAGGAGGATTTTCTCTACATTTTCTCTGTGCTTCTCCTTTCATTCGGGCTAAGCGCAAAGAAAAACACATAATAAGTAAAGTGTTTGGGGGAAGGAAGCGGAAATTTATGTTATTTCACCAAGTGGTTGCATACAAAAAAGTGAAGCCAAAAATAAGTAAAATATAAGTTATCAGACAACAAAATCTCAGGGCTTACATTCTTTGTAGTTAAAGTAAAGGGAACCATTTATCGACACACTCTTTGAAATGCCGCTTAATATTCTGGAAAATGGAACTAAAATAAAATAATATTACTAAAGAAATAAATTTAAAAATGTTTTAAATATTTTCTGTGGTATAAACAGTAAAAAAAAATTAATTAAACTCGTGACATTTTCTTAAATTACTTCCGTTTCGAAAGGTGGGGTATAAATATCAAGTAAAATCCTCTTCACGAGTTATCCATCCAAAGGTTACTTAAAACCTTTTATTTTATTTGAACTCAACTCATATTAGGATATTTTATAATTTCAATGCATACTCTAAAAAATCCAATGTTTTTAGTAGGTCCTTCGATTTATAAATAATCTAAACAAATTCTTTTGAAATTTTGTTTCAAGAAATTAAAGAAAATGTTTAAAAGATTACAAAAAAAACCATTCAAATGCATATAATTCAAAAAATAGTTATTAATAGTTATTATAATTACCAAAACTGGGTCTTTAAATAGTTCTAAAGATTTAAGTCCTAGAAAGAAAGTTTTGAATAAATAGCTTTAGTTATTTTCAAAGCAAACAGAGGGATAAGAAAGGTTTAGTATTAAACAAATATTTTATTATAGAAATACATTTAAAAATACTTTAAAAAATATCTGTGGTTATAAAAAAATGTTTAATGCTTCGTATTTTTAGCAAATAAATAAGAAACCCTTTTAGAATTGCCAAAGGGTTTTACAGGTTGACCGCGTTCTTTGACTAGAAAGCCAAGTTGTTTATGGCGCTACAAATTGACTTAAAGTTGCATTTCCTGTTTGCCGGTGGAAGCGCTTTTCGTACCAGGCAAACATTCAATCTGCAATCTCCAACAGGAGCTGAATCACGAGATCCTGGGAGCTTTCCTCGCAGGATGATGGTGCCTCGGTCCCTTGGTTTTCGCTCAACTCATTTGCATGCAACATGACAACAACATTGAGTCACTATGACTCGCTGCTTATAAATTATTCCCTTTACTGTCGCTATCACAACCACCACTCCCCCTGCCCCGCTGGCATTCCTTTTATGGCCAGCCCATGGGGTATTCATAAAATTAAATCCAACGCCAATCCAGAAAAAAAAAAATTTGCATCTGTAGATGAAGTTACAATTTTTACAAAATTCCACGCTCTCCTTTGTTGTGCGTTTTTCGGCAACAGACAAAGGAATTGACTTTTAATTAGGCAACTGTCAACAGTTTTGCGGGACGGCTGCCTCTCAAACTCCGGGCCTCCGAAACTTCTATCAAAATCTCATTAGCACAACGCGTGGCACGAGACCACAAAATGGCTTCTGTGAGTTTCCGGTTTGTGTGTGTGTGTGTGCGTTCTGCGTTCTGGGTTCTCTGTTTTCTGCTTTCTGTGGTATCCATTTCGCTGTGTGTATTTATTTGGCCCAAAAATGTCGAGGCTGCCAAAAATTGACGGGAAAAAAGTTTTTTTAATTAGTTCGCCTGTTATCCTCCCATTTCAGTGTTCCATTTGACTGCCTCACACACACATGCCTGTAATTTTGCATCTAATTGCATTAACTAAAGGGAACAAAGTTCGACGAAGTGCCAGTTACAATATTGTATTACTCATACGCCCCGTTGGCCCAATCGAGTTTGCTGGTGAATAATTTCTAGTTTTTCCACCGTTGCTTTTGTATGCGTTTTGCGGGTTTCCGGTTAAAGGTTGTAGCTCTTGCTTTGCTGATATTGTAAACCAGTAATTATCGCCAGCCCAATTACAAAATTTTATCAGTGGCCAGAACCTAGAGGATAATTGTTCTAGGCTTGATTTTTTGAAAACTTGAGTTTTCCGTAGGCCAACTTCTTCTTAGAAGTTTAAAGTTTTGCAATAGTTTTATCTCCGGTTTTGAAGATAATAATGCCTTGTTATTTTGTGAAAATTCATATGCATAACGCATTTTTGTAGCTATACAATTTAAAATAAAATAAATAAATAAAGAATTTAATATAATCTTTATATTTATAATTTATGCTCTGGTTCACCTTCAAGTTTTCGTAATTCGGTATTTTTAAATCGACTCACAGAGTTTTCCCCTCCTTGGACTTTCAACCACATCTCTAGTTAGCATTGTGGTTCCTACACATTTTTTTATGATGCGCAACGAAATTAAAAATTAAATTCGCTCTTCTCGTGCTGATGCTGATCTCTTTGGGGGAAAGTCGGTTCTGGTTTTGGCCCGAAAAGAAAAAAAATGAAGAAAAAACACCTAAATGCGGCAGTAACAACAATCAGAGTTTAGCGAGTCTGAAGGGTGGGGGGTGGGGGGTTGGGGGTCGGGGGTCGGGGGTCGCATCCCCTTGGGCGATGCGGCAGTGGGAACAGCGCAATTTGCGAGCCGCAAAATGTCTAAGGTAATCACTAGCCGCAAATGGTTGTTGTTTCTTTGCCCCGCTCCTGTTTTCTCGTATTATTATTGTGCATTATACGGAAATTGACAATGAAATTTTCCTCTTATTGTTGCTGCCGACTTGAAAATAGCAAAAGGAAAACAGGCAAAAGGCCGCACAAAATTCGACTTCGAATGCCACTTGAGAATTTAATAAAAGAACAAAAAAAGAAGAGAGGGGAAATGGGAATGGCAAAGGAAAAGGAAGATATAGCCAGGGAACTTGGAATTGTTGTGCACAAGTGCCGGTTAAATATTTTAGGCAAATGCCCCAGCTCCTGAACCCGAACCCCAACCCATCCAACCCAAAGCCGGAACAAACTGACGAGTTGCCAGGGCAAAATAAATCAGCTGGGGCGTAGGCACTTGAGTTGATTTATGGCAATGACTGGAGGAGGCAGCGTTCTCATCATGGCGTAGAATCATCAGGTAGGGCTGTTCCACTTGCCAAATTGCCTCGAGCCCAGCTTTTTCAGCCATTGACAATACATATTACACTTGAAAAAAAAGAGTATAAGTTGAGTTTAAGCAAAAAATCAAAATAGAATAATTTAACAAATAATTAGAAATATTTAAATAAAATAAATTAATATTTATGTATTACTTCCTACTGTTTTCTTAATGTATACTTATAAAAATAATAAATACTGTATCTATTTAACCAAAAAAAATCGTTTATATAATTACATTTTTTATAAAGATTTTTTATGAATTTATTCTCCGTTTTTTTTCCTTAGTGTGACTAAAGAGTGGAAAGAAAAACCATTTCAGCTTGTTTTGAAGTTTGAGTCTCAACGAATTTCCAGCCTGAGAAGCAGACAACTCCCAGCTCAGCTGCAGTTCATCAGCCGGCTTGAAACTCACCGAGTCAGCCAGTTTGTCAGTCAAGCAATGCGACATTCAGTCAATCAAAGCCCTCGTCCTGTTTGGCACTTGAAGCTTAAAATTGTCTTTGATATTCTGTAGCTTCTGCTTCTGCAGTGGCTTCGTTTTGCACACTCCAAATGTTGCCACCTTTATGTGTCTTCTCACCTTCTCAACAATTTAGCCTCCTTGGGTCCCTGGGTCCCTCTGTATTTTAATTACACAGCCATTAAAAAAAATAAAACAAAACAGAATTACTTCTGGCTAAGAGGCTAAAAAGGTGGCCAGGTAAGCTTACAAGCTGTCGGCACGTGGACAAACTTGAGCCCAAGTGGAATCGAAGATTAAATGGGGGTAAAGACGAATTTTAAATACACTACTTTAAATTTAAATAATGTAATAATGCCAGAGCTGTTAAAATACCAGTATTTCTCCGAGCTCTTGGATCCCAAAGAGCTATCCTTGCCTTATTCATTGCTCATATAGCAGTATGCCTAGTGTGATTCACCTTGGTAGTATGTAAATGAGGGTTCTGGTACAATTAACATTATAATAATGCGTCTAATTAAATTTTAAAAAATTAATTGAAGATTTAATAAAATTTATAAAGTGAGAAATTTAATTGTTTTTCATTTTTTAGTTAATGTATTTGTACGAATTGCAAAACTCAAATACTCTCAAAAAGGGCAAACAATAAATTTATGGCCGCAATTAAACTTGAATGTTTTTCGTGGGCCGCCTGAAAGTAGGCAGCACTTTTTAATGGCCCCTGAGTCGAATATAATTAAAACAGTGAGTTGTGGGCCAATTCTTTTGACCAGGGCAATCGAGAAATTGGGCCAGCCAGTCACTAAAACTTTTATGGGATGGAATAATGTGGAGTTTTACTCTTTGAGTGCAGTGGGGAGGGGGAAGAAGGCATCCAGAAACATGAAAAAATTTCATTAGTCTAATGTGTTACACGTCGCATCAATGTCATGGAAACTGCATGTGGCAAATGCGAAAATCCCAAACAAGCCGGATGCAGATGGCCAGGACATCCCGGAGAGACATGGATGCGGATCTAGAACGGGGTGAGTGTCGTCGTCGTCTGTTTCTGTTTGTGGCTGTCGCTCAGGCTTCTTCCCGGCTCGTTGTCACTGTGTAGGAAAAACAGGGGAAAGCCAAGCCAACACCTGCTATTCCCTTCACACTTTCTTTCGAGCATTTGCCCCATCTTTGTAACTATACATCTTCGTCATTTCATTGCAGTTGTCAGCCCCACAATGCAATGCAAAGTGCCACAACCTCCCACCTCTGACAGGGTGAAACATGGTTGTGCTACATTTTTCATACCCCTTGTTACCTAAGCAAAGAGCGGTTATGATGGACTGAGGGTGCTTATGATAACTTAGTAAGCTACACAGAAAGCTATGCCCTTGGATTTATTTTTAAAACCCATTATTAATCTAAAATTGTACTATTTTTAATGGTAACTAGTTTAGTTTAAGTCCATTAATATCAAATAAAATTTATTTTTGTAGGATCAATGTAAAATTACAACAGTTGTAATAAGATGTGACACAAGTATAGTTGATTTCCTGTTTTCTTTATTACATTTGGATTTTTCTCTTGTATTTTTACTATTTTATCAATTATGTGGTGTTATTACAGGATACGTTTTGTTATGTGGATTATACAGTTGACAAGCTGGGTTCGGTGGATCACATACATAAATAAAGGGAATATTTGAATCATCTACCAACAGCGGTGGAACACGAGCACCAACAATTCCAGCGAGGATGACGACAGCCACGAATAGAATCATCTTGGTTCAAGAGTGATCGATGAATAAGTTCGAACTAATTGTTTTTTTAAGGTAATAATAAAATGAAAAAATTCAAGCGGAACCTATTGCATTTGATATAATGAAATATAATTTGAAATGGTTATTAATGTCAAAAGTTGTAGCTTTTTTAATGTGTAAAGGTATTTTAATTTCGCTATAGATAAATACCTTGGAAAACGTGAAAATAAAATGATGAAATAATTATTATTTACACAAACAAAATTATCATAGAAACTAGATTATTCGTACAATAATTCTAAAAAATATCTTAATAAAATAAAATAAAATAATGTTTCATTTGATATAATGAAATTTAATTTGAAATGGTTATTAAGGTCAAAAGTTGTAGTTTTTTTTTAATGTGTAAAGGTATTTTAATTTCACTATAGATAAATACCTTAGAAAACGTAAAAATAAAATTAAAAAAAAAAATATTTATTATGTACACAAACAAAATTATCATAGAAAATTATCAAACAAAAACATCTTAATAAAATAAATATTAAATTTATCATTTCGGATAAATATACAATTTTTCACGCTTTTATTTAAAAAACACAACGAGTACTAAAAGTTAAATTAAATAAAATCAAAACCCATTTGAAACCATAATTTGACACTTTCGCTGGCGAAATAAAACGACCTTCTCCTCTCAAATCAAAACATGATTTTTACCTTTTAGCCAAAGTATTTCGCTTTGATCAATTTATGGCCGGCACGTTTCCGCGCTAACTGACTCAAAACAATTTCGGGGGCCCACGTGTTCTGGCTGCCATGACGAAACTACGGCCAAAACCAATTGAGATCCCGGAAAAATGGGCGGGGAAATGACCGCAACTAAAACAAGGGCGCCTACCTGCAGGGATAGAAATCCAGGATGGGTTCGAATCCCTGTTGTCTTTATGGAGCCACGTGCTCCGGCCGCTGTTCACTGGCCGGGAAATTCATGGCCACTTAAATGCTGTAAAATGGACCAAGCTGCCGGCACTAAAAACCAAAAGTTGCTCTAGCCAAACTTTAGTTTAGCTTTCATAGACACACACAGAAACCCAAACCCACACACCTTGGTCGCTTTTATGGGCCATCTTTTTTTTGCTTTTCGCCATTATTTTTTCTCTGTTCGGGTCAGTCATAAAAAGTTAAAGTTGAACTTTTTCTAGCTGAACGGGTAGCCAGCGGTAAATCAGTTTTTATTGTGCATAAATTAAAAATGTTCAATTAAAAGCAGAAGAAAGAACAAGTACACGTGGCTGGTGGCTAAATTTGAGCTCAGTTTTCCTAGCCAACTTTGCCGGGCTTTCGGAAACAAAAGACCTTAGTTATATCGAACTTCTGACATAGATCGAATGGGGATGTTCAACAATTTAGTTACGTAAACATGCTGAATTTGCGTGGCTATCAAAACATATGGCTGCCACCCGTGTCGTATGCGCAATATTCAATGCACGAACAATTGTGCCAGCAATTATTTATACATTTGTTGCGCATTAATGCATAATTATTGTCAATAATTAACACAATAAAAACAATGAATTCTGCTGCGAATTACAATTTTGCCTTTTTCCATGTGTGTATGTTTCAATAATCGGTTGCAAACACATTACGCTTTTTATTATCTTCATTAATAATGCAGGCCGAAATCCTACTCTGGCACTTAATTTTGTTTATACTCGTTCATTAAATGCGTTAAGCTTAAAATGGACGCCATTTCGTTGATTAACAAAAGAAGAGCTCGATCTGTGTGCATTATAAATATTGTAATGATGGGAACACGGATTTCGCCTGGATAAATTTTACAAAAAATGTATGCAAAAAAAGGGAAATGTGTGTGGCGAACATTATGATAATTATTACATAACATAAACTTAATGAATTCGTACTTAAGGGAATAATGGCTGTATTGAAATTATATTCATTTGTTAGTGGGATTTTTAAAAAGGGTTTTAAAACTGAAAGAAGGTCAATATCAAATTTATTTGAAAAATAAAATAATCATAATCAAAATCTTAAATAAGTTTATTAGTCATAGAAAATGCAAATTCTTTTTATTTATTACTTAAGCCTTGAGGAAATATTCAACTGACATCCTTTTACAAAATCATTTCCAGATAAATATGCAAGTGAAATATGGTAATTACAAAATTTGTAGGAAAATTCATTTTCCCTTTCAAAGCGTTCTTACATTTTTTCTTGACATTTTCGGGCCGAAACTAACAAACTATAAAATTCAAGCTGAATATCTGTCAACGCGTCGAATGCATTTCCCCAAGGCGATGAAAATCAATTTGCAATGCAGCGCAGCAGCAAAAAAGCCGATGGCACAAGGAAAAATATCCAGAGACACATGCCGAGGCGCACAGGCTTTGCATTTGAATCTGAATGTGAATCTGAATCTGAATCTAAGACTGAATCTGCATCTGCTGCTGAATCCGAAGCTGAATCGGATGGAATCAAGGAGCGGGAATCAGCGAGCAGAAGGAATGCCAGGCAATGCAAATAGCTCTAAATGCATTTGACGATGCTGTGATTTGATTTCGATATTCCCCCTGTGTATGTGTTGACTTTCAATTTCTGTTCGCGAACGCAAGTTTTTGCCTCGGTTTTCCCCGGTTCCTCTTCCTCCCCTGAAAACCTGATTATAATTCGAATGCAGCGACTTCTGTCTTGCACGAAAATGTCATTCGAAAGTTGGAAAACTCGAAGCTGCTGCCGCCTGCCAACTTCCGCTTCCGTTTAATCATTTTCCTCACTGTTGTTATGCCGTTGGGCTGATTGCCGTCGTTCACTTAGCTGATTGCAGTAGCTATCAAAAATTCGCAGCGACAACGTGTCGTATGCGTGATATTATGCCAGGTCGTGCCCATTCGCACTTGTCGCCTCGCTGGCGTCTTCATTCATACGGGGAGCTGCACTGAAAACAAAGTTTATTAAATTTTAAGGTAATATTTATAAAACTTAATTTACTTTTTATTAGCTTTATAAAAGTACATACCTAAAAAACTAACTCAAATTTAAAAATCTTTACAAAGTCTTCTTGAGCTTTTCTTAAAAATAAAAATAAAAAATAGAATTAAATTTAAAAAATGAAATAAAAATAAATATTATATAAATAAAAATATTTAAAATTTATAAATATTATATTCCATTTATAATTCATTTTATTTGAAATCTAAATCATCATCTAAATATTACCTAATTATTTTCGTAAGCACACACCCTTTTCTTACAGTGCCTGCGTTGGAAATGGAAAGATGGCAAAGTGAGGAACCTCGGGGAAAAAACTTTGTTAATTTTCGAGCAGCTCACGCAATAAAGCAAGCGCAGGCAGCGCATCACGTGCGCATTTAAGTTGCAAGTTACAACGGCAACGTGCCGCATCCAAAGATACACAGATACCGAGGACCCCCGGTAAAACACACACAGAGATACTCGCACTCACACCGGCATAAATACAGGACTAGTTAGCTCATGTCAGTGTAAATTTTACACACAGGCGAAACCTGATGCCGCATACAAAAACCCAGGCAAGCTCACCTTTTTGCGGTTTATATTCAAGCGCGCGTGTGCAATAAAAAGATATACCCAGCGAACCCGGAATAACGGAAGTCGAGGCAAGTTTTTGGCATCCACCGGTGGCGGATGCAGGCGACCAGGAGGCTCCCGGAAAGAGAGGGGAGTTGAACTCGGGACATAGCTGGCTGCGCTGCATAATCAGGCAAAGGCGACGGCGACAACGACAACATTTATCAAATGAAATGCACGTGCCAAGCGTTTGCCTGGCCCGCTTCCGTGAGGCGCCCCGCCGGCCGGGATAAGGTCCTCCGAGGAGGTGCCATGGCTCCGGGGGCCAAGCTTGTGCACGAGGGGTGCTAGAGAAGTTGGCAGGGACACTCCACGATGTGTTATGCCTATTTGTTATATAAAGCACTTTAAGAGGTGGAGAAAAGAGACCTATTTTATAGTGAATTCTCATCAATATACTATTTATTATAATAAAATATAGTAAATATATTTGGGATAAATTTGTTAGCAGATAATTTGAAAAACATGATTTCAATGTTTTCTTGTTGAACAAGTTATCCACTTCTTCTTTAATCTATTCAAATTATTTTAAATCTGATAAAAATGCATACAAAATACAAGTTGTTTTCCAAAAACTATTAATAACAATAATAATAATAATAAATTGGAAATAATAAATTTACATTTATTAACAATCATTCATCTTCTTCTTTAATTTATTCAGTTCTTTTTAAATCTCAAAAAAGTGCATACAAAATACAAATTGATTTTCAAAAATTATAAATTAAAAATTTTAATAAAACTCACCAAAGTAAGTAACTTTTACTGAAGGGTAATTCAGAAATTATGTTTTAAAATTTCCAATTTCTCTAATTAATAAAATTCGTTTGAAGACTCCATATTTGAAAGCTTATGGAAAAATTAACCCAATTAATTAGTCATCCCTCGTTCCGTGAGTATTCATTTCTTTGCATTATGTGCAAGCGAATCTATCGTATATATGAGCGAAATCAGCTGCCAAGTGCACTGCGTCTCTGTAATTATAATGAGCAAAGTTACGGGATTCAGTTTCTTTTTCATTGAATTAACACAGTGCAGCGAAATGAAAGTGAGCCCTCCGAATGAATTATGGATGCATGAGTTGAACTCTCTCTTTATGATTTGTTACGCAAATACCCATCCTATTTATTCTATTATTTAATTTAATAGATATACAAAACAAAATGGAGTCTTATATTTATGCACAACTTAAATATCCGAAGGGGATCATTGAATGCCTTTAAAACTCGATTATAATCCCTTCGACATGCTGCGATGTCTGCCACCCTTTTTTGGCGCCCCTCCAGAAATTGCATTCTGCTGTCGTCGTGGAAGTTTGTGCACCTTGCAACCAAGTGGCTGCCACTGCTACTGCTGCTCCTTCAGCTGCTTAAGTGCCATGCATTGAGATTGAGTTGTTTTCCTTGTAGCCACATTCCCACTTCCCCGCATTCCACTCGAGAAAATCGATGATGTCTTGGGTGCTTTTGTTTTTGCAGCCGCACTCCAAGTTGAAAATGTTTTGATAAACTAGCGCTCTGGCTATGCAAAGAAGGAAGGAGTGCTGCTGCTGCTGCTGCTGGAAAAAAGAGTGCTGAGGAAAAGCCACCGGCAACTTTAAGCTGCAACAAATGCAGCAACAATGGCCAATGGCAAATGGCAATTCAAGCAACAACAGCTTAAGCAGTTGTCAAAACGTTGCTGCGAACGAAGGGAACAAACTTTTTGGCCAACTGTCGAAAAACAAGCGAGATGAAATTGGTAAAACAATTGTCAATGCGTCAATTTGAATGGATTCCAGTTGCAGCAGAAGAAGCCGAGCAGCCACAGCAGATAAAAACATCAACAAGAACCAGTGTCGAAAGTTTGGTAAAGAAAGTTCGGCAAAACAATACACAGAAAGAAAAGATGTGCCGATTTTGTATTTCTCAATTTTAAAATAAATATAAATTTTAATAAATTTAATTTTTAGTTGGTAATTAATATTTGAGCAAACCAACAGAAAGTATTATCCATCTGCTGTATCAATGGAAAATTAGTAGTAAAACAATCCGCAGACAGAAAAAAAATTAGCATTTTCCATTTTTTAATAAATATAAATAAATAATTTTAATAAATTTAATTTTTAGTTACATATATTTAGTAAAAATGTACTATCCAAGCAACCATTTTCAACAATTAGATATTAAAATATATTTTTTTTTGGGCGAGTGCTAGTAGTCCTTGACCCAAAAATCAGTGCATAAATCAACCAGACAGAGTGAGTTATTCAACGAGCAACAAATAAGCTAAAATATGAACTGGAAATTTCTTATTTGCTGCCTGCTCGGCCAGTCTTTCGGTAAGTGGACTCGAGTGCTTTAATTAACCCCCTGAAACCCTTCTCAAACCCTCCTTAAACCCTCCTCAAACCCTATCCAAACCCTATCCTAGTTATAACGATCGAGGCCAACTGTCTGCGGAGCACTGGCCACATGTGGCAGCTGAAGCCTCCGCCTTCCACCGGCACAACCAGCTGCAATCGACCGTCATTACTGCCCAGCAATGCGTCAGCAAACCAGGGAAATGGAGAAGCAGTAGCAGCTAAAGGGGGAACAGCAGAACCGGAGGTTGGCGGAACCCTTGCCTCCCCCCCTGTGGTGATTCTGGCCAACTATGTCTACGAGTGCGCCAGTCGCCGGACTTCGAACAGTTGCAGCAAGCAGCCGGAGCCGGAATCGGAATCAGAATCGAAGCCGGAATTCGAATCCGGACTGGAAAAGCCGGAGGTGCCTAAGCCCCGGACAACTGGGTGAGATGGGTTTTGTATGCGATTAATCCAGCTGATGCGAAGGGTGATGAAAGCCCTCCATTTATACATTTGCATATATTTCATAAGGCAATAAATAAAGTTAGCCAAGCCAATGTCACTTGTTTTTAAACATGGGAAATTTAAACATTAATTAGATAAAAAGTAAAAAGTTTCTTAATTCTTATTGTACCCCTTACACGTAGAGTAAAGAATTTTTGAAATCGGTCCATTCTTTAAAAAGTTATGAGCAAATAATAGAATGACCATCTGCAAGCAGTGCAAGCAGTTGTTTTGCCGCTGGCATATCTCCATATCCCTCGCTGAGTAACGGGTATCTAATAGCGGAGGTATTCGTAATTTTATGCATTAATATTTTTAAAAAGATTGCGTTTGTTAATCATAAAGATTCCTCCATATAAACATCTCTTATAACCTCCATTTGCAGTTGCAAAAGCAACAGTTGGCATTTATTACGTTTTTTTTGCAAAAGCAAGAATATAAACAAAGTGAGTGTGCTCATAAGACGATAAGAAGTGGAATTATTGTTCAGTTGTAAACTGAGAGCTTTTTAGTTATCAGTAACAGCTGCACATCTCTGCGATTAGGTTTTAGAAATTTACAATCTCAGTTCGTTTAGTTCAGTCATGGTAGCTTGGCTCACATCTGAATACCTGGAGGCTGCACTGCGTCGGCATTACCAAAACAACCAACTCCGAGTGGAATCGGTGGATATAAAGCCCGCTTTGGGAAAAGGTGAGAATTATGGGGCCATCCTATCACGTATACGCCTGGTGTACAGCACCGAACTGGGAGACAAATATGAGGAACATCTGATGGCCAAGACCATTTTAGAGCAAGAAGATGCGGAGACCAGGGAAAAGAAAGCCCCATATGATATTTACAACCGGGAGCTGGAGATTTACGAGGAGGTTTTGCCCAAACTGCAGAAATTAGCAGGCGAACAACTAAGCCCGAAAGTTCTACACATCGATCGTCAGAAAGGAGCCCTAATAATGGAGGACTTGAGCCACAGAGGATTTGTGATGGCCCCACGTCTCCAGAGGTTGGATGAGCAGCATGTGAGTCTGGTTCTCAGGAAGCTGGCCAAAATGCAGGCTGCTTCGGCGGTTTTGGAGGAGAGTTCAAGGAAAAATACCTTATCACTAACCAAATACGATCGCGGCTTCTTCAATCGCTACACTGAAAGCTTTAGTGCCTACTTTTTGGGCTGCCTTATGTCCTGTGCCAGTTACCTGAAAACGCAGTTGGGCTACGAAAGCCATGCTATCCTCTTAGAGAAACTTAAACCGCATTATATGCGACTGGGACTGCGCTGCTTTCAGCCCGAGGAGGCGCACATTAATGTCCTCACCCACGGCGATCTGTGGACAAACAACATGATGTTCAAGTACGAGGCGGGCGTGCCGAGCGATGTCCTGCTGATTGACTTCCAGTACGCCTTCTGGGGCTCGCCCACGCTGGACATCCATCATCTGCTCAACACGTCGGCCGTGGAGCGAGTGCGGTGCGTCGAGCTGCAAATTAAGATGAGGTGTGTCTACCACGATGCCTTCGTCGGGGAGCTGCGGCGGCTGGGGTTCAAAGGTCGAAGGTTGCCCAGCCGAAAGCAGTTTCACCTGGAGTCGGAGCAAAAGCGCTTCTACGGTGGGTAAACCTGAAGTCTTAATCTCGGAGAGATTAGGCAAAGTCATGAATAATTCATTTCTACACTTTTTCACTTCCCTTCAGTCACTTTTTTAAAAAAGTGGAAATCAGGTCTTTAAGTTTTGACTTTTGTTGTTCCTTTAAATAATATTTTAAATTAATAATTGGCTTAAATGTTCATGAAACAATAACAACAGCAGAAAATTTAATGATTTTTTTCATATAAAAAATTTAACGAATCCTTTACCCAGCTAAATGTAGTGGGAGAAAGATGGACTGCTTGCACTGCTTACATGCGGACATTCCATTATTTGCTCATAACATTTTAATGAATACTTCGATTTGAAAAATTTCTTGTACACTTCGATAGGCATTAATAAATGCCGTTAAAATGCATTTCTACTTTTCCGAAAATTATAAAAATGTATTTATTCCCTTAGCTGTTCACTGCGGCCTGCTGCTGCAGCCCGTGTTGTTGAACACCGATGAAACGGATGCGGATTTCGCGGCCCTGCTTTCCGACCAGCCCCGTGGAATGAACATGAAAAGGCGGCTGTATCTGAATCCCAGCATACAGGACTCCATCAGGCGACTAGTGGAGCAGTTCGAGCTGGAAGGACTCCTGGACCCGCGGCAATACGAAGGCCTATAAACCTGAAGCCGAAACGGATTTCCAGCTTTTTCATAAACTCCCCCATTAGACATTTCAATTAGACGAGCTAATAAACATAAAACATGGCAGCCACAGCCGCAGGCATTTTAGAGCCAGCCGTCAGAGGCTTTTTTTGAATTATGAACCGAAAGAAGAAAAAGGCCAGAACGAAAGCACCTACACATTCAGTTGGCCTAGACAAAAGCGCAAAACATTTAGCTGCTGCCAAATGGGAAAATGGAAAAGTCGGCGGAGGCGAGAATAGTTACACACATTTTTTGAATTGTTTAGCATTTTGAATGAGTGAATGAATGGACGCCCAGCCGAGAGCTGTGAGTGCGTGTCTGCCGCAGAAAATGGGAATAAAAAGAAATGCAAAATGTGAATGTTGATGGGGATGCGGATGCGGATGGGGATAAAGGGAAAGTCGCGGGAAAATGGCGAATCCAGCACGTGCTGCTGGCCTCTGCTTAATTAAAACTTTAGTGCGAAATGCCGGGCCAAGCTGTTGGAAAATTAACCAAATTATGACGTGTCTGCCGCTGGCGTTGCAGCATTCAAAAACTGCATTAAAGACGAGTGCAATTAGGCTAAGCTTTGCCATTTAGCACGGCCTGCGCCTAAAACTAGGCAAGAGTTTATAATAGTTAAAGGAGAAAGAGCAAAACACAGTTGAACTTTTATAATGAGAACAATAAAATGCTAAGAAATTAAAATCTTTGGAAAAATTATAATAAAAAAAAATCTTTTTTGCTTGGCAAGAGTTTATTATAGTTAAAATAGAGTGAGAAAGAAAACAGTCGAACTTTTTTAACGAGAACAATAAAATGCTATGAAAATAAAGTCATTAAATAAATCATAAAAAATGTTGGATGGATAGTTATGAAAAGCTTTCATAGTTACTTTTAAATCTGTGCCTAAAAGTATGCAGTTAATAAATAATAGCCGACTTCTAGTATAAATTCAATCACTTTTGGGTTAAACACATATTGTTGCATACTTTTAGATTTTAAGTGATTTTAAAAAGCTCCATTAAAATAGGTTCCACTGTGGTTGCACTATAGGAAAACTCTGAATAAAAGACCGAAGAAAAACGATGGCAAATTCTACGCCATAACATTTCGAAAATTCCAACTAAGCCTAATGCATGCCATTAAACGATTGTCTTTGTGTGCAAGCGTGTGGGTAAGTGAGTGAGTGAGTGTGAGTGGGGTTGCATGAGTTTGTGTACCTACTTGTTTATGTGTTTGCTATCTTGCTAAGAGACGTCCTCGAATGAGACATAAATGTTGCGCGTAAAAAGCATACCGATTCCCCAGTTTTACTCTCGCTGCCATCGCTGTTTATTGTCCTCTTTTTTCCTGTATTTTCCTGTATTTCCCTGTTTTCTTTTTACCTTGTTTATATGCCCGTACAATGTGTGTGTGCCCTCCAGCATCAGCCATCCTTGTCAAATATTTATATGTGTTGCATGGTTTTCACTGCTCGGCAAATATTCGGTAAAAATTACATTTGATGCATTTCGGAAAAAATGCATCATTGACATTTTTGAACTATTTTATTACGCGTCAAATTAATATTTAATACGTTTTTATTTGGCATATTCGGAACCCATTTTACTTGTGAACTTTATTTAAATATTTTTTTCGATCACTAAAAAAGTGTAACGATTAATTTAACTTAATGGAATGTTGAGTAGTTACCAGCTGTCAAATAGTTTTAATTATAAGCTTTAGTTGCGCTTTCAATATGTCTTATTTTTCCCAAATGAAATTACCAGCTTGTTGCATTTTCCCTAAAATAAAATGCGAGCATCTATGTAAACATCATGAATTGTTTATGGAGAGCTCTTTTAACTTTTTAGCCAATTTTATTTTTACGGGCAGTCTGGTTCTTCTTTTTTTGGGTATGTACCTCGTTTAATTGTATTTCTGCTGAAATGACAAGCTCAGGTTGGAAAACTTTCTATCCCAGTGAGCCAAAATTTGATTTAAGCCATTCCATAGATTAAAACTTTGGCTAGCCAGGGCAAAACAAAAAAACCAAACAAAATGAAAATCAAAGTTTACTGTGCAGTTCGGAGAGGGAGGGGGAAAATATTAAAATTGCTGTCCAGCCAGGGCCAGGATTTATTTTCTTAATCCAAATAATGTCAAAAAGCCACAAACAAGCGACAGCCACATAAAACAACTTAGCAAATGAGCACACAAACACACACTCACTCGTATTCGTACTCACACTCACACTCACACTCATACTCATGCAAGGGGGAAAAGCGAAGAAAAATGTAATTTATTGTTATTACGAAAATAAATAAGAAAGGCAAGACACAGCACAGGCAACGAAATGAAAAGGGGGGCGGGGGCCACGCCCACCTCACACACACACACATATATACCCAGAAATTGTGGCAAATAATAGCGAAGAAATTAAGCAACTGACCGCTGGCAAATAAACCGAAAAGCAAGAAACACAGACAAAGAAACGCTGAAGAAATGGCAACGGCAGCCATTTTATATGCCATTACATTGTAAATAAAGTATTGTTTATTCCTGGTGTAGTATGTGTGTTGGTAGGTTTAGTGAACTATAACAAGTGAATTTATGTGAAGCCGAAGTTGTGCCAATGCCACATTTACTTAATAACTCAGTCGCCACACAGAAAAAAAAGATATGAAATAGGGTAATTTCTACCTTAGTTCATAGCAATAAAAAATCGATTCAAACATATCAACTTGATATTTAATCATGTCATAGAAGTTATAAAAATACTGTTTTTAAAATACCAAATAAAGTATTTTTTAAAAAATATTGTAAAGTAAGATAAACATATTCTTTATACATTTCAAAATGACATGAATAACTTGATCTGCACATATCAATCTGATCTTTAGTACATTTTTTTTCTGTGCAGAGAGGTGGATTGGCATTACGTTTTGGTACTTAATCAGCTCCGAAATCGAAGCGAATTTTTGGGTTTTCAAGCTAATCAACTCGATACCAACACACACAGAAGGGCGGAAAATGTTTGTCCCAAATTGCAAAACTTCATCCTAGTTGCAACTACATTCTATTGCATGTTTAGCCGAGAATTTCCCGGAAAATTTCAATTTATCTGCAGCCAGCTGAGCCATCGAACAACCCTTCGGGTCAAGTGTGAGTAATTACCGCAGTTAGGCCGATCCGGCCGAAAGGAACCTGAGCAGGCAAATGAAATTTCCATGAGTCCAAGGGCCAAGCTTTAAAAATAGCTGCCTCCCGGGGGGAAAATGGGGGAAAAGCGCTTGTTTTCCTACGTATTTTCTGCTGCTCAGTTGAGCGTGTGTCTGTGTATGTGTGTGTATGTGTGTGTATGCAGGAGGTCAGGCAACACTTGACTAAACATTTTCATTTTGGCCAAGGGTTCTGATTCTGGCCAGAAGTCAATGAATTTTGCCACATGGCGTATGCTTGATATTGCGTGCTGTGTTTTTCCAGCGCTAAATGATTTCATTAAGTGCGAACTCCAACACGCCGGCAAATCGATAAAACAAAAGTTCTCAAGCACTAAACAAAGTGAAAGATGATATTGCATTTTCTTGTTGAAATATTTGGTTACCTAAAAAAAATATTTAATTAAATATTCGATTTTTAAAAGATTTTCTAAGGTGAGTTTAACTGAAATCAGTTTCATTGAAATTAAACAAACTGAAAGATATTGAAAATATTAAATTAAATATTACAATGACAAATTTTAATTTTATTAAACTGTCACTAAAATCCTTGAGAAAAAGTTATACTTGCTAATTATACTACAAATTTCTCTTTGTCGCCTTTGTAATTACAATTAAATTTGCAATTGAATATTAATAATATAAGAAGTGAATTTCCCTAGCTGGACCAAGTCAAAAGTCATGACCTTTCGATCAAAAAGGCGGCGTCAATGACACATGGAATGCGACTTACATGTTGAGTAGAGCAAAAATGTAATTTATTCAGTGCTGAAAGATGGAGGCGAAACAAAGACACTGCCACGCCCCCGAAATGGGAGGCCACATAATGAAAGACAAACAAAGCATTCTTTTAGGCGCCGCTGCAGCTGTTTGACATGGATAGCCGTCTTCTGTGCTTGTGTCTCTGGGTGTGTCAAAGTTCAAAGGACGAGGCGTAAGAATTAAAACGGATTAGTTGGGCAAACGGCAGACGGCACATAGAGACCAACCAACACAGCGCCAAGGGGACCGATCCATCATCTTGGCACCAAGGGGTTAATGGCCTAATTGCATCAACGGTAAATCCATTTTCCAGACATTTATCGAAAACTTATTAGCCTGCAGGCTAAGGCCGTTCGAATTGTGTAAGCAACAAGGACAACACTTCTGTATTCCCAAGAAATCGCAAACATATTTGTAATTTCACAACTTGTCAATCGAGTGGAAGGCGGACAAATATGAAATTGTCTAAATGAATGGCTACTGAATCAAATTGATTTAGTCGAGATGGATTTTAATTGCAGGCAAATATCTTAAGGGTCTAATGGGAAATAGCTGGAGAATTAATAATTGAGATGCCTGGGTTGTTGTTTTCACAATGCCTGTAACAAGTATGCCATATAACGGGGCTCTAAGAGAGCAAAGCTGTTTAAAGAGAGGGATATATTCGCTCTCAGGGAGAGAAAACTCTCTTTCACTCTCTCAGATTATCTCTCTCTCTGCAGCAAAGCTCTCACCTTGCAGCTTTTGCCGCTCTTTCTCTCAAAAAGGATGGGATGCTGTGAGTAAAAAGCTCAAGCTCTTGCCATTGAGTCCTTATTGAGTTAAGCGCTCTTCACACTTGATATCCTTTTGGCATTACTCTTGTTTGTTGGGCTGTGTGTGCAATTCCACTTGGCTTAAATTTCATTTTGCTATGTCCTCAGCATTAGCCAGCACATTCCTTCCCGCTTTGCCCACAATTCTGTTTTTGTTGCCACTTCATTTTGGCCCAAAGAGCGAAAGGACCTCCCAGTCCTTCTTTTTGTTTTTTATCTTGCTGTTTGCTCTGCCTTGGGTTACCCGTTTGCCTTCTGTTCCTTATCTCTGGCCCTTTCCTTTCCTTCTTTTTTTTTTGCCTGCTGTTTTTGTTTTTATTGAACAGCGCTTTCATTGTTTGATTTTTGTCAACGCTTCCCTGGCTCGGCTTCACTTTGCTTACATAAGTGCTCGTCCCCCATCGTCCTGTCGTCCTTTCGTCCTGCTAACTTGGCCAAGACGGTCTCCTGGCCATTTGTTTCTGCAACTTGCGTGTTTGATTTTTTCTGCCATTTGGCCTGGCCATTGTTCATTTCTCGGTTAGTTGGTCTTTTAATCGCCTTGCTTAGTTATCCTGCCAACTGACTTTAGTCCTCTTTAGCCGGGCCTTTCATTTCAATTAGTCGAAGAGCATTGCTGGCTGACCTAATCCCTGTTGGCTGTTCTGTTTGAGTTATTAGGTTAATATTTAATTGACATTTTCCCAGATCAAAGGGAAAGGGTATCTGCTTTATTATCCTTACCTAGGCTTAGCCAGGGACTTTGTTTTATCGCCATTGATACGCTAATTACAGGCGATAATTTATCAAGCGCACACGCACACGTTCGCCTGGCTGCTAAAAATTCAGCTGCAGTGGCAAAAATTGCTACTTAATTATCCCATCCTTTGTAGGAACCCCTCACGAAACCCCCTGCAATCCTTGGCACATCCTCGTCGTCAATGTCACGACTGCATGCCGTCATTTCCCCTCCCCCTCACTTGGGGTAACTTTACAATTAACTACTAATTGCTCATACGCCACGTTGCGCGGATAGAACAAAGTCAGGTGTGCGTGGCGGCAGCAGTTTTCCCACTTTTCTCTACTGATTTTCCTCCTCCACACCCCACACCCCCAGTATATTTTCCTTGCCCGCCTTTTGCTCTAATTATCCGCGTTGTCACCCACCCGCCGAGGGCAGCATCATTCTTGTTGTCTGGCATTTACTGAATTAAGTTTTAAATTTTTATTAAATGCCTTTGCGCATTTTTCGTCCCCGGCTTTCAGCTACTGTAATTAGTTTTTAATTGCTTTTCAGCTAACGTAACTATGCGAGAACCTACGGAGCACAAACGTAAATAGTTCGCGGCTTCTTTAAAGATTTTTCCCCATTTTTCCCCACGATTTTCACAGCTTTTACACAGCCCATCTGCGGCAAAGTCAATCAGCAATGGGTTCCCGATCCACATCAACGGCTGGTTCGGATGGAAATGGCATGAAAAATATGCGAACGGAAAATGGAAGCCAGCGAAAAGTGGCTGCCGGGATAAAAAGGAAAGTAATCACAAAACTTTCGCAATAAATCTATGAAAATAATGAAAAACCCAAAGTGCTAGCCCGCATTCGCCCTCACTATTAGGTTTTCAATATTTCACACATATAGAGGGATGTCAATATGGAAATGGATAGGTCGGCCCAGAGGTCAGAGCGACAATAAAATACTCTCGGTGTAAGCTTAACAATGGAGACAGATTTGGATAGAAAAATGAGACTAGAGAACTTATTCTTAATTTATTTTACATCTGTTAGAAGACTCTTTTTTTTTAGATTTTAGTTTCAGCAGTTTTAAGTTAGATTACTTAATAAATTATTTTTTTAGATTTTATTTTCAGCAGTTTTAAGTTAAATTTCTTAATAAATTATATTTTCTATTTAAGTAGATATCTTTCAAACATTTCTAAACTTATTTTTTTACTATTTCAATATTATATTATCTTCAGCAGTTACAAGTTCAATTACTTAATTATAATTATTTAAAGCTATTTGTGCTTTAAACTAAATTTTCAATTTATAAATGAATTTGTAACTAATCTAAACATACAAAAGATGATTAAATCATCCCCAACCTTTATTTCATTTGTCAAAAAGTTTTAGCATCCTAAACCCTGATGCTCAATCGCCCCCACATGAAATTCCCCAAAAATCAAACAGAGCTCAAATTTCTATTATTTATTTTCTTGCCAACAAATTATGCTCTGCCATCTCCAGATATCAGGTAGCTTTAATCACATAAGGCAAATACTTCACTCCCACAGAGTATCAATCAGCAAACATTGTATCCGAAAAGGTCCTTCACACAGACACACAGCCCATGTTCGTTCCAATTTCGGTACACAGAACACACAGACAGACTCACCTCATGCAAATTGCAAACACATGTCGAAGGAGCAAAACATTGTCAAGCAAAATGAAAAATTTATGAAAACGAAAATGAAACAACAACAAGACGAGCAGCGAAAAATATGTCGCGCCCGGCTACAAAAAAGAAGTGAACCAAAAAAAAATAAATAAAACATATTTTGCAAAGGGGGCGGCTGCAAAAAAGTGAAATTTTCGTTTCGTTTACGTGAAACTTCCAACTCATTTCGGCCAAATGACAAGCCATTTTGTGTGCCAAGTGCCAAATATTTTACATGCCAGCCAGCCAAACATGTTTTGGCACAAAACAGCTCGACAAAATGGAGAACTCGTAGCGAAATATATACAAAACGAGCAGAGCAGCTGGCTCGCCTTTGCGAAATCACTCATACGCAACGTTGCCGCCGAGCATTGAACAGCTTCAATTGCCGTTTGATGGTTCATTAAAATTTTGCTTGCTGCATTGGCTCTGAGCAATCGAGCACAATAAATCGAGACCAGGTGCCGAGGACCGAGCATTTAAATGTAGGATGCAATAGCTCAAGGGTTTGGGTTGAACAGGTGGAAAACCCATGCCAAATTAATGTTTTGCCACGAGCTTAGATAAATAGCAAAATAAATTAAAGTGTGCAACTTGGCCTGCACCTTAATTGCCGACTGAAGTCGAGTCTTGAGGGGATCTTAACCTAAAAAAGGAACATATTCGTGGTGTGGAATAATATTAATGGGATACCCGGCACACGTGCGTCAGTACTTGCAATCATTACTTATCCGGAAGTTGGTATCCAGAAATGGAGTACTGAGAAAGTAATTTCATACGTTTGTGACATCTGAAATTCCGCATAAATGGTTTGATTTTCCAGTAAAGCTTGAGATTTATCTGAATATTTATTGCTATTAAATGATTTCTCAAATATATATTTTTTCTATATTTTATATATTTTTCTCTATTTTATAAAGCATTTTTTCTATTTTCTTTCTTTACTAACGTTAATATTTTGACGTTACTTTAGTATTTTTTATTTATTTAAAGTTTTTTCGATATTAAATAAGTTAAGCTTTGACTTAAATAAAACAATAAAATAAAATTATAATTTAAAAATAAAAACTGGTAGAGATATCATTACTCAAAAATATATTATCTTATATTGAATTAATATTTCTTATTTATAAATGATTGTCTTGTAAATTTCTCAATTGTATTAAGCATTGTTTTCTGTTTTGTTTCTTTGCTAAAATAAAACTTTTAACTCCACTTTGGAATCCCGTAACCCCCGAGATTGAAAGATATGATGAGGTAATGCCCTGTCGAGTAGCTGGGTTTAAATATTATTTCGTTGGGCTTTTCATGCGTTTACATGCCACTCACGCAGGTGCTCCGCCACGCACACATCTAATTTTAAACATTTTTCAAACTCAATTACATTCCAAGAAGTCGCGCCGAGGGAGCTCGAAGGATATGAGATGTATGTGGGTGTGCCCCTGCCAGGTAATTGCTTGCAAATTACACAGTAATACTCCCACTCACCTAAGCCCGGGAAATAAAAACCAGGGGAGAAAAAAAAACTGAGAACTGCGAAAACTTTCCACAGCAGCCAACTGAAGTTGAGTCTCCCTTTCGTAATGAAATCAAACAAAGACACCGAACCGGAGCTCCTTGCCTTTTCGGGGCGGAGGGAAAATCATCTTAAATTAGCAGCAAAACTCGGCAATTATGCGAGAAGTTGGCCAAACTCCGCAAACCATTCCCATTCTCATTTTTTGTGTGTGTCTCCCTGCCGAGAACTGAGCAAATGCTAATGACTTGAAGTGCCCGCACACAAAGTCAAAGAGAAAGCGAAACGAGTGGGGGAGAAAGTCAAGCCACAGGTTGACTGACTGACTGATAGACTGACTAACTGACAAACTGACAGACTGACAGACTGCCGCCGGAAATGGCAGCGCCGAATGGCAGCACAAAATGGCTGTTTGTTTGCTTCCGGTCTAGGCCAAAGACGGCAAACACATTTAGCCACGAAGTGAGGAAATTCCCGCCCCGCCCTCGTACATATTTTATGCAAACGAAAAGCACACTGCCACTCTAATTCACTGGGAAAAAAGCGAAAAAAAAGGCAAAAACCCACTCTATAGGTGTGCAGCCTCAACTCACCGCAAACTTAAAATGGAAAACCGTGAACTCTCCACCTTTTCCAACCCCCTTCCCCACCAACCTCATTCAAAATGCTTAGTTCATATTAATAATTCATAAAAATTTATGCGAAATAGACAACATTCGCCGCTGCGGTCTAAAACCTGGCTGACAGCTGCCATTTGGCGGTCGGCGGGCCGATGAAGTCGACTCCTCGGCCAGCTGTTTCCTATATTTGATATGCATTCGCCGTTGTTTTTATTCAGCTCTCTTCTCTGTTTACATAACATACAGCTGCTGCGAAAACAGCATATTTCGCCCATGTTGATGTTGCTTTTGTTCACTCCATTGTTTTTTGTACCAATTTATTTTCTGCAAATAAGCTTACATTTTTAAGCAAGGTTCCGTTTTGTTTCTGGGTTATTTCGGTAGGGCGAATAGGACGAAAATATGAAGAGCTTGTTCTTAAAGCTCGTAAAATATGCAAAGCCTGTTTGTTTCAAGGTACATAGGAAATGTTTCTTTAAAAGGCTCAAGGTATTTGTAATATGAACAGCACAAATTTTTAATAAAATAAAATAATAATTTATGAACTTATAAATTAATAATACCATTAGACAATGCGAATTCTTGTGAATTTTATTTATATTTCTTTTCCAGGAAGGAAAGCTTACCTAATAATTTATTTGTAACCTCCCTTTACTCACTCACTTTTTTACAACATTTTCGGTAGTGTTTTCTGCTGTAACTTGGCCAAAAATTAACCAAAATCAAAAATACTTACTGTTTTGAACAGCTAACAATCTAAGAAATTAATCCCCATCATTTTCCGGCTGACTTTGAAAAATCAATTTTTAGCCCGTTTTTTTCGATTTTTGATAAGGGGTTACATCATGATTTTTTGCAAAAAATGTCAAAAAATTAAAAGTTAAATGTTTAAATGCCAAGCGATTTGGAATTTCATAAGGAGTTCAACGAGGTATGTCATTCCATATTTGGATCAATATTTTCATTGTTATGGCCAAAATTCTGAGTTTTTGGTTGGAAAATAAAGATAAGAGTTTTTGGTTAATATATTAATTTTTCTTACTGTTATTTTTGCTATAACTTGGCCAAAAATTGGTCGAAATTAAAGATATTTACTGTTTTGAACAGCTAACAATCTAATAATACGGTTTGTGTAAAATGATTTAATGATATGGTTTTATCAGCAAGGGTATACTAACTTCGGCTTGCGAAGGCTAGCTTAATTTCTTGTTATAAGATGTCTTATAAACCACAAACAACCGGCAATTATAAAAAGTAATTTCAAATTAATCCGCTTAAGAGTGAAAAGAAATTGAATTGAAAACCAACCATTCAATGCCAAATGTTTTCCAATTCGCCGATTGATGCGATTATGCCAGTTAGATAGATACCTATTTCCAAATCAAGGGAGTTCTGGCATCCAAAGTCCATTTAATAAAATACAAATTATATTTGTTACTAATTTTTCTGTCAAAGCTCTTGACATAAATGGTTCGATTCCGAGGGGCTTTAAGAGCTGCCTGCTGTTGGAGTCGCAGGATGTGTTTTCGCTTGGAGGAGGGGATCCATCGTTTTACCGAAAGACATCGCGAGAAATTCGTGGGCTTACTTCATCCCTTTTCGGCATTATTTCTGCTCGGTCTGATTGGATTTCTCTCCGTCTACGAATTGTGCTACGTCCTGCCGTTAATAACCGATCCCCAGGGGATGTGGCACAAGTTGAACTGGCTGCTGGGAATTTATGTGGTCTTAAATATACTGGGAAATTGGTGGCTCGGCTTTGTGAGGAATACCTCTGTGGAGAGTCTGCCGGCGAAAAGACAGCAGCCGGCGGTGGGTGAGGCCCACCTGTGGCACTATTGCACCACCTGCCAAAAGCTAGTGCCACCAAGGTCCTGGCACTGCCGCTTGTGCAATCTGTGTATCCTTAAGCGCGATCATCACTGCGCTTTCACGGGAAACTGCATTGGACATACGAATCAGAGGTACTTCCTCGGATTCCTTTTTCACCTGACTTTGGGCAGCGGTCAGGCCCTCGTCTACAATGCCCTTTTGACCTGGGAAAACAAGGCCTTCATGGTCTCCGATCCTCTGCTTTTACTGGCCCAGGATCACCCACAGGATGCTGAATTCGAATGGCAGTACACCGT
Source organism: Drosophila prostipennis (assembly GCA_037075205.1). NCBI lineage: Eukaryota > Metazoa > Arthropoda > Insecta > Diptera > Drosophilidae > Drosophila > Drosophila prostipennis. Next base: position 1,861,632 of record JBAMCJ010000413.1, read on the forward strand.
GGCCGCCATCTTCAAGCTGAGTTTCTTCCTCTTCATGGTTCCCCTGGGCATGTTTGCCCTGCAAATACTGATGGTCCATCGGAACAGCACCTGCTATAGGATATTGGACCGCAGCTACGATGTCGGCTGGCGGAGAAACTTTGACTTGGTCCTGGGAAAAAGACGCTTTTGGATATTCCTCTGGCCTACCATTAAAAGTCCTCTGCCCACCGATGGCACTCAGTGGTTACAAAAGCAAATGGTTTAAATAAATCAATCTATGTAATAAATCTACAAAGTGGGCTCTTGTTTATATGTTTCACTCAATTCAAGTTGCTCGCTTAAATCTTACGTTTGAATATTCAGATCATATATATTTTCGATATCCCTAGCCATGTGCATCGCTGTAACTTACTGCGAATATTATGCCAAGCGCTTTCCCAAGAAGTTCGTGCAGATAGTTCATCCACTCTCTACAATCTTTGTCCTAGCGACAATTGTATTTTTCTTCTGGATACAGATGTTTTTGATTGCCCCTCAAGTTTACGAGGACTTGGGCTACATGCTCTTCTGGATCGTGGTGATCTTTATAATGCATAATATCTTGGGGAACTGGATGGCCTGCTATAAGACAAACTCATCGGTGGAGAGTTTGCCCAAGGAATCACAGGTTCCTTTTCCAGAGGAAGAGCACCTGTGGCGTTTTTGCGACTCCTGCAAAAAGCTGAGGCCCCCGAGATCCTGGCACTGTCCATTGTGCAATTGCTGCCTTTTGCGGCGAGATCACCACTGCATCTTCATGGCCACTTGCATCGGACTCAATAACCAGCGATATTTCATCTGGTTCGCATTTTACTCTACATTTGGCTTAGTCCTGAGCCTGGTCAACTTCCTCATTTACTTTGCAAGAGTTGGCTGTAGCATTTTTTTCTACCCGGACGTTTTTGGCATTGTCCTGCTGAATTCCCTATGCGGCGTTCAGCGCGATAGGTCGCAAGAGAGTTTGTTTCAGACCAGCGCTCTCATTCTGAATATTTGCGTCTGTCTGATTCCTGGCTCCATGTTGGCCTATCAAATTCAGATTTTATGGCGCAACTCTTGTTACTATAAAATCAAAGATAGTGCCTACGATTTGGGTTTCCTAAAGAACTGTAAGCTTATTATGGGTAGACGAGGCCTCTGGACGTTCCTATCGCCCTTCCTGAAGAGTCCTTTGACCCACGATGGCACAAAGTGGGAGATGCAGCCATAGTCTCATTTATTAATACATAATATTAGTTTGACAAGGAGGAATAAAATTGCATATTTATCCAATATTTGAATTCTTACGATTAAAAAAAAGTTTTTTGTGTTTTATATCCGGATCCGGGTTTTAAAAGTTACAAATTTAAATGAAAATCGGTTAGGAATTTTTAAGGAGTTCAACGAAGTGTGGTATTCCATATTTGGGTCGATATTTCTATAGATTCGCCCAAAACAGAGAGTTCTTCGGTGGAAAATGAATATAAGTGTTTTTGTTAGAAATAAGAAATATTCTTACGGTTATTTGCTGTAACTTGGCCAATAATTGCACACGACATCTTATAATTTAAAAGTTAGTGCGAGGGAGATGTATATATTCAAGCAGCAAAGCGACTGTTTCGGACATGGAATAACCTAGAGGATACAAAAGCAGCTTGTATAAAAAAAATCACAAACATTAATAGTAGGCTCACGCTCTCTAAGTTTGTATGTATATTTTATTAAAGTCAAGTTATTGTATCAGTACTTAGTAAAAATCTTACGTTCAAATATTCAAATAATATATTTTTTCGATATCCTGAGCCATGTGCTACGTTAATGATTTCTGCGCATATTATGCCAAGCGCTCTCCCAAGAAGTTCGTGCAGATAGTTCATCCACTCTCAACAATCCTTGTGCTGGCGGCAATCGTATATTTTTTCTCAGTGCAGATGTTCTTTATTGCCCCGAAAGTGTACATAGGCATGGGATACAAGCTCTACTGGATCCTGGCCATCTTCATAACGCATAATATCCTGGGAAACTGGATAGCCTGCTACAAGACAAGCTCATCGGTGGAAAGTTTGCCCAAGGAATCCCAAATTCCGGCTAAGGAGGAGGAACACCTGTGGCGTTTTTGTGACACTTGCAAAAAGCTAATGCCTCCGCGATCCTGGCACTGTGGATTATGTAAATGCTGCATTTTGCGGCGGGATCACCACTGCATCTTCACGGCCACTTGCATCGGACACAATAACCAGCGATATTTCCTTTGGTTCTTGTTCCATTTATCATTTGCCTTGGTCGTGAGCCTGGTCACCTTCTGCATTTACTTGAATAGGACTCACTGCAATACGCTTCTCTTCCCGGAAATGTATACGCATTCGTTGTTGTACTTCATTTGCGATGCGCAGCCCGACAGCTCAAAAGAAAGTTTGTTTGATACTGTGGCCTACCTACTCATTTTTCTGGCCGGCCTTATGCCTGGCTTCATGCTGGCCTACCAAATTCAGATTTTATGCCTAAACGCCACTTACAATCAAATATACGAGCTGGTCTACGATTTGGGCTTCCTAAGGAACTGCAAGGTTATTATGGGCCAACGAGGCCTCTGGACATTCCTGTCGCCCCTCTTGAAGAGTCCTTTGCCCCACGATGGCACCAAGTGGGAGATGAAGAAGGAACCCAATTAAATTAATCGATGGACCTTCAAAAAAAAAAGTGATATAAAGGGAAAAAACTTAATAAACTGCAATGCTGAGATTCTTCCCTGCAATAACATGGATTATATGATAGTTTGACATCTACATCATATCTACATGATATCTACACGATATCTACATTTTATCTACACGGCATCTACATGATATCTACATCAAAAGAAATTAGTTTAATTTCATTACAAATAAAAACTATATAAAAAACATGTTGTTTCCAAGGGGCTTTAAAGTTTTGGAGCATCGTACATTTTTCAAGAACTTAAATTTCAACAGATCATGTTATAAGTAAAAATTCACTTTAGTATTTCCATTTTACAGTCAACAACAAACAACCACATTTTTCATTTCATGTCATTTACACTTCATTTTCCATATTCTGTAAAATATCCTGAGCCATGTGCATCTTGACTGAAACCTGTCGCCATTATGCCAATCGGCATCCCAAAATGTTCGTCAGCATAGGACATCCGCTTTCGGTGCTTTTGGTATTGGTGGGAACCGCCTTCTTCTTTTCACTGCAAATGTTCTACGTGGTGCCCAATATATTCGGAGCTGGTTCGTTTATGAACAAACTGGGCTGGCTGGCGGGCATCTTTGTGACGTACAATATCCTTGGCAACATGCTGGCCTGCTACCTCACGAGTTCTGCAGTGGAGACTCTGCCCAAAGGTCGTGAGTTTCCGGAACCCGAGGAGGAGCACCTGTGGCGCTATTGCGACATCTGCGAGAAGCTGATGCCACCGAGATCCTGGCACTGTTCTTTGTGCAAGTGCTGCATCCTCAAGCGAGATCACCACTGCATCTTCACGGCCACTTGTATTGGTCACAATAATCACCGGTATTTCTTCTGGTTCACATTTTATTTAACCCTTGGAACATCCTTGAGCCTGGGCACCTTGTTAATCGATGGGTTACGGAAAGTCTGGCTCTTGGGACCCCTTAATTCCAATCTAAAGGCGCTTTTGATAGCTTCTGCTACTCAGAAAACAGATATGTACGCTATTTACTGGCACTACCTTCTCGTTCTACTCAACGTTTCGGCGCTATGCTTTCCTGCCCTCACGCTGGCTTTTCAAATACAGATTATGGACTCGAACGCCACGTACTACAAGATCTTCAGTCGGCTCTACGATCTGGGTTTCCGAAAGAACTGCCACCTCATTTTGGGCCAGCGAGGCCTCTGGACTTTCCTGTCGCCCTGGCTGAAGAGTCCTTTGCCACACGACGGCAGCCGGTGGCAGATGAAGCAGGCCGTGTAATGTAATCGATGGTTTAAAACATATATAGACAACTAAATACTTTTAAAAATTTTTTTGAGTTCTGAAAATATTAAAAAATTTATTGGGCAAATTTTAAAGCAGTCCGTCCAATTAAAAATATATGTGTAATTAAATACTGAAGAAAAAATTTATTTAGTTATGTTAATATTAAAAAATATTTTGGAAAAATGTAAATATATTTGTAAATTTAAATACTGAAAAATAAATATATTTAGCCGTGTAAATATAAAAAAATGTTTTGGAAAAATTTATAATTATATATATTATAATATAAAATATTAAATACTGCAAAACAAAAAGTTATTATAAATAAAATAAATATTACAAAATTTTATTTCATCATGTTTAAATTTCCTCACCTGTCAGTAGTTTCAAACGAACTTTTATTCAACCAATAGCTACATTTTTCAAATTTTTCATAGCACCTCAAAATGTGTTTCATATGGGACTGCACAAAGTCCTTTGCTCGTCGACATCCAAAGTGTTTCGTAGGATTCTTTCATCCAGTTACAGTGCTCTTTGTTCTGGTGGCCACCGTCTTCTTTGTGGTTCTGCAAATGTTCTATGTGGTGCCCGAATTATTTAAAACCGATACGTTGATGTACAAACTCGCCTGGCTGGCGGCCATCTTCATAACGTACAACCTCCTTGGAAATATGCTGGCCTGCCACCTCACAGACACTTCGGTGGGAAGTTTGCCGAAGGATCGGCAGCTTCCGGAACCTGGAGAAGAACCATTATGGGACTTCTGTGATGTCTGCGAGAAGCCTATGCCTCCAAGATCCTGGCACTGTGTCCTCTGCAATCGCTGCATTCTGAAGCGGGATCATCACTGCATCTTCACGGCCACCTGCATTGGGCACAATAATCAGCGGTATTTCTTCTGGTTCACCTTCTATTTGGCTTTGGGAACTGGCGTGGCTCTTACCACTCACATGCTTGCGGTTCTACAATATTGCAGCTATTTCGAGTTTGTTACCAGGAGTATGGAGAGCTATGAGAAGCTTCCAACTTGGCTCTCTATCACCTTATTCGTCACTATGTACGCCTTTCCAGCCCCAGCAGCAGCGATCGTAGTTCAGTTTCTGGCATTACGCTTGAACGGCACTCTGCATGACCTCTACAGCAAGACTTACGATCTGGGATATTGGAAGAACTTCAAGATGATTGTGGGCGAGAGGGGCCTCTGGACCTTCCTTTCACCCAGCATCAAGAGTCCTTTGCCCCACGATGGAACCAAGTGGGAAACTAAGGAGACGGATATCAGCGAGTGTTGACATTCCATCCTTACTAAATGTGTCCTTTGAATAGTTGATTTTAAAATTCAAATGCAGAAATATAAAATTAAATAAATATCTAATACAAATAATATAAATATTAAAATAATAAAGGAAATGGTTTTTTAAGAATCTTAATCGGAGGAATCTCAAAAATGTAAATACAAATTTGTTTATTTATTTGATAAAATAGTTATAAATGTGTAAAAAACTATTTTTATTTATTTGAAACAAGAGTTATAAACTTGAGAAAATATATTTTTAATTTCCTGAAATTTGGTTTAAATCTACTACACACAAAAAAAAACATGTCGAGGTCAAATCGATATGCGCATGGTAAATTTCTACAATACCGTGCAATACCGATTTCTCTCTCTCGGATCTCCGAAATAGAGTGAGCAAGCGCCTTAAGATACATGAGTGGGAGGGAGAAATATATATTCGAAATTCGAACTGGCCTGTTGTGGCTTACATTTCGATTAAATTGATCATCGTTTCATAATAATTTTTCTGGGTGTAGTTAAAACTGTAAAATATTTTAAAGTGTAACATGAAACGATATAGTTTATAAAATACCTTATTTCCACTGTCTAACAAAACTATCTTTGAAATAGTTATCAGAGTATTCAGTACTACATATTACGACATACAAAATTACAGTTTATTTCGTGTTACCGATCTGCAGTTTATGGAAGTCCCCTTCGAATCCCTAAGACATCGAATCACCATGGATTCAGCGGAGCAACAGGAGACTGTCAGCATCCCAGATGGTTGCGTTATTAAGGATTTCAAGCGTTGGCAGGATGTCATTGCAGTGATTATGAATGTGTCTATGACTCTCTTCTTTTACTTCTTCGACGTGTTCTACGTATTTCCACGATTCTTCGGAATCTTTGGGCAGACGGTTCATTTTGTGGTCAGCACTTGGTTAGTCTACAACATTCTGGGCAATTTGAGGGCTTGCATCTGGACAATGAACTCGGTTTACACCTTGCCACCGGAAATGCTGACGCCGGCGGAGGGAGAGGAGCACCTGTGGCATTTCTGTGACCTTTGCCAGAGGACAGTGCCCCCGAGATCCTGGCACTGCAAGATCTGCAAAACTTGCATTCTGAAGCGGGATCACCACTGCAATTTCGTGGGCAACTGTGTGGGCCACAACAACCAGCGGTACTTCCTGTGGTTCTCCTTCTACGCCACCATCGGCAGTTTACTGGCCTTCGCCGATAATTTAATGCTTGCCAATAGGTACAACATTGCATTCCTAGATTTGGTTTCGATTAATTTTATTATCTACGAGGAGTTCATGATGCCTGGTTCCTACGACTTAAGGGTTCACATCGGCATAAGAGTGCTCTTGGGCATAAACCTTGTCGCTATCGTACTTCCCGGCTACCTTTTGTTTATAGCACTAATGACCGTTCGAAATAACTCGGTGATGTATAACACTTGTGATAAAACTTACGATCTGGGACTGTGGAAGAACCTCGCCGAAGTCCTGGGACGTCGTCGTTTCTGGACCCTCCTATCGCCCAGCATCAAGAGTCCTCTGCCCCACAGTGGCACCCAATGGCAATCGAAGAATAGCGTCTAACTTTATTATCTTCCCATCGTTGTCACAGATTATATTTTACTTAGCATTCCACACAATCTGGTCTTTTGCTACATTTAATTCTGCTAATTACCATGGGAAACCAAGGGGATGATAAGCGGGGTGAAAGTGCCACGTGTCCAAGTTTTATCGATTGTCAGTTACTGAGAAACCATTAAATCTCTTATGATAAAGAGTCAATAGTTTTAGATGTTTGGTTTGTACAGTATTTCTAGTATTGTTCAAGGGAATATTATTGGAAACAGATATTAAGTTGGTCCTAAGGGGAAACAACCATAAAAACCTATTTGAAAATATTTCTAAAAATATTATATGGGAAAAATAAGTTTTACTAAATATTTAAGTTTTTTTTATTTTTGCTGTTAAATTTTTTAGGATGTGGTAGGATATTAAAAATGGTTTGGATGTTGCGTTTTTTCCGAATTTCTAGTATTGTTCAAGGGAATATTATTGGATACAGATATTAAGTTGGTCCTTATGGGAAATATCTAAAAAACCTTTTTAAAAATAGGTACATATGTCTAAAAATATAGTATTGGGGAAAATGAAGAAAATAAGTTTTACTAAATATTTTAGTTTTTTATTTTTAATGTTAAATTTTTTAGAATATAGTGGGATATTTAAATAGCCAAAAAACCTTTTTAAAAATATGTCTAAAAATATAATAGGGGGAAATCAAAAAAATAAAAAAATACATTTTTTTTTGGATATTGTAGTATATTAAAAAGTCGCCTAGAAAACATAAATGATGTTACTTCCGACTTCTCCATCATTTGCATAAAGTTCCGCCCCCGCGAAATCGCTGAGAAGGCCTCGTGCCCATGAAAGTCAAGCTCAAATCCAAATCTGTCCATGGCTTGTGACACCTTCTGCCGCAAGTCGAAAACACTTGTCAAGTGTCGGAAAAAGCCAAAATCCGTTTTGAAAAATGGTAGCCACTCCAATATAGAGATAGACGATGGAAGATGGGCTGTGGGAGAATTAATGACGGCGCATGCCAGTGACAAGCCCCCGAAACATGGAATCAAAGTCCAAGAGTGGGCGTTTCCCTATCCGTTTCCGTGTTTCCGAGTTTCGGTGCATGAAAAATGTTCGAGGTGCGAAATCTGTTGCGAGGTCTAAACAACATAATTGCCAAATAAAAAAGTCGCCGCCGGCTCAAGCAGAAACCGCCTGACCATTAATCAAAACTGGCTGAAAAATGAGCAGAAGCGTTTCGAGGAGGAGCCACTGGAACAGATGCCTTCGGGTCCACAGAGAAATGGCATTGTCAACACTTTTTGGCCAATCGGAAAAGAGCGGGGGGAATCCCCGTCAGCGACATTTGTTCCGGCAATCGCTTATTGCGATGGTCATATCGAAGTTCCCGATTCGGAATCCGCCTCCCACGGACAACTGATGGCTGATGACCTCTGATTCCTGATTCCTGATTGCAGCTCACTCAATTGGGCAACTTCCGTCGAAAGGGGAGGAGAAAAATAACAGCTGATACGTGTTTCGGGCCTTTAAAGATCTAACCAAAGAGCACACAAGACCAGTAATCTTTCCAACGGAGTGGGATATCCACATCTGTTGTGGATATTTCAATGTGCCCCTGGAACTAGAGAACTTTAAACTGCGGGCCCATCTGCTATTAAGGATGGGCAATGAGTCCTTTCTGCCTCACATTCAGATCCCAACCACTGGCGGAAGCAGGGCCTGTTAACTACACAGAGAAAAAAACAAGAACATTCTTCTTGAATTGAAAAGTTGCTATTGTTCTAACTTTGAGAACATTTTAAAGAAAATTTAAGAATTTTTAAGAACCAATTTTCCTTAGTCTAAAAACATTGCGAACATTTTAAACACAAAAATTATCGTTTTTGTTTTAAGAACATTTTTTTAAAATAATTTTATAGATGAGTCGTTGCGTTTGTTCTTATTTTGAGAACATTTTTAGGAAAATCATATTTTAAGAACCAATTCTCCATAATTTAAGTACATTGAGAACATTTAAAACTCACAAAATGTCTTTCTTATTTTAAGAACATATTAATAAAACGATTTTATAGATGAGAACGTTGCTCTTGTTCTTATTTTGAGAACATTTTTAAATCAAGCATATTTGAAGAACAATATCTCCTTAATTTAAGGAACATTTTGAACTCCAAATTTATCGTTCTTTTTCTAAAAACATTTTAATAAAATGATTTTTTAGATGATAACGTTGGAATTCTCTCTGTGTGGTTGTCTGGTTGACAGTCTCTCAGCAAAACCCAAAGCAAAAGCCCACCGAACCCATTCTCAAACTCAAACTCATCCTGTGGGCAGGACAAAATTTACCGCTAAGCATTTGCCAACAATGTGCGACTGTTCAAAGGACAAAGGGAAAAGGATCTGGGAGGACATGAGGGATCATGGGGGTCAGTGTAATCATAACGGTGGCTCTCCTTTCCAGAGAAAATTTCCTAAACAGTACAAAAAATGCTGTAAAAATGGCGCCAAATTTGTGGTATATCTAAAATATATTCGAAATATAATATAAGCAATTCTAAACAATTTCACTTGGACAATTCAGCGATTTTAATCCCAAATTTCCCCAGCCCTTTTTGGCAAACGAAAGCAATCGAGTGGAGCGGCTTTTTCTGCAGATTTTCACCAAGAATTTTTCGCTGCTCTTCGAGACGCTGACTGCGCTGCTGCTGCGCTGCCATTGCTCTGATTTTTCTCTGCTTTTCCTCTGCTTTTCCGCTGCTTTTCCTCTGCTTTCCCGGTGCTTTTCCTCTGCCTTTGGTTGATGGACAAATGGCATCGCAACTAAGCAGCGACAGTTTTTATGATTTTTGGGTTTCACTGGGTTTTCCTTTTGTTTGCTTTGCAATTATTTCCCCTGACGGGAAAAGTGGACTGTAATGTTACTGTTGCCGTCTCTTTCGGCCGAGCTATGTTAGTGTTAACTCACCCCGAATTTTCCACTTTGCCACAATTGTCGCAGTCTTATTTTCATATTTTCTTTGAAATTCGAGAACTTGTTTGCTGGCTTTTCCATACTTTTCATTTGCATACTTTTCATGTGGCATGCACTTAGTTTCGTGTATATGTTTCACTGTTTCTCTGGGTCTTTGGATCTTTGGGTAATTTCATTTGCACCAAGTGCCTCCTTACCATTCACCTTTCGCCATTTGGTATTCCTTGCCTTTATTTGCATTTCCCGGCTGTGTGACCCCTTGATATTATTCCCACCACCCACTTTATTTGCCCGGCACTTCACACGCTGCCACTTTCCCATTTCCCACTTCCCATTTTCCACCCCCACCCCTCATCGCACGTTCGCACATTCGGTTTCACCCCATCCACCCCCTTTTCGCCTTCGTTTTGCGGTCATTTAACTGATGTTTCTATCTCGTCCAGACTTCCTTTGTCTCCTTTCTCGCTTTCTCCATCCCCCATCTCGCTTCCACTTGGCCAGCGGCCTTTTCCGTACGGCAAACGGCAAATGCTGAAATCGTGCGAAAAATTAAATAAATGACCAGCTCGATTTGCCCATTGCCCATTCGCAATCCCATTTCGATCGGGTTCGCCTTTATTTCCACCTTATTTATGGCTTTAATGTGCTATAATTCTGCATTGATTTCCATTTACCTTTTAAATTTATGGCTCAAGAGCCTCTGAGCAGAGTTAGCTGCTTGAATATTTGATATTTTTTATAAAGTAGATATCAATCGAATATCTGTGCACATTTCATTTGGAGGTTTATAGGGTAGGGATCCAAAAGCACTTGAATAATGAAATGAATATTTTGTAACCAAAGGATATTTCGGAATATGAAGTTACAAAAAATGTTTTATGAAAAAGAAATTCCTTAAGTATAAAGTTTATAGGTTTGAGAGCCAATGGATTGGGAATTTTATTACGAAATCATCCCGGAATGACATTTTATATTTAAACAATTTATTGCAATGTTTAAAAAAAGCTTATTTTTTGTGGGCGCTTAAAAATCTTTTAGGAGGAGGAATTAATTTCCAAGGTACCTTGATATTCGTGAGTTTTAACTTATAAAATCACAACCATTTTATCCTCATCCCTTTCGCACTTTTCAAGCATCTCGTTTGCATGCAGCAGCAAATTGGCCAACAGCCTTGCAGCTTGTAGTCCGAAATTGCCTTTCATGGCGTCAATTCCATCAGCAATTTCCGCGCCAATTAAAAAATTGTTGCAACTGGCCGTTTTCGTTTTCTGGCCCTTGGCATTATTCGCCACTTTTGCATGCCGAGCACGCACTGCAGGGGGTGGGGAGGGGGTGGGAAAAATTCAAAAGGGTGGGTGGAAAGTGCGTGGGGGGGGAATGGTGTGTGAAGGGGGAATTTCGGGCGTGGAATCGCGAATGAGCTTCATCTGGCTCGCCTTTCTCTCTTTTTGTTGTTCATCATAAATAAATACTGTTAATTTTTCAATTGTTCGCTTGGCCGCTTAACGGCCTCCGCCCGAGGGAGACTTTCCACCCCTATCACCCACCCCCCACCCCCGAAACGTGGCACGTGCAATGCCATGCACATGATGGAGGCTCCTCCATCCCGAAAATTTCCAACGGGGGAATGCGATTCACCATATGCCATAGAGTCAAAATATGTGCTGCCCGGAAGTTTTGGGCTACGTGGTGACGGAGATTGACAGACTAGACAATCGGTACACTGAGATAAATACTTGCTTAAAATACTTTAAATTTAAAAATAATAATTATTATGATAGTACCTAATAGGAACTACCTAAATATTCCTACAAATTATTCCTTAAATGATTTATATGTATTTTTTAACGCCTTTGACTTTGTATAATTGTGCTTCTTAGATTTTTTTTAACATATTATCATAAAATATTGTAAAATATTTTAAATTCACTATTTTTTAAGTAAAGTATTATAAGATGAAAAAGAAAGTTATTTGTTTTATTACAGTTCCTAAAAATTATATTGATATGGAATTTTCCTTGTCGATGTTATTTGTTGATATATACGCTTTATAGAGATTTAAAATCAATATAAAATTATTTTCATAATAGTATTACGTTCCTTAAAATGGTATTGGGACAAATCATCCTTGCCAATCTTATTTTTTAATAGAGAAACCATAAATACTATTCTTAGTATTATTATTAATATTATATTAATTTTGAAAAGGTTTTCTCGCTGTGCATGAGCAATAAAGTTGACAGTTTTCCGTCAGACGGGAACGTGACGGCTTGAAGGAGGAGCGGAGCTGAAGGCCAAGGATCGAGGACCCCGAGAGGACGAAAAGGAAGTCCTGGAGGGCACGTGGTGTTGTCTGGACGACGGTTAGAGCGACGTCGGAAAAGTTGGAACCGGCGTCGCCACCGGATATCAAACAGTTTTGGCTGTTTGCTGGAATGCCCCGACCTAATATGCAATATACAATATACAAAATCCGAATGTCCCACACACACACACATGCCAGGAACAGCTGTCACCCTGCCAGGCTCATCTCCTTCTCGCGCTTATCGCCCCGGAACGGAACTTGATGAGCAAAAGCCATTTTAATTTCAAACGCTACCGCCTTGACTTGACTTTATATAAATCTGTCAGCCGTGACATGGCACATCTGTCAGCTGCCCCGCCCCCCGCCCACCAATTGGAATGCCTAATCGAAGTAAATTGAATCACATAAACGCGGCAGTGGGCCCCAAGGAACTCCTAAAAAGGATGGGGAGCTGGGAAAGGAGCAGCGACCCTATCGAAGTGCTTGTGCCAACGGGAAGTGAAAGCGGTTTCGGTGAAAGGGAATGGTTCGAAAATCAGCCTGGGGCCAAAGTGACAAGCTGAAAAGGATATGGGGATGAGGATGGGGGATATCTGGAAAATATGGTATACCATATTTCTATAGAAACTAAAAGAAAAGACTGATTGTCCCCAAACAGAAAAATAAAAAACAAAAGATCAGATTGATATGTGCTGGTCAATTTTATATTTTTTAAAGATAAAGTTATTCATATCATTTTGATATGAATAAAGATTATGTTTATTTTATTTTACATTATATGATAAAAAAACAAGAAAGGAAGCTAGCTTCGGCCAGCCGAAGCTTATATACCCTTGCAGATAATTCCTATTAATGACTAATTTTCCGATCGTTCTTATGGCAGCTATATGATATAGTTGTTCGATATTGATAAAATTAAAATCGATATTCGAAAACATTTAAAAAGTCTCATATCCCAGAGTAGAAGAAAATACAATAAAAGTCAACGAAGCAATAATTTATTTCCTATTATATTCCCATTAATTTTCCGATCGTTCCTATGGCAGCTATATGATATAGTCGTCCGATTTTGAAAAAATTTTATTCGAAATTCAGAATTAGATAAAAAATGGCATTTCCAAAAGTAGGAGGTTCTAGGTTCAAAAACACCCAAGATATAATTTTTTTTTCATTTTTTTCGCCGATTATTCCTATGGGAGCTATATGATATAGTTGTCCGATCCGGCTCGTTCCGACTTATATACTACCTGCAACAGAAAGAAGGCTTTTCGGAAAGTTTTAGCCCGATAGCTTTAAAACTGAGAGACTAGTTTGCGTAGAAACAGACAGACGGACAGACGGACAGACGGACAGAAGGACAAACGGACAGACGGACAGACGGACAGACGGACAGACGGACATGGCTAGATCGACTCGTCTAGTGATGCTGATCAAGAATATATATACTTTATGGGGTCGGAAACGTCTCCTTCACTGCGTTGCAAACTTCTGACTGAAATCATAATACCCTCTGCAAGGGTATAAAAACCATTTTATATGTTATATTATAAAATATTAAGTAGATAAATTTGACATAAATCATATCTGCTTTTTATTGATATGAAATAAGCCTATGTCATATCGACATTTTGTTATGTGCAGGAAATCTTAAGTTAGGGTAGTATTAGTTAAGATTTTTTATTCTCGAAATATATAAAACATGTAATATATAAACATTGAAAATATCCCGGCATTTAAAGCACAACAAAGGCCCCTCTGCCCTTAAGCCATCATAAGCTAAACTGTTCGTTGCACACATTTAAATGTAAATAAATAAATAAATAAATATCCCTACAATTGCATTACGATAATAAATCAAAGGGCCTTAAACCGTATATCCAATCAATGATCGGTTAAACCCCCCTCTCAAATACCCAATAAATATGCACGAAAAACCATTTAAATAATTTCGCACTCACGCTGGTAATCCGCAAATGAAAATTAGCCCCGGCCAAAAAAAAGAAACAATTTGCATATTAAGCAAATAAAATTATCAAATGAAATAATCGACATAACAACAAAAGCAATTTTTGGTTTAATTTTTGTTTTTGTTGGTTATTTTGGTTCTGTTGTTTTTTGTTGGCACTTTATTTTACTGCAATTTGGTGGGAGAAGAAATTAATTAGTTACGAAATCCCTTTGACCTTTGGCGGAGGTCGTGTCTTGAGCAGAGTCTTCCCATTCCCCTGGGTTTTCCACCCCCTACTGCACCCTCACTCACACACTCGAACAAATTGTATCTGCTTACCGAGAGCACGAGAAATTAATTTACGAGGTGAAACTTATTTGCGAAACCCTTTTTGCGCTCTAACGGTTAAGGGGGGTGGTGAATGGTGAAGGGGCGGCAGTCCATTGAAGCGTTTAAATTGCTGTCAACAAAAGGCAAACAAATAAATAAAAGCCAACATCCAAGGGCGGCGAAGGGGGAGTGGGCGTCCAGTAAAGTGACAAAGTGGGCGGACCGCACAACAAATATGTCTACAAATGGACGACAACGGAGGGATGTGGGCAGGGACATACAAGGAATACAAGGAGATCCGGGCTAAATTAACGGATGGAAAGGGGGTGCCGCCGAAAGGAAGACCCTCAAATGACCCAAAACAGCCAAGACGAAACGTGCGCCAAGTGGAATGATTAACACATTCTGAATAGAGGGAGTCTACAGAGAAAGCAAAACGTTTTCAATGTTATTCTTTTTTCTAAAGATTTAAATGTTGTTATATTTTTAAGTTTATATTTAACTTTTAAATTTTATTATTCTTTATAAAGACTTACATTTGGTATATTTTTAAGTTTATATTTAAGTTTTAAATGGTGTTCTTTTTATAAAGATTTAAATGTTGTTATATTTTTAAGTTTAAAATTGTATTCCTTTTTATAAAGATTTAATTGTTGTCATATTTTTAAGTTTAAATTTAAGTTATAATTGTTTTTAATAAAAATTTAAATTATGTTATATTTTTAAGTTTATATTTAAGTTTTAAATTGTATTCTTTTTTATAAAGATTTAAATGTTTTTATATATTTAAAGTTTCAAATATTTTATTTAACAAGTAAACTAATTTTTTTAAGCCTTTAAAATATTGTAAATGAAATGTATACATTGAATTTCGGAATAAAAATATCTCATTTAAATTGAATAAAAACAGGGACCGTAACTGTTATGAGTTTTATTTTAAAAATCACACTTTAACACTTATTTTCGGATTTATATGTAAAACTCAAGGCATAACTGTTATTTGCTGAGTTTTATAATAAAAGTTGACAAGTAACACTTATTTTTTGAGTTTTATTTTTCGATTGACAGATAACACTTATTTTTGAGTTTTATAATAAAAGTTGAAAAATAACACTTATTCCTTGAGTTTTATTATTTCGATCAAAAATAAAACTCAAACTTCTTTTGCGGCTTTTCTTGGGTAGATTAAAATAAACTTAGTAAGTGGTTTAACAAAATTCTTCTTCGACAATTTTTTAAAATTATTTTTAAGTCGTTACGACCACGGCTATATTATAAAACAAGAGAGAACGCTATAGTCGGGTTGGTGTCCCGACTATCTAATACCCGTCACTCGGCTAAAGATGCGAGGGAGATGGAGATATAAACTTTGATCAGCTATAACTTGTTAACGAATGGTCCGATTTAAAAAATTTCGATAGGTATTGATAAGCACAACAAAACTGCATTTTTACATTTCCGAAATATTTAAATTTTTAAAATCGTATATAAGCTATTCTGGGCGTTAGAGGGGGAGTGGCACCTTCTGGAAATAAACTTCAAAAACCGCGAATTCTTAGGAACGAGAGGATTTATTTGTGTGGATCATACATAACTTAACTAAAGAAACCTAATGATATATTCTATATTGATTTTTCAAAAACCGCGAATTCTTTAGAACAAGAGAATATGTTTTTGTAGATCATACATTTGTAATATTTAAAGACCACACGACGCATGGGCGGAAGAATTTGAAACAAATTTCAATATATCGTATTATTATTTAATTATAATTAATAATAATAATAATTAATAAATAATTATTTATCATACATTGTTTGTGGTATGGTATAAAATAATTAATAGCCGTGGTCGTAACGACTTAAAAATAATCCTAAAAAATTGTCGAATAAGAATTTTGTTGAACCCATTACCAATTTTATTTTAATCTACCCGAGAAGAGCCACAAAAGAAGTTTAAGTTTTATTTTTGAGTTTTATAATAAAACTCAAGGAATAAGTGTTATTTTTCAACTTTTATTATAAAACTCAAAAATAAGTGTTATCTGTCAATCGAAAAATAAAACTCAAAAAATAACTGTTATTTGTTGAGCTTTATTATAAAAGTTGAAAAATAACAGTTATTCTTTAAGTTTTATTATAAAACTCAAAAAATAAAAATCATTGCGGATATGTAAACTACAATGGCTAACAAAAATATTGGTGTATTTAAAATTTTTTTTGGACTCTTCTAAGTGCATGATTTTTTTGTAAGAAAAATGAAAAATAACAGTTATTTTCGGTCCCTGAATAAAAACATACATATTTCTGTTTTTATTTGAAATAAATTATTTCCTTATTAAATATTTGTAGAAATTTTTCTGTGTGCAGGGTAAAATATTTGTGGTAGTGGCCACAGCCAAGATCTCTGGGATGGGCGTGGCTGAGCTGGTTAAGATAACACGCAGAATATGCAAGCTTCTAACCGCAGAAAGCGACAGGCTTTAATTACAATCTCGTCAACGGGGGGTGGGAAAATCCCCGCCCGCCCAAGGTCAATGGGAAATCTGTGAGTGGCATCAATCGGGGGCACTCTGAATGCGCTCAGCTACTCCTCCTCAGCTCCTTCTCCTTCTGACCGACAAACGTGGCAGGCACTCAAATGGCATATAAGCAGGAAAGGATTCGGAGCGAAGGATATTCGGAAGACGATTGAGGGGCGGGAATGGAAAACACGAGCCGGACACGCAAAGAAACGGTAGCCAAGGTGGCCCAAGAGGAAAGGATAAGCTGAATATATGCATTGAAGTACCTGAAGTATGCTGAAATACTCTTTGGGGAGGGGAGTCTTATGATTGCTAAGTAATCACCATTTTAAACAGACTAAATTATTATATTTTGTATATCATATTCATAGTTTAATAGATGGAAATTTTATATAATTTACTTACAAATATATTTTTTAATTAACTGCTTTTACAAAGTTTCTTATTTTATTTTATTTTTATTAAAAAAAATGTTATATTATTTATTTTTATATAACTTTTTTAATTAACAGCCCTTAAAGGGATTTTTTTATTTATTTATATGTTTATTTGAATAGCGTTTATAAATTATTTTTTATATTACACTAGTTTACAAAATAATATTCTTGGTGTGCTCCCCAGCAATTGATGGCAAATTCTGTTAGTGTTGGACCCCTAGATCGCGAAAATAGCATTAATTTTTTTTTCGATGGCACAGTTTTTTTTTAAAGATTTTTTAAAGTTCGAAATGTTAAATTTCGGACTTTTTTCGAACTTCTTCTTATATCTCGGCAGATATCCACCCGATTGGGCCAGTTTTAGTTTTATTTTAAAGTCAATAGATCAAAGCTCAACTTTGCCATACAGATCAATATGATTGGATAAGTAATGGCAGCGTAGAACAAAGATGAAAAATGTGTTTTTTGGTCGACTGTAAGTCGGCTGTATATATCGTAAAAACTCGAAATAAATCCGTTGAAAAATCATAATGGGTACAAACTTAAAGTTTACATCCTACCGAATAAAACATGCCGGATATGGCCCAAATCCAAGGAAAACTGGATTTATGGTGGATTTTTAAAGTTCGGATTTTTCCACTTTTTTCGATTGACAAAGTCCAAATTTAAGATTTATCATAGGCGGCGACATGTAAACAAAAATGAGTGGTGATGGCAGCCGGGTCAAAAAATAGCTAAATCAGATATTTAAAAGCTAGAAATTTATAAAAATGAATTTAATTTTTAAAAATTCTTTAAAAAATATTAAAATTCTTGCGTTATGACTGAGAGTATTTTTAATAAGTAATATCCATCTGGACAATTCATTCTTAACAAGAAAGGAAGCTAGCTTCGGCCAGCCGAAGCTTATATACCCTTGCAGATCATTCCTATTAATCACTAATTTTCCGATCGTTCCTATGGCAGCTATATGATATAGTCGTCCGATTTTGAAAAAATTTTATTCGAAATTCAGAATTAGATTAAAAATGGCATTTCCAAAAGAAGGAGGTTCTAGGTTCAAAAACACCCAAGATATAATTTTTTTACATTTTTTTTCCCCGATTATTCCTATGGGAGCTATATGATATAGTTGTCCGATCCGGCTCGTTCCGACTTATATACTACCTGCAATAGATATAAGACTTTTGGGAAAGTTTTAGCCCGATAGCTTTAAAACTGAGAGACTAGTTTGCGTAGAAACAGACGGACGGACAGACGGACGGACAGACGGACGGACAGACGGACAGACGGACAGACGGACAGACGGACATGGCTAGATCGACTCGTCTAGTCATGCTGATCAAGAATATATATACTTTATGGGGTCTGAAACGTCTCCTTCACTGCGTTGCAAACTTCTGACTGAAATCATAATACCCTCTGCAAGGGTATAAAAAGTAGCTAACCTTAACTTTACAAAAGCAGAGGAAATATCGATTTATCACCTCACTATCAAAGGGTCGAAATTTATTATTCATAATAAATTTACCACACACATTGCAAAAAGTGTTTGGACCATTTAAACAAGTGTATTCTTTTATCTTGTTCATTATTTTCTTATTTTTTTCTCTAATACGTACTCTTTTTTTCGTTTTTGATAAGGCAGTACTTATTAAAAAGAGCATAATTATTTATATTATTTAAATTTGTTTCAGGAACTGAATATGCTGGCCAAACTTCCCTTAAAGTCAAAGTACTCCTCTTTTGCACGAAAATGGCCAACATGTGGCAAGGCCATCGCAGGTGGGCGGTGGGTGGATTTTCTCTTACTTTTTTTGGTGTTTTCGGCCAAGGACCCGGCAATCGGGTTAACCGGCGACTATAAATAGACGGGCAACGGGCATCCTGCATGCAAATGGCCAGCCAAAATCCAAAAAAGAAAAGGCGAGCGCTAAAAACGGACTGGCACTCATCAATAATGCATTTCGCATTGGAGCAGATACCAGATACCAGAAACCAGATTGAGATACAAAACCAGATGGCGATTGGAGATTGCAGATGGCGAAAGGAAGGCTGACATTGATATGTCAACTAATCCGACGGCACTTTCGCTATCGACCTGAGGTCACCGCGCCACTTTTCACCTCCCCCAGCTGCCTTCCTCCAGCTTTTCCGACTGCCGGCAGGACATAATCGCTTGTTGATCCTTTATAAATACCAGCCAGGGGACAGCAGCTGGCGCCACATCCTGCGGAAAGTGAGTGACTCGGGTGACATAATCAAATCAATAATTTATGGGTCCACTTCGCTGTAAGCGGATTTACATTGGCCAACACTTGGCCGGGCTCCCTGGGGGATCAGGAAACTTTTTGGGCTGAAAGGAATCAGCAACTGATATCAATTAGGTGGAAAGTGATAAGTTGTTTGTTTGTCTATTTGCCTAACTTTTGACTGGTTCTTTTGGGAAGGGGGATTTTGGCAAAGGGAGAACTTAAGAGCTAAGTGCGCACACTCTGTTCAACTGTGGATGATGATACGAGTACCAGAAAAGGATAACAGCAGCTGTTACTGTGAGGGGAAATAATTGCAAAGCAAACAAAAGACAAGGAAATGCGGGATGAAAGCGAAAAATCATTTGTCCATCATCCAAAAAGGCAGCGGAAAAGCAGAGGAAAAGCAGCGCAGTGGCAGAGCAGTCAAGAAAAGTCGCCAGTCTGCCAAAGAAAATGGTATAGGGGCTTAATATTGGTAATGCTTACGAATAACATTACGCAGATATTATGCAGCAAGCACCCTGTTTTGGCCATTATGCGATTTGACTAATTTGGCGCCTTTTCAGAGCACTTTTTTTGGTCCTTTTTCGTCCTTCTGAAGAGGAGATTCCTTTTTCTCTGGAGGGCAGAGCCACCGTTATGATTACAATGACCCCCATGATCCCGACCAGCAGTCGCGTGTCATCGCAGACCCTCTTCCCTGCCACACACACATCCTCCGCCTTTTGTCCTTTGAACAGTTGGCAAATGCTTAGCGGTAAATTTTGGTCCTGTGGTTGAGGAACTGCAGACTCCTGGCTGCCGGCTCCTGGCAGTGGTTGCTATCTCCTCCTTTTGCAGATAGGCCCGCAGTTTAAAGTTCCTCTATCCCCAACCCAAAACCCATTCCTCTGATATGCCAACGTTTTCCAACGGACCCTGTTGACGGCACATTCAAATATCCACAACAGATGCCGTGACACATGCCAGTCCCCCCCTTCATCCCTTTCCCCCCCTTCTAACCCCCCTTTTGAGGGCCCGGGACAATGCGGCGTATGATTATTTGACTGCTAATGTGAGGGAAGTCGTCGCTTTTCGGCTGGTTTGTGGTCTTGGTTAGTTCTTTGTGTTCGCTGTGTGGCTGCCACAGCTTTTTTGGGGCCAGCCTGCCTGCCTGGCTTAAAGTTAAAATGCTGGCCTGGCAAAGGTTTGTACATAGGTAACAGCTGCTGACGAATGGCCAACAGGAAGTTGACCAATTGAGAGCGCTGCAATCAGAGTTTAGATTTTTTAGACGCTTGAAATAAAAGGAAATCAATTTAAAGGGAAGCTTTGCTTTTTACGAAACTCCGATTTAAATTTAACCCACTCAACTATCCCTTGTAATAAACTAACTTTTCTAAACCGATCTGCCACAAATGCCTGGGTAGACAATTGAATTCATCATACGCCACGTTGGCCGCAACCTTTTCGCACGGCTGCCGGGGGGCATGCTACGTATGTGGGCCAAAACACACACAATGCATGCCGCAAATACCAGCAGAATGCCCCGGGGGTACAGTAAATATTCTGTAAAAAATAAATATAATCAAGAAACTCCACAAATGTTGAAAGAACTCTAAATATTTAGAAGATTTTAAAGATTTGTAAAAATAATTTAAAATATTATATACATAATATTAAAATTTTTAAGTTTATCGAATCCTTACTGTAATTTAATTTGGTTCGCTGAGATATTTTAAATGGATTTCCCGTTTCCATTAGCGAGTAACTACTACCGATTCATATATGTATTTATTTTAGCGATTTATCGTTGAAAATGTTTTGTTCTGCTTATTGAAATTCAAAAGGGATAAACGGAGGCTGCCCCTTCTTTTCCATTTCCTTTTCCCCACCACCCCTTCACCACCCCCTTGGCCTTTGGCATAACTACAAATAAGTAGTTGGGTGAGTGGAAAGTAGCAGAAGCGACCGAGTTGCCGCCGGGCAAAGCAAATATAGTACCAACAAATACCAGCCAGCAAAAGCCAACAGCCGACACTTGGCCAGAACTTAGTGCTGCCGATGCACGAGGCGAAAATATAATTTAATATTTAATGGAAACTGAACTAAAAACTATACGTTAAATATAAAAATTAACAAACATTGAAAAAAGTTATCGTAAATGTTAAAAAAACATAGCTAAAAGCACGGAAATGCTAATTTAATCTAATTTACTAAATTTTGTAATAACATAATATATTTTTTAATCAAATTTACATAAAATTGTTATAATATAACAAAATATAATTTTAATCTAATTTACTAAAAATTTTAATAATATAACAAATTATAATTTTAATCTAATTTACTAAATATTTTAATAATATAACCAATTATACTTTTAATCAAAATTAAATTTTTTAAAAATGTTAAATTTGTAATGATTAAAAGTTCGATAAATCTGAAATTATTAAATGGTATGTTAAAAATGAATCCATGGATTATAAATCTACCAATAAATCTTCAATATGTCTTGTTTGTGAGTCTGTCTAAATCTGAAATATGCCTTCTTTATGAACATTATTGAAATGTTCGATTACATGTTTTTTCTTCAGTGCACCTACTTCTTTTGCTTCCATTACTACTTTTGATTTTGCTGCTGGTGCTGCTGTGTGGTTGTTGCTGCCCTGCAGCGACCGCAACGCCTCCTGCCGCAACTTTTGCTGCCACACTATAAATATAACATTAATTTTTATGTTTTCATATTTAGCAACGCTTCGCTGGGCACACACAGACACGCGCACACATACAAACGCCCCGAAGCAGTCGCAGCCATAAAGATATGGCCATTGAATGACGTTTATGAGCGATAGCGCTGACGTCGCTGCTGCGCAACATTCGCTGTTAGCCGGTTAACAGTGGGTTAACAGTGGTTTAACAGGGTTTTTCCAGCAGCATCCACAGCCGTTTTGTTGCTGGGAAAATCCTCTGCTAATGCGCCGCGGTCGCTGCGACTGCGACGCCGACAGAGGCAGAGGCAGCTGCGTCGGCGACTTCTATTGTCATTTGCCACATGTGAAATTTACCGTTACTTCTTCGCTCATTCATTCGCTGTTTACATTCCGATTCGAAGACTTTTCCCAATCGGGCGCGACTTTCGAAAACATTTTCGATTTGAATTTAAATTACTGCCGCGCTATTGTCTCGCTGTATTGTTGTTGATATCTGATATATAAGATCATTAAAATCTAAAGAGTCTTTATTGAATTGGGATCATGTGTTGTGTTGAGTGAATAACGAAAAACTATCTAACAAAAATTGATGCGGTAAAAATGATGAAATACTAAAAATTCAAACAAAAATGTTATGATTTAATTCAAATCTGTGTAAATTAGAAAATTTCAGAAAAATAATAACAATAATACTTTTAAAATATTTTTAAATTTAAAATAAATTTGAAATAGGTTCTACCAATAAAAGCAGAGAACCAAAAGCTTTTGAAAAATTAATTAAATGAAAAAAAAATACAAGAATGAACTACAAAAAATTACAAAACTTTTCCTCTTTTTTTAATCCATTTGACGTAGCTTTCAGCAAACACACTGCAGTATGTTAATTACCTAAATATGGTAATAGAAAATTAAAACAACGCATTGTGGGGTGATGTTAATGGAAATGGTGAAAACACAGACATTTTGACTATTGGAAAACTTACGTGGAACTTTCAGAATCGCGACGACAGTCGAGTGGATCGGTATTAAAAAGTGCTTACAGAAAAACTAAAGAAGATACAATCAATGATATAAAATTAACCATTAAGGACCAACACTAATGTTTCGCCACGCAACTAAAATAACAAATAAACTTGAAGTTATAAGTGCAAATCAGTGCAAATAATAACAAAGAATTCTCATTAAAAGAGATACAAAGTACAAACAGACCTACCCCAAAAGGGTGAATTCTCCAGAAATCCATTAAAAGTAGACCAAAACGAGACATTTTCCGTAATAACACTAGAAACTTTGGTCATGTAATTCCCTACTGCGTTGTAACTGCCTGATGATCGAAGTGTTGAAGGGTATATGGAATTTATAAAGACTGACATTTGATAAAGTCATAAGTCAGAATTTCCGCTTCGAAATTACTCGATCAATTCTCTGCCTGAATTAATTTTTGTTTTTATGTGACTACGGTCAAACTTGCTTAAGTTGAACTACTCAATTCCTTGTATTTTCTTATGATTTTTTTTATTTAATACTCAGATCTTTCAAAGAAAATAATTTAATAAAATTTATTATTAAATTCCAAAGTATTTTTTTTAGATTAGTTTTTTGTTATATAGTATATTATAGCCAAGTAACTTTGCTTTCGGCATCCGAAAATAGCGATTACAGTCAGCCCACTCAGAGATTAAAGAGTGCCGATCATTATCTGGCCCAGCGATAGATAGATGAGCAGGGCCCTTCACGCCTGCCAAAACCACAAAAGTCACGAATGCATATATATACCGAAATATATATCTGTTTTCCTAAACTCACACTCGACAAAACTTGAACACACGACACGATGGCGATAAAATGCAGTGTCAATTGAAGTGCTTGATTAGGCGATTTGCGAGCGATTCGCCAGCGATTTCGAACAACGCCTGCAATTAGAAACGGCGGCGCACTGCGAAAGTAAATGGATGGAATGACAGGGGAGGTGGTTTTCCAAGGGGGGGGGGTCTGTCATCCGCAAGCATCGCTGCTGGGGTGGTGCTTGAAAAATGATTTACACGCGTAAATCATAAATTATGCCCATTTCAAGTGGTCCTCCGTGCCGGATAGCAGAATCCATGACAAATGCAGATGAGTGACGCCCATGCAATGCCAAATGCCGATGCGATTGCAGTGATTCTGATTCTGAGTTTGATTGAGATTTTGATTGGTATGATGCTAGTGGCCCCGATGATTGTTATGAAGATGACGCATTTTAGCACTGACCCAAACTGAACCCATTGTCCGCTGGCTGAGATTTTTGCCCCTTATCAGTCATCGACGTCATTCAACTCTAGCCAATCCAAAGCAAGCCAATCCACTAGACTCCCTTTCAATTTCGAATTTCACACCACTTTCAATCACACACCTGGTTTGATTGAAAGCGACGAAGGTACCCACACACTTTCAATGCTAATGAGCTGCGATTCCATCGTTTAACCGCCGCCAAAAGGCAATTCAGTTCGCATCGGTCTTCGCTGGGCATCGCACCGTGAAACCTTCCGGGTCTTCAAGCAGTAACAATAAATCAGCAATCCACCTATTGACACCTGGATATAGTTTCTGAGTTTCTGAGTGCCCATGCAGAACGTCACGATTGTCGTACGATTATCGCACCACCATTCCCACGTCCGGTTGTCCAGCCTAATTAAAAAATATCGTTTTTTGCGCACTGATAAACGGGCGGTGGCTACGCAAAAAAAAAAGGAAGTCTAGATAAAGTCTGAGAAACCCATATATTTCGGCAGTACGATGCATAAAAGTGATCTCTGTGTGCTGATTGTGATCTCCTTGGCGTTGTCCTTTCAATCAGGTTGGTACTGTACTTTAAGTCCCAAAATTGATCAAAAAAACCTTTCTCCCAATCTGCAACACTCCAAAACCTATTAATAATTGCACTTTAAAATCAAATTAAATAATTGCTTGCACAATTACATATCCCTTATTTGCAATTACCTTTTCAAAGGGCTCATATAACCAAAGTTGAAAGACAAACAAGTCACCACTTGAACCCTTCTTTTGCTTCCTCGCGGTTATTTACCCACTTGGAGTACAAAAAAGCATAGAGTATTTTTATTAGTTAAAGTGGATTCTTGCCATTACGACAAGATAATTATCAATATTCACTCCACATATTTCCCAGAATTTTGTCTAGTTGTAAAATAAATCGCAATAGTTCAAAAGAAGTGAGATAGGGTTTCCATAAAAACAAAACATTTTAAACTAAGCCAAAACAATAATAAGATAAATGTAATTAAGGTCTAAAAGGCTTTTTGTATGCTTTTGTTTTAATAGAAGTATTTATTTAGAAATATATTTAGTTAGTAAAATTCAGTTTTTCATTCAAAATGATTTTTTCTCCTTAGTTTTAGTTGGTAAAATATCGTCTTCCGATCTCAACAAATCTTATATCAAAAACCTCTTAAAATTTTGGGTTTCTGAAATATTAAAAGGGGAAAAAAATATATCTTTTTATTAAAAATATATTTAGTAAATTTATTTCTTTTAGTTTTAGTTTGTAAAATATCCACATTCTCAACAAATCTTATTTAAAAAACAAGTTAAAGTTGTGGATTTCTGGAATAATAAGTATTAAATCTTCTATCTAGACCTGTAGAATATATAGAATAGAATCTATACAAGAGATCACCAATCAATTCCTTAGCCGAACCCATCCATTCACACCAAAAATACGCTCCATTGATCACTGATCAACAGGTTTGTCTTAAGAGCACCTTTCGAAAGATCTGCTGAAAACTTAAGAGCAGTTAAAGACAGCATCGCTGGGATCGCAGAGAGCCCCAATCTCTTTATATATAGTAAAGTATCTCTTCGACGGGGTCTCGTCTGTTCGGTTTCTTGTCAGTTTGATAAGGCCACCTTGAGGCGGTGCAAAAACGAACACAATCGCAAAAGGCAGCCGCTCTCAGCTCTTGAATCAAAATCGCTGCCAATTCGCTTAAATTTGCGGGCAAATTCTCAAAACGAATTCAGTTGAAAAAGGCGCGTTGTGCGAACCGGGCATCAACCATTTTTTAGCGGTTTATTTTCAACAGAAAAAAATCAAATAAAACCAAAAAATAAATAAAAAACTTACCAAACAAACCTCATGTAATTGAAACATTCAAACGTAAACGTAATGATCTTTTAACTAAATTTGGAAAGACGCGTTTAGCACGTGCCGCACATTCGCAGACACCTTGAGAATACCGCAAAAAATAAATCAAAATAAAAATAAAGGCAATACTGATAAGAACGTATTTATCAGAGCGAGTGAACGCGTGCTAGCTGAAAAAAAATAAATATCCGCGAAAACAATATTTAATTAATTAACTCGCGCGATCAAGGGGGCGTGGCATTCCGCTCAACAAAAATGTTAATTCAACTTCAGTTTTATTTATTGTCAACGTCAACAGAAATGCCTCTGCTTCTTCGTACACGAAAAACAATCTGTTGATTTTCAGACTGAAATTATAAAAATAATATATAATATTTAATTTTTCATTTATATATATAATATTTTTTTTTAAATAAATATAATGGTTTTTTCTAGTATTTATTTTCTTTAATAGTGATGAATATCAAATGAATTTTCGGTGTATTTTTGTGCGTTTCACATTTCGCTCTCTTCGCATTTTTCGGTGAATTTGTTTTTGCCTGATATTTTTGCTTAATTTTTCTTTTGGGACTTTTCGGCTTTTTTATTTTTTTTTTTTTCGGCTACGTCGCGTTTTTGTGTGTCGCACGATTTTTAACCAGTTTCTTCGGTCTTCTCAGCCCAAAATAAGAAATGAGAAGAGAGCCGAAAAAAAGAGAATTGGCCCGATCAGATAGTCTGTTTATTTTTCTTTTCTTGGCTGTCGCGGCGATTTTTCAATGTTTTTGCGTTGATTCTTGCGTTTATTTTTACGTTGACGCTGGCTCTTTTGGCCATTTCTCTGATTAGATAATCTCTAGCGAAGATCCCACGCTTCCTGCTTAGATAATCTAACAGTCAGGGTCACCAAAAATCACCCCATTTCTCACCATCCCTTTTTTACAAATACAGCGCAAATACTTTGTAAGATCAAAGGAAAGAAAAGTGTGAAAACCAAAGTAAAGAACACAAAAAACAGAAGAGTAAAATACCATACCATGGCCATAGAGTCACGCTCTACGGGCACTGCAAGTGATACCACAAAACCCGCCATAAAATCAACAACAACAACAACAACAACAAGTTCAAAATCTCCAGTGACATTCGGTAATCTCAGCGAGAAGCTGTTCCGATGCGCATGCGCCAATTTCAATCTACTGCTACTGACTTTGATTCTCGGCTTTGGCAAATGCTGCACTGCCACGCCCACCCCGTTCAGTACGCCCTCCACGGACACGCCCACCTCTGCAGTTAGCCCACATAATCCCCAAACACTGGAGGAGGGCGGATCTCTGAGCAAACTGATCGATGGCAAGGCCTTCATCAACATGGGCTTCAAGTTCCTCAACGTTTCCGGAAAGATTGGCACACCGCTCGGCATAGGTGAGATCCCAAGAACTCAAGAGATTGTGAGAGATGCAATTGAAAAACCCCAAAGAAAATATCTAGAAAACCAGAAATCTTCTCTTTCTGGAGGGGGGTTGGGGGAACTGAAAGTGTGCTAATTTTAGAACACAGACGACGGCGAGGTTGAAGTGGAAATTGGAGTTTGGATACCCT
Organism: Drosophila prostipennis; assembly: GCA_037075205.1. Lineage (NCBI taxonomy): Eukaryota > Metazoa > Arthropoda > Insecta > Diptera > Drosophilidae > Drosophila > Drosophila prostipennis. The sequence goes on from JBAMCJ010000413.1 coordinate 1,889,658, forward strand.
GGTAGGGGGTATATAGTATATATACTATATACATATATTTGCCATTTAAATTTTATTTCTGCAGATCAAAGCTAAATATTTAAGTGCTATATCGCGGTCAAATCGATATGCGCATGGTAAATTTCTGGCAAATCGTTTTTACACATTCGAACTGGCCTGTTGTTTACATTTCGAGCATATTAAGTCCAAATTGATATACCATAACGTAAAATCGATCATCGTTTCATATCAAGTTTTTGTATATCATTTAATAATTTTAGAACTGAACCCAAATTATAAATATAGTAATTATTATAGGTAAAACATGACTAATATTTATACTAGAGGTCTTTTTTGTTTATCTTGTATAGTAATCTATAACTTCTTCATATAAACTGCGTTGTAGAAAAGCTAAGAATCCTTCTAACTTAAATGAGTACTTAGCGCACTGAATTTAAACCACGTGTAGTGGATTTACTACCTAATCGTTAAAAACCCTATCGGCAAGAAGTATAAACAATGAAATTAAATAATGTTGATAAGAAATTTAATAATTAATTTTCCATTCTGCTTATGCAAAAAGTACCCTCGTAATTCCAAACATAAAAAACTTCAAGCTCTTTAAAGGCAAAATAAACAAAGCTGACGTAGACGAGTCAATAATAAGATTAATAATATATGGTCTTTCAATGCGGTTATTTAATATTGCATTTCATCACCGGTGATTTATAATCCGCACAATCTTTCCATCAAGGGTATCATCTAAGTGGCGAGTCATTCGCTTCACACATCGTGCACTTGAAATGGGTTCAGTTAAAAAGATACAGATACAGACAGAGATACAGATACAAAAGTGCACTTGCCACTTGTTGCACACACAAACACATCGCCCGTTACCGTGGTACCGAAATAGTCGAAAATTGTTTATCAACTTCCGCATTGATTTCCGCCTGGCTGACCACCGTGTATCCACCATATCTTCTAATGGTTTCGAGATAATAGAAGCTTTTCGTGACGTTTTCCGTGGCACGGGGCATTCCAATCGTAAATCTAACTTTAAATCTAGCCACCTGCTTTGGCTAATAGGGATTTGCGTTTAGTGTTAGCCCTGAACTGGGGATTATCTTATCGGTCAGTTTTACGATTTGTTTTTATGCATTTTTCGACCGCCGGGATTTCGCGATTCGGCGACAAGTGGCCAATCACAAGGGCAGTCAGACAATAGAAATTCCCTTCCATAAATCAAAAATTAATGGACTGATAGTGCAACGAGCTAGGAATTGTTAAATTAAGTCATTCAAATGATCTTCAAATGGTATTGATTATAAAATATTATGATTTATAATTGAGTTGTTATAAAAAGCAGGGAAAATTATTTATAGACATATACATTTAGATATTTTTAAACCATTAAATCTTTTTTAAGCACTTTGCATTTTCAGCAATCAATCAATTAAAGCCAAAAAAAAGTCCTATGGCTAAAAATGTCCCATTTACTTGCAATTTTGTACTTTGCTCTCGGGAATCTTGGACTTTGCTCAATATAAATTAAATTGTTGACTGAAAAGAACACACATTTTTTCTTAACCCGCTCACAAAAAACAAGGCGCATTTCTCGGATATTTTTAAGAGGAAATTGACGTAGTCCAGAAAATCTGCGATGTTGGCGATGTTAAATTTAAATATTTTTCGGGTCCTCAACATATTTTCTATACTAGGAAAATAAGCATAAATATAGACAGAGTCGAGCCCCTATTTCTCTATCGATTTGCGTTGTAACGCTGCCCATTATCTCTTTCCATCTCTCTGAGAGTCTTTTTCATGGGATTTTCCTCAGCTGATTTATTGCTAATTCCATTTGATTTTTCTCGCCTGAGAGTTGCTGTCAGATAAATTAACATATGCCTGATTTGATATGTGTGTTCTCGTATCTATGCTATATATGTGATGTTGCAAGGTCGCCGAAGAGAGACCGAACTTGATTTAATTTTTATTTGTGCGCCCCATTTCGCTTTACAATTTAATTTATTCGCCGTGCCAACGGCAAAAGCAACAGATTTCTCTAGCATATAAAACTAGTTTGTGCCAGAATCATCGATGGCAAACAATAACAATAACAAATTAATAGTGGGCGTGTGCTCATCTTACGTCGAGAATGTTGATGCAGTTTAATTGTTTTGTTTGCCTGTAGTAAACATGTTTTGATTGATTCAACAGTTCTGGCGAAATGGCTGATGCATCGTATGATGCACCCAATCAAAATCTCTCTATCGATCGCCTCACCCGTGGTTTTTATTTATTTATTAAATCCAATTCATTCAGCTAATTATCAGGTAATCCATTAACCTTGATCTTGACGCAATCGGGGCGCTGAGCTTATCAATGCTAAAGCATTCACAATTAAATTAGTATTAATTTGTTAAATCGGAAAAATGAAAATATATTACTGATTGCTGCTGCTATTTTTTACTGAAATATTCTTATCAACTTATGCTCATTTTTTCCCACAATTATGATTAATTCTGCGCTGACCATGAGATAACCGCTTATCTTGCATTTTTTTAATCGCAGTTTTTTTTGGTATAGCAAATAGAATCGTATGATGATGATGACAACGCGCAGTCTATGATTTTCGGGGGGCAAAGTGAAGTTTATTGGGTTAAGCCAACCGGATTGCTAGTGAACTTGTTTTCGCCCCAACGATTAACGAAATCATTAGATATGCTAAGCAGTTTGGCTTTCGATATTGTTTATTTATTCAAAGTTTGGTCGAACTTACCGACAGACAGTCTGCTGATATTGAACTGGTTTCTCGATCCGCGGGGTGTGTCCGCCTCATTACGGAAACTCTGTAACTGGTTCAATTAAGTTGGACGAACTGAGAAGTTTTAGAATGTGACAGGGAAACAATGGAAATTAATTGATGGCTGCCTGCAACGCTTGGGAAAAATATATAAATGGGTTAATTGATGGGTGAACAATACAAATCAATCCTCAAGGATGCTTCCTTGTATTTTATTTTGCTGCAGTTCTTTGCTTCAATTTATCTTGAATTCCTGCTCAAGACCCTTGTCAATTTCAATAAGTTATGCTGACTTATTTTCGACCATTTTCAGGGTCACAAAGTATAAATAACCGAATATTCTTAATTTTCCATTATCCTATTCTAGATCCTTGGGGCTAAAACCCAAGTTAATATTTATTTTTAGACTTTATTCACAGGGCAAAGAAACTCATTCATCGCCCCGCCTGACGTCATGTGTTTCACAGCTTGAATGAAATTCCCTCATCTTTTCTGCCCCATAAATATTTGCATGCATTTGCCGGAATTATTATATTTCGCCATTTTGTTGACTGTCATCGTGCATAATTGAAAACAATTCCCATTCCCGGCCAGCCAGAGCGGCGACTCGAAATCGCAATCGAAATTGAATTGATTTGACCTTATTGATTGACGGCCGGCAGTCGGAAATATCCCTTTGTTTATTTTGCCACACGCACTCCATATTGCAGCGAACTTCAATTACAACAATTAGCAAGTTTATGCATATGGAAATGGAAATGGAAATGTGAGTGCGTATGGAAATGGTTAAACATTGGGTCTATTGAAATATGCAAACGTGTGATGGATCGCCCGGAGGAGGCGGCGGCGGAGGTCATGTGAATGGGTCAAGCGAACAGCTGTCAACGGCAGGCGGGATGGAGAAACCCTTTTCAAAACGGTTCCACTTCAACTCTGCCCCCTCCTTTATTATCGCTTTTTCTGCCTCTCTGTTTGTTCAATGGCAATCTATTACATTCATTTTTTTATATGTCACATTTTGTTTTAGGTCTTTACAGAGAGCAAAATGCAATAATAGTTTAAATATGTAGAATATAAAATAAGGATAAAGAAAAATTAAGAGATGATAAAAAAATGTATCTCTAGGCATATATTAAACTTACTTTATAATTTTTTATTTTTAAGATATTAAATTTAAATATTTTTTTTATAAATGTAATATATGTTATAAGAATTATTTTTTTATCATCTCTATATTTTTCTTAATCATTATTGTATTTGTCACAGTAATTACTTTATCACTCTTACATTTTTAAGACATTAAATTTATATATTTCTTAAGGCATATACATTTATAAATATTTATTTAAATGTAATATATGTCTTAAAAATGTTTTTCTATCATCTCTATATTTTTCTTAATCATTATTGTATTTTTTTATAACAATCATTTCTCTCCGTGTAAGACTGTTGACATTCCTTGGGTTTTCTGCCCGTCTGATGGCTTGTTTTGTTTTCGAATATATGTGTATTGCATATTTTCAAGGGCTCCTATGGTTGGGAAATTTTTTGGGGGGAGTCGAGTCGGAAAAACTTTGTGATCCATTTTGTTTGAGGCTTTTCTGTTGATTAAAAGCTCCTCCACCCCTCCTCTCGTTTATCGTTTAGTATGCAAATTACTTGTCACACTCACACACATGCAGCAGGCGGATATATCTGTGTGTGTGTGTGTCTGCTGCTGATTGTTTTTGAAGTTTTTTAGCCCTAATCAATTTGAGCCTTTGTTATTTTTCCTTTAATGAGAAAAGTTTGCTCTGAGCTGAGAGCTGTGAGCCCGTAAGTCCGTGACTCGGAGTCGGTATAATTAGCTTTAAGCGTTTGTTTGCCCATCTAAATCAGGCTCTGTTTATGTTGCAGGGCAATCCCTGGAGGCCAAGTGCGATGAGAAGCAGTTCCAGTGCCACAGCGGCGACTGCATCCCCATTCGATTCGTTTGCGACGGCGATGCGGACTGCAAGGATCACAGCGATGAGCAGATTAAGGAGTGCAAATTTATAGGTGAGTTTTCTCTAATAGAGTTCTGCATTTATCGTGGGAATCCACACAACTTATTTTGAAATAGAATATAATTTATTATAAATATGGCATACAAACTATAATGAGTGTCATTAACTATTTATTTGTAATGAACAAAATAGTTTCAGCTAATTACTAAAGCCACAATGCTAATTTCTAATTTATTACTGCACTTATGTGCCAATTATTCATTCAAATTGCTTAGCAAATATTTTTATAAAATATTTTAAGAGATTAGGATACAAACAAAAATATTTTAATCTTTTTATATATGTTAGGATTAATTTTACATTGGTTAATAATTGATGCGAATCCTTAAATTATTAATGTGTTGTATAATTAATCCAAATAAATACATTTTATAAGTAGTTTGAGTTAGGGAAAATCGGAAGAATAAAATTGGGTAGGAATAAAAAAGTAGATTTTAATTGCATACTTTCAGGCCGTCGCCACAATGGCGTCCGCATAATTAGGCACGGTCATCAGTTGGTCATTTCATTTGTGGGTTTTCCTTTTGTTTGGATCAAACCTGAAAAGGCCGAGAATCGAAATGGAAACCGAAACTAGTTTGCAACATTTACGCATCGCAATTGTCGCTGGCTGCTGACCAAAAACTGTGCCATGGCATTCCCTCGCCGCGAGTATCTTTGTATCTTTGCCATTGCAATTGTAGCTGCAACGCACTTAGCATTTAGCATTTAGCTTTTGCTTTAGCTGACTGCAACATGCAGCTCGGTTGCATCAGCAATTTTTCGCTTTTCGCCGCTGTCTGGTCTCTCCCGCTTTATCATTTTGCGTCGCACGAGACTTTTGCGACTTATGGCGGCCCGATAGGATCGTAAAAGGAAACTATGTGAGGTCGTCTGCTCTGGTTGGGCTTTATCGCCCAACTTTAAGTAGTGCCAGACACCGAAAACTGAACACTGAACACTGAAAAACGCTGAAAAACTGAATTGAGTGCATCCCATTTTGGGATTCTTGCGGCGCACAATGCAATTGCTTTATGTAACTGTAGTCGCTGGAGGGAAATGAATTCCCCTGCAGTGAAATTGATAATGAGCAGGGCTACTGCTACTGATGATGATGGTATGGCATGCCGGTTGAACTTGGGGGAATTCGATAAGAGAGAGCGGGCTTGGATTTCCCAAAGAATGCTGACCGTAATTATGCTAAATGCTCATAAACGGAACTGCATTATCTTAGTCTATATATTATATGTATGTTACTGCGACATTACGATGCTTTTGTGGTGCAGCGTTAAGTGTGTCAAGGGGGTGGCATATTATTAGTAACAAAGTATTAATAAAATATAATTTATATTTATTTGATTTATAATTTCTTTTACAATTTTGATAAATAATTTAAATTTGTTTATTACCTACTTTTATAATTATTACTATTATAATTTATGAGTTCATTTCTTCTACATTTTTGATAATAATTAATATAAAGGTGTTTATGACCTACCTTTATAATTATTATTATAATAATCTTTTTTATATTACTTAGTTTCTCTAACATTTGTAATTTAAATTAATTTAAAGGTTTTTATTACTCACTTTTACAATTATTATTAAAAACAATTATTTTTATTACTCAATTCCTTCTAAATTTTTGATAATTAATTCAAATTATTATTCAAATAAATTATTTTTATTACCTAATTCCTTCTAAATTTGTAATTTGTACCTCACATGCGTCTCCTAATTATTTCCGAATTAATTTGATTTTTATAGATTTTTATGTCAATCCGTTCTGGGAGGAATTTGCTACTGACCATTTTTTATTGTTCTAATTATATTAGTTTAGATAATAATATTTATTTTCTTACTTAGGTACTATTTAATTTAAAAAATTTATAAAAAAAAAAGTAAAGAAATCAAATAAAGATAAATAATATGAAAAGGATATGCATCCTTTTTCTGATTCAGGATCCAATCACTCCCCATTCGCACTCACAACAAATCCGAGATTTACTCCAGTCTTTCACTCATTTCAAATGCACTCGGCCGCCGAGAATTCCACTCGACTCATGAGCCGCATTTTTGCACTCGACTCGCCGACTTTGGCAAGCTTTCGATTTCTCGGCTGCTGCGGAGGCTGCAAACAACTTTGGGCGGAATTGTTTTTAAGGATAGTCGCTCTGCAACCAAACACTCAGTTGGCGGCGAACCTCTCAACCAAACGGATGTTGACGCGAAAAAGTGCTGAAAGGACTGCCTTCTAGCTGAAGGGGAATTTGCATATATATAAACATCACAAAAAAATATATATATAAACTCAGAGAATCGTGTGGAAAGTGTGCCAAGTGTGTGAGTGTGTGCCAAAAGTAAAGCCGAGAAAGAATAAACAAATTACGCGAAAATATTTAAGGCTATTTAAGGTTGCCAAGATTCCTTTTTTATCTCTGACATGAAAATCCTGCGAGTCCCCCAAAAGGATATGGCCAAGGAAGTCTCCGTTTCTCGGCCAGACTTATCCCCAAAGTCAATCGGTGGCAGTTGATGGGGTTGACTTCCCCCCAAAACAGCCGCTCTGCTTGCCATTTATCATTTAGTTGAACATTAAATGAGTTTCCGCCATATTTCCCCTTCTGACCCCGGAAAATGGAATATCATGTTTACCATTTATGTAGTATAGTATTTTCTGTCTGCTCGTAATGAACTTGAAATGTGCTGCTCGAGGGCAGTTTTTGTTTGCGGAAATTATGCAATCAATTTGTGCAAGTTGCCTGGCCCTTGGCCCTTGGTCCTCTTGAATGTGTCACCAAAGGATGTTCCCTGTTTGTCAATCATAAAAGAGAGAGAATCTTGGCCAACACAAATACTCATTGCCTAATCTTCTGCAGCTCCCCAAAGGAAAAATAGTGAAAATCGCCCCTTAAGAACCACAAAATGGGTCGCATTTGGTGTTTGCTCTTCGTTGCCAGCTTGCTGCAAATTCAAAGGAGCCACAGTTTTCGCGCTCTGACCATAAACGGTATGCAAATAATTATGCTGATTATTTCGTTTGCCGCGTATTTAATGGAATAAAATACTAGCTGAGAGAACAATGCGATAAATAAAGTGAACCGTTTATTTATGGACATTTTGGAACAACAATAATCACGCAGATATTTCCGCAATATTTTGGTGGAAAATACAAATATGGGCAAAAATTAATTTATGCATATCATATATAATTTACGTGTATTTTTGTGAAATTGAGTACTGCATTATAAACAAACAGAGTAGAGCTTTAAAAATATAATGCATTTCAAAGTTAAATGCCCTTAAATTTAATTTTAGTTTAATATCCAAAAATATAGTAATAAATTTGGATTTACTAATTTTCGTTTTTATTACTTTTTAAATTTTTTAAAAATTATTCTACGTTTAATAACTATCATATTACTCACCAAAATACTTTCAGTATTACCCAGATTGTGTGCTAGACTATTTCCCAGAGCTTTTTCAAGTCTTAAGTACTCTTTTCAACTCTGTAGTGAAGCTATAATGTTCCTTTATCAGACCCAAAAGTAAACTAAAGAACACTCTGTTAAACGAGTCGAAGTTTCAGGGCGAAAGTTTTAACTATTATCAGGTCGAAAAGTTTTCGACACCTTTTAACTTAAATTAAACATGCCAAAATCCCAATCATCTGGATTTACAAAAATCCCCTGCTTCCCCATGGAGTTTTCCGCATTTTCCAGAGCCTGCAGCCCCGTGTCCTTTATGCAGGATTCAGGATTCAGGATTCCGGCTATGCCATCAGAACCTCGCATGCAACAGAATATTTTTGCAAGCGCCGCTTAACATTTGCATACAAATTGGTAGCGAGCAGAGAGCAGAGACTGAGCGGGAAAATACACGGAAACATCAACTGCCAAAGGCCAAAGTTTTTTAATCAACTGAAAAGCCGTTTAAACTTAGTTAAAAAAATAAATTATGCTGCAAAATGCGGCATGACATGGCGCAACTTTCATATTTTTATTTATTTTTGTCCTTTTTTTTTGGCAGGGATGCGCTGCATAAATTGCAATCATTGAAAGTTTCGCTCTGCCATGTCGGACATGATATAAAAACTGGTGTAATTTGATTTTTAATTGGCGACCGAGGCGACATCAAATTTTAATACGTCTGGATCGGCGAATATTACCAATATATGCATGTCCGTGGGGCACAATTCGCCAAAAAATAATGTCACATATTAGCAAAAACGAAACCCAAAAGGAAAAACAACATAAAACCGAATCGACAATCATTGAACCAAAAGCGGGAAAATGTTTTCCACCCCCTGCACTTGTTTTTCTTTTTCCCATATATTTTTATATATTTTATTCTCGCTCTCGGGTCACACATGTGGCCAATTTTTATTGTTCACTGAATGTGTATTTATATTTGCCTTTTTTGTTTTGCTTTTATTTTTTAACAAATATTGGCTCACATCAAAGTTTTGTTTCCCTGCACACTCACATTTTTTCATGCCACATTTCATTCGAATTCATAAAAAGTTTAGAAAAGTAATCATATAAAATGTTATTGATATGGCCAGCACACAGGCCTGACAAGCATAAAAATAAAAATTGATTAAAGTTTGATATTTTCTTTGGCGCTACCCAAGATTTGCATAATCAACAGCAATTTGCAATGGCCACAGGGCATTTTCCGATATCGTTTACACCAAAAATGTTTGGAATTCTATTTTATAGAGGCCGTAAAAATAGCTGAGAAATGCCCTTAAGAATTTGCCAAATGCCAGGGAAAAATTCCAACAACAATGTTAGGGCGAGGAAATTTTCTAATTGTCGGGAATATTTGCCAAAAAGTATGCAATAGAATTTTGTGACCCGCTTTTCCGGCAAAAAAGCTGCGTTTCATAGCAACAAGTCAGCGGATTTTAAAACCGACTAATCCGATTACAAGCCCTACACGTACCCTCTATATATCTATATCTGTGTATATATATAGCGTACAAAAGTGACACATTTTCCGCTGCCCCTTGGAGTGGCATTGAAAAGCCATTGCAGCGCTCTTTTTGTTTGTGTTTCTGCGGGGTTTTTCCTTTGCTCAGCACGTGCTCAAGTGCGTGTAAATAACTACATGTGTGTGTGTAAACTAAGCGGGGGAGTGGCCATACACATACTCATACCCATACTCATACTCATAAACACGCGCAAATATCCGAGTGGCCCCTATTTCCTCGGCTGTTTGTTTGGCTTTTGTTTTTGATACGGGTCGCCTGCAGAGTTCAAAGCCAGGCAAACATATAAGTGCGGTCAAAGTAAGACTGCTTTTACCAAACCAGAACTCTTCAGACTACAAATACTTTTTTATAACAATTATGCTCATTTTAATAGGCCAGAAAAGGGAAAAGAAGGTTTTTAATGGAAACATTAGTTTAAAATTATTCACTTATTTTCTTATTGAGCCTTAAGTAGAGATTTAACTTAAATTTGTAAGTTAGGGCTAAGACCTTTTCTTCTTTTAAGGTTAATCTTCCCATTAATATTAATAGGTCGTCCAAATCACTAATAGAATGTTAAGAAAAGAAAGACAGTCTTTGTAAGTTAATTTAAACGATAAAAAATTCATTTAAATTTTAATTATATATTTCTCTATTTATAAATCATATTAAGCCTTTAAGTATAGATTCTTTAGATGAGAAGATTTTTGTATATTTATTTAAATTATAGAAAATATAAGTTAAAGCTTAAAAATATATTTTTTAATTTACAATCCGTTTTAGAATTAAGGTATAGATTTAAGTATACAATTTTCTATCTCTTTTTAAAATCCCACAAAATGAACACTAAAAGGTTCTCTATTTTATCTTAAGTAACTAAAAGAAGCGCTAAATAAATCACTGCAACGCTCTCAAGTCTATTTATTCCTCTGCAACAAGAACTATAGCAACTATAGCCATGATTTAACCTGACTTTCCTCCCCATTTTCCAGAGGCCACCTGCTCGTCGGACCAATTCCGCTGCGGGAATGGCAATTGCATACCGAACAAATGGCGCTGCGATCAGGAGAGCGATTGTGCCGATGGCTCCGACGAGGCCAACGAGTTGTGCAGTAAGTATTTCGCCTCCTTTTTCGGGGAGAGAAAAGGGGAAAATCCAGGGGAATCCCGTAGCTAACCGACGACTATTTCGATTGTGTGTGTTTAGTGAACGCCTGTCCCAACAACGAGTTCAAATGCCAAACGGTCGACCAGTGCATTCCGCGTAGCTGGCTCTGCGATGGCAGCAACGATTGCCGCGACAAGTCGGATGAGGCGCACTGCAGTAAGCTCAAAAGCAGAAATACTACCACTACTACTACTTCATCGTCCTTGCAATCGATACAAAAGACCACCCACTGTGTGCCGTTTAATCGCTTTCACTAACCAACTGGCCGCATAACTCATACGCACCCTTAATGGAGTGGCGCTTGCATAATTTTCGCAACAATTTCACCCCCACCCCTCCTTGAGCTTAGAAGTTTAATCAAGTCATTGAGAGTGAGAGTCCTGTGGGGAGGGTATCCTGTATGTGTATTGCTCACTTGAGCGTGTGTGTGTGTTGGCGTGGTTGTATTGTGTACTCATTCCTGGCGGCCCTTGACAACAAGTATACGACGCGTTGTCGCTGGCGCCAACCGGCAACATCGCATGAATTTCGCTTAATGCCCGCCCACAGACAAGGGCTGCTGCCACAGGATACGGGGCTTAAGTACAGTCGAACTTCAGTAAAAAGAACCTGATTATTCTTTACAGGAAAGGTTTTTAAAATCACTAGACAGAAAAAAAAATTCGATTCGAATCAATTCTACCTTATTTCATATCAATGTGATATGATATAATATATGTCAAATTAATGATTTATATATATCAATTAAATATATATATCAAAAATATATCAATTAAATATATCATATTAAATAAAATTCCAAATTTAGTATTTTTTAAACAAATAATGCAAAATAAGGTAAACATAATCTTTTTTCATATCAAAATGATATGAATAACTTGATTTTTGATCTTTTGTCTATTTTTGTCCTGTGTAAGGTCTTAGACTTTAAAAACAAAAAAAAATCCCTAACTTTAGTAACCGAATATTTTACAACCCATTGAAGTTCGACTGTACTGAATAAGGGGTGTCAGAGCACAAAATAAGTTTGCTACTCTAGTGACATCGAACCCGAAGAACCCGAGACCCAAGGCCAATGGAATATTTTTGGCAATATTTTCTCCTTTTAGAGAGGCTACCAAGCGGGTTAAATGAATTTATTGTTATACATGGCGTATGCGTAATGCATTGAGAGCAATGATGACAGCTAAAACACGATGCTTCCTTTCTTCCGTTTCGCCCCCATTTTTTTAATAAATGCTGCAAATCGATATCGATATAGGAGCCCGCACCTGTTCGCCGGATGAATACGCCTGCAAGAGCGGCGAAGGGCAGTGTGTTCCTTTGGCCTGGATGTGCGACCAGAGCAAGGACTGCAGCGATGGCTCCGATGAGCACAACTGCAGTAAGAATAATCCATCAAAAATATATATTTGTTTTTATTTTTCTGTAGAGAAATTCTTATGTAATTTCTTTTAAAATATTTGAGACATTTTTTGCTTTCTTTACAAATTTATTTAAGAATACCTTTTATCTGTGAAAACATTCATCAGGGATTTTCTACCTCTCCTCAAGTGCAAATAATTTGCACTTCTTTCTCCTAAATGTAATTTCTTTAAAAACATTTTAAATATTTTTTTCTTTCCTTACAAATTTATTTAAAAATACCATTTATCTGTGAAAACATTCATCAGGGATTTTCTACCTCTCCTCAAGTGCAAATAATTTGCAGTTCTTTCTCATTTGTTTTTGGATTTCTTTGCCTACGCCAGCAGTTTAAATATACCCACCTATTTATTTACTTTTGATTCAACTTCAGTTCAGATAAATGGCTTGAGTTCCAGTTGAGCTTCCTCTGGGGTGTACAAATACTATTTAATTTTTGCTCGTCTGCAGCAGCATTCCGCAACCGAGTGGAGCTTCCATTCAGCCACTCAAACTAAACCTCATTGCTAACTTATTCCAACTATTGAGGCAACCGCACTTCATTTGGCTTTTGGTTTTCAGTTGCCTTGCAGTGGCAAGGATTCCCATTCCCATTCCGATGACCTCGAATGGCATCCCGGAGTGTGCGGATAATCATTTCTTTGCTGTATTTTAAACTTGGATATGGAAAAATAACTTTACAGTCTCGTATTTGATTTGTGAATGCTTATTTTCTTTGTTCGAAAGTTCAATTAAAAGGTTACGCATCATTTGAAAATCCATTTTGTTTATTTACTCATGCATTTCTGTATAAGATTATTTTCGTAGCAACACAGAAAAAGAATCGAAATGAAATAGGGTAATTTCTGCCTTATTTCATATCAATAAAAGCCGATTAATGTCAAATTACGATTCAAACATATCAACTTGATATTTTATTATTTCATAAAAGTTATGAATATACTATTTTAAAATACCAAATTTAGTATTTTTTGAACAAATACTATTCATTTCAAAATGATCTTAATAAAATGTTAAACTAACCTGCACATATTAATCTGATCTTATGTAATTTTTTTTTCTGTGAAATAGCAAACAATGTTTTTACATCACTTCACTTTATATTTTCCTACATTATTATTAAAACTCCAGCATATCTCAACCTTTACTCCATTTGAACCCCCACAAAGTAACCTCCTTTCACTTCATTTGGCTTTGGTTTCCATTGTCTGGACATTATTTGTTGCAACTCCCTTTTGTGTGCGAGGCAAGCCTAAATATTCTTGATAAATTCGCAGACCAGACCTGTCGCGCCGACGAGTTCACCTGCGGCAATGGGCGGTGCATCCAGAAGCGCTGGAAGTGCGACCACGACGACGACTGTGGCGACGGATCGGATGAGAAGGAGTGCCCCGTGGTGCCCTGCGACGCGGTGGCGGAGCACACCTGCACCAATGGAGCCTGCATCGCCAAGCGGTGGGTCTGCGACGGCGATCCGGACTGCTCCGATGGCTCCGATGAGCGGGTGAGTGAATAATGCCTGCCATAAATTTCCATTCCTTTTCTGGGGAAAAAGAGCTAACCCCCTTTTTTTGGGGCTCTCCTAAGCCACATGAATTATGGCCAAGTTGGGCATAACTCAGCGCCCTGCCAGCTTTGGCAGCTTTTGTTGTCAACGCATGGCACGCATAAAATTGCATTTTTGCATGCTTAGGGGGGTGCATAATTTCCCCTGTGTGTGTGGGGGGTGGGGGGTGATGGTGCATTCCCCCTTTGCATACTTTTCTGCTGCAAAAAGTTTCCCAAAACTGAGGGCAAGAAACTTTGTCCGCTTCCTCAGTCTAACCTTTATTTTTCACCTTGCCAACAAATTTTAACTTTTTTAAAATTAAGTTCATCTGGGATTTTCTGAAAAAATTTCAAAAATTCTTAGCAAGGAACTATTTATTAAAGGAATATTTTAAATTTTAAGTATACATTTAATAAAATTCTTGAATTTTGTCTATACAAACATTGTAGTAAATTGTAGTAACTGCAAAAAAATTATTTATCAAAGAACAAATTTAAAATTCAAATTAATATCAAGATAAAATTGGTATATTGTTTTAACATATTTTTATTTTTCACAATCATATAAATTTTTTTCTAAAATGTTATAATCTCACTATTGAGCCAGCCTTTGGTAAAATCGCTCGTTTGTTAAATTTAAAGTAGAGTTAAAACAATGATTTGCCATACGATTTCATCGTTTTAACTGTACTTTAAATTTAACAAACGGATATAAATATAGCAAATTTCTAGATTTAAAAGCAAATATTCTAAAAACAAGAACATTGTATGTACATTTCCAAAGACTGGCGATTTAAAGGCGAGATTTCTAAATTTTAAAAAGAAAGATTAATATGAGTTTAAAACAAAATACATTTTTGATAAATCTATAAAAATACTGTAACTTACTAATTTTTAAAACAAATTTATCAAGGGAACATTTTGAAAGGGTAGATTTTCTTTCGTTTATAATTTTTTTAAATTAAAATAAAAACTTTTCCTTAATTATAAATCCCTGTTTTCCTTTCTCCCCCTCCCTTGCAGTCTTGTGCGAATGTGACCAAGACCACCACTCCCTGCCTGGCGCACGAGTACCAGTGCAAGGATCGCATCACCTGCCTCCATCACAGCTGGCTCTGCGATGGCGACCGCGACTGTCCCGACGGCGACGACGAGCACACGGCCAACTGCAAGAACGTGACCTGCCGGGCGGATCAGTTCCAGTGCGGCGATCGCAGCTGCATTCCCGGCCATCTCACCTGCAACGGGGACAAGGATTGCGCCGATGGCAGCGACGAGCGGGATTGTGGATTGAGTTTGAGCCTGGGCGTTGCCCAGGGGGCCTGCAACACAACGAGTGAATTCGATTGCGGGGGAGGACAGTGCATTCCACTCTCGAAAGTCTGCGATAAGCGGAAGGATTGTCCGGATGGCGAGGATGAACCCACTGGCAAGTGTGGCATCAATGAATGTGCCTCGAAGAACGGCGGTTGCATGCACCAGTGCATCGATTTGAAGGTGGGCCACCACTGCCAGTGCCACGAGGGCTACACGTTGTCCGCGGACAAGAGAAACTGTCAGGACATCAACGAGTGCGATCTGCCGGGAAGATGCTCACAGATCTGCGTCAACGAGATAGGGGGATTCAAGTGCGAGTGCGAGGCGGGCTACATGAGGGACCCCAAGAATCACACGAGGTGCAAGGCCAGCGAAGGACATGCCTCCTTACTTCTAGCTAGACGTCATGATATTAGGAAGATAGCCCTCGATCACATGGAAATGACTTCGATAGTGAATAGCACAAAGGCGGCCACTGCCTTGGACTTTGTCTTCCGCACCGGGATGATCTTCTGGAGCGATGTGACGACGCAGAGCATCTACAAGGCGCCCATCGATGAGGGCAACGAGAAGACTGTGGTGCTGACCAAATCCTCGGTGACCTCCGATGGCCTGGCTGTGGATTGGATATACAATCATGTCTACTACACGGACACCCACAAGTGCACCATCGAACTGACCAATTTCGAGGGCAGCATGGGCAAGGTTTTGGTGGAGGACTCCTTGGACATTCCCCGCTCCATTGCCCTGGATCCCATCGAGGGCTGGATGTACTGGTCCGACTGGGGCGCCTCGCCGCGCATCGAAAGGGCGGGCATGGATGGAAGCCATCGCACCACCATCATTAGTTACGACGTCAAGTGGCCCAATGGCATCACCTTGGATCTGGTAAGAAAGCGCATCTACTGGGTGGATGGGAAACTGAATGTCATCTCGTCGGCCAACTACGATGGCTCGCAAAGGAGCCAGGTGCTCTACTCCGGCGAATACCTGCGGCATCCCTTCTCGATCACCACCTTCGAGGATTCGGTTTACTGGACCGACTGGGACAAGCAGGCCGTCTTCAAGGCCAACAAGTTCACGGGGGAGGATGTGGAGCCAGTCACAGCTATGCATATGGTGAGTTTAGTTCTATTATCAATTACTTATATTATGGGAATTTTCCATTATTTATAAAATATGGGCATTTCTAGGGTGCCGAAAACGACATTTTTCAACTTAATCTTTAAAATTAAGAGTGACGCATTTCTTTGGACTTTTTGTGAAAGAATTAAGATTATCTGTCCAGTCAGTTCCTAGAAAAAAAATCAAATCAGTGAATTACGGACGTGACAAAAATATAACAGAAAAAATTTCAATTTTTATTTTATTAATTACACTGTGCAGCATTTTTAATGATTTTTAAATTTACCTTGATGTATGATATATTTTTGGATTCGTTACGAATTCCCAAGTTAAACTGCGTTTTCCAAAAAGTTCCCCGACGCAAGGATTCTTAGCAAAAGGACCTCAAAGTTCGAAAAATGCTGAAATTGGCCAATTTTCCGGAGCTCTCAGAGGCAAACGGATTCATGGTTTGATTCGATTTTAAAGTTTTTTAAAAGATGCACTCTTTATCTTTCAAACCCCATACTTAGAATAATTTTAGGATTTTTATTAAGGGAGAAACAAATTTTAGAAAACATAGTCAAAAAAAATAAAAGCATACAGCTGCGGTCAAAATAGTAGTAGTGTTGCCGCCCTGTGTTTTCAAAGGTTTCTTGTAATTTATCTTCTCCTGGTAATATTGTATTGATTATAATTGTACTACTATACTAATTGAATAAGAAAAGTGTTAACAACAAACTTTTAAAAACACAGGGCGGCAACACTACTACTATTTTGACCGCAGCTGTATGCTTTTATTTTTTTTGACTATGTTTTCTAAAATTTGTTTCTCCCTCAATAAAAATCCTAAAATTATTCTAAGTATGGGGTTTGAAAGATAAAGAGTGCATCTTTTAAAAAACTTTAAAATCGAATCAAACCATGAATCCGTTTGCCTCTGAGAGCTCCGGAAAGTTGGCCAATTTCAGCATTTTTCGAACTTTGAGGTCCTTTTGCTAAGAATCCTTGCGTCGGGGAACTTTTTGAAAAACGCAGTTTAACTTGGGAATTCGTAACGAATCCAAAAATATAGCATCCATCGAGGTAAATTTTTGATGCTGCATAGTGTTATTAATTATTTTATTTATTATTTTTACTAAAGTTCCTAATGTAAAGTTTGGTTAAATTAGTTTAGCCTAATCTACCTCTCTTTAATAGAAACATTGTTTTTATTTAGCTTGTTCTATGAAAACTATAAGACTAAGTGGTTACAATTAAATTAAATTCTGCTAGTAATCTCAGAAATTTCATCAAAATAAGTACAACTGTTAATGAATATATCCCTATCTTAAAAGAGAAGTTAATCTTAGAATTATGTTGCACGTATAGAGTATTTTATTAGATTTTTGTTTTTAGTTGAAAAAGCCGTAAGACCCATAAAAATTTTGAATTATCTGTCACTGAATGCATGGTGTATTTTAAACAATGGTTTTCTAGTAATAAAAAATTGAGATTTCGGACGCCATAGACTTAAAAATTTATTTTAAACAAGAAAGGAAGCTAGCTTCGGCCAGCCGAAGCTTATATACCCTTGCAGATAATTCCTATTAATGACTAATTTTCCGATCGTTCCTATGGCGAAATTCGAAAACATTTAAAAAGACTCATATCCCAGAGTAGAAGGGAATACAATACAAGTCAACGAAGCAATAATTTATTTCCTATTATATTTCCATTAATTTTCCGATCGTTCGTATGGCAGCTATATGATATAGTCGACCGATTTTGAAAAAAATTTATTCGAAATTCAGGATTAGATAAAAAATGGCATTTCCAAAAGTAGGAGGTTCTAGGTTCAAAAACACCCAAGATATAATTTTTTTTCATTTTTTTTCCGATTATTCCTATGGGAGCCATGCGCGGATCCACGGGGGGTGATATGGGTGATATATCACCCCCCACTCGGGAGAAAAATGAAAGAAATTTTGGTACTCAAAAAGTATGCAACAAAAAAATTGTTTTGATATCACCCCCCACAACAAAATCCTGGATCCGCCACTGATGGGAGCTATATGATATAGTTGTCCGATCCGGCTCGTTCCGACTTATATACTACCTGCAACAGAAAGAAGACTTTTGGGAAAGTTTTAGCCCGATAGCTTTAAAACTGAGAGACTAGTTTGCGTAGAAACAGACAGACGGACGGACAGACGGACATGGCTAGATCGACTCGTCTAGTTATGCTGATCAAGAATATATATACTTTATGAGGTCGGAAACGTCTCTTCACTGCGTTGCAAACTTCTGACTGAAATCATAATACCCTCTGCAAGGGTATAAAAAGTTAAATTACGGACGCGATAGACTTAAAAATTTCTTTAAAAAATATAGTTTAAATATTTATAAAGTTTTTTTTTATAATTTGAAAATTTTTCAATATTTAATTACGTAATTATATAATAATATATTCTTAAATAATTATTTTTAGCTCCAACATCCGATGGTGGTGCATGTGTACCATCCTTACCGCCAACCGGATGGCGTGAATCACTGCCAGTCGGTGAATGGCCACTGCTCGCACCTCTGCCTGCCAGCTCCCAGGATCAACGAGCGGAGTCCTCGCATCTCCTGCGCCTGTCCGACGGGTCTGAAGCTGATGGCCGATGGCCTGATGTGCGTCGAAGATCGTAAGTAATCGTAAATCTACCCATAGCAGTTTTAGCCGTTTGCTTTTGATTTAACCTGCAGCATGGCTTGAATTTTTGATTTTCTGCTTATACTAATAAACCCCTTAAAACCCCAATTCCCGGCATGATTTGCATCCGCATGTAGCTCTTTACGTAGCTCCCGTCACAAAACCCCCGCGAGCCCGCAAAACGAAACCGAGACCGAAATCCCCGCGACGACGATTGCCCACGGGTGTCCAGGTGGGTCATGCGGACATTCGGATCGGAATCAACGATGATCTCCAGCTGAGCACCAGGCTGCCCCTGGTGCCCACCACTTTCGGTAGGCCTGACAACCCTGTTTTATGTTTTGTCATGTCCTGTGTGGGTCCACCCTAACGGGAAGACCATTTCTGTGTTGTCTTTATAGCGTCTGTCCAACTTTGTTGGTAAACCCACTTTTTAAAGCCAACTTTCGGTGGGTCTGACAACCCTGTTTTGTGTTTTGTCCCGTCCTGTGTGGGTCCACCCTAATGGGAAACCCATTTCTGTGTTGTCTTTAAATCCTCTGTCCAAATTGTTGTTGGAAAACCCATTTATTGAAGCCAACAGCAATATTTTGCCCAAGATTTTTAGTGGGTGTGACAACCCTGTTCAGTGTTTTGTGGTGTCCTCTGTGGGTTAACCCTAATGGAAACCCCTTTCTGTGTGGTCCTAATTTAAACTGTGTTATCGTTTTAAGAACGATTTAAATATTTTTTAATTTTAATAGTAATATTTTTCATCTATGTGTTGTCTATATGTACATTTTCATTTCACCTCTATGTAATATTTGTAACATTAGCTATTTTCCCCTTTGTCAATCACTCTTCAACTTTGAGTTGAGTTCTAGTCCCCTGCTGACTTTATTTTTGGCATGCCAATTATTCAAACATGTCCCATTCTTTTTCGAATCCAACACACATTAACCTCAAGCCGTCGATCAAGCTCAAAAATTTTCAACTGACTGAAAGGAAGCGTGGAAAACTTCATCAGCAGGACGTCAGTACAAATTTTGATTAATAAGTCCCGAGGGTGGCTTGGATAGTTATCCTTTCGGATGGGCCAGGTTGAGGTCTTTCTCACGCACTGTTTATAAACACTTTTGGTGCGACTCAGATTCACATTCAGATTTATTGCAAGCGTATTAATCAAACTGCTCGCCAAGATCCGCACTCAACCAAAGGAGCCCCTTTTGCAGGCACCCAATCCGCAACATTTGCTTTGTCATGGCCCACATTAATCATCATCAGGAGGGAGTTTGGGAAGGGTAAGCCCCTATCCCATCCCCCATATATCCTTGACAGTTTCATAAATGCCATCGCAGTTGAGCCACTTGCATCGCTCTCAACCGCAAGTAGGCAGGCCAGCACTGCAATTGAAACCTCTCGAGGGGGGAACCTAACACCCATCAGCACCCCCTATACCATCCCTATCCCTACAATATCCCACAATCCCCAGCCGCAAAGTATGAGGTTAATATCGGTTGAAAGGGGAGGGGGTGCTTCTTCGTCTGTCATCCCCAGTGGAGTGTTTGCTTTAAAGTGCGGCTCAACTTAATGTTGATAACTTTTAGTGTTTCGGCTAGAAGAAGTCCTCCCAAAAATCCCATTAAATGCGCTGAGTTAACGATGTCATTAGGTTGCTATTGCCATTCGACATTTCCATTCCCATTCCTATTCCCAATCTAAATCGGCGGCAGGCCGCTTCTTTCGCATAAAAGTTAGCGCCATCAAAGGCGCGAGCGCGTTTAAGTGTTTATTTGCGCCTAAATGCGCACTTTGAGCGATTTGATTGAAAATTCCTTCGCATCTCCGTCGAAAGAGTCGAAAGAGGAGTTTCGGGAGGGGGATTCAGGGGGTTCTAAGCCGCTTGGATTTTGATGTTGATTCCCTCTTTCGCTTTGCTCTTTTATTGCAATGATTTCCGTTTTCTTTTTATACAGTTTCCCTTTTGTTTATCATTGCCGAAGGTGAAGTAGCGTTTAAGCCGCGTCATTGTGCCGGAAAAAGCTGGGTATTAAAGGGGTAAAATCAAGTCGCGGGTGGCCAAAAATTCTCAAAAATTGTATAGCTTTAAACTTATAACAGAATCTTATGTGGTAGAATTTTTGTATATTTTTTAATATTTTTTAAAATGAATACTTGTGTGAATTAAATGTTTAAAGTTTTAATTTTATGTTGTTCCTAATTAATGGCTGTTAAACTAAGTCAGATTTTTCATTTATTTTGTGTATAATATTTTCGGCTTTTATTTTGTTTTATGCTGCTTTACAACTATTTTTTAAATTAATACTTGAGTGAATTAAATGCTTAAAGATTTAATTTAATGTTGTTTCTAATTAATGGCTGTAAAAATTAGTTAGATTTTTTATTTATTTTGTGTATAATTTGTTTGGTTTTATTATGTTTTATGCTGCTTTACAACTATTTTTAAGCCCTATTTTTACCTTGCACATTTTTGTTTGTAAGTAAACTTAATAACCCGTAAATTTCTACACCTGTTTACTAACTTTAAACCCATTTGTGCCTATTTGTTCATTGTGTTGACTCTTTCCATTGAAAACTTGCCTAATTTCGAATCAATTTCTGTCCCTAGTTGCCGACCAGCGTCCAGTGAAGAACCAGACCCAAATCGAAAAGACCGCAACGCCCAGTGAGCAGCCGGATTCCGGCTTTATTGCGCTGGTGGTTATAGCCAGTCTCAGTGGCTTCGCAGTCCTGCTCTCGGTGGTAAGTTGGGTGTGACGGAAAAATGGGGTGAAAATGGGAAAAACTAATCAATTTAACTGAACATCAACAGCTCCTGCTCATTGGCTACCGCTACTGCAGCAAGCGACGCATTAACTCGATGAACTTTGAGAATCCCATCTACCGCAAGACCACCACCACCGAGGATCATTTCAGTCTGCGCAAGAACCTGCCGGCACGAATCTACGATCACACCAGTGTTATGGATGAGGAGGTGGGTTTCTAAAAACAAAATACTAATTTAATTGGGGATTAATACTACACACCAAAAAAAATCATGTCACGGTCAAATCGAAATGCGCATGGTAAATTTCTGGTATATCGTTTTTAGCCTCTCTCGGAGATTATCTGACTTCGAAAAAGAGAGGAATCCGAAATAGAGGATTGATCCCACATAACGTAAAATCGATCATCGTTTCATATTAATTTTTTTTTGAGTATTTTATTGAATGTTAATCAATTACTTTACTCTGCTTTACAGTACTCACCCGTCATAGGCATATCCTCGTATTAGATTGATTCCTTTTGCGGAATCGTGTGAGATGTGGATTGGATGATTCTTTCGCTTGGTCGCTGGACAAATGGAAATTGACCAAAGCCGATTCGAGACCCGCGGTAGAAGAAAACACACGCCTGAAGACTGAGCAACTCTGTGTATTGTGTAAATTAATTATTTTAAAATTTTAAGGCACGGCAAGGACGGCGGGTCACCTTGGGGGCGCATCCTCAAAGGATGCTGTACAAAATACTATGTCGCAGAGTTCTATCACAAAAACAAAAATAACAAAAAAAAAACGAAAAAACTAAAAATTAATAAGTGTAATGAAAAACGCAAATGAAATCGAGATGTTTAAGAGAAATCTAATTGCTAATTATAAATTACATAGTTCCAAACTGTATATAGCTGTAAGTGTGCATTATTTTTAAATGAAGCAAATTAATATTACTATACGTAAACATGACACGAAGGATCATAATGCTTATGGTCTACTATTAGAGAGAGTTGAAAGAGAGAAATTATATTTCTGTTGTCGAGGAGCAGAATCGTTTTATTATATTACCATCATTACTACATACGTATTAGCCTTTTGTTAACTGTATTTGTTAAGTGTACATACATATGTATATGTTTCCCCACTAAAAAAAATATGATGAATAATAAACTCAGAATATACTTATGTGTAGCATACTCCTGTGATATTTATTATGTGTGGTATAGTGGATGGGATTTTTATTGGGAATATTTTATTGGGAGTATTGATAACATATTTGGGGATTACTAATTTTTAATTATTTTATATATTTCACTCTTAGAAAAATATTATTAAAATATTCGGGAACTCTTTCATAATAATTGGTTTTACGAACTATTCCAATCCTCAGTTAAAATGGTATGGTAAGTACTTAAAGCGAATTATATAGCAATGCTTTGTTGGGCCATCTAGACTTGCTAAAAGCCCTTCAAAGTTGGGAGATGTTAATTTAAACCTCCAGTTGCCAGTTTTGTTATGATATCTAAAATTTATGCATGATCTTTTCATGTATTCGAATATTCTTTTCCCAAGCAATTGATCTATCAGAGACACAGGTGTATTTGAATCAAAAATCCCATTATTGTTTTCAATCGAAGCCTTGACTGTTTGACCCCAGCCAACAGACAATTTAGACCTATAATTACAGAAATTGCCTACCCCACTAATTGGCCATAGAAAGAAAAAAATAGTATAAGGGAACACACCTCCAAAATTGATTGTTACACGAGTTGAGTTAAGAGCGGGTTGTAAGAGAGAACCACCTGCTCAGGCCATTTCAATGTCAGTTGAAGAGGGCTCTTTGGCCTTATAATCTCTCAGTTTTTATGATCAAATCGCTCTTTAGTGGGGCCCCCAGTACGACTGATGACGTCGTCCCATGTGGGGGCCGCTCTCTCTTTTCCCACTCTTTTTCCGTTGACAGGTAAGATCATGATGGAACTATACAAGGTGATCTCGTCGCGAGAGCTGCCCTCTTTTGAGGACGTTATTTGTGCCAGTCTCTATCTAGCTATATCATTCTATCGCTTAAGAGAGACAGAGAGGTAAACATATTTAACGTCCTCAGCAGAGCTGACGAGACCACCTTGTATAGTTTCACCATGGGTAAGATCTTGTACGCGTGGCGATCTTCGGTTCGCTGCCGAGCGAGAAACGAGCTCTGCCGAAGGCCCGAAAACAGTGCCATTGGTCCGCGGATGCGATATTCCACCGGCTGGGCAGTCACAGTCTGAAATCGCAGTGCGTGCCGTTAGGTCGCTAGTCGCATATCGCATATCGCGTATCCGCCCCATGCTTTGGATATTGTAACTTCACCGTTAAACCGACAGATTTCGGAGCGCTAAAAAGTTTCGGAAAGCAAAAGTTCAAAGCAAATAAAAAAGTTTAAGCCGGGGCTTTAAAGGCCAGCTCATCATCATCGTCGGAGCGAAAAAAAGTGTTAATTGAAAAATAATGTATGAATCTATTTTGGCCAAACGTTACGTGAATTTGTCATGTGAAAAAACAGCATAAATTTCAGCTGAACATGTGTTTAGCCTTTGCCATTAAACAAAAATAAATAAAAGATCTGGAATAAAAAAAAAACAGAACCGATTCGAAAAGGGAATGGTGTCAATGGGAATGGGTAGTTGCTCCGCATGACTTACCTGGGCTTACCTGGGCTTATCACACGTTACAGCGCTGATAGCTGATGTATTCAAATAAAGAGTAGAAAGAGATAGAACCACGAAGAGAGACAGAGACAGCAAGAGGTTTAACCCTCGTTTTGACCAAAGTCGTCGCCCTTAGTTTGCACTTTTTTCGGTGTGCGTGTATTTCGTGTTTTCTTTGCTCTTATGCTGTTTCTGTTTCTTTTTTTTTTCGCAACATCGTATGATGTTTCTTTTTTCGGTCGTGGCTTTTTCAGCATGTTTATCGCTGCCTCTACCTTGCACTCTCTTCCCGATACATTCGATTCATTCTCTTACTTTTGTGAAATTTCTGTGTTTTTTGGCAAACGTTGCGTGTTTTTTTTCGCTGCTTGGACTTATTATTTAATAAGATGGTCGTATATAAATAAGTTGGCAAATCGAAATTAGAGTGAAAAAAGTGCGTCTAAAAAGTGCGTTTTTACCCCACATTTTAGCAGCTGAAAAAGATGGCCACAGCCTGTCATCTGCCGGAATTCACGGAAAGCTTTCAAACACCCCACACAGATGATATACGAACAAATGAAAGTGGGAGTTACTACAAAGAACCATCCAAATCCAGCGGCTTTTTCTACAGCGCCAGCACACAATATCGCAGTAAAGTGCAGCAGCTGATCAGCTTCAGCTTCACCTCTTCGTTTCACCTGCTCTTCATCACCTGCATTCTGAGCATCAGCAAGTTCTGCAATGCGGCGGCGGTGAATGCCGCCCAGGTCACGGCTGCCACGCCCACTGCCAGCGAGATAATGCACAATCTGAGTGGATCGGCGCTGCTGGAGCGACTGAAGGCCAGTACTCTGGGCCCGACCCTCGATCAGCTGAAGCACCTGGCTCCGGCGGCCGCCAACAGCATAGGTCCTAGTAGTGGATCCGGAATGGGAATAGGCAACTTTGGCAACTCCATCAACTCGGTGTTCAACGGAAATCCCTTGAAGTTCCTAAACGTCTCCGGCAAGATCGGAACACCCCTGGATATATGTGAGTTCCCAAAAACCTCTTGATTTATACTACCTAACTATAAAATGGGAAAATTCTGGCGGTCAGACTAACAGGGAGAGAAATATTTTTCTAGGCATAAATTAGTTATTATTTATTATTATAATTATTATAATAAACCACTGAAGAATTTAGCACACCATTACTTACCTCTGAATGAATCAAAAAACAAAATAAGAACTTTATAGTGTTAGTAGAAATTATATTATTAAAATTATATTTAAAAATAGTACTAAATAGTTATTATTAAATTATTATAATAAACCTCTAAAGAAATTTTTTATGAATCAAGTATTAACATCCCACCATCACTTTGACTTCTGAATGATTCAAAAATACAAAAAAATAATAATAATAATAACTAAAAATGTACACTACATGACAACTAGAATACTACTGCCATCAAGCTTTCAATGGAATGATTTATATTGATAATCCAAGTTGAAGTCATATTTTTTATAACAAGCTTAAGTGATTTCCAGAAATAGCTAAATGAGTCATTTATTAAACGGTAAACCATTTTTTCATTGGCATTTTTTTATTGCAAATCCATATTTGTTGTAAGGCTTAACCAATTAACCCATTATGAGTAATGGGAGATCATTTTCGACACAACAGAGCTTAAAAAACAACCTTGATAGAAACTTTACATTTCCCTTTATCATTAATCCCAATTAGTGCCACATTAGTTTCCATTCAGGGCCCAAGTTTATCAGATCTTCTTCGATTTCTCCAAGTGTAAGGGGTGGCGGTGTTTTTATTGTTGTTGCTGCCACCGCCTCTCGCATTTCTGGCGATCATGCCACCAGCCACGGCTTCATGTGTATATTGTATATATGTATTTACCCCGATTTCCAGTCCGGCTCCGATTTTAGCTAAGGCTCCGACTGCGACTCCCGACTCCGACATACTCGGCTCAAGTTTTATTTATGTGAATTTTGTTGCCAGCCAGCCGAAAGCCAAAGCGTCTGGCAATGCCAGTAAACTCCACTTCCATTTCCATGTCCCAACATTCCACAACGTCATACGATTTTCAGACTGCAGAGCTCTTCCCCCGTTTTTCCCCTCCCCCTTTGTCCACGACTCCTTTCCACTCTTTTTTGTCGGCACAAACCTTTTACTTTCCTCCGCACTCGCCTCTGCTTACACTGGGAAAAAAGTTACAAAACAAATAAAAAAAAACTAATAAAACATATAACGATTAGGTAAAAAAAATGTTTAAGTTAAAACAAGAGAGAACGCTATAGTATCAGATACCCGTTACTCAGCAAAAGGGAGTGCGAGGGAGATGGAGATATAAAACTTTGATCACGCATAACTTATTAACGAATGGTCCGATTTAAAAAAGTTCTTCTACATTTCGATAGGTATTGATAAACACAATAAAACTGCATTTTTACTTTTCCGAAAAATTTAAATTTTAGAGGGGGCGTGGCACCCTTTTGAAACAAACTAGCGTAGGAAGCCCAAGAATATGTGTTTTTTATTTTGGTAAAAATCAATGCATACTTGGGGAAAATATCTATAAATTATATTTTGAACTATATATTTATACGCACTAAAAAATGGAAATTTCTGAATGTTTTAAACATCAGCTTCTAACGATATTACAATTTTTATCTTAAACTAGTACAGTTTCGACCCGAAAATTAGTTTACCTTGGCAAATAGATTGTACTTTTTTGAAGAAGATTAATATTTTTGAAAAAAAAATTTTTATGTAGGTCAAGTTCAATTCTCTCAGTGCAGACTCTTTGCTTGTTCTGCTTCCCCTTGTAATTATTCCGTTTTATGCTTATTTTTTCTACCGGCCGGCTTCGCTCCACGAAGCGAATGGAGCGCCACTTGAAGACTTTAACTCCGGCGGCTCTTGTGAAACTCGCAGAGAAAACACAGAGAAAGAGAGAGAACGAAAAGAGCAACAAGTGTCTGATTCTTGGAGTTTCTTGGCCTTGCACATTGGTCAAAGTTTCTTTCAAAATTACTTCAGCACGTGGCAGATAAACAAAACTAGAATAAAAACTAGAAATGCCTCGATTTATTTATAAACATTTGGTATTGTCAAGCAAAGTTTAATAGCGGCGTTAAGGGGTTTAAAAGTAATATTACTGCTCAATAAAACCCCAGCATTTTTAAACCCCACCTCTGACTTGGCTTTTCTAGTTAATTTCTAAAAGCAGAATAATTAGGAGAAACTCTAAAAACATTTTAAAAAAATTGCTTACTCCTATAATTAAAAGTTTATGATAGTAGAATCTTAAATATTTTAGAATTTTTCCAACTTTACTGCTATTATCTTGAACACTGCTGTTTTTGTGTGAACGATAATAATGAATAAGCAATGGATAAACCCCTACGTAAATCATTTCCATATATGGTTATGCAAAATCAAGTGTTTGGCACAAATTCAAAGAACAGTATGGAAATTATAATTCAATAGACATTCATTAAAAATCAGACCATAGTTTTAAAAAATTAGTAAAGCAAAAAGCCAAGAATTTAACATTTCGGTTTGCCCTTGATTAAAGACAATTCCATGTGATTCATAATTAAGAAGTGCTTTTCATTGCACACAAACAAATTTGATTGGTAAAATTTACCTATACGGATAGTTACGTAACTATAAAAAATAGTTACGTGTATTTTGTTTTTGTTTTGAGTGTGTGTCCTTGCTAATTTGTGTATTTGTTGTTGTGAAAGTAACTATTTAATTGGTAGAATTGACTATTCTTGTGGTAGGGGACTGTTTGACAATTATATTGGTTAATTTTACCAAGTTTTTTTTGTGTAGGTCTACATTAGGGGAATCACAAAGCGATGGACTCGAAGCAAGTTTCTTTTAAAATTTTAATGAAACCTTCAACTTGGTAAAACGCTTTGAATTTGTGCCAACGAATGTCAAAGTTAAAAACAAAATGAATAACGCTGGGTCATGATAATAAGCGTAGCTTAAAGGTTGAAGTGGTTTGCTTCATAGGATAGTTTACTAACGATGTCAAAAATATATGTTGGCCGTTATAAATAGTTCCTGGCGAAACAAATGCATTTTCGCTGTAGTTTCTGACAGTTTCAATAAAAGGAATAGCTCAGGTGTCAAGTAAATCGTTAGACAGGTTTTAATAGGGGATATGGGTCACGACGGCAGCCCAGATGACAGTTATTTCCGCCCAACTAAACTCGCAGCCAGCTAAATCGGAATCAAAATCAAAATTGAAATTACTCTGGGCGGACAGCATTGACAACTCTCATTGGGGCAGCAACTTCTGGGCACGTCCTTGACAGCTTTAATGACTTTAATGCCTTCGAACGACATCGCAAGTTTCCTGGTCGAGCTGATTTATTTCAAAATCGAATTCGAACAAGTTTGCTCATCGCCTGGAAGGAAACTTAAAAAAAAAAGCAGCAGTCGTTGTCGTCGTCTCAACTTGGCCGGGACATTTATAATTAACTTGGCTAATTATGCCTGGAATTTGCACGTGCTCTGGATTCGACTGTCCCTGATACAAACTTGGTCCCTGGACGGCATCGTTTTCGTTTTTGCTGCAACTGCCTTAATTACAAAAACATTTGCCATTATGTATAATTATGGGGCAAAAAAAAAACGATTTTCTTTTGTATTTTTTTCTGTTTTTTTGGTTCAAAACTGGTTTCCATTTCCACCACCACCACTAATGGGAAGCCGTATAAGTGCAATGCAATTGTTCGTGCTCGAGTGACAAATTTCATAAGCCGAGCATGCAAAACACAATCAAACGGTGTTAACTGTTTTTTTTCAAAGTTGGTCTAAACAGAACTGATGGTCAGAGCTTGGTTAGCCTTGTATACTCAGTTTTTTTTCCCACATTTAGCCCACTCAATTTCTCTTTCCTAATTGGTTTTCTATTTTGGGCGGAATTCAATTAAAATATTAAGCATACGCAGCGTTGGCGAGCCAAATTCATTTACAAGGCAAAAAAATGGCGTGATGTGTTTGCTTGTCAAAAAAAAAAAAAGATAAAAATTCCCAGCAAATCACGAGTACGAAAATGCATTCATTAGATATTCTATGCGGGAAGCTCTATAATCGCCGGCGCTACATCTCACAACAAACAGCCGGTGACGTTGGCGAAATTCCGAACGACTATAAGGAACATCATTCATTATTAGCTGATATAGTACTGAGTCACCCACCTTAATGCCATTTTCGACGGCCCAAGCTGATGTGTGAGTAATTGTTATTGTTGCTTTAATAATGTTGTTTGACTGTTTTGGCCCGGCTATGACGTTAGCGATCAGGCCACCTTTTTCCCATTAACCACAAAAACAATAACAATAATAACAAGACACTCGTAGTGAAGCATACCGAATGGATTCACATCTCTTGCCAACAACATTTAAGAGCAGTTTTCAAAGTTTCTCTTTGGGTTTATAACTTCAAATAGGTTGACTCTTTGGAGTTTTCTGGGTACAGGTTGATATCCAAAGCGCAATGTTCACATGATTATACAATTATTTGTTGATTATTCTTTATCGTCAAAGGCAAAGGTACCCATTTTTATCAAGCCAAAATGTGTTATCTCCGCGGCAGTGGAAAAAAATCACACGAAATTATTATAATTATGAGATAATAGCTTTCAAGATAAAAGGTATTTTGGAATTTAAAAGGCATACTTTCATTAAGTTTTTGCCCATTTCATAAACTATTATTTTGACTCATCTGATTCTTTTTCTGCTTCTCATGCTCGACTAGAAAATTTATAATTAAACCGAACTACGTAGCTGTGACTTTTTTTAGACACTTGTGAGATAAGAAAATTGATTAATCTTCCGCTTACCCGCAAATCGAATTTATGACTAAGTCGAAATCTATTCAAGCCATAAAAACTATAATAACCCTCTAAAACGGTACCAAAACATTACGTGGTGCTTGATAAGGTGTCTGCAAAATCGTAGTACTCGTATCTACAGATAGTGTTATATAGTTTTGCTTTTTTTTCCCCACTTAGCAGGTTATCTGTCTTATCTGGAGTGACCAGCAGGCGCTTCCAGAAAGTCAGATAACTGAATAATCTACACGAAATATCTATGTTTAAAAACTTTAGTTGGACTGGGAACCAAAGGTGCTAAAATGAATATTAGATAACTGAATAATCTACTCGAAATATCAGTGATTAAAAACTTTAGAAGGAATGGGATCCAAAGGTGCTAATATGAATATTGCCCAACCTTTGAAAGTTTTCTAATGTAATTGCAGTAATTAAAAAGAGCTTTAAAGCAAACAGTCGAAAATAATACCGAGTACCTATAATTAAAACTTACATTTAACTTCCGACCTGAAAACTAGTTAACACTTAACTTTGTATTATTGTTAAACATCGTGTCACTTTATAAAATTAGCACAGACCAAGAACAATTTGTTAGCACCTAATTAAGTAATTGTACCCTTTGACTGGCCTTAAAATAGTTAAAACATTTCTTTGTAGCAGAATTAGGGTTTAACAACATGCAAGTTTTTAAAATAAACATGGTAAAGTGAAACATGCAGCATTTTAATGACCCGATTAAGTTTACAACAGAAGTTTAATGACCACTTCATTAGGTAACAAGAGAGAATGTTATATAAGACTTTGGATCAGGCATAACTTTTTAACAAATGGTCCGATTTAAAAAATTTCTTCTACATTTCGATAGGTATTGATAAACACAACAAGAGAGAACGCTATAGTCGGGTTGGTGTCCCGACTATCTAATACCCGTCACTCAGCTAAAGGAAGGGCAAACTCTGTAGTCGGGTTGGTGTCCCGACTATTTAATAAACGTAACTCAGCTAAAGGGAGTGCGAGGGATATAAAAAACTTTGATCAGGCATAAGTTTTAAACGAATGGTCCGATTTAAAAAATTTCTTCTACATTTCGATAGGTATTGATAAACACAACAAAACTGCATTTTTACTTTTCCGAAATATTTAAATTTTTAAAATCGTATATTAACTATTGTGGGCGTTAGAGGGGGCGTGGCACCTTCTTGAAATAAACTTGCGCTGCGTAGGAACTCCAAGAATCTTCATGCAAAATGCCAATCCTCTAGCTTTTATAGTTTCCGAGATCTCAGCGTTCATACGGACAGACAGACAGACGGACAGACGGACAGACGGACAGACGGACATGGCTATATCGACTCGGCTAGTGATCCTGATCAAGAATATATATACTTTATGGGGTCGGAAACGCTTCCTTCTAGCTGTTACATACTTTTGCACGAATACAATATACCCTTTTACTCTACGAGTAACGGGTATAATAAAACTGCATTTTTACTTTTTCGAAATATTTGACCCTGATCAAGAATATACATACTTTATATTCTATTATTCTTCTAGCTGTTACATACTTTGGTACGAATACAATATACCCTTTTACTTTACGAGTAACGGGTATTACAAACCTAGGGGCACTTCAATAAGGTAACTCTAACCTGCCCATCCTTAAATAGCTTGTACCAGTCTGTAAATAGTTTATAGAACGATTGAATTTATTAAACCAATGCGTAAAATAATCTTATCGCATCGAACGCCTGTTCAGGTGCAAAGTTCCCGCTATCATATTTCGCTGGTCTAATATTTTATCTAAATTTGCGTAATTCCCTATTGTTATTGCGGTGTAGCTGTTGACCATGGGCGAATCAGTGATTAATCACCGACTATTAATAGGATTGCAGGCGAAATCGAATCAGGGGGTTTGGGATCTCAACTCAACATCGACAACCTTTCGGGCCATTAATAAAGCATTTATATTGATTTGAACTCTGATTGACTTCTGCGCTGATTTCTGTTTATTATTTCGCCCTCTTGGCCAACCAAGACGGCCCTCCTGTCATGCCCTTTGCTGTCATTGAATTAATGGTGCGAGATTTTCATGTGAAACACTCTTGACCAGCATTTTCTTTCCTGATTGATTCCTGGGCGAGAGTCAGGGCATGGAATAAAGTAAAGTAAAATAAAACTGTTCAATGAACTTCGCATTAAGCATTTAATTGGCCAGTTGCCTGCCGTTCTGTGCGATTCTGTCGGACGGACATTTGTGATTCTGATTCTGATTCTGTCAATCAAATTGGCGGCTATTACCCACGGAGGCAGCTGCTCCCTCGTTGTGGTCTTTGCGGAACGCACCAGAAATTATTGCCCCACTGATTTAATTTGTATTAAATAGCCGGCCGGCAGAACTGGGTGAATTGCCGTGGAAATTAATGCCTGGAGAGGAAATATTGATAAGGAATGTTTTTAGAAAATAAACACATTTTATTTTACAATAGAAACTAATGTTAGATTAAAAAGATTATAGAGAAATTTTAAGGTATACATAGTTGTTATTAAAAAGCTGACCGGGGAGGAAATTGATAAAGAATATTTTTAGAAAAAAAAAACAAAATTTATTTACCAATGAAAAAATTGTATATCCGCCTCACAAATGTGTTTTTCCAGAAACTAATGTTCGATAAAAAAGATTATAAAGGAATTTGTACGTCATATTTTTAGTTTTTCATTATTTACATGTTTTTGATATTTTAAAATGATTTGAGTTTTAAGAAAAGCCCGAAATAATCTCTCTTTTAAAGCTGCCTCAGCTTAATTAAAAATTCTGTTTGCCGCATAATTCCACATTTCATTAAGAAAATCGCTGCAAAGTATTTAAAGCTTTTTAAACGAATGCTCTTACTTACCTTTGTGAATTAAAATAAACTTGCTTGACAGATGAAAACGATAACTGCGTTGCGAGAACGAATCAAAGAAAACACTTTGTGTGTGTCCATTAACCAATTGCCGGCCGTAAAATATATTTCTGGGAATGCAAAAATAAATAGAATGCAAAAAGGAGATGAATAAATTGGTTTCAGTTTCGTTTTCAGGTTGCAGCACGTGGTGCAAACCAACTAATCTAGGCCCTGTCAAACGGATTGGATAAGGGGCATTCTCCTTTAATATTTATTTCAATTAAGCTACTAAACTACTCACTTAAAATGCAAATTGCATTGCACATTTACATACAGATTTGTCTACAATGGCAATTGCAATCTCTGAGCGCCAAACAAGTGCAGACGGCAGGAGCAAACAAAACTCTTTTCATAAATTCAAAATGTGTGCGCACATTTTTAATAATTTACGGGGACTAATAAAAAATTTCCAGCTCACACAAGAATGAAAAGCAAAAGGCAAAAGGCGGGGGGAAAAAGGAAGAAATAAATAATTTCGGCAAATAAATATGTACATACATGCATGCATGAAGAAAATGCAAAAGTGCAGGGGGGAAAAAATACAATCAGCGAAAAATTTGAAGCGATGGCAGGAGGAATTTGAAGCCTTGCATGTCTTGAATTTCCCCTGGTAATGAACAACCGACACACACACACAAACACTCGTCAAATGTGCGAGTGTGTGTGTGTGCCATCCTGGACGTGTGTGCGTGCTCAGGGCAATATGCATGACAGGTCTGATTTGGTAATTAAACGCTTAGGAGTGTGTGTAAAGGACTGGACCAATGTGATCTCCATTTTAAATAGAAAAAACATGCAATTAACCTTTAAAAATAAACAGAATGATCTTAACTTTGATGGCCTTAAATAAAAAATTGCATTTTTAATGTCTGACGTAGTGACTTCAATTAAAATTTTTCACAAAAATAACTAATACGACATGTGGGTTAAAAATATTTAAGTTTTTGGAAAATATCTAGAAACCTTAGGTTTTCGTACCTTTAAAGATGATTTAAACACCCCATAAAAACTAGTATCCTTTATTATTTTTTAAATATTCCAGTTTTTTAATGTTTATAAAATATAAAAAAATTATTTATTAATTAATTTGTGAACACCTTTTTTACCGTTTTTTTTAATAATTCAGGATGCTTTAAAGTTGTATACTTTATTATTATTTAAATAATTCAATGTTATTTTTATAATTTAAAACATTATTTAAGTTCCTTGATGACAGTTAGGGTCCACCCTCTTTTTAAATAATTAAATCAAAAGAAATGTTTATAAAATATAAAAACATTATTTATTAATTAATTTTTGGAAACCTTTTTTACTGTTTTTTTGTAAATTAATTAAGGATGCTTTAAAGTTGTATAATTTATTATTATTTAAATAATTTAATTTTATTTTTATAATTTAAAAAATTATTTAATCCATAATCCTTGTATGATCTTAAGTTCCTTGCTTACTGTTAGGGTCCACCCTTTTTTACGTCGGTGTGCGTGAGATTCAGGGTGAGCTCGTGCGTGATTGTGACGTTTCCCAAGCAATTGTCAATTTGTGTTAAACGCGCGCAATTAAACGGTAAATGGCACGCGGATAGACCGTCTCACACACACAAAGACACACATCCAGGCAGAACTGAGACACTTTGGCATAATGGTGGCACATTAACCGAAAGTCGGTTTGCTTTAGCATATATGCTAATCGGCCGAAAGACGCAGAGAAAATGAAAGATAGATTAAGGCGGCCGAGTGAAATGTCAAGTGGCCCGTAAAACGATTGATGAAGCCATTCCAGCCGACACTTTTCAACTTTCCAACTAGCTGCCATCCGAAATTCTCGCTTATTAATTCCCCAAAAACTTTGTGCCCTTCATTTGCGGCCCCTTTTGCGGTCGACCGCCAGAAACATAGAAACATGGACCGCAGAAACACCCAGAACTCACCCACCCGAATTTATGTTTACAGGACATGTGAAGCACCGCCCTTTCGGGCTGGATTTCATTATTTACAAGTTTTTGTTTATTGTCAAGTCTCGGCTTTCATTAAAAAGGGTTTTAAGGCTTGTCAACAAGCGCCTTACCATCCCTTTCCCCCTTAACATCTTACCACAAAACAGCCCATCCTATACCATCTAACCATCGCTATCTCGCTTGCTCAGTGTGTGCTTAACGAGCCAAAGTTTTCAACTTAAATTTTAGTTATGAATTTTATTAGGCCCTCCCATTGGGACAAAACTCCAACCTACGGTCCGCCGTCTCCCATTTCCGTTTAATTATAGTCTGCGGCTAACCCGAGGATTTCCAACTTAATTAATTAATATACATTTGATTTTGCAGCGCTCAGTCTGTCCACCAGCTGCGATGAGAAGCAGTTCCATTGCTCCTCGGGCGAATGTATCCCCATAAGGTGGGTGTGCGACGGACACTCCGAATGTCGGGACCACAGCGACGAGCGACTGGAGGAGTGCAAGTTCATAGGTGAGTGCACAGCGAGAAAAATTTGAATTTAACTTGGGATTTAAATATACCCTGATTGAGAGCTAAATGGGTTTTTTTAAAAGGTTATAACTTGGGAATATACAAAATTATAATCTAGTAATTATAATCAAATATTGAGAATAATGAATTGTTTTTTTGAGTGTGGAAAAAATTAAATTGCCTAGTAGTTTTAAATGCCCCAGTTAAATGGGTTTATTTAAAATATTATATCTGGGGAATATAAGAATTGATAACCTTATAATTCTAAACAAATATTAGAAACCACAAAGTATTTCTTTGAGTGTGGAAAATCAATCCCTAGTAGATTTTCAATCTTCCAAATAAAATGTAAAATCTTATAACTTACAATTTAATGGGTTTATTTAAAATTATTAACTTTGGTATAAAATATAAAAATTTTACTCTTACATTATTATTATTATAAATAAAGTATTTCTTTGAGTTTGGGAAATCAATTCCTAGTAGACTTCAAATATCCCAATTAAATGGGTTGATTTAAAATCTTATTATTTAAGAATATAAAAAATATTATAACCCAAAACCTTTACTAAAATATAATAAACCATCTACAATCTTACAATCAAAAGGTTTTTTTTAAACGTAATAACTTAGGAATACAAAAAGTTATAATCGAATAATTTTAATCAAACATTATAAACCAAAAGGTATTAGTTTTGAGTGTGGAAAATTAATTCCTTACAATCTTCCAATTAAATCCCCCCTTTTATTATATGGGAATCTATAGTTTAAAATTTTTCCCTAAGAATCAAAAGCTCTAGTTTATTATGTAGCCTAGTCCTACAAATAAATCACCAGAAAATCTTTAGAGCTCTGCCCTTGCCACTCGCAATTCCCGATTCGTTTCTTACAATTTGTATCCTTCCGGCTTTGATTAGGCCTTCACTTCAGCTGTGTTGTCTCATTCAAATACACTCGAAAGGTTGCACAAAACGGCGCACTTGAAAGAAATCAACAGCCAGAGCCGCAAAATGTATTTGCAGTCTTACTTTTTCTAGCTGTATCTTCTTCCCAGAGCCTTTTAAAGTAAAGTTTTGCCAATTTTTTTCTACTCCTAGCTGGTGTTGTTTCTTCTTTTTATTTATTTTCTTATGTGTGTGGCCATTTCCTACAAAGTCAAGCAGCGATGGCTACGGAATTGGGTTTGCCATGGGGATTGGGATATGGGGATTTAAACCCAGCTGTTGCCTGCGAACTACGTGCCCTCTCGCTCTAATCTGTTGTCAGTCATTTGTAGTTTTTCAATTTAGAAATGTCACAGAACTAACCATTTACTTCGCTCTGCGTGTGCTGTTTGCCTTCGTATTGGTTTTGGTGTTTTCTGTTTTTGTGTTTTTCTGTTTCCCTGCTTTTGCCATTTGTTTGGCTTCGCTGTTGAGTAAGTAACAACTGGCTGTTTATTTAGTGTCATGTAGGCAGGACATCCCCTAAATCCTCCTCCCCCTCGCTGGCTCCTCGAATTTATTTTCATTTAATTTTTACACTCCCTGTGTGTTTGCTCTCTTTTTTCCATTGGCCTCTGCATTTAATTTAAGTTTGGTTTTCGGCAGACCAGTCTGTTTCGATCCACGGTTCGTTGACTTCGTTTGGCCTGGTGTTTTCCGAAAAAATTCCCATTGCCTACTTTCGGGCAGCAGTGCTCAAAACACTGCCAGCCGTAAATATTGGGCACTCGCCTGGGTTTTCGGGCTTAGTCTTTAAGCACAGAACTCAGCTGAGCCGCAATTATATTTAGTATAGGGGGTCTTAAGTCGAGCACACGCCTGGTAAATTACCAACAACCCAACAACCCAGTTACAGTCGAGTTGAGTCTAATTTAGGGGCACTGCAAGCAAGTCAAGTGCAATTTAACTAAGCCATTGCATCAGCCTTGGCTGATAAACTGGCTCCGAAGTGCTCAAATCGAATGGATTTAATCACTCAAAGAACAAACAACTCAATTCGACTTGATTGCTGCAAGAAGTGCATGGCACTAATGGTAAATGAAATATTTTGACAAGCTTAAATTGTCAAACTTTAGAAATGAGTTTAATATACTACCAATATATTATATACATTAATAATATATTCATCAAAAATTACAAATTAAGATTATGTGAGAAAATGTAATTACTACATTACTAATTCTATTAAATTGTAGGACTGTTATCAATAAGTTGAACTAAACATAAAAAATACATTGTATGAGATTGTTGATAAGAAAGCAATTGAATATTCATCATTATTCTTATAATCTATTCATATATTTTCGAGTTAGTTGTGCCTACTTTTGTGATTTTGCTAGAAAATACGTTTCCTAAGTACCTAATACGAGTATTTTGGCGACAAAACAAATATTTAAATGAAATGCAATTCCTGGAAACTTGAATAATCGCAAAGCAGTCTAATTCCTCGAAATATATTGCATTGTTGTAGAAAATACAATATGTACAAATTTTCAATAAACAAGTCTAATTCCTCGAAATGTGAAGAAATAAAATTCCCAATTCAACGTAATAATTACTTAAATATAATGATAACTATTTGAGCTGTTGTTTTCTTCTCATAATAAAAACAAAACATATCTTCCGCATTCCTATTATCAAAACTTATACACCCAGAAAAATTGAGAACGATAAAAACCAAGAACGACCCTTCTTGATATTAGTATTTCTCTTCTCACTTTTTTCTTCTTGATATCAAGATGAAAGCATGGTTGATTCTTGTATTCCCAGTCAAAATCAATCTTAATTTTGATGACATCGATAAAATGAGGGGGAAAGGAGAGAGAGGCCGAATTCCTCTCTTAAAGTTATCGCGAAGTTATCGAATTGGAGGACCTGCTCCGCGAACTTAACATATGAAATTAATGTATCGTTGATTATAATTATATATCATTGAAAAACAAGTCATACAATAGGAATTTATAAAAATTTTAAATCAACAACAGCTTGTTTTGTTTTTCACCAATTATGAGACAGTTGTATTGATTATTAAATATTTTGTTATTTTAAGCATTTATTAAAGCATTTATTAAATAACAAAATAATTAATAATCAAAGCAACTGATGATTATGGGATCTGTCTCATAATTGCTTTAATTTATTAAAGCATTTATTAAATAACAAAATAATTAATAATCAAAACAACAGATGATAAGGGATCTGTCTCATAATTGGTAAAAAACAAAACAAGCTGATGTTGATTGAACTGTTTTTATTATGAGTCGATCTTGGCTCAATTTTGAGATCGAAAATACTAAATTCTGAGTGTAGTGGCGCTGTAGCGCAAAATGAAGAAAACAAGAAGAACGCTCGGACCACAACAAGGAAATGCGGTTCAAACTTGACCCAAAACTCAAATAGAAGCAGATTTCGCCGGATCTTCAGCTTTATAATCGGGGGAGAGTCTAGCAGACGAACTGAACCTTCCTTATCAGTAGAACTTATAGAACAGTAGAATAAATCGCTTGCACTTTACTAGGCGCCACTTATAACACTTGAGATTACTTTTAAATGGCTTGGGGTCAATGGGTTTCGGGGTTTTTCTGTTTTGACAAATCGCAATCTAAGTGCGCAAAATTAAAAGGCCTTAATTGAATGGATTCTAATCAAAAACGCCTGTGACTTGCAGTCCACAACTCACTCATTCGTTTGAGTGAGTGTTTTGGCCTGTGAGTTTGAGTGCTTTGAGTGGAACTCTTATCACTTTGAGTGCAAGCTTCTGCCGCAGAGTCTGCGAAACAATGGGCTCTACATCTGCTACTACATCTGGCCAGATGAAACGAGGACCAAACACAGAGCTCAGTTTGCGTCGAGCTCTGCAAAGAAACGGACGTGTGGCTTTCCGGCCAGGATAATTCAGTTTTCAGGACTCCGAAGCGGCAAAAAATAAACAGTTTCGTAAAAGACAAAAAGTGAAATATAACAAAAGAAAATAAAGTAACTAAATTCCTCAAGTTTAAAGTGTTTTCTAACAAGAATATTTAAAAAAAAATATTTTAAATATTTTAAAATATTTATTAAATATTTAAAAAAAACCAAAATATATAAACATCTTTTGTGGGGCCAGCAAAAATCAATGGCAAGGCCGAAACGTTGGCAGACAGACAGTTGAAAACAGTTTGCTGGCGTCTCTTTGGCGGTAACATCAAAAGGCAGCCGCGTCTCAAAGCAACAGCAGCAGCAGCTTTTCCCCCAAAAACGGAAGCTTTTCCGCCTTTCCGTTCCGTTTTTTGTGTTTTTTTTTCACGCTTCTGCGCGCCACTTTTTATTACATTTTCATTTAGCCCACTCGCCGCCCTCTCTTTCGCTTTTTTCGGCAGCATCTCTTACAAAACGCTCTTAACGACTCTGATTTAGCCAGGATTTGGTCTTTTTGTTTTGCATCGGATTACATGAACTTGACACCGAATGCAGGCCAAACTTGCCACTTGAGGAGCAATCGATCATATTAAATCTTCACACTTTCCCTGCCTTTTAATCCGTTATAATTGTATAATTTATATTTATTCATTTGCATTCGCATTTTCATTTGAAATTCCCAGTAGTGTGTGCGATTTTGAGCGTCATAATTCCTGCCGTCATGTCAAAGTACAAAATTGCAATTAAATGTAAACACTCAACGCGGCTTAACTCAACTCCCCTGACAAACAAAAAGCGAATATTCCATGTGAGGATTATGTGAAGTTCTGATAAAGCGACCGCATTAATTATAATTCAACAAAAATCAGACAACAGAAAAAAGTGGCTTTATTAAAGCGTTAAATGCCTTGAAAATTGTAAAAACTGTAAAAACAACAAGAGCAATTCATAAAATATAATTAAAATCCATAAAAGAGTTTGCTTACAAAATGTTCTATTAATTACATAAAGTTAAGATTATATTCCTTTATTTAATAAACAAATATTACAAGCTTTTTGTAAGTAAATACAAAATAAATTTTAAACTGGCAGAAAATCGAACAAAACAAATGCTGCTCAATAAATATTTATAAACTGAATAATAGGTAAATTAACCATTGAAATATGCTCTTTAAAAAAAATGAATCCATTAATAAAAGCAGTGAATAAATTGAAAGGAAAAACTCGAAACCAATTAAACTGACGTTTTCGCGCGCATAAACTTTATTTATTATTTGCGAGCTAAAAAACAGTTGCCTACTTTTGAGTTACTGCTTTTTGCCTTTCTGATGTTCTGATGATGTTCCGTTTCCGGCTGCCATTTTTGCTGGCCCACCGACCACTTGACTGCCATTTAAAATAATTATGATTACACGCTCGCAACAGAGAGCCCAGTGCAAACATTCGCGAGCGACAACAAACCCGAATAAACAGCCATTTAATTTAATAATTCAGCGCAGCACTTAGGCAAGAACATTATCGCACTGCCGCCTAGTGTACAGTAGAGCCTGCGAAGAACCAACATGGGACCAATACGCAGCATCCTGGGCTGCTCGCTGCTGCTGCTCATCACCGGATTAGTGCCCCATCAGGCTGCCTTGTATCGGGTATCAACGGGTAGGTTTGGGGGAATCGGTTATGATTGTGTGGGTTGGTAATGCCCGCAAAGCAGATTATCAGATTAAGATAAGGAAATCTGCTTATATCCGGTTTTTGTTTACAGCTATTACAAAATGGTTCTTGGTATTCGAAATTTTAAATTATAAAACCTTAAAAGAAATATTTTAAAACAAACTTTAAAATATTTAAAAATAAATATAAATTCAAACTGTTAAATATAAATATTTTCACCAAAGTTCAGGGATAATATTTAAAAAAAAACCTAAAAATATTTACAAATAAATATAAATTCAAATTAATTATTAAAAGAATTATTTTAAAATATTTAATAATAATTATGAATGATTATGATAATAATAAT
Source organism: Drosophila prostipennis (assembly GCA_037075205.1). Taxonomy (NCBI): domain Eukaryota; kingdom Metazoa; phylum Arthropoda; class Insecta; order Diptera; family Drosophilidae; genus Drosophila; species Drosophila prostipennis. The sequence goes on from JBAMCJ010000413.1 coordinate 1,931,267, forward strand.
AAAACATTTGAATTACAAATTTGTATTTGCCTAATTTGTTACATTTTCGCCACATAATAATACGATTAAAAGTTTCAAGCAAGTTCAAGGACAATATTCAAAAACAACGATAAGGGCTGGCACATTTAAAAGCTACTATCAAATACCGGGTATTATTGCAAAGTAAATGTCGGCCGTCGATTATCTTAATAATGTAACTTCCCCATGAAGCTGCCATAATATCCCATATCCAAGGGAGTGGGAATGGTTGGTCAAAGTTTTTCGATAACAAAGCCCTGGCCCATTAACCGCTTCAAGTGAATTTCAATTTACTGTTATTGTCTGTACCGAGTGGGTGTTATCTTTTATGCATGGGCGTGGCACGGGATGTGGCACGGAAAATCGATTACAATTCCACGGAGATGACAAAAAAACAAAATAAATGCTTCTAAGAACAGCCAGTAAATAAATAAATAACTTATAGGCAACTAAACTGAGGAAGACGACGGCCATTAACAACAGAGGCTGATCCAAGACATTAGAGGAGCGTCAAGTGCCCTCATACTCATTCGCGTTGCTCATACGCCGCGTTGCCCGTATATATAGAGCATTACCCATACGCCGCGTAAACAGCCAGTGAGACAAAAAGGACAAAAGACAGCAGCGAAGACGCTTGCCGACTTTTAAGCAGTTCTTTTTTTCTACTCTTTTTTTTATACACCATGTGGTGTGCGGAGATGCCATACATATTGGTTTGGTCATGGGTATGCTAGTGCTCGATATCGAGCGCATAAATATTCATGCAGCGCATTTGGAAAAGGCAGACAGCTGATAAGCCTGCCTGCCAGCCACCCACCCGAGGAGCTTGTGAAAAATCTAAAAAGGAGCCGAGTCCCCTATATATACACAGAAAAATAAATTCGATATGAAATAGGGTCACTTTTATCTTATTTCATATCAAATTTATGATTCAAACATATCAACATGATATTTTATCACATAATTTTTGAACAAATGAGTTATAATCTTTAGAAAATATAAAATTCACCAGCACATATCAATCTGATCTTCCGAGGAGCTTGTGAAAAATTTAAAGAGGAGACGAGTCCCCTATATATACACAGAAAAAAAATTCGATATGAGATAAGGTCAATTCTAGCTCATTTCATATCAAATTTATGATTCAAACAAATCAACATGATATTTTATCATTTCATTTTTAAACAAATTATGTAAAAAAATATATTATTCCTATCAAAATGAGCTATAATCTTTAAAAAATATAAAATTTACCAGCACATATCAATCTGATCTTTCCTTAATCTTTTTCTCTGTGTATAATATACACTGTATATATATGTATGTTGAATTCTCGGCGCCAACTGCGGGCCTAAGATAACTTCAGTCGCCCACACACACTTCACACATCCTCGGCTACCCAATCCGTGTCCTTCGCTTCCCGACAGCCCCATAAATTATGTATTCCGCACATTTTTAAGCGCAGCAATCCATCGAATTGGCCGGATCCTAAGTTGGCCAGGAATTCACAGAAATGGGAATTACTTTTCGAATATTTCAGCTCGCTCCTCTTGCCATTCCGCAAATCAATTTGTTAGCGTCTCTGCGCGAAACAAGTTTATTTAACATATAAATTGGCAAGCATTTAAAGTGCGATTGCAGGGCCATTTGTTGCACTAACCAAAATATATTCTTATATAGCAACAGTTGCCATAGGCCATATGGAACATAAAACTTTGCCTCATTAGGGCGACGACTTTGGGCCGAATGATTTATGATGCCCCGACATTGTATCATGTACCACAGGCCGAAAACAAAAAAAAACCCTTGGCTGCCCCATTTGGCTGCTCGTTTTTTTATTGAAATACTTGAGGCGGAGTACAACTTCAATAAAGTGGAAAAAGGTGCCATAAACAAGGAGCGGCGAGCCTTTTTTTTACGACACAACCCGCTGTGAACGGAAGCAGATACTTCTCTAAACAAAGGCAGCAAAATAAATAAATAAAAATAAGAGGCGGCGGGGGAAAACAATTGTAAACAGTGGAAGAAAAAAGGAAAATCCCCTTAGCTGTGCCACAAATTTTTCATTTATTTATTGAGACGAGACAGGCGAAACGAGATGAGGGTCAGGTGGAGGGGAAATTCACTTTCCCATTTTCCGTTTTCTCCTTTCCGCCTTTTAAATGAATCGGACAATTCAATTTATGCTCCGCCAGACAGACAAACTTCATTAGGACATCTTACCAGGAATCAATAAAAGTATTTTCTTTTGTATAAAAGTGAATATTAGATTTGCAAAATATTCAAGTTGTCACAACTTAAGCCGCCTTAATCCCTGCATTAATTTTACAAAATAAGAAGGGGAAGTAGAAGTAGAAGTGGTAGAAAGGATATTGGAAAACGGCAAATATCAGAAAACTTTTAATGCGCCAAATCGATGAATGACCGCAGAAACTTTTCCCTTACCCATTTCCCTTGGACACTTTCCGAGTACAAGGCAACTTTTTCCATCACTAAGCTTTCGGCCTGTAAATGAGCTTGGGGACTGTTGTCCTGGAAGAGAAGAAACGGGAGAAGAAGGACCTGCATTGTTACCAAAACTTTGTCGAGGTTAGTTCTCGGTGTCTGTATGGTATGGAAACTTTTCGATGTATTTGCTTTTGGCTCAAGTCGGCTGACTTTGTCACTTTTGTTGTCGCCAGTCGGGAACCTCAATTTGTGATAGTCCCCTCGTCCTTTGAAATCAAGGTGTTGCACTGGAGTTTAATAAATATTTCTGCCAGCAGGTGTGTGGCATTTATTATCATCGCACGAGGTGTCGTCAGATTTTCTGCCCTCTCGCGGAGGGAAAAGCACTTTAAATGAATTGCATAATCTGCAGGGAATTAAGAGCCTGTCTGGCGGGTAACACAACCCCCATTTTGCCGCCCAAAAACACCCATACCCATACCTTTCGCTCCACGTTGTCGCGACGCGGCAGACTGTAAATAATGAAGTTTGCATCTGGGTGGCAAGTGGCAAGCGGCAAAGCAAAGCAGCTGCGAAAAGTGCTTTTAGGCACAGGGACAAAAAATGCATACATTTATTTGGAAATATGTAGAGTATATATATATTTGCTCGAGAGAACTGTTGACCCAAGATCAACAGTAAAGTATTTCTGGCATAAAAATTCAATTTATTTCTACTATGATTTATATTAAATTTAACTATTGAGATTTGCATAAGAAAACCACCAAATATACATATTACTATCTGTAGTACCATTTATCATTATTATTATTTTCTTACATTTCACTTAACTTTTTTTCTTGCTGTGTAATAAAGGAAAACAAATTGCTTGTGAAGAATGTCTGTTGGTGCGTTAGCCCAGGATAATGTCCTTAATTTTGTGTGTAATTTTCTGGTGATGACAGACTATTTATGGTTCGACAAATAAATCATTTATTTGTATTCGCTTACCAAGAATTTTCACTAGCAGCCGCGCAATTTGATTATAAATATTTTAACCATTTTTGCTCATTAGGCACAGACTAAATCAAACCGAAAACTAATCTCCCCCCGTTTCTCAGCCCTTTTTAATGTTCTTTTTTGGGGCGCTAAATGCCGCTGTCTAGGTAAATACGCCCCGAAACGTTTTCGCCATTCCATTTTCCCATTTTCCGACTTCCCGGGTCTCCAAACTCCGAAACGCAGAACGTGATGCGCATTTTTCGCACTGCGGCGGCTGTATGTCTGAGTCCCCCGGGTTTTGGCTACCAATTTGGGTTTGGTTTTGGGATTTGGGGCTTGGTGCTCGCTGCTTTGGGGTTACCTACAGTTTGCCGGAGTTTCGGTTAGTGCCACAAAAGTTGCGCTTAAGTTTATGGCGGCCCGGTGGGTCGGAAAACTTCACCCAGCGGAGCAGCCAAGGATCCGGTTAAAGTCATGTCAAGCCGAGTGCAGATGTCATTCAAAGGAATTCGTTTGAAATAAGCGCCAAATTGTCTGCACTCTTGTAGAGAAGCTTACAAAAGGTGCAACGTTTAGGAAACACTTGGGGGAAAATGCTTGAAAAAAGGAAAAAATTCAGGAGAATTAAGATTCAATTTTTATTTTTTAAATCCATTTAATAAACAAGAGATCAAATACCCGTTACTCAGCTGAATGGCTGTGAAAGAGATGGAGATATGCAAGCAACAAAGCTAACAATCGCTTGAAAGTGGCGCCATCTAGCGGAAATGCATTATTTTATTATTTGCTCATAACTTTTAAATGAATGGTCCGAATTTAAAATTTTCTTGGGTATAAATACTAGTAAGATCCCTGAATATTTTGATGGAATAAAATGCAATTTCCTATTTATTCCCCACTTCATTTAAATGCCATTTAAATAAGTTAAACATTTAAAGCGGTATTCCCATTTTACTGCCTTTCAATATTGCCACTTTGTGGCTGCCAGCCAATAAATAGGTTTTCTCAACGGTGGCTTTTTCACATAATTCTGCTGCCAATTGTTTAACAAGCCAAAACCTAACTCCATCAAGAATTCCTTTTATCTTTTAATTGCATTGCCATCACTCAGTCAGCCGAACAAATTGTTTTCCTTCTATTAAATATTCCGAATATTTGCTGGCCCTTTAAAGACACTTTGTGGTCCATCGGTTCGGGCAAAAGTCATAAAATAAAATAAGCAGAAAATGGAGGAAAAACTATTTGCACTAAAGCATAAAACAAAGACTAAAGCGGAAGCCGCAGGAACATAAAAATCACATTTATTTTTGACACACTTAACCATTCGAGCATTAAAAGTTTGAAAGCCATGCTGTGTGTGCATTGCATATATATATTTATGGAAATGGGCAAGGGAATGTGAATATTCTATCGAAGCCATTATCTTTAGCAGTTATGTAAAATTGATTTCAAACATTTACCCTTGCAGAATCGACTTGCAGCCAGGAGCAATTCCGCTGTGGAACCGGAAAGTGCATTCCGCAAAGATGGGTCTGCGATCGGGAGAACGACTGCGCCGATGGAAGCGACGAGGCGGCGTCCCACTGCCGTAAGTGTCAGCCATTATCTTTTTAACTTTATCTTTGATATAAGCAGTAGGTGTCGGCTAAAGGCGATTGAAAAAGTAATCGAGTCGCTGGCAAATCGGTGCTAAATGGCACTGGAATTACAAAAAAACTACAGATTTTTAATTTAATCTAAACTAATATAATAGGACCTATAAAAAACGGTCGGTAGCAAATTCCACCCAGAACGGATGGACATAAAAATCTAGAAAAAACAAATGGTACTGAAACTACAAAAAAAACTACAGATTTTTTACTAATTTATGGAGCCCACAGATAAATTTTAATTTATGTCCTTCGAACTAAGAATACCCTTGGACAAAAATTATGGTAAATACTAAAAACACGAAACTTAAATAAAAAATAAGTAAAAACAAAGACATAAATTTCAAAATGACAAATAAAGTAATTAAAAAACTTTAAAGTTTTTAATAAGTTTATAACCGATTTAAAGGAGTAGTTTTGTAAAATTTAAGAAATTTGAAATGTTTAGGTTTTTTTCGACATTTAAATTATTATAATTAAAATATTTGGAAATTTAGAATTCATCTTAGAACTGAAGTCGAGTTTTAGATGTACTTCCTAAAAATCATGGAAAATACTAAAATACGAAACTTAAATGAAAATTAGGTAAGGCATTATAAAAAACGACTTACATTTCAAAATGTAAATTAAAGTAACTAAAATATTTTAAATTTTTTTATCAGTTTAGAATATTTTGGAATATTTTAGGAATATTTTTGTAAAATTTAAAAAAAATTTAATATTTAGGTTTCAATTTCGAAATTCTAATTATTACAACTATAACATCTGAGAACAGAAGTCGAATTTTAGATGTATTTCTTATAAATCACCAATAATTTAAAAACATATTCAGACGGTAAATGCTCCCCCTCGATGGTGATGTGTAAGAACGGTGAGCAGTGTGTACACCGGGAATTTATATGTGACGGCGACGAGGACTGTCGCGACGGGTCCGACGAATCGGAATGTGCCAGTAAGCAAAAAGAATGAATTATTCCTTCTCACATTTGCATACTAACTGGGAGGATTTGTGTCCATCACCTAAATCGAGCCAAAAAAGCGGAGTCACTTAATCGAAATTTAAATGCAGGCCCCACGAAAGACCTCTGGTCTGCTGGGCCCGGAGATCTCAAAAGAGGACTTTATGACCAGGCCATAAATTAATGTCACTCCTTGCGGACAATATCGCGACGTGACCATCGGCGGAACTAATTTGTATTTATGCATTAGGCTGAAGCTCCCTTCTTTCCCTTTTTCTCGGCGTAGTTTCCGCTTTTCACTTTATTTCTCGGCATTTTTTCTTGAACAGTAACTTGTTTAGTGGTTTATTGTCTGTGACACACAATTTCCCAACTATACGGCGTATATATATAGAGAAAGGAGGAGAAAAAGAGAAAAAAATGTTTTTATGTCGGACGGAATTTCAGCGCTGTAATTGAAAAAATGATGCGATTTTTATGATGTTATCCTTGATGAAAATAAAAACCGGTAATCAAAAAGCGAACGCAGCGCCAAATTGAGCCTGTGGTTTATACGCTGGGACTCGTGGCTGAGTGGTCGGCTACCAGGATGCCAGCACCTACAGTGGTGCTCAAAAAAATAGTGAAACTTTAAAGTAATAAATTATACAAATATTCAAATATTAAGATATTAATTATAAAAACTATTCTGAAATATATTTTCTTTAGATTTGACAGATTCAGAAAAGATTTTAAAAATAAATAAATGTTGCTCGAAAGTTTTGTTTAACTTTAAAAACATTTGAAAAATTCACAAAATATTTTAAAAATAAATAAAAATCGCTGGAATATTTTTGTTAACTTTAAAAATATTTAAAAAATGCACAAAGATTTGTAAATAAACAAAAGTAGAATATTTTTTTTAGCTTCTTCGCCTTAAATATTATTAAATTGATGACAGCTGTATGTTGTGTGTGTGCATAAAGCTACGTCTGCTCATGTGAATGGATATATGCGTGTGTCTTTTTATGACTTTTATGAGCTTTAAAATTGTCGTCAAACCTTGTTGACATTTCTGCTTTTACCCAGTTACCCCTGTGAGTCTTAATTTAACTTGGTTTTCGGTGACGCAAAAGTTCGGCAGTTCGCTGCAAAAGGATTACTGCCTTTAAAACTGCTGTATTCAGTTATGTGGTCCCCGCCCCCGTTATTTAATTCCATTTAACACTCCACTCGGACTCTTCATATCTTTGTTTACCATTATGGGGGAAAACTCTGGGCTTCCTTTTGCGAACGAACACAAAGGAGTAGTGAGGGGGGAGTAGTGAACAATAAACAAAACGCAAACTGCCCCACAAAGGCATTAAGCTTCATTGGCTCTCAAGTGCTGAAGGCGGGATGGAGGCGGAGGGGGCGTGGTCGCTGCACTTGGCCATGGACATGTCTTGTACATGGTCTAAAAAGCATTTTAAATAAAATTAAAATCAAATTGCAAGTATACGGGGTTTGGCGTCAGATAACAAGAAAATGCTATTGAATACAATGCCCAAGGTTCGAGCGAGGATGTGTGGAAGGACCCTCCTTGGTGGTCCATTGACTGTGACCCCACGACAGCAAATTGATTCTGCCAGGACTCACAAAAGCCGAAGAAGGAAGCTGAGTCTGAGTCTGAGTCCCCATGGACACACGAGACTGAAAATGAAACGTCCATTCAGCCAAGTAGTTACCTTCGAATGGATATAAATGGAAAGTTTTATACATACGATTTTATATATAGACCAAAGCCCCCTGGTGAATGTTTTTCCTCGCCAACGATGGAGAATTTAATGAAGCCATAAATTATGGTTGGCAAAATGATATTGGATAATTGAATATATATCAGGGGCATTTCAGGGAGATGTGAAATAATCGAAAAAGTAGTTTCAACTGGATGGGAAATTGAAAATGATTTTAATGTTCGAGCTACCATTTTATTATGAGCAAATTCAAGAGAAAACTGAGATGCATAATTACTTGAAAAGCATTATTTTCGTATTGCATTTCATTCTTCAAGCAAGTGCATTTAATTAGTAGCTTTGGGATTTAATTAATATTTAATTCAATGAGTTTATTCACAGCAAGCTTAGGCTATTATATTTCCTAATTAATGAAAAGAAAAATTCTAGGAATTTTATAGAGGCCAAAGGAGTTTATATATATTTATTGAAAGCAATTTATATAGGCAAAAATTTAACTAAATTTTTGAAATACTTTCGAAAGCATCCTGGCAATTTCAGTAAATATTCCGCAAGCGAACGACGAATAAATTCAGTAAGCTGGTCACAGTAAATTCCAATTAAAGGCATATCACGCATACGACGCGTTGTACATGCTAAGCAACCGCCGAAAAATGGCGAAAAATACCAAGAAGAGAATAATAATAAATTAATTTATTTGCAACGATGTCAGAAATTTCCGCCGTACGCTGTGCACGTGTAAACGGTAAACAAATAGACAGGAAAGAAAGGAAGGAAGAAGGAGGGGAAAGGGAAGGTAGGAAGAGGTAGACAAAACGCCAAAAAGCATATTCAAATGTGTGGCTCAGCCATAAGATTTTATTGCCAACACACACACACAGTAACAGCGGGATGTATGTACATAATCATATCAGCGAAAATCACACAAACACACATAGAGCGTGGAACAAAGGACCTTGTGGTAGGCAATGAAAGAGGAGGAGAGAGAGAGCGGGAAAGAAAGCAAAAGAAAGCACGAAAGCGAGGCACGAAGAACTGGCATACTAATACGCATTAAGGGTTAAACACAAGCGTTTTAATGTGTGCCTGTGTGGGAGTGTTGTCAGCTTTGTTTAATGTCCGCTCCTTTGGCCAGGATAACTTCAATGGAACTTCCAGTCTGCGAGTGTGTAAGTGTGAGTGCGGGTGTGAATGCGACTCTGTGAGTGTGTGTGCGATAATTGCTTTAATGCATACGCATGTGTGCGTTTTAACTTTATGGAGTGTTGGCTGATAATGTCTTAATTACTGCCTAGATAAAATGCCAACTGTTTAGCCCCCGAATGGTTGTGCCTGTGTGTGTGTGTGTGTGTGTGTGTGTTGGCATGACAACTATGTTTATCACTTGGAGAACGGTTGCTACCACGCCCCGCTTTATATGGCAGCTGCTTATAAACTTAATTACAGGACAGTACAGGCCCTGGGTTGCCTACTTTAAGGCGCGTTTCCTATCTCATCTCAGCGAGAGAAGAAATCCCATTAGCTAGGCAGTTAGAGGGCTTTTTCCGGGCCCTTTATGGTTATAACCTTGAAGTTTTGTCAACTTTTTTGCTAAAATTGTTGTAGTTTTAAAGAAAAATAAATAAATAGAAATCTAGGAAACATTTTTTCTAATATAATAATATTTAAGTGAAAAAAATATTTTAAATATGAATACTGTTTTAAACGGAAAAACAATTTTCAAAAGTTTTCTTTTTAAAAATACTTTAAATTTTTTTAAACATACAAATATTTGATTTTTAAGAAATAACATAAGAATACTTTTTTAAACGAAAAAATGGGTTTCCAAAGTTTTCTTTTTAAAATAATAATATTAATATTTTTTCCAATATAATAATATGAATTCTGTTTTAAACGGAAAAAAAGATTTTGAAAAATTTTCTTTTTAAAAATACTTTCAATTTTTTCAAACGGAAAAAATATTTTAATTTTAAGAAATAAAATAAGAATACTTTTTTAAACGGATAAAAGGTTTTCCAAAGTTTTCTTTTTAAAATAATAATATTATTATTGATGTTATTATCATACAAAATATAAAAATGTAGGAAACCTTTTGAAAAACGAGAAATTTTTTTTAAATTTAAGAACCTAATTATGAATACTTTTTAAAACTGAAAGAAAGGCTTTCCAAAGTTTTCCTTCCCGATATATCTTTATTTCAGAACATTGGCACTAAAAATCGAAACCCTTCTTGACTTAATCTATTTTAGGGACCCCAACCTGTTCGCCCGAGCAGTTCGCCTGCAAATCGGGCGGGGGCGAGTGCATTCCCTTGTCCTGGATGTGCGATCAGACCAAGGATTGTCGCGATGGCAGCGACGAGGCCCAGTGCAGTAAGCCATGACCGAATATTTCCCGCTTTGCTTGGTGCTTGGTTTTGGTTGCTATAATAACCGAATTTATCTTTGATTTTTCCTCGCTTTTATTTGGTGTTGGCTTGCTATTTATTCCCCCTGCACTTGAATGTGCCATGCACACTCAGAGTTCTCTGTGCCATGCTAAAACTATTATGCAATTGAGCACAAATATTTACGAACCACAGAGGGAACACTTAAGTTTCTGTTGTTGTCACTTTCACACATGCCTCTACCACCCATTTTCTATACGCTTTTGTTTGCTTGTTGGCTATTTTTGTTATGGTGTTGGCTTTTCTCCCGCCTCATTCCATCCCACTAATCAAAATCACCCAAAAAACCCTTCGAAGAACCAAGCTAATCATTGGAATGACCTCTGTGCAGATAGGACGTGTCGCTCGGATGAGTTCACCTGCGGCAATGGACGTTGCATCCAGAATCGCTTCAAGTGCGACCAGGACAATGATTGTGGCGACGGATCGGATGAAAAGGACTGCGGTGATAAACCAAAATGTGCACCCGATTCGTTCCAGTGTTCCAGTGGCACCTGCATTCCCAGTGAATGGGTCTGCGATGGCGACCAAGACTGCTACCGTGGAGAGGATGAGATGGTGAGTTTAATAAATATAATAAATTATAAGGGGGAAAAGGCATATCTTTAAAAAAAATAGGACAAAAAATATTTGTTTTCTCTGTCTAAAAGTTGGGAAAATCATTACCCTCACCTTTTTCAAAGGGAAATGAAAATTAAAATTGATATGAACACATTATCAAACCACACACATGCATTACACACCCACACACACACAGTAAGTTGCTTAACAGCCCTCGCATATAAATATGTATTTATATGAAGCGAGCTAGGAAGCATAAATTATGCAAGACGCGAGCATTATTCAAAACTGGCAACGAGGACGACGAGGACCATGTCGGCAACTGTTTCCCATAAACATTTATATGTATGACGCATGGCTTTTGTTGTCAGTAGGATGGTGCCCGAAATTGCATGCCACCGAATGGCAATAAAAACAGTAGGGAAAACTATGAGTAAAGAGGGTTACTTTAATGCTCTTTCGGGGATTTATTCAAAATATATTATAAACATTTTTTCAATTTTAGATTGCTTGTAAAATGAGATATTTAAATTATATAGAGAGTACCTACTAGCTAATTTATAGTGGAAAAATACGACTTAAATTTTTTAAATTTTAAATAGCTTATAAAATGAGATATTTACATTATACAGAGAGTACTAACTAATTAATAGTGAAAAAACAGTTAAATGTTTAAACTACCTAAAAATGAAGCGCAATTTATATAAAATATTGGTTTTTTAATTTATAATATTTAATTTGTATAAATAAACCCCTTTTATTCACATTAGTCGCCCATGCCCCTTAAAAAAAGCGTATAAAATCTAGAAAATGCTTTCTGGCATCTCCTAAAAGTATGCAACACAAGAAATGCAGGCAATGGCCACAGGGACCTATACTATATATATATGGTATGTGTGTGTGTGTGCACGTGCTGGTGCATAAGGACCTGCGTGTGTGTGTGAGTGTGTTTGTGAACCGGGCTTAGCTGCCTGAATATTTGGCTGGCACTTAACAAGAAAAGCAAACTGTTGTAGCAGCAGTAAAGTAAAGTTAACTTCCTTTATCCTCGCCACGCGCGCACAGATTCATCTTTCAGCGGGAATGTCTGTTAAAGGACGACGAATATTTAGCCTTAAGCAGGGGTTTCTTTCCTACTACATTTAGATCTTTAGCACTATCCTACTGAAAAAGTTTCGATATGAAATAGGTTCAATTCTACCTTATTTCATTTCAATTTGATATTTTATCCTATCATATAAAATACCAAATTTAGTATTTTTTGAACAAATCGATATGAAATAGGTTCAATTATACCTTATTTAATATCTACTTGATATTTTATCACATCATATAAAATACCAAGTTTAGTATTTTTAGAACAAATCGATAGGAAATAGGTTCAATTCTACCTTATTTCATATCAACTTGATATTTTATCACATCATATAAAATACCAAATGTAGTATTTTTTGCACAAATAATATGATGATCTTAAAAAAATATAAAATTGACCAGCACATATCAATCTGATCTTTTTTTAATTTTTTTTCTGTGCTCCCCAGCAAAACTGCACTAGGACAAACCTGCGTTTTTGCGAGTCCTCCGAGTTCCAGTGCTCGGATCACATCACCTGTCTGCACAGGACGTGGGTTTGCGATGGCGAGGCCGATTGTCCCGACGGCGAGGACGAGTCGCCGGCGAACTGCCCCAGCGTATCCTGCCGGCCGGATCAGTTCCAGTGCGACGATCGCAGCTGCATCGCCGGCCATTTGATCTGCAATGGCGATAGGGATTGCTCGGATGGCAGTGATGAGAAGGACTGCAGCATTAATGCCACGCCGAGGGATTGTAATTCCACCAGCGAATTCGATTGCGGCGGTGGTCAGTGCATTCCGCTGGCGAAGGTCTGTGATCGCAGGAAGGACTGTCCGAATGGCGAGGACGAGCCCGCTGGGAAGTGTGGCATCAACGAGTGTGCCACCAAAAATGGAGGTTGCATGCACGGGTGCGAGGATCTGGAGGTGGGCTACCGGTGCGTCTGCAACGATGGCTATAGGCTGGCCGAGGATCAGCGCACCTGTGTGGACATCGATGAGTGCGAAACACCGGGCATTTGCTCCCAGGTGTGCGTCAATGAGATCGGGGCCTTCAAGTGCGAGTGCGAGGCGGGCTATATGAGATTGCTGAAGAATCACACGAGGTGCAAGGCCAGCGAAGGACATGCCTCCTTGCTTTTAGCCAGACGTCATGACATACGGAAGATAGCCCTCGATCGTCCGGAAATGACTTCCATAGTGAATAGTACAAAGGCCTCGACGGCCTTGGACTTTGTCTTTCGCACCGGGATGATCTTCTGGAGCGATGTGTCCACGAAGAGCATCTACAAGGCGCCCATCGATGAGGGCAGCGAAAGGACTGTGGTCCTGACCAAATCCTCGGTGACCTCCGATGGCCTGGCTGTGGACTGGATCTACAACCATGTCTACTACACGGACACCGAGAAGTGCACCATCGAGCTGACCAATTTCGAGGGCAGCATGGGCAAGGTTTTGGTGAAGGATGCGCTGGACATTCCGCGCTCCATTGCCCTGGATCCCATCGATGGGTGGATGTACTGGTCCGACTGGGGCGCCTCGCCGCGCATCGAAAGGGCGGGCATGGATGGAAGCCATCGAACGGCCATCATTAGCTACGATGTCAAGTGGCCCAATGGCATCACCTTGGATCTGGTCCAGAAACGACTCTACTGGGTGGACGGGAAGCTAAACTCCATCTCGTCGGCCAACTACGATGGATCGCAAAGGCGACAGATTCTCTACTCCTCGGAGTACCTGAAGCATCCCTTCTCCATCACCACCTTCGAGGATTGGGTCTACTGGACCGACTGGGACAAGCAGGCCGTCTTCAAGGCCAACAAGTTCAACGGACAGGATGTGGAGCCCGTGACGGCGACGCATATGGTGAGTGTATATTTTAATCACTCTTAAATTGAAATACTAAATATGATGAAATTCATTTGGTTGATAGTACACTTCGTATTACTTCATTGCATTTCCTAATTCCACGTCATATTGTGATAATTTCTGTGGTTTCGAATGTATTTAAATATCTCTTATATATTATATCTGGTACCAAGCCCCCACTTGTACAATGTGTGGGTTTTAATCGGAATAAAGGGAATTTAAAGTAATATGACATTTCCCTTTGCTATCAGGGCCACACTCAAGTCTTAGAAGTATTTCATGAATTTTATAATAAAGAAATACATTTATCTTTGAGAACTTATGAGTAATGGGTTCGACCATCATTACAAATGGACAATAATTTCCTGTTGGAAAAAAACATTGAATATTGAATAAATATATATTAATTTAAAGAATATATATTCTGTGTATAGAAATTCCATTAGCTTGAATACTTTTATCTTTTGAAACGTATGAGTAGACATGCAAGCAAACTTAGTAAGGATTAAATTATTTTTCAATAAATCAAATCAATAAATCAATAAATCGAGAAAAACATACCTTAAATCAAAGTTCGCTAAGAATCTAATATTTAGAATACGTTTTTGCTTATAATTTGATGTATTTAAAATTAATTTAGTAATTATTAAAAATAAAATTCATATCTCAGTTGGAAAATAATATAATTTCTTTTGTGTTTAAGTTTCTTAAAATAAAACATTTATCTTTTGGAACTTATGAGTAGACATTAATTATTAAATATTAAATTATTAATTAAACATTAAAAATACAATACATATCTCCATGGGGAAAACCAAGGAATAAATATTTCTAGCTATTCCAAATACACATATTTTTAGAAAGAAGTTTAAGCCTCTGCTAATTGACACGCTTTCCACCTTTCACAGCTGGAACATCCGATGGTGGTGCATGTTTACCACCCGTATCGCCAGCCAGACGGTGTCAACCACTGCCAGTCGGTGAATGGCCACTGCTCGCACCTCTGCCTGCCAGCTCCCAGGATTAACGAGCGGAGTCCTCGCATATCCTGCGCCTGTCCGACGGGCCTGAAACTGATGCCCGACGGCCTCATGTGCGTCGAAGATCGTAAGTAGATTTCGCTGTGTGTCCATGTGTGTCCATGTTCTTTGGGGGAATTTATCCGGGGGATTTCGTAATTGCATTTGAACCGTCGTCGTTCGCCTCGATGGCTGCGTTTTGCGGCTGAAAACCGAAGCGGCTTTCCTGCTGCGGTTGCGGCGGCCGCCTCTCTCAAGTGGCCTCCTGCACTGCGCATTTCATTGAATTGCATTTTCACCTTTTCGGATCTCATTTTATCTATCAATTTACCCCTTACCCTTTGTAGTGCGTATCCCAAAAGTGCTTCCCACGGCACCGATCCACCGGCCAACCGACCAGTCGTCCATCGCCACCACAAAACTACCTCAAGATGCGCACAGTGAAGCGCCGGGTATGCGACACTTTTCTACGAAACTTATAATGGTGGTGGTTGTCTGGGGTTTAAGGAAGGGCTCGTAAAATAATCTAAACAAAAACAAATTTAAAAATAAATTTAAATGAAAATTGGAATCTACATTTTCCTTTAAAAAACTTAAGTAATCAACTTTCATATTTAAAAAATATAATTAAAGAAAATATTTATTTAAATATGGTTAGCATAAACTTCTTTTAAATTTACACACAACCGTAAACAAAAAGTATCAGTATTAAAAAGTTAAAATATTATAGTCTTAATTTTCCTTTAAAATTTAAGAAACTTGCTTTCAAATTTAAAAGTATCAGTATTAAAAAGTGAAAATATTATAGTCTTAATTTTCCTTCAAAATTTAAGTACCTGCTTTCAAATTTAAAATATAAAATTAAAACCGATATACGAAATTTTAGTATAGGTACTGGATTTTACGAGCCCTAGTATCGAAAATCTAGCCTGATTTTCATGTTTTTCGACTGGTGTTGGTTTTATTTAAGTTTCCCTGTCTGCTGTGTGTTCATGTCCTTGTAAACAACATTTCCACCTGCTTTTCCTGGTGTTTTAATTTCATTTGACATATTTTTCGCGACAATTTCTCGAGCAACATTTACGGACATTTACGGATATACGTATACAGAGCCATCGTCATCATCATAAATCAACATCAATGATATCGACGTAATCACTCAAAATGCACACACACACTGACGAACTTTGGCCCCAAATACTCATGCAAAATGCGGAGCGTAAAACATAAATATGGGGCTCACACACACACAGAGGGCAAAAACCGCAAAAGGAAGGCATTGGTGACATGTTTAATGGCAACAGGACAGGGACGCCGCCCACTTGCCCACTGATTCCCAATCCCAAACACCCGACCGACTTATACCCAGCACTTATTCGGGTTGGCAACTCTAGGAACTTGAACTACACAGAAAAAAAATTGATTAAAGATCAGATTGATATGTGAAGATCAATTAAAATATTTTTTAAAGATCAAGTTCATTTCATTTTGACATGAATAAAGATTATAATGATCTCATTTTACAATATTTAAAAAAAATACTATATTTGGTATTTAAAAAAGTATTTTTATATGTTGTATAAAATAACTTATATGATACAATATCAACTTGACATGTTTGAATCATAAATTTGACATTAATCATATCGAAATGAAATGAATTAAGGTAGAAAAGACCCTTTATCATATCGAATTTTTTTTCTGTGTGGGAACTGGAACTATGGAGCTTCGAACCGAACCCAGAGCGAATTTCTCCCTGCAATTTGCGAACTGCTCCCTGACAGAGTGACATGGATTCGGATGGGATGATGATGGCAAGGGATTCGGATGGGAACGTAACGGAATGATGAACGACTGACAACCGCAGAGGAGGAGGCAGGAGGCAGCTGCAGGGACATTTCAGCGGCAGTCGTCAACAAATCGCCATGAAATTAAATTGTACATAAGCAACAGAAACAGAAACACGACCATTCGCAACACATGCGTAGTGCCAGTGATATGGAGCATGGCAAATAGTTTAACCAGAAATTCGTCATCGCCCCAGTACTATCATCATCATCATCATCATCATCGTCATCGTGATCCTCCCAGCAAATTGGCACTGTCAACACCTCGAACTGTCGACATTTTTGGGGGGAAGGGCGAAATATTTGCGTTGGCCGTGTGGCAAAAGTGAATTACAACCAACCAGCCGGCGGTTTATCCCTAAAAATATGTCGAACCACAAAGCCCATTTCTCTGTGTTTTTGTGTCTGTTGCATGCAGTGCCTTTTTTAAATAGAATTTCTGGGGAGCCAGCCTCTCATCTAAATGCCGTATCATTATTTTTAATAAACCCAAATTTAGCAGACGCACTTTGATCAATGGGAATGCCAAATTGAACGGTCCTTGAATATTAAAAACAACAAGATATTTTTTGCTGTGGCAACCGAATTTGTGACGGCTTTTTTCGGGGAATAAATCAAGCCAATAAAGGGTATTTTCTTCGGTTCCTTGGGCACAAAAAAGGACACTTGAAATTTTAACGAGAAAAGAAAAATGATTTGGTTTTTTGTTATTCATTTTTTTACCTATTATTTAAAAAAATACAAAAGATACATTTAAGATAAAAATATAATTCCAGAGAATCAAATTAGCCAGCCACACGGGATGTAAAATAAATCCCCTATTCTCTAAGATTTCCTTTTAAATCTCCGCCATTGCCAGTCGTTATCCTCTTTCGTTGTCCTGCCGGCTTAGCAGTGAAAAGTGGGCAAACTTCCGGGAGCTTTAATACGTTGTCATGCCTACGGGGTGAAATCAAGTTTCCTGGCGGAGCAGCTTAGCTTAGCGAGAGAAGCCCACACAATTGCGCCTAATTACGCCAATTTAAAGAAGTCATAGTAGAAAGGGCGGGAAAAAGGGGGTTGAAGGTCGAGGACCAAAAGAAAAAGCTGCAACACATTTGCGAGGACTTAGGCAAACTGAAACGGGAGACTGAGGACCAAGTTTGCAGATGGCGCGGGTCAGTAAATAACTATAAACTAGTTAGGGCGACTATTTCAATTAGATGGTCCAGCCCAGCATAACTGCAATTTCAATTAGCGGTTTGTGCCACTTTTTCTATGGCCATCTTTGCCCACTTCAAATTGCTTAATTAAGCGCAGGCAAAGTTTCGCAAATACCCCAGGGAAACAGAGAGAGAAGGGAAAATCCCCCGACTGACCATAAACTTTGAGCCGTCGAAGTAACGACTGCGTTTTTAATAGCCGACCACATAAAATGGGGAGAAAATGGGGGGAAAAGTGAGGAAAAGGCGGGGAAAACTGGGTGAACAGCTGCTGCTCCTTGCAGCATTTTTATGACTTTCATTTGCCTGCACTTCTGTCAGTTGTCCGGCAATTGTTATTGTCCGCCTCTAACTTTACTGCATATTGCCTTCGAGAGGGGGGTCAAAAATACCAGAAAATACCAGAAACATGGCAGCCAAGCCGCCATTTTGTTTATTTTCATGCCAAAAACCATTTTTGACTCTAAAACTTTGAAACTTTTTTTCTCGGTTTATCTAATCTGTTTACATCCCTCGTTTCCCTCCCCTGGTAGCCCAAAAACAGGTGACGGAACATATTTTATGCGTTTTTATTTCATTTGGGAAGCAAAATTGTGGAACGGCAGCCATTTTGTCGTACTTTTTATGGCACTTCCGTTGGATGGGGGATTTGGGATCGAGGGGTTCTGGGGGGTTCTAGGGGTTCCTGAGCACCTGCTATGCGTTATCCTGAGTTGGAGCTGCGAAATAAATATGAGAGCACATGTGCAGGATTATACAAATGGGCGATGAGGCATAACTCTCTGTTATATGTCTGAATGTGTATGTGTTTGTGTGCTGGGAGCACGGAAATTGCATTTTGTATAGATTAGAAGTGCGCAATAATATATGACATTTATAGGCAAACATAAAACCAGACGTAGTAGAGAAGTGGTACGTACACACATACCGAACCGAAACAGCAAATGCAAATTTTGTGAGCCACATTTGATAGAGAAATAAATTAATCCTTTTTGAAAAGGGGTCAAAACAGTTTGGGAATACGAGAGTTCAGAGCTCAGAAATGCTTGAGTAAATTTTGGTAACCAACTATAAAATTTATAAATGGATACTGTTTCAATATCTAAGGTAAAATATTCCAAAAATAAATGTAAGCCAAGCTTAAGAGACATCAAAAAAAGTTTAAACCAAATCCCAAGACAACAGCTGCTGTTTTCCTGCGATAAACACACTTAAACAAAAAGAAAATCGAGCAATTAATATGCCAGCGAAACGTGCAACTTTTGAAATGTTTGCCCCGCCATTTGACTGTCTGTTAATGCCGCCAAAATAAATTTGCAGCATCTTAACGCGCCTACGCCGAAAATTTCGGCCGAATCGATGCCGCACATCTGTTGCCGCTATCAACTTTTAATGATAATTCCTGCCACATGCTCTTGTAGGCCAAAAATTAATAGCAACAACAACAGTGGGTGTGGGTGTATAAATTTG
This sequence comes from Drosophila prostipennis, assembly GCA_037075205.1. Taxonomy (NCBI): domain Eukaryota; kingdom Metazoa; phylum Arthropoda; class Insecta; order Diptera; family Drosophilidae; genus Drosophila; species Drosophila prostipennis. The sequence continues at coordinate 1,950,527 of JBAMCJ010000413.1, forward strand.
GAAACGGGAGAATTTATATGTATATCCTTTGCCAGACGAACGCGCGCTCTTTTCTCCGGCTGCTCTTAACTTTCTGGCGCTTTTTTCTGCTGTTGAACAAATTCTAAACGGAAAAATATGAAAGCGAATTATGATGACAGCGGAAAAATCCTACAACTTCCTGCCAGGACAACCAGGACAACAGCAAAAGGCAGCGAATAAAAGCAAAACCAGGGAAACCCCAAAAGCGGAAATATTCGCCACGGGATGTAGTCGTCGTCATCGTCGTCGCCGTTGAGTTCATTTCTTTTTTTGCCCATTGCCAAGCTCCCAGAAAGACAACATTTTAATTATATTTGGCCATAGGAATTATGAAATTATGGGGGAAACGCTAAAGAGAGGGGAGGGTAGGCATCTATTATTAATATTTTGCGAGCCTGCCTTTGATATTGGAATTTATGAAAGTTTCACAGGGGGTTTTATCTTTGATTAAATTTATAAAATATACTTTAAAGCAGGGCTGCATTTACAAACACATAGAAGAATCGGCGTGTGCCCAATGCAAGTTATGGTAATGGGTTGAGTAATGGACTGAGTAATTACATCCACTAACAGAATAATGGTTTTGGGAATAATTTCATTCTTCATAAAATATTAATATATGTGATAGTCTGAGTGTCATCATACATTTTTTTAATTTCTAAATATTTTTATTTAATTTTCTCAACAGATGAAGAGAAAACCAGTGGCAATAGTACAGCCACAGACGACAAGGTCGATAAGTCAGCCAAAACACAAGAGAAGGATTACGGCCAAATAGCTATGATTGTGATAGCCTGTCTAACGAGCACAGCTTTAGTGGCATGCGTAAGTTCTAAGAAATACTTACGATATACGATATATTATAATTTAATATATAATACTTATAAAACAGGTAATCCTTGGCGTCTACCGACGCTGCACGCGGGCCGTGAACTCGATGAACTTTGAGAATCCCGTCTACCACAAGACCACGGAGGATCACTTCAGTCTGGAGAAGAACGTGGCGCCGCATATGTATGCCACTGCCATGGAGGAGGAGGTAAGCGTGGGCGGATCATCGGCCCCACCGATGGCCACCAATCCTAACGACTTTAGTTACGTGAGGTTCTAGAGGGGGTTTTACTGGGTTTACTAGTTTACTAGGCTTAATGTTAATGTTGTACATAGATAACTAAGTGCTCGTATCATAGATTGTACCTATCTAGGATCTAAGATTAGTTCGATAAGTCCTGAAATGTTGTTGTGAACGTAGCAAGTTCTTAGATTTTGAAAACCATCCCCCTTTTAATCGAGTTCGTTTCTCCAACTATTTTACAATTTAAATGCCGCGAGCGAAACGAAACGAAATCACGGTGCCAATTTAGATATTAAAAACGGTAAGTTGTGGTTACAAAAGGCCATATTAGAACATTATTGGCGTATTATATTACATAATTGTTGTCTCGTTTATGTGCACAATTTAATTATCATTTTATTGGACTTTAATTTAATTTAATTTAGCGTCGATTTGAGCATTTTGCGTAGCCCCCCTTTGAAATGCGTGCGTTTCGCTAATTGCAGAGCTGCGAATGCAATCAAAATATGCATATCAATTGGCCAATTAACTAAAAGGCCAATTAAATGGCGTCAGTGGAGCGTCAAAATGTCCCACAGCCCGACGGCAGCTGCCCAACTAAAACATAAAGCGAAGCGAGTGTCGCCAGGACATTTTAGTAAAATATTTCAATTAAATTAGCTGTTTTCCGCTCTTTTTTTCCGTATTTAACTTGACACTTTTTGCAGCTGCTTCGCTGCCAATTTTAATTAAAGCGGTTAATTAATTAAAACATTAAAAATAAGACAAATCCAAGCGGAAGCCGACAACAATGCATAACAATAATTACGCAAAATTAAACAAAATGGCATTAAGAGAGATTTTCTGTTCTCTGTTTGCCCGGCAACCAAACCAACCAATAAATAACATCATAATTTTCATATAAGCAAGCAATTCGGTTTGCTGAAAATTCAGGCCACAAGCTTAGCGGTTGGCTGTTTTCATTAAGGTTTATAATTAAATATCCCCGTTGGTAGAATGTTGCGGCCAAATCTCTTTTTTATTGCTTTTTGGTGGTGATTATCATTTGCAAAATATTTTTACCAACAAAAATTGGTTTTAAAGCGAACTGAAAGCCTTTTTATTTTGATTATAATTTAATAGAAAATAATAAATAGTCAGGATTTGTTTTTCTATTTCGTTTTCAAGTTCCAAAAATTTATTTGTGATTTTTATCAAAATATAACTAGTTTTTAAAGGGTTTACTATTTCTTATTTCTAGCTATTATTTTTGTGTTTTTATAAAATAATTTTACTAAAAAAAGTTGGTTTTAAAGCGAACTGAAAAAGCATTCATATTTTAATTAAATTTTTAATAGAAAATAATAAATAGTTTTGATTTATGTATCTGTTATATTTTCAAATTTAAAAATTCAATTGCTATTTTTTTCAAAATAATTAGTAAGTTATTTCTTATTTTAAAATATTTTTTTTTGGCTAAGTTATTTTTTTTTTTAGATTATTTACACATTTTATTAAATCCTCGACTTTAAACTAATAAAATACTCTCTTCTTTTAGTCCGTCAATCCCCTCTTTGAACCGGGCACCGAATGTGTCTAGGATCCACTTAAATGCATATCCAGCAAATACTGGTTGACCTATATAGAGCATCTCCTACTAGTAATTCCTTTTTGGACCAAGGCCCCAAAAAAACTCAACTAAAGAAGTGAAAGTTCAGTGTGAGAAATGCTAAGAATATGAAGCTTTCATTTAGCAGTAAGAAAAGAAGAATGCCAAAAAGAAAAAACAAGAAAAGACAAGAACGACATCAGCATGGGGAGAATGAAAATACTCAACAAATTCAATTTGTTGCCTAGTTTAAAAATTTAATTTAAATGTAACAACACTAAACACACACACACCCACACATGTCCGAACACACACAATGACACGCCCATAAACTAATAACAACGCAAAACTTTTCTAGGCGCAACGTTTTGACATCAACTAACGTCGCACCCACACAAACACACACATCAACGCATATCCTTCCACCCACACAAACACCTACAACCGCCTCACACTCACACACACAAGCCCAGAAGAACTCAGAGAAGGAACGAGCCAGGATTCAGAGCCAGAAGTCCAACTTTCCTTTCACGTCCATGAAATCAATTGTAAAAAGTTAAGACATTTCGTTGAAGTTTTTGGTACCAAAAGAAACATTTTGTGAAATCGAAAAAAAAACAGTAGAGATAATAGCTAAACTGAAACTGTTTATAGACCTAACAATTATTGTGACTAGCTATAATATACATATATTTTTTGTTACCAATGAATTAATAAAAAAACAGTTATTATCTTGAGAGTAAAGTTTTTAGCACCAAGTTGGATTACCTTTTAGCAAAATATTTCAAACAAAACCTCTCTGTAAATACAAAAGAAAAGACAACTAAAATGTTTAGAGAAAATTTACAAACAACAAAAAACATTAGAGTGTTTAACATTTTGTATCAAATATATTCTTTGCTCCGTTTTTCTTTCTTGGGTATTCAAAACAATTTGCTGTGATCAGTTTAAAAGCATTAAACCTACATTAAATCATCTAATTTGTAGTAAGCTTAATATTCTTCTCATTTATTTAGTGTATAAACAAGCTTTCATATATATTTTAATTTATTTACAAATTTACAAACACAACGAGAATATATTTTTTAATGTGTATTGGCAATTTTTGGTTCCTGTGAAATGTATTTTAATTTAGGCATGAAAAGTATTGGCTTTAAATGCTTTTTGAGAAAACAACAAATATTAGCTAACTATAACTGGTATGTGTGAAAAGTTGATTAAAGAAATTTATGATAGTAATAAAACAAATTAATAAAGAATATTGTAAATTAAAGTTTATTCAGAAAAATAAAATGGAATTTTAAAAACATGGAAAATTTGTGGAATTGTGTTTTGAATTTTATGTTATTAATGGGGAATTACCGATTAAAAATTATCGATAATTTGCTATTTCTCGATAAGTAATATGTGCTTTCTCTTGAAAACATCGATATTATCGAATCAATATGGTGAAAATATCGATAAATTAATTTGCTTGTGGAAATATCGAAAATATCGATACATTTTTTATTTTAAATTTAAAAACAGGTAGTGTGATTAATGCATATTCTTTAAGTTGAGTAACCTGTTTAAATTTAAACACCTAAGAAGTGTGATTTTTGTTCTTCGGATAATGCAAAATAATTAGATTTCCCTTTTGGCTTTGCTGTAGACATGTTCCTAATCCAAAATAGCAAGAAACTCAATTTGTGTATTTGCATTGTGTTCGGGAGATTACAAATCAACTGGCTTATCAATCAACTGCAAGCGATTAGCTCATCTGAATTATCATGGCGATGATAGGCATATCGAACATCGCATACCGTGAAGCCAATTGGGTTTACACATTGTGCCTGATTGCCTCAGCTTAATGGCCTCAACGCCAACACAGCTTTGACTTTTGTTGGCTCACAAGTACACAAATACACAAATACACAGATCGCCGTGTCGATGGACACCCGGCCATGAATTATTAAATGCTAATGCACAACTACGGCAATTATTTCACATGAGAGGGCATCAATACGTAATGAGCTACGTCCGGGGAGCGATTCGGGTCGAAGTTTAAGATTGAACAGTCATTAATGGGTGGTTTTTGGGAGACAGGTTTTAATTTCATCGCAAGCACCGCTTATCGAGCCCCCAGAACTTTTGTTCTGCCTAATTTATGGCTGGGAATTATCAGCAGGCTGGGAAGCCAAAGTGCCACGCAGCGATTTCCGGTGAATAAATAAGATTTTTATGCCCTTCGGGGGTGTCTTTAATGTTATAATTTATGTAGCCCACATTATTTTTGTTTATTGCCTGCCGGACAGCCGGCTGTCAGCGAAATGTAGGGCGTATTGTGAGCGGATTTCGGATTTTCGGCTGGCGCAGCATCGATTTGAATCGATTATAATCGAGCTTTGATCTATTGACTTTAAAATAAAACTAAAACTGGCCCAATCGGGTGGATATCTGCCGAGATATAAGAAGAAGTTCGAAAAAAGTCCGAAATTTAACATTTCGAACTTTAAAAAATCTTTAAAAAAAAACTGTGCCATCGAAAAAAAAATTAATGCTATTTTCGCGATCTAGGGGTCCAACACTAACAGAATTTGCCATCAATTGCTGGGGAGCATTTTGGCTGTAAACTAGAGTTATCCTCACGACTCACGTTTGTCATGAAAATAAAATGTAAATAAAACAGCGACGGCAACGGCGACGGCGACACATTTGACACACGGCAGCGATAACTTTTTCAATTTAGATATGATCCCGAAAGTATGTCGGGAAACTGCTCGGATAATCCCACAACCAATGTGCCAGGTGTATGAGGTATGAAGGTGAGACGGCTCCTTTCCATTAGCAATATGCGACCAAATGGCAAAACACTGTTCCGCGCGGCGCCCCGCAGCTCCCTCTCGACCCCGCCAAACGAAGTGAAATCTACGAGAAAAGGGGATTCCCATTCCCCCCTTTTTTTGCACATAAAGGCGCAGGGAATAAGCGACTCAGCGTGAGTGTGTGCTTGTGTGCGTGAGAGAGGATTGGGTGCCGGAGGATGAAAATCTGCAATTCAGCCGGAACATAGCATACATTTTGTCGTTTTGCCAGCCGCAGGCGGCCACCAAACAAAAACCCCCGCACACAAAGTCGTACACAGAGAGAAACGGTAGTACGGATGTAAAACGAGAGAAATATCTTATCGAAAATATCGTAACGTTTCATATACCGAAACTTTAAATATCGAAAAATATTAAATTTATGGTAAGCTTTCGATTATTTCGATAAATTAATCTTTTCTGCCATCCCAAATTCTCTCTTTTGTATTTATAATTTGTTGTTAAATAAATTTTACTAATTAACTGGACTTCAAAGTATAATTTTTCAAAAGGATTTGATATGCCAATACTCTAATATTATAAAAGTATTAATAAAACAATATTTGAGATAAAATCGACTTTTCGAAGCATTAGAATTTTAATTTAGAATCCCTAAAATATCTTCTTCAATTTTTTTTTCATTACTCTAATATAATAATATAATTAATAATAATAAATTACAGAAAAAACTACCTCTCGAAGCTTTATAATTTCAATTTAAAATCCCGAAAATATTTTCCTAGATTTATTTTTCCACCGTGTGTTACTCAAAAGCCAATGAGCCTCGGCAGTTGGGCAAAAGAAATAGAACGAGGAAACGTGGCCAGAATTGTGTGTGGCTCGAAGGGATGTGGATGAGGATGTGGGAAAGATGGGCAATGGGGGATCGAGGGTGGAATGCATCTGAGCGACAACTTTGTGCAACTCCTGATGCAGGAAACATGGCTGTCATTGGTCACGTTGCCGCCACTGTACTTTGTTAGCGATGCGCAGCCAACGATAACTTTGGTGAACAATATCTTTGGGTCTTTTGGTCCCTTTTTTTTCGCCTGCCTCTTGGGCTTGTGTTCTCTGTCAAAGGGAAAGGAAAATGCAATTGCATTTCACGTTCAGATGAGATGTGAAATTGTCGTCAAAAAAAGGTTTGTAAAAGGGAATCCACGCTCTCGATTTCTATGGAAACGAAAGCTAAGCTTTTCAGCAAGACTTGGTCTTAAATTTCTAAAGGGATAATTAAGGTAATGTAAGGTAGGGAACATGATCTGAATTGGTTAACTAAGGTAATATAATATAAAAAGTATAAGGAAACATAAAAAAATAAATGTATTTTTATTTAAAATGTATTATTTATATTTATAATATTATAATTACATATTTTATATTTAAGTTTCTATAATAATTTTAGCTAAAGCCTAAACTAATTATCTCAGCTGTTCTGCTTTTGACGCGACTGTACATACCTGTCGCCATTCGTTTATCAAGAGTGCCAACTGGGGGAACTTTAATTACAGGCCAACTCCACTGGCCACCAGCCCATCAGCCCATCAGCACAGCGATTCCATTGCAGCCGAAAGGACCTCGCCATGTTTGCACATCCTTGCAGTTGTAGTTGTACTTGTTGTTGACGATGTTGCCGTTGTTGTTATTATGGCTGGGTTATCCTGGGGCCAATTGCATGGCACATGCACACAAGGTTAGTAGGCAAGTTCACAAGCCAAATATGCTGTGCGTATGCCATGGAATGTGGGTGGCGATGGGTGGTGCACTGGGAGGATATTGCCAGGACTCTACACTCAAAAAATTTTTTTTCCTAAATTTTAGAAAATCGCCATAAAATTAAAATTTTTCTTAATTTTAGAAAATTTTCTGAATTTTAGAAATTGTTTTCTTGAATCTAGGAAAAAAGACCATAGGAACAGAATTTTATGAAAAACCTTTCTTAAATTTAGAAAAATGATTTTTTTTCTTAAATCAATGGTGTTTTTTCCTAGTTTGCTCTCCAAAAGTTTTCTTAAATTAATGGCGATTTCGCCATTAAATTAAGAAAAAATGTACTTCATCCCTTCCTAGAATCTAGAAAGTCGCCATAAAAAACACGGTACATTTTTTTTAATTTAAAGAATTTTTCTGAATTAAAAAAAACTTTTTTCTTGAAAACAGAAAAGTAGAAATAGAAAATTACCATAGATTTAAGAAAAACTTTTTTTATTTCTGTTATGCTTCTCATTCTTTCTTCGAAACGAAAAAGAAGAAGACATGGGGTTAGTCCGCGGCGCGTCGCGTTGACAGTTTTTGGCGTATGTATATGTTTATGTGTGTTTGTGTGTATGATCGAGAATTTTCTTGTGCGTAGCTGTAACTTTTATTGCGTTGTTGTTTTGGAAATGCAGTCTCTCGCGAGAGAGTTGCTTGCGTTGCGCTGCATCTTGAACCCTTGCGCTCAGTTTTGGATGAGCATTCAAAGTAATAAGTTTGTGTAGAGCCTATTTAAGAAAGTTAAAGTGCGATCCCTCTAAGAGGCAATTTATAGGTAAGCAATTGAAATAAATTTTAATATAAATTTGGTAAGTAAGTAAAAATGTATGGTAAGCAAAGGGCAAACAATTTTAATAGATTTGGCTATTAATAATATTGCAGGCCGCAAATACCATCCTTCTCTAATATTAATTTTTATTTTCGATTGCAGGAATAATTTCAATTTCAGGTATTGTTGATAATTTGGCAGTAAGTAAGTAAATTTTAATAACAATATATATGAAATATGAATAATTTTATTTTTATCTTTTTTGTTTTCTTTTCTCTTTTTTGTTAAGGAAATATTTGAAATTTATTTTTCTCTTTTTTTGTTTTCTTTTCTCTTTTTTGTTTAGGAAATATTTATAATGTTATTTTTATCTTTTTTGTTTTCTTTTCCTTTTTTGTTTAGGAAATATTAATAATTTTCTTTTCGTCTTTTTTATTTTCTTTTCTCTTTCTTGTTTAGGAAATAAAATAGTAAAATAAATATGTAAGCATTTTATTTAAATAAAGAAGATTTTCTGAAAATAAAAAAAGTCCTTTCTTATTTTAAGAAAAAAGATTCTATATTCAAGAAAAGTACTTTCTGGATTTTAGGAAAATTTCTCAATTTGATGGCAACTTTTCTTGATTTTAGAAAAGTATTTCTGCTTTTCAGAAATTTTTTTCCTATATTTTAGAAAATTCCTTTCTAAAAAATACGGTAAATCGCCATCGACTGAAATTCATGGCGAATTTCTTGATTTAATGGCGATTTCGGGCTGTTTTTTTTTTGAGTGTAGGAGGCACTGCGTCTTGCACGCAGGAGGGCAATGTTGGCTTGTCGGTCGAGTTGTTTGCACCACGTCCTGAATAATGGATACGTTTCGTGCCACATTGAATGCCCAGCAGTGAGTGACATTGGCCGACGACTCGGGCTTTTTTGGTTGGGGGGAATGTTTTTGGAATTGTTAATGTAATTACGCCTGAGAGCCACCTTTGCGAGGGGGGTTGGGTTGCCTAATCAAAGGCAAAGTCGATAAGCATGTGGGAGTTTAAAATGCAGCCTGGGCAATTTGCCTAATTGCCGTGCGGCTAATCAAGTGACGTATTCTCGGGTTTTCGGGCTTTGGGGTTTTCGTGTGTTCAAGTTTCCCCAAACTTTGTAGACTGTCGTGGAGCGTGAGTAAAATTCATCAACTTCAAGACGAAATAAGCCGAAAAAAACCGAAAATAACAGGAGACAACAGAAGGACAACGGGAGGCTGTAAGCCGCTTTTGTTTGCCATGATAAAATGGCTACAAAATGACGGCAGCTGACTTAACACACAGTATGAGTGTAAGTGTGTGGGTGTGAGTGTGAGTGCATGTGGCACACACTCATACACTCGAATCCCGAGTCCTTTGGCCTTGGCGCAAAACTGTCGTCTGTCTTCTGCTCTGCGTGTGTGGCTTAAATTTCACTTTTTTATGTCCTGGCCCGGCGAAAAAAAAAAAAGTTGTGCGATTTCCCTCACTGACCTTGTCCCGGGGTAAAATTACTTTCGCGCAAAGGTTGCCGCTCGCTGCAGGGAGCTTGGAAAATTGATGCTGCATCCACAATGTGCAAAAGTTATTATGGCAAAAAAAAGAAGGGAGTAATGTGTGGGGAACATAAAACTTTATTTAAATTAATTTATGATTGTCAATTTTTTTTTGGCAAGCTTAGGAAAAAGGTAAAAAGGAAATATTACAATTTATTGAAACTTTTTCTGACACATTTGTAAAAAAAAAAAGTTTTTTAATAAGAGTATTTAGTTTTTTTTTTTTTATTTCACATATTTTATTTTTCACATAATTCACACATCATTTTTATTTTTTTTATATTTATTATAAGAGTATTTAATTAGTTTTTATTTTATTTCACACATAAAATAAATTGGTTTCTATTTATTTCACATATAATTTTTATTTTTTATAATAAGACTATTTAATTGGTTTTTATTTTATTTCGCATTTAATTTAATTGGTTTTTATAATAAGAGTATTTTATTGGTTTTTATTTTATTTCACATATGCATACTTTTTATTTGTTATAATTTGAGTATTTAATTGGTTTCCATTTTATTTCAAATATAATTTTTATTTCTTATAATAAGACTATTTAATTGGTTTTTTATTTTATTTCACATATAATTTTTATTTATTATAATAAGAGTATTTAATTGTTTTTTATTTTACTTTACATACAATTTATATTTCTTACAATCTTTTTTCGAGCACCACAACTTAATGTAATATAATTTCTGTGCGTCTTTCGGCTTGTTTGCAAATTTTCAACTTGAAACGCCAACGCCAGATGTCGACGGTTCGAGTTCCCAGCGCAGCGTGCTGGATTTCTTTTCGCTTTTTCCATTACTTGAAGCAAAAGCAAAAGCAGAGGGAAAGCAAAAAGTCCATATTGCGGTTGGCAGCAGCAGATTGCACTTTGTGTGCGTAAGTGTGCGTGTGTGTCAGCGAGTGTGGCCGCCATTTTGTTAACATGCTAACTAGTGTGCGTGCGACGATATGCAATGGCGATGACCTTAATAACTTTTTTATTATAAGAGATTTTATTCAACTATGAAAAGATTATTTATCAGGATTTTTATACACAGGATCCCATAATGATTGATTTTTACAAATTCAAATATAATATTTAATATTCAAAGGCTTAATCAAACTCGCTTTAAAATACTTTGCTAAACCTTTCAACTATTCGAATATAACAAAAATTGAAATGATTAGTCAGTCGGGGATTTTGTTTATTGCATACACAATTTCAATTTGTCCCGTATTTTCCAACTGTAATAAAATAATGGTTTTAATATACGAAAAATGCCAACGACCGAAATGTTATTTAATTAAGTATTATAATTGCTGACAGTGTTCATCGCTTTTGGCAAATAATGCGAGATATTTTTGTGCTGGCCAACCAATTAATGGCAAACAAACAAATCCGAATACTATTAGAGAGCACATGCGAATAGACGGCAAACCGATTCGCAAATCGTGGCTGCGTTGTGCTGCGAAATTAATTAGATTTAATCGAATGCCAGTGGTCTGTCAACATTCGTTTGCCCAAGTTATTGAAGGACCTCCGCAGCAGATCTTCTATACTTAGCTGTTGTCCTAATACCCAGTGAATATGATTTGAGTGGTATTTCAGACGAATGGAGGTGAATGTAACAGGGAAAAAAAATTTTTTAAGAATTTAAAATATTAGAAGAAGGTTTTGAAGTGTTTGTTAATACCCATCGAAATGTAAAAGAAAATTTTAAAATCGAACATTTCTTTCAAAAGTTATGAGCTAAAATAAAAACCCTTATTTGATAGATGGCGCCACTTTCAAGCGACTGCTTGCTTTGCTGCTTGCATATCTCCATCTCTCTTACACTCATTTAGCTAAGTAACGGATTTTTGATAGCATTCCCTCTAGTTTAATATTCTTTTTTATAAAGAAAACTTTAGTTTTTATATTCCTGTTAAAATAAAATTTATTTTTCGCAAACCTTTGGTTTTAAAAAAGTGTGTACAGGATATAACCCAGTCGAGCCTTTCCCACTTGTCGTTTTTGTGGCTCTGAGTGCGTGTGGCAGCCTTTGCAAACAGTGAAAGCAGGCCAAGTCCAGCTTGCGAATGACAGTCAGACAGAAAGGAAGAAATATGGGAGACATGGAGGCTGGAAGGCTGGAGACTGAAAGCCTGCTGGCAGGCGGAAACGGCAGGTGAATTGGCAGCCAGCACGTTTAATACCGAAATTGACATTAAATTGCTTGTGACCTGAATCGCAACCCACCAACCACCCACTGTGCACCCAGCCTCCAGCCTCCAGGCTCTGTTATCGACTTTTACGACAATTCCAATAAAGAAACATTGCAGACGTTGTCCTCCTGCTCCTGTCCCGTACTCCTCCCGATTCCCATCCTGATTTTGACAGGGCGCAGAGCGATGTCACCTGTAGTGAGAGAACGCTTACCCTGTTTTCAGGACACAAAGTGAATTTGCTGCGAATTTATGAGGGATTTGCTTGGTATACAATGACCAGCAGATAATGAAGAACCACAAGGAGCAGGATGAAAATCCGACTTTGGTTATGAAAGCAAAGTGGTTAAAGCTTTTTTTACAAAACAACACATTTTTCTAAAAATATTTAGGTAGCAATTAAGGCTAATGAAAATAATGGTACAAAAATTAAATTAAATATTATTAAATATGTAGTTTTTAGAAATTAATTGATTAAAATTAAATTCATATTAATTTTTATTTAAATAGGTCATAAAAATAAGGAGTTTACTTAATAAATTATGTTAAATTGTTTTAAATATTTTTAGAACACTATTTTATTTTCTAAACAATTTTTTTTTATTTATTCCACGTAAGCCTAACATTTTACCTAGTCCAAAAATTAAAATTAAATATTATTAAATATTTGATTTATATAATATTTAAATAGGTCATAAAAATAAGAAGTTTACTAAAAAAAATGTTGTTAAATTTGTATTAAATATTTTTAGAACACTTTTTTATTTTTTGAACAATTTTTTTTATTTATTCCACGTAAGCCTAACATTTTACCTAGTTCAAAAAAATAAAATGGCAGGCACCTCCTGTCAATATAATTTTATTATTACTTTTTTCTGGGTTACGTTTTGGAGGAGGGGCACAAGCTCAAGTTGTCAACAATTGGAGGAACCACCCATTCAGATTCAGCCATCGCATCACCATCACCCGGGAATATTGGCAGCCATTTTTACCGAATGAAGTTGTTGATTATGTCGAATGCTGTCACACGTGGCTCTGCAAGCACTCGTATAAGATACATACATACCTACACAATGACTTGGCCAGGAGATTCGCAGCTCGATGAGCCAGCGATTCTGTTTTTGGACCAGTCGGCATGAGTCTGGGATTTCCTCGATGGCGCTGCTCACTTACGTGACGCAAATGCCTAACGTAATTGTCATAACGGCAGCACGGGGACCACGGGGCGTATGACTATTTTAGTCCACTGAGCTGCCGACGTAGAGAGGCAAATCCCGTGGCAGACATTGTTAAAGATCGACCAAATGTAACCCCCGGGTAAGCGGGATTACACACACCCACACTCTCAAATCGAAGGATTCGGGGAAAAAATAAACACAACGAAGCAGGAGTAAAACTAATTTAAAATGACCTTCGACATGTGGGCCAGTCGGCACAATAGTCCGGTCATGTTACAATGTACAATATGTCTCCCTGGATGCGTCCGTGGGCGGTAGCTTTTTTCGGCCGCAGCATATTTAACTTTATTCCGACTGGCGAGGGCAGCAACAAAAGTTAAGGATACAAATTTTAAGGATATTCTTGGAATTTATTTTATTTATAAAAATTTATTTCGTTTCAGTTTGAAGAGCTTTAAAAATACTTGTATTTACTAAAAAAAAGTATAAGTAATTGACCTCAGTCATCAATAAGATTAAATTCTAGAGCTTTAAAAATATTTTTTAATATTTTTTATAATACTTTATTAAATTTCAAAAAATTCCTTTAAATTCGATTATTACAATTTTATTGTTTAATTACATACATTGTCTTATTACTAGTTTATTAAGTATTTTTATTTTGTAAATAACATTTGAGTAATTGACCTCAGACCCCATTTTAAAGTACTCTTTCTTATATCTAAAGAGATGAATTTTCTACTAGATTTCATTAAATTTGTAGAGCTTTAAAAATATTTTAAATTTGAAAATTTCTAATAATTATAATTATAAGCCTCAGCCCCATTTCTAATAACTTTCCTAATATTTTATTAAATTTCCGAAAGTTTCTTATAATACTATTTTAAAAATTTTAATTTTTTTTTTATTTTTTTGTATGGTTTAATAAGAATTATTCTGTTTTATGATTTGAAAAATTATGTTTTTTTTCTTTTTTTACAATATTTTTATTTATTTTCCCAACTGCATTTTCCACTCTCTGCTGCTTTTATTCCATAGCCTACTTTTCGGGGCGAAACAGCAGGGACTGCACTGCAGCAATTCGCATTCATAGTCCAGTGCCGCCTTGAGAACCCCGCCTGCGGCCGAGACAAAAACAGAATCGCCTCAATCCTGGCTTTAAGACTCATCCGGCTGCCTTTTAACATTTTTCCATTTTCCCTCGCTTTTTTGGTTGTTTTTCTGAAATGGCCGAGCGAGAAAAACACCGAGTGACCAAACGGCAGGACCATCCCACATTTTCCGCCCACCGTTTTTGCTTGTTCTATAATTTTTCCTGTTTTCGCCTTGCTTTGCGGTGCTTTCCTCGCTGCTTTCCTCTACTTTGCCTGACCTTAGTTATATTTTCCCCTCCTTTCTGGTGGCTTGCTTTTGCTATTTTAGTTTTCTAACCAACAAAACAAATTGAATCACGTTCGCCTGGGAGAAACGTGAGTATTTTATTTTTTCCGTTAAACATTTTCATTTTTCTTCCCCAAAAAAATAGATGATGAATATATATAGGTCAGACCGAAAATGTTAATACCCTTTGGGGAATGGTATTATAAGAAAATCTGGCAGGATTATTGACATTTACATATGTAAGTAGAACGAAAATAATATAATCTCATTGAGTATCTATAATATTTGTACGCCTTATATGGCAAACTCAGAAACAATGGTTTATGTTAAATATACTTAATCAACTAATGGTTAAATTTGAAGAATAGTTTGTTATATTCTATTGTTAATTTAATATTTAATTAAAAAGGGGAATGGTAAGAATATTTATTAAATATCTGATATAATTTAAATATTTTATTTTCTTATCTTTTATGCTTTTTCTGTTATCCTAAAGTTAGGGTTGTTAAAAAGTCGATAACACTATTGAAAATATCGATAATTTTAAAATGTAGGAAACATCGATTTTTAATTTTTGTAATTTGTTTTTTATTTTCTTTGATTTTCGATAGTATTGATAATGTTGATGGTGGTCACAATCGATATTATCGATAATATAGGAATATATCCAAAACGTTAGTAGATACTATCGATGTTTTAAAGACCCTACTTTAAAGCATTAGAATATTATATTTAATTCAGAGTGTTTTGAATGAGTTTCATATTTTGTGACAACAATTCCATAAAGAGGGTATTAACCGAAATCATTTCCATGGGTTCCAAGTCTGGACTGAACTGGGACCGGGACCACAGCGCTGCAAGACGTTTTCCCCGATAATGACGCCGTTGAGCCATCGCCATAGCTTTTACTGTTGTTGTTTTCCGACTTGCCGTTGAGTGTTGGCCGCTGAAGCATACAAAACACAATCACTTTGTTGCTGTTTTGTTTGGATTTTTGTTTTGTTTTGTTGTGTTTATTAAAAAGAGATTGGAGTGCAGAAAGATTCCCCAGTTTTGTCATGACCGAAGAATATGCCTCTGCCACTGGTGGCCACTTGGGCCTACCGACCAAACCATTCATCATCATTCCGGGCTGATGATTTTATTTTGATTCCGGGACGTTGGGGGATTACCGGGCTAATGATTTTATTATAGTTTTTCATACGCTCGCCCTCGTTGGAATTTTGATTGATGGTCCTTTTTGCCTGCAGATTCCAGATTCTGGTCTCATTGTCTTGACATTTAAGCGGCTTCATTATATTAAAAGCGAATTAATGCTGTCGCCATGGCGATGCGAGTTCTTCAAGTTGAAATAAAATTGCGCTTTTTTCTCTTCATTTGAAAGAATTTCATTTTCATTTTCAAGCACCAACAGCCGAGAGTTTTGCTCCTATTTTTGGGTTTTGCTAAATTACATTTTCCTGAGTTCGTCTAGCGAACTTTCAATGGGCTTTTCAACATTTTCGAGGACCGTATAAAACGGGCAAATTAAGACGGAGTGTTTGTAAAATAAGTCAAGTTGTAATCCGAAGTTAACTTATTATAAAAGATTTTTTAAGTCGGAAAATTAGAATTTTTATATTAAATTTAGGCATATTAATACACAATATGTAAAATGTAATCTGAAGTTCACTAATTATAAAAGTTTTTTTACATTAAATTTAGGAATATAAATAAACATTATATTTCTAAAATTTAAAGTCAGTTCAGCAAAGTAAAATCCAATAAGTCAAGTTGTAAAACGGAGTTAACTTGTTATAAAATATTTGTTAAGAACGAAAAATAAAATTTTATTTATTAAATTGTAGAATATAAATATACAATAAATTTCTAAAATTTAAAAGAGGAGTTTTAATCTGAAGGTATTTAATTATAATAGTTTTTTGAAGTCTGAAAACTAAAAATTATTTACTAAATTTTAGAAAATAAGTATACAATAAATTTCTAAAATTTAAAGTCACTCTAGCACTTATCTCCCAGCAGCAAAATATGTAAATACAGAAACCCTTTGAACTTTCCCTTATAAGTTATAGCCCTTTGTTAATTGGTGTGCGGTTTTCTCCTGCTCCTTTTGGCCAACACCTATCGTCCTGCCCGCACATTCAATGCTTATTACTGGGACCACCCAACATCTGATTTTAGGCATAAACTAAAGTGGGTCCCTCAGCCCCTCGAGAAACCAAGAAGAACCCAGGATGCCCGCACATTGTTATAATTACGCGTAACTTTCGACAAGTGTCGTCGCAAAATCGCCAAACGTTCTCATTTCAAGTGCCGTTGTCCAGGAAAAGTTCTTCCCCTACTCTTTTTTAGAAAAGAAGGGGCTGTAGAAGGGGAATCCCCCCGGCAGCTGCGGTTTAATCTTCTTTTAAGTTGCGCCCCTTGCCACCCATTTTCTACAGCGAAAAAAGATGGCGACACCGTAAAGCAAAAGTTTGCCGCCACTTGTGGGTTTATAACTTAGAACAAAGCAAAGGAGGGGGTGGGGAAGGTGGAAAGGGGGCGTGGCAGTTGGAGGAGGGGGAAAAAGAGGTCCTGGAACGAGGGCAGTCCTTTGCACAGCTTGAAAATAGTTGGAGTTTTGTGAAAAGTCATTGTTACTCTACTCTGAAGGGCTGCCTTCGCCCTTCGCTTTCAGCTCTCTCTAATTAGTCGTCATTGGCGTGTGATTTGTGGGCAGACTTTCGAGCCTTTTTGGAAATTGGAGAAGCAAAACGCATTTCCCCAAAAGCCCGAACTTTCCTCCGACCACAAAACCATACCTGTAATTGTGTTCAGATTTTTGATTTACCTCAGAAAAGCAATTTGATTGGATTGCACTGGGGACAAAGTTGTGACTTGAATTTAAAGCTCGATAAAGAAAATAAAATGTAAAAAATATAGGTTAAAGAAAATTAAGTAATACAAATACTTGTATTTTATAATAAAATACAAAATTCCAATAAAATGATAATATAGGTTGAAGAAAATGAAGTAATACAACTACTTAAATTGTATAATAAAATGTATAATACAATATTTCAATAAAATGTTAATATAGGTTGAAGAAAATGAAGTATTACATTAATAATATAATATTTCATTTGAATTGGTATTAAAAATAATAGCTTAGAAATAAAATCTCCCTATAAAACGAAATCTTCATTTTTAAATGTAATAATAAATTATTTAATAATAAAAAGTGTCTAAAAGTATGCAACAATATATTTTAAACTCAAAAGTACGATGAATTCATTCAGGAAGACGACCATTATTTATTCACTGCATACTTTTAGTCACATTAAAAATTAGTTTTTAATTTAATACTACTACCAGGGAATATTTGTATTTCGTATGAGACTATCATTATGATCGTGTGGTTTTAGAATTTAATATTTATCAGATAATTGCTAAGCCGCAGTGTAGAACCACCTTAACTATAAATCTTGAACCACACCTGCTGGAGAAAACTATTTCGAGCTCTCTCATTAGTCGAACCAATTGCCAGTTCATGTTCAGTTTATATGGTTTATATATTCGGGCCATGGCGTTATAGCCGCCTGGCCGCAAATGATTTAAAGCAAAATGAGGTGGCCACAATTTATGCTGACCACATTAACCATTCTCGACCGAGAGAGCGAGAGCAAAAGTCCGAGCAAGTATTTAATTAAATTAAGCACAAAGGAAAACACCAAAGTCCGAAGCGGCCAGCCAGATGAAGTTGGCTTCTGTTTTTATGGCCCGGCCTTTAAAGCCGTCGTAAATCATTTAAGAAAATGGCAGAAATGGCAGTGCAGAGCGGATGGAGCGAATAATATAGAGATGGCCGCTAATGGCCAGTTCTTCATTGTCCGAGGAGCCGATCACGCCCGCTGGCCACTCGAAGCGCATTAAAATAGACTAAAATGCCTTTCGCCTTTATGGCCACTTAATGTAAAACAGTTAATTAGCCCCACTCACCCACACACAAAAACACACTCACACACATACGGCAAATGTCCAAGCTTAATGCAAAATGGCCGCCATCATTTTGTTTTTTTTCCTTTCAGCCATTTCCTTTCTGGTTTCTTCCGCCTTCGCTGCTGACGTTAGCCATCTTCACTCTAGGCTGAATTCACCTGGTAAAATCAGGGGGAGGGGGTGTTGGGCGCCGACTGCTGTGAAAGGCGGAAAATTACTTTTGATTAATGAAGCGCAATGAGGCGCGCAAGAAAAAAAAATGCAAATAAAAATTATAAAAAGTAATGGAGGGACAAGGCAAAAATCAAACACCAAGCTTAAGTTCCCTTTTGCAAAAAGATAGTTTATTACATTATCATAATTATTTATTTTTATTTATTTATTTAGTTTATTTAATTAAGAAAGATCCTTAGATTTTAATTATTTAAAAATTTGTATCTATTTTTAAAACGATCAATTAATTTCATATAAATAAATATGTTTAGTTAAAGACGAATATAAAATTGGTTTATTACTTAATTAAAAACAAAATCGTTCTTATAATATAAATAAATTACGTATAATATTTCAAAATGTATTAGATTTATTTCATTAAAAAAATGTCCTTATATTATTATTATTCAAAAATGTTAATTTATTTTTAAACCAATCAATGAATTTTATTTAAGAAAATAGAGTTAATTAAAGACAAATTTAAAATTAGTTTACAAAGAATTTTGTTGTTAATATTTATTATTTAAAAAGTATTATAAAGAACATTTCTCTCCAATTTAAAATCCTGAAAGATTTGGCAATATTATTTAATAATTTTTAATAATATGATTTTTTTTAAATTAAAATCAGCTTTTGTAGACTTTTATTATTATTTAAATTGAACAAATCCATTTTTACTCTAGAAAAATATCTGTTTTCATTAGGCTTTTTAAATTGTTCAAAAGTATTTAACTCTTAAGTGCACCTCCCCCTAGAGAGGGTATCACAAAAAGTTGTCAATCTCTTCCGCAGGCGCGCATTTTCCGCATTTCCCGCCTTCCCGCCCTGCTGGAGCTTCCTGTTTATGGCAGACAGCTACTGAGTAGCCCTGAGTGTCATTCGGAAAAGCGGGAAAATGGAAGGTGGTTGCTGGAAATTAACATGCAGACTGACGGCTGACATGCCATGGACATTATTGGTCCGAAGACCTCTGCCTGCAGTTCATTATTAATGCCGATGCATTGTCTTTTCGCCTGGGGAAAATTGAGGAAAATTCCAGGTAAGTGTCGTCGCCTCACCCTTAATTACTATGATGTTCAGGACGTGACTCATAAACGAGATGCCACAATATTTCCAAAAGATTGTTTTGTGTTGGCCAGCAGCCTTGGCGAAAATGCAACCTGGCAGTCTTTCATAATTATTTACTAACTTGGGATGGCATGCTCCTAATTGTGACCATTAAACGTGGAACAGATTCGGCCTGGCAGCTTTCGGGAAAATTCATTAGCCAGCTGATAGGGTCAGGTCATGGTCGCCGAGCCGCTGCCAAAGTTTATATTAAGTAATAAACGTTTGCCGCGGCTTAATTTGCATATCCAAGGCGGCCGAGGAGGAGCTTTCTGGTAGCCCGGGTTAAGTGCCGGTGTAATTAAATTTAATCCAATTAAACGACTGACAAGTCCAGAGCAGCTTGCGGTCAGGCTTATTAATGGTGGCCTCATTAAATATCCACCAAGCCGGACCTAGTTTCATTCGGGAAAAATGTTAATAAATTTAAGATGGCCAGTAAATCTAAAAGTTTAAAATATCCCGCAAACTGCTAGGGCTAACATAATGCTAGCTTGTCTAGAGCTAGCTGGAGCTTGAAAAATATCGATACTTTTTATATTTACACAATAATAAATGATAATTTTAATGTTTTCAAGGGTAAACACTTATTAAACATTGACAATAGCAAATTGTCGAGATTTTTTCAAGCTCTAATGTAAGATGTACTAGGTTTAGGTTTTAAAAAAAATTGTATTTTATTGATCTAATTATTGTTTCCAAAGAAAATTTGATTAGAATAATTTCTTTGCCAATCAGAATATATTCGATCCTTTCTTGTTTTATCGTATGGGTATGTGATAAAAGCTCTTTGAAGCACAAGTGCTATTATTTATTAATGAAGAACTATTATCTTAAGAACTTTGCAGAACTTTCACATAAATAACTAGTGAGAGTGAGGTCACCAGCTTATAAAAGAAGTAAAAGTCATAGATGAGTTATTCTTTATCACAGGAAACATATTTAAAAAATATTTAATTAGAAACAAATTTAAACCAAGAAATAATGTAGAGCCCAAGAGGCTAGTCATATTGAAACATGAGTAAATTTGCATAAAATTAAGTTCATTCATTTCAAAAAACCGTTACATCTTGAACTGTCCAATTTTAGTGCATTTCGGACGTCACGTGGAAATATCGATGCCTTATCGATGGTGTCATCGCGGTATCGATAGTGCTATCGGAGCCGACTTGTGTAATAAAAACAACAAAATTGAGTTAAAATTTCCGTAAATGCCGTGGACTGATTAATTTTCGAATAGGATACTGTGCCAGATTTCGTATTGCACCAGGGTGCAACAAGTAAAAGAGGATTCCCGACAAATGGTGGGTCTCGAACCGGGTGATAAGACGACTGTCCAAGGGTCGGTGGCCGTTCAATTTGCCATCAAGGTTACGGATCTCAATAAATTCGAACTGATTGTGGGTTTGTTACTTGATTTCAGAACCCGAAACTCAGTCTGGACTTGAGACTGGGACTGGACGTCAATTAACCCATGCTGCCCGCCATCATTTTCCGGCAGGCGCAGCGGCCCCTGCACCATGGAGCCGCCACTTTGGAGCACGTCCTGGGCGTCGGCGGCAGTAGCTTCGTGAACTGCCTGAATCGCTATGCCGCCGCCACGGGCTTCATCCGCATCTCGTTCCTGGACATCAAGCGGCGGAGGAACTATGAGCTGGCCCGCCTGCGCCTCTATGCCGACGAGAAGAAGCAGTCGCTGCATCTGCGCACCCTGCAGGGTCGCCATCTCCTGCAGGGCGTCATCGAGAGGAAGAACTTCCTGGTCGACGATATACGGGAGGCGAGGCACAAGGTCCAGGAGCGAGTGCGCGAGAAGATCGACGAGATCCGGGAGGAGCGCGAGAATATCATGACCATACCCAACATGCTGACCATCAGTCGCGCCTTCCTGTCGCCTTATATTGGATATGTGATCGTCCAGGGCGACTTTACGCTGGGCATGAGTCTGCTGGCCTTCGCTGGGTTCACGGATCTGGTGAGTTTGGGATCATATCTGTATAATAAGAAGCTAGGGGTAGATGTATACCAAAGAAATCAGGTTGCAACGTATATTTTTGGCATCAAATATTGATTTCTGTTGCTTATTTTGCTTATTTCTACGATAATATATAATAATATAATACCTTTTAAATTCAAAGAGTCTATCTACCCAAATATCCCAGACCAAGGCCCAAAAATAGTTTGTTTATCTTGAAGAAATAGCTTTATATATATTTTGTTTAATTGTTAAATAGGTTTAACCTTTATTTCCTTGACAGGCCTATTAATATTATAAATATCTGAAATAGGGTAAGATGTATGCAAACGAAAACAGCTTGTAGAGTTTATTTTTGGCATCATATATTGATTTATGTTTACCCTGTCTTTGCTTATTTCAACAATCAAATATATGTAGTACCTTTTTCAAAGAGTCTATTTATAATATTGCATTTTTTACCCAAATATTCAAACAAAATAGCTACATATATAGATTTTTAAGATTGGTTTGTTATTTATAAGTAATATTAATATCTCATTTTCTTCCCCCTTAGTTGGATGGACAGATTGCCCGCAGGTGGCCCTCGCAGGCGAGCAAGTTTGGATCCTTCCTGGATCCCATGGCCGATAAGCTGCTGATGGGCTCGCTGGTCATTGCGCTGTGCTACACAGATCTGCTGCCCATGTGGCTGACAGGGATCGTGGTGTTCCGGGATGTGTTCCTCCTGGGAGCTGGTTTTGTTATACGCTACATAAGTCTGCCACCGCCGGTGAGTTAGGGATAACCCTTAGCTTTTAACTATTATTAATAACATTTTCCCTTTTTCCACAGAAAACCTTTTCGCGCTATTTCGATGCCACCCATGTGACTGCTCAACTGGAGCCCACGCTGCTGAGCAAGATCAACACGGGCGTGCAGTTGGCCACCATTGGCCTCAGCTTGGGTGCTCCCATTTGGAACTATTTGGGTGAGATATATGGTTTCTATCTACCAGAGTAACTAAGTAATAACCGAATCTCTATCTTCCTGGTCGCAGATCACCCCGCTTTGCATGGCCTTTGGTATCTGACTGGCCTAACTACGGCTGCCACTGCCCTCAGCTACGTCCTGAATCGGCATAATACATTTAAGATTATCCAAAAGAAGACGTAGGACCGGGCATTTCCCATATAAATATCTGAAAAACTACAAAGGAGTAGTTACTCTCCTTAAGCAATGATTAGTATGTATTGTGTTTTCTAAATGATTACCAACTAAAATTAAATAAATCTATTTTGTTAACAAATATGAGAGCTTTAAGTAAATTAATTAAAATTTGGGTAATGAATGATAATGCACCTGTCCAGGGGAAATCAGAAAAAATCTACTCGATTTAAGTGGTCACTAAAGAATTTAAACTTGAGCTGTCTTAATTAATTTTAAACATTAATTATAAAAATAGTTAAAAATTCAAAAATATTTCCAATACATCGATTGTGATCGTAATTCGACATTGGATTGTGTACTCGCTAAATAAATGTGACCATATTAATTTGTTAGGGTGACCATATAGCGTATTTTCGGTAAATTTAAAGAAATAAAACTGGTATATACTGGGGTGTCACAGAAACCGGCGACGGATTTGGGTTTGGAAACCAACCCATCAAAACCGTAGGAGTCACAGATCCTGTAGAGTTTTCTAGGAGTTTCGGAGTAAATTTGCTCGGATTTTCGGAACATTTGCTTCAATGCCTACTTGATTTTCAAACGGTTTCTGTGACACCGAGATTTGATTTTGGGGGAAAATTTGGTTGGAAGAGATTTTTGTGACACCCCCGATAACGTTTATTTTTAGCACTCAATCGAACACTGATTTTTGTAGGGTTGTGAAAATATATAAAAATATCGTATCGATGATATATCCTTTTTTTCAAAAAGATCAAATGTATAAAATATAATTCAATCCAAAACTGTCCATATATCCAGTATTTTAAACCACTATAAAAGAAGTATCGCTGTTTTATGCTCTACATTTATTACATGTATGAAGAAAAATATAAAAAAAGCCACGAAGCACAAAAAGAGTATTTTTGAAATCACAAAAGAAAAAATTTTGGTACCAATATTATAGCCTCTTCTCGTGTCAAACGGTTGTGATATTTGACAAATGTGAAACTCGTGTTCCCACATGTCCTAATCTTATTGTAGAAAAATACAATAAGACTTATTGAATAAGTAGCATAAGAAAATAGTATAAAACATTTCTGAACTTTTATAACATATCCAACAATAAGTCAATAGATCCAAAACGTTATTCCGAGAAATATCCAATATGATTATCCTCGTGGACTCCACTAGTTTGTCACATTGCAATCGACCGGTAATGCGGCTTAAGAAAATCATATTGTACTTTTTGCAACTTTGTTTAAGATCAGTTAATTTTTCAAAATATCAAAAATATTTATTAAGAAAATAGCTATCTTTGATATATCAGGCGAAAAAAATATAACGATATAAATATTTATTTTTATTCAAAAAATATCGATATATTGATATATTTTGCACATCCCTAGATTTTTGCCTTCTTTTCTTTTCGCCCGTTTCCGGTGAGTGGTGTGCCGCGTGTAGTTTTGGTTAAATTTTAGCCAAAATATCTTTTTTAGGCTTTCGTTAGGACTGTGAGTGGTGTACATTGTGCAGACTATGCCCTCTCAAAGGGGAATATGATTTAAAATGTTTCTAACGGGACATTTTCGACCCTTTAAAGTAGAACCAAAGATTCAATAATGGCAATTTCAACCTGTGCCCATGAAAAGTCCAAATAATAAGTTTTCGAAAGTAACTTTCGGAATGGTCTATTTGACTATACCCCTTGACTTAGTGTTACCATCTTTCCCAGTTATAATATGGTTAATTCATAGTCCCTGCAGATAATAACATGCGGCATTGGAAATCGGCATGCGATAGCTTCCGCCGAAATGGCTAAAAACGTGTTGTATTGGAACTTATTTTGGTTCCATTCTACTTTTATAAATTCCTCCAAAAGATCAACTTATAAGAATAATTCAACTGCATAATAACTGGGATAATCTTCCAAGATTTCTTGTTTTACCCTTTCCCAATCCAAATATTCCGAAAATTGTTATCAATATTGGCGGGAATTAGTTCTAACTATTAACTATAGTTAATTTTTGATAAATTTACTAACATTGTACTTTTTCCCCTTCCTTTACAGAGCAAAAGCCGCCAAGATGAGGAAAATCATGAAGCAGGGCAAGATCGTAATCGTCCTTAGCGGACGTTACGCCGGTCGCAAGGCCATCATCGTCAAGACCTCCGACGATGGTACCCCCGAGAAGCCCTTCGGCCACGCCCTCGTCGCCGGCATCGACCGCTACCCGCGCAAGGTGACCAAGAAGATGGGCAAGAACAAGCTGAAGAAGAAGTCCAAGGTCAAGCCCTTCCTGAAGAGCCTGAACTACAACCATCTGATGCCCACCCGCTACACGGCGCACGACATCAGCTTCGAGAAGCTGTCGCCCAAGGACCTGAAGGATCCCGTCAAGCGCAAGACGCACCGCTTCCAGACCCGCGTCAAGTTCGAGTCCGTCTACAAGGAGGGCAAGAACAAGTGGTTCTTCCAGAAGCTGCGTTTCTAAGCTGTTAACCATTTGCTACTCTTGGTTACTGGATTGTCGCTCTTTTTAAGGTTTAATAAACAAAGAAGTAATTCTGATAAAACTGACCGAAACTGTGCAAACTGTGCCTTCATTCTGTGTGTGCCTATGGAACTAAGTTTTAACCCATGTTATAAAGTTGGAATAGTTGAAAAGCTTGTGTTCCTTCATTAAAAACGTTCCATGCTGTAAATTCGCCATCTAAACCCAAGTTATCCATCTGCATCTTCGGAATATATTCCAGAAATCTACTTTCGGAAATCCAAAAAACGCAAAATTTGTAATTTTTGATTATAAATTTTGATCATATATAGTTCCACCCCCGAATCTAAAGATTAGATCCCAAAAATCTACTTTCGGAAATCCTCTAAACTCAAAATTGGTAATATTTGATTATAAATAATGATCATATAAGTTCCTCCCCCAAATCTAAAGAATAGATTCCAAAAATCTACTTTCGGAAATCCTCTAAACTCAAAATTAATATTTGTAATATTTGATTATAAATAATGATCATATATAGTTCCTCCCCGGAATCTTCAGAATAGATCCCAAAAATCTACTTTCGGAAATCCTCTAAACTCAAAATTAATAATATTTGATTATAAATTTTGATCATTATATAGTTACTCCCCCGAATCGAAAAATTCAATAATTACAGTGTCTTTTTTTACTTCTTCTTTACTAATAAATATTCGAACAGAATAATACATTTTGTTTGAATCAACTTCTCAATATTACAATTCTCTTGGAAAAATTTAAATTACAATTTTACATCGCTTTGATTGACTATTTTTGGAAACTTGCTTGGCTTTTCAAGAGCGCAAAGTGTGTTATTCTTGTTGTACATCATCTGTTTGCCTTAGGGTATTTAGGATACGAAAGTTAAAAAAAGGAAAATGTATAGCTCCTCAGTGGGGGGTTAGAAAAAAAGTCAGAGTGAAGAAACATTGGATAGGGCCGGCAAGAAAATCTGTGAAATATAAGATAATACTGGATTAGTTTCTACTCAAAGGGTTCGAAATTTATACAATTGAAAAGTAATTGAAGTTTGTATTACCTGAATATCACACTTGGACATCGAATGAACACACAATGGACATTTAGCCGGGGTAACATATCATATTTTGTTTGGGTTAAGCAGCGGAACAATTCGACCTCACTTTTTTTTCTGGGCATCACATTGGCTTTTTGTTTTGGGGTACAAGATGTCTCGAATTGGCTTAGTTGTGGGGTTAATATAATTTTGATTGGTATTAAACTGGGTTCGATTTGGTTTATCTTGCTGAGTTTGTTAGCAGTTGGTTGAGTTTCGGTAGTGCGATAGTGCCTAAACCTGGCTAAAATAGTTTCCATGTGGCCTGCGGAGCGGTAAAGCGTTTTGGATTTTCGGGGAGGGGAGAGAAAACAGAATAATTTTGTTGATTAGAGCTGCACGAGGACATTGTTGGTTACACGTTCAAAACGAAAACTACATACTTGTGTGTACTGAATGTGTGTGGAGTGGTGTGATCTACTGGAGCACTACTTAAATATACAACAGAGAGAGGAGTTCAACGAAGCAGTTGCTAAAAATTAATCTATAAGCAATTTAAAGTAACTTCTTTGGGTAATCTTTATCACCTACAACAAATTACTTTCAATTGCTTACATTAGGATATACCAATATTTTGATAAGGAAACCGAAAAGTTAGTTGTTAAGTGTAGTCTGTGGGTGTGCTGGTTGGTTAGGACACAGTAGTTAGGCCTTTGCGGCAACAAGACTTACAGTTCTGCCGAAGTAATCAGTAAGTAAGTAAAATAATACAATAACAGAGCATGAAATTATAATACAACAGGGTTCTCCTAGGCAGAACCCATCGCAACAGTGAAGTAAAAGGGGGACAAGCGATAGATGGTTGTTTGTTTTGTTTGATTAAAAACTAAATAGGTAAAACACAACACTCGGTTGTGAGACAGCGCGATAAAAGAACATGTAAGCTACTCTAAAGACGATTATTTTACCAATTCACGCGCTTGGCACTCAAGATCTTGAGTATGTTTTCAACCACATCGGTACTGGAGTGGCTGCCGCCAACATCTGTGGAGAGACGAAGGATGATGATATAAGTGATTCGGTTGGTTGAGAATGCTACAAAGATGATCCCGACCTGGCGTGCGAATGGCATCGTTGACAATGGTCTGGTAGACGGCCTCCTGGATGACATTGGCGTGCTCCTTGTGGCCCAGATGGTTCAGCATGTCGATACTGGCATTGATCATGGCCACCGGGTTGGCGATGTTCTTGCCGGCAATGGCGGTTCCTGTGTTACGGGTGCCCGGCTCGAAGATGGCGTACTAAAGATAGGTATAGAAATATTAAAAGGTGATACTACATAAGGGGAGAGAGCGACTCACATGATCGCCGTAGTTCCTGCCGGAAATGAGACCAGCTCCGCCCATGAGGCCGCAGAGAACGTTGGACACAATGGTGCCGTACAGATTGGTCATGTTCATGACGTCGAACTGGTGCGGGTTGGACACCGACTGCATGCAGGTGTTGTCGATGATCATGTTGTTGTGCTCCAGCTCGGGATAGTCCTTGTGCACCCGGTTGGCCACCTCCAGGAAGAGACCGTCGGACAGCTTCATGATGTTGGCCTTGTGGATGGTGGTCACCTTCTTGCGATTGTTTTGGCGCGCGTACTCGAAGGCATAGCGAGCGACACGCTCGGCATTGTCGACGGTGACCACCTTCATGCTCTCCACAATGCCGGGCACCGACTCGTGCTCCAACATGGCGTACTCGCCGTCGGTGTTCTGGCGGATGAGCACCACATCGATGTCGTGATGGCGCGCCGGGATGCCCGGATACGACTTGCAGTGCACCACATTCACGTACAGATCCAGCTCATTGCGAATGGCCACGTTGCGCGAGACTTCGGAGAGGGTTTGTGACTTGGTCTCGATGTTGCCCTTCAGAGCCACTCCGTTCCTCTTGATCGAGGTGATGGCATACTCCAGATCATCGTTGCCCTCGGTGGAGGGATCGATGTCGATCACCTCGAAATCGATGGGGGCGCCGCAGTAGCGGAAGATCTCCCGCACATAGCCCATCAGCTCGGGACCGATGCCGCCGCCGGGCAGCATGGTGACGGCATGACGACCGCCGTACTGTGCCGAGGGTATATCGGTGCCCTGTCCACAAAGAAAAGATATATACGGATGCTATAACCTCAAAGGGAAGGCTGTAAGCTGAGTTCCAGACTCACCGTGACTTTCTTGTGCAGCGTCGACTTGGTGTGGGCCACATCCTCGGTCTTCTCCTTGGTCACCAGCAGGGGATAGCCCTAAAATTTGAATAGATAAAGACGATCTGTCTAGGATTATGTAATTTCCATTTGTTGGCCTTTTTGATCCGGCCGAGAAAACGTACGCGGGTGAGGAACGGCGTCTGCGTCTGCAGCAATCTCTGGGACAAGCGAAGGGCCATGATTCGATCCTGGGTTTATTGCTTTCTACTGCTGCACTCGAGCTTTTATTATCGGCTAAAATCACGGCCAATTCTTTTCCACTTGGCCAAATCGGTGCTGCTGTTCCTCTTCTTCTTCCCAAGAACGACGGCTATTCAGGGTTGCCGAGTGCGCAAGGGTGGTTTTAAAATATATAAATAAAAAAAATTATATAAAATCTTTAAAATTAAAATTGCTAAGAAATATTAAAATAAAAACGAATTTATTTAATTTTAATTTATTTTAAGAATAAAATATTGGTTTATATTTGAAATCCCTGACAACTCTACAGCAAAACAGCTGTTCTGCGCAGCGTTGCCGGACCACCGAAAAGCAGCTGACTGTTACGTTAACAACCGCATTTTATATTGTTGTTTATTTAATTAATTTAAGCAAATATCCTGGCGGCATGACTTAAACTGGGTGTTTAAAGCGAATTTCTAGGACATGTCAGCGGAATTAAGTCTAGATGCGGCCGCAGGGTCAGTGGAATTGAGCCTGCAGGAGCCGGTCAACAAATTGAAATTTCTACATGCCCTTGTTGTGAGTACTTAGAATATTTACATGTGAATCTAGATCTTTAATGATGTTTTTCAGGCTGGAGGCGTGGCTGGCATGGTGGTGGACATTGCCCTCTTTCCCATCGACACGGTCAAGACCCGGCTGCAAAGTGAGATGGGCTTTTGGCGGGCCGGAGGCTTCAGGGGCATCTACAAAGGATTGGCTCCAGCGGCTGCGGGGAGTGCTCCCACGGCGGCCCTGTTCTTCTGCACCTACGAGTGTGGAAAGCAGCTCCTCAGCTCCCTTACCCAAACCAAAGATTCACCCTATGTTCACATGGCAGCGGCCTCAGCGGCAGAAGTGGTGGGATATTACCTAGAAACTAGATACTCTGTTTATATATCTAACATATATGTGTCCCTATTCCTCAGTTGGCTTGCCTCATCCGCGTTCCCGTGGAGATTGCCAAACAGCGCTCTCAAACGTTAGTGGGAAACAAACAGTCCGGCCTGCAAATCCTGCTGCGGGCCTATCGCACTGAGGGATTGCAACGTGGTCTCTATCGGGGATTCGGTTCCACTATCATGCGGGAGATTCCCTTCAGTCTGATACAATTCCCCCTCTGGGAGTACTTTAAGCTGCAATGGACACCTCTAACTGGCTACGAATCCAGTCCTCTGTCTGTGGCTTTTTGTGGAGCCGTCGCTGGTGGCATTTCTGCAGGTCTAACCACACCACTCGACGTGGTCAAGACCCGAATCATGCTGGCCGAAAAGGAAAGTCTGAACCGTCGTCATAGTGCCCGAAGAATTTTGCATGGCATTTATCTGGAAAAGGGATTTGGAGGGTAAATTTATGACTTATAAACTCTGGGCTCTGTACCCCTTTAGATTTATAGCTATGTTTACATTTATTAATGTATGTTTATGTTATTTTTCAGTCTGTTTGCTGGCTTTGTGCCGCGGGTGCTGTGGATCACGCTGGGCGGTGCCTTCTTCTTTGGTTTCTACGACCTGACCACGCGAATACTGGGAGCAACCAGTGCGGATCATCATTAAGATTAGGGCTATTTTCGTTGTACTTGTAGTAGAGGCACGTAGTTTGCAGTAGTAGTAACTTAACCGAGGAAGACCACCGTTTTGGAGACAATAAAGTGTTTGGAAGCTTAGGCGTTACTTGGTCCCTGTGGAAAAGTTAGGGTTATAATCGGTACAAGACATTGTGTAGAACTACTCACATCCCGAATATGCAGGCGACCGGCGAGCAGGCTGGCTGTAATCTGCTGATCCCCCAGCTCATCTCCGCAGGCCATGGGCACATCGGAATCCTCCTCGTCCACATTGATGTAGCCACTTCGCGGGGCCTTCCTGCGTCTCAGGTAGTCCCAGGAAATCCGACAGCGACTGCGAGACATCACGTACACCTGGGTGGAGACCCAAATGCATAAATTAAGCAAATGCAAGCAAACAGACGGCGATAAGAAATGAATGTAACGCACCAAAGCTGCCAGTACAAAAATGCCAACGAGCACAGAAATGGGCAGCCAAATGTACTGGGCGTCGTCGGGATGCAGGATGTCCCTTTCTGGACTTTTCACGGTCGTCTCAGGCTCAAAATGCTGCTCCATTTCAGGGGGATTTACAAATAAATCACTAAAACAGCAGAGCAAAAAAGTTTTTAATATTTAAGCGCTCCCTGGCGTTGCCAGACTTTTGCCGACTAGGTGGCAACTCTGCAACAGCTGTGTTTAGTTTTTCCTAGCATTTAGTTTTTTTAGCGGGGATTTTCAAGTGTAAACAAGCAAGTATTGGTTAATTTACAGAGAAATAAACAACCTGGTAATAATCAACTATCCACAGATGGATCTGCAAAAAAATAAAGTCGCTCAAACACTCACTTTCACCATAAAAAAGCGAGCGGCCGAGGCTCCCCTACAACTTGCGCCCCAAGAAGTCTCATTTTTGGAACTCAACAACTGCTGTCGTTTGTGCCTGGAGGAGCCGCATCCCCAACAAATGCTGGACATGACCAGCATCTATGACCAGGAGGCGGAACTGAGCTACTACGACTGCTACGAGATCTGCACCAAGGAGGATCTCCGCCAGAGTCCCAGCAATGAGCCCAGAACCCTGTGCAAACGATGTGCGGTGGAGCTGCAGTGGGCCTACGATTTCCACAAGAAGGTGGCCATTGCCAATCAGCAGTTGAGGGAGATATTTGGGGTCACAGAAAGCGCCGAGGAGGAGGCACCAGAAGAAGAGGAGGAGGAGTTCCCTCTGGAGGAGATGGCAGAGAAGCAGGATGACCAGGAAATCGCCAGCTTAGAGGACATCCTACCTCGCCATCGCCACCTGGGCGAATTCAGCTGCCAATTCTGCCAAAAGCTATTCAAGAACCATTCCCGCATGGCCAAGCACCAGCTGATTCACCTGGCCAATCGTCCCCACTTCCAGTGCAGCCAGTGCGACCGGGTCTACCTCACCAAACAGGCCCTCAAAGTCCACGTGGACACGAAGCACCGGCAGTCGGGTGTCCACTGCGACACCTGCGGCAAGGTGTTCGCCATTGCCAAGGCACTGGAGATTCATAAACGCTATCACAACCGGGATTTTCCCTACGGCTGTGATCTCTGCGATCGGCGATTTGCCCAGCGATCCCATTTGACTGTCCACCAGCAGGTGAAGCACACGGGATGCCGCTTTATATGTGAGTTTCCCAACTGCCTGAAGTCCTTTACCTCGTCCTCATCGCTTAGGAATCACGAGTGCACCCACACGGCCATGCCATTTGAGTGCTCCCACTGCCAGCAGAGTTTCCCAGCCCGTAATAAGTTGGTATCCTACTTATAATTATTTAAAATCTGTTTATAATAATGGTTAATCCTGTATCAGATTGCGCGTCCACCTTGAACGTAAGCATCACATGGTCGTGGAGCTGGAGGATCTGGAAGAGATGCGCAAATTTCACATAGTGCGCTCTAAACTAGTAATGGCTCCCGTTTATGCAGGGCAGGAAGAATCAGACAGCAGTCCCAAAAAGAGTAGCGATGGAACTTCTAGTTAAAGAGTTCTACAAAGTTAAAAGTTTGATAGATTTAAAAAGGTCCGTTTGTTAAATTTAAAGTACCTACGGTTAAAACCATGAAATCCTATGGGAAATCAGAGTTTAAAGCTTCTTTTACATTTAACAGGGGGATGAGAAAACGGTTTTAAAACCCATTAATCAATTTGCTTCTTCAAAATTTGCCTTACAAATATCACATTCAATTTATTTCACACTTTCCTTTGGTTATCTTACACGAATAGGATTAGATATTCACATACATATATAGAGATATTCGATATCATAGACAAAATAAATGCTGCTAAATCTGATGGTATACAAGTTCGATCTCCGCCCACTGGAATCCTTCAGTTTGACAGCGTAAGAGCTAAGGGCATGGCTTTGGCCAGTGCCGTGGAGTCATCCGGATGCTGCGAGGATCCCGTGGCCGTGCCCGTCGTAGTGGTGGCCACATTACCATTGCCCGCCTCCGCTCGCTTCCTAGAGGTAATCTTTTTCCAGCCACGCAGGAAGATTTGATTACGATACTTGGGCGTGGTGAAGGTGTACAAAAGTGGATTAACCGCCGAGTTCAAAGGCAACACAAAGACCACGAGCCAGGCGTAGATATCATCGGAGATATTATAGTTGAAGAAGACCCAGATCTTCATGACGATGATGGGCACCCAGCAGAGGAAGTCAGTGAGCACGATGAAGAAGAACCGCACAGCAAATTCGCAATCCAAGAGTGTCAGCGGAGTGGCACTTCGCGTCCGCCAAATCGAGATCAGGAGGGCCGTGTAGAGCATGGCAATCATGACCAGCAGCAGCAGGTTGACGCCCAGGAACACAAACGCCGAGTAGAGCCAGCCCATGGGAAAGGCCTCGTGGATGTGGAGTGGGAAACCTGTAAAGTTCAATGTTATTACTTGTTATAATTCATTTTATCATAAAAATATTTTTATTACAGGTTCCGGAATACGATCCATAGTAGGGCAGTGTGCTTGTGCGCCACAGAAGTACCGGAACCACCGCTAAACCCACTCCAGTAATCCAAATGCAGATTAGCGACAGCCACATCACCCGACTTCCGATGCTGCGATGGCCTCGAAATGGATCCGCGATGAGGAGGAAGCGCTCCAGCGACATGAAGGCCAGGATTAGCATCGAAACCTCCGAAGAACTGACCGCCAGGGTGCCAATCAACGTGCACTGCCACGAGCTTATCCAATCCAGCACAACCCTTGAAGATATAATATGTATTATAATAATATTTGTTTCAGAATCGTTTCCAACCTACTTGTAATACTCATTGCGGTAACGATAGTCCTGCACACCAATTGTGACCAAATAGAACCCCATCAGCATATCAGCCAAAGCCAGATTTCGGATCACCATCGTCACGGCCACATTCTCATCCCGATATATAAATCTTCCCCAGAGAACCAGAACATTTCCGGCTATTGTTAAGGTGGCCATCACCCAGGCGGAGTATCGAAGGACGGGTTTGCTCAGCAGATCCTGAAAGGAGCTGACTCCATCGGTGGACGGCTTGCACATCCTCACCCTCGGAGTCATCGAGCAGTAGAAGAACCGATCGTAGATGATGTACGTGAGGTTGCGCATCGCATTGATGGCCGCAAAGTCGATGTGATCGTAACGAATGCCCGTGAGATTCAGGAAGGATATGTTCAGCGGCTCCATCAAGCTGCGACTGATGTGAATCGGCATTTGGGCCAGAGAACTGGTGAAATATTTTAATTCTTTATAAAAACCAAAGAGGCAACGTTTTTTCGAGTATACTCACAGCGCCTCCAGTCGAGTGTTGTGCAGAAATGTTTCGCCAGATAACTCCTTAATGGGATTACCGACAAGGCGGCTGTAAAACGAAATGCACGTCTAAGAATTATTCGCAGATATAAGGTTACTCATACGCCGCGTGAGCCGCGCATAATGGCCCCGCGTTTGTTGCTGATAAAGATAGCAGCCAACCACACACGTTGTCGCCTTTAAAAGTTCTTAAAAAGAGAAAACAATTTTCTCCTCGACGCGACTTTAAGCCAAAGCCACAACAAGTTGGCTCGGGGCTTTTGAAAGTCACATAATAAAATCCCGCTGGGCAGCATAATAACGAAAATTCTTATTTAATAGCTGGCTGAGTATAAATCAGCGCGCAAACATTGTCTATCAATGTGTGGAATAGATGCAACTGGCCGGGGCTTAATGTGCTGGCAGGAAAGGGCGCATCATTCATGGCAGACAGGATGCGGCACAGTGGTTCGAAAACTATTTGAAATGTTTTTAAAAGTCGAGTCACCAAAACAACTATTTAATACTTGTTAAAAGTCTTTAAAGAAATTTTAAATTTATTTATCAAATTGTTTTTAAAAATCGATGCACCAAAAAGACTTTAATAAAAAAAGTCCTTTTAAATAAATTTTTTATTTCTTGAATTAAAATTTTAATATCTTAGAATATTATCTGTATAAGAGAAACTATTTTTAATACCTATATGTACCTTATGTATAAGGGTGCTAAAATATTTCTACCTACTGCCACTAAATAACATAATATTAAAAGATTTAGTTTCTTAGAAAATTATCTATCTAATATATGTACCTCATGCTTAAAGGTCTTTAAGTTATTTTAAAATATTATATGTACCGCCTCAGAATTTCTTTATATATTTTTTTAACCTAATTGAAAGTATTTAAAGATGTTTCAACTAACTTTTCAACATAGTTGTTTGTAAATCCAATCTTTTGTTAAAGAACATTTTGAGGTTCTTAGTATAATAGGAACTATAATAGGTAATATAGGTAATGTTTAATGGTCTTTAACTTATTTTTAATATTATATGTAATACATATTATGTATCTATTGTCTCTAAAATTCTTGAAATTTTAGCCCAATTTAAATAATTTTTACTAACTTCTAAACTTTGTAAGGAACTACCAATTTATTGACCTATTTTGGCGACACTTTTCCTCCTTGTGGACAAAGTTATTCTGCTTTATTATTATGTTTATCGCGTAGGGGGATAATAACTTCAATATTTCCTAAGGTTCGGGATAGGGGAGCTTCGGTTCCACCGTGTCACGTCCATGGGAATTGCAGCAGCTGATGTGAGATCTCGGGGAACTGAATCTGATGGAGATGGTGTTGCAGATGTGGGATGTGGATGAGGGATACACTGACGTTGAGCTCTGCTTTGTAGCTCCATTGCTTGCACTTGTCTGGTCAATCAATGCCCGAGCGCCAACTGTTAACAGTTTGTTTTTATGGATTGTCGCTATAAGACAATGGCCACAAACCCCCTATAGAACCCATCCCCACACCCACCAGGAGCTGCCACAGATTGCTGGTAATTGCTCGCTGGCTATAAAGTTGCAGCGCCATTTTTCGTGGCAAAAGCTTAAACTAAATATTTAACGCGGCCACAAATTGAGCCGTCGCAAAAATGGGTACTGCGGCGGTCAAATGATTTTTATTATGCAAATTTCTGATTAATTATTGAGGGACAGGCCTCTTGGATCGGCCGGCATCATGATTTTGGGACCCCGAAAAAGTCCGCACTTAATAACTTCATAAATATCCACACGAGCACAATTAACATATTTCTCTTGGAGGGCAAGGCAACAAGTTGCTGGGCCTCCCAAATAAGCCCCCGAGTAATGCCCATTGTTCATGGACGAGCACATCCTCCAGTGGCCACACACACTACACGTGGCCCATTCCGGGGGGCACAAAAGCATCGCAAATGCGTCAGTATCAAAAGGACTGAGTAAACGATGGAGGGCTGGTTGGCTGGGATGGCGGTCATTGCGCATTTAAGAAAATGACAAATAAATGCCTCTAGTTGGGTTTGTGCGCTACGTGCAAGGAGCGAAAAATCATGGCGGAGAAATGACACAAAATGTGGGTGGGTGGATCGAACCGAATGCAAAACACTCTACCTGGAAAGTTCTGGTCTAATTGAAAAAAATTATAGCATCTGTGTTTTTTGACTTTTTATCTTCTACTCTTCAGAATATCCTTTTCATATTATTCCAGAATTTCGAATTAAAAAAAATTTGGAAAACTATGTATATAGCAGTTACAGGAACGATCGGAAAATTAATGGAAAATAATATACAACAAATTATTCCTTCGTTGGTTTTGATCGTATTCTCTTCTACTCTACTATAAAACTATTTTAAGTATGTCAGAGTTTTGAATTAAATTTTTTTCAAAAATCGGATCACTATACATATATAAAACAGCTATATTTTCTTTATAAAATCTAATCTATGTATGACATTTTTGTAATACTTCTAAGATTAATTTGTAATTTAATAGGAACGATCTTTTTATTTCTTTATCTTATTTTTCCTGATAATTATTCCCCTTGACAACTTATTACAAGTACCCCATTTCACTGTGAGTGCATATTAACCAAATGAAGCCATTGGCGCTTCCCTGGCAAATGACACGTTTCAGTTGTGGATTCTTTTGGGGCAATGTGCTCTGCGAAGGTACGGCTGCGGCATTTGTTGCATTGCTGCGGGGGCGGGGCTCGTATTGACCATAATTAACGTCACGAGCATGTCCACAGGACAATGCAGGACTTGAAGGTCTTTAAAGCATCCCAAAAAATCTCCGTAATGACCTGTCAGTGGCTCAGTGGCCTGACAGCAGGAATCAAATTAGTGCAGCGATTTCTCAAATATTTTCGCTTTTGCTTTCGTTTGTTTTATGGTCACCCCTCCCCGAAAGCCCTGGGGGATACGTTACCAGAGACAAAACAAATCAGCAGAAATTGCTGGAGGAAGACAGGATACATGAGCAGCATTTAGATGCGTATCTGATAGATACAAATACACGGACACAGATACAGATACAGATACGCTGGCCAAAGGAATTACTGTGCAGTTTATTTTTGTCGGTGCAGACAACAAAAAATGTAATTTCAACTAGAGAACATGAAATACGAAGTATAGAGTACTTAATTGAATTTTATTGGAGGTATAATTAATCTAGAAATCCAGAAAAATGGGCCATCTACGAGGTTCTAAGTTATTTTATTAATATTATAATAGTATAGTAATATTAAATGGAAAAATCCTAAAAGCAAAAGCATACCCAAAGAAATCAGAACTCCAGTTTTAAAAATTCTCTATCTCAAATCATTTTTTTTAGTTTACTAAATGAACATCTTAAGATTAGGTTATCTCACAGATTCAATTAAAACCCAATCGATGGTCATTTAGAATTACGTTTTCTTTCCGTGTGGCCATAAAAGTCTTTCACTTGGCATACGAGCTCCCTGGAATGCTGAGAAATTCCTAGCACGCCAACAAAGGTCAGATTGTTTGCATGGGGTTCGGGGTTAGGGATTCGGTGTTCGGAAGTGGGTGGTGCTTTGGGTTAGTGGTAAGAGTTGGCAAGAGGTGTCATCAACAGGCGTAAAGGATTCGCAGCTCGAATAAGGGGGAGTGGCAAGATCTAATGAAGCAATGACGATTGGGGAATACCACCGCCCACCGCTCCGAGTCGATTTCAATAAACTCCTTCATTATTGGCCCACAACTTGGCCCGAGTTGGTTACAGTTACAGTTACTTGGCCAAGGCTTTGGCGAAATTGTTTTCACATAAAATACAAATTTATTTGCATTTTTATTTGGCCATAATAATGTTTGTTTATTTGTTGCTCTCTGGCTGCGTCGTCGGTGGCCAGAAGTCAAAGTCCCAAAAGATACAAAAATGCCAAAGTCAAAGCCAAAAACTCAGTTGGTTCAGTATTACAACCAATCTGGTCAAGAGGAGAGTCTGTCTGTCCGTTATCATCCTTGATATGCTGATGTATATATACACAGAAAAAAAATTCGACATGAAATAGGATAAATTCGACCTTATTTCATATCAATAAAAAGCCGAAATTATTAATGTCAAATGTATGATTCAAACAATCCAACTTGATATTTTATAATTTCATAAAAGTTATAAAAATACTGTTTTAAAATACCAAATTTAGTATTTTTTGAACAAATATTGTAAAATAAGATAAATATAATCTTAATTCATCTCAAAATGATATGATCTTAAAAAAGTATTAAATTAACCTTTACATATTAATCTAATCTTTATTGAATTTTTTTCTGTGTATATGCTGGATGGGTTTGGTAAATTTATTAAGGCCACAGCTTGATGCTAGACGATGGATGCCGAGTTGCCCGAGACATTTATTGAATATTCCATTGATATATGGTTATGAAAGCCAGAAAGCAACATACAATCCTTAAAGATCTCATTGGTTTTCACTATTAAATATTGAGCATACGCCATGTTGTCTGTCGCCCATCAAATTCCTTCCTCAAAGCGTTAAACAATTTGTTTTCTTTTTTACGACTGCCGTTTATAGATTCGCCCTCTTACTTTAGAGTTGGCCCATAACCGGCATAAAAATAAACTATGACCATAAAGGTTAGATTAGTTGGCCCGAAGGGGGTAAACTTTTTATAGCGCGGGCGTGGTCAAGTTCATAAAAGAATATTTCTAACGCTGCAATTGTAGAGAATTTTCGTTCAGATTTAAGCAGCCTTTCCCTTTGTTATTATTTATCTGTCTGTGGGCGCAAAACTTTTCAACTTTAGTTTCATTTCGAATACGTAATTGCGCATTAATGAACTGAAATTAATATCATAGAAATATGATTTTGAATCACAAAGCAAATGTGCTGCGAAAGGGGCGGGAATTCGGGTGCTTGGCTGCTTGAAATCATTTGCCAAATTAGGATTTACTTTGGGGACATTCCTGCGGCTTTGTGTTTGACCAGAGCTCGAGTTCATTTACTTTTGTAGCAGCATTATTCGTATTATTATGCTAATTAACCCTCTGTCGCCATAACTCATGCTTAGTGTCGGTGTTGAAGTTCCACAAAATCCAGAATGAAATTCATACCCTATCCCCTTTTTTGTATACTCACATATCTCGCATATTGGTTAGATTCGCAAAGGCTCGTCCATGGATGTGGGTGATGAGGTTATGCTGAAGATCTCTGTGAAGGGAAAGAACAAAATTTAGAAAATTAAAACCACTGAAGAAACAAATTACTCAAAAAAACACATAGTGGTTAAATCATGCGCGGATCCACGGGGGGTGATATGGGTGATATATCACCCCCCACTCGGGTGAAAAATGAAACGAATTTTGGTATTCAAAAAGTACGCACCAAAAATGTTGTTCTGATATCACCCCCCACAACAAAATCCTGGATCCGCCACTGGGTTAAATGGATATTCCCATGGTAAATTTCTGGTATTATATGCACATATCGTTTTTACATTCTCGAGCATATCAAGTCAAAATTGATACCACATAACGTAAAATCGATCTTCGTTTCATATAAATTTTTTTTTGGGTGTAACTATTATTTCTTATTTTTGTTCTTATACCACCCTTAATATATTTCTATGTTCTTTCTTCCCTTTAACTTCTCCCATATGCTTCAAATCACCAGATAAATTGACGACACATATGATGCGATGATGGGCACAAATATTGCGACACAATTTATCCCATCCAAATCTCATCGCTGCCATTCGTTTGCAATGTCTGTAAAGGTTAACACATTTATTTACGTTGGGCAATTTGGGTAACTGATTTATTTTCAGTTAGCTGCGAGGCGTCGGGCACCCAGACGACCCATTGACTTATATTGTCAGCTATTGATGCATAAATTAATGATTATGTATGCTCCGCCAGTCGGGGATTTTGAAGGCAAGAAAAGAAGAGAGCCTAGGACATGTGAGGGGAGTCCTCTGATAAATGTCTTGGGTGATACACTTTCAATAACATAAAATGACCTGATTTTATAAATAGTAAGAAATATTTAAAAAATATATAAAAATAAACCCTAATAACAAATATTAAAAAATAAAAATTAAAAAAACCCAGGGTATATCCATCATCGGTTATTAAAGGTATTTTTCCGCCTTGTTATTCCTTGTCACTCTTCGTTTAAATATTTGCTTAGCATATGTTATTTGCGTAAACAATAAAAGTGCCAATTTATGGTTATTGGTGCATAAATTCAATTGTTTTTGGCTTGCCGGTATCGAAGGTGTCGAAGTATCGAGTATCCAGCTCACTGTCATGTCAACAGTGCGTATACGCAATGCTACATCTCTCCTTTTCACTGTCTCAGCAACAAAGTAACCCACATAAATCTCTCAAAATAAACAAGTAAAGAAAAAAATGAACCAAAGCAAAATGCAACGAAGAGTAAAAATTACGCATACGCCCCATAAAATCTAAGTACAACATATTTCAATAGACTTTTCGACACTTGCTGGCATTTTCTTGTGTTTTTTTTTATTTTGGGGTTAGGGGGAAGGAAAAACTTGATTGTTTTACTTACAGCAAATGTAAATTATCCAATTGGGAAAAAGTTTCCTCGCCAATATATTCGATTCGATTGAAATCCAAATAACTGTAAAAGTAAAGAGATATTTATGCAGGCATCGTAACAATCTGGCTAAGCTGTAGGCCTTGTTTAGTTTATATATTTTTGGGTTAGAGTTTTAGGAGGACTGCCTTTTAAGCCTTTTGTGTGTGCTTGTGTGGACAAGTGAGGAATGTTGGTTGAAAGATGTGAGATAATCGGGGTTTTATCTGGGCAACCAGACTTTAAGATTTAGCTAGAAACTTAAAGGGGCAAACCTTTAAGGCAGGGGTGCTTAAAACTGCCTTTTTATAGTGCGGATAGCGACACAAAGAAGAATCGACGTGTGCCCAATGCAAGATAGGCGTGTGACCGCAGGCTTACGATTACATGCAGATTTATGGCATACCATTTAATTATTTAATTAATTTTAAGAAAATGTGATTTAAATCTAAGCTTATAGGACAGTAAAAATGCATTTAATAATGATCTAAAAACTGCGAAGTTTTTAACTATAAATCGTGGTCTTTAAAACTAAAGGACATCAATCGAATACTTTGGGCACTAAGTGAGTGCAACCACGTTGACAACATTGTGTCAGTCCTTAACGACTAAACCAGCTAACCGGCAATCCAGGAGGACACCCAATACCCGCTTTTAACAGCATTTCACACTTGAATACATCAGCGGAGCTGGATGTCCAGAGACCGAGAGACTGCTCAGTTTTTAATCTAGCAAATAGAATAGAGCGGCAGCCCTACAGCCAACCCATTTCGATTTACTCACACTTCGTAGAGCGACGGAATTTTCGGCAGCTGCACATTTCGCAGGGTTAGGTGATTGCTGCTCAGGACCAGCCACTCCAATCGACGGAGATATCGCAGCTGCTCCATGGGCAGGTGGTGCAGCTGATTGTTCACCAGGAACAGCCACTGGAGGCCTTGCAGCCCCAGGAAGATGCCGTAGGGCAGGTGGCTTATGTTGTTGTGGCTCAGCTCCAGACGCTCCAAATGAAATAAGCCATTGAAGCTGCCCAGCGGGACACGTGATATGTTGTTGTACTTGAGAGTCCTAGGAAAGGAAAGAAAAATCTGGTGAGTTGCAATTGTTTCTAAATAGTTTAACAGATTTATTGACGTGTTGATTTTAATTTAAGAAGAAGAAAAATTTTAATTTTTATTATTTTTTTACTATAAAGTTATAAGCTTACATTAAAAAATTTTTTAAATATTTTTCTAAAAGACATTAAGCTAAACCACAAAGTTGCATACCAAATAATAAAATAATTCAAACGATTCTATAGTGCTGAATGAATTTCCGAAACGGAGCTTAATTTTTAAAATATCGATAAAATATAAATGGTAAGAGTTAAAAAGAAAAGAAAAAATACGAATCGTTCTCTTTAGATCCTCTACCAAAAAAAAATGTTTCTTTTTAATTAAACTAAAAAAATTAAAAAACTATGCCAATATCTCTGGATTAACAGCAAATAACTATCAATAATAATATACTCACAGCTTTTGCAGACGCGTCAAATTGGCAAAGATATTGTCTCTCAGGGTCAGATTGTTCCGGATGATGATCAGGTTGGTGACCTCCGAACTGATCCGTGGAAATCGACGCAACTTCGCGAAGCGACCGCAGTATATAATGGTTCTCTGGCCGCATTTACAGGTTTTAGGATATGTGACGATATCTAAGGGATTTAACATAAGCCAGAAATATGTTTTTAAATTATAAAAATATAATGTAAATAAATAATGAATATTATTTAAATATTCGAGGACTGTTACCTTGATTTATGATAAATTCTCTTTAAAAAACAATGATCAACCACTTACCACAAGTCAAGCTTAAAGTTTGGCTCTGATTCTTTGGCACCACCGGCGGCGATAAATCCACACCGCTCGCATTCGAAACCGCTGAGATTAGGCTCTGTTGCTTCTTCTCAATCGCATTACGCACAATCTTATCGGCGATCTCCTTGCTGCCGTACAGAAGTCCGCACTCCACCGGATTCTCATCTGCGCTGTCGGCGCAATCGTGTCTATTGTCACACATCTGGCGCCTCGGAACGCACAGCGTGCCGTTGTCGCAGGCGAAGCTGCCCGTGGGGCAGGGTCCTGCGAAAGGAACAGCAAGGAACAACAAGGAGATCCCAAATTAATTATCACCCAAGGTCAGCGGAGCAAATTGCATTCGCCTCGGATTTAGTTCGCTGTTTTACTAGTGCTTTTTACGCATCAGCTATTATTTAATAATATCTAGATTATTTTAGAAAAACATTTCAAGGGGAATTTTAAAGAATGTTTCTGTTTCTTAGGTAAATTAAAAAAAGATAATTAACTTCTGATAAAGTTAGATTTGGAAATTAATTTTAATATATTTTACTTAAAACTATTATTAAACAAAATTGGTAAATATACATATATATCCTAAGCAAAACAAAATAAAATATAATATTTATTTTTAATAAATTTATAAGAATTTAATATTTCTGGGCAATTGTAAAAACAAATTTATAAAAGTACCAATTTCTTTTCATTTAAAGGTTTCGCAGATTTCAATAGATTTTTAAAATATTTTGAGCTCATAATAACCCATTTTCTCTTCATTCAAAGGCTTCATGGGCAACGCTGCGTATGAGTAATTATTATAATCGCTGCCAGGCAAACTTTAAACTTAAAACTCAAGATGACAACTTAATTTGTGGGCCCTTATTGTCATACCCTCCATCAAACAAAGTATTTCAGTTTATTGTTTGCCTTTTTGTCATGAGATGGCAATTAAACTTAATGTGCAAAAAAGTTTTTGGCTGTCTTCTCTTTTATTTTTGAGCTGCTTGCTTTGTTAACAATATGTTTTTTCAACCATCGAAATCAAGTACAAGAATTGAAATTATGGCTGGTTACAAATTAAAATGCCATTGGAGCTAATTTAACTTCAAAAGTTGGACCGAGTTTTAACAATTGATGAGATGGTCGAAATAACTTTCATTCCTTACGCTTAGATTTAATTTATCCTGAGACTTTTTTTCTGCCTGAATGCCTACAACTTTTTTGGGTAATTGTCGTAAAACGAAATGACATTTTTGTTTTGCATTTTATCATTTTTATGATTTGTTTGGGTGCCACGACTCGAGACTCTTGGCAAAAATTGGAACATAGTTCGTTAGACAAATGAGCAAATGAAAGTGAGAGTTGAGCACCTTGAGGAGCTTTTAATCCAATTGCAAGGATTGCGTCAGAAACATATTTTCTTTTTTTGTGGTTTTTTTATTTTATCTCATTAAAAGTTTTCTCTTGACCAGTTTCGCAGAGCATTGAATAAATAAAGATATTTAAATGTAAGTGGCACATATACTATGATTACAAAAAACGTAGTAAATCCAAAGATTTCCTATTTAATTTAAATATTTTTCGGTATGATTTTCATTCATTGCGGTTTTTATTAATTTTTAATATGATAAGAAATACTACACTTAACATTTATAGTTAATATAAATATTTTAAACTTAGATTTGAATATAAAATACTTTTTTTTAATAAAGTAAAATATTTAGTAATAATGTAAATAAGGTTTTCGACCTTTATTTAACTATTAACTATCAATATGCAGATGTCAGTGTAATATTAATTAATCTTTAAAATGATAATATATTTTATACATTTCATTCATTTGCTTTAAAATTGAAATGAATATGACAAGTGTCAAAGCACTGACTAAAACTCCATTCTTAATCCTTATGCACTTTCATTGTCTAAATACCTAATTTCCTAGATTTAATCTTCATCTCGTTTC
The DNA here is from genome assembly GCA_037075205.1 of Drosophila prostipennis. Lineage (NCBI taxonomy): Eukaryota > Metazoa > Arthropoda > Insecta > Diptera > Drosophilidae > Drosophila > Drosophila prostipennis. The sequence continues at coordinate 1,995,080 of JBAMCJ010000413.1, forward strand.
CTAAAGGAATAAATTAGTAAAAGCATTAGGAGAGACTTTCAATTTCATTGTGTCTACAACAAGGACACATGTTAGCACACATCCTGGCTCCCCCCGTTTTCCCCTCTTTAAATTTCCTTTTCTTCCTTTGATTTAAACCCAAGCCGGACGAATGCTCTCTGGCAGATAAATAATTTGTCGTGATGCATGTACTTGGAATCCGAGGCGACAAAAGGGCATAAATCAAACATGTTTTGCCTATATCTCTGCTGGTATGGCAAATCAATACGCAAATTGGCATAAAAAATATAATATTGAGGCGGCAGCAAAAAGCAGCGCAAATTTCTCGATATTGATACTCGTAAAACAAGATAAAAGCCTCGAACGAGGAACCAAAACAGTCAGGAGCAAAGGCCCCGATATATATATACCATATTTATACATATTCTTGTCTATGGATGTGCGAAAATTGTTTTGTGCTCAAGACAAAGTTTGCTCCGTACTGGTATTTATTTTTTTATGGTCAGCCGTTTGTTGTTTTTCCCAACCGTTTTTTTGTTGCCTTATTTTTATCGTATTATACAACAAATTACTTTCAAATACTTTTGAGTATCAAATTTATAGCCGTTTTGCAGTTTGGAATTTGATTTTGGTTTTTGCTTGGCCCGAAGGAAGCCCTTCTGCCAGTTGGGCTTTTCAATTAAAGGATGAGAAAAGTAAAGTATACTACAAGTATTTTAGCCTATTTATTCTGGCTTGGTTCTAAAAAATGTTTAATATTTATAGGAAACTTTTTAGACTGTTAATTGGTCAAAATGCTCTTGAAGAAAATATTAAAATAATAGTCGCTTAAAAATAATAATTTAAATATTAAAAAATTATTATAAAAGAACAAATCGGAAATTCCATATTATACGATTATTATGAGATCTGACTTAATCCGTTAAGGATCTTTAGGTTCGGTTTTGGCTTTGTTTAATATCACCTTTTGGAAGCCAAGATTTCGGGAACTCTTGAATAATATTTTATAATGATGAAATGATAATAGTCTTTCAAAAAGCATTATTAATTAGTAAAAAATTATTGTAAAAGTTCAAAACGTAAATTTCATATTCGAGGAATATTACGAGATTTGTAGGACCGGTTTTGGGTTTGTTTAAAATATAATTTTTTAGCTAAATATTTCTGGAATATTTTCAGTTAGGCGTCCAGATTATAGATTCAACTGGTTGCTACTTACCCAGACTCAAGTAAAATATTCCGGCGGCGAGCAGAAGGACCACGGTCATGAGGCAGACGCCAACGGCTATGCTCCTTCCGTAGACCATTGCGATTTATCGGTTTGGTCCTGTTTCCCCAGCTCGCTTATCTAATTACTTGGCCAGCGTGGCTGTGTGGCTGCACTGGCTCCTTGACCGAGTTCATCATTAGGAGCACTCAATTCCCACTCCGGACACACCCCCAATCGCAGCAAAAACAACCGCTGCGGTGCTGACTCATTGGGTTCTAATATTATTATTTCTTATATCGTACTTTTTTTGTTGTTTTTTGTTAATTTCTTGTCACTTCATTTGGCTAATGTTCTCGCAGCTCGTCGAGAAGAGTTTTAAGTGCCAGGATTACACAGCAGATGGAGCGGAAGGAGGTGGAGGTTGCAAAGCTGGGAGAAGGGGAGTTCAAAATTAATATTTTGGATGGCAAGTGCTTTACACTTGGCGGGGTTTCGATTTCAGCGTTGGATAAAATTGATTTGATGTCCATAAAAAATATGCATAAAGCGCTGTTTTGACAGACGTCGGGTTTAAGTTTCTCAGACGGATTAAAAGTTATTGGCCATGCAAATAGATATTTATTGGGGTTATAATCAATCAAAAATTGGGATTAAATATTATTATAATACATATTATAATTATTATTATAATGAAATTAAATTAAAAATTTTATAAAAGAAATTTTGCTAAATAGTTAATATTCTTTAAGAAAAATACACATTAAATCAATTAAAAATAGGGAATAAATATTATAATTATTATGATAATTAAATTAAATTAAACATTTGATAAAATAACATTTGATAAATAAATAATTCATATTTCTTTAAGAAAAATACACATTAAATCAATTAAAAATAGGGATGTTTTATTAAAAATATTTACTGTAATGGAAAAAGTATTAATTAAGTTATAATTTTTCTATAATAGTTGCTATTTCTTAAAAAAAAACACATTAAATGTTTGCCGTGGAAGTCATAAACATCAGCTTTATTTATTTCCCCCGCTGAGTCTTACAAATCGAAATGAATAATTCCAGCTGCGAGTCATAGAAACAATAATTTGGCTCCATTCATGTGAATCTATTTTTAAGTAGCCACTTTTATTTCCTAATTTATGCAAGACATTAAGCCAAACTCAAGGTTATAAAACTGCGAAATGGAAGTGCAATATGTGGCCCTTTTCTGATTAAAGTTCGCCTAATTGAATCGGCTCTTCCCAGGAGCAGGGCTCAAGGTCAGCCGGAGACGAATCATAATTTCCGCAAAAGGTCACATTGTCTCTGCGATGCATGATCCCTAAACTGAAACGGGGACTCTCATTATCGCAATCATCGCAATTGAACAGCATTTGGTGTGGAAAAGGGACCATAAAAAGCGGTTCCCTTTTGCTGCCGGGCCACTTAATGCTCCCTGGACCACTTTGTAGATTGTGTCAATGCGATAGGATGGCCCCAAAAACAGACACAGACCATTCAAATGTGTGTTCCTTCGCCTCTTTATTCCTTTCGGGCCACTTTCACTGACCCGTTAAGTGGGAAACACTTTATTGTTTCTTTTTTTTCGTTTTGAAAATCGAAAGTCGCGCGCGCTTCTTCAGGAAAAGTTTTCTTTTCCAGAGAGACAACGGAAATCGAAAGGGATAAAAGGACCAAACACGTCCACGCACAGCGGCCAACTGAAGCTGGTAACAGCATGTGTTGCTGATTTTGTTTTCCTCCGCCAAAGAAAAGCGCCGAGCAGCTTCGGGTGTCTAAAGGACTTCGGCTAACCGTTGAGTTCCAAATGCTTCGGTTTCCTTTCCTTTCCGGTCGCTTTCAACCGAGAAGAAGGTCCCGAGTTCAACTCGCAGCGCTTTGTAAAATATTTTATTAAATTCCCATAGGAAATGCCCACACAGAAAAAAAAAAATGATATGAAAATATGATATATGATATCGTTTCTTTCTTCTTTCATATCAATCAAAAGCAAACATATCAACTTGATATTTTATCATTTTATAAAAGTTATAAAAATACTGTTTTAAAATACCAAATTTAGTATTTTTAAACAATTATTTTAAATTCATTTCAAAATGATCTTAAAAAATATTAAATTAACCTGCACATATCAATCTGAAAACACCCCCATATTAAATACGAATCATCCTTTTTCGAGTTTTAAAGAAATAAATCATAAAAATGTATTTATTAGCTAATTAGATATAATGCAATTAGAATTTGTTCTAAAATCTTTTTAGTTTAAAGTTAATAGTAATGTATATTAATCAATAAATTGCATTTCGGTTGGTGTTTTTGTGTTTCACTATCAATTTGTGTAAACAGTAAGTATTGCTAATTAAAAACATAGTTCACAAACGCGTCTTATGGGTTGTCTTTTAGGTTTTTATGCGTTAAACCTACCAAATAAGGAGCATATACTAATGCGTGACACCTTTCGGCCTTATGTTTCGATATCCAGTGGCTAAGGCTAAGCACTTTAGAAGTGGAACTTTTTAACAAAGCATTGCTAATTTGTAATTCGTTTGTTAAAGCTGCGCTAATTGCTAAGTACAATAAGTTTTGTGTAATTCGAATTGTGAATTCTATAATGAATAATTCAGTGGGAGACAAATCACTAAGTGCACTACTTAAATGTTTAAAAGGCGTTTCAAGTTACGATACTCTTGAGTTATTGCAACAATTAAAGTTCATTGTTAAATTAACAACTAATGGCGAATTGTAGAGATTGAAAAGGGTTTTTGTTAACATGTAGACTAGCAACAAAAATTAAACAAAAGTATATAGCACACAAAATTAAAATTAGGGGCACGTGATTATGGACTCATTAACTACATTAAAATACAAAGTGCAGTGTGCAGAATGTGGAGATATGTGGGTGGTGTTTACCAATTTGTAACATTTATCATTGCATTGAGAGATCCATAGAGTGTGGGTGGAATGTAAACATACGTAACGCAATTAAGCACGTTAATCATTGTAAATTTGTAGAGAATATTTTGTAAAATTGTGATATTCATATGGAATCCGTTTCATATCAACTCCAATATGCATTCAAGATATGTTCATCAATTTTGTTCCCAAAAAGATTATTTGTTGGAGGAGGAATATGTTTAGAAAAATAGCTTCGTTGCCTAGGGGCTACGGAGTGCGACCTAAACCCAGACGCCGTGAGGATTTTTACTGGTTGGAACAGCCGTTTCTAGTTGCCTGGGCGATCCGATGATCCGCCGACTGCTGCCCTGCTTATTGGGCCCCTCCAACAGATGCTTGATCTCCTCCGTGGTGGTCACAGTCAGACTTTGCAAGTTCACCTCCTTCATTTCGTTGACCAGCTGCTCCACCTGCCGCTTCTTCTCGGCAATGGCATGCTCGATCATCAGCAGCTCCTTCTTCAAGCCTTCGGCCGACTTGTTCGAGGTGTCGGTGTTGTGCAGGGCCTGGTCAATTTCGCTTTGTATCCGCTCCATTTCCATTAGGAAGTCACGCTCCACAGTTTGCCTGAATGAACCATAGAGTGTAATATGGGCTGGATAAATGAAATATCAACACTTCTACTCACCGATTAGTCTGCTGCTGCTGTTGCTGCTCCAGTTCAATGTCATCCATCAGCAAGCGCATCTTGTTCTTGCACTGCAGCAGCTCAGTCTCGCAATTGGCCAACTTGGATCGCAGCAGAGCTATCTCCGACTTTAGCGTCTTCTCCTGCTGCTTGACCAATTCGTTTTCCTCCTCCACATACTGCAGAGTCTGCAGCTGTTCGCTGCCCTGCCGAAAGATTTGATCCGCCTTGGAGATCTCACGCGAAATGGCCTCTAGCTCGTGGGCGTGATCGCGTTCTTTGCTCTCCAAATAAACTATTTCCGTATCGAACTGAAAGGCATTCAAATAAACCATGCTTAGTGCTTGAAATCATATCAGATCTGTACAAATTCTTACCTTTTGCAATTCCATTTGCTGGGCCGTAATCTTCTCCCGCTGAAACTTGATGAGCTGCAACAAATCGTTGTATTGCGTGGCCTGGAACATGGTCTCGCCCTCCTCCATGGCCTGGCTATTGTTATTAATGCTGTTATTGTTGTGATTGCTGTGCTGATCGTAGTCGCTGAGGAACGGATTCGTCGAGGAGGAGGCATTGGACATGGTGTCCGCATTGCTGCTGGGCAAACGTTGACCCTGGCACATGGGGCTGTTCCTCGGCGGCGGCGGATCACGATATGGAGGTGGGACTAGGGCTCCATTCGCGGAAATCGTCGGCGTTTGCTTGTACAGCTCCGGTGAGTTGTTATTATTATTGTTGTTGATATTATTGTTATTATTGTTTGTGTAGTACATCTCGTTGGGACTGGAGCGTCGGAGTTCATTGCTGGATTTGCTCAGCTGGCTGTAGATATGCTGGTTACTGTTGCTATTATTGTTGTAGAAGTCGTTGTAGCCATTTGCTGTCGATTCTGGTGGATTGCTGATGCCCGTGCTGGTCATTTCCAGTGGATTTGATAGCGACTTTTCATGCTTGGGCACTAGAGGTGCTGCATTGTTGTTATCCTGCTCCTGTGGAACAACTTGAGGGCTCACCGGAGCCCCTGAAGTCGGTGGTTGCTGCTGTGGAATCCCCTTGACAATTCCAATGTTGTCAAACTGTTTGGCATCATAGCCGCTGCAAGAAATAGGGTTTATTAATTGGAATTAAGTGATTTATAAAAACCACTCACCTAAAACTCTTTTTCAATTCCTTTGTGCGGTAGCTGAGTTCGACGTTCGACTTTTGCTTTTGCAAAGTGGGAGCTGGCTTATTATTGTTATTATTGTTTGGGCCCAGCGGCTTTTTCGTTGTCATCACAGCATAGTTGTTGTTGTTATTATTATTGTTGTTTTGCTGTTGCTGCTGCTGCTGTTGTTGTTGTTGCTGCTGCTGCGTTTTGTTCTCGGATCGTTGTAATATAAACTGCACATCATTTGCATACTCGCCCCATTTGAGCAGCAGCTTCATGGGATTCTCATTGGGGGCCAAATGACGTTCATTGTTGCGCCACCTTTCGATTAAAGTGAATCTTCCGACTTTTCCAGTGGCATGGGCCAAGGCAAAGACCACATCCTGTGGGAAATAAAAGGATAATCAGGGAAAAATCAATAATATATAAGAGATATACAGTGGCTGGCAAAATAATAGCAATGGTAATGTAAAGTGGTTTCAAACTGCTATTAATTAAACAACAAAATAAAATATTTTTTACGTTTTTAAATGAAACTAGCATGGAATTATAGAAAATGTATAAAATATTCATAAAAGCTACCAAAATCTCTTATTGTTTCTTATATATAAGAAAATATTTAAAAGATTACTACATTTTTACGTTGAAATTTTTAAACATTTGGTTTTATCAAAAAAATATTATAAAATATTTTAAAAATCACTAAGATTAAGATTTAAGATTTTTAATGCAGTTTATAAACAACAATTTTAATAAGAAAATATTATAAAATATTAAAAAAAATCACTATATTTTTACGTGGAAATTTTTTAACATTACGTTTTAACAAGAAAATATTATAAAATATTTAAAAAATCACTACATTTTTAACTTGTAATTTTTAAAGGATTTTTAATGCAGTTTATAAACAACAATTTTAGTAAGAAATCATTATAAATTTTTACGTGGTAATTTTTTAACATTTTTGAGGCAATTTTTGTTCAAGGGAATTACATTCTTTAAATAATTCATTTTAATTTCGTGCTAATGGTGCTATTATTTTCCCCCCAGCTGTAGGTCAACTTTACCTGACATGTGGTGTTCACTGTAACGCCGCAAACTATCCGCTGGATGCCCTCGACCCAAACTTTCAGCTCCATTCCGATGATTCCGGCTAATTGTCGCTGTCTATCTTAACTTCGGGCCAATTATTCGCGTTTCTTGGGGCTTTTCTGCTACCAGAAAATTGCTTTCTTGTGCCGCTCCAGCTGCAAATGGAAGTGGGGTTCTACGCTAATGGTTTTTGGCGCTTGACTGGCGTTCTGCTGTCGCGCAGTCAGCGAAGCGTGCTAGCTGCACTGCAGCCTTTCCACTTTCCACCGTTTTTCCCCGGCTCCGCCCCGCTTTTCCACGATTTTGCTCAATTTTCCGATCGCAGCTTCTGCTTCTTCTTCACTTGCACTTATTTACAACAACAACACGACTGGTTCCGTACGCTTGCATGTGTGTTTGCTGGGCGTGCGCCTGTGTGTGTGTGAGCTGGAAAAATTCTGATTCACTTTTCGGATTTCCGATTTTGTGTTTACTTTTGCGCTTCCGGTGGTGTTGTTCCGTTGTTTTACTATTTATCTTGTGCCCCTGTTCTTGTTATTTGGCAGCTGCACTGCTTTTAACTCGCTTTCACGGGGTTTTCAACGGATTTAAACGAGAAGTAAACTCAAACATTGTTGTTGCTAGAGGGAGAAACCAGTGTTGCCAGATTAACATTTGGATTTCCCCCTAAAAAATCCAGTTTCACCCTAAATTCAAAAAATTTGTTTATTTCGAACATGTACAATAAAATAAGAAATATCTCAATATGACGATGTAGAAATTTTAGGATTGGAAAGATCTGTGAACTCGGAAGGAAAAACGTATGCAGTATTTTTTTTTTTTAATTTTTTAGGAAATCACATATTTAAGTGTTTTTTTCCAAACATTTGGGTAATAAAATGACCGAAAAAAAACCCTAAACTTTCCGCCTACAAATTTCTCCCCCTAAAATTCCCCCTAACACTTTGAAAAAACCGAAAACCAAGGGGGAAAACTCCTGATCTGGGAACACTGGCCAAAAAATCGATAGCAACAGCAGCGAACCAGGGCTGGCCAAACAGGTGTCTTCGATGCCTTGATTGGTTATCGATATATCGATAGTAGGCGCAGTGAGCGCGTTGTTTTGAAATGGCGAGCTCTTTGCACCCTTTCTTTTCAGTGGCAAGACGCTATTAGTATATTTTTCAAGCACTTTGGAAGCCAAAAATTTTAAGTTTAAAGAAATTAGACTTTGAGTTTTATTTTCGATCAAAAAATAAAACTCAAAATCACAGATTAAGTGTTGTTTGTCAAGCGGAAAATAAAACTAATAAAATAATCATTATTATCTGAAAAAAGCTTAAATTAATAATCTTCTTTTGTAAATTGGCGCCGAGTGACATTTACTTTGCGTTTTTTCTAACACTCCTAACTGGCTATCCCATCCCTAATGGCGTGACTCACGAAATGGAGTGAAACTATCAAATCAAGTGTGACCGTTTCGAATATTTTGTTTCGCTAGTTTGCTCATCTCTAAGGGGAAATCCCATCTCTAATTGCAGCTGATTGAATCATAACAAAGCAATGTTTTTTTCTGTGTTTTTGTTTTTAAATAGCGTTTTTGGGCGTTAATCGGACGCCAAGATGGACAAATCCCGGTCCAGCGTGTACGACAAGTTCGTGGGCTTCGTGGAGCAGCTGCGCAATACGGAATGCAGGTGGGTTTCGCCCAAAAATTTGATTGTTTTCTGTTGCATCGAATGTTTTTTTGGGTAGGGGAACCGGCAACAGTTTGTTGCTCATTACGGAACAATAATATTGATTAAATTGGGATGTAAGGGTGATATTCCATACAGTTTAATGCCCCCCTGTAGAACCAGCTAACTGATTTAGCCAGGCAAACATTCGTTTAACCTTAAGTCAAAAGCGCATCCGCTATGACGTCATGCCACATACGTTTACCTCCACTAAACCATTGCCCACCTGAAATTCCCACAGTCAAAAGCAGAAGATCACCTGCTTCCAGCAGATTGCCGAGTGCATCATGTCGCCCTCGCTGGCGGGACACATCAACTATGCGGCCCACTGTGGCACCGCCACGAATGTCCTGCTGCTCTTCTGCGAGGATGTGGACTCCGTGGTGCGGATGAGTGCCGAGGAGAACCTCAATAAGATCCTGAGGGCACTGGAAAAAACCCGAGTTAGTCGGATACTCATGGATCTCTATGGCGAGATCAAAAGGAATGGTAATCAGAGGTAAGGAGAGATGAATATTCCAAATTCCCTTATACTAAATAGATCATCTTCTTTTTTAGATCCTTGAGAATCTGCCTGAACCTGTTCTCCTACTATGCCCCGCAAATCAAGGAGAAGCACATCAAGTGGTATGCCGTGCGGTTGCTGCAATGCATGACCACCATTTCGCAGCGCAAGGAGACCCTGCTGCAGGAGACCCTCTGCGATTTCGTCAAGCACTTTGGCCGCTATCTGCAACAGGGCCTCAGCGATAGCGAATCCTGCAAGCTTTTCGAGGTGCGGCTATTGTGCATTATTTTTGTCTATTTAGTTGCTCAATTTCCTGTTGCCCCTTGCAGACTTTTCTGGACAATATCAGCTCCGATTGTGCTGTCAAGCGACGCTGCTCGGCACAAAATTGCATCAGTCTGATTGAGCATGCACGCAATAGGAGTCTCATGGCCAGGCATGGAGTCAACAAAGTGATGGGTAAGCCGGAGGATAAAGGAAATGAAGCGCCTGATGGGAATGGAAAAGAGGCTGCTAGAAGAGAGAAATACTTAGTAATCAGATGGGCTTTTTAATTGCCAAGGAATGAAAAGAAAAACAGGAAAAGGAATGCAAATCTTATATACTGTTATTGTATTATTGTATTATTATTTTTTATTCCTAACAAGACTTTGTAAATCCCTCCAATTTGAACATTCACCTGCCCTCATAAAACCTTTATTGTTCGTCTAGATTTGGCTAAACAAATCCTCAATTCCGTGTTATTGCTGTTAGTTATTTAACGCATTTTCGCTTCGAACAGCCGCGCACTCTTTATATTCTCATCAATAATGAAAGTGGTGTTTAAAAAGCGTGTAACGGCCAAATACTAAGCCTCACATAGTCCTGCATTCCATATATATGGAAAAATGGTTGGGCAAGCTGGGGCTAAAAAATATTTTTAATATTCTAAAAAGCCGCAAATCCATGAAAAATACCTTACCAAAATATAAAGCCATCGAACTGCGAACTTGGTGAGAGGGGAAAGGAAAGGAGGTTCGGGATTTTATTCAAACTCGCATTGTGAATGCAATCACGACCATGGGTTTGTTTGTCTGTGGTCTGTGGGCGCACAAAAAGGGGGCGGGGCACAATAAAAGTAACTAGACAGTTGATATAAATTATATTTTTACATGGCCGTTGGTAACCAACGCGCAATCGATGGACGAACCATCGAATGTATAGTATATGTTGGGTTTTTTAAGATTTGTTTTGATTTTAGACAACGATAGTGGGTTTTATTTGTATTTTAGCATTCGCTGACTGGCGGACTGCAGCAATAACTGCAGTCCGCACAAAAACAAAAGTCATGGCAACGTGAGCCATGAGTCGAAAATGCTTAAAAATTGCAAACACAAATCATTTTTTATTGAATTTTCATGAAAATATTATTGGCAAACGTCGACGAAGAGGTAAATGCACCTTAGTTACAGTTTCCATTGCTTTTTTATGAGCTGCTGTCCTGTAAATGCATTTAGTCGACGTTGTAAAAAAGGTTATAAATAAACCTTCTTTGCAAGAGCCCCAGTGTTTGGCTTTTGCAAACAATTAAAGTGAGAAGCAGTTCGGGTTGCACAGAAAAAAAACTCGATATGAAATAGGGTCATGTCTACCTTATTTCATAACAAAAAGAAGCCTGTATGAATAATGTTAAATTTATGATTCAATCACATCAACTTGATATTTTATCATTTCATAATATATACAAAAATACTGCTTTAAAATACCAAATTTGGTATTTTCTTTAATTTTGTAAAATAAGATAAAAATAATCTTTATTCATATAAAAAATTCAATTAATATCAATCTGATCTTGAAAATGTATGATTCAATCACATCAACTTGATATTTTATCATTTCATAAAATATGTAAAAATACAGTTTTAAAATACCAAATTCGGTATTTTCTTTAATTTTGTAAAATAAGATAAAAATATTCTCTATTCATATCAAAATGATATTAAATTAATTAAAATTAATATCAATCTGATCTTTTGTCAATTTTTTTTCTGTGTGTTAAAACTAATTCATTTACTCGGATTATACATATATGGCTGTCTGAACTCTGACCTCACTTAAGTTCATATAAATTAAGCTTCGACTTGACTTTACCTTTTGCTCTTTTCTTGTCCAAATGTTTACCTTCAAATCAACTCCTTCAGCTGCTCCTCCTGCTCCTGTTTCTGCTCCTTCTTCTAGTCCTGTGTCAACTTTATGCCACTTCTCGGCAAAGGCACAATGCCAGGCAACTCTTCAGCGCATCCTTATACAGTCTGGCGCCTCTTTTTATGGGCACCCATCACAGAGGCAGTACTTGGGCATCCTACTGGAATCCTCCTGGCATCCTACTACTGGCATGCCCCAACAAACAGACACAAAGTACGGCTCCTCAGAACTCAGAACTCAGAACTGGGATCCTAGACCCCAAATCCCCGCCCTCGCCAACCTCCGTTTGTTTGTCTCTCCGCCCGTTGACGAAATGAAATTTATGCACTTGGACACTTCCCTGCAATAATTCATGCGAAATTGAATCAGATATTCATTCCTGTGCAGCTTTAAAGCGGATAATCAACGTTGTAAACAAATGCCAGCCGAACGAGGAGCTTTCGAAAATTTATGTTGCCCAGCTAAACAAAAAGTGCAAATTATTTTCCATGTCAACTGTGGGCAGCACAAAATGGCCAAACGACCAATTCATTCTGTGAAATCGCTGCTAATCTCTTTGAAAGTCTACTCCATTTTCATCTGGTTGGTGAGTGTCAAAGTAATCATTTTACTTTTGACTTGGTTTGGATTTGAATAATTCCAGACAGCTGACAAATTACACTTTAACTATTTTGAAGGCATGGTTTTTATACCCTTGCAAAGGGTATTCTAATTTTGGTCAGAAGTTTGTAACGCAGTGAAGGAGACGTTTCCGACCCCATAAAGTATATATATTCTTGATCAGGATCAATAGGGGAGTCGATATAGCCATGTCCGTCTGTCCGTCTGTCCGTCTGTATGTCTGTTTCAATACCGTTTGCAAGCTCAGTTTAAAAGCTAGCGACTTCAAACTTTCACAGTCGTCCTAAAACATGTGTACGCAGATCAAGTTTGAAAACCGACCCGATCGGACGACGTCTATATCCTATAGCTCCCATAGGAACAATCGGATATAGCTTTCAAAAAATGAAGATATTTCGCTCAGTGTAAGAGCTATTGACAAGAATCTTTCCAAATCGTATTTTTTTGTGCGTATCTTGATCAGGGTAAAAGCGCGTGCCGATCGGACGTCTATATCGTATAGCTCCCATAGGAACAATAGGGTGAAAAAAAAATTTTTTTTCAATTATAAAATATTTTTTATTGTTTTGTTAATTCATGTTGCTTTTCTAGTCAAGTTTTCATTCGTGAAATCTGCAAGGGTATTAAAACTTCGGCTTGCCGTTAGTCGTTAGTTTTTACTTAGTCATGCGTGCAATTTGAATAGGTTTTAGGCGGAAATTACTGTTTTAATAAAGTTATGATCTAAAGCCGCGTTCAGGTAATAATAAACCCATAAACCCTATTAACACAGTGCTACCTTTTTAAGGTTTTAAGCGTAACAGCAAATTTGACATACAATTTAAAGTCCTACTCAACATATTAGGATCGCTATCATTAATTTATTTATCAATTAATTGATCAATTTTCTAAAAAAAAAAAAAACTGCTGCAAAGTTTTTTATGTTGCACTGTGTAATTATAAAATAAGTGCCAGCTAAGGAAGTAATATTAAAGGGGAAATTATGCAGTAATGCCACTTTATTTAAAGCTCTGTCGTTAGTTATTCGAGATCAAAAATAATCGCGATGCGTCGTAAGCTGGTCATTTTGGCTCTCTTCGAAGTGCTGTTCACCTATAACGTACGATTAAACGTAAGTCCTGCCCTTAGAACAATCAGAGGTAATATTTTCCAACATTTTAAGGAGGCGGTCGTCTTTAAGTTTACGAACATCGCTTGTGACAGCTACAACACATCCTGGTTCGTCTACCACAACTGTCGCTTGAAAGCTGTGGGTCGAGACAAGGTTCTCCTAAATATCAATGGAACACTTTTAAGCCCAGCTTACGATGTACAAATGCACACTTTAATTTTTAAGAGGGCTAATGGCTACAAACCTTGGCTGATCAACAAAAAGATAGATGTGTGTCGTTATCTAAGGCATCCCTACGATCCTGTTGCAACTATTGTCTACGGGCTTTTTAAGGACTTTTCAAATTTGAACCACACATGTCCTTACGTGGTAGTTTTTGCCAATTTTTTTGTTAAAAATTAATAACATATTTTTAATTCAGGGTCAAACGATTCTTAAGGACTTCTACCTAAGGCCCGAACTAGTACGTGTTCCCATCCCCACTGGTGATTACTTGCTGTCTTTGAGGTGGTACTTCGATAAGAAACTGCAATTTGATACAAACGTTAGTTATACATTTGTAGAGGATATTCTTAAACAGAGATAATATTCAGTAATAATTATACACACAAAAAAATAGTAAAGATAAATTTGAAATTCCCATCGTAAATATTATTATATTTATTATTAAACAATACAAATTTATTATATTTGTTACTCAGCTAAAGGAGTGCGAAAGAGATGGAGATATGCAAGCAGCAAAGCGCCATCTAGCGCAACATATAATAGTTATTCATCGAGTTTTTTAAAAGACTCCCTGAACAGTCGAATTAAAAACCTAATAATATTTATCATTTAAGATCTAATGAGTTGCAAGAACTATTTCTATGATATTCCAAGACTTTGGATTTTTTGAGCCCGATTAACTTCGATTCTGAGATCCCCATTAAGAAGACCTCAAATAAAACACCTTTTCGGAACATCAATGAGGTTTACTAACCTATAGGTTAGTTAGTTATAAGTACTACCTAACTACTTTTTCGATATTCCTATGGTTTAGATTTTTTGAGACTCCGATTAACTTCGATTCTAAGATCTCCAATAAGTAGACCTCCAATTAAACACCTTTCGGGGTGGCTATTAATTGCAGTCTTTAAACGTGCCCAGCATGAAGCCTCCTCCCAATTCCCCTACTCCCACTACTTTACCATTTCGGGGTCGCCCATTTTGCAGAAAGTTCTTGCGGCTTCTGCCGCAATTAATTGATACACATGGAAACAGGCCGCAAGTTGTGCTCGGCAAAGTCACTTGGCTGCCATGAGGGCCATGTAAAAAGTTTCTCCGCCGAGAAGTGTTTTCAATTTTGCGCCCCAAAGGAAGAAAATGAAAACTAATTGAGTAACAAACTTCCAACATGGCGTTTTGTGATTGGTGGCGTATACGTAATGAAACGACAAATAAGCGGAGACAACAAGAGCAAGAACTGCGGGAGGTCGAAGTCGCAGTCGCAGTCGCAGTGGGTGGCTCTATGTGTTTGCCGAGGAGTCTATAAATATCAGATGGAAAGTTTTCAACGAGATAAATTTAATTGGAGGCAATTTGTTGCAAAACATATGAGGGAAAAGTTGGCAAGAACACGAAAGAAGTATGAACTGCAATTGGCCGGCCAAAGCGCCGAAGGAAGTGGGTAAAGGTATCTGTATATCTGCACAGAAAAAGAAAAGATAGAAGATCAGATTGATATGATACTTAAATATTTTATAAAGATCAAGATTATTTTCATATGAATAAACCCATTTACAAGAATTGTTCAAAAAATACTGAATTTGGTATTTTAAAACAGTATTTTTATAACTGTTAACTGTAATGATAAAATACCAAGTTGATCTGTTTAAATCATCAATTTGACATTAAACATATCGTCGTTTTTTTGATATGAAACGAGGTAGAAATGACATTATTTATCTGTATCTGTATAACTGCACAGAACAAAAATTGACAGAAGATCAGATTGATATCAAAGATCAAGTTTTCATATCATTTTTATATGAGTAAAGATTAAGTTTATCTTGCTTTACAATATGTGTTCAAAAAATACTAATGTTGGTATTTAAAAACAGTATTTTTATAACTGTTATCTGTAATTATAAAATACCAAGTTGATCTGTTTAAATACTCAATTTGACATTAATCATATATTCTTTTTATTGATTGGTGGAAATGACCTTATTTCATATAGAATTTTTTTCTGTGTGGTATTGGTATCGGTATCTGGGTATCTGGGGTATCCGTAGCTTGCTTATTGAGCAAATTGGAATTGCCAGCGCACGCTGCGCAAAAAGTTCTGAAGAGCGTTTTTAATTTGTATCAAACACCGCACAGAACAGCCATAAGTTTCCCCTCCATTAACCAACTTATCCTTATTATTTCCCATTGCAGAACTCCTGCTGACGGATCAGCAAACGAGCAGCGTGCTAGGAGCCTTGGGTCTGTTGCGTCTCCTGTTGCCGCAACTCATACGGGGCCACTCGGCCGATAGCCACGAGGATACGGAGTCCTTGGTCCTTGGCAGGAAGCAGCAGCAGCAGCAGCAGACAACGACCTCCGACTGCCGGCAAATTATTGAGATTTATGATTATTGTTTGCACCTGCTGAGCACGCAGCACACCGCGAATCACGCCATCATAAATGCCACCCTGGAGGTCATCAACGGCATACTCCAGTCGCTGGATGCCCCGGCATCATTGGATGGCCAATGCGGCCAGAGTCTGGGCCAAAGTTTGCGCCAACTGTTGTGCAATCAACAACTGCAGCACAATGAGTATTTGCGGCGAAGGAAATCATTAAAGAATCAAATATTCCAATTGAAAAATTACGAAGTGGCGACAAGTCAACAGCAGCAGGAACTGCAGGATGAGGATGAGGATGAGCTCTTGGCTGGGGCCACTGCCGAGCGAATGAAAAAGAATTCAAATGCAAAACTGCAGCAGGCAAAGTGTCAACAGCAATTCGAGGTTGACAACAGCTCGCTGGGAATTAATGCCGGGGAAGATGCCACCACCGAGGCTCCAAGTTCCGTCGCTGATGAAGGTATGGCAAATAAGGCAGAATGCAAGTCGAGATGTGGGTTTGTGTTCGGTGTGTTTGGGAGTGTGTGCCCGCAGTCATGTGGAAATGTGACATGCTGACAGAGGATCAGAGCAACTTGTGGGACCTTCGGGGGCGGAGCAAGCGGACAAACGGACAAACGGACAGACCATGCCGAAATCAAGAAAATTGAGCAATTGCACAGGCTGATGGAGACACCCAAACCCACACACCCACACACAATGCACATATGAAAATTATTAGTGCATGCTTTTAGGCGGCGGCACATGCAATACACTGAAAAAAAAATTGGCAAAATATTAGATTGATAAACATAATTTTTATTCATATTTGATATGGAAATTATATGAATATATGTTAATATTTTTAAAAGATCAAGATCAATTATGATGTGATATCAAAATGATATGAATAATTTGATCTTTAAAAAATATCATTTTGATATGAATTATGATTAGTTTATCTTATTTTACATTATGTGTTCATAAAATACTAAATTCGGTATTTTATATGATATGATAAAATATCACGTTGATATGTTTGAATCATAATTTTGACATAAATCAGATCGGCTTTGATATGAAATAAGGTAGAATTGACATCGAATTTTTATATTTTTTTAAGATCAAGTTATTCATATCATTTTGATATTTGTTTAAAAAATACTACATTTGGTATTTTATATGATATGATAAGATATCAAGTTGATATGTTTAGATCATAATTTCAACAAAAATCATATCGGTTTTTTTTAAATTTTTTTTCTGTGTAGAAGCAACGAGGTCAGGCCAAATTTGCATTTGCATTTGCCGCCAGCGGAATCCTGCACAAATATTTACACAAATTGTAAGGCTAACCCCCACACCCTTTTTGTATTTTGCAGGCGGCGAGAAGCAGCGCTGCCACATTAGGAATGCCGCACGCAGCATCAGCGAATGCGTTGCCTCGGATGAGGACAAGCAGGGGCAGGGGCAAGGACACCAGCAGCAGCAGCAGGAGGAGGCCGAGGATGATGATGATGACGACGACATGGAGCTGCTGAGTGCCGAGTGTGATGACTTTACAACCCTGTCGCAACTAAATGAACAACAACAGGCGCTGTCAGCGGCATTGCAATTGCCCGCAACAGCAGCAGCAACAACATCGCAGGACGATAAACTGATTGATGTGGATGCCGTTGTCGGGGGGCTGCCTAAACCGCAGCATCAGTCATCTCTGCAGAATCTGCTCGCCGGCAGCGATGACAAATCCCAGCAGTTGAGTGACATCGACAATGAATCTTTCAACAGCATCGATTTCGAAGCCGAAATCACAATTGCCGGCAGCAAAGAGCAGCATCAGCAGCAACAACATCCTCCGGCGAATGATTCGCTGGAAACCGGCGATGCAACAGCAATTGGCACATTCTTCAACAATCTCCTGTCGCATTCCAATGCAGGTGAGTCAGCCATAACTATGGTATGAATATATATATATATTCGATGGAAATATTTCATTAGCAAAGTTCAAAGTCAGCGAAGCAAGTTCAAAACTATTTCCATTCGATGTTATTGCATTTCACGGTCTACCGCAGTCGCCACCGAAATTCTATTTCCCCATTCCAGTTTGATTTTTGTGTTTCTCGCGCCAAACAATTCAGCATTTACTTTTAATATTCGATGGCATTATTTGCATAATTGCGGCAGCAATGCAGACGTGACTTGCAGGCAGTCCATCCTCGATTGCCAATTGCACTTGCGATTTAATGAAGCGTAATTGCTGCCACTGCAAATGCAGCTCGTAAGGAGTTGCTTCACGGTTGTCGAGTAAAATTAGGCAAATCGTACACTAGTTTCACCCACCGGGAAGCATTTAAGTGCGCATCATTAGTGGGAACAGAGTTCGGTATTGATCTTAAGAGATATAGAATATATTTTAGGAAAGTAATAGGCCTAAAAAACCAAATTACCTATTCCCTTATTTTCCAGGGATATTTTTTGTTTTGATTTAATTTTATTTAAGATCTTTAAACGTTTATGTTAATTGGATTTTTCTGCTTCATATCTATTTTGAAAATCTCTCATTAAATTTATATTAATAATATATATTTAATTAGAATTGTATATTTATTATATTTCTAGATATTTTTATCCGTGGTAACGAAGTTCAGTGTTGATCCTAAGAGATCAAAAATTGACTTTAGGAAATCAATAGTCCTCAAAAACCGAATTTCTTATCCCCCGTTTTCCAAAGTTCTTTTTTGTTTCGAATTAGTGTTACTTATAATTTTAAGTTTTTATGTTAATCTGGGTTTTCTGCTGTCTGATTTTTTATATCTATTTAGAAGATCTTACATTAAATATATATTAATATTTAGTTAGATTTGTATATTTAGTATATTTTTAGATATAATAGGTACCTATTTATTTTTCGCAGTTCAGTTTTGATCTTAAGAGATCTAGGACTGATTTTAGGAAAATAATAGTAAGAAAACCTTCTGTTTTACAGAGTTTTTTTTTTGTTTCGTATTATTTTATTTTTTTTTTCATCAAATTTTTATTGAAGATCTTACATTAAAGTAGTAGTATAATCTAGTATATTTAGTATATTTATATATATAATAGGTACCTATTTGTTTTCCTCTGTGCACCTTTTGTTGCAACTTCCTGTTGGCTTTTGTCTTGTCAGTTGACATGGGCAAACAAACCCCACTTTGATTTGAATGCTGTTTGCTGACTTTTCACTTCATATTGATTGCCTCGTCCTTGATATAATTTATTTTAATATTTAAATCGCTCGACTGCCTGAGCTGCAGCAATCGACTGGGAGTAACGAGCGCCAGTCAAGTGCATACATATACGTATAAGTATGCCACACTTTTCCCCTGACCTATAAACGGAGGATTCGAAGAGGGACGAGTGGCAGGCAGACAGACATGATGCCAGACCCATGTCCTGTCGTTAGTTAGTGCGCGGGGGGCGGGGGGCTAGTAATAAACAAAGGAAATGTACTGCACTGAGCCGGAAGTACTAATTAAGCGAATGAGTTGAGGGCGGAGCCGAGTCCTGGAAAGGGATGAGAGTCCTGCAAGGGAACGGGGGGTGCGTATAAAAACCCACATCTACTTGACGTAAATGTTGTCATAGTTGTTCCACTCTCTGTTGTATACGGACGTGTTTTACATTCGCTCCCACATTTATTCGCTTAGTGTCGAAATTTTCGATTTTTTATATTCCCTAAGTTTTCATTCTCAACTCGGTTGAGCCCGCCGTTTGAATGCAAATTAGTGATTTGTGTTAAAACCATCGTCTTTATAAAGATATTGAAAAATAGTTAACGACGCGAGTGCATTGTGCATTGTTGTTGTTTTTTATTTACATTGTCGTTTTGGCGCTCTCTCGCACTGTTTGTTCTGCTCATCTCCCAATTTCAGTCACCGGCTCTCATTTTCGAGTTAACGGTTCTTTGCTGATTTGGTCTTATCACGCTCTTTCTTTCCTCTTATCGCGCTCTTTCTTTCCTCGGCGCCCTCATAGCCACTCAGCTGTTTGTTGGCACTCATCTAAAGCTTTCTGCTTACATTTCTCTACATTCTACATTCTACATTTTTATCTTACTTTAACTTGTAACAATGTCTGCTTGCTGTGTTGCTGGTTGCCTATTTACTGGCAAAATCACTTCTCGTCAGCCGATTGTTAATTGCTGGTTATGTGAGAACATTGCGCACGCTAAGTGTGTTGACTTTGGGCATAGTGCGGCCCAAATTGCGGATCGTACTAGGTCTAATGCCAACCTGGACTGGACGTGCCCTACATGCCTACATATCAAAATTGATATTAGATCTTTTATGAGGCAAATGGAGCTTGAGTTCCAGGCCTTACGTGCTGGATTTACGGACTTATTAAGTAGGTTTAATGTTTTCGACTCAAACTTTAAAGGTCGTATCCTTCTTAATCAAATATCTTTAAATATAAATCGTAATCCTACACTGCCTAATATTTCTCTACATGTTCCAGATCTCTCGAGCAACCTCTCTCTTCCCAGCCCTACTGCAAGCTATATGTCGTGCGATGAGGACGATCCCAATGGGAGCGAATCATCAACGACCGATGTCAGAATGCAATCTCGGCCAGACTCGCTGAACGTAGCTTCGCCTGAGTCTTTAGGGCCTACTAATCGGTCGCCGGCTGTTGCCACTTCGGGGGTCCAGCCGCACCTCGTTCTGCCCCTAGATAATACCCTTATACCTCCTCCTGTTCCACTTTCTAGCATGATCCCTAGGATGAACAGTAATAGCCCAGCTCCCTCTCCTCCGGTACCACTCACTCTCATGGTACCTAGGAAGTCTATTTTTGTGTCAAGATTAAATGCAGCACTCACAGTCAACGACGTGATGTATCATATTGTCTCAAAACTCTCCCTTCCCAATCAAAAAGGTGTTGACATCACTAAATTTAATTTTAAACAAATAAGAGATTATTCTTCATTTAAAATTCTTGTTCCGGATGAACTCTTCTCCAAACTTCTTGACCCTAATTTTTGGCCTGCTAATATAATTGTTCATGAATATATAAAAAAATAATTCGCTTCCCATCACTTCCTTGTCGGCGCCCAGCTCTGCTTCAAATTCAAAAAACTAAATTTCATAATCCACTATCAAAATGTACGGGGGCTTCTTAGTAAACTCTCAACGCTTTATAAAAACAGCTCAATTTTTGAAGCCAATGTTATTGTATTCACTGAGACCTGGCTTAACCCATCTGTACACGATAGTGAGATTTTGTCAAATAACTTTTTTGTTTATCGGAATGATCGTCATACCCGTCGAGGTGGAGGCGTTCTTATTGGAGTCAAATCCGATTTAACTTCCGAGCTTATTAATATTTCTGGTTCATCAGGTATTGAATTTATTTGTGTAAAATTATCTTTCCCTAAAAATAAAATTTTTTTAACTTGCTCCTATATACCCCCTAACTCCGAATTTAACGTTTATATATTGCACCTGTCCGCCATACAGTCTATCTCCTTGTTGCTTGCTGAAACTGACCAACTCATTGTGCTCGGTGACTTTAATCTTCCCAATATTTCTTGGTTGGAGAGTAATGATTCATTGGCAATGATTACTAGGATGCAACATGACTTTGTTGATGGTCTTGTTGAACTATCCTTGCAGCAAGTTAACTGGATTCCCAATCATATTGGTCGTCTCCTTGACTTAATCTTCGTCTTTGATGGTATCGATGTTGAAGTTAGTCGAATTCCGCCCCTATCTCTACCTGAAGATTGTCATCATCCTACCCTTCAGCTCTGTATAAATGGATTTTTTAATGCTCCCAGAACTACAATAAATGTACATCCTAGTTTGTGTTTTAAAAAGACTGACTATGCCAAACTAGTTGAATCTTTATCGACAATTAATTGGTCCTATCTTGTAGAACTTCCTGTTGATGATGCAGTTGAGTATTTTTATAAAGTCCTTTATCGTCTATTTGATTTACATGTCCCTCTTTCCTCCTTGAAGAATTCGTATAGCTCTCCATGGTTTACTCGTCAACTATCCTATCTAAAAAATAAAAAAACAGACTTTTTAAACGGTTCAAAATTTCTGGCTCGCTGACGGACTGGGCCAAATATAGTTCTGCTAAGGCGGAATTTGTCCAGCACAATTCTGACTGTTATCAAAATTACCTGTCTCGTTGTAAGCGTGATTTCAAAAGTAATCCTAAACTTTTTTATTCTTTTGTCAATTCTAAGCGGAAATCTAATTGCTTCCCTCATTCTCTTTTTCTTAATAATAATATTGCATCTGATGACGATGAGATTTCCAACCTATTTGCTGATTTTTTTCAATCGACTTATACGGAATGCAATGGTGTTATTGATAATAATTATCCATACCCACTACCTCATCTGAACTCTATCTTCAAACCAGTGATTAATATATCTGATGTTCTTCAGAGTCTTGATACTCTTAAGCTCTCTTTTTCACCGGGTCCTGACAAAATACCAAGTTGTATACTGAGGAATTGTTCGACTTATCTAGCTTTTCCCTTAACATTAATATTTAATTTGTCGCTAAGTCAAGGAAGATTTCCATCCATATGGAAGGAATCGTTTATTGTTCCATTGTTTAAAAAAGGGAACAAGTCCGATATCTCAAATTATCGTGGTATTGCAAAACTCAGTGCAATTCCTAAACTTTTCGAAAAAATTATTACCTGTCAGTTGCAGCATCATTGCCGGTCTATTATTTCTCCGTGTCAACATGGCTTTACTAGACGTCGCTCTACTTCTACAAACCTATTAGAATTTACATCTTTAATTACTAGAGGCTTCCTGACACATCATCAAACTGATGTGATTTATACTGATTTTTCTAAAGCTTTTGATTCTGTGAACCATAAACTTCTTATTTTTAAATTGTCCCGTTTAGGGTTTCCTCCAAACCTACTTGACTGGATACTTTCCTACCTTTCTAATAGAACTCAAATGGTCTGTTTTAACAATAGAATTTCCAAAATAATTAATGTTACTTCTGGAGTGCCACAGGGTAGCCACCTGGGTCCTTTACTCTTTGGCTTAATGATTAATGATCTACCTAATGTTATAAAATCGTCTACCGTATTAATGTATGCTGATGATGTCAAGCTATGTTTGTCCATGTGTTTGCCTAGCTCATTTAATGACCTCCAATTAGATCTTGACTGTTTGTATACGTGGTGCATGATTAATATGTTAAATTTAAACTATTCTAAATGTAACTTTATGACCTTTTATCGTTGTAATCCATCTCTGTTTTCTTATTCTATTGGAAATAACGCCCTTGAACGAATTTTATCAGTTCAGGATCTTGGCGTTTTATTTGATCATAAACTTAGTTTTAAAGACCATATATCTACTATATCTAATAAAGCCAGAAGTCTTCTTGCATTTATGAAACGTTGGTCAAAGGAGTTCGATGATCCGTACACAACAAAGCTTTTGTATGTTTCTCTTGTTCGTCCGTCTATGGAATATTGCTCTTGTATATGGTCTCCTCAAATTAGCTGTTACCAAAATATGTTAGAGTCTGTCCAAAAACAATTCCTTTTATTTGCCCTGAGGGGATTACACTGGGACACAGGTAGTCGACTGCCCTCTTATCTTGCGAGGTTGCGCCTGCTCGACTTACCAACCCTCTACCATCGTAGAAAGTGTCATGGAGTTATGTTCTTACATAAACTTATTAATGGTGATGTCGACTCCCCTTTCCTTCTTAGTTCACTTAACTGGAATGTACCCTGTAGAACAGTTCGCCGTTTTCGTCCGTTGTCCCTGCCAATATGTAGATCTAATTATGCCCTGCATGATCCTTTTCGTGTTCTGTGTGACGACTATAATTCACTGTGCCATGTCTTACTGTTTGATACCCCCAATGCTACTAATTATAATAAACTTATGTATTTTCTGTCTTCAAATAATTTATAAATTCTTTATAAGCATGTATTTTAAACTGTCTATTGTTAAATCGTATTTTCTCCATGTCCGCGATTCCGCTTACTTGCCCAAAACAGTTTAGGGCTCCGCGCGTAACAAGCTTTGCTTGGTGTCGTAAGGGCCACTTGTTTGTACTGACCATAGTGCATCAACGTCCAAGAAATGAAAATCCGGCATTTCTTGTGTGTGTAAGTCTCTGCGAGGGATGCGGATTAAGCTTGAAACATGGCGATGCATTTGTGCTGTGCGATGTGGGATGGTATGGTATGGTATGGTTTGGTTTGGCCCCAAACCCGCCAACCTCATTGCTGGTTTTCTTGTGCCGCCACTGCCACTTGGCCAAAGCATCACACTGCAAGTTGGCAACAAAGTGGTTAAGACAAATGGGTTACGTGATAAAATGCGGTTACTCAAATTGCATGTATGCAAGCTTACATGTTGTGTCACAGTATACGTGAGTGTGTGGGTTTTTTGGCGGGGGTGTAGGATTTGTGTAGGGTGTACACAGAAAAAAAAATTGACAAAAAATCAGATTGATATGTGCAGGTTGTTTTTAATATTTTTTAAAAATCAAGTTATTCATACCATTTTTTACAATAATTGTTCAAAAAATACTCCATTTGGTATTTTAAATTAGTATTTTTATAAATTTTATAAAATGATAGAACATCAAGTTAATATATTTGAATCATACATTTTGTATTATTTTTTTACTGATAAGAAAAAAGGTAAAACATAACTTATTTTAATTTAATATTTTTAAAAAATCAAGTTATTTATATAATTTTGATATGATTAAAAACTATGTTTACCTTATTTTACAATAATGGTTCAAAAAATACTACATTTGGTATTTTTAAACAGTATTTTTATAACCATTATGAAATGGTTTAATAACCAGTTGATATGTTTGAATCATAAATGTGACATTATTTTTTTTTATTGAAATGAAATAAGGTATAAATTACCCTATTTTATATGGAATTTTTTTCTGTGTATGTAGGGTGTGTGGGGTGTATGGGTTTATTTAGCATTGCCAGGACCAGGGAACAGTCAGCCAAAACGAGAGGAGCCAGCCGTCAGTTGCCGCACTTCGCCTGCTCCGCGTTTAGTTGTTTTTATTTTCGTCCTGCTGTTTCCATCGCCTGCTGCTGCCGCTGCTGTTGTTGTTATCCTTTCTGGGCCGTATTAGTTGTTCTTGCTATTGTGCACTTATGCGCTATCAGCCTTTTTGCGCTGCTTTCCTCGTCCGTCCGCGGTAGTTATTGCCGCTTGTTTGTTTTTTTTTTGTTTATAAATATGTAGGTACATATATCTAGGGCTCAGATATGTAGCAAATATGTAGCCACAGCAGCCCGTCCTTATCTGCATTAGAGCCCCGACGATTAGTACACTCTATCAAGGACTTCAGGGATATACCCTTGGAATCTAATCTTTTTTATAGAAATTATGAATTTTTATAAACTTGCATTACTTAGTTAAAAGATATTCTTGTTTTATAAAACCTTTTTTTGTATGACAAAATGACACAGAAAAAACCAAAATAATCGTATTTTTGTTTGAAACATTGAAGTTTTCCTACCGCGATGAGTTCGAAATTATTCTACATTATTTTAAATAATATTAAACCCACCAAATATTATAATTTGATTAAATATAGGTGGACATCTTTATGTTGACAAGTACCTTTCTTAATAGCACATTAATGTATTTATTACCATCAAAGCCTCAAGAGCTAAAAAGAAGATAGTGAATCCAGGTTTTCATTTTGTTGGGCCAGCCATCTTGCCCTGTTTTCATAAACAATTTTTTCCCTCTATTGGTCTTGTCTTTGCTAAATTTTCCTTTTTTTTTCGACCCTTTCGCTGCATCCCCATATGCAACTTGAGCTGTAAAAAACATTTGCATGTGTGCGGGGCATAAAGTAGCAGCCAGGAGAAGTCCTTCTCCCCTTCCCTCCTGTTTTCCCGACCAGAGCGCGCTTTTCCTACGCGGTTTTCATTGTCGCCTAGTTTGGGGTTTTTTTCCCTTCTCTGCTTATACGCTTCAAAGTTTTATTTGCCATTTTTGTGTGCTGCATTTTTTGTTTGCATTTTCAACGTGATTTTATAATAAAAAAGAAAACACTCGACCGGAGTTGCGAAGCTGCTGCCGTTTTCACTTTTATGGAGGCGAAACTATTAAAGCATAAAATGGCAGCCCACACTCCTCCTCCTCCTCCTCCTTCTCCTCCCCCGAACAACCCCAAACATAATTACTGGCGAGTGTATGAGCATGAAAGCTCCATAAAAGTCCCTGATTTCGGAGGATTTTAATGGGCACCACGGAGCTTTTGCTAATTTGAGGGAATGCCAATGTAAATTTCAATGTTTTTTTTGGTAAATCTGAGTCTAACTGGGGGTTATCCACTTGTTAGTTACTAGATATGCTGCTTAAACTTAAATGTTTCTTTATAATTATTAACTCAATTTGAGATCCTTGGTTTTTATGGACCTATTTCTAATATGAAGAAATGGCAATGTAAATTTGAATGTACTTCTTTGTAAATCTAAGTTTAACTGGGGGTTATCCACTTGTTAATTACTAGATGTGCTGCTTGAACTCAAATGTTTCTTTTTTATTATTAACTAAATTTGATATCCTTGGTTTTTGAGTTATAGAAATCTTAGATTTAAGATTGACGTAGAATTTAAATCATCAAAAAATCTATTTTTCTGGTTTGTATATCTAAGAAAAGAATATTATTAATTACTAGATGTGCTGCCTAAAGTCAAATCTGTATCTTTGAATATGAACTGAATGTGAATTATAAAAAACCTGTAATATTTCGTTTGGTAAATTAAAGGAAAGAATAATTTGTATTAAACTTGTTGGTATATCTGTAACCAATTTGTGGCCCTATCACTTCTAGTTCAAGGATGTACTGCAGATCGGGCATCCTCCATAGTTTATCTGCCCCGAACAATACATGCGAGCACTCCGACCATAAAGTGCTCTGCTGCTTCCGCTGGCCGCAGTCGTGGAATCGTGGTTGCTCTAATTTTTACAGCACTTGCATGCGGCCGGAACATCCATTAGAACAATAACACAAAAAACAACAAAGGACAACAACTGCGAAAGCCACAACAAGTGCATCTAAAAGATGCAGCCATTTTTAACCCACTTAAGTGGTCAGTGGGGGAACAGCGAGTGGCTCGTAGTACTATGCTCGTACTTTCCATGAAATTGAAGTTTTCAATTAATTTTCAATACAAGATGAAGAGCCGGGCAACTTTGCCCGCGGCTTCAAGCTAATAGAACCACATAAAAAGTAGCTAAGGAAAATAGTTTTAGCGGTTTCAATCCACACACACAACGCAGAACACCCACACAGAAAAACAAGAGAGAACGCTATAGTCGGGTTGGTGTCCCGACTATCTAATACCCGTCACTCGGCTAAAGGGAGTGTGAACTCTGTAGTCGGGTTGGTGTCCCGACTAAAGGTTGTAACTCAGCTAAAGGGAGTGCGAGAGAGATGGAGATATATGTAAACTTTGATCAGGCTTAACTTTTTAACGAATGGCCCGATTTAAAAAATTTCTTCTGCATTTCGATAGGTATAACTAAACGCAACAAAATTGCATTTATACTTATCAGAAATATTTGAAAATGTGGGCGCCAGGCACATTTTAGTATGGTTTGTGGGCGACTATGGGCGATTGTGGGCGTTAGAGGGGGCGTGGCGGTCGCTGCGCTGCGTAGGAAGCCCAAGAATATGTGTTGGTAATCCCAATATTCTAGCTTTTGTAGTTTCCGAGATCTCAGCGTTCATCCGGACGGACAGACGGACAGACGGACAGACGGACAGACGGACATGGCTAGATCGACTCGGCTAGTGATCCTGATCAAGAATATATATACTTTATAGGGTCGGAAAAGCTTCCTTCTAGCTGTTACATACTTTTGCACGAATACAATATACCCTTTTACTCTACGAGTAACGGGTATAAAAATCGATATGAAATAGGGTCATTTCTACCTTATTTAATATCAATAAAAAGCAAATATAATTAATGTGAAATTTATGATTCAAAAAGATCAACTTGATATTTTACTATTTCATTAAAGTTATTAAAATACTTATTTAAAATACCAAATGCAGTATTTTTTACCAAATATTGGATAAACATAAACATTCTTATCAAAATGTTATGAATGAATAATAATATTTTTATTTATTTATTTTATTTTATTTTATTTTGTCAAATTAAAACTGGTATACAATACTAAATTTAATAGAAAGAAAATGGCACTGGTGGCTGAAGTCCTTTATTTATATAAAAAATGGACAAAAGATCAGAATTCATATCAAAATGATATGATAAGTTGATCTTAAAAAAATATTAAATTAAAAATAAATTAAAAAAACAATAATTAAAAATATTAATTATCATTTTGGTGTGAATACCTTAATCTTTAAATAATATCAATTTAACCTGCACATATCATTCTGATCTTTTGTCCATTTTTTTTCTGTGCATCTACCCACCCAAAACCTTCTTCTCCTTGCAATTTCCTTTGCCCTCATGGCTCATGGCTCACAAAGTTTGCCCACGATAGACGAATGTGCCGGGTAATTGGCCGTCTGGAGTGGCCGCAAATTAGCCAACGCCATTGCCTGGCATTAGTGTCAAACCAAGTTATCTGCTAGACCTTCGACGGGGCGCACTAACTCGGGGCTTTCTGCTTTTCCTCTTCCAGCCTCGGAGTCGGTCAGTAAGCTCTTTCGTCAATCAAGCGGCTCTAAGTCCACGCCCACCAAGTCGGCTCCCGCCGCCGACAAATCCGATGCCATCTCGACGGCCTCGCTCACGCTTTCGCTCAGCTCCTTGGCCAGCAGCAGCATAATGGAGGCGCCGCCGCCGCCGGAGCGACAGCCCTCGATTGCGGAGACGCCCACATCGGTGGATGACTCCTACTCCTGCTCGATGACCGCCTCCCACACCGCCTCCACGGCCCTCATGATGGATGCGGTGGCTCCAGAATCTGTTGCTCCTAAGCCCGAAACACCGCAGCTGCAAAGAAGCACGCCCAACGGTAAGTCCTTGGCTGTCGCACCTAGGAGACACTAATTAGAAGCTTTATCCTCGCAGCTAATCCCTTTCTGGTGGAGAACTCGCCGCTCCGGCAGACAGTTGTGGGTCGTGCCCTGATCACCGTGAAAATTGGTGGCATCCTGGAGCAGTCGTTGGTCTACTACACGGCTCGTTTGGTGGCTGCCCGCTTTCTGCTCAGTGGACAGGCGGCGGGATTACAGCCCGATAGCATCAGCAGGGTGTCCATCAAGAGCCTCTCCCTGTCGGTGATTGCCCAGTGTGTGCGCTTGGCTCCCAGGGTTCTTCAACTCAGCCTGGAGATCAGCGATCGGGAACTGCAGCAGCTGCTGGAGGAGCAGGAGCAGAACAACTCCACCGGCAGCACTCAGGTGTCCAGTCCCCAGAGCAGCGATAACTCCCAGGTGGGTGGGGGCGGAGAGAAGGCTTCGCTGGACAGTAGCCTCATCCAAACGGAGGATCTGGAGGACAACCTGCTGTTGCTGGACATCAAGGACGATCACTTCGGGCCCAGCACCTGCCCAGATTACCTGCTAAGTCGCAGTGCAGATGCCTCGATTCTCCTACTTGGTGGAACCTCTTCATCCCAGGCAATCAAGAAATCATCGAACGAGGAGAAGCTCTCCAAGTCCGAGATCATTGGCAGCTCATTTCGACCCACTGTGGCGGCGGAGGATGTGCCTCCTCTGAGCCTGCCGCCACGTCCACCCAAGCGCACCAAGTCTACGCGAAGTCGTGCAGGATTTACTGCTACCACAAGGACGTCGCCTCCAACTCAAGGCTGCCAGGCGCTCGCAGATGTACTGCTCTTCCACGATCACTGCGATCCCATTTTGCGCGGCGGAGTCCAGCAGGTGGTGGGCTACTTTCTGCAATCCAGTGGAGCTGGTCTGTTTCTGCAACTGCATCGCAATCTTGGCCTGCAACACTTGCTGGCCATTTTGCTGAAGGTGAGTGCTCGTCGTCGATAAGCTCGAACACAAAGCGTTTCATAGCCACAGGCGGTACGCTGAAAGTTTCCCTAATGGGTGGCTCCAATCTGGCGGTGCTTGGTTAATGGTAAGCCGCATTACATGTATGCTAACCCGCTTTGTATATCTGGCGCTAGATCTTTGTCATACAACGCCCACTTCTCCCGTTCGCCGTGTTACTCCATTTTCTTCCCCTGTGTTTGCATAACGCATACGCCACGTTGTGCCACAGAGTATTTGCTTTACCCTGTAAGAGGTATGGAGATTTAGTTAGGTTGGTTAGGATCAGTTTAGAATTATAAAGAGCCTTTATAAAGACACTATAAAACAAGGGAAAACGTTATAGAACTATTCTAAATACTATTTGGCTGATACAAAGAGAGTACAAGAGAGATGGAGGCATGCAGGCAGTAAAGCGACTGCTTGCACTGCTTGAATTTAATTATTTGCTCATAACTTTTAAATGAATGGTTCGATTTGAAAAATTTCTTCTACATTTCGATGGGTATTAATAAGGACAACAAATTGTAAAAATACTTTTTTTTAATTATTATTTTATAATTAATTTTATTTGAGGCCCTGTAAGAGGTATGGAGAATTAGTTAGGTTGGTTAGCATCAGTTTAGAATTATAAAGTGCCCTTATAAAGACACTATAAAACGAGAGAAAACGTTATAGTACTATTCTATATACTATTTGGCTGACACAAAGAAAGTGCAAGAGAGATGGAGACATGCAGGCAGTAAACTGCTTGCACTGCTTGAATTTAATTATTTGCTCATATCTTTTAAATGAATGGTTCGATTTGAAAAATTTCTTCTACATTTCGATGTGTATTAATAAGGACAACAAATTAAAATAATACTTTTTTATAATTATTATTTTATAATTAATTTTATTTCATCCCAAAAATAAATTAATTTTAATTTATCTACGTAGTTTCATAGGGCATTCCAGCTTCTCGTTAGCTAACCCAGAATATTCTGTGTCAGTAGCATAGTTCACCCTCCTTTTTCCCCTCTGCGCAAACATTCTATATCTATAAATATGTGCCCCCACCTTTTTGCTGTACGTTTTTTCCTATGTTAAACCATCAAGCTAACATATTTTAACACATGCAGGCAAACATACTACACACAGGGACACGGACACGTGTCCATATCAATGGCTGCTGCCTTTTGAATATTTTCCTTTCCAACTCAAGCCAGTTGCAGTTGGAGGAGCTTAGCCGGCGGCATTTTGTGTGGTTGCTTGGTTGTTTTTCATTTGAAAATAAGAAAGAAAATTCTTATCGCCTTCGCAATGTGCAAGTGCAAATGCCCCTAAAGGGAGCAGCGCCATCTTACTTTCTCCCAGCTAACCACTATTCCATACCCCTATCTCACCCTTTCTCCCACCCTTTCGGTATGCAGAATGTGCGCATAAGTTGCACATTGATTTCTGTCTGGGGATTGGCCGTGGCAGTAAGTTGGGGCTCCGATGCGGGGATGGTTTCTTATTGAATTCAATAATTTAGTGGCCAGCACTGAACATTTAAATTGCTGCTGGGCGTGGGCTGCAGTTCCTCCTCCCCAAAAGTGCAATTTGATTATGCAATGTTGTTGCAGCGAGATGCAAGCGCAGAAGGGAAGGATATAGTGGGAATAGCAATGCAATGGGAATGGGACGCAGGACGCAGGACGTGCTGGCTGAAAATCACATTAGATGCCTGCTACATAATGGCTGCAAATCCGTCTCAATGGCACTTGCCAGCATACCAAAATTGGAGCCAAAACGAGATAGGGATTGTGGGATGTATAGACATGGGCAATGGCGAAAGGGAAGATCTGCCCTGCACAGAAAAAAATTGACAAAAAGATCAGATTGATATGTTAAGGTTAATGTAATATTTTTTAAAGATCATTTTGATATGAATAAAGATTAAAGATCTTATTTAACATTATTTCAGAATTATGCTGATTTTTCTAGATTTTTATGTCAATCCGCTCTGGTAGGAATTTACCACTGACCCATTTTTTATTCGAAGACTTATATTAGTTTAGATTACACTAGTTTACAGCCAAAATGCTCCCCAGCAATTGATGGCAAATTCTGTTAGTGTTGGACCCCTAGATCGCGAAAATAGCATTAATTTTTTTTTCGATGGCACAGTTTTTTTTTAAAGATTTTTTAAAGTTCGAAATGTTAAATTTCGGACTTTTTTCGAACTTCTTCTTATATCTCGGCAGATATCCACCCGATTGGGTCGATTTATCACCTCACTATCAAAGGGTCGAAATTTATTATTCATAATAAATTTACCACACACATTGCAAAAAGTGTTTGGACCATTTAAACAAGTGTATTCTTTTATCTTGTTCATTATTTTCATATTTTTTCTCTAATACGTACTCTTTTTTTCGTTTTTGATAAGGCAGTACTTATTAAAAAGAGCATGCTTTTGTAAAGTTAAGGTTAGCTACTTTTTAAGAATGAATTGTCCAGATGGATATTACTTATTAAAAATACTCTCAGTCATAACGCAAGAATTTTAATATTTTTTAAAGAATTTTTAAAAATTAAATTCATTTTTATAAATTTCTAGCTTTTAAATATCTGATTTAGCTATTTTTTGACCCGGCTGCCATCACCACTCATTTTTGTTTACATGTCGCCGCCTATGATAAATCTTAAATTTGGACTTTGTCAATCGAAAAAAGTGGAAAAATCCGAACTTTAAAAATCCACCATAAATCCAGTTTTCCTTGGATTTGGGCCATATCCGGCATGTTTTATTCGGTAGGATGTAAACTTTAAGTTTGTACCCATTATGATTTTTCAACGGATTTATTTCGAGTTTTTACGATATATACAGCCGACTTACAGTCGACCAAAAAACACATTTTTCATCTTTGTCAAGTTTCTACGCTGCCATTACTTATCCAATCATATTGATCTGTATGGCAAAGTTGAGCTTTGATCTATCGACTTTAAAATAAAACTAAAACTGGCCCAATCGGGTGGATATCTGCCGAGATATAAGAAGAAGTTCGAAAAAAGTCCGAAATTTAACATTTCGAACTTTAAAAAATCTTTAAAAAAAAACTGTGCCATCGAAAAAAAAATTAATGCTATTTTCGCGATCTAGGGGTCCAACACTAACAGAATTTGCCATCAATTGCTGGGGAGCACACCAAGAATATTATTTTGTAAACTAGTGTTACTTGTTCAAAAAATACAACATTTGGTATTTTAAAACAGTATTTTTATAACTTTTATGAAATGATAAAATATCAAGTTGATCTGTTTATACCATAAATTTGACATTAATTGATATGCAATAAGTTACAAATGACCCTATTTCATATCGATTCGATATTATCAAATTTTTTTCTGTGTGGAGCAGGCCAGAGACCCGGGCCAAAGGCAAAGCAACTTTGATAACAATAGCCCTTTGGCCGGGGTCTGCAGCTAGGAAAAGCTTGTTAGAGATTCGTTAAAAATGCACACACTCTCAGATGGATGACCGGATGGGGGATGGAGGATAGAGGGCAGGGGATGAGATGCCTTCGAGCTGGCCACTGTGTGATTGTGGAAAACTTTTTGCTTGTGCAAACAATAAAACACAAATTCGCTTAGCCAACGTCTTATGCCTGTTCTTGAGATCCTGTATAAAGAAATTTAGCCGAAAAACTTTTTGCTCACTCTCTCTCTCCCTTACTTTTTTGCAGGGCTTTGAGGACGAGATCCACACAGTGGTTATACAAGCGTTGAATGCATTCGATAAGATATTTCCGCATGTGGTGTCCAAATATTTGACAGAGCCGCCATGTCATTATCATGCTCATCAGCAGCAGCAGCAGCAACAGAAGAAGGAGCAGCAGGAGCAGCAGGAGCAGGACAACCAGGACCTGCAACGACATTCAAGTGGACAACAAAAGCGTCCGGGCCAGGCGCAAACATTTGGCCAACAAACTTTCGCAAAGGACCAGGATAATGCCTTAAGCAGTCGAAGGGAACAGCAGCAGCAGGAGCAACAAAGGCGTCCTAACGATGCCGGGACATGTGCCAAGTCCTCGGCCACTGATAATGATGAGCTACTGGCTGTTCTTTTGAATGATTTCCAATTGCAATCGACTGGGATGCAGCAGCAGGAGCAGGCGTATCTGGGTAATGAGCCCGATCTGGAACCCTTCTGTGTGTTTGCCATCTCACCCAAATTGCTCTTGAGCAAACTCCGGCTCTGCCATCACAATAAATATTGGCTGGTCCAGAATAAATACGCCGAAGTTATTTCGAATTTAAATTACGTGCTGCTGCGGTCGTACTACGCAAATTTTCGTTGTGGCAGCGGCGCCAAGGAGCAGGACTGCGATTCTGGAAGGGATGAGGATGCGGATAGCGAGGGCGAGGACATTGTCTGCACTTATGAGGTAAGCAGCTAAATCGTCTTATTACAGCCGGGCCCGCCGGCAGTCCGCTGGCTCGCCAGCTTGTTTATTGTGCAGATTATTTTACGAGTGTGTTTTCGCCCAGGCTTCCCAAAGCATCCAAGGCAATTCGAGTGCCTCGCTCCTCTGACAACTCTTATTGAACATTTGTGCACTCAAGTGTGTGGCCGGGTTCTTTGTGCATTCTGCAGGGGACTTGGAGGAGCGAATGCCGAGTGACGGACCCACTGACAACATGACGGACTGAACTGAACTGAACTGAACTGAACTGAACTGGCTGACAGGCGGAACTCGTTGAGCTTCGGGGTTTTTGTGGCACATATATTTGTTTATTTATTATTTTGACAAAGCTAAGCAATTTACTAAATGGCACTGAGAGGGAAAACGTACATCGTCTCGAGACGAGAGTCGGCAAACAATTGAGCCAAAAGACGATTGACGGATCAAACTGAATACCCCAGAAAATGTATAGGAATGAAAGGAGCTTAACTGCTGCCTCGCATTTCGTATTCCAATCGCAGTTGCAATTATGCTTGACTGTGTTTTCACAAAGTTCAAAACTTGGTATTCCGCATTTTTGATGCTTTTTTCACTTAGAAAAATTATATTTTGGTTAGCACTGTTAAAGGAAATATTTATCTTACAGTTTGTTAGCAGTAAAAACTCTTAATCTTTAAAAAAAAACTTAAATTAATTTTAAGATTTTTTTAACAGAGTTATAAGCAAAAAAAGACATGGTTTTTTATCCTATGAATTTCATAAATTTTTGAATGTAACTATTCATGTCTTTTTTTGTTTACATCCGCTTTATAATACATTTTAAAATTACTTTGGGTTTTCGGAAATTTTACTTTTAAATTTGTAGGATTTTTTTTAACGGAGTTATAAACAAAAGAAGACTTTGTTTATCCTATAAATTTAATGCACTTTTGAAAGCATTCATAGCACAAACCAACTATATCTTAACTTTCGCTAAAAAAAAAATCTATTAAAATAAATCCTATAATTATTTTCCATTTGGGAAAAATGTTCCTTAAAATTTAACTTAACCCATTTTTTATTCGTTAGTCTAAATAATTTAAATGATATGTAAATAATTGTACGATTGTTAAGAAACTTTTGGGGTCATTGTGTTACCTTTTTCTTCAGTGTTCCACCTTCGCGGCCAAATCGACTAGGCAAACCGCATCTGCAGGGGCATTCGAAACTGCCAAACTGCATAATGAAAACTTGGCTCACTTTTTGATTTACAACGTGCCGTCAACTGACTCAAAAACACTTTGCTCCCCTTGCAGGCGCAGTTTCTGGCTGAACTTTTACATCTGCTCGGCGACGATGATGCGCGGGTGCGGGAACACGCCGCCTGCTGTCTTTGCCGCTTTATAATGCAAACGGCGCGCCAGGATCCAACGGTTGCGGGGGATCAGGATGGAGGAGCTGAAGCTGAAGCTGGAGGCGAAATCGAAGGCAACGTCAACGTGGAAACTCAACAAACTAATTTCAATTTGCTGTGGGATTTTTTCGACTATCGCATATTTGGCAGCATGTCCGTGACGTTGCGTAATTTATTCCGGGCCAGTTCGACGATTGTGCCGCCTCTGGCTGAGTTGGATGCAATGGGCATGGCCTACTCCTCCTCCTCCACCTCAGTCTACCCAGAATCGGGCAGCACGTCCATTTCCTCAGCATCCTCGGCATCCTCGGCAGCTGCCTCATCCGGATCCATAGCGGCAGTCTCCGCGGCGTCGGCCTACTTCGAAGCAAGTTACGGCATCGGCATCGCCGAGGGGCATGTTTTTGCCCTGGCATCATCGGCAGCATCGCAACGTCAAATCGCGCTGGAGGAAAAAGTTTTGGCCAAAGTTTTGTATCGCTTGACAAATAAATTGATGACGCTGAATGATAAAAATTTGCAGGTAAATATTTGTGTTTGCCAATCGAACTGAATTTCCCATCCCATCTTTTCTTCCCCCCCTACAGTTTGGCATAATTTACGCGCTGCGCCTCCTGCTGAGCCACTTCAATTTCGTGGACTATCAACAGGCCTGGCTGGAATTCAATTTCGTTGAAATTTGCATTAGCTATGCCTACTACAACAATGCAACAGCTGCGGACCTCGGCTGCCAGAGCGATTTGATTGATGTGATGGGCAAATTAATGGCAGGTGAGTGGGCCTGCTTCCCTCCCGATCGCTGAAGGGGTTACTCTGTTATTTCCTTACTACATACTACACTACCCCCATTTAAACCGACATTCACATTCATATACCGCATTAATTCATGGCTGGCTGGCGTGCCTGATGATTTCTCTCCTGTGCGCCTGAATGCTTTCCCGATATTTCCGATATTTATTGGATTTATTCGACTGGTCCTGGCTCTGAATCGACGCTTTGTGGCTCGTTTGGCTAATTTAATTTAAATGGAATTACAAAAACAGTAATTTTTAGTCTCAGACTGCATATTTAATTGCATTATGCTGTAATGAATGCTGTGGCAACGTTTGCATAAATCATTTTAATTAATTGTTTGTCATTAAATAGATTTGCATAAATATTTTCATGCTGCGGTGTAAGTGACTGGACGCAGTCTATTTTTTTTAGCTGTTATTATTTTTAAATTTAATCAAGAAAAACGGGGAAATTAGCATAAATGGTTTTAAATTTCCGTTGCACTAAAAGTTTATTTAGCCAGCCAAAAAAAAAAAAAGAAAGGGACAATTAAAAAATGGGAAAACCTATTTAGGTCGCATATAAAATACACTTTAACGTATAATAATTGTGTAAATAATTCTATTAATGTGGTAAACATTTTGCCACAGGTTTGCGTGACATGCAGACAAAGCATTCTAATAGGCTTTGGTGCAAACTGAAATCGGCGACAAAATGTGGCATTATATGAAGAGTTTACAGGCGGAAACAAAGGGGGCTTTTTTAATTTAATACTTTTGAACAGCATCATTAACAAAGTGCATCTAAAAAATACCAGCAACAGTAATGCAGATAGTAGTGCACTAATAAACATTTCAATTCAATTTACAAAATGTTTATAAGCACGCAGCAAAAAAACAGCAAACAGAAAACCAAACTTCAACTCAATTTCATTAGTGCATTTTTCACAACCGCCAAACCATCGAACTCCGCACCCTTTCATCAGATCGGTCGTTATGCATTAGGATGCTATAAATTTTTAGGGGCCTTATAGGCGTAAAAGAGGAAGAGGAAGAAGGGCTACGGCGACAGCCTCTCTATTATTTATCATGCCAGTCGCGTATTTGCTACGCGCTAATGTAATCCACCATAATCAAAAAGTAATTAAATTATTAATAAACCATTAAATGTTAAACCATTTTTGTGTCAGTGGCGCCGGCTGGGGAATGTAGCTCCCCTCTACATTCCTAATTTGCATTTGCATTTGTGCCGCTTGCATGCATCGCACATTCAACAACATTCAACAATTTAATATTTAAGCCGCGTGTACTTATGTGGCCATGTGTCCGTATGTCCGTGTGTCCGTATGACCGTTTGTCCGTTTGTCCGCTTGTCCGTTTCTCCGTGTGCCCCGCCTATCTGGACATCGATTTGAAAACAGAATCGCCAAATGTTTTCCGACACTCTCGCGTGCGCTTCATGATAAGTTTTGACAGTTGCCAAAATGTATGCAAATAGTTTCCAATTCATGCCCGGAACCAAAACATGCAGCCAGCGAAAATCCTTTAATTGTAGCCTATGTAAATTCACAGCTCACCGATGGCTTAAAGCCACTGAACCACCTGCAGTCCCATGATGTCGTTGGCATGGACGGAAATTAACTAGGTCGCTTTATCCATATTTATAAAACGGTCCATTTTATCGTTTCCTTTTTGCTTACCCGGGTAATTAATGAGTCTAAAAAACAAATATAATTTCTTTTAACTTTTTTTGTTGAAACCTCAATATTATTCGGATTTAAAAATTATTTTGTTTTGTTCAAATTGGAGATCTAAAATATAAACAGTATTATTTATTTTTAATTTGAACAAAAACGTATTACCTTTCCCATTACTGGTGCATAGAAGTTTACATTTCAGTTTTTGAAATAGTTTAAATGCTATTTTGTTGTGTTTATTAATACCTATAAAATAGTATAGGAAAATTTTAAAATCGGACCATTCATTAAAAAGTTATGAGCGAATAATAGAATGCAAGCAGAACAAGCAGTCTACTGCTTGCATCACATCACCTCCCCCGCCCTCAGCGCTCGCCCTTGTTTTATATGAGTTTTCGAGATGATTAAGTTAGACAAATGATTGAGAGCATGGAATGCACTGGGCAATGAAGCAATTTTGAAGTTTTCACTAATAATAAATGCTTTTTAAGAGCCTTAGGGAATCATTTATCACAATTGTCCGTGCATGTAGGTATGGTCTTGTTATATCCTGCGGTTTAATTCATCTACTTACATTTCGTGAGCAGTGAAAATTCATCCTACCTCTGCGAGCCATAATCGAACATTGAACTGGCGCCCGAAACGGGGAAAAATAACTGAAATGTGCGATAAATAAATATAAATTGGTAACGGAAGAACGGCGGCGTCTCATTGCGATTGTGCGCAATTTTCAATTAATTAGTAAATGTAATGCAAACGGCAATCCAGGGGGCTGCAGGCCTATCCACTTGCCCATCGAGGCAACCAAAGCCCCGAAGGGGTTCTTTAAATG
Source organism: Drosophila prostipennis (assembly GCA_037075205.1). Classification (NCBI taxonomy): domain Eukaryota; kingdom Metazoa; phylum Arthropoda; class Insecta; order Diptera; family Drosophilidae; genus Drosophila; species Drosophila prostipennis. The sequence goes on from JBAMCJ010000413.1 coordinate 2,034,002, forward strand.
GCTCCCTTAACACTTAATTTTTATAAATATTTATGCGCATACAATTTAATTTATTTGTAAATAATACAATTTTTTGCATTGCCATTTCCTTTTGCAGCTACAAAATACAAATTTATATTGCTTATTGCCGCTGAATGTTGCATTGTTGACACATAAATTGAAATGTTGCATGACTCGACTCGCACAAACATGCACAGACACGCACACATTAATTAACGCTGATAAATCATAGCGTACTTTGAAGCGTTTTCCGCTTGTTACCTATGCAATTTTTGTTTTAATTTCACATTATTTTTTCGCCTTCACTTATATAGGATATTGCCATGGCAATCCCATTGAATCGTGCATTTTTCAATTGCAAATCCATTAATGCGTTTTTCATTTGGTGAGCTGCAATTACGCCGCATTTGTATAATTTTAAGAGCTCGTTTGCATTTTAACACAATTAGCCCGGGCGGGATCACTTAATTTGCCATTAATAAGCCCCTTATATACCATCTTTCCATCATTCTATCCATTCCACACAGAAACAAATTTGACAAAAGATCAGATTTATATGTGCTGGTCAATTTTATATTTTTTAAAGATCAAGTTATTCATATCATTTTGATATGAATAAAGATTATGTTTACCTTATGTTACATTATTTGTTCAAAAAATACTACATTTGGTATTTCATATGATATGATATAATATCAAGTTGATATGTTTAAATCATAAATTTGACATAAATCATATCGGCTTATTATTGATATGAAAAAAGGTAGAATTGATCCTATTTCATATCGAATTTTTTCTCTGTGCAGGTGCCATGGTGAGCTCAGGTGAGCCGAATGCCCACCACCTGGACTTTCTGCTGCGTCACAGCGTCAAGATGCTGAACATCTACTATCACCTGGTCACCAATCACCGCCACCCACCGCCCACTGGCTCTCATTCGGGAAGCACCAGGAGCAGCAGCAGCAGTAGCAGTAATAGTAGCTCCAAGCCTCCGAAGAGCGAGCTCCAGCCAGGGGCTTCCCCTCAGGCTGTGGGTTACTTTGCCGGCGATTACGTTTACATGAAACTTTACAACATTTTAAGAGGTGCTAATGACAGCTACAAGGTAAGTCGGGACTCCACGGACTCCTCGCGGTTTCGTGGATTCGTGGATTCGGATTCAGAGCGAGCAACCGCCATTAAGTCGCTGGTGGCGCCGAAATGGCAAAAGTTGCGCGGCACGTGCACTGAGATTTGCTAGTATTCAGCATCCCCGGGATTCAGCTCGAGATGGAGATGGAGATGGAGATGGAGATGGAGTTCCTCCAGATGCACGTACAGCGCAATGCACCGTTTTATATGCAACACTTTCTACCGCAATGAGTTGTAAAAATTCAACCCGCGACGAAATGCAGCCAACGTAGCATCCTCACTTGACTTTTGCCACTCGCAGCTCAAACAGAAAACTAACTTAATGTGCGGGTTGCATTAGGTTGAAAGCACCCTTACTTTCTACACCCTCTGCTAAGCAACTCTTTTATTTTTTTTCCTCCCCAGATAACCATAAATCACGAGGCAGGCAGCTTATTAATTTGTCTCCTGAAAACCTGCCTCAACGCATTGAGTTTGTGCCTGGAGGGCATGGCCAGTGGCAGTTCGCCCCCGGAGCTGAAATTAATCGAAGAAATACTCCACTATTTGACCAAGCTCATAAATTATGCGCCCGCCGAGTGCGTTGCATGTCTGCGGCAACTGTTGAAATATTTATTCGCCCAAAATTATGCCAGCCAAGTGCGGCTGCAGCTATCGGCCATCGGTGGAGGTGGAGGAGGAGCAGCAGGCCACCATGCCGCCTTCATACGTCCCTACTTTAGGGCCAAGGGCAGGGGTCACGGCGCCGGCTCCGGCTCCACATTGTTGCCAACAATAAATTCAAAACCCGAGGAGGGAGCCCGGCCACCAATTGATACTGCCCCACTCCAGGCCATGGGTGGGCTCTTTGTGCAGGGCCTGCAGCCGGCCACTCCGCCGGCGGGCGACTGTGCCCGGCTTATAAAGCTATTCGAGCCGCTGGTCATATACTGTCTGACGGTAAGTGCACTTGGAGAAACATGTCTCCTATTTTAGCCTACAATTTATAGTTGAATAATTATATTTTAGTTATATTATAACTTCCTTTCGGAAAAGTAAAAATTCAGTTTTATTGTGTTTTTCAATACCTATCGAAATGTAGAAGAAATTTTTTAAATCGGACTATTCGTTAAAAAGTTATGTGTGATCAAAGTTTTATATCTCCATCTCCCTCGCACTCCCTTAGCTGAGTAACGGGTTTCTGATAGTCGGGGCACCCGACTATAGCGTTTTCTCTTGTTATTGTAATGTTCTTCCATATTTATTTTCCAACTGTAAAGAATTACTATTTCTATTCATTCTTTAAATAAATTCCCCTGCCTGAAATTTATAAGGATCTAAGATAAGGTTCTATTATATTTTCTTTGGATGGGCCAAAATTATTTAAATCTGTAAATATTATAAATTTTTATTTTAATGTTCCAAGTTTCTTGTATTATTTCTTTTTATTCCTAAATAAATTTCCATGAAATCTGCAAAAAAAATCGTAACTTTTCGTTGAATAATGATATTTTAGTTCCATTATAAATTAAATAATATAAATATTTAATTTAATGTTTCAAATTTATGTTCCATTTATAAAGACTTCCTTGTTTTATTACATTTAATTTCTTTTTATAAATTCCCATGTTTTTTTCCGACTGTAAAAACGCAACGGTGGCCAGTAGCGATGGCTAATTAATTTTAGTTGTAGCCAATTTGTTTGATTAAAAATGCACAGACACGAATGCCGACCATCCTGGGTAGCTAGTAGTACTTAATCTGTTACGTGTGTGGGTGAATATGGGGTTGGGTTCAAAGTGCAACCATTGATATTTTATTAATGGCAAAAATTTGCCGAGTGCTAGTATTCCTGCATGTTACATATTCCCTTTCCCTTGATTTTTCCAGCTCTTCATGAAATCCAATGCGCTGATTCAGGCGCCCATATTGCGGTTGCTCTCCCAACTGCTGGAGCTGAATGTAACCTATAGCATACTCGATTCCAAGAATGTTATATTCGAGCAGATACTGAGCAACATGGATTTGATAGAAAACGGGATAGATAGGTGAGTAAAATGCTCAAAATAATTTATAAACTTTTATACTTTGCTGCACAGAAAAAAAAACCGATATGAAAAAGGATCAATTCTACCTTATTTCATATTAATAATAAGCCGATATGATTTATGTTAAATTTATGATATTTATGATCAACTTGATATTTTATCATATCATATGAAATACCAAATTTAGTATTTTTTGAAAAAATAATGTAAAATAAGGTAAACATAATCTTAATTTATATCAATATTGATCTTTAAAAAATATAAAATTGACCAGCACATATCAATCTGATCTTTGGCAATTATTTTTCTGTGTGTATTATTTTATTTTAATTTTTCGCATATGTTGTAATTGCCCCTTTCAGAAACGCCTTCATCATTGTCCCGCCCATGCTGAGATTCCTGGTGCAGCTGACCCACAAGAGCGACCGCCAGCTGATCACGATACCCAAGATCATCAGCATCACCAACAATCTGCTGGCCAACGGATCGGTGCGCGAGGTGGCCCTGCTGGCTCTGAAAACCCTCAGCTACGAGCTCTTCTTCATGCACAGCCAGCTGGAGGAGGCGCTGGACATGGACACCAATAACTCAGGTCGAACGGCGGTGCAGAGTCCTTTGAGTGCGGCCCCCACACCGGAAACCAGAGAGGCCTTGCTGGCGCAGCGACGCGAACTCGACACCCAACGGGAAGTGGTTCTGGGCATGCTGGAGAAATTCATCGAGTCGCGACCGAGTCAACAGGTCCTGGCCCTCCTCCTCCTCTTCGAGCGGAGTGTTCAGCAACTGGACACGCCGCCATATCGCAGTGCTTCGCATGCGGATGCGGATGCCGTCTATGGGACGCTGTGCCGTGGCCTCTGCTCGCACCACTGGCGACTCCACTCCGCCGGAGATCTGCGGCTGCTGGAGAGCTGCTTCCGCAACAACGGCAACCATGTGCTGGCCGACAGCAAGGGATTCCTGCAGCTGCTGCAGCTCTTCATCGAGCAGGTGGGTTGGCCTAAGACTTGACAAGGCACTCAGCCAATTCACAGCTGCCCGTCAGCCGCTCAATTAAGGCGGATGCACACATTAAGACTACGACAGATTTCCGTCCGTCTCTCTCTGTCCGTATCTCTGTCCGTATCTCGATGGCATAAATATGTGAAAATCCCGATTAAATATACATGCCCGCACACACTTGCGGAGGCGTCAGGAAATTTGTAATATTTATGAATGCAGACAGAAACTTAAAATCCAGTTCGACATGCAAATGAACATAAAGCTGTCTATCAGCCGCCGCCGGTTTGGCAGGCTGCCAATGCCAATGCAAATGACATATATGAATGTCCTGAGTAGGTGTCATCGGGCGTGCCTGGCATCCACTTAATAATATAATTGAAGTAATGCCACAAATTACAGCACTCTCTCAGTTTGGCAACGATGGCCGTCGTGTCGTGCGACTTAACTGGTACTTAGGGCCAACGCCTCAACGGCAATTGCATAAATTGAACTCTCGATTCGATTCGATTCGATGACATTAAATGTTCCTAAGATGACGAAACGATTTGCATTCATTTCTTGGGCTTCCATCAAAGAGTCAGTCAGTTTGCTAGTTTTCAAAGGCAGACAAACACCTGTATAGCTTGAAGCTCGAAGTTCTCATCAACGATTTGTCATCGGTCGTCCGTTCAACCCTTCCTTCATTTACATACACACGAATGCACTTAGTTGCAGTTACGGGGCAATTTTTTATTTGGCCCTGGTGTTGCTCTTGCTCTCTCTGTTGCCACTGCTGTGTTGCTGATCCATGTGGCGCTGTAGTTAATGTGGCACATGTCGTATACGTGACATTTTTAATACCTACGCTTCAACGCCGCCACATTTTCAACTATTAATGCGCATTTAAGCTACACATGCATTAACTGTCGGGTCGGCTGCATGCAGCCCGTGCCTTTAGGGCCAGCCACGCCCCTTCGTCCCTTTTCACCCCCTTTCCGCCCCCCTCATAGACCAGTCAACCGTTATGCTACAGTTAAAACCAACTTAATTACACAGTCTCACTAGCACAGCTGGGCGTTGGTGTGTTGCTTCAGCGGGTGGGTTTGGGTTCGGGTTCTTGGGTACTTGTCGCAGGCCAGTCAATTGCATGTGGAAGACTCGACTCCACGAAAAAAAAAATTGACAAAAGATCAAATCGATATGTGTCGATATATCATTTTGATATGAATAAAGATTATGTTTATTTAATTTTACAATATACTGAATTTGGTATTTAAAAAAAGTATTTTATTAGCTTTATGAAATGATCAAATATCAATTTGATATGTTTGATTCATACATTTGACATTAATCATTTTGACTCCTTGACTCCACGAAGAAAAAAAATGGATAAAAGATCAGATTGATATGTACAGGTTCATTTCATATCATTTTGATATGAATAAAGATTATGTTTATCTTATTTTACAATATACTGAATTTGGTATTTTAAAACAGTATTTTATTAGCTTTATGAAATGATCAAATATCAATTTGATATGTTTGATACATACATTTGACATTTATCATTTTTATTGATATGAAAAAAAGATAGTAATGACCCTATTTCATATCGATTTTTTTTCCTGTGCACTCGAATCGACTCCCGTGCATCCACGTGTCTAACGGCTTTAGCCGCTGGTCAACCATCCCCATCCCCAATCGCCTCGTATTAATGGCCAACTGACACTTTACTGCCTTCGGCAATTCAACTTCATTTAGCTTGTAAGTTATGCGCACGGCTTAAAAACTTTAACTAATTATCGTTTATTTAATTTGGACAAGCACATATAAAAAAGGATGAGATGAGAGTTTAACGCAGTCTTTGCCGCTCAGGTGGCATGAGTAATTAAGTTTGGCCGGGGTGTTTTTGTGGGCTGCCCCGTAGATGACTAGTTTATGGCGGCAGCATTTTAATTGAAATTGAAATTGCGCCGCAACTTAAATAACATTCTGCGTGTAAACATTGACTCGAGGAGCCCAGGGAAGCGTTCTGGAAAAAAAGCTTATTTTAAATATATGTACGAGGCGCAAATGGAATTGCATTCGCCACATGTGCAGGATGAGGGGTTCTAATTACTGCCGGAAAATATGTTGATGTTGGCACTGGCAACTTTGTCACACAAATTTATGCAAAGTTTCACACTTTACTGCACTGGCGGTCAAGAACGAAAGCAGTTATCAGCCAACGAACTTACACGCAGAACAAAAATTCGATATGAATTGGGGTCAAACCTACATTATTTCATATCATTAAAAAGCCGATATGATTTATGTCGAATTTATGATGCAAACATATCATATTAAATACCAAATAAAGTATTTTTTGAACAAATAATGTAAAATTCGATAAATTTAATCTTTATTCATATCGAAATGATATTTAATATCAATAAAAATACGATATGATTTATGTCGAATTTATGATGCAAAGATATTATATTAAATACCAAATGAAGTATTTTTTGAACAAATAATGTAAAATTAGATACATTTAATCTTTATTCATATCGAAATGATATGAAGAACTTTCTCTTTAAATAATATAAAATTGACCATCACATATCAATCCGATCTATTGTCAATTTTTTTTTCTGTGCATATTTTTACCAAGTATTTTTTCTCTAATTTCTATTTTCCTTTCCAGGGCGTCGGCAACTTTGGTGATTTAGCTCTGGCCATGGTTATGCTGGCCAACGTAATCCTCAAGACCGAGGAAATTTATCTGGTGAATCACATAAAACTTTATTTGAAAAATAATCCAACGGCCGAGCGACGTCTGCAGGCCATGATGCCCAGCTCAGCCACATCGGCAGCTCCTCCTCACTGGCAGGACGAGGCGCCTTCGACGTCTTCGGCGGCTGCAGCTGCCAGAGCGGCCGCCTCCTCCGCCGCCGCCGGTCGATCGGCCATCAGCGAAATTAACTACTTCGCCAAAGTTCTCAGCGAGAAGCTGCTCGCCTGCTTGGACGTCCTGCTGGGCGTGGATCCCGGCTCCTCCTCCTCTGCGGGCCACGCCTACTGCCAGCTGGCCGGGCGCTTCGTGGACGCCCTGCTCAACGTCTGCTGCCGCTCGCGACACAAGGATGCACTTCAATCGGTTTTCCGTTTGGTTTTGTCCCAGTCTGAATTCCTCTGCAAATACTATAGCCTGCTGTTGATGAGTGCCGCCGGCCAGGGAGGATCCGGCTCACTGGATGCCGTGCTGCTCGCCTGCCTGAGGCTGGTGCTGGCCATGCGGCTGGAGGAGCCGGTGGCCCTCATGGAGCAGGCCTCCCAGCTGCCGCTGAAACGAAACTTGCAGCGCGTTTTGCTACACGAAGTTTGTCGTGCAAATGTGGTAAGTAGACTGAAAGAAAAAGTATTAAAATGTTAATATAAAACATTTTTAGGTAGATATATAACTTTAACAGGGTAGATTTTCTTATGCTAGAAAAAAATTGGATAATATTTTCAAGGCGATTTTTTCAATATTGATTTTTATTCTGAGTAAAAATAAATTTTATAATTTAATTAATTTTTTTTATTTTATGTTAGAAAAAAATGGGATACAAATTTCAAGGCAATTTTCTCAATATTGATTTTAATTTTGGGTTAAAATAAATTTTATATTTTAATAAATTAATTAAATTAATTTAAAAAATGCCATCTTTTCAGATAATTTTAAATTATTTAAATTATTATTTACAAAATCTTTGAAAGATTTTATCATGTAAAAACAAAAAGTATATTCCATTTTAATTATGTTAACACAAAAATAATATAAAATGTTCCTTTTAGTTTTTACACAATTAAAATTTTCAAGGATTTTTTAAATATTTCCTTAAGTTAAATAAAAGTAAGATAGCCACGAAGCTATATTTTCAAATACTTCTTAAACATTCTTAACTTTTATCTAAATTCCAAAACATTATTTTGCAAAGCTTCCACCAAATCTATTTAAACTCGAGAATTTCTGTGACGATTTGTTAGTCGACTTGTTCTCCCAGTGTAGCTAAGTAAAGAGAGGGCGGCGAAGTAATGGCGAATCAGACACATTAGTTTAATTTGAATTTGGCAGACGACAGTGTTTGCCGGGCCGCCAGCCCCCAAAGCCACCCGGCTGCCCAAAACCAAACCCCATAAACGACAATGCGAATTTTTCCAGCTGACAGTTGTCGCACTCGCAATTTTGCGGTTCACCGCATCGGGTTTTTGGTTTCGGCTTTCAGCGTTCAGCGTTCAGCTTTCGGTTCACTGTACCGCCGGCGACAGTGAGCCTTTAAACGGTTGGCTTACTTTAAGCACAGTTCATTGGCGGGCATAATTTGAAATGATTGCCACTCGAACATGCGCCACTTGTTGGCTAATGGCAAAGTCCCAACTCCCAGTCACCAACCCCATTCCCAATCCCATTCCATTACTATACCATTTGTCCACTAATTGCAGGGCTGCGATTGGAGTGCGCAACAAGTGCGCCGCTTGTTCGACGGCGGATATCTGAATTTCCTAATTGCTGACCACTTGGAATTCCTTAGCGAGCTATGCCAAGAGCGTCCCGAGTGCGGCTCATTACTGCAGGTGGCCCTGTTCCGGAATGCCCATCGATTGAGCAGGGTAAGTTTGCCTTTGCATAACAAAGGTTTTTATCCCCCTTTACAACTACTTTCCCCCCTTTTCAGCCATCCATTCGCATTGTCCTTCGGCTATTGGGACGTCTTTGTGGATCCGCCGAACGGGAGGCCTCTGGAGATGCTGGCAGCGATGCGGATGCCACCCTGCAGGCCCTGCAACTCCTGAGTCGCCTGCACCAGCTGCACGAAGGGGAGCGCTCGCTGCAGCTGCCCGTGGAGCGTTTGGCCCGCCGCCTGAGCGCCCAGAGCGGCCCGGCCGCCAGGAAATCCATCTACGAACGGCTGGTCGAGGGCGATCTGGCCGGCGGAGAGGACCAGGACGCCCTGCGAACCCTGCTGTAAGTAAATCCCCCGCAATTATTCAACCCAGGCAATGGCAATTTGTACTCAGTTGATTACATTGCTGCATGTTAGGGTGGTTCGGTGGGGGGTTACTAAAAAATTATATTTTCGACACATACTTTCTTCGAGAAGAGGTCTGTGGATAGGGACAATCTTTTTTTTCCTTTGGGAAAAGAATAAAAATAGGCGTGTCACTTTTAATGGGCAACTCAACAAAACTCTCTCTAAAAGTACTCCAAACTTTTAGAAACTATTTATTTTTGTAAATTTAATCAATTTTAGTTTGATTAAACTTCTTTCCCACAAAAAAAAAAGCATGATACCGTAAAATCGATATGGCAATGTAAATTTCAGATCATGCAAAACCCATATCGTTTTTACATGAAGTACTCTTTTCGACCAGGTCAAATTATCAAATTGATCTTAAATAATGTAAAATCGATGCATGCCTTTCTAAATTTTAAACTTGAAATCTATTATAATAGGTAGTATTTTTCTTATAAAAACTTATATTTTATTGGCCATAATCTATCCATCGATGGATCCTTTGGCCATTTACAAGTAAAAGTACCCTTAACTTTTAGAAATTTAAACTTTTTTTTGATTTTTCTTCCCGTTCTTTTCTAAATTTTTAACTTGAAATCTTCATATTTTATTATAATAGTTTTGTTCTTATAAGATATTTATATTTTATTGGCTAAATAAGATTGGTAGATAGATAAAAGTATCCTATGACCATTTCCTCTCTTATCGAATGGTATTATATTTGAAATCTGAACCACCCTTGTGCAAGTGTTTTCCCCTTCTTGCCCAAAGACTACCCCACTGAAAGCAAACCGAAGAGTACTCCAAGTTCGGATCAGCAGACTCTCATTATCCTTGATGCTTTTATTTATGTTTCATTGCTCCGCATCGCAGACTGAAGGACCTGGAGTGCCGCCAGGACAACGAGACTGCAACGCCGTCGCGCATAATTGATGAGAGCTGGCTCTTTGCGCAGGTAAATGGGACAAGCACTCGGCCATTATGGCACTGCCACAGCTAATTTGTTGTTCTTTTGCTCCTTTCTCCTCCCGCCTCCTCATGATTCCTTTGACAACATTTTCCCACCACCTTGCAGCTAATCAAATTCGCCACCCAGCATGCGGATGCGCCGCAGCAGCAGAAGCAACTAATGCTGCTGCTCCTGGAGATCCAGTCGGAGCCCAAGCTGCACCGCCTGCTCCGGAGTCTGGGCGCCGAGCAGGAGGCGAGGCTAATGCGGCATGCCATCGCCGGTTCGCTGGCCGCCATGATGTCCGCCTTCCGGCAGAAGTGCATCCAGCATGCGCCGCACATCAACTACATGCAACCCTCGCCGCTGGCCCGTGTGGCCTGCTCCCTGCTCCTGGCCAAGGTGGTGGCCACTAAGGATTCCCCCCAAGCACAGGAACCACCCACGGGAGAGCAACTCGATGTGGCCCGCGCTGTGGCCACACTGATGGCCTGCATTCGGAATGTGGAGCAAACAGCACTCATCTACATCGATGCCCGGCTGATGGAGAAGTTCGTGGTCGAGCAACTGCTGCGCCCGGAGCATCTGCCGCAGCTGCTGGGCTACCTCCATTGGCTGGCCGGGGCGGGCAAACGGATTTTGGCCAAGCCAACGCGACAGGAGTCGGAACAAGACGCTCTGGGCGTGCTGCTGGCCACCCTGGATGCACTTCTGCTGGAGCCCCGTGTTTGGCGAGAGCTTAACTCCAGTTTGGACCCGGGACTGCGTTGCCAATTGCTCGACCTGCTGGACTCGGTGGCACGGAGCAGGCTGCAGCACACCAATTTCTATCGTCGCCATCGAATGGACGACAGCAAGAAGGCCAAGGGACCGGCACCGCAGGCCATTTTCCTGGCCAAATTGATTGAAACGCAAATTGAAATCGAGTCTCTGGACAGCGGCCGGGTCTTCTTGGCAGGCACACTCGGTGAGGATGCCCGACTGCAGTTTGCCGGCCAGGATCTGGCCGGGTTCCAAGTGGCATTGGTAAGTGACATTCGGCTGGTCATTTGTCAGTCCAATCGACCCAGGAGCACTTTCCATTTTCTTTCTTCCGACTCTTTCCTCCCCCAGTCGCTGGTGGCCTCCATCGGCATCTCGCTGCTGCGAACGCATCAGTTTTATGCCTACGCGGTCACTCCGCACGAGCTCATCAGGCAGCCAGAGGAGCAGCGGGAGCAGGAGAAGCAGCAGGAGCAACAGGCCGATGGCAAGCTGCCCTCCATTCCGGTGGACAGTCTGAGCGATGTGGATATCCTGCGTCAATTTGTCAAGAGGTGAGTGTGTGTGTAAAACTCTGGGGGACTCTACTTTATGCAGTGGAAGCTTTAAGGATAAGGTAGCTGGTATTCAAAGGAGATGGGGTTTATACTAGAGCCCTAGGTGAATTATTCAATTTTTTTTGTATCGAAGTAACTATCAAATTTCTGATTTATTTAATTTAATTCTATGTGAAATGAAGTGATTTCGAATTGAATGAATAAATGAATACATTTTTATGCATTTTTTTAATTTGCCAGAATTTTTTTGTGCTTTCTTTTGAGAACAAAAAGTTGACAATTTTTGAAAAATCAATGTTAAATGCATAGTGTAAAAAATTCAGGCAGATTGAATCACAAAATTATCGCCTCTTTTTTCTTGAAATGAGAATGTCATTCATTCATTCGATTAAACTCAAAATTCAAAATCATTCAATTCTTTTAAACTAAAAATTCAAATTCACAGTTCAATTTATGCAGGACCCTACACACAAAAGAATTTGATTGCTAAAATTGACCTATACGGATAGTTACGTAACTGTAAAAAATGGTTAGGTGAATTTTGTTTTTACTTTGGGTGTGTTTCTTTGCTAATTGTGTGTATTTGTGTTGTGAAAGTAACTATTTAATTGGTAGAATTGACAATTTTTGTGGTTAGGGTGTGTTTGACAATTATATTGGTTAAATTTACCAACCTTATTTTGAGTTTAGTTTATAACAAACGGAACTATAAAACTCTGCGGGTTTAAACCAAAGGTGGCCAGCTTCTGCTGGTTTAAACGGTCCGATTATGTTGAGAAATTCAGCTAACTTCCTAAGATCAATATTAAGATCCTTCGAATTTGAATCCTGCTAATTAAGTCCGTTTATCTTTTGGGTCACACCTTAAGCCATTCAAATTGGGAGTCCGTCACCTGGCCCGTAGGCTCCATTGTCCGTTGTCCATTGTCCGGCTGGTCAACTGTCGCTTCCCTTATCAATCGGCCAGGCTCTGTTGCATTGTCCTGGCTGCCGTTGGTGTCGCTCGACAACTACAACAACAACAAAGAAGCTGCTGACAAAGCTCTGACAGCGTTGACGAGCGCATGGCAGCTACATGGAGCGATGATGAGGACGCAACAGCAACAGGAACAACGGCTAAACCGCAACTGGAAACATCAACATCCTGTTGTTCTATTACAAACACACAAGCACAAATCCAAACATCGAAACAACGAGACACCAAACATTCAAACACATATGTACGAGTGCTGGTCGTAAGACTTCATTGTCATCGTCATTGTCCTTGGCTTGTTTGGCTCGTCCTTGTCACTTGACAGGCTCCACCAGCTCCACCACCATCTACCCATTGCTCCATTGTTTCGATGGCAGTCGTCATCATTACGCTGTCAGCTGAATGCGGAAAGCTGAATCGTCATCAGCCAGGAATTGGGCGGAATAATTGTACACGGCTAGATGTCTGTGGCAGTCGCTTGGTTGGTTGTCCGGAGCCTAAAACTTGACTCTACCCCCCGAAAAAGCATGCATACTTGCACTCCGCTCGCACTTTGTCGCCCCAGCCGGCGAAAGTCAATCCAGTGCTGGCTTTTGGCCGACCGACAAGAGCACAAACATCAAAACCACATCAGCAGGGGAGGAACTAGAGGAACTGGAGGAGCTGGAGGAGCCAGCAGCTTCAGCGAGGAAAGCTGCGAGAATGATAACGACAAAATCCCCAAAGGGCTGACGGAGCGGAACATCAACAACTCTATTAGACGAAACTCTGTGCAGGATCAGCATCAGCATCCCAAGCATCGCCATTGCATTTTGGCCAAGGGATGTGAGGCTATGAGGATGGATAAAAGCCGGGGCCAAAAGACACTGAACAGAACAGCAGGAAGAGCCGCCGTCGAGGCAGCGAGCGATATAAACAAATTATGAGCAGCAAAGTGAGATAAATGCATGTGTGCGTGTTGCAGATGGCTGACAACAAAAGGCACGTCATGCCAGGATGCGGATGCGGATGTGGATGGGGATGCAGATGGGGATGCGGATGCGGACGGCTGCCTTTGCCCCAGAAACATTGTTGCTAATTGCACAGAAACCACCATCGTCACCCCGGGGGCTTCATTCGAAGGGGGAATTGCAGCTGGAGCTACTGCACCACCGACAGCCTAAAGTAATCGAAGACTAATTGACATTTTAGGCCAGCTCACATTTTACTACGCACTTTATATAAATATACATATATATATACCAACATGTATACACAAAAAAAAAACAATTCGATATGAAAAAGGGTCAATTCTGCCTTATTTCATATCAATAAAGAGCTGATAAGATTCAAACATATCAATTTGATATTTTATCATATATAATTATTATAAAATACCTAATTTAGTATTTTTTGAACCAATAATGTAAAATAACATAAACATAATATTTATTCAAATCATTTTGATCTTTAAAAAATATAAAAATGACCAGCTCATATCAATCTGACCTTTTGCCAACTTTTTTTTCAGTGTAAGGGTCAATTCTACTTTATTTCATATCAATAAAGAGCTGATATGATTTAAACATATCAATTTGATATTTTATCATATCATATAATCATCATAAAATACCAAATTTAGTATTTTTTGAACCAATAATGTAAAATAACATAAACATAATCTTTATTCATATTATTTTTATCTCTAAAAAATATAAAATTGACCAGCACTTATCAATCTGATATTTTGTCAATTTTTTATTTCCGTGTATTGCATATTTTAAATATTTCAAGAGGCCAGGACTAATTGAATTAAAATTTCAAGCATTGGCTGAAAACATTTTATGCAGAAATTTCCAATTTTCAATTAATTACTTACACATATGCATAGCATAGCCGGCTGTGTCGGCTGTCGGCTGTCGGTAATTAAATTGACACTTATAGCCACTTGCACTTATAACATTCCAGACTATCCATCTTCGGCTTCACCACCCGGCAGCAGTTCGAGGAGTACTTCATGACCTGCCTGCTGCTGATCAATAAGCTGTACGACGAGCACATGGTCGATCAGCAGGAGCAGTTCCAGATCAAGCAGGTCTGCCTGCAGGCCATCCTCGAACTTTTAATGACGTACAAAACTTTCCCAATTGTGGGCCAAACCGACGGCCAGTTCCATCACACGACACGCTGGCAGCGCATCACTTGTGACAGCATTAGGTGAGTTCCCAGTTTGGGTTCGGGATTCAGGGGTTCCCCATTTCAGGGTGGAAATTTATGAAAATTAAAATTCACAGAGCAGCAGTGGGTAAAGTTTTTAATGTGTAAATGGCAAAAAGTACAAATTAAATGCGAAACGACGAACGGACCGAACCGAAAGTTGAGTCTGTGAATGAGCGTGTATATCCGTGTATATCCTGATTTTATGCTGCTACGGCACACACATATTATATCGCTACCCATTACGAAAAAATCCTTCAACTTTAAATGCACAACTAATTTGTTAACATGGGGAGCGGGCAAAAACAATTTGGTAAACAAGTTTTCGGATGCTTTTACAATGTCTGCGTTTTTAATTAAAAGCGACAAAAAGTCTTTGTCGGTGGGACCACGAATATTGCATATATGGTATATACCATATATGGTTTGGTATGATGGCGTGACGTGAGCACATGAATTATGAAAATAATTTTAAAAGTTAACGAGTGCCAAACTCTTTTTTCATGTCTCCTGCTAGTCGACGCGATTCAATTGCCTGGAACGGCAAAAATATGTAACGAAAAAGGAGCTGAAGCTGAAATATCAAAAACTCTCTCTGTTGACAACCCCTAGGAAATTTGTGCGAAATACATATTTTCCGTATTAGCTGGCCAGCTTTTAAAATACGAGTATGTGTGTGTGCCGTTGGCTTTTCTATCTGGGTAACACGAAACCCTCTGACAAATCCCTGTCGCCCGATGTTGACTTTATAAATTAGTTTTTAATTACAAGCAAATAGTTTTTACTTGCCATTCCTGCTGCTCTGTCAACAGTGCGTATGCGCTATTTAATCGATGGGAGGGTTCACTGCACAGAAAACAAATTCCATATTCTATTCTGATATTTCATATCAATCAAAAGCCGATATGATTAATATACATAGGATTTTAGGATTTGAATTCTCATTTAATTGGTTAAATATTTTTTATATAAAATCGAAATGAAGTTAGACTTAAAACTAATTTTTATTTTATTAAACAAAATTGTTTACAATCAATTGGCTTGAAATTGGATTAAAAAAAAATGTCACCTAAAATCCGATGTCGAATGATTAAGGTCAAATTTACGATTCAAACATATCAACTTGATATTTTATATTTTTTAATTTTATAAAAATACTGTTTTAAAATACCAAATGTAGTATTTATTGAACAAATATTGTAAAATAAGACAAACAAAATTATAATTCTTATCAAAATGATATGAAAAAATATCAAATTAACCTGCACATATCAATCTGATCCTTTGTCAAGTTTTTTTCAGTGTAAAGGAAAGCCCTCCCTTTCCTTATCGCCTATAATAAACCGACCTTTTTCCCACACATCCTTCATATTTCTGAGTTTTACTGTTTGCAGCCTAAAGAAACTGCACAAGGTGCAACTGCTGGTGGATGCGTGCAATGTCTTCTATCAGCCCAATCTGGAGCGGCAGCTGGCGGCTCGGGACAATGTGATTGGCACACGCACCTTTGCGGCCAATCAGTACGATCTCAATTTCAGCTGGGCGCAAATGGAGGCCCAGGCATCGGGTGGAATGGTAGGAGTGGAGCCACCAAACACGACGGACATTAAGCAGTCCGGGGATGCGGATGTGCCCGACATGGCAATGCGCAACTATCGCCATTTTACGCAGCTGTCGGGAATTGACTTTCGCAGCAGCACGCAGCTGGTCTTTGACGTACTGCAGCAGATGATCGAGGTAAGTCGTCCAGTCCTGTCCTGTCCTGTCAAACCAAAAGCGGCAGTCACGTCCTGTGCATTGCCAGCATTCGCACATCCCACATCGCACACCGCATGCCCATCGCCCATTCGATGGCTTTTAATTTGATTATGCAAGCCGCTTCGCGCACATTACAGTGCAGCTGGATCCTTGGGGGTCGCTCAGCTGGCAGTGATTTAATTTGCAGCTGCAACTTGCCATAACTCTTCTCCGAATTTCGTTCCATCGCCCGACAGCTGAATCACATCCTGGTGCTGCCCAATTTGGTAAAGTTTTGCGAGATCTGCGAGAGCCGCGACCACATCAAATGGATTAAGGAGCGCTGCCTCAAGCTGCAGGAGCAAGTGCCCATGGACGACACCATTTCGCATCAGGTAAGTTCGACTGTGCCTTATGAGAAGTTTATAAAGAGCATGTAAAATGTTGTCTTACTTGTTAAAAATATTTAATCTAATAAATACCCTGAAAAAATTAAGTTTTAGCTATGTTAAGGAAACGTTTTGCATTAAACTTTCTTCTAACGAATCCCAAATGCTTAATTATAACCATACTTTTTAGATTACTTATTTATTGCTACAAAGTTTTCCCAGAAAATTGTATAATTTCTTCTAAAGAATCCCAAAAACACACGTAATACTTATAACCATACTTTGATTTATTATTTATTGATTATTTCTTTATTTATTGTTTTTAAAAACTACAATATATTTAATTTGTAATAATTACCTTATTTTACTCTTTAATTTAATACTTAATTATAACCATACTTTTTTAATTTTTTAGGTATTTATTATTTTTATTATTTTTAAAAAATGTAATATATTTAATTTCTAATATTTACCTTACTTTACTTTTTAATTTAATACTCCATTATTACCATACTTTTGTTATATATTATTTCATTTTTTGTATTATTGTGATGATTACCTTACTTTGCTCTTTAATTCTTGAGCATATAAATATTTTTTTAATTAGTAGCTATTGCAAATGTTAACTATTCTTCCCCTTTCCTTATCCCTTATCCCTTTCAACTTTCTTGTTACCTTTTCCTCTGCAGCAGCAGCACTCTGGCATTCTATTGTTTTCGATGCTAATGCTCTCTCTCTGTACTTTGCAGCATATAATCTACTTACTGTGCCGCAGCCAGGCCCTCCTGATCCCCAGCCTGGGCGAGCTGCAGACCCTGTGCTCCTTGATTGGCAACGTCTACTTGAAGAGCACGCACAGCTTCATACGCATCGCCACGCTGCAGGGGCTGCTCTGCCTGCTGGAGTGCTGCAGCAAGACCAACACGACAATGGGGCGGCTCAGCGAGGAGCTGGCATTGTTGCGAGCCCTAATTGTGGGCTACATCAATCGTCATGGCATCATTGATGAGAGGTGGGTCCTGGTATATGGGAAGCCGGATTCTGCTGTCCATAATTTGCCTCTCTGCGCAATTAACAACCCCTCATCCAGCTGGTCCGTCGGAATTATCAGCCTGTTTGCAGTACCCTCGGATTGAATTGAAAGTGGAACCTGCCCCAAAAGCCGAAAGCTGAAAGCTGAAAGCCATACCTGGTAGCATCTTGAATTGCAACTCATCAACTCAGACTCCAGCTCCTCCATGCTCCTGGCATGTCTGTATCTGTTCCACAGATCCACTCACTAATGGCAAAAGTTCTCATTTCGCATTAGTTACCTCGGCTCATCGGCATCTGGGCTCTGTGGTCTATGAATCCACCTGGCCGCCACCCCCTTCTGTTTCGGGGTGTTATCAAAAACTTTTCAAGGACTGCGCCGGAAGCAGCAACCCCTCCACTTTCCCCTCATCCCGGTTATCCTTTGCCGGCAGAGGAAGTTGCCATAACTCGACAACGTGCAGAACATCGATGAACCATGGCCATTGAAACTTTGCCGCTGCTCTCGATAGATTTTCCAAAGTCAAGCCTTGCATTTTGCCTTGCATTCGCTTGTTTATGCTCGCCAGTAAATTCTAATTGTTGGCTGAGCAGCTGCCGCAGCTTCTCGTTGGCGGCTTTTGATGGAATTTCATATATATATTTTTGTTTCGGTGTCTTTCGACAAGTTTTCCGGGGGAAACCTTGAATTCGCCGCTTGGCTTTTTGGAGTGCAAACAACTTTTATTGCGCATACGCAGCGTATGCGAACGTAAAACCGATATGCCAAAACCTCAGTGCAAAATTGCAGCTGCAGCAGCGGCAACGACGCACTGGTCATAAAATCAATGGATGGCCCTGCTTTTCGGGGAGGCACGACGACCACGGCAACTAATCAGCCAGCTGGCGGAGCTACGGAACTAATTATTTTGTAATTTTAAGCGCGAAAAGCAATAAGGGAGTGGGCTGCTGTTTTGACCAACGGCGGATGCAATTCTGCGGTCGTCAGACTTCTAATTAATTTAGATGGAAACATGCCGGCAACAGAAGCGCTTTCTACTAAACTGAACTAAACATTTTTCCTGGGTTTTATATCTTTACAGCCCTCTGCCGTTCAGCGTGGAGCACACGAAGCTGGTCTGGACGCTCAATTACAGCCTGATCGAGTGGACAACGAAATTCGTGCCGCAATGTCATCTCTTGTCAAATACAATCATAGCGGCCAACAATTTCCTGAAGACGACCGCCAACGAGGAGCTGTATCTGTGCGTTCTGCATGTGAGTACACAAACAAAAAAACACGTCGTGGTTAAATTGATATGCGCATGGTAAATTTTTACCATGCAGTAACGATTTCTCTCTCTCGGAGATTCGAAATAGAACGAAAAAGCGCTTAAAGTTATATTAGTGGCATATCAAGCTAAAATTGATACCAGATAACGTAAAATCGATCATCGTTTCATATCAACTTTTTTTTTGGGTGTACTGGAGAACTGAAGGAGTGAAGGAGTAGCTGTGGGACTTAGCATGCCACTTAAATCGATATGCGCATGGTAAATTTCTGGCATATCGTTTTTACCATGCCAAGCAGATTTCTCTCTCTAGGAGATTCGAAATAGAGCGATATAGCGCTTAAAGTTACTTAAGTGGGAGGAAGAAAGACATATTCGAAATTCGAACTGGCCTGTTGCTGACATTTCGAGCATATCAAGTCAAAATTTATACCACATAACGTTAAATCGATCATCGATTCATATCAAGTTTTTTTTTTGGGTGTACTGCAGAACTGGAGGAGTGAAGGAGTAGCTGTGGGACTTAGCATGCCACTTAAATGGTTGTCAGCCTTGTCTAGCCACTTACTAACTGTCAGCCGACAGCCGACAGCCGACTGACTGCCATCGAATCGGGGTAAACGCCGCCTCTATCCCTTGACTGCTGTGGTGTGGCTTAGTCCGCGGGGCAGTCCACGTTGCGCTTAATTGGTTTTTTGATTGACAATTTTCCAACGACTGCCAGTCGCTGGGCGGCGAACCTCGGACGGCGAAAAGCAACCAGTGCTGTCATAACTGACGGAGGAGGAGCAACCCTCACACATGGCCCACGTTTGGCCAACGTTTGATGACCGTTTCCAAATTGAGCGTAATGAAAAAGTGTAGAGCATTTGGTTTTAAACGATGCAGTCTGATGTACATATAAAGAAATTCCTCAGTTGGCAACCATTTAATACAGAGTTGAGATTTTAATTGCAGTTTACGAGAGCGAGCAGCAAGTAATTAAAAAACTGTTTTTGCACTGCACATACTTCCGGTGGATGGAAATTAAATTCGACTTTTTAAGCAATTTATGAAATTTGCACGCAATTCAATTGTGCCATTTTGTTGTTGTTGTGGCTGTTGATGTCCTTGTTGTTGCCGCTGTGGCTGCCTTTTGCTTTGATGGCCGCACTCGGAATCCGAATCAGCATCATCATCATCATCATCATCATGAGAGGCGGCGGAGAAAGCGGGAGAAAGTGGGAGAAAGCGCAATGGCGCGCAGCGACAACAGCGGCCATAACAATAACAATTTGCCACTCAATTAGCGTGGCCATTACTGAAAAACCCACTTAAGTATGCAATGATAAAAATTCAAAAGCGAATCGAGAGAGCCGCTTGAACATAGCATTGCTATTTCAATGAGATGTTTCTCCCTTTACACTCCCCTGCCCTATGTATATTGCTTATTGTATTTATTTATCTCTTTCTGTCGTTTCCCAGGGCCTGGAGCGCATGGTGGTCAATAGCGGAGTGCCGTCTCCTGGTAGCCAGCCTACTGGAAAGGAGGAACCATCGGCATCGGCATCGGGATCCGAGGCGGGAGTTGGAGCTGCTGGAGTGGTGGTCACACCGCAGATGCGACATAAAATTGAAAAACTTGCACTCGAATTGCTGAAAATGGAGAATGAGAAATTTTCGATTCCGGCATTGAAATTGCTTTTGTCCTGCATGTATGTGGGTGAGTATTCAAGAGGGTATTGGGTGGGCATGGCCCCCCAAAGCAAATAACAACAAGAGAGAACGCTATGGTCGAGCAACAAGACTATTAGATACTCCTTATTCAGCTAAAGGCAGTGCGAGGGGGATGGAGATATGCATGCAGCAAAGAAACTGCTTGCACTGCTTGAATTCCATTGTAACTCATAACTTGCTCATAACTTTTTAATGAATGATCCGATTTGAAAAATTTCTTCTACATTTCGATAGGGATTAATTAGGACCACACAATTGCAGTTATACTTTTCCAAAATCTTTAAAGATGTGGGTGCCAGAGACATTTTAAGGTAGTTTAAGGGGATTGTGGGCTTAGTAACTCCGAGAATCTTTATTTTATAGTGTCTTTTATATTTTCTATATATATTATTTATTTTATAGGGTCGCAAAAGCTTTCTTTAATCGTTACATACTTTTTCACAAATACAAAACACCCTTTTACTCTACGAGTAACGGGGTATAAAAATAATACCAAGATCAAAAAATAGGGGAGCTGGAAAATAAGGGGCAAACGCAGAAGAGGGGGAGCATTGGGTGGTTCCGAAATATTTTGTAATTTCATTTAATGCCGCATGGGCCGCGAACGGGTTTTCTGCTGCTGCTACTGCTGTTGTTATAAGAAAATTGAACAAAGGGGATGGAAATGGCAAGCCGAAATTCCCAATTTCAAATGGCAGCAGAGGAAGAGGAACAGAACAGAAAGAAGCTGGCCAATTTAAAGGCAAACATCCTGACAGAGGGCGGCATTAGTGCAAAGGACACTCTCGCTGGCCAAGTGAACTTTATTCTCTTTACGCGCCCAATATCCTTTATTTGCCTGGTGCCACGTCCCCTGTCCCATTTTAAATGCTCTGCCCAGGATGAGATGAGTTGGCCATGGCGCACTTTGTGTGTTTGCGGGTCAACAGTTTGGCGCTGATCATTATGGCCATGAATGCATTGGGCGTGCGAATGTGAATGCGAGTGTGAGTGCGAGTGTGAGTGTGTGCCCCTGCCAGAGAAAGGCTAATTGCTGTCGCCGGCCAACAGGACACACTCCACTTTACTCCACTCTCCACTCTCCACCGACTGTTGCTGCGTATCTCTGCTGTCTCTGCTGGCCAACAATTATCCCTGTTGCTGTTATTAGCGCAATTCCAGGACAATTATTATCGTTTCAACTGTCGCACACACACACAACACACACTCGCTCCTGTCAGGCGCTCATTTCGCTTGTGCCAAAATGTTTATTCAGTGGTTTTCGGGGGCACAAGTTCAGTTTTTGGATTCCAATGAGCGTAAATGGGTTTATGTTTAAGCCCAAAATGTAGCGGCCGTTTGCATAATATTTATCCACAAGTCACTTTTGCTTAGAGAGAAACGTTTAAACACTTTGTTTTTGAATTGAGAACATTTGTTCTTGAAAACTGAGTAAGCACAAATGTTGTTTTTTTTAGTTGAATCTTCTTAGTATCAAAACAAAATGGTAAAAGAGATTTCAACAAGTTTTTGATTAATCGATTAGTTGTTGAGATAAACATTATAAAAATCTTCCAATTCAACTTCTAAATTTAAAGTATCTATTTTTAAGAAATTTTTCCACTCAGATGAGAACGTCAGAATTGTGCAGGTGTTGCTACAAATCGCTAGATAATAATATTGTACAGGCATTGTAGTGAAATTTCTTAAATGCAGCAAACTTTTCAAATAGAGCTAAAAAAATATCGAGATCTCGATATTTAATAAGAGTTTTCCCTTCAAAAAATCGATATTATCGAATCTATATGATGAAAATATTGAATATATCGATAATTTTCAAGCTCTATTTAGAAAAATCTACTGGTAACTGAATATATATGTGGTTTCCCTTCAAAACATCGATATTTTTGAATCTATATTGTGAAAATATCGAAAATATCGATAATTTTCCAGCCCTATTTTCAATTCAACTACTATTAACCAAATAATATCTCCCCCTTAACAATAACTGTCTTGAACCCCAGAAGAAAACCAGATTAGAATGCAGCTTATTCTATATTCACGTTTTCATTCTTGTTTAGTTCATTAGTTGGCACTACGCACTCTTGTTTGAAGGTACATAAGTGCCTATGGAAATCGCCTCGATGCGGGTCACTCGTAATCCGCTCAGTCTCGTTTCATTTAACATCCCAAGCCAATCGATTCCCTTACTTCGAACATGTTTTCTTCTGCTCGTTCTCTAACCAGAAAAAAACAAGAGTCGTCAACCATTTTTAAGGCTGGCAAATACAAAAAATTTGGTTTTTTTTCAATCCTGGCTTTGGGATCTCTGTTTCCCAACCGATTCAAACCATTCAACCTGGGGTGCGTAGGTGGAAACTTAGCACAGCTTTCGACCGGGCCACTCCACTGGGCCAGAAATTATGCAAGTCGGTCCACAAATATGTCGAAGAATGCCCGCGGCTCCACATGGCTGAAATTGGAAGTGGAGCGTTGCGTATTTGCCTTGCACTTTGTCAGTGCGCAGGATTCCCTTTCGCCATGGCCACGGCACGCAAATCCTTTGAGAAACGTCAATGTTTGTGTAGCAGCCCATTCGCGATGCTTACTTCAGCCACTAAATGGCGGCGACTGCCTCGATTTTCGGGCCCTTCTGCAAAACACACACACAAATCCTGGCTCGGGAAAACGCATCCTAGCGGAAGTTGGCCATTGCCGGGCACCGCTTTTTTGCTCTTTTTCCGCCTGCTTGCTTTTTTAAAGCGTTGTGGCTCCACGCGAAAATAAACAAAAGACCGCGTCGCCAAAGACAATACAGGTTTGCCCTTGCCGCGAATAAAAAGTGGAGAGTGAAGGCTTAGAAAAAAGGGAAAAGGAGCGAAACGGCAAAATAGGGAAAGTCGAAACAAAAAATCGAGGGAATATACATTTGCCCTCAAAGTTGCAAAACGCAATAATAAATATTTGCGGCCATATTGGTCACCCAGTGGCTGGAAAATGCTCGTGGGGCAAAAGGAAGCGAAATCCTTGAATAGAGGACACCCTATAATATATGAAATTGGTACAGGTTCAGTGAAAAATTAAATTAAGCATTTAAAAATTAAATATAATATATGTTATGATATATGTAGGAAAATATTTCATTGGGTAAAAATTATAAGAATAGTGAAATTTTAATTAGAAATTATTCAGTGAATACTTATTAAAATGAAATCACAAGCTTAATAAATATAAAATTTTATATATATTTATTAAGATATATTATAGGTATATATAAAAAAATTAATTGTGTAAAAAGGAAATGAATAAAGGACACCCTATCTAAACTAATATAATTGGACCAATAAAAAATGGTCAGTAGCAAATTCCTACCAGAGCGGATTGACATAAAAATCTAGAAAAACCAAAAAATATAATTATAAATTTTTGATTAATAAATTGTAAATTAAATCACAAACAAAATTTAACGTTAAAATTTATAGGTATAATTTAAGAATTAAATATAATATTAGATAATATCTAATAGATATATTAAGAAATAATAGAAAGTAAAATATTTGATTGGGTATAAATTATTCGAGTTATCTCCCTTCTTTATTATGGAATAGCCTATGTTTGCATTTTTTTTTAGTAAATACATTTATTTTTCCGCAGCTTGGTCTTGCTTAAACGAATTTTAGAGTTTGTTAGGTTTTTTCTTATATTTTTTTCGTGCATTGCCTGCGGCATTCGTGGCGTGGCGCATAATTGTGGCCAGGCGCCGGGCCACGCCCCCACCGCCCCCGTGCCGCCCATGCCCCCCACTTGGTCACTTGGCCATACTTCATCCCCGTTCAAAGCCGGCAACAACAATGCCAAAATTGGCAACAGCCAGCCAAACAAGCTGCCCGCAGGCCAACAGCCACGACCAACAATGTTAAGCTGCAAAACAAAGGCCAAAGCCAAAGTTGGCGGCTGAGTTGGGTTATGGGTGGTGCTAGGGTGGTTATGGGGTGGTTGCAAGGTGGCCAAGGTGGATCCACTCGCATTGTAAATAATTCGATGCCGCTAAACCACACTAAGCAGCACACACAAGCTGTGGCTTTCAGCGGTCTCTGGTCTCTGGTCTTTGGCCACCATCATTTTTCACCTGGCCAAAGGGAACGCACATTTATTTCTGGTGACCTTCTTCCGCCTCCTCCTCCTCCTCCTTCTTCCTGCGGGCTTAATCGAACCACTCTAATCTATGGGTGCTCCTCTTTTTTGTTTAGTTTTCAATTTGATGCTTTGGTCATGGGAGAAAGTTGGCCAAAAAAGCGTCAGGCCTCAAAAAGTCCATAAAATTTAAATGCAAATTTATGTACGTGTGTGTTTGGTATGGGGTAAAGGGAAAAAGGAGGGGAATCCCTGTCGTGTGAAGCACCCCAAGCATGTGAATAATGGCCATCGGCATTTGCCTTGAAGGCTGGCTGCTCTGTTAATTAGAAACTTTCACTTTCTTGCCCCTTTCCCTGCTTTTCTACACAGAAAAAAATTCAAAAAAGATCAATTTGATATTAAAGAACAAGATTTTCATATCATTTTGAGATTAATTAAGATTTTACCATATTTGTTCAAAAAATACTTTATTTGGTATTTAAAAAAATTATTTTTACAACTTGTATGAAATGATAAAATATCAATGTTTGTCTTTTTATTGATATAAAATAAGGTAGAAATGAACGAATTTTTTTCTGTGTATAGATGACTTACACATATTTCCCCCATTTTTTGCCCTTTCAGGTTCGGCTACCCAGCTGGAGAACACGGAGCTGTCCAATGGAATTGTCCAGGATGACCCAGAGATAATCGCCCAGCAAAACGACAAAGTCGATATACTTTTGCATTGTATTAAATCATCGACTCGAGATGCCGCCTGGATTTATGGACAAGTGCTGTGCCAAATTATTCGTGATTTAGTGCCACCGAATGAAATATTGACGAAGGTCATAAAGGAGTTTCTGGCCATAAATCAACCGCACGGCGATGTTATTGCCATGATTGTGTATCAGGTGAGTTGAAGTGAAGGTGGAGTGTTGGCCAAAGATCTAGCAAAGGTAAAATGGCAAAGACGTTGGCCGTTCGTGCGTGGCTACTTTCCGCTGGTAGGGTTCATTTTACGAGTCCAGAGCTACCAGGACCTCCTCGTCCTTGTCCCATGTCTGTGCCTGGAGACCGGAACGGAATGGGGCCAATGCAGCGCTAATGTCGAAAGGGTAAAGCACTGGCCGCCATCTGCCATCTGCCGACTGCCCATTTCGTTGACCACATGTGCGTGTGCGTCTGTGGAATTTTTGGCAGCTTGAAAATTAATGGAATTCATGGCTACAGCTTGGCCCTTGTCCAGGTGCGAGTGGGGAGCATGTATGTGGGTCAATGCGAATGTGGAGACTGCGAGGACCTCGGTGGGGCCATAAAATGTTTTCATTAGGTTCAAGGCTAGCCAGTCGGCTGGTGGGTGTGCGTGTGCATGGAAATTAATAAAAACAAGCTGGCCACGGGCACGGGCACTCACCGTGGGAATCCTGAGATCCCGGAGCGTCACAATTTGCACTGTCATTTGCAGGGCCGGATTCCCAGGCTGTGGAATTTCATTAGCCAACTTTCTGCCACAAAGTATGCTGCTGCTTCAGACTTTCGTGGTCCCCGGGAGAGGCACACAGAAAAAAAACCGATATGAAATAGGCTTATTTATATGAATAATGTCAAATTGATGATTCATACATATCAACTTAATACTTTACCATTTCATAATAGTAATACTGTTCTAAAATACAAAATGTAGTATTTTTTGAAGAAATAATGTAGTATTTTTTGAAGAAGTAATGTAAAATAAGATCAAAATGATATGAAAAACTTGATCTTTAAAAAATGTCAAATTAAACTGCACATATCAATCTAATCTTTTGTCAATTTGTTTTCTGTGCAGTCTCCTTTTGAGCAGCACAATACAATTTTATTTAAAATTTATTATTGAAACATATCAAGTTAATATTTTATCATTTCATAAAAGTTATCAAAATACTGTTTTAAAATACCAAATTTAGTATTTTTGAAGAAATAATGTAAAATAAGATTAAAATGATATGAATAATTGATCTTTAAAAAATATTACACTTACCTGCACATATCAATCTAATCTTTTGGCACACAAAAAAAATCTATATGAAATAGGGTCATTTCGATCTTATTTCATATCAATATCAAGCCGATATGATTAATGTCAAATTTATGATATCAACTTAATACTTAATCATTTCTTATAAGATAAACCTAATCTTTACTCATATCAAAATGATATGAAATGAGCCTGCACATATCAATCTAATCTTTTTGTCAATTTTTTTCTGTGCAGTCACCTTTCGAGCAGCACAATAAAATTTTATTTAAAATGTGTGATTCAAACATATCAAATTAATATTTTATCATTTCATAAAAGTTATCAAAATACTGTTTTAAAATAAACGTAATCTTAAATCATATCAAAATGAAATGAAATGAGCCTGCACATATCAATCTGATCTTTTATAATTTTTTTTCTGTGCAGTCACCTTTCGAGCAGCACAATAAAATTTAATTTCCGTATTGTCGGCTTGGCTTTTATTTAACCATTTCGTTGTTCAGCTCTTAACCCGCTCTATAACCCGCCTCCACCTCTCTCCTCACCCGCAGGTCTTTCGTTCCGCCATCGACTCGTCGTACCTGCAGATGCTGCAGGACTGGCTGATCTGCACCCTGCCAACGTTCCTGGCCCAGCCGGAGCAGCAGGGTGTCTGGGGTCTCAGCGTCATCTTTTTATCCGCCTCCATAAATCTGCATTTGATTAAACTATTTCCGCTGGTGCTCGGCATCGGCGGTGGCAGCGGCAGCGGAGCTGGGAGCTCTGTGGCAGCGGCGGCAGAGGCAGGAGCACCGGCGATGGCCCGAAAATTGGGTCAACACGAAATTGCATTGTTCGTGACAGCTGCACAAGATTTCCATGCGAAATTGAGTGGCGAGCAGCGGCAGCGTTTCCGCGAGGCCTTCAGCAGCTACGAGCGGAATCAAGTCTACGGCCGGATGTTGCAGCGCCTGTGAGATGTGAAGCGATATGGATATGGATACGATACTATAGCTACCCAACTATTTATCTTGCGCTTAATCCCAATTGCAGCTAGGAAAAAATCAGGAATATTCGGCTGCGGCTAAACTTGCGCCAAAAGACAAGCGCAAGCGTGAATAACTAATTGCCCCGAGCTGCGGATAAAGTTTAAACGGATGTCCCTCCTCTACGCCTTTGTACTTCGTCTTCATCTTCAACTTGCCTTGGACCCCAGCGAATGGAAAGTTTTTTAATAGTTGGCGAATACAAAATTAATTTATGCTTTACATTATGTGTAACTAATATTTAAATTATTGCAAACGAATGTTCGTCCCTCCGCCCCCTGCCCGCACTTGCTAATCTGGTAGAAAGTTTAACGAGGAGAGCAAGGACCAACTAGCGACCCGCAATTAATTCCTGCGGCTTTCGGCAAGGACCCTCGCAGGACACGGAAATTATGTTCTTGTCAGTTTTCGGGCAAAGTTTATCATTTATTTATTATGACGCTGCTCGCTGGCCAAGAACTAGGACCTAATTCCTAATCAAAATTACTCAAAAATTCCATTATGCAAACTACACTTTCTATGAACCCCAATTGTAATCAAAATAATAACCATATTGTTTAATGAAATAAAATCTCCTATTAAAACGAGTTCAAAAGTGTGTCGCTTCATCGGGGGGAAGAGAATGGAAAAGGGGGGATGTTTGATTTTTGAAATGCATAAAAGCTGAGCCAAGTACTTTGCCAACTAACCGAAAAATTCGTTTTTTGGATTACTGAACTATATGCAAATCGGTTCGAACTTTTGCGCTTTTACCTGCTTTGCTGGCTGCTTGTAACGTGGCTCCTGAGCGTTTTCTTCGTTTTGCCGTCTTAACAACAAAGCGCATTAAAGTTGACAAAATGTTTCTTCCTCAAACTATCGGCGAAGTGCTGGACTGAAAAAAAAGTTTAACTAACCGGGGGGCTTACGTGAATGCGAGATGCCCTGAAGAAAACTAGTTACCTATTGATGATCTATTTTGTATTGCTTAAAAAACGTGTAATTCGCTTATGACTATTTAAAAAAGATTATTTAAAGATTTTAATGAATTTTTTTATGTAGGCTGAATAGTTTTAATAGCAGAAATAATTCTGCGATATTTTTAAATAAACGGAAATGTGGTATTCAAAAAGTATACAGCATTTGGTCACTAAAACTGAAACATAAAGGTTTTAGGTTTGATTGTCAATCGATTGGTGGGTAAACATTAGGATTAGAACACTCGAGTGAAATGTAAAAGGAATTGTGGTATTACAAAATCACATTTTAAAGATGATTTATTAAGGTTACGAACTGAAATGTTTATTTTATTGTGCAACACTCATAAAATGTTATTTCTAATTAAATGTACAAACAAATTTATTGTCTTTAGAAAATTTGCCTTTAAATCTAGAAATTTGCTATATTTAAAGGTGCTTTAACTAAGAACAAGAAAAAAGTTTGTCCATTTCAAAGGGCTGGCAATTCAAAGGCGAGATTTCCAAATTTAAGAAATAAATTTTTATGAGTGTAATAGAGATGCTTAAAAATATATTGTTTTTAGGTAGATATAGAATAGTACCCCATCTATAGGGTATAGAAATCCGCTCAGTGCGTTACCGTTTTGCCGCCTGCGTGTGTTTGTGTACCGAAATTGACAGATAAACTTTCGTTTCGAGTGTGGGTGCGGGTGTGCGTGCGACAGGGACGGAAGATGGCTTTTGTGTGCATGCAAAGCTTGCCGGAAATTTGCCAGTTCAACGCGAAACGACAAAAAGCCGGTAGAAAAGAAAAAAGAAGGAGAAATGAGAAGGGAAGTTGCACTGCATACGCCGAAATGAACTGCAAAGCTGTTCAAAGTTGTTTTTCTGTTTTGGCGCGACCGCATTATGCAATCAAGCAAAAGGTAGTGGGTGTGTACGTATGTGTGTGTTTTAGCCTTTCCCTCACACCCACACACACCCCTATCCCAAACGAGTGCCATCTCGCTCTGGCAGACAATGTGGCTATTGTCGCCATTATGCCGCACGCCAAGAGGCAATTTGGCCAATGCCTTGGCCATAAACTGCAACATTTGGGCTATCAGCATTTGGTTACGCTTCATTTGGCCAAGGAACCCTCTTTCCACCCCATCTTTCTCCAACGGATTAGCAGCATGTGACTGACCGGAAAGCAGGTGGGCCGTTGCGTAGCCGACCCGTGGGCCGCCATGACCTACGCTCTGCAGTCGAGCGACTCGAATGGCTGAGAAACAGCCTACGTGGGCGGTGTGCCAATGCCACACGTTCCCCGCGCTCTCTGCCGCTGTTAACTGCGAATTCACCACCTTTCGGAGTTGTTCTCTTTGACAGGATATACCAGGGCTCTCTTAAATGGCTGCTCTCTCGCTGTTGCTCTCTGTCGCTCTCTCTCTCTCTCTTGACCCCAGTGACTAGGTCAGTAGTGTAACAGTTCCGATTCCACATCGTTTCTCCTCACACACGCCCACGTAACGGTAACTGCCAGGATATACCGCAATTTCTTAATACTTTAAACAGAAGAGGAGGAAACCTAAGGAGAGAGGGGGCGAGGAGAGTGGAGAGAGCGGCTGGCTGCGACAACTGTTACACTCACAGTTATGATTATTGTTATTATGATAATGTCAGCAGCATAAGCAGTCGTTGTTTTTGTTTTTGTTGTTATCCTGCTCGGCTTTGGCGTTATTGTTTGGCTATTTGCTCGGTGGGGAAATGACTTATCCTTTGGGCCAACGGGTACCCCAAGGAAGCACTGAGAAAAACAAGCAGCAAGATTGGCGGACATCCTAAACTATATAATCGTATAAACCGAAGTATTAAAAAGAAATGGTTAAAAATGTTCTTAAGTAAGGTTAAAAGGATTTAACCATTTTTAATGGAACTAAGTCTACGAATTACGGGATTATTTTTGTAATGATTGTGTATTTCAAAACACATTACTATAATTAGTTTTGTATAACTTTTTTAATATTTAATATTTTAACTTTTGTTTACTGAATTAGGATTTATAAAAACTTTTTAAAAAGGGTAGTTCTTCTTTTTTAATTAATTGAAAGAGTTACAAGATCATTACAATTAAGGGCCAGCTCTTCTATTTTTAAACATTTTGTAATGATTTTATTATTATTATTTTTGTACAATTTTAATAATATTTGAAATTTTTTTACTGAATTAGGATTTATAAAATGGTAGTTCTTGTTTTGAGCTAATTGATAGAGTTACAAGATCATTAAAATTAGGAGCAAGCTCTTCTATTTTTATACATTTTTTAATGATTTTCGGTAAATGCCTGAAAATTATTTTCTTTAACTTGTAACTGTTAAATTTCTTAACTAGGAACCCATTTATTTTCCAAGTGCAAGCCCAGAAAGGCAAACAAAAGTTTGGCCAGCGAAGCGTTCACTTTTATGGCGCCAATACTAAGTTGCCTAGCTTTATTTTGCCGACTTGCAGGGGTTCGACTGCCAGTTTTCGAATCGATCCATTGATTTTCCCGCCTCATTTGCAAAGACACTTGGAGCCCTTGAACGACACACCTGCACACCTGGGCCCGCTTGCCTCCTTGTTCAGCTCATTTGAAATTTTGATTACATTGCCAAGGCGCCGAGGAGAGGAACCTGTCAGCGACTGATACGCATTAATTACGTTACCTGGTGTAAAAAGCAACGCCTCCAACGCCTCCAACGCCTCAACGCTAGACGGGGCCGCTTATTAAAATTGAATAAATTATGCAAAAGTGCGAGGGGCCTGGCAGTGCGGAAAACCGAAGCCAATACTCGTACGTACATATATACGCCTGGATCCGCAAGATGGACACCGCATAATTAATTCCGGTCAGTCGCCAGCGGAGAGCGAAATGCAATCAGCATCTTAAGCTGCCAAAGTCAGGTCCTCGCGGACATCGCAGGACCTCCGCAGAGGAGTACTACTCATGTCATTTAGTGACGACGGCCACTGGCGTCCGCAGGATTTTATCTACGCCTGGGGGCATCCCACTGCATCCATCAACAGTTTATTGAAACAAATATCAAGATGGGGGATTTTAATATTTCAAGAACTTCAAGATCAAGACTTTTTGGTTTTTTTTGTACAAAAATAATATGCAACTTCTTAATAAAAATGCAAAAAAAAAAAACAATAAAACGCAGAAAAAATACAGTTTTTGTCTGAAATAAGGACAAAAATGGTCGAAATAAAAAGTGTCATACCTCGTTGAGCTCGAATTTAAATTCCCAATCAATTGGCATTGGAGCCTGGGCATTTTTATTTTAGTCAATTTTTTGCAAAAAATCATGATGGTACCCCTTATAAAAAATGTGAAAATGTGTCAAAATTTTAATACTTTTAAATCAGCCGGAAAGTGATGGAAATCGATATATAGGGTTGTTAGCTGTACAAAACACTGCTTACTTTTGATTTGCCAACCTTTTTGACCAAGTTATAGCAAAAAAACACAAAAGAAAATGAATATTTTACCCAAAAATCTTAGTAGTTATATTCAGAGCAAAAAAACAGTATTTTTACCGAAAAAAGCCTAAAACTCGTTGAGCCGAACCTGAAATATTTATTTTTATATTTTTTTAAATCAGACGAAAAGTAATAGGAATCGATATATTAGGTTATGGTTATTAGCTGTACAAAATGCTGCTTCTTTTATATTTCTTGCAAAAGTCATTATCTCGCTTTAATCCGAATTACGGCGTCACTGGTTGTCCTGAACGTTTGAGTGGCTCCGTGAGTCAAAAGCCAGTACATCAAGTGCTGGACAGCAGAAGTCCAAGAATAAATGATTGCCTGAATGCATTGCCCGATATCGATGGCATCGCGAAAATTCGACAAGTGCTTCAATTTCATGTTTCACGCGCCACTTAATGCCCATTTGAATGCCGGCAGCCGAATTTGCATACATTTATGCGACTGGCAAATAGTTTGGCCAATTGCCTTACTAGCCGCAGGCTGACAACTGACTGTTTTGTTAATTCCACTCCGAACAAATCAAATACTACGCAGGCCGCGTGTGCTGTTGTGTTCGTTAATTCTTTAATGGTTTACACAAATAACAAACTGTGGTAACATGGTCAACAATATTGGCTTACACCCAGGGAGCTTGTAACACATTATATTCCGATAAGCATTATCTGTATAACAATAATAGTGAGGCTCTCTTAAAACTGCATTAAACATTGAAAACATTAAAGGGAGTTTAAGAATATCTTTAATTCTATTGTATCAGCAATTAATCCTATCTTTATTATATTATTTTCTAGGTGATAAAGTAATGGTAATACACTGCTAGCCTAAAAGTATAGAACATTAATACACTGATAAAAAATGCAATAGTAAAAATAAATATCTGCATGTTGAATATAAAGATTCGGTTAAGTATTTGAATTCAATATAAAATCATAATAAAAAACATTTTAGATGGCATGTTTTAATCTGAAAATATTTTAATTAAGGTCAGAAAACATTAGGTTCGATGTTAATCATATTTTCTTCAAATATTTTACTTTAAGAAAAAGAATTTTATACTCAAACCTAAGTTTATAATATTTATATTAACTATTAATAGATGAAAATCATACCGAAAAATATTTAAATTAAATATGAAATTTTTGCATTTACTACGTTTTTTTATCAGTGTAGACAATCAGGTAGAGCTATCTTACAAGTCTAGGTTCTATTTACAAAGTACTTATATTTAAATCTAGCCATTCGAAGGGCATCACTCCATTGCAGTGATAGCTTGCAGTCCTTTTGGTCCTTTGGTTCCCTGTTTAAGGACATATGGATATGTCCTGCCCTCGGAGATTCACTTCACTCGTAATGAAGGCAATTTCAGTGGCCTGCCTATCGGTTAATCACATGGTTTCCTTTAGGAAATTATCCTTAGAGTCCTGTGGTCGAGGTCCTGGCACAGGACGTCTTCCGCGGCGGTGGCAAGTCGGATGTGTAGTTCTGATACCGGGACGAGCAGTTAATGGCCTGCAGGAACAGAAGGAGAGAGACTGAGAAAACGAAGAAAACGGTTTGGGGAAAATGATGGAAAATTGACAGAATTTAATGCTAAAAGTAAACAAAAATAAAGTGAGGGCTATTCACCAAATAATCGGCCCAAAAATATTTGATTAATGATGATGTGCTGTGTTTTTGGATGCAGAGTCACTGGCTGCTTTCAAAAGGGGAATGGAAAGGGAAATGGTAATGGAAACGGGGCGAAAGCTATTCCCTTGTCAAGGCCTCTGGCTGCGATTGTTGCCGTCGCTTTGCATTTGAATGATTAGATTTGATTCAATATTCAATTATTAAAGTGGTTTGAGGTGTTGAAATGCCGGCAGTCAGAGACCCAGTTGCCTGGCAACCGAATGAGCTGGAAACTGGGACTACTGGAATCCCTCTGCCCATTTGGAGGAGTGAGAGTTTGCATATAAATGATTTATGAATTTGCGCTTTGATTGAACTGCCTGAAATTGTTGATTAGTGCCTCGTCACAGGAGCAAAAGCAACAACAGCACAACTCCGTTTGCAGATAGCGAGGCTCTGGGGAAATGAATTACGGCTTTTCAACCGCCGGCAGTTACGGTCTTTGGCTTCCTAGGTGCGCTTTGCATTCGCATTCTGCTCATTATTCGATTACGGAAAGCTTTTAAAACCGCTATTTAACTAACAAATATGCAGCATATTTGCTTATAACCAAAATGTAAATATCTAGGTATACACCCAAAAGAAAGTTGATATGAAACAATGATCGATTTTACGTTATGTGGTATCAATTTGGTCTTGATATGCTCGAAATGTAAGCAACAGACCAGTTTGAATTTGCCTTTTCTTTCTCCCTCCCACTCATGTAACTTTAAGCGCTATCTCGCTCTTTAATTTGAATCTCCGTGAGAGAGAAAAAGGTATTGCAAGGTAAAAACGATATGCCATGCGCATATCGATTTAACCGCGAAGTGTTTTTTTGTGTGTAGCGAATATCTAGGTATTTAAAAAATGTATTGTTGTATTTATGTAACGTAATTCGTTCTAGAGATTTGAAAAAACATGCATAAACACAATAAACGAAAAATACGGAGTAATATTTGATTAATCTACATGTACTTTTAATCCAAATAGAAGGTGAAGAAATGGACCTGTATTTATAATACAAACATTTAAATGGAGAGTTCAACAAAGAATAAAGCCGCAATCCTGAAAAGCTTTATTACTTCGGTATATGTTTGTAAGCGATTAAATTAAGGTATTTTGTATAGATTACAAAAGTAAAATAAAATAGTATTGCGATTACAAAAATCTAAAAGAAGCAGAAAAACGTGATACGCAAAATTGTAGATTTTAATAAGATATTTAATTGGAAGAAAATATATATAAAGCTATATGCACTCCGCCTTACAGTTATGTTTAATAGGTAGTTTTCTCAGAACTCACATCCTGATGCGTCGTTGTCCTTATGCCGAGCCTCTCGGATTGCAGGCTCTATTTTTCGGGCATAATTGGGTTACACGAATTGGCAAGGCGTGAAAAGGGGAGAGAGATCAATGGAGAATTCGACCGATTCGGCCCATGAATAAATGCTTGTCCAATATACAAAGAAAAGGGCCAATCCCGCGGCCAATTAATCAGATTGACATATTCCCAAACACGTGGTATCCGCAAAGGCATTCCAGGAAACAATAGCCCAAAAAAGCATACAAACAACGCAGGCCAGCAATTTAATTAACGTAATTAATCTAATTTAATGACTTGACAAACACATCAATTAGCGAAAGGCAAACCAAGACAGCATCCAGCATCCGGAATCCAGGAACACAATTTATATGCAAAGTGCCCGGGAAAGCTGGGCGGAAAAACACGGAGGACCAGGACCCACCACGCACCGCAGCGGGAAAACAAATTAAAATATTAAAATTAAGCCACAAAATGATTGAAAGGAAATGTTGGTAAAATTCACCGATCGATGAGTACAATGTCTACTTTTCTGTTCGCTGTTTTCCTTGAGCCTTGAGTTTGTGTCTGTTTGTCCCTAAAGTAATTAAAAGTAAGTAAAGCAAAATCCCACCCCCTAGGGGGCCGGGCGGGGTGGGCGTGGCTGTCCAGTGATTTGCGTCCCGCAACGTTTTTTGTGTTTATGCAAATGGCCGCTGACCAAAAGAATTAATGCGTCCTGAAAGTGAGTTGAATTGGAATGAGCCTCCAGAAACTGCACAGAAAAAAAATTTACAAAGTATCAGATTGATATGTGCAGGTTAATTTAATATTTTTTAAAGATCAAGTTATTCATATCATTTTGATATTAGTTTTTATTATTATTATGTTTATCTTATTAAACAATATTTTATACTAATACTAAATTTGGTATTTTAAAACAGTATTTTTAGAACTCCTATGACATATCAACTTGATATGAAATAAGGTAGAAATGAGCCTATTTCATATCGAATTTTTTTTCTGTGTGCGGGCAGCCTGTCAGCCGTCTGTTTTCACTTTTTTGGGCCCCCCGTCTTGTGGGCGGAACATCAACGGATGTCAATGAATTTACAGCGGAGGGGAATGGAAATGGCTATAAAAAGAGCGAGCCGAAAAAATGTAAAGCCTGTAATTTCCCATTGTCTCAATGCGTTGCTAATTTCGGGCATTTCTTTAAATAGCCGAAGACCGAAACGGAATCGTTTTGTATTTTAAAGCCCAATTACTGTGCAATTTGAGGGAAAATTGTGGAATTGTGAAATGCCAGACAGAGAATGGAATTTCACTCATTGCAATGCCTCGTAAACTACTTCGATGCACTTCATTAAATTGACAAGACAAAAGATTTCCACACACACACACTCGTCCAATAATGGAAAATATTCCATCTTTTGTGTTAATGCCCCGGCAGCTGCGAATCGTTTTGCCCTGTTTTGCCGGCCATATAAATAGGAAAATAAATAGGAGGATGAACAGACGGTCCATCGGTCAGATGATGATGATCCAGTTCTGAAATTATTCTGTAAATTCTACATATTTATATCTTAAATATATAGATTTTGGTGCTCAAAAAACCGACCCACGCGGCGTATGCGCGTTTTTCGCACTTAACTCATTAAAACCGTTGCCCATCCAACATTTAATGGGAAAACACGCGCAGCTTTTTCTGAGATGGATTCTATTTGGTTTTCTTCTGCTCCCCATTAATAACGTAAATTATTTAATTGCATTTTCGATTTTTGATTTGAAATCGAAACATTGCTCATTTAAAAACTCATTAGGCATGGAAATGGAAATGCGGTTGAGCGGAAATGAATGTTTGTGGATGGAAAAACGAAGCCCTATATGATTTTTTTTGTTTGTCAGTCAATAAATCAGTGCGATGGCTCACTTCACAAATTATGATGAAATGCAAGCGAGAAACAATGCTCTGAAAATAAATCAAGCGGCAGTCGGAATCATCGATATATTGACCCAGCACTCAGATCCGTCCCTTTCGAGGACCCTTGGTCCTTCGGCCACTGGGCTGCAGCCACTCACCTTGTAGAAGGCCTTCCGGAAATTCTCGGAGAGGAAGGCGTAGAGCAGCGGATTGATGCAAGAGCTGCTGTAGGCCAGCGTCTGAGCAGCCACCTGAATGATGAGTTTGGTGAGCGTGTTCGTCTCGATGACATCCAGTGACTTGAGCAGTAGGATGAGCTGTATAAAAATATAAATAATAATATATAATATATATATTAATACAAAAAATTATACAAAAATAAAAAGAAAATATGTCATATTTCTTATAATTTATTTTCATATCATTTTTTATGCACCTTGCTATAACAATATGTGTAATTTCAACAAATAATTTGTAGGCGAAAAAAACATGTTAATGGATGTTATTGGGGTAATAGTAGATTAGCTTTTAATTAATAGTTTTTAATATCGATTTTTTTTGGTTCCTAAATGTATGATTTATACAATCCTAAATTGTATCAAAAATTTAAAAAAAAAATGTATTTGTATCCAAAAAAAGATAAATGGTTTTGAAAGGTTAATAATGGCTAAGCTTTTAAATCAGGAACTGTTTAATATATTAAATGAAAATTTAAATAGAAATATATATATTAAAGGAGATGTTCTTTGTAGGGTTTTTAAAACCTCGATGGTGAACACTAATTTTCTAAAATATATACTTTAGAATACCTTTTTTTTCTAAAGTATACTTAAAAGTAAATGTAAAATGAAATATTTTTTTTGAGCGATAGTATCGGTTATGGGCCCAAACCATCGATGTTTCCTAAGTTTTAAAACCATCGATAGTATCGATAGCGCTATCGATTTTTTTACCAACCCTAGTTCACATTTATATCTTGTGCTTTATGATCTTATATCGACGTATTCGACTTTGGACCCACCTGAACGGGCAGCCAAAGTGAGGCGAAGGCGATGACCACCACGACAACGAGGCGGGTGACCCTCTTGCGACCCCGCTGCGACTCCTTGGACATGCGAACCCCCGTTCCCTGGCGCCACAGCCGCATGATCATGCGCATGTACAGCCCACTGATGATCATCAGGGGCAGCAGGTAGGAGCTGGTGAAGAAGGTGACCTGGTAGGTCCTCGGCCCCATAAAGTCGTTCGCCGTAAACGTGCACATTCCGTAGGTGATGTTCTTCTTGGCATCGTAGTCCACCTGCGGAAATCAATGATATGAAAAGAGGAGGGAGGTATGAGTATCGAATATTGCGCATACGTCATGTTGCCGGTGACAGTTGCATGGCAGCAAAGCAACGTCAGACGGCCAACAGCCGAAAGCCAGACATCGTAAATAAAACTAAACTGTCATAGGAATAGTCCCAACTAGTCGACAACTAACTCGCAATCTCACTTTGTTCCTCTGTCGGTGACATTTGGCTGACAAATTGTTCTGCCGGAGTTTTGGATTTAGATTTGGGATGGTTTTGGGGTTCGGGCCTGGCTAAATTCGAACATTGGCTAGACGAGAGGGTCATAAACTGCCCGTTGGTGTATCGTAAAAATATTTGCAGCCTTTTGTTTACATTTTTGTTTACAATCGCCGCCTCTTCACCGCCGCTCCGCATTTTCCATCGATTAATGCGTGTGGAAAATCGTATTTAAAAAATCTTTGCCATTAATGCCGGGGAAAATGCTTACAAAAATGTTTGTTTATTACCCGCCCTTGTTTTCGTTACACTGAACGAGATGAGATTGAGTTTGGGCAAGCCAATCTGCGCAGCGTCAAGTGGCCAAGGCCAAGTGAAGTAGACAAATCATGGCCAGACTCTCAGACCCTCCGCTGATTTATGGGTTAATTTCGTTGGCTGGTTTTTCACAAAAACCCCAAGACTTAATAGACTTGACAAGCCATTAATGCCTTTCCCTCGTTTCATTTCGCTTCGTTTCGATTCTTTTCGAGAGAAAGCCCAATCAAACAGCTGTCAATCAATGCCATGACCTGGAGATCGCATATCTAGTTACGCAGTCGGACATATGTGCCTTTATGATTATTAGTTATCGATTTCTAATAAAAAGATAATGGCGTACGCTTGCAGAGTGCCTACACAGAAAAAAATTGACAAAGGATCAGTGCAGGTAACTTTTTTTTTAAATATTATTTAAAGATCAAGTTATTCATTTAATTTTGAAATGAATAAATATTATTTTTATCTTATTTGATAATATTTGTTCAATAAATACTCAATTTGGTATTTTAAAACAGTATTTTTAAACCTATTATGAAATAAATATCAAGTTGATATGTTCGAATCATAATTTTGACTTTATTGATATGAAATAAGGTAGAACTGACTATATTTCATATCGAGTTTTATTTCTGTGTATGTATGATGATTTGATGTTCGTTTCCAAGTTGGCTGACTGCCTGGGTTCCAATGTAATATGGAAATAATTAATAGCAAACTGTTAATTAACATGTTGATCAAACATGACTTAATTATGCCTTTTTATCGCCTCTTTCTTTGTATTTGCACACGCACGGCAACGCAGATAACAAAGCAAAGCACACATATGAGCATTCAATTTGGCCTGTATTTTTCCAGCTTAATCCTTAGACAAAGCAAAGCAAACACATAAACAAACAATAATGCGACCCATAGCGACCCTCTTTCCCTTCCATTTTCCCCCACGTAAACAAAGAGAAAAAAATATAACGAAGCGTGAAATGCCATTTAATAAAATATTAGGTTACAATAACAAACAGCCAGAGCAACAGTGGCCCAGGCCCATCGGCATCTCATAGATAAAATAACTCATCGATGGGATTCGTTTAATTAACCGCGACCCCTTCGCTTTTGGCCAAGGAAAGCAGAAAGTCAACGGCACACATAAAAAGTTGGTCGTGTGCGAAGTGCCATTCGCTTTATTGGCAGTGGGAAATGTGTGGGAAAATGCCTCTGGGCCAAAAAATGCCTATGTGACGTCAACAGGAAAATAACCCTTTTTGCCGCTCGCAATCACTTGTAGTTGAAATATTTAATGTCATATTGAAATGCTCATATAAATGGTTTTGATTTTGAATACTTAACCTATTCTATTTCAAATCAAAAATGTAGGCAAATCAAAAACTAACAAGACTAATGGGTATTTATTCTTCAAAAAAGGGAGATTTGCAAGCATAAAAGCGACTGCTTGCACTGCTTGCAAGCGGAACATTCCATTATTTGCTCATAACTTTTTAATTAATGGAACTTTTTGCAAATTTCTACGGGCATAACAACTTTTCAAAAATTTTAAATAAGGTTACAATATATGAAGGAATAAAAAACTATTAAAATCGAAAGTAAACCCCCTAAAATTCAGATTTGCCCCACCAACTTCATATATCTGTTTATTTTTCATATCGCCCGCTGATACACAAACATTGCAGATCTCAACCGATTATTCAGCAATTAAATTGTTTCTCGCACTTTTCGCATCGATCATAAAAGCTTAAAGTCCAAAAGAGGAGCACCTCAAGGTCGCCACCCGCGAACACATTTATCATACGCAGTGTGCGCCCGGAGTTCAGTTGGCAAAAGCAAAGTTTCCATAATGACCACTTGTTAGGACTTACGACGGGTCATGATTTACGTGCTTCTGGATCAACAGTTGAAATTGGAATGGAAATATGGGGTAAAGAGAATTCAAAGGGGGTAGGGGGCATAATGATACCGCCAGTTGGCAAGTGTTTCTCGCTGGCTATCTGGTCTATAATTAAAAATTTATGAATTCAAAATAGCAAATTAGTAACAAAAACAAATCGGGCGCCGCGCATCCAGCGAAAATGTTCAATATAAACACAAAGCAGAGAAAACAAGAGATAAAAAGGGGCAACTTTAATTGGCGGGCATCTATAATAGTAAAAGCAAATGATTTGTATCACGAAGGATCATTGGATCTTCACCTTCTGGCCTACGATCTATATTCATCCCATCTACATATATATAATATATCCAAGAGCCAGGCAGTCGGGCATTGACGTGCAGCGCGAGGAATCTAACGAGGTGACGATGATGGAAAGCAATAAATTTGCCTGGTCCGTGTTCTTCGCAGCAGATTAAGGCACAGCAGTAGGTAGGCTAAAAATCCCAATCCCACACACAACTTACCACCACATCGTGTGCGAAGAATACCGGCAGTGAGACGACCAGCACCACGATCCACAGCGTTACGATGGCAATCAGGGTGATGTTCTCCGTTCGCATCATTCGCGATCGAATGGGATGAACTACGGCCAGGAATCGATCGATGGACATCAGAACCAAGGTGTAAATGGAGGCAAAGGCCGTCACCACTATCAAATACTGGACACTGCGGCACCAGAAGCGTCCATAGGGCCAATAGTAAACCATATAGTCGGTGGCCGTGAAGGGAATGCAGAGGATGACGAACATCAGATCGGCGGCGGCCAAATTCACGATCATCAGGTTGGTGGTGGAACGCATGTTCTTGTTGAAGACCACCACCAGGATGACCAGCAGGTTGCCAAAGAACCCAGTGATGGCAATGGCGCCGAAGAAGAAGCCCACTATCCAGGGCAACTTGCTGCTAATGGACAGCCACTCCTCGTCGGTGAAGAAGGAGGTGCTATTTTCCGTAGAGTTGATTTTACTCAGCATTATTGTAGAGTTCTCCATGATTATTTTAGGTTTTATATATATATTTTATATATTTTTTATTTTTAAAAATATATTTTATATATATTTTATTTTTAATAATATACTTTATATATATTTCTTTTATATTATATATATTTTTTCATATTTCTTGTATATATTTACTTTGATATCACTTTAATGATTATTTCACTTGTTTGTCCAGGGACATTTTCAATTTTACAACGATTTTAGGGCTCTTTTTTTTCTCTTGTTCACAGTTCATCGAACTCAAATAACAAATTTCCAATTAGGAGATTTCCACAAAGCAGCCGCCACAAAAATTCAATTATCATGCGCAATACAACGAGCATTGAGCATACGCCGTGTGGTACCGAAAAGCAATTTGGTTCTTTGGCCCGATAACGGTAATTGTGGCCAGGTAAGAGGTAAGACAACAATAAAAGGACAGAAGGCAGAAGGAGCACAGGGCACGTCCAAATCGGCGCCGTGTGTCACACCCTGACGACAAGAAGGACACCAGGTTATCCCATTCCCATCCTCGAGGACCTCACGTCGCTGCACCTACACCATAAATTCAATATGATGTCTTTCTCTTGTGTTCTGTTAGCTACGTTTCTGTTTACGTTTCTCGGGGGTTTCTTTTTTGTTGTTTGTTGGGTTTTATTGACAGGCGAATGGCATAAATTTTGGGGGACATATAACCGGGGCACGAAAAAAAAGGCGTTTCCAACGTTTCCGAGCGAACCTTCTATATTTTCGGTCGCTATTTCGATTCTATTCTGATATTTTTAGGGCAATTTGGAAAATCCACACACTGCACGCGTTCGTATCCAGCGCCCAACTGATTGCTGGCTGAGCTTGCTGAGGAATGCTTCGATGCCTCGGCGGCGGCGGCGGCGGCATCGGCGGCAAAACGCCGGCAGCGACGCCAGCCATCCCAGCGAGAATAATGGCAACAATAGCAACAATACGTGTGAGCGGTGCCGCCTCCTCCTCCTCCTGATCCCCCTCCCCACCCCAATCCTCATCAGCTGGCTGGCCTGGAATGTTTGCTCTTGTTGCTCCAACGGTTGTTGGCCCAGTTGAATGGGCAACGCAATTGTCGGGGCAATCACTACTTGTTCTGGGTCTCTAGTCTCTGGGTTCTGGTCTCTGGGTTCTGGGTCCTGGGTTCGCCCGCTGGTTTCCATTGTCCTGCACAGCTGGATGTCCTGGCCGGATGACGTCTCCTTGCGTCTGCTCAGCTGGCGTTCCAAGCTCTGCCGCGTTTAGTACTTTGCTTAATTTCTCTGATTAACTGCCGGCAGAGGTGAACAAAAAGAAAAAACAACAAAAAGGTGGCACGCGCCTAGGTTCACGCCCCTCAGTCCTACACTCAAAAAAAAAGGAACTATATATATAAGCATTTTCCCACTGGAGAGTCATACTCTTATGAATAAACTTTATTAAAAATACATGATTTATTGTTTTTAAATTTTGATATTAAATTAAAAGTATTTTTGATTTTTTAAAAAACATTTTTTATTTATTAGCATGACAAATATTGTTGAGGAAACATGAATAAATTTTTTTTTTGAAATATCAGTGTTAAAGTTACTTAACAAAATCCCCAAAAAATCAATATATATTATAATATAAAAATAATATATAAAAAATATTTAAAAAAAAATATATAAAAAATGTAAATTTAAATAAAAGAAAATATTTTTAAATTTCTATTTATTTCAATATATTATTCCTAAGATAATTTTTATTAACAAAATCTTGAAAAATAAATAAAAGTTTAATATAAAGGAAAAATTAATGGAAAATATAATTTAATAATAAAAGAAAATATTTTTAAATTTCTACCTAATTCAAAATATTAATATTAAGATAACCTTAAGATAACCTCTACTTTAAAATAATGCCTAGTTGGTAAATGTGTACCGAGAAGAACTCCTTTGCCAGTTTGTGGTCCTTACCTTTGGCTGGTTTTTAACCGTGTAGGATAGATACAGAGATCAGATCCGCTGGCTTAACACCTTCGGTCGCCGGCGACGGCTTGTCACAACATTATATAACCGCAGCCGGCAGATAGCTGAGCTCGGTCTCTTGGCCAAAGCTCCGCCTCATTTACATGCTTTTTATTGCCGCTGCCAACGCAATGCTCACCTGTCACCGGCATTCACCGTCGACGTCGACCGCGCAGTCGGCAGTCGGCAGTCGACGTCTGCGTCAGCGGCAGCCGTGGCCCCCATCAAATCTGCGGCGGGCTGTCCTGTCGACTGATGTCCTGATGTGGGGCCACGGCTCACTGCACCCCTGACGAGGACGTCGCCAACCTGATGAGATTAAATGCGAATTAAGCACCCTGAACAATAACAACAACGGTGGCTAAAAAAAATAAACCAAGAAATCGCCCCAAAACGACGACAACGACCATGGACAGAGCAAAAAGCAAACAGAAAATGGCAAAAGGCGGAATTATGTTTATTTAATGTGCAGTACTGCGGATTTAATGAAGTCTTTAATTCTTAATGCACGTTCATTGCCTATTTAAATGGCCAACAATGGCGGTAAATTGCTTGAATTTTTGACTGCAAGCAGGGGTCGCCATCTTGGCGATTCTTTCAAATTCATTGCCTACTTTGCGGCTGGCTAACAAAATGGAAACCGGAAGTGCCGAGCAAAATGAATTGAAAGGTCTTAGAAGATAACGAAAAAATTAAAAATGGTTACTAAGCTTAAATGAATATTTTATTTTGATTTTCTATAATTCAAAAAATTAGTTCAAAATCATTATGATATTAAACATATCCGATTTTAATTAAATATTATTTGCATTCGATTTTTCAATCCTTTTTTACATTTAATTGGAAATGTGAGAATATTTTTAATTGAAAATTAAAACTTTTCTTAAATATATAAAATTTTAATTAAATACAATTTTCATTTGAATTTTCCGGCCTTTGATTTTACAAAGTCTCTAAAGGAAATTTAATTGGAAATGCGAAAATACTCATGTTTACAGATGTAAACATTTCC
Organism: Drosophila prostipennis; assembly: GCA_037075205.1. Lineage (NCBI taxonomy): Eukaryota > Metazoa > Arthropoda > Insecta > Diptera > Drosophilidae > Drosophila > Drosophila prostipennis. The sequence goes on from JBAMCJ010000413.1 coordinate 2,079,001, forward strand.
CTCAGTCTAGACTCTTTTAAAAATTAAAATAAATTTAAATAAATATGAAAACTATTCTTAGATATATTACATTTTAACTAAATATAATTTTCGTTTGAATTTTCAAGCCTTTGATTATACAAAGTATCTAATGGAAATTTAATTGGAAATGTGAGAATACTCATGGTACGTTTTCAACTTATCTGTGTATATTTCAGCGCATATTTAAATTTCATAAATTCAAATTCTACATGATTTAAATCCCCCAAACCATCACATCACCTTGAACCACAACTTCTGCAGCGCTTTAACCAAAAATGGAAAGCATTATTCCTGGCGCACACTTAAATTAGCATCTAAATAAATGACTGCCAGACATGAGAGAGTTGGGGACGGAGACCTTTACATCATCCACACACCCACTCGAAATTTCCACTCGCTCTTTCCGGATTTCCCCTTTTCCACGGCACAAGCAACAATTTTTGTGTGATGTCAGAAAACTTTCGACGTGATTGAAATGCTTTTTAATTTTTCATCAAAATCATTTCATTGCGTCAAAATTGTTTGGCTGCTCCTGGGCGTCATGGGCATGATAATCCATTCGCCTGGCACACACACACAGGGGATCCGGCTTGAAGGACCCATCTTGCAGGGACACTGAGCTCGACCTTTTTCGTGTGCTGCGATGGATGGTTTCATTTTTGGCATAATCATGCGATGGGGATTACAAGTCTCTGCCAGAAGAAAAACTACAGTGGGTGAGTTGGAATTATTAGCTTGTTAAATATATAAATAGTTTTGAACTCAGAACTTTCTAATCCAGTTTAATAAAATCATTTAATTGAAATACATTTAAATGTACAGTTTTTCAATTGGTTTCCCCACTGTTCATGCATCGAAGTCAACCTGTGACAAAAATGATGGATTATCGCCTTTCGCGCTAACGTTCACATGTTTTTATTTACTCCCGCATATACATATGTACAAGAACCGAAACCTGACCCTTTTTTTCGGCAGCTGCCAGGGGAATTAATAAATGTAAATCCGCCTGAGAGAGTGCCCAAAAAAAGGAGGCATGGAGATGGCGATGGCTTAAGCCACACAAAAGACCACACTAATCGCTTTTTTCTGTGTTTTTCTTTGGGAACGGTGGGCGCAACGCTCGGGATTTGGATTGGAAATGGTTGGGTTTTTCCAGGGGTCGATGGCTACGCCACGGCGACACAACTTTTACACACAGCTTTCGCTATTTAATCATTCAAATTGACTTTTTTTTCTTTCTTGTTCGCCTGCCCGCCTGATGGACGTTAATTTTGAAATCCCTTTTTAAACGCTTCCCCACCAGCGGTTATTTTATTCCGCAACTTGGCTCAGCGCTCGCGGCTTATAAGTTTTTTAGCCTTCATTTCGCTTTTATTTTATTTCATTTTTTTCGCGAATTTCCTAGCCCTTTTTTGTTTTTCCGCCGGCGCACTTAGAATGCGCTGAGTTTGCATTTGGCTTTCATTTTACCATTTCACCGACCGCCATTCTTCTAGCTTTTTCGCTCCCCGTCCAGTTCTTTTAGTTTTTTAATCAAGATGTTTTAAATGCGGCCACGCCAGTGAATGATGGATTCCATTTTGTCTTTTTTCTTTTGGCCCCCAGAACCCCAGAACCCTACAAAGTAAACAGAAAGTTGGTTGCTGGGTTCGGCAAAGATTTATGCAGATAATAAAATGAGTCTTCAAATGAATAATCAAGTTTCGCCCGGCTGGCTGATGGCACCGCTCATAATTAAGGTCCGTCCTTGTGCGGAGCCCCGGTTTTTAGTTTACTCGATGATATTGCAGCCTTTTCGAAGGCATCCAATCCAGCGTTTTTCAAAAGGCAATACAAATTTGCCGAATCCAAGTCAAGGACTGCAGCAGCCTTTCAGCCAAATGACGAAGGATTCTTAAAGTGGCTCGGGCAATTTAGTTAGTCCAGCGAGTCAGCCGGTTACCTAGACAAAGTTTATAGAAAATTAAATTTTCTAGTGCTTCGCCGTTTTATTACCGACAGAGAAAGAGAGAGAGTTCGCCGCTTTATTGTTACTTGCATTTCAGGTGCAGGACGACAATAAAATGTCGCGGGCGGATGCGGCCATAACTTTCCGGAAACTAGAAGAGCCAAACCGAAACCCAAAGCAGCAGCAACTTGTTAGACTTCCCAAGGCTTTTTATACCCGCTACTCGTAGAGAAAAAGGGGTATATCGTGTTAGAGAAAAAGTACGTAACAGGTATTTTTGTTCTGTATCACTAGCCGAGTAGATCTAGCTATGTCCGTTTGTCCGTCTATTTGTCCGTCTGTTTGTCCGTCTGTTTGTCCGTTTATTTGTGCGTCTCTCCGTCCGTTTAACCGCTGAGATCTCGGATACTGCAAAAGCAAGAATGTTGGGATTAACAATACATATTCTTGGGCTTCCTACGCAGCACTAGATTGTTTCATCTGAGCGCCACGCCCACAATCGCCACAGAGAACCTTAAAAATAACCTGGCGCCCACATCCTTACCGAGTTTGTAAAAGTGTAAATGTCATTCTGTTGTGTTTAATAATACCTATCGAAAAGTAAAAGAAAATTTTAAAATCGAACAATTTATTAAAAAGTTATGAGCAAATAATACATTTCACGCTGCTTTCCTTGCATATCTCCAACTCTCTCACACTCATTCAGCTGAGTAAGGGGTATTTGATAGTCGATTTAGTTGACTCGCTTGTTGTTTGCTTTTTTTGTTGCTTTGTTTTATCAAGTTCCATGAAAAATGCGATTTTTACGCGCAGCTGCACGCGGCTATTGTGAGGGAAATATTGCCGGTCGCCTGTCGCCATTCGCATGGCTGTCAGCCCTGTGGACACACTTGTTGCCCCATTGTTGCGATACGAAATTAACTTTTACGCTTTATTACCGCACGAGAATGGTGAAAACAAAACAAATCTTAAGTTGCAACAACTGCACTTTGGAAATTCTCCATCTCCCATCTCCCGGCACACCATGAACTTCTGTTTTCAGTTGGCATTTCAGTTGCTGCCGCTGCTGTAGTTGCTCTGTTTTATTTGGTCTTGTTTCCGGAGTCGCCGCTTTTTGTCGCCGGCATCCGGAGGCCATCAAAATTGCCGGAAGCGCGAGCCGGGCAGTCAGTGGCATTGTCATCAACTCAATTACATTTGCGACTGACTCCTTGCAGCCGAAAGGGAAGCTTTTGTTCGCAGTTCCCTGTTCGCTGACTGATGACAGGGCCTCCTAAACAAGCCGCACAATACGCGCGGCGTCGCTGGCTTTTATCTGGCCACGCCCCCCCATTTCCCTATCCTTCCGCCCCCAGGACCTCCCCCATTGTGTCCTGTCTCGTGTGACGGATGCGACAGGAAACGCTGCGAGTCTTGATAGTCCGACTCCGCCAACAAAGGCTGCGAAAAAAAATATAAAGGGAGCAAGAAGCTGGGCGCACCTTTCCTTATATCTATGGCGCCATAATTTACTGCCGCCGCCTCTGTAATCTATGGCCATGCTCCACCGGCAGCGGAAATGTTTCACAGAGATTAGCACAACATGTCAGCATTTTGATTTACCTGCAAGCGAAGAGATTTGGCCACACAAACACTCAACCCACCATCAAGAACTAAGCGGCTCAGGTTCATCGTATCAGAATCAGTTTTCGTGGGTATTTGCAAATATCGCGTATCATTAGCCAGCATCCATTTCCAATGCAAATTGAAAGGACTGCGAGACGGCATGCGAACGGCAGGTGCTCATCTCCAGCCGGTCCTTGAGCGGATTATCCAGGCACAGGTGCGTCTCCGTGTGCAGGAGGTGGGTGCCCAGGCGCCGCCATCGCTGTGACTTCTTAGTGGTCTCATTTCTGTCACACGGCTGCAGAATTATCTGCATCCGAAGGCCCACGCCCAGGCACAACTCCCGCTGGGTGCTCAGCTGGCCACTGATGCGCAGCATCCGCCACTGGGTGATGTCACTGAGATAACAGCTCGCCAGGATCAACTGGGAGTCGTTCTGTCTGGCATGCAGACACCGATCCTCATTCCGCAGCGTTCCCGTCGCCGACAGCTCGTCAAAGTGCATCCTGCAAGGGGATTTAGGGTGTGTTATTTTTAAATTAATAATAACTCAGATAACTGAACACACAGGAAATAACAGTTCAAAAAAATTAATATTAATAAATACCAAAAAAAAAAACCAAAAACTAATAAACTAAATCTTCAAATAAAAAAAATATTTAAAAACATAACATTTTAAATAAATAATATAATAATAAAAAAATATATAAAAATATTTAAAAATGTCCAATTTTAAATAAATAAATATCATAGAATGCTACATAATTTTCATGTTCAAGCCCATTTTATGTTCTCATTTTAGTTTTGTAAATATTATACACATTTATTTTTAAGATTTATCGTCTGCTAGTAATCTACATTTAATAAAAATAATGTATATATAATATTAATGTTATATTAACATTAACCAAAAGAATTAATAAAATATATTTTCAATAAGAAAACAAACTTTCAGTTTTAGTATAGGTTTATATGTATCGTTTTGTCATAAATAGTTCAAGACTAATAAATATGTATTTATCAATATGTGACCAAATAGTTTAAATCGAAGTATAGTGTGCTATTAACTCTTAGCTAATTCTATTGAAATATTGAATGATTTTTTTTATTTTTACGTTATTCATTTATAATTTTTTCCCAGTGCACTGACCTTAGTTCGGGACTGACATGCCGCAGATACCATTCGAAGGGCTGGCACTGCCGCTCCCTGCGCAGCCTCTGCATCTCGTCGTAGGTGTGATCCAGTGGAATTCGCCTGGCCATCGGCCTCAGTGCGTAGAACATATTTTTATACTCGTCCAGCCAGGACTCGGCTATGATTTTTGAATTGCTACAGGAGAGGTGAGAGCAGAGGAGAGAGTCCTTCAATCAGCATGCGATTGGAATGTTTATATTAAACGAACGCCGGACGCCGGAATAAATTGAAAAATACCAGAGGCGGTGCGGCGCGGCCATTTCACACCTAATCCCCGACTACTCACTGCAGATAGGTTTCCTGGGCCGGGCTCAACTGCTGGTCGAGTTGCGGTGGAAAGTCGAAGGCATGAAGTCGCCGGAAGATGTGTCCGATTCGACTGCAGGGCACGATCTCAATTTGTCCGCCGCAAAGCCACAATTTAATGGCCAGCTCGATGGACTCGCCGCCCCAGATCTGCGAGGGATAAGGAACAAGAGAAGAGGATAACTTGGAAGTGTGACTGAAAAATAGAGTGACACTAGCAATTTGCCCACTTGACACTGGCTAATTAGGTTTACACAGAAAAAAAGTTGACAAAAGATCGAATTGATATGTGCTTGTCAATTTTATATTTTTTTAAGATCATTTTGATATGAGTAAAGATTATGTTTATCTTATTTTACATTGAATACTAAATTTGTTAGTTTATATGATATGATAAAATATCACATTGATATGCTTGAATTATCAATTTGACATAAATCATATCGGCTTTTTATTATTGATATGAAATAAGGTAGAATTGACGTTATTTCATATAGAATTTTGTTTCTCACCTTCAGATACGAATTGAAGCTACCCAGCTGCAAGAACCAATCGCGTGACATCATCAGGACACCACCCGCAAAGGCAGGACTCTTGTAGGCCATCTCGGGTCGCTCCTTTTCGGACAACTGTCGCTTCAGCCAGTGAAAGTGTAGGGACCAGTCGAAACCGCCCTTCAGCAGCTCGTTGCCCTTCCGGTAGCTCAGGGTGGTCGGGTCAATGGGGTCGAGAAGTGGACTCACTGCCAGCTGGGGATTGAGTTCCAGTCGCTCCAGCAGGGGCTCCAGCCACTGCTCACCCACCTCGCAGTGGCTGTCCAGGAAGAGCACATAGTGACCGCTGGCCAAGGAGGCACCCCTGTTGCGCGACCAAATCAGACCCATGCGCTCCTGGTTCTTGAGCAGAATGAGGCCCATTCGATCCATTCGCGCTCCAAAAACCCCGTCCATCCAACGCCTGAGGTCATCCAGCAGGGTCACTGTTAATGGGGCAATAAGTAGTGGGTTAATGAAGGTTCAATGGCCGACCTACCATCCTGACTGCCATCATCCACGAGGATTAGCTCGTGCAAATACTGCTCCGGCGTTCGTCGCAGAAGGGAAACAACGGTGCGCAGCAGCATCGAACGCGCCTCGTTGTGGAAACTGATCACCACGCTCACATTGGATTGCCAAGGGGGCGGAAGGTCATAAGAGCGGGTCGTACAGCTAAGGGGGATTACAAAAATAAATAATAAAAAAAAATGTATTTTAAATTTGACTGAGTTAGAAACTTAATTTTACAAAAAATATTACTTTTAATTATTTTTTATTATTTTGAGAGAGCTTTAATGAACTTTTAATATTAAAGTTCCCATGAATGTATAGCTTTGGAAATTTCAATGAGTTAAAATCTTTATATTTAAAAAAAAATTAAATTCAAAATTTAGTTTAATTTCCTTGTACATTTTTAGAAAGACTTTTTAAAAAATATGAAGAATAATGAATTGAATTTTATAGCTTAAGGACCCGTAGCTATAGTTAAAATTAAGTTCGCCTGTAAATTTTTCATTATAGCCGAACATTTCATAATAATAATAATAAATTACTTTTAATATTATTTCATTATTTTGATTTTTTGAATAAAAAAGGTTTAAAAATCTTACAATCTATTAATTTTTATTACATGAAAGCTTTTTTTCTCACCTATAATGCTTTGTTAAGGGCAGTTTACGTATTACTCCCAAGGAATCACTCAAGTGAACATTGTACTGGTAATAATCCTCTGACCTTTGTGGTGTTTTCGAGATAAATTCATGGTAATCCATTAAGTGTTCCTCGCTCTCACTTTCATGATGTAATGGCTGAGGAGAAAACTTGATTGAGAGATGGCAGATATTTAACACTTTATCAATTCATTTAGTCACTCCACTCACGTGTTCATTATCAAAGCTTCCATTTCGGATAAATTGGAAAACGAAAAACAACTGACAGATCACAAAGGCAAGTATATAGAAAATGCAACGGCTAGGCCGACTATATTTTCTAAGGGCGAACATGAGAAATATACAAAGTGAATATAACTAAAGTGATTCCGATTCCGATTCCGATTTGGTTTCCGCATGGCGTTTGTATGTGGTCACAAGTCGGGCCGAAAAGCGAAACTAAATCGCTGAGATTGCGACTTCACGCTCTGTATTACTGACTTCGGTTCGGCCGCCTTTCATATTATCACTGGTTTCAGTATTTAATTTTTAAAAGCTCTGTGTGTCGTCACATGTGATATTGAATGCCCTATTCGTGACTCGCTAGCCAACATACCATACCAAACCATATACCATATCATCGTTTTCTGTCACTCTTGTCATTGATAAATGCTCGATAAGTTCAGCAAATATTTGTGTGTGCAACACAGCAAGGTGTTAATTGCAGCAAACGAAACTATCTATTACCCATGAGCTGTCAGGTTTTTGGGTGTTAAGGGGTGTTTAGGGGGTTAAGGTGTTGAGGGAAACGAACATGTTATCGATGATATTTCATTCATAGCCCCTTGCCGCAATTCGCTATTCGCTATCAAACATTCACAAGTTTTTATCCACTGGATTGTGATTGAATGTTATTGATATGGACGCAACTATTTCGCCCATAGCAAAAACATCGTTTATTAAATAATTGGAATTTGACTTTTGCCACGGGGAATGCAAAGCGGCCTCATTTGTTTGAATTATTTTTGCATTATAATTGCATTATTTACTATGTGCTTGAGAGTGTGTGTGTGTGTGTGTGTAGCAGCGTGGAAATATTTTGCAATTCATATTTTTCGCAAGCAATTAATTGAGTGTAATGATTTGCACAATTTTCCACCCCCTCATTATAGACTGATTTGTTTTATTTGCCCCCACAGCCCCGGCTCGCAAACATAATTGCTGTTGATTTCGCGTTCGGAAACATAATAATACGATGGACCTGCAAATATAGACTATTTCCTATGTCAATCAGTTGATGGCCGCCGGGAGATCTGCGCCGGAGTGAATTAAATTGGCTACCAAATGGCCAGCCAGAGATTCAGTAGCATATTGGCATTGCCTTTTTATGGCCTTTTGTTGCTGCCATAAATATTTCAAAGGCCAGCGTCGCGTCGGTTACGAGCCACAGCCACACATGTACTACACTGAAAATATGAAAAATATTATAGAAATATCACAGAAACTAAAGTATTCGTACATTAATTCTAAGCTATTGAGTAATACTCTCGGAAGTATTAAAACAAAATATAAAAATCAATATAAATAACTTTAAAATGAAAAAATTGGTGTCTAAAAGTATGCAACAATTTATTTGTAATCCAAAAGTGACATGAATTTATACAGGAACACGACTAAAATTTATTCACTGCATACTTTTAGACACGTATTTTTATATTTTATTTTTTATTTTATTTATTTTATATTTAAAAGTAAAATTTAAATTTTAAAAGTGATTTCAAAAGCCTAGCTATATTCAAAAATATCTATAGTTTCCTATTTCTTGATATTTATTTTGTGTGTTTCCCTTCAAAACATCGATATTATCGAATCAAGTTAAAATAATTTTAATTTTCAATATTCCTTTCCAATATTTAGTAAGAAATAAATAATACCTCCTTGTTTAGTACATACATCTACTATATTTTTAAGAGAACGCCTACTAATACCTTGTTTTTTTTTGGGTGCATATATCCACAGGAGAAAAAATGAGAAAAATGGGGAGATGGTAACAACTGTTCATACACATCCACACCCATTGTCCATATTGGTTAGTGTCCGAGTTTGTTGGCTGCTTCCTCCTCTGATGTGATTTTATTTAAAATTGTTAGGCAAAGCGGAAGTAACTCATTCAGTTAGCAACAAAATCAGGCGCCATGCCTGGTCCAAATTGGAGTGTGACTTCCGCATTGCATTAGGGTTATACTTGGGTTCTAAGGTCCTTGGTCCTTGGTCCTTGGTCCTTCGCTGAGCTGTGGCTGCTGCTCAGTTGCTGATTGACTTACGTGCCTCTCGTTTTCCTCTTCGCTCTCTCGGTTTGCTTTTCGGTTTTTTGCTAGTTTTTCCCTGGTTTTTACGTGCAGCGGAAATGCATTTTTCCAGTCACGTCCCCACCGACCAGACAACAGACAACGGACAACAGACAAGTGTGCAGACAGGGCTCCGGAGCTCTCCAATTCCAGCTGGTGCCAGGTAAGACATACGCCCCCACTGAGTGGCAGCGACGTCCGAGGATATTCTTTTGTTTTCGGCGTGGGAATTTATTAAGCCGGGCGTGATCTATGCGCTCAAGCTCGAGCGAATTAAAGTGCTTTGTAATGAATGCACAGGATGGATCCTAGGGTGTCCTGCCCCAGGATACCTAATTGTATGCCGGGTCGCGTGTGCAGCTTAGCAATTAAGTGGCGCTGCGAAATTCAAGGGCGGCCAAGGCAACAAAATTCGATATTCAATATGTTTTCAATTTGCCGAATCTTCTTTCTTTTTTCGCTTTGCTTTCCGCCTCTCCTATCTCCCATCTTCCATCTCCCATCAAAGGCAATCGCAAAAGCCGTAAAACAAATAAAAATAAAATGAAATTATGCCAATAAATGAATTATAAGGCGCACGCACAACGCGGCGTATACGCAACGCTAGTCAAAAGGAATGGGCGACAATGCCTAAGTGGCATGTAAATGTGTGTCAGCGTCTATGTGGTGTGACTGTGTGTGGGTGTGGGTGACTGTGTGAGTGTTATAGGGCCACTCACACACACATACTCATACGCATGACTGTGTGCGTTATGATAATGTTAATAGCCCGGCACAGGCTTCTAAAATTTTATTAGCAGCCGGCTTATGGAACTTTGAAAATAATAACAAAAAACCAGTAAGCACCCCTCTCGCTCACTCGCATAGCTTGCTGTCTCGCTCCTTTCTTAGGCGACTCCTGTTGGCCATAAAGAATATTGAGGAAATTGCTTTCTTTGCACTCGAAATGCTCAGCAGACCAGGCCGCTTAGCAGGGTGCACTCATTTCGAAATTGTTGCGTATTATCGTAAAATTTTACGCACCCCCTCAGACACACACACACATGCACAGACGAGGGCCAAGGACGTGCGCACAAATACAAATGCGTTTTAAGGCACTGGGAAAAATAAATCTAAAGGAGTTAATTATGAAAGGATTTTATAGAGGTCAGTAAAATTAATCAAAGACATTTTTATTAGGGTTATTTAAAAAAAATATTTTCAAATTAAAATATCTATTCTAAAACTTATTTAATATTTATTATGATCTTTGATCTACACAATATATTAAATATATACTTTACTTTAAATTAATAATATGCTATTAGGTTTATTTAAAAAACTAATATTATTATCAAATTAAAATATTTATTCTTAACTATTTAATTTTTATTATGATCTCCCATATATTATCTAGAAACTATATAATATATATACTTTACAATGAACCAAAATAAATATTTCAAACAAACCTAAATTATTTACATCAAAAATTCCAATTTATACATCTGTTTTTTTTTCTGTGTATTGTATCATTTAGTCGCTTAGCATTGTTTGAGTTCTCCCTCAAGCAGACGACCGCATTTTTCTTGTCAAACATTTCCATATCCATATTCCAGCTGCAGCCACATATTCGCTTATGAGTGCGTGAGGGTCGCTTGAAAATATTTGCACAAACAAAGCAAATAATTTGTTATGAACTGCGGCCGCGCCCTTGAATTATTTAGTTTAATTTACCAAAGTGCTTTTACCATAAAAATATGCGGCTAATTTGCAAGGACCTCAAGGACTTCGGAAGGGGGATGAGGGTGGGGGGGGTTACAAATCGCAGCACGAAGATCAAAAAGGAACATCAAAAAAGGAAACACATGGACAGAAATATTATTTCAATGATTTTCCATTTCGATTTCGGTGGGAGTGGGTGGGGTGGAAAAAACCATTTTAATGATGTTTACACAGTTTGTATGCGCCTGTCAACATCCCATGAATCCAAATACGAATCCGAGTTCCAGAACCCCCAGTCACATTATATGGTGCTTTATGGCGATTGACTAGAACTTTTCACTATGCCCGACGGAGTACTTTAGTTGATGACATTATCGCTGCAGTACAAAAGGTTTTTCGCTTCTTTTTTTTTCTGCCACTGCCACTTCATCTCAGTGTTTGTACAGTTTCTTCTCATTCATTCTGGGGCCGGGGTTTTTGTCAATGACACTGAGCCAAAGGACTTCCCCTGACAAAATATTGCTAAGCGTCTGCGCGTTTAATGGCTCTTCTTCTGGGCAACTTTGATTTGGCAACGGCGGAGGCAGCAATTTTTCATTAATTTGATTGAACCTCTGCCTCTGCCGAACGGAAATGAGGCAGAACAATTTAATGTCATATTTGTGGAAAGCACACACACAAAGTTGTTTCTATTTGATCTTGGGCATCGTTTAATTTAAGAGAAACCAATTGGTGCAATAAATAAGGCGATTATGATATTATTTATTGTTCTAAAAATAAAATTGACCACATGGGTATTTCAATATTTCGTTATTTGTTCAGCGAAATACATTATTTAGAAGGTAGAAGGTAAGAATACCTTAGTTTATAAACATGATATTACAATTTCGACAGATTTTTATGACGGCAGTTTTTTGGAACAATAAATAATCTAAAAATAAAATTGACCACACGGGTATTTGAATAGTTACATATTTGTTAAGAGAGATACATTTTTTTCAGTAGATGGTAAAAATACCTTACGTTATAAACATGATATTACAATTTCTTAGATTTTTATGTCGACAGTTTTCTGTTTCTCGATATTTAATTTATGATTTCCCTCCAAAACAACGATATTATCTAATCGATATTGTCAATATATCGAAAATATCGATAATTTTCAAGCTCTACCTTGAACCGATTTGAAGAATGATAATACAAAATTTTTGGCGATATTTACATTTTTTATTCAGTAAATCTGGGTTAAAAGTTTTAAAAACTGCAACATTTTTCCTGAAGAAAGATTTGTTTAATGTTTCGACTTAACCGTGACTACTTGCGTAGTGACTTTTCCTGTAGCCGAAATGTGGTCTCCAGATGCCATTTTTATACCGCAACCTGTGATGTTTTACAGGTGATGGAGTATTTTCCGATTCGCCAGAACTAAAGGTAACCAAGGCCAAAAGCAGAAATATAACCACTTTCAACATGGCGATATTTGCAACTGACTTTTTGTTATATTAAACTTTACTTTTTTAGAGATTCTTAATGGCTTTCTTAATGGCCATTTATTTACGCTATTTATAGAGGGTTTCGCTTAAATGTGAAAACATTACGTAGAAAAACACATTATTCTTAAGCTTTTAAGAAGCCAATTGTAAATATTTATTTTATTTAAAAAACTGTATCTTCAATATGAGAGTTTTTAATGATTTCCATGCCTTTAATAGAGAACTCGAGGGCATCGTAGACCCGGATGTACAGGTCGACTCCCGTGAAGGCGGGGCAATTGTGACCCGCCACGTTGATGCCACAGATTTCTTCGCGGTGAATCAGGGGATTGCCAACGGCATTCTGGCACTTGGCCGTGTACTTCATGTTCCTGGTGCAGAGCATCGAACCGGTGGCCACAATTCCACGAGGATCCTTCAGGCGATGCCGGCACTCCTGGATGGGCTTTACGTACGTTATCTGCGAGTGAATACTGTGGCGACTCCGAATCCAAAGGGGCAGTTCCACTGGGCTATAGTTTTGCAGTTCCGTATCGCAGAGCTTTACTGTATCGCCGGTTACACTGGAATTCGGCGGGGAGGTGTTTAGTTCAATGGCAATCAGCAAAGGATCGGCTCCCTTGAGGAAAGTCCTGTTCAGCGGCACCTTGTGCCCATCGAGCACCTTGTCGTTGTACATCTTCATCGTTACCACATCATTGCTACCATCATCGAAACAGGTGGAGGCAGTGATCACCAGCTTCTCGGATATTATGGTTCCCACGCAGATGAACTTGTTGTGTTGATAGAGGCGCACCATTAGGAAATGCAGCTGCACCTTCCTTCCCGATTTAGTCAGCCGCACCACGGGCTCCTTGGAGGTCCCGAAATGGGGAGCATCATTAGATACTTCCGCCTGATCCTTGCTCTTCGCACTTCGTTTGTAATCCATCTGTGTCCTGGGATTGTGCTGCGCTCTATAATCACTCAGCAAATAGCGATGAGAATGTGTCTTGCTGGATCCTGAGGCATTTGCCAGGACAACGAGTAGGAGGAGGATTTGAAGGATCCCAAGTAAACGCATCATGGTTGCCTCTGTTACTGAAGAAGCCTCTGTTACTGACCTTATAATTTGGTATTTTCTAACGATGGGGCTTATAAAATCAATCTGAAACGCTTATATCAGATTTTCAATGCCAATTTTGATATTGTGGTATTTAGAATAATAAATGTATTTATTGCATTTGGAAAAATACAAATATTATCGCTATATCTTTCAGAAATTTCCCTATTATTGCGACACTTTAAATTCAAAATTTATTTCACAATACATTTACATTTCCGTATTTAAGAAAATACAAATAGTACAATAAATGGATATTTCCGAATTAAAAAAAAATAAGAATATCGCTTATCTTTCGGAAAATTCCCTATTAAATCAGTCTTATGTTTTTTTTTATTTCACAATAAATTAACATTTTCGTATTTGGGGAAATTCAAATATTATTGCTATATCTTTCACAAATTCCCCTGTTAAATCATTCTTATGTTTTTTTTAGTCTAGTGAAATTTTAAATTCAAAATATATTTATTTCAAAATAAATGTACGTTTCCGTATTTAAGAATATACAAATATTATCGCTATATCTTTCAGAAATTCCCCTGGTAAATCATTTTTATGTTTTTTTTTTAGTATAGTGATATTTAAAACTCCAATTTTTTTTATTTCACAATATATTTACATTTCCGTATTTAAGTAAATACAAATATTATCGCAATATCTTTCACAAATTCCCCTGCTAAATAATCCTTTTTTTTTTAAGTATAGTGACATTTTAAGTTCCAAATTTATTTATTTCACAATAAATTTACATTTCTGTATTTAAGAAAATACAAATTATCGCTGTATATTTCCCAAATTCCCCTGTTAAATCATTCTCAATATCCTTAGATTTTTTTCCGCACCCAACTAATAATATTCGTCAGCATGCTTGACATGGTGCTCCAGTGAATCCCTGTCGTCATCGGGAGTTCCGCCCATCAGAGCATCGTCGAAGGGCAGATGGGGAATATTGTTGCCCACGTAGACATTGGGAACCTTATCGGCCAGCGACTGAAGCAGAGGCGAAAGCGGCGGCAGTAGCGAGTTATTGTAGGGACCCGAGGATGTGAAAGCCCTCAGGGCATCGGTGGCCATTTGGATGAAGGGTACGACTACCCTAATAGGAAGATAAATGTCCATATTGGTGGAGTCATCGTCCTCGTCGCAGTGCTCTCCGTAGATATTAATGCCCACCAGCCTGTTGTCCACAATCAATGGATCGCCGGGTCGGGTGCTGCAGGTGCTCTTCTTCGAGTGCCGCTTATTTCGGACGCAGAAGAAGTCCGGCTCAAAGGTGGATATGTGGAAGAGGTCCTTCAGACCATAGTGAACGTGGCAGCGTTCGTATTCGAAGACGCGGGTGTTGTAGAACGAGACCTTGTAAGAGGGTGGCCCAATGTAGACCATCTTCACCTCATCGCCCGTTTGTGGTTTCTTGCGATTCAGTGGAATATAGCGATACTTGCGACGCTGCAGCTTGTGATCCAAGGCGAGCAGGGCCACATGATTGATGAAGTGATCATCCCGGTTCACCGGCATGAAGAAGGCCTTCACCTGATGCGGTTCCGTATTCGGGGCGAAATCGATGGCAGTTAGGACAGTCATCTTCTTGGCGGTATACTCGTAGGTCGCATCAACTTGGCCAGGAAGGAAGCAGTGCGTCGATGTGATAACCATGCGGTGCGAGATCAAGGCACCCGCACAGATCACGGATCCCTCGTTCAGGATGTTCACGTAGAAGGACTTGTGAATGCTGGCATTGAAGGGCTCAATCCTGCGGCTTTCCAACTGGGGGGCGTGGCCACGACTCGCCTCGAGAGCCTCGCGATTGTAGTTCACATGCTGATCGGAACTGTGCCTATGATTGCGATACGTGGGTCGATGGTAGTTCTCATCGTACTTCTTCACCCACATGCTGGCACTTTTATCGAGCCCCAGGACGAGGAGCAAAATACATGTTATTGGCAGCCGCATGTTGAAAAGATACTAACAGTGAGCGGGGGAAATGATCTGGTTTCACCATGGAAAAAGGGATTTTCTTAACTAATTTAATTAGTTTCAGTCTAAACTTTGGAAGAGAAAAACAACATTGAAAACTGCAGAGTTAAAAATAATTAAAGATAGTATATTTTCTTTTATAGATATAAATTAATTAATGTTAATAATCCTGTAATATTCCTTAAAAATTCTACCTAAATCAGCTATATAAATTTTAAAAATTATATAAAGTCTATTTTTAGTAGCTATCGCTCATAATTTTTATCAGTTTTCTTTCTTTCTTTCTTCTTGAAATTCTTGTATTTTGTAGATAAACCTTTTATTATAGTAAAACATTTCCTTTTAAAACTGTTTATCATTTTTTTCAAATAAATTTCCTTTAACCTAAAATGTCCCAAAACGTGTTTTTTTTTTAAATATGTGTTTTAAGTTAATAAAATAAAGGAAAATTAAAAAATATTTATTTTCTTATATAATATATTTTTTATGTTAATAAAAACCGAAAAAAATCTAAAAAATATATTTATTTTCTGGATTATATGTTTCTAAGCTTTTTCTAGTCAACTAATTTCATTATATTTTTCCTTGTGCACCGGCAGAAATATTAATTAAAAATTTAGACGAAAGCCAATCTTGCAGCCTCATCTGGCACTTCTCTCTATAATTCCCAGCCAGTCCTTTATTTGCCGTGTCTGTCATTGTTTTGGCATTTGCACTTTTTTGCCGACTTCTTTGCGAAGGAATGGAAGATATTGCCGATATGGCTGAGGGAAGGGGCTCGAGTATGTGGCTCTGGCTGCACATTGAATTATAAACCAGGCATCAATGGCCGTCATTTAACTCTTGCCTTTTGCCGCCATCGAGTGGAGGAAGGCTGAGCAGACGGAGCAGCCAGAGGACAGCTGAGTGGACCGTCCTGACAACGGCAGACGACATTGTGCCGGACATGAAAGGCTTGAAAGGTACGACGAGTCCATAAGCGAGATGGCTGAAAAAAAGGCGGCGTACAACGAAGGACATAGATAATTAATTTGCTTTGATTACAGTTGTCTGGTGGGGTGGAGAAATGCTCCCTCTTCCTCTGAGAAAAAGACTGATTCAGATGCAGGCATCGACTGAACTGAACTGAACTGACTGGCAGACGGAAATTGAAGTGTTTGTAATGTATGCACCGCCTGCGGCAAGAAAACGGATGAGCCAAAGGCATTTTGAATCTCTGGCGTCGACAGCAAAAAGTGACAGCCATGTCGGCAGGCAGGCTCGACGTCTAATTGATGGCCAGCCAAAGGCTTTTCCATGCAAATATCTAGTAGCCGTAGGAGGACGGAACCAGGAACAGCTGCCGGGTCGGGTTCGCTCATCAATTATTTAAAATATGTTACACTTGGCACATAACTCGGCTGACAAACATGTGTTTTGTGCTGGGGCCCCAGAAAGCCGAGCCGACCGGTCGTAATAGCTGGTCATTATGTTTATGGGCCAACGGGGCAGCAAAAGCCCACCTGCCCTGGAAAAAAAAGGGCGGATTTCCAACGGCCTTGTCGAAATTTATGCGTACGTGCCCGGTTGAAAACCTCGGCTCATTTATTATTAGCTGTAAAACGCGTGCCGTATCCGGTTTGCTTCCGGATTTTAGTGCTCCTACGAGCTGTGTCTGTCATCCAATAAATAATCTCTATGGCAGGGGCGCCAAATCTGAAACGAGAGACAAGTCGCGATAAGGGATGGTGTGAAAATAACCCTTCCTTATCAACTAACTCGCTTTGTTTTGGAATAAAAGAAGTAGTTAATAAAGTCTAATTTATTTAGAAGGAGCTTAAAATTGTTTATTTTAGGTTTTTCTTTATGTTTATTAAATTCTAAGTTTTTTTGAAGGAGATTTAAAATGTTTTCAGTTATGTTTTTCCATTTGTGTTAAAATTTGACCAAATAAATTAAATTAAATTATTAAATTAATTTGGAATAAAACTAGTAGTTAATAAATTATAATTTATTTACGGCTTAAAATATTTCAATTTAGTTTTTTCTTTATGTTTATTAAATTCGAATTTTTTTAGAAGGAGATTTAAATGGTTTTGAATTATATTTTCCTATTTTTGTTAAAATTTTACCAATTAAATTAAATTAATCTATTAAATTAAAAATTAAATTAAATTCCACATTTTTTAGAAGGAGTTTCAATTTTTTTGTCATGTTTTTCTACAGTCTTCTCATTTTATTAAACCCCTTAACAGTTTTAAAATTTTTACAATAAAAACAGCCAAATGAGAAACTAAAAAATGTTATATAAAATGTAAATGTTTGCTTTAATAACCTTTACAAATTTATAAATATTGAGCTTTCCGCTAAAACTAAAGCCCAATTATTTAACTAGTTTAAGGGTGGATTTCCGCCAGGACTCTATGTGAGTTTTATACTCACGCTGTCGACGGCAAATTAAATGTCACTCACACGCCACGTAAGCCGAGCAAAGATTTTGCAGCTCATTATGCAGGATGACGCAATGAAAAACACAGAAACAGAAGGGGGAGGAGGTAGAACTCAGTACAGGATGCGGATGAGGACGAGGATCCTGGAGGGCTGAGCTTATTTGAATTTACAAGTTGCCAACGACTAATGGCAAATTCAATTTCAAGCGGAGAACACTTTAAAAGCAATCAAAGGCAGTTGTGGATGTGGATCTGCTCCTCCGCTCAGTTGGATCTCCGAGTTCTGGGTTTCGGTTTCGGTTTCGGGATTTGGCCGCCGGGTCAGCTGGGCGAGTACATTTGTCTTGTGCTCTGCTCGAGATGGACACGGCAAAAGGGAGCAAAGGAGCAAAGGAGCACTGGGAGATGCAATGGACACGAATTGGCCGCCGGGCAAAAAGGGCAAAAGTGGAGCAGCAAATGCTGAAGGAACAGGAGCAGGAGCGATCTTAGCTCTTCGCCTTTGATTGCGCTGGCTCTCCGCCTGTCTTCTTCCACTCAAGCACAGTTCGTTGCACATTTGAACATACCCTCAGAAAATAAATGCAAATTTAGCCATGGCAAACACACACACACATTGGAACACATTGGCCATAGACAAGGACTACTGCTCCTTTTGTTGCCTTGCCGCCGCTGCACATTTCCCGAACGCCAAAGCGCTGCTCTGTTTTCCCGGTTTCCCTGCTGCTCCTCCTCCTGCTGCTCTTTCAACATATTTGTATAAATTTTCGATTTTCTGCTTCAATAGTCTGCAGTCCGGAGTTCTATAGCTATAGCTCTCCTCTTCACTTTGTTTATGTCTCAAGAATTCAATATTTTTTCAAACTATTTCTGCTGTTTTTCTCGCACTTGCTTTGTTGTTCTGTTCGCTTTTCTAGCCAAGGATTAAAGGCAAACAGATTATCCTGGCAGAGCTTTAAGCTCAATACACATATACACAGAAAGGAAATTGACAAAAGATCAGATTGATATGTGCAAGATCAAAATGATTTGAATAAAGTTTAAGTTTAACTAATTTTACAATCTTTATAAGAAACAGCATATTTTTTACATTTATACAATGATAAAATATCAAGTTGATATGTTCAAATCATAAATTTGACATTAATCACATCTGTTTTTATATAAAATAAGGTAGAAATGACCCCATTTCATATCGAATTTTCTTTCTGTGTTTAGATTGTTCGAATTTACTTTTCACTCTCACATTTTACATATACGCAGAAAAGAAATTGACAAAAGATCAGATTGATATGTGCAAGATCAAAATGATACGAATAAAGTTTATGTTTAACTAATTTTACAATATGTATTCTAAACTGTATTTTTATAACTTCTATGAAATGATAAAATATCAACTTGATATGCTAGAATCATAAATTTGACATTAATCATATCGGTTTTTATATGAAATAAGGTAGAAATGACCCTATTTCATATCGAATTTTCGTTTCTGTGTATACACATTTTATATATGCTCATTAAATTTTATAGCTAACATATAGTTAGTCTAACTTTTTTTTCTAACTTTTATGAAATGATAAAATATCGACTTGATATGCTAGAATCATAACTTTGACATGAAATAAGGTAGAAATGACCCCATTTCATATCGCATTTTTTTTCTGCGTATATTGGTTCCAATATACTTTTCACTCTCACATTTTATATATGCTCATTAAATTTTATTGCTAGCATATAGTTGCCAGTCCCTCACAGCACGCAGAACTCGTTTTGTTTTGGCATGTACGTGCTTAAACGCTGCCTCCTGCCGTTTGCTACTTAATGGCTAATTAGTGGTATAATTTACACCTTAATGACTCTACAACAATGCCCAGGCAGCTCGGGAGCTGCTGCTCCAGCCAAGAAGCCACAACCAGGAGACCAGGGAGCTCCTTAGCTTCACTTCTATCTAGTTTAATCCCAGCTCCTTGTAGGCCAAAATCCTCCGCTCCTTCCCACATTTTATCGCCCGGCAGCTCATATGTATGCTCCCTTGCTTTATGTGCAAATCAGCGTCCATTAATAAAGACAGCTAGCGAAACGTTACGCATACGCCGCGTTGCATTAATCACAGCCAGCGATTTTGGCCGCAGCGTGTTAATTTCATCGCAAATGCCTTTTCCAGTATGAGAATTTATGTATGCCATTTTAGACAGTTTGATTTATGAACCCGGCGAGGTTGTGAATCGCTTTAATCGTTGGGGGGGAATTCCTGAAAATAATAAAACTTTAAATCCTAGCTTATGAAATATTTATGCAAGCCCCCAGTAAAGTAAAATTACTTATCAATATTTCTCGCCACAGCCAAATTGATTGACTTGCATGCGAGGCGATGGAAAAAATATGTTGTCACGCACTCGGAAATTATTCAAAATGACACAGCTCACACAATGTGAACTCTGAGCTCTGAACTGTGAGCTGTGTGCACCTGACAAAGTCAACTCAGGGCCAAAAGCGAAACTCCGCGGGTGGCAATGCAATTTGCAAATTGCCATAAAGCTGCAATTGTGTCAAATATTTTAATGCAATAAGGGTAGTCGCAGCACGATAGCTGCATGCATTTTGCATTCACCGAAAGACCTCATACAAATAGCAGCGCCACGCTGCGTATACGCAATGCGTCAGCAGTGACATCAGCAGTCAGGCAGCTCCGTTCAGATAAATTCGCATTAAAGTCGACTTGATATCGAATAGCTTATCGCCGGGGCAATTTCGCTGAAAAAGATCAATTACGAGCGGGCATAAATCCGTTTAGAAGCACACAAAATCTAAGCGGCACCCCTAAATAAATAAAATGGCGCACAAAAAACTAAGGCCGCAATTCAATTTTTATTCTCTATTTTTTATTTATGGCTCTGTTGGCTGTGCGGTCCTTAAACCAAAACTCAAAATATATTTTCGGCTAGCTGCAGAACGACAAGGACAATCGGCAGCGCGTTAAAAAACAAGCGAAAATATTACAACATTTTAATAGCGAAAATGAAGATTTATTGCCGACGACGACGACAGCGACGGATGACGACGCCGAAATGCCAGGAAAAAAATGAAAATGGCTATGAACGGCAACTCAACTAAAAAGCGCGTTTAAAACAAAAAAGTAAAACAAAGAGCCACTGACCAGCAAAATCGGAAGCAGTAAATGCTGGGAATCAGTCGAGTAATCGACTAGCAGGGGCTATATAAAGTTTGCTAGTTGGAAACAAGTCGTTTAATATTTTGATTTTATTTATGGAATATTTTATGAGGTATAAGCCATGAATATAACCAAAAATCTTAAAAAAAATGCGACTTAAAAAAACTAAAAGCTTTAAAGTAGAATTTATAAAAACAATTAGTAAATTTAAATGTATTTTGGTCTGATGATTTCTGAAAGTAGATATTAAACACTATAATAAAAATATAACAATAAATCCAAAAACCTAAGAAAATTTTATATTAAGAAAAAATTTGAAATGAAATAAATACAGTTAGTAAGTTTAAATGTATTTTTCGTCTGCTTTTTTATGGTAAGTACTTTTGAATATATTTTACATAATTCAATTAAAAAAAAAAAGGTGGTTGTAAAATATTACTGCCTAAGTCTTAAGTTGTATTTTCTATTAAAAATAAATAAATAAATATAAATATTTACTCAGAAAATAATATAACTATTTTCAATTTATGCTTTTAAGTTTAATAAAAATGTAGAAAAAAAGGACTTATAATTTGTAATAAAAAATGTGTAAAGTTTCCCAAAAATATTATAGAAAGTCTTAAAAAACGGTTTAAAAATCTTTATAAATAAAACTTCATATCTAAACTCTTTTTGGCAGTTTAGAGAACTCATCTACCTTTTATATTTTAAAATGTCCTGGGTGCTCGGGATGTGAAAAAAAGTGCAAAGTGTAAAAATCGCTGCTGCGTCACGTCACGTCAGCCGCATGATAGACCAGTCAGGGAGTTGACCGCCCCGCCCCCCGCTCCACCCAGTGGGCGTGTCCAGTCGGTAGTCGCTGTAGACGATTCTCGACTCCCGATTCCCGCTTTCCGATTCCGATTCCCTTATCGTGGCCATAGTTGCCGCCATTGTGTTGCTGTTGCTGCTGTTGCTGCTGCCACCGATGTTGCTGCTGTGCCTCCTGTTGTTGCTGCTGCTCCTGTTGTTGTTGCTGCTGCTGGCTGAGCCTAGCGCACGTCGCAGTTTGTTAGCTGCAAGCAAAAGCCCAAGCCAAAGCCAAAAAGCGTCCCAAAAGCGTCGCCATTGTTTGCTCTCGCCCACTGTGCACACACAACTGGGCGTGTCCAATCAAAATATGCAAATGTTTTATCCGTAAAACGTCGCTTTGATGGAATTTCGGCACATTTCGCACACTCTTGTTGTTGTTTGCTTTGGTTTGGCTTGGCCGCGTTTGCCTTGTTTTGGTTGTTTCGGATTTTTTCTTCTTTTTTTTTATAAAATAGGGGATGCCTACCCCTCCAACAAATTAGCAGTAGTTTGCCGGGAATGGTTGACGGGCACACGTCAATCAGCGAACGGGCCACGTTGCCTGATTTATATGCATAAATTCTCGCGTGCGGTTTGAGCCACTTTTGCTGGCGC
This sequence comes from Drosophila prostipennis, assembly GCA_037075205.1. NCBI lineage: Eukaryota > Metazoa > Arthropoda > Insecta > Diptera > Drosophilidae > Drosophila > Drosophila prostipennis. The sequence goes on from JBAMCJ010000413.1 coordinate 2,101,434, forward strand.
TTTAATTTAATGTTGCCAACATTTGCGCGTCATTTTTGGTCAACCGTTTTTCAATAGTCATTCCCGGTAATGGGGGCGTGGCAGGGGCAGTGTAAAGGGGGCGGTGACAGGCCGATGATGAGCTGTTCTGCTGTTCTGCTGAAATGTGAAAGCTCATTACTGCGGCCAGGGGGCGTGTGGTTATCGGTGGGTGTGGCTAGCTGCCTTGTGGGTAATGAATTTATGATATTACTGGCCAGGCCAATAGTTTGGTCATAATCCAGCGCCTACTTTTGAGGGTCCGAGCTAGAGTTTGGCAGTCTTTGCCCTCTGAATTGGTAGTTACATTTGCGGTTTTCTTGTTGACAGCTCTTTCAAAGCAGTGATGGCGTCAAAAAATTAAAGAAAATATAAATAATTAATCAAAGAAGATAATTGTATTTTTTATACATTTTTTAAATAATAGTTCAATTTTTTATAAGATTAAAAATATTTATTTAGCTTTGATTTATGTTAAAAGTTTTAAAACTAAAGAGATTTGCACTAAGTTAAACAAAACAACCTTTTTACAATAAAGGTAAACTAAATAAACGGCTGATAATAATTTAATAAATAAATTAATTTATTTTAAATTGATTCTAGAAGAAAGAATGATCTAAAGAGCATTTAAGATAATTGTATTTTTTATAAATTTTTTAAATATTAATTTCATGCTAAATAAGATTTAAAATATATATTAATCATTTATTTATGGTAAAACCAAAGGGTTTTTAACTAAGTTAAAATAAATAACCGTTTTACAATTAAAATAAATTAAATAAAAGCCTGATAATAATTTAATAAATAAATTCATTTATTTTGAATGAATTATAGAAGTAAGAAACATCTTTTGGCAGCACTGTTCTGCATTCTAAGCTTTGAAATCACGACGAGGACCCAAACCCTCGGGTCAGGACCAAAAACTATAACAATATCGGTGTGCCATTGTAATTATGAAGTAACTCAATAAACAGTTGGCATGCGAATTGCTGTTTGGAGAAACTGCATGCAAATTGCAATTAGTTTCTGTTTTGCATTTGCCATTATTATTGAATTTGGACTAATGTGCAAATAGCATAGCATCGTCATTCCGTTGATGTATGTGCACAATGCAAAGCTGTTCGGCAACCTGTAACTCAATCAATGGTCAATGCGGTTAAATTGCGGCGCACAAAGGGTTCGGTTTAAAGGTTTCGATGTGTGTGTGTTAACTCATACTCATTATTGATTCACAATGCAAACAAACACTCACTTTTTGTTTTTTGTTCTGCCAATTAGGGGGAGATCCAATGGCACCCTCTGAAAGTTGCGATATCACCTCATTAAAATTGGTAAACCCACAGGCAGACATACAGACTTCCGTTCTGGCTGAAATGAAATTTATAATGACAGCTACAGCAAACAAACAAACAAATCATACTCCCCATTCCCATGATGCATTTATGGGCAAAAGTTGAACGATACAACTAGAATGTGTACTGAGAACAAATGATATGAAATAAGGTCATTTCTACCTTATTTCATATGATTAATGTCAAATTATGATTAAAAAAATCTATTTGATATTTTATCATTTAATAAAAGTTATAAAATACTGTTTTATATTACCAAATGTAGTATTTTTTGAAAAAATAATGTAAAGTAAGATAAACATAATCTTTATTCATATCAAAATAATATGAATAACTTGATTTTTAAAAAATATTCAATTAACCTGCACATATCAATCTGATCTTTTGCCAATTTTTTTCTGTGTATATTTATAATCATCGAGGACCTCCGTCTGTACATATATAAGTACCGATCCGTGTAGTTCTCACCATCCCGTGTCCGTTTGTTTGTTTTAATTAAAATTGCAGAGCCATGTTCCGCCTTTGTTGGCCACTCTCTCACTTGTCCTACCGCCTTTAATGCTTTTTTTGCTAAATAATTTATATTCAATTTTCAAATAAATTACAAACGAAAATAGTTGGCAAACAAACGGCGGCTACCATGGGATGTTTGTAATGCAAAGATGTCAAGCTAAAATATAATTGATATTTAAATATTACGAGTATTTAATCCATTAATACCGGAAAAACAGGATAGCTTGTATTATTTTTACTATTATTTTAAACTTATTTAATTTGACAATTGACTTTCAATCGTCCCATTGTGCTGGCCCAAAATTGTTTGCGTTTTCCATGGACATTGTCGGCATTTAGTGGCAGTGGGGATTATTATAATTGTGTAAGCTATTTAAGCATGATAAACACACGGTGTCACACTCATTTGCATGGTGTGTGTGTAATGGGGGGTTAGAAAAACACCCACACACACCTGCAGAGAGAGCAAGGACTTTTCCCCCTGGTGTGTGTTTGTGTGTGATTGTGACGTGTGGTCGGCTTTGATATGGCATTTTCGTGTATGCGGCTTGGCCAGAAAACCGAATCTCCAAAACTCTCGCCGTCCACACACAAAAAACTTTCCGCAATTCAAGTGTCAAATTAGCAGAGCAAATTCCAAGCCGAAGCTGAAGCCCTTAAATATTAACTCTTACTTAAAAATGTACACAGCTCGCCTGGTTACCAATTAAACTAAAGTGTTGCGTTTTTGCCAACCGGTTGGCCAACCTCCCTCGAATCTCTGGAATCTCCAGAATCCCACACAAACTTCAAACTGCAGCTAGATAAACAGTCCGCCCTCGCAGGCGCAAATATTGATAGTCTAACACAAAAGTTTTATGCACTAAAAGAACGCCTAGCACCGAAAGGGCGGGGGAATCCCCGGGATACCCCTGCAAAGTCAATTTTCACCCAAGTCGACGTTAGTTGAAAAGTTAGCAACACAAAGTGAGGAGTGAGCAGTGGGCTAACAAAAAAAAAATACAGAAAACTGGAGAAAAAAAAAGCACACACAAAAAGAAAATGAAAGCCGAAACGTAAATTTTTATCTCTGCGCGGTGCAGTGCAAAAAGGTTTCGAGTGCAAAATAAAGTTACTTTGGCAATGCGATGCATCAAACCGCAAAACAAGATAATTTCAACGGTAAATAAATCACAGCCACGAGTGCTGGTGCAATGGGTGGTGCAGTGGGTGGTGGATTCAGAGGGTGGGTGGTACGGGTGCTACCCACACGGTTCACTGCCTTGCCTCTTTCGAGTGAAATTCTGCTCCCCAAAGTGAAACAACTGAAAAGTTGCAGGTACACAGGTACACACAAAAAGATTGAGGCCTGATACAGCCAATGAGTTTTCAAAAATTATATTACTCAAATTGTTAGCTGGCACTTTTGAAAGAGTAATAACGACCTAAAGACTTCCGTCCATTCAATTTTTTTGTAAATATTTACGTTTTGCGCGAGAAAAAAAGAGAGAGACACAAAGAAGAATCGACGTGTGACCAATGCAACTTAGGCGTGTGACCGCAGGCAAGCTTTGTGACTTTACACCCCTGTTCTAAAGCGTGAAAATCGAGATTAATTTTGACTCAGAAAACCAAAATGGACAATACTTTCGTTTCGATATGAAGAGAGCAAAGTGAGAGGACAAAATTCTCAAATTGATGAGAAATGATCTCGGTTTTTTTACGTTCTTAACTTTTCTGGGTATAAAACTCTTTAAAAATGTACAGTTTAAATAGGGAAATACTGTTAAAGGTTTGCACCATTCGTTTAATAAGTTTTTCTTTAGATAAACGTTTTGGTTTCTTTCATTACCCTTTAGATAAGAGTTTTTGAAGTTTTAACTTTTTCTTTAGTGTAGTCTAGCAGGCAAATCCAGAGCCAAATCATTCCATTACCACCTTAGGCAGCACTCCCGCGCGTTTTGCACAAAAAGCTGATTAGTTGCCATTGTGGCTCACACCGACACCAACACACTTTCAGCAAGGTGGGAGTGTTCCTAGGTGTTGGAAATACTTTCCCCTTTGGAAGCCCGAGGATTATCCCAATTCACGCGATTCCCACAGCTCACTCACATTTCACTCTCCTTTCACAGCGAATTTATAGAATCGGTTCATCATCATTAGCATGTGAGTATTTAATTGGCTCGAATGCACTCAATAAACTTGCAATCCGATTAGTTAAACTAAGCCCAGGTACCATTGTCGTTTATTATTAAGCGCAAGGGCTAGAGAAAAAGAAGGGATTATTATCTAAGGACTTTGCAGCTTAGTGGGGCAGCGTCAGCGATGGCAATAAAAACGCGTGATTCAGGACTAAGCACTCGAGTGGAAAAGCAAAAGAAACCGGTTAGGGTAATAAATAAAATGGCCTTGTTACCGGTGGAAAAACGAAAAAAGGTGTCACACCCCCAGCGAGGAATTGCAGCCTGCAGCGAGTGCTTAAGCCAAAGTTGAACTTTAAGTAGTTGCCACCTTAAGACGCTGCCACTTGCAGGCCAAAAAAAAACCAAAAGGAAAACCGAACTGTAGCATATGGCTCTCTATATGGACACCAGTCCCCCCAACCATCCACACTTTCCCCCACTTTCCGCACCAAAAAAGTGAGCAAAACTTTTCCATTATTTTTATCTGCTTCACATTTTCAAGTAGCAAAAACTTTGATGCTGTATGCAAAAATAAAAACACAATCCGCAAGCAGGGAAAACAAAACCAAAAATTAAATACGAAAGCCAAAGCTGATTTTCATATATAAATATATATATAGATATGTATATATAGCCCGGCTAAGACCTTCCCCAAACAGTTATTGTTGCTGGCCCGGCCAATTCAAGGCCCCCTCGGGCTGGTGTCTCTGGCATTTTATTTAGTTTGTTATTTGTTCATACTTAAGTGTGTCGCCAGCGTCTTGTATTGGTTTTATTCGAAAAACTTGTCGTATGTCGTCCTCGAATCGAAGAGAACAGAAGAAGATGCCCAAGACAATAACCCAAACACCCACATTCACATCCGCAAACACTGATTTCAGATCCCCACCTTCAGATCCTTGTGCACAGAAAAAAAATCGATATGAAATAGGGTCATTTCTAACTTATTACATATCATTTCTACCTTATTGCATAGCATTTCTACCTTATTTCATATAATTTCTATCTTATTTCACATCAATAAGAACTTGATATTTTATCACTTCATAAAGTTATAAAAATACTCTTTTAAAATGTAGTATTTTTGAAAGAAATATTGTAAAATAAGATAAACATAATCTTTATTCAGATCAAAATGATATGAATAACTCAACATAAAATATTAAATTAACCTGCACATATCAATCTGATCTTTTGACAATTTATTTTCTGTGTAGTATAAGCAAAGTAAGTTGTTGAGTAGATTACGTTTTTGTTACGTCCTTACGTCCTCCTGCCTGCCATTGTCTTTAAGTTTTTGCCCGTCCTTTATGGGCAACGAGGTCCGCCGGTCCCCGGTGACCCTGTAAACTTCAAATTGCTACAAGTGACACATCCCATCCTATTCCTTCGCTTCGCTTCGATCTCGAGCGTATCCTTGCCAGCAGGACAATGGTCAGGTGAGTATGAGTATGAGTGCGAATGTGAGTGTGCGCCTGTCTCGGTGCCAAAAGCGCCTTCAATGACACAAAGCTGGCGAAAAAATCCAAAGATAAACAAATTCGAACAATGTCGCATGTAATTTAAACACTTGTCTCCGGATGTCCTTGCTTGTTTTTTGGCACTTTTGCAGACATCTTAGCTGTGTCCTTTTTAAAGGGTGAACAATGCTCAGTTTTTAAATATTGGGTTTTATTGGGAGACTTTGGAAGAATTGTTTTTGTAAAATCATAAATACCATAAGCTTTTCAATTGTATGTTTTTGTATATAATATAAAATAATAAAAGTAAGAAGTTTAGTTAAAAAAGTAAGTTAAAATAATTATTACAAATTCAAATGGAAATATTTCTTCTTGGTAAATATTCAATTTATTTTATAATTAAATATTATTTCTATCTACAAATCGATTAAATGTGCCTAAAACTAATCAAAGCCTGTAAATGAGGCCTCTAGTTTTTATCCATGACCACTAATTCCCCTATTCTCCAGCCTAACCCACTTTTATGTGGGTTTTCTGGTCTGCTGCACTCATCCCAAATAAATATATAGACTTTTTTCGCAGGCAATTCAATATGGGAGGTAATTTCGAGGAGGGAGGGGAAGTTTTCCCGGAAAAGATGTAAATCCCCCGGGCCATACACATGACATGCCATGCCTAAACCATATTTTGTGCCACAGTCATGTAAGTACATAATTCAGCAAAATGTTAATTTAATTAAATTATGAATATGAAATTTTCGGTGGCTGCCTGGCCTTGTGTGTCAGGTGCAGAAGGGGGCGGAGAAAAGAGGCAATGGAAAAGGGGGCGGGACCATTTTGAATGGCACCAAAAACTCAACGCGCTTCGACTGAACAAATTCATTTATATTTCGCACACGGGGGCAACTCTCTCTCTCTTTTTTTGTGTGGCGCAAACACTGGGTAACTGGAAAACGGAAAACTGGGAACCAACTCAATAACGATACGGCCAGCCATACAGAATGTGGCCCAAAGCCGCATATATACATATATACGGCATACAGCATGACCAACACAGCAGCCATTGCCACATGTTGATTTCGCCAACTGAAATTATATAATGCAATGCCTGGTAAACAAGCCGCGGCACACATGACTGCATAAATAAACTGAAATTCGAAGAAAACAACATCATTAAAGTAGTCTCTCTGGGGCGGCAAACATGGGGCAAATACATCCTATATACGAGAGTAGTACAACCGAAAACCCCCCCATAAAACCAAAAACATATATTCGGGTGAAAACAAACACAAATACACAGAAATACACGTGGGGACCGCCACAGACGGGCTAATATCAGCCAAATCCAGAATTACTAAAAACCAAATGTGCAGCCGCATTATAAACATGCAGCAAGGCAGTTACTAAAAATAATGAGCCCGCTGACTGAGTGTGCGGTCAGCAGCACTAAAAGAACCACGCCGTGAATGGAGGAGGTGCACTGGAAGAAAAGGGGTGTTATTACAACAAAATGAAATCATGTTAAATTAGGCAGAACTGTAGATTTATTTATAACATTTTTTTAAGAGATGATTCCTTTTGGAAAATGAATACAATAGAAAACAAGGCATTTTTATTCATTTTTTAAACTTTTATATATTTTGATTTTTTTTTTGAAAATATTTCATTACGTAGAATTCCACATTCATTTGGTTTAAAAAATTAATAATTTACTAAACAGTTTATCCTCAAAAAATATAAAATCCTTTAACAAATTTAACTTAAATTAAATAGTAAATAAAACAAAGAAAATAAAATCTGTAAAAACCAGTTTGCCTTGTACATTGTAAATATATTTATAGCACTTATTTATTTATTTATTTATTTATTTCGCCAACAGACTTCATGTCCTTTACTGGCTACTTAACTAACTCTTAACTAATTACTAATTCTAGAGAAATATAATAACAGGGCTATCTTGTTGCTATCCCTGGACGAACTTGGGTCCAATCGCATGCTAAGTGGCAGACTATTGAACAGATGTAAAGCTCTGTACATAGGCTCATTTAGAGCGTAATTTGTTCTGTGTGTAGGGATAAAAAAAGGTTCAGTGGTTCTTAGAGCCCTACTAGGCACGGATAGGCTAATAATATTAAGCAAAATAGGGCAATCAATTTTGCCGGAAAGTAGGTCTAATATAAAAAGCAGCGCAATTACACTCCTACGATCTTGTAATGTTGCAAGCTGTACAAGGCGACACCTAGCAGCATAGGAAGGAGTGGGATCACGGAATCGGAGGCTTTGAAGGGCGAAACGGAGGAAAAGCTTTTGCACTCGTTCTACCCGACGAATGTACACAAGTCCAGTCGGGTTCCAGACAAATGCCGCATATTCTAATTTAGAACGAACAAATGAGAAGAATAGAGTAAGCTTAGTGTATGGGTCAGCGAAGTGAGTTGTGTTGCGCTTGATAAATCCGTACATGGCATATGCTTTAGGTATGATGTAGTTTATATGTTCAACGAAGAGAAATTTCGAATCAAAAACAATTCCTAAATCCAGGCACTCGTTTTTTGTGGCAAGGAGATGGGAATTAATTGAATACGAGCAGATAACATTATTTATACGCTTGCTGTATCTTACTAAAAAGCATTTTGAAAAATTTAAAGGAAGCATATTTCGGGAGCACCAATTACCTAATCTATTTAAGTCATTCTGGAGGAGTAAACAGTCTGAAGTTGAATTAACGGACTTGAATAATTTGAGGTCATCTGCAAATAATAGAAACTCAGAATCATGTATGGAATTACTTATATCATTTATAAATAAAATGAATAGAAAGGGCCCTAAAGCACTTCCTTGAGGGAGGCCAGACGTTGCCACATACGGGTTCGAAAAAACCCCATTATTTTCCACTTTGTATTCTCTATTGGTTAGGTAGGACCTAATCCAATCTAAGATTAGAGAGTGGAATCCCATTTTTTGAAGCTTAGCTAATAAAGCAGTATGACAGACTTTATCAAAGGCTTTGGCAAAGTCGGTATAGACTACGTCTACTTGGTGATGATTCACAAAAGAATTTATGCAGAAGTGATTGAAGGTTGCTAAATTAGTGGTAGTCGATCGTCCTGGCATAAAACCATGCTGGTTAGGGGTAATAGAGCGGCCCACAAGAAATTTTAGCTGCCTAGCCACAATGCGCTCAAACATTTTTGAAATGTTACTCAGCTTGGCAATTGGTCTGTAATTAGATATGGAACTTTTTACACCTGATTTGAGAATTGGGGTCACTGTAGCTAACTTCCATCTATGAATGAACATACCACTGGAGAGGGACTTATTAAAAATTATTTTGAGGGGGTCACATAGAACATCAATACAATTTTTTAGAATAAAGGGAGAAAGGCCATCGCAATCCATATGTTCTGAGTCATTTAAGCTCGCAGCAGCAATATGGCAGTCAAAGTCGGACACATTTAGATTTCCTATATTTAATAGAGAGTCGATGGAAAGAAGGGTTTCATCATCATTCCAAGACGAAGTTGGCTCGAAATTGGATGAAAAAAATTTAGCAAACAAGTTAGCAACCTCCAAGTCCGAGGAAGCCATTTCACTATTAAGAGACATGTGGGAAGGAATGTTCGATGTTCTTCTTTTGGAGTTTATAAAGTGCCAGAAGGATTTGGGATTCATACGTAATTTACTTTCAACATCTGACATATATTGGCTATAAAGAAATTTGTTTAAGAACTCGAATTCACGCTTGTGCAGCTTGTATCTTTCAAGATCGGCAGGGTCACCGCTCTCAAGGTAACGCTTGTAAAACTTATTACGGAGATTTTTGTATTTTTTGAGTCCCCGCGTATACCAGGGTAGTTTATAAGAACTTTGAACTCTTTTTTTAGCATACCTACTAATGATAAGAGAAAGCACAGAAATAAAATGATCATAGCTAGCCTCAACATTAGCATGCGAAAGGCTATCGACCCAATTAATATTAGAAATATCATGTCGAATAGAATTTAAACTATTAGCACTTATATACATTAAAGGTGTGAGTGATTTGTTAGCTGAGTAAATATGACATGTTATTAATAGTAATAAAGGCTGATGATGAGCATCACACTCTGAGAGTCGAATATTACTACAACTTAAATCTGTTCCTAAATCCGTGCTAATAAAAATTAAATCTAAAAGCCTATTTAACTTATTGAATATACTGTTAATCTGAACTAGACCCATACTAAAAAGATCATCAATTAGTAGAATTTCATGAGGCAGATGCACATTACTGGGAATCATAGTCGAAGAATCTTCATCCTGCACCCACACCAGCGATGACAGATTGAAATCACCCAGAACGCACATAAACTGGTGATCTTCCAAATCCTGATGGATACGAGCGATGTTGTCCACATGAGCCTTGTATAGCTCAAAACTGCTGCACGGCGGTATATACGATACCACCAAAAAGATTGTGTCCAAGGGTCCCGAGAGCGATACGCAAATTTGATCCAGAAGAGAATCTTCATTTGCTAGCCGTAAAGCTGTACACAGCAAGTTGCGCCGCACAGCAACTAGGACGCCTCCACCTCTAGCGCATTGCGTTTTTATAGAATCCCGATCTTTGCGGAAAACATGATATAGTTTAGGATCGAAAAATTCATTGTCATAAAAATCCATGTTGAGCCAAGTTTCAACAAGGACAATTACATCAAAATCACAATTTGAAGTTGCCAAGAAGAGGGACTGCGATTTGGTGCGCATGCCAGCAATGTTTTGGAAATAGATACTGAAAGATGTATTGTTAGGGCTTGCCTTTTCGATCTGGACTTCACTATCAATGATGTTCTCCGCTACAGGGCACACGTCCGCCGAAGGCCTATCCAGCAAAGTCCCACCACTTCCTTGGCTCATACACAGAATCTTAAGAATTGTTGTAGTGCGGATAAAAATTGGAAGCTGATCGTCAACGCATGGGTTCGGAATGCAATCCATAGAGTCGTATCCGAAAGATTGCGATGAAGTTGAAGAGAACCAATTAATAGGGAGCGATGGCCGAACTCTTAAGTCCTGAGAGAGCGCCCCATTGAAGAGAAGTAACTCCAGACCAGATGATGATAGCGAGCCAGAGTTTCCTAAAACTTCCAGATGACGGCGTTGAAGAGAGTTTCCAAATATGGCCCCAAGAGAGAGCACAGCAACTCTTAAAGCAGCTGGCGAAAACATAGACTGCTGCTGCGTACGGTGCATTATAAGCATGGCGATAAATGATGAACGTGTGATAATGAAGAGCGATTGCATTGGGCGAATATCGCACAAAGCAAATGACGAATGCTCGAGCTGCAGTTGTTGTAGAAAGGTTGAGAGCGTAGCAGAAGAAGAGAGAGCCGCTCCGAGAGCAGCGTAAGTTGTCGAAGCAGTCGCAGGTGTTAGGCGAAGTTTGCACAAAGCGGACAACGAAGGCTCCAGCTGACGTTGTTGTTGGTTTATAGTTGAATAGCGCACGTCAACAAAGAGTGCACTGAGAGCGGCAAGAAGTCCAGATGACCGGCGAATGCAACCAGCAGCTGGTGAAACCAACGACCGCTGATATTGTGAGAACGAAGCAGAATGAGGTGCATCGGAAAAATGTCCCGCAAAAACATCGACGCCAGTGGCGCCGATTATTGGGGGTTTTTTGAGACAGATGATTGTTGATTATCCAAGTCCAGAATTTTATCGTCAACAATTGGCCTATCCCTGTGTATAAATCGGCTAACTTTGATTGAATTGGGCCAGAATTCATCACTATACACGGCCTGAAAGTGTTGCTCTGGAATCCCCAGCTTAAAATTCACGAATTGCAGTGAAGAGACGTCTACACCGTTTTTTACTAACGGCTTGCAGATTATGCTGGCTGAATCCACGCCTAGCTTGGTCGCAACATATTCACACACCGTTTCTGATTTGACGTGAGCTCTGAATCTGCCAATATGCAAAAATTTATTGCTCGGCACAACTTCGAGTTGCTCACAGCTGGCAGCCTGACCAACTATGTGCCTTTTGTTCCTATGATTCTTCTTATGGTTTTTAGCAATAGCCGGTGCAGGGGGAAGGGGTACTGGGTCCGCACAGTCCGCCTGACGGGCAGCCGAAGGGGCTGGAGCCAAGGGTTTCACCACTTTTTTACGCTGACTGACATTAGGATTATCAGTAGCCATAGTGGGAAAGGCCTTTAGAAATTTGGAATTTAAATCATTATAGAGACTCTTTAGGGCCTGAAGTTCTTCCATAACTTCTCCGATTTTGGAATGTGAATCATTGCCCACAACACAGCTGTCACACTGCCACATTAGATTGGGCATATTAGTAAGAATTTTAATTGCCTCATCAGGCAAATCAACACAAGCTGTGTGAAATGTACGGCGACAAAGAGAAGCGCAGCGAACCGCCTCAAAACCACGAAGCTGTGCAGCTGTAACTTCAGCTTTGCACTCGGAACACGAATAGAAGTCCATAGCGAGGGAGAATCGCGTCTGAATGCAACGAAAGCTGATCAGAGACTGGTAAAAAGACTGGTATTTGGTAAAAAGCTTCCAATAAAAGAAGGCATTTTTATTTCCTTAAAATAAACTGATATCCAATATTGAATATTGAGTTAAAAAAATGCCTAATGCTTTGTCTTAAAAAAAAAATAAAAACCTATAACAAAATTAAAAAAAAAAAACCCAAGAAATATCATAATTAAATTAAATAGTAAATTAAACAACAAAATGCGCAAGTTTAAGTGTAAGTACAGCGCTGAAACTAATGAAATTTTAGATTGAAAAGTGCGAAATTCACTTGAAATTTGCAATTCGCCAGTTCGGTCAGTTGATTTGCGTTAGGGAGCTGAAATAAAATCCGCTGGCAGCTGAAGAACGAAGTGCAGCGGCATCGTTGGCAACAGCAGCATTACGACGGAATTGAGTTGCTGAGCCAGGCCAAAAGCTATCGGTGCAAAATCTGCGTGGCCAGCACAATGCTACCAGAAAAACACCCAAAGTCCCTATCATAAATTCAATTTTTTTATGTGGCTGCTAAGACAAAACGCCAAGAGTTGACATTAAGCAGCCGGATGACGGGCAGGACTCCAAGGACTCCAAGGACTCCTCCTCCTCCTACTCCTACTCCTTGGCAGCAGCGGTGACAGCGATGACGACAAGTGGGAGAGGACATCAAGTGAAATGCAACCGAGGCATCGGCTTCAGCTTCAGATTCAGATTCAATGCGCGTGACAGAAACCACAGGGCTGTCAGCAGAGCAACCGCCTTGGATGGCCATTACCCCAAGTCCCAGCATCCTTCGTTTGACATGGAACGCTGTCCAGGATGGGTTGGGATTGTCAACTGTAGATGGTAGATGGTTGATGCTAGTTGCTCCCTCGTAACTGCAACTGTAACTATATATGGCAGCGTTCTTATTGTGGGCTCACTGCTCGCTGTGCATTTGTAACAGAGCTTTTCGTAAATTGATCCAATTTATGCTTATTTTATGGCAAATTACGGCCGAAGGAAGCCAGAGTCTCCACAGGGAGCAGGCCTTCACGTCCGAGGACCTGATTAAAGGAGCTTTAAATATCCATATCGTCAGCTAAATAATATACATCAGCAATCAGAAAAGTCTTTAAATCGATGCTTTTGTGCGGAATATTGATGGTAAAATAATTATAAATAGGAAAAATATAAAAAATATTATCTAAAAAATGTATCTTTATTATTTTTTATTAAATAGAGTTATATTTCTAAATATTAGTACTATTTAACTAACCGAATTTCTTTTTTCTTTTTAAAGCCCTTTGGGCTAATTTAATTAAATAAATCTATTTCATTGGGATTTTGTTATGAATTGATGTGATCGTTGAAAAAGAAATATAGAAAATATTTTATAAAAAATTATCTTATTTATTTTTAAAATCCCTTTGGGCTAATTTAGTTTAATAAATCCATTTCATGGAGATTTGTATATACATAAATTGATTTGACTTTTTAATCTAAAAGCCTTTTTTTTTGCCAAATTGTAGCCATATTTTTCCCTCACATTTAATAAATAAATGGAAATTTTAATAACTGTCAAAAGGGAAAGCGAAGCGTGAATCATGCTTTATTGAAATGCTGAATTTATAAAACCTGCCTAAATTCCCCAACTGCAAGTTGCCATTTCTAAAAGTCCCCACATGAATGCCAAGCTAATATATATATAAGAATTCGATCCTGCATCCACTTGAGTCGCAGGACGCCAACTGCTGATTGTTCGCCACTTTCACCCACACAATTTGCCTGCTAACTTGCCTTTATTGGCTTCTAAATGCAGCTCTAAATCCTTTGAACAAATTGCCATATTGCTGCCAGCTGCCTCTTGTGCGGAATGTCCTTGCTTGTTGCATTGTTTTCGTATAATAAAATTAAACTTATGCACTCGCTTCTTACCCTCCTTTCCCCCTTTTTGGCTCCCTGGGTTTCTGGGGCAACTTCCCGCTTCCCGGGGCGCTTGGGTGAGCATTTGTTAAGTGGCAAAAGATTGAAATGAAGGCAAACACACAATTGCATACAACCAGGGACTGACGTGCAGATTATTGGCATGTAAGCGTAAGTGTGCGTAGGTGCACTCAAAAAAAAAGATAGCTACCAAAAATTAGCTATTCTTTATGAGGCCCAAAAGACGGGATTTTTATTGGTTTCGTTTATTTGATTTATTTTCGTAATTAGGCTAAATGAAGTTTCTCCTAAATATTTTGACTAGCTAACAACCTACATAAATTTTACGAAAAAAAAAAAATTTTTTTTGGTTCAATACTTTTTTTTGGTAATGGTAAAATTATCTATTATTTCTTTTTGATTTATTGTCGCAATTAAGCTAAATTAAGTGCCTAAGCTAATATTAGTTTAGGATAATTGACTGTTTTGGGGTAATTAAAGTAAAAGGATTTTTAAAAATCTACTTTTTTGTGGTATAGTGCAACTTTTTATTATTATTTTATCCAGTGCCATTTTCCTTCCATTAAATTTAGTTGGAATTTGACAAAATATATAAAATTATTATTTTTAAATGTACTTCTTTTAATTAAATGATTGGAATAAAGTATCCCAACATTTTTTCCCAGTGCCCGCATGAGAGTGTGTAAGTGAAATGAAATGGAACGAATTGGCTGCAACAAAGTGAGGGTTCTGGGTTCTGGGATCTGGGATCTGGGATCTGGGTTCTGCATGGGGCTTACCGACTGCCAGATAAAGTTAAAAGGGGCGCCAACGCAATTTGCTCGGGGTCAGTTGCCCAGCAATTTCGTTGATAACTTATGTCATTCAACAAATGAAGTTGACATGCCCCCCATCTCCCCTTTGGGTTTGCATTTTACATTTAATATTCGAATTTAACTTTGGCCCTGTCAAATGGCCCACTTACACATGGTCACCTGGCCAGAAGGTAGAACATTCTTAAACATGCTGCAGCCAACGCCTCTCAATTACCTAATTGAAAGCCAAGCCAACGAGATGGGCACAAAGTCAAAGCTTGATTCTCATACTGATTCTGATTTTCATTCTCATACTGATTCTGATTCTGATTCTCATTCAGCATCCGAAACTCTCAAGGCTGTGCGCTGCATATGATTACAAGTTGCAGGCAGACTTGGGCCATTTCAATTTGCCCTTTGACATTGCCTCTCTGTGTCAAATGCAAATTGAAAAATCATCGAATGGTCCTGCAACTACAGCCTGGCATTTTGGCTGCCGGAAGCGTTTTGCTGCCGCCCCAAACTAATATTGAGAGGAGGGGGGAACTGTTTCCGTTCCACGGCCGGCGGAAAACTGAATGCCACACAGAAAAAAAATTCGATATGAAATAGGATCATTTCTACCTCATTTCATATTAAAAAAAACTTTTTATTAAAAGCCCACATGATTATTGTCAAATTTATGATTCAAACCTCTCAATCTGATATTTTATCATATCATATAAAATACCAAATGTAGTATTTTTTGAACAAATAATGTTAAATAAGATAAACATATTCTTTAGTCACATCAAATGATATGATTTAATCTTAAAAAATATTAAATTGACCTGCACATATCAATCCGATCATATGGCAATTTTTTTTCTGTGCAATGGAAATGGAAAGCTCCAGCTGGAGCTGAACCCCCAGCTCTGAATCTGAATCAGAATCAGCCTCTTCTTTTTTTGGCACGCAAGAGGGTACACGGTTTTGGCACTGCTCTTGATCTGAACCCCCAGTTGTTTTCGTTTTTGTTGTTGCCAAAAGTCGCTTGTTAAACAGCGGAAACGGAAACGCCAACAGTCGCACAAAGGGAGCAGCAGCAGCAGGAGAAGCCGAAGCTTTTTGGCAACAAGACGCCCACCGGCAACGCCATCGTCATCGGCAGCCATCCATCCATCCAACGTTTTTGAAAAGTGTAAATCAAACTAATTGAATGTTTTTCGCCAAGCGAACAGCCGGTGCCAAAGATATAGAGCCGTAAAAAAAAGTAAAGCTCCGAGCACTACTGTGATGATAAGAAATTCAATTTCGTTCGATGCACACGCTTCTGGTTGAACGGTGCTTTGGTCCTTTGACAATTTGATTTGGCGAGTATCGCACATACGCAGTGTTGCAGGAGGCCGCCCAATCAAAGGCCCATTGAAGGGAAGCCGTCGATTCAGCTAATAGTCGCTATTCATTAAACTCTAACTGCAGCAGAAAAAACGGGCTGTAATCCCGAAGGAATCTGAATGCAAGAAGAAACTAATCACAAGGCACATGGAAGGGAATGGGTACTAGTGAATTTAATCTCAAATGCCTAACAAATCATTTAAAGAATAAAAAAAAAACAAGAGAGAAGACTATCAGATACCCGTTGCCCAGCTAAAGAAAGTGCGAGAGAGATGGACATATGTATGCAGCAAAGCGACTGCTTGCACTGCTTGAATTCCATTATTTATTTTACTCATAACTTTTTTAAGAAAGGTCAGATTTGAAAAATTTCTGCTACATTTCTATAGGTAATAATAAACACAACAAAATTGCATTTATACTTATCCGAAATCTCACTGTACGAGTTTTAATTTACTTTACAAACCTAAAATATGTCAAAAAATCTTAAAGCTGCGATAAAATATTTTTGAATAAACCATGAATTTAATCACGTTTCAATTGGAAATGTAAAAATATTTTTCAAGGACTTTAAAACCTCGATTAAATACAAGTATTTGCTGCTAAAAAATAATAAAGCCTGAATCGAAGCAAACAAATAAGAAATATCCCCCACATACGCAACATAGCCAGGGCCAACTTATCGAAGGACCATTGAACTAAGGATCAGTGGTCGTTGTGCTAATAGTCCCTATTCATTAACCGGCCAACCCTCGAATCAATTTGCAATGAACCCTTTAAGTAAGCTGCAGCTTAGACTCACCCTGCTTGCTCACCTGCTTGCTCACCTGCTTGCTCCACCTGCATTTGTCTGCGGCTGCAAATTGCCGTTAAACTTAATGAGCATTTTGGCCATAAAATCACTTGGCACGGCTCAATTGCCACGACGCCTGGCAGCCGGCACAATTTATTTGACTGTTAATTAGAAATTTAAATTATGCGCTTAGCCTTTGCCCTCGAAGATGGCAAACCCCTATAGCCACCACCTTCCAACCATCGAGACCGCCACCGTTCACCATTCACCGTTCACCATTCGCCATTCAATTGGCGCTGCACAAAATTAATTGCAGGCAACCGGCGCCTTGGAGCATCGTTTGCGCCCTGGCAAATTCGAAATAATTTATAATTTGGCACAATTACGCTCAGCCGCAGGCTGCCCTCGTCCTTCGTCCTTCGACGGCAGCTCCTTGCCGCAGGCGGCAGGGCCATGAACTGGCCTGATCTGCTCCCCCGGTTCGGTTTTGGGTTTGGGTTTGGGTTCGGGGTTTTTTGGGGGCCCCGGGTTATATGGGTCATTTGCCATGCAATTGCATTTTATTGATTTTCCTGGTTTCTCTGGGTGGCCAGCTGGTTGGGAGGATGGCAGGATGGCTGGCTGGCTTACTGAACGGCGGAGATGTAATAAACTTTCACTTGTTTTGTCGCCGTCGCCGAGAAGCGGGAAAGCGGAAATCAGCGGGCGCCGCGGGAAAGTTGTGGACACTGGTAAACACATTGCTCATAGCCAAAACATTTGGCACACTGCCCCGTCCAGACAACCGGGAATGCACTGCCAGATAAAAGGGGGTATAAAAAAGGATAATAGGGATGAGATGCACTTCGCTACAATTAATTGAAATCAAATGTAATAATAAAGATGGAGATTTAATTAATGAAACCATGAAACATGAACTCATCTTAAGATTAGAAGAATAGTTTTTCAAGCTATCAAATATTAACAAATTATTGGAAATTAATTGCAATTGTAATACGTATTAAAATAATGAAATATAATTTTGAATAAATTATCCAATTATCAAAATTAAATTAATTAATATAAATAGAATAATATAATTTATTTAATGTTTATTTATTATGCCAGTAAAACATGTGTAAAAAATAAAAAAATTAAATTTTTAAGCATTTAAGCAAAGTTAAGAAAATAATACAAATGATTTCATTGTTTTTATCAGGGCCATTAGAATTGGATAAATAAATTATAAAAAAAAGTTTTAAAATCAAAAACATTTAAAGCAATTAAATTCATTAAATTAAGGGGAATTGTATAATTTACTTTATAGTTTTTTCACTTCATTGGCTGTGCTAAAAATAGCTTTCTCTCCCGGCAGCAAAAGACTGCTTCCTTTGAAAACTCGAAAATAATATCTTGACTTTACTAAGCTTCGGCTTAAATGACCATCAACTTTCGGATTGCCGGATTAGAGTAAGATAAATCTGGTTCTTTTTTTCACTGTGCAGCAGCACTGAGCACCAGCAGATCTGGCTGGGATTGTCAAGTGGTTTTTGGCTCGGCACCGAGATTTGGCTATGCTTTTGTGATTTCTTTTCTGCTGGTCCATTGTTTGCCCAGAAATTGGGTCAATGGCCTTTTTGGGGGAGGTGTTCGTACCGCCCGCAGCATCTGATGATTTTGCTTTTGCTTTTCGTGCTGCTGCTGCACTGAAAGAAATTGTATAGTAAAAATAAAAATCTGCATATTAAATGTAAAGAATTAAATACAATATCCTAATATTTATCATGATTTAATATAATAATATTTTATTTATTAATTTTATTTTATTAAATACAAAATCATAATATTTATCATGATTTAATTTTAAAATATTTTAATTATGGTCGGAAATATTAAGTTTGATGTTAATCATATTTACTTTAAATAGTTTACTTTATTAAAAAAAAGAATTTTATATTCAAATCTAAGTTTAAAATATTTATATTAACTTTAAATATAATATTTTCATATTACAAATTAATAAAACCGCAATGGATAAAAATCATACCGAAAAATATTTAAATTAAATATTAACTATAAATGCAAAATGTTATATTAATAAACACAGCAATGGATAAAAATTATACTGAAAAATATTTAAATTAGATATGAAATCTTTGGATTTACTACGTTTTTTTATCAGTGTGCTGTGGCTGCTGCTGATGATGATAATGATGTGGATGATGGGAATCATGGGGATGCTGTGGATGTGTAGGATGTGGATGATGGCGATGGCTAGCTCCGGTGATGAGCAGCGAGCCTGGCCTGGCCGAGACTTGCAGCCATTGTTTCAAGTTCTGTGCATGTAATTTCCTCCTGCTGCATGCTGCATATACTGCATGTGCTGCATGCTTTTTCACTTTTCCTGCTGCTGCTGCTGCCACACTGATTACGGCTGCTTGTTAGTGCGTTTGGCTGTGCGGTTTTTATGCTCGTTTACATGCATGTATTTGTATACCGAAAGTCCTTGCCAAGCTCTCTAAGCACCGAACACCATCCACCACCCACCACCCACCATTCACCACTCTGCACTTTTGCCAAAATACACATTTTAGCTTAATTCGCAACTTGTTAGCTGGCAGCAAAACAATCTGCCGTCGGTCTCGCCAAAAACTCATGTGTAAACAAATCAAACTTGAAACTAAAGCTTAGCCCCCCGAACATTTCGCAATAATGAGCAATGCTCCGGGGGCCAAAAGAAAACTTGGTCCTGGCCTCGCAACAAGTGGAGCCGGAGTCCCGAAAAACGAAGCCAACTTTGTTGTTAAATCAGCTTTAAGCTGCAGCAGCTATTTGGTGTATCTCAAGTTCCTCCTTTTCATTTCGAAGAAACAAAGGTCCTTTGCCCTTCTATTTCCATCTTTCCCTTCCATATCCTCCGAAAAGGATTTAGCCGACGAGCGTTGTTTAAAATGCGTAACCATATCCCGGCCATGAATTTATGCAGTCAACTGTGTAAAAGGCGTAAAATGTCCAAAGACCATCATCAGTGGCATCGTGGGTATCGTGGGCATCGTGGGCGGTGGCTCGGATTCTTCGAGTGGCATTTGTTTTGCTTGGAAGGAAGCCGCCGCAAGGACTACTTCCCAGCAGTCGCAGCCAACCGGCGGCCTCTTCATTTATTTCATGCTCCATTGCATTGCGATATGTGTCAGGAAGCGGACAATCAGGCACTGGGAAAAATAAGTGATGAAACAGCGAAGGCAAACAAATATTATTTTAAAGAATAAATATTATTCTAGAAATATATTTTGCAAAAATTAATCAATTTATATATTTTAAAGCTTAGAATATTAAGGTTTTAAGTGACAAATTATTATGCTAAATATTACTGTAAATCTATAAAGGACAGAAATAAATCAATTTTTATAGTTTATAGTAAAGAAAATTAAAATTTCATAAAAAATTTAATTTTAATGACTAAATATTATAATATATATACTATATATATTTGGCAAAAATAATTTTATTTATATATATTTAATTGTTTAATATTATAAGTTTTAAAAAAATGTTCTTCACATATTCTTTTGTTCTTAAAAAACCTCAGGTGAAAGCGAATTTCCTAAACTTAAAGCAGATATAAGTAATAATATTTTAATTTGGTATTAAATAGTGTAAATACCAATGAAATCTATTTTATAACTTGAAGTTCTAAATATTCTACCTATTACAAAAATAGTTATTTGATAATACACTCCTTTATCTTTTCTTTTTAAGCTAAGAACCCTTTTCGGTGCATCTTTAAACACCGAGGCCTGGCAGCCACATAAGACACCATCTCTCCATGGGATCCATCTGGAAGTTGTTTGGCCAGCACACTATATATGTACGTACTCGCACTCGTTGTTTTTATTCAATTACCAATTCGAATTCGAATGCTGTCACTGCCCCACTCCACTCCACTTCATTTCATTTCACTTCCAACGCAAGCAGCTGCAGCCGTTTGTCTTGCCAATTGGCCAAAGCCATCAACAAACCGAACCCAAACGGAGCATTATTGTAATTCAGGCGGCTACCAACCGAGCAACTCTCGATTTTAAATTGTTTGGAAGCAATAAAAAGTTTATCAAGTGTAAAGCGAAAAACAGCGAGCGAAGCCCTTGACTTTCGGCACTCAGTGTTAATTGTTTTGAGCTTTAAGTTGGCAAAATGGTGCCACATTTCAAGGACCCAGGGCAAAAGTAATGCATACCTAAAAACAATGGCCTATGGGAGACCCAAAAACCAAAAACACCCACACCAAAGCAGAAACAGAGGCAGAGGGAGAAAAACGCACAGCAAATAAATCAATTGGCTTTGCCTAAAACGTTTGAAATTGATTTCAAGTTCTTCGGCCCATTGTTTTTATATGCAACAAAGGGACAATTTTTCATTTCCAACGACAACAATAAAAGCAACACAAGGTCCTTTTCATGGCAGTACACACACACACATGCGGTCGATCCCTGGGCATGTAAATTGGCCGCATTGTTTATGAGCTTGGCCATCCTCCTCGTCCTTCGAGAGACTATTGATTGTCAATTCAGTTTAAGCGCCGCCCATAAATTCTGTAAATGAGCAGAGGTCCAGCCGAAGCGGCTGCCATTCTTCTTAATTTGCTGAAATGCACAAAAACAATTTTCAAATTGCACAAAAGACGCCCACAACGCGAATTCGATTTCATTTTCTTCGGGGGAGATAGTTTACTTTATTTATTTTATTTTTTCTTAATTCCTGATGCTTCAAGGACTTTCTTATAAATTAATGCACTAGTAGTCATGCTAGTGCTTATATCTAACATTTAATACATGTAACATTTAGAGTTGCTTTAAAGATTTTGGAAATATATAAATGCACTTTTAATGTGTTTATAAATACCTATCGAAATGTAGAAGAAATTTTTCGAATCGGACCATTCATTAAAAAGTTATGAGCAAATAATGGAGTTCAATCCATGCAAGCAGTGCAAGCAGTGGATTTGCTGCATTCATATCTCATTCTCCTTTGCACTTCCTTTAGCTGAGTAACGGGTTTTGTACATTTTTTTTTATTTTTTTTACCTTTAGAGATTAAATACTAGAACTAAGAATTTTTTAAACTCCCAATCGGAATGTCCAAAGGCTATCGTGTCGCATTGCAAATGCTTGTGTGTTCGGCGTGTGTTTGGTCATTAGACCTGACACATTGTCAACACGCAACAACTGCCAGCAACTGACAGCCGTCAACTGTTTATGTTTGCCATTTAGCAGGCAAAACATTTTGATTACGCATACGCCATGTGGATCGAAGCGACGTTTGTTGCTTTGACAGGCGCCTCGAATTCCGTTGGCCCATAAATAAAAGTCAGCTGCTGGTCATCAGTCGATTGGAGATGCATTCGCATTCGCTGTTTGTTTGTGTTTCAGCGCTTTGCTTTTGTCAGCTTTTCGAGGCGGTAAATGGAACTGGAACTGGAAAGCTCTGCAAGGATTGTCGAGTGAATGTGATATATCCTGGTAGGGGAAAAATTCCACAGGAACTCCCCAAAAATCATCAAATAGTTCACATCATCAACGAGTACAGGCGAATCAGCAGGGAGGAACTGCAATATCGATATGAGATCAGGATGTTAAGGTTGAAGGCAAAGGAGTTCCGCTTTATAGGCAAGTTAAGGGTGGAAAATACCATAAGATGCAGTGCAGCCCTGGTGGCCCCCAGTTTGGTGATCACCTCAAGTGCTTGCTTTTCCAATGAAAGCACACAGGAAATGGAGGTTATTTTTAATAACGGAAGAATTTTCACTGTGGATAAGCTAGTGAAACCGGAGTTCTGTCCTGAGCTTAGTTTACTGCACTTGGAGATCCCCACTGAAATCAAACCCATTGGCCTATGCCATGGGGATCTTCCCTTGGGAATCAAGGCCTCTATGATGATGGCCAGTCCTGATCTCAGTTTTTACGGTCGTCGACGTACTGAAATCATCTCGAATCGGGCCTGCAAGACCACATTTTTGGAAGACGAATCCGTTTTTATAACCTCCAATATGATGTGTGCCTTGAACTCAAGAAATCCCGATAAATGTGCCACTTCTCCAGGAGACGCCCTGCTGATAGACCATCAATTGTGTGGCTTAAATGCTTATGGATTTCGCTGTTTCGCCAATGCTCTGAATGGCGATCTCTACATAAACCTAAGTAAACTGCAGCCCATGATTAGCGATTTGATACGGAAACTTAATGGTTAAAGTGTGGAAATTCAATTGGAATATTTTAAATAATTTTTCCTGTGGTGAAATGGTTCAGTTATGCATCTAGACACCCTAGTTATAGTACTAGTAATATCCCAAGGGATCTGTACAGTTTTTGGATCTTTGGAATCAGTACCTCAGATGAATGTTGGGGAAATGCCTACAAATGGCCAGCTTTTTCAGATAGTGCGTGTCATCGAGTATATAGTGCCATATCCCTATGAAAGATCCCCAAAAATATCTGCCAGAGGTCCAAAAGCCGGCGAACCGAACAGTCTGGAGATTATTCCCGCTGACATTGAAAGTCTTCTCACCCGAGGAGAAACCACAACAACTACGACCCGCAAACCAAAGGCAGTCAAACACTTTCTGATGCGAGTTCTGTATGAAAACAAAGTCATCTGCAGTGGGGCGCTTATCTCCAGTCGTCTGGTCCTGACCTCTGCCCACTGTTTTCCCAGAAACCTTCGAAAGTCCCTAACTCATCTATACAAACTTCAGGCCAGTCGTAGTCGCATTTATTCGGTGGCTAGTATTATCCTGGGCCCCATTGAGGACATGGCCCTGATGTTGCTCAAGTCCCCGCTGCAGGATGCTTTCGTCCAGCCGATTGAACTGTGTGACCAGCCGCTCCGAAGAAGTGACAATGTCACCATGTACATGTCACACGAACATCTGCGCTTCCTGCGCACCAAACTCATCGCCAATCGGAACTGCAAGCGGAGCTATGCCCAGGATGAGAACGCCTTCATCACCAGGACCATGTTGTGTGCCCTCAATTCGAATCGACTGCTGGACTGCCAGACGTCCAAGGGGGATCTGCTCCTGCATGGGGATCGGGTGTGCGGTGTGGACATCTACGGACAGCACTGCTCCGAAGGAGCTGTCAATGGAGAGCTCTATGCGGACGTCTTCAAGGCCAGGAAGCAACTGCTGCGCCTCATTGAGCGGTACTCAAAATGATCGTTAATGCTAGTAAAAAAGTGGTTTAACAAAAAATATAATAATATGTTTATGGGAAAATATTTGATACTTGTTTACATTTTATTATTATTCATTACCTTTAATTATAAAGTTATAGGTTCTTCAACTTTTATTTGAAATTGTTTTAATTAAAATGTACGGCTTTTAATTATTTTTTATTATATCTTCAACTTTTATTTAAAATTTGTTTAATTTAATTAAATTTGTCAAAATTTTAGTTTTAATTATAACTAAAACGTTTATTTGTTTTTTTTTTGTTTCATTCGATTAAATTAATCAAAATTCACGTGCTAACATTTTTATTATTTTTCATCATAACTGAAACTTGTATTAGAATTTTTTTAAATTTAAATAAATTAATCAAAAATAACCTGTTTCAATTTCAATTATTTTTATTTGAAACTAAAACTTTTATTTTAAACTTGTTTTATTAGATTTAGTGGATTAAAATTAACTGGTTTATATTTTAATTATTATTAAAAAAAAAAGTTTTTTTTTAACATAATTCAAGGAAGATTTTTTTACCCATGCTTTACACTATATTTTTAGGGATAACTATATATGTATTTTCTCTGCAATTTATTTTTCCTAACTCTATTCCAAATACGCATATTTTTTTTGTGCCAAGTAAAAATAAGCGATGGCACATACATTTATTGTCGCTGTTCAATGTTCGAGTGCTGCCCAAATCAAATCAATCTCACTAAACAAACATTTCCAATGAAAGGGCGAAAGTGGGGCGGAACAAAAAACGGGAAAAAAGTAAAGGGATGCCGCCTTCTGTTGGTCGCCGGGGAAAATTGAAAGTCGCCACCAACAAAATCAGAGGAACACAAAGAACACAGAAGCCGGTGATGTTTTTTTAACATTTTATTTTCTTTCAATTTGCGGCTTAAAAAAGTTAACTGTTCCCATCAAAATGCCCTGAACTGCAATGACTATGATGTATGTAAATTTGAGTGAAAAAACAAATGGTGAAAAATAACAAACAAAAATTGACAAAAAAAATAACGTGAAGAAAATAAAATAAAACAAAAACAGACACAAACGACTCTACCAAACCCTCTAAAAACATCATGACAGGAAAAAGGTGTTACACTTGGCTTGAAATTTACACCATCGGTGGGCGGGGCAGCAAAAAAAGGGGGGCAGATGAAAAACCGGGAAAAACCCCGAAGCTGCGCCGCCGGCCATGGATCCTCGTCGCTGGCTTTTGGCTTTGGCTTTGCGCTAAAATATGCAATTTTGTCATGAAATATGCACATGTCCACCGCGCGACAAGGACGAACCGACCCACCGCCCACCACCCACAACCAACAACCAACACCACTATCAACGACAGCAACAAAATAAATTTAAAAAGCAACATACATAAATAAATTAAACATTTAAAAAACCCAAGGGGAATAATGAAAGATATAAAAGGCTTAGACTCAACGAATCTGTTAGTGCCCTTCATAAATACACCCAAAAAAAAATTGATATCAAACGATGATCGATTTTACGTGTTGTGGTATCAATTTTCACTTGCTATGCTCGAAATGTAAGCAAGAGGTCCGTTTGAATCTCGAATATATCTTTCTCCCCTACCACTCATGTAACTTTAAGCGCTATGTCGCTCTATTTCGAATCTCCAAAAAAGAGAAATCGGTATTGCACGGTAAAAATGATATGATATACCAGGAATTTACCATGCGTGTGTAGGATTATAAAAATGTTAATTAAACAATATTAATTTATAAAAAATGTTAAAATACCTTTATAAGCTTATTAATAAACAACTCAATTAGTTGGATTTAAAGCGCATTTATGATATCTATAAGGCCCAGTCCAAAATCGACTATGACTTTTTCCCTAGCCACGCCCCCAAACATTTGACATTTAAATGCGGCGAAGCCTGTCGAAAATTTTGCCAGCAACATCAACGCGAACAACTAAATTTATGTACATAGAAATTAATATTAAAGAAAAAACGAACAAATATAATAAAGGATTCAGTGCAACACGGGATATAATATTGAAACAGAAAGCACAGAAAAATGTCAGGATAAAACTTCGACACTCGTGTCGTGATAATAAAAACAATAAAACAAATATATTCCATTTGACTAAAAAATTGTTTCCCCCGGGGGTTTTAATGCGCCGCCCCCAACCAACCCCCAACCACCCCCAATCACTTGAACCACTTACCGCCCCTTTTTATTCCAGCGCGACCCGCTGACCTACCGCAAATATTTATTGTTTGACAATTTTTATTGCCTACTTTCAGGCGATTGTCGCTAGCAAAAAAATAAAACGGAAACAAAAAAAAGGCGGTAAAACTTTTCAGAAAAAATTCAAAAGGCGTTAAAATGATTTCGAGAAACTTTTGCCTTACGTGACTTTGGGCCCCCAACATCGGCGACCACTTCGGTGAGCCTACATATTGTTCAATTTCCGACCGGGCCGCACTGACTGAATCAAAATAGGTGGCATAAACAGCAGCCGCTGTTTGGGGACCCTGCGCGATGGGTATAAAATAAAAGTTTTCCACTTAAGGTTTATGAAAAGTTTAAGCCCGGCCGGAGAACCCAAGGGGGATGGGATCCCGATCCCGATCCCCTTCCCCATTCACACCTCCTTCCGGAAACGGAAACTACGGTCGAAAAATGATGAATACGCACCCAGGAGCACCTCGAGATCCCCGAGCAATACAACGACAACAACAATGGCAGGAAAAACACACTCCAGAGGGATGCCGGCAATGGCTATAATATCCTTGGACCTGCTCAACGATTTTTCGCAATAAGAAAACGGCGCCACCTTCAACTTCCTGGCCATAACCACTTAGGACCCACCAAGTTTCTCTCCCACAAAAAGGAAAACTCCCCAAATGCAAATAATAATAATGTAATTGCCGGCAATTTCGCTCAAGTCTGTTTACCTTTCGCTTCAGCGTTGTTAAACTTTTATGAGATTTGGACTGAATTTTAAAGCATTTACACCTGGCCCGCGCAATGACAAATGAGCAAATGAATTGAGCCCGATTGCGATTGCGGGGCTGAGAGGCAATTTAAAATCAACCCACCTCCATTCCCTTTCGGCTAATTGCAGGTCGGACCCACTAATTGAGTGCAAGTCAAGCAAATCGGCTAATTAGCAGCGGAGGCAGTCTAAGCGGACTACGATTGAGCCAAGAGAGCCGAGAGCCCAGGACCGGTGAAAAGGATATGCAATTTGCACGGACAGGACACTTGATCCGCGGAGAAGCGCGGAATTGACAGGCCGACCGCAGTATTCCGGTTTAATGCCTTATTAATTGGCTGCCTAACCGATGGAATGGGATTTCCCTCGATTTCCCTGCTGGCCTGAGTAACTTAAAAACCAAATATGGTACTGCACTCGAAAAAGGATTTACAGTACATTCAAATAGGATAGGAATTAATTACAGGAAAAAAACTGGGCTAAAGGCATTTTTGTATATTATTTATAATATTATTATAGTATACAAATTAACCAATAATCAAATTGAATTCCATTATTTTAACATTTTTTTGGGTTATTTATTTCGATTAGTATTATTTACAGTCCATTCAAATAACATGGAAATTCATTACAGAAAAAATAACGGGTTTAAGGACATTTTTTTATTTAACTTAACCAATAATCAAATTTAATTCCATTATATATTTTAACATTTATTTTTGGGGAGTTCAACATCAGCTATTTTCTTGTTAGTTATTCAGCACTTACATACAAACACATACCCTCATTGATAGATATATTTGTTTATTTATTTAATTATATATTCACTTAATTCCAAATGCAAAGCATACAGAATTAAGGGGTTGAGTTTCATGATAGATAGATATAATTTATATTGACTAGATGTTTTGTTAGATTTTAATTAGATTTTAAATTATGTGTTTTAGTTTATTTAAATTATAGAAACCTTTTGAATAAAAATTCAAAAATAATTCTTTGTGCACAGAATTGAGGCGTTGAGTGATGATAGATAGGTATTATATTGACAAGATGTTTATTAGATTTTAATTAGATTTTAATTATAAAACACTAAGTTACAGAATAAAATGCTTTTATTAAGTTTTAAATGATTCGATTTTTTTGAATTAAAATGCATAGAAAATTAGTTTACTTGTCATATAATTAAAATAATGTGTTTTAGCTTAATTAAATGGTAAAAAACGTTTTGAATAACATTTGAAAATAATTCCTTGTACACTCGGCTGACTTCTCGTATATGTAAATGACCGTGCATATTTTTCCGACTCCACTTACGATCTAAGTGCTAGGCCGGAGTAAATTTCCAGAATGTTTTCGGATGTCGCTGGCGAGGACCAAAAACCAAGACCAAGACCAAAACCAAGGAGCACGTGCCGAGGGTCAAACACGTGCCAACGGGGGCAACCACGTCGCCCGTTGACTTTTCATAGATTTAGGAGTACATTTTTCTTGGGGCCACAGAGCACCACTTTGCCGCTGAGCCGAACGCACCGCCAAGTTTTCCGTTTTCCGGTGGGTGGATACGTGCCACATGTGTCGGCGGTGGAAGGGGGAAGGAGCAGGGGCATACATATTTATTTGAGCTGCGCATAATGAGCGTTATTTATATTTAAGCAGCTGCCGAGCAGACACAAATCGTAAATAAAACGTTTTAATTTATTGGGCAAGTGATAATTTCGGAACTCGAAGGCCTGAAAAAGGCCATAAAAACGCTATGCTAATTGCAAAATCGGATATTCACACTTTGAGCGACACAAAGTTCGAATGCGTTCAACCCCAGGACAATCAATCAAATTAACCCAATGCCCAAGGCCAAGTGGCAAAATGCTTAAATTGATTTGTTGGCCCTTTGGCAAGGTCAACCTTTGACGTCAGCCAGACGTCTAAATTGAATCAGTTAACGTGGCTTGTAAATATAATTGGGCAAAGGGAAAAACTAATTGAGCTCGAGCAACCGTGGAAGGTAGAAGCCAAAGGCAATTGATTTTCTAAATTCAAATTAAGAGAAATAATAAATGCAATGTGAGGTCAAATAAATAACTTGTGCATATATCTTCAAATAAGCTGCAAAAATATATAAAATTATATATTTAAAATAAATTATATATTTAAAATAAATTATATTATCATTATCATTATCATTATCATTATCATTATCATTATCATTATCATTATCATTATCATTATCATTATCATTATCATTATCATTATCATTATCATTATCATTATCATTATCATTATCATTATCATTATCATTATCATTATCATTATCATTATCATTATCATTATCATTATCATTATCATTATCATTATCATTATCATTATCATTATCATTATCATTATCATTATCATTATCATTATCATTATCATTATCATTATCATTATCATTATCATTATCATTATCATTATCATTATCATTATCATTATCATTATCATTATCATTATCATTATCATTATCATTATCATTATCATTATCA
Source organism: Drosophila prostipennis (assembly GCA_037075205.1). Classification (NCBI taxonomy): domain Eukaryota; kingdom Metazoa; phylum Arthropoda; class Insecta; order Diptera; family Drosophilidae; genus Drosophila; species Drosophila prostipennis. The sequence goes on from JBAMCJ010000413.1 coordinate 2,131,030, forward strand.
TTATCATTATCATTATCATTATCATTATCATTATCATTATCATTATCATTATCATTATCATTATCATTATCATTATCATTATCATTATCATTATCATTATCATTATCATTATCATTATCATTATCATTATCATTATCATTATCATTATCATTATCATTATCATTATCATTATCATTATCATTATCATTATCATTATCATTATCATTATCATTATCATTATCATTATCATTATCATTATCATTATCATTATCATTATCATTATCATAAGGGAGTTTTAAGCACCCCTGAAAAATGAAAAGTAAATACTAAATTTGAAGAAAAACTTAACTTGTATAAATTTTATTAATTGAAGAGCCACTATATATATTTCTTATGATAAATTGCTAATTGATCTAAGCACCTGCGTGTCCTGAAGAGTCCCTTTTTTTCTCTGCTTATTACTACATCTGCAGGTTCCATAAGGACTAGGCCAACTTCTTCTTCTTCTTTTGCCCCCAAAGCTTATTATGATAATTGGAAATTATATGTAAAAATGATGACGGCCAACGGGGCCTCGAGACAATCCTCTCGAGCCAAACTAGCATTTATGCCGCATTAATCAGATTATTAATGGCGCATAAAAGAATGATAGAAAGCGTAATTGAATACTAATGCAATCAATTAAAGTTAAACTCCGGGCACACGTGCAAGGAAGGAAGGACGCAAATCTTGGAGGGGAAAGTCCTTTCTTCAGAGGAAATGGAGATGCGACTAAAAAGCGACTGAAGTGCAGTGACGACGGCTCGTCCAACGCTGATGAGTTCAATCAAGTTGTAAACATGATTCTACATTCCATTAATGCGCCGCCAGTCACACAGAAAAAAATTCGATATGAAATGGGATCAATTCTACCTTAAAATTCAAATTTATGATTTAAACAGATCAACATGATATTTTATCATATCTTATTAAATACCAAATGTAGTATTTTTTGAACAAATAATGTCAATTCTACATTATTTCATATCAATAAAAAGACGATATGATTTATAAATAAATAAATTTATGATGCAAACATATCAACATGATATTTTATCATATAATGCAAAATAAGATCAAAATAATTTTTATCCATATCAAAATGATATGATTCACTTGATCTTTAATAAATATAAGTACAATTGACCAGCACATGTCAATCTGATCTTTTGTCAATTTTTTTTCCGTGCACTCAGAGACTCTGGCTCAGTAACTCAATACACAATCAACGGCGTTTTAGAGTTCATTTGCGTGGTATAAAAAGGGAAATCAAATCATAAAAAATAATATGCCGCTTTTGTGGAAGTCGGGACTTGAGCAACAGGATGTGTGGGTGAGTAGTCCTTTTGCGAGAACAGACAGCTGAAGAGGAAAAGGGAATCAGCATCGACATCGAAGTCCTTACCTTTGGCATGCCGACAAGGAGACAAGAAAATCCCCAACCCCCTTACTCGGTTCAACTTCAAATTGATGCAATTTATGAAAACTTTTGTGCGCTCAATTGCAAATACAAGTGTACAAGTGTACAATCTCTGTCATTTTTATGCACTTCCCCTAGTTATGCCAAAGCAATTTCTCTCTTTTGGCAAGTTTGCTTTCGTTTTCGCCCGAATTCCTATCTTGATTTCCTAGCCCCTTTTTTGTCCCTACCCTTCTTCCCTTACAAATTTTTGTACTTTTATGTACCGTTAGCATCCCTTTTCTTCGTGCATTGTGCGGCAAATTAAGCGCATTGCAAGTGATTTGATTTGCTTTCATATAGAAAATACTTGAAATATCCTTTGCCATAGCAGCAATCACTTTAAAGTTGCCCAGGACGAAAGGCAGCGACTGCGAACGAAAAGTAATTCCCGGCTAATGACTGTCATTTGTATCTGAAAACGAAAATGAAAATGAAATGTGCGCCACTCCTGACGGCATTTATTTATTTTTATGGCAAAGGGCACAGCGCGTGTCTGTAATTACCGCCAAACATTCAAAAGTTCCGCCAACGAATTATGGCATTTAATAATTTTGAGTGAGTGCAGCAATGCCGGAGATCCAATCCCAGGAATCCCAGGCGGGAGAACAAGCCAGGCGGAACTGCATTTGGAAAACCAATTGAATAAAGTGCTATTTTAAACTCATGATCTCTACTTTCATTTAATTTAAAAAAAAATTAATTTAAAAATTTAACCTAATTTGTTTGAACGAAAAATATATTTTTTAGATTTAAATCTAATATAATATATTTTCTTCACAGTTTATTTAATTATTTTGTTTCACAAAAAATCTTAAAAAAAAATTCTCTGTAAATTTCTGAAATAAATCCTTATCGGTTCATAAAAATAAAACCAAGTTCATTGACCTTTCTGGTTTCCAATTTAAATTTCATTCAACCCCTAATCTCTAGCTACAAGGCCTTTAAAGATATAAGCGAATCATTTATTAACAACAGAGCCAAAGGACTCATAACAGCAGAAGTCTGAAAAGGACTGCCAACAGCTACTTTTAACAGGCTGAGGCCTAACATCTTCTGTACAAACTGGCTGACAGCAGTGGCTTTTAACAGAACAGAGGCCAAACATTACTGTAACATGAAAGCCACCCCTCAATTTCCCCCTCCTTTTTCGAACATTGCCCCGTTGGCAGGGGTCTTTGGTCCTAACATAATGGTAACTGGGCTCTGAAATAGCACTGGTAATGTTAAGTTGTAGGCAATGTAGAAGGAAAATCTGTAGTCCAAAAAGGACCTGTCAACTGGGTTTTGAGGGTTCTTTTAATACAACTTTGGCAACTGAAGCTGATGAAAGTCAGCACAAAATAAACACACACACAAAAATACTTTTTTTATACATGAATAAAATGTTACTTTTATTTTTTTTAAATGAAAAACGGTTTAATTTAGTTCCAAATATTAAAAAAAAAATTTGTTTATATTTACTTTAAAAATTATTTTTAATATTTGAAAGCTGTATTTTGCTTTATGAAAACCTTTTGACAGCTATTTTATTTAAGTAAATTTTAAAAATCTATTTGTTTTATAAATAAGTTTAGGTAAACACATTTTCTATCAGTGTATATTGGGAAGTTCATTTGGCAAATGGAAGCTTCACATTTAGCTGCCGGCTGATGAGGTGGAGATGTGGGTCTGAGCCAGGCCAGTGGCTTTTAGCCCCCTTTAAAATAGTTTTAATTGAATTTATTGATATTTTAGAGGAGAGCAGAGATAGACCCTTCCACACACACACACACACACACCCAACCACCCACATACAAGTCAAATGCAAACCCAACAGAACAGAATGAACTGGGGACTGAAGTTCTGGGCTCTCGGTTCTGGGATCTGAGATCTGGGAATTGGAATGTAAGGGGGCTCTGCCAAATGTGGCCCAGAAAAACCAAAGTTTAGTTAACTTTTCATCAGGCTAATAAAGCGTGCGTCTTTTTGGCAACAAAATGGCGGCAATGGAGAGACAACGACACCAAATCAATGCTCCAAAGTGTGTGTGCGATTATAGATGCGACTAATGAATAGAAATGTCGTCCTTCAAAAACTTTTCGGTTGCCAGGCCAAGGAGATTTTCCTTGCCAGCTTTTCCCAGCTTTTCCCTCTCCCTCTATTTGTGTGGGTTAATGAAAATCTTATTTTTGTTCCGTATCCCACACACACACACACGCACACACACATCTTATACTTTCAAGTTGACTTTGAGTTTTTGGCTTTTTGAGGGCTCAAGGAAGCGTGGCAGAAGATTTGCGGCTCACTTGGAATGCAAAACTTAAATGCGTGCCATATGAATCGTTAATTGTGTGGGCGTGGCAGCGGGGCGGAAACGGATGCGGGCTGGAAGAGGAAGAGAGAGAGCGGTAGGGTGACGGATAGAAAATCGAGGAAGAGGGTGAATAATAAAAGAGCTTGGTAGAATATGAATATGGGGAATTATTGGACGGCTAACTTGCAGTTACATAAATTTTAGATTTCTTTGGCATTTTTGATTCACTTTATTTTTGACATTTTTGGCTTTTAAAATACTTTCTTAATTTAGAAATCATTAATTCAGGCAGCCACAATTATTTTGATTTAAATAATGACCTAGTAATTTCCATTTCACATTAACTTTATTCACTTTAAATATCTTTTCAAGCCCTGAAAATAAAACTGAATTTAAAAAAAAATAAATATATTTTTATAAATCCATAATATATAAATTAAAAAATACAAAAATATTCATAAAATGTAATTGCTCACTTAATAATTTGAGATGTCTAATAATCTTACTTACAATTTTTTAAATTTAGATTTACTTTTGAATTTTAAATACACTTTATTTTTCACCTTTTTGGCAGGTAATCAGCGTTTTAAGATTTGTAATTTAAATTAAACAACCTTCATAATTTGAAAATGATAAATAATGGTCGGTAATTTTCATTTCACTTCAATTTTATTCACTTTAAATAACTTTTAAGCCCTGAAAATAAAACTGAGTAAAGCTTAAAAATACAAAAAATATTCTCACTATTTATTAACTCACTTGATAATATTTGTACGTCATTAATGGCCTTCCCCAACCCCCTGGTAAATACTTTAATATCAAGTCAGGCAGCTATGGCAAAATATTTTCATGCTCATTCATAAAATTTGACATTAGCATATTGCATTTCCATTGCGTTAATGTGACAAAATGACAAATGAAGTTGGTTTCGCAGTCGTCGCTCCTCGAGAGTCAGTCGAAAGCCGTCTGTCCCGTTTCATTTCCTCCGCCTGCCTGCCTTCCGGTTGCTCGAATCGTATTTTATGCGTTTCGCGGCAAACTGCACTTGAATCTGCATTTGCATTTCTCCGAGCGTGGCAAAAAGCAAAACACTCTGACAAGCGTTTACAAACTCGCCAGCGCGACAACGCCAGCAACAAGCCAAGTAGCGCGGCAACTTTGAAATTGATAAATTGATTTATGCAAACAAAAAATAAAGAAGGAATAAAAGAAAGAATCTCCCGAGGAGGCTACATAGAAATATACACGGAAAAAAATTGGTAAAAGATCAAATTGATATGTGCTGTTCAATTTTATATGTTGTAAAGATCAAGTTATTTATACAATTTGGATATATACTAAAAATACTAAATTCTAAAAATACTACATTTGGTATTTGATATGATATGATAAAATATCATGTTGATATGTTTATGATCATATCGGTTTTTTATTGATATGAAATATGGCAGAATTGACCCCATTTCATATCCAATTTTTTCTCTGTGTCTATACATAAGTAGAAGTCTTTTATCTTTGCCACCACCCCCATTGGGATCCTTGAAGGACGAAAACAAAAATTTGTAGCACACCCACAGGCTGACGTGACAACCGCAGGACATACAAAAGATATGGACATTAAACCCAAAGGCTCAGACGGGGGTTTCAGCTTCCAAGTACCAAGTACCCACTACCCACTACCGACTGGTACATACAAAATCAATTAATAAACAATATGAAACGAAATTTGCAATTGTTCGTTATGTCCGCTGCAGACTTGGCCTCTCGACAGCTTTTGTGGCTATTTTTGCTCGCATTCAATATATGTAGGTACCTACGATTTCTTTTTGGTTTTTTCTATAAAAGCCCCGTTTGTTTTTCAGGCAGCAGGGATCGCCTAAAGTCGCTAGCAGACCCATTGTACTGGGATTTGGTGTCATTATTGTTGCTGTGGTTCCTGTGCTGATTGACCCACGCCCCCTCACGTACCAATAGCAGCACCATCACCATCGGCACTCCCAACCATGTTCCCGTATCAATTTCCATTTTTTGCGAAAACACTTTCTGTTGTTCTCCGCGCTCACATATGAGTCTATTTATACACCTGCGGTTGAAAGAGTAGCACTTTTAAATAGGCGAATTTCTTATATGATTAACAAGCGATTCCAGGACATTTTCTTATTACTAGAAATTAAATAAATAGTAATAGGTGCATAAAAGTATGCAATAATATTTTTTTTAACCCAAAAAAGATATAAAACTATTCTTGAAGACCAATGGAAACTATGAGACACCTATTTGACATTTAAAATTGATTTTTAATTTTTCAATTTTTTTATAAAAGTTTTAAATAACTATTATTTTAAATTTTTATTTCAAAAGTCTTTCATAACAGTTATTTTTGATTTGTATTTTAATAAAAACCTAACTATTTCTTTCACTCTCCCCATATATTTTAAAATATTACTTGTCCTTTAAAATTCGGCTAACTGAATCGATATATTTTAAAGTCAAAATTTTAGTGAAAATATAAAATATTTCCCAAGCTTAAAATAACTGAATTTTATTCTAAAACTTGTTAACTTTTATGCGACAAAATTTTTTTTTATATACAATACAATAATTTTTAATGCTATTACCCTATGTGCAGCAGTGACCCATGATTGCAGATTTTGTTCTGGATTTGTGTGTATATCTTTTTGCATGTGCACTGCGACATTTAAACCATAAGGACAAACAATTCAATATGGTAAACAAGTCACGTGCCACTTGTGTTATTGCTTTCCGTTGCCTTTGATTTTCTGCACTGAGAGTGGGGTTGAATGAGGGACAAGATATCAGCTTAATGGGCGGCACCACGCCCACTTTTCTGATGCCTGCCTCCGTGCAAATGCCTGCCAAAGCAGCTGGCATTATAAACTTAATTAAAATATCGGCAGACAGTAATAAATGACAGCCCCCGAAAGCAGGCAATGTTTTTGTTTTAGAAAGGCAAGCGGCAAATATTTAAGCACTCGCCTCACACATACATATTGTAAAGATATACGCGGCATGTGTGTGTGTGTATTTATAGACACACATCCCCGCAAAAGTACACCCACATGCACACACACACACACACAATGGCGCTACAATCACAATCACAGGTAACTGCTACATGTGTAAATATTTACAAAACGCGCCAAGCGTCGACAAACCGACGCCAGGCATCTTCACTTTTGCCGCCATCTCCACATTGTTGTTGCAGCGCGTAACTCTTTCGCCTCGACCAGGAGCGCCTCTTGGGCGCCAGCGGGTAATGGGGCTCAGGAAAAATAAACATAAGAATAAAAATATATAATTTAATGGGCCACTTATTAAGGTTTTTATATTCCTTTGGAGATATTTTGGGCTAAGAACTTCATTTTCATATTTAAAGATTGCTTAAATTGAGTATATGTCACCTTTGGTCCTTCGAGCCGGATAGTCAAGCAAAAATTCACAATTTACCTTATACTTGACGGGCGCTTAAAGGTTTTTAAAGGCTGGGTAAAAAGCAAAGTAACTAAAAAGGCTTTATATTAGTTAATTAATTTTATGATGACCCAAGGATAAGACGTAAGGTGACCCCGATCCCAAGTTATTAAGCTTTGCAGGTCAATACATGGTATTGTGACCCTTAAAAAATTCTTCCTAACACTATAAATTGTGCAAGTATTTTATTATCTTTTAAATTTTATATTAACTTGTACACTTACCTATTTTGGAAAATTAGCCCCAGTCTGCACCTGTGCTTTCACTCTCCCACGCAGCCAAACACAGGTTTATTTATGCCTCTCGATATTTATCGCTGTTGCTCTATTTGTTTTTCTTGCTGCGACTGGGGCTTTCAGGAATCCCCCCTTTTCGATGGTATTGGTGGTATGTGGGCTTTTGGCTGTGTGTTTTATTCCCTTTTATTATTATTATGCTGTCATTTCTGTTGTCGCGACATTGTCAGGCTACGTTGTGTGTGGTCCCTTTTACGGGTACGGGTAGGATATGGATATGGATATGGTGGACTCGGGAGCAGGCATGTCGAAATCGAAAGGGTTTTACTTGCCACGTTTCAAGCAAACGTTTTATGTGTCATCATAACGGTTTGCCATTTGTAGGGATCCAAATCAAAGCGCTTTACTACTCCAAAAAGTAGTCATAACTCAGGACAGAAATCAATTTGTGAACTTCAATACGATTACCAAATACCCAAATCATTTTCGTAATTTGCTCCCATTTCCAAACCCTTCAATATGCCTCATAATGTCAACGAGCCAATAAATATATCAAAAAATCTTCGACGATGTGGATACTTCTGGCTGGCCCAAGGGTGTTATAAAGAATTTTGACCAGCGAGATTTTGCGTAGACCAGAAATAAAAAAAAGAATTTGTTGAGTTATGCATCTGAGATATATTTAACACAAATAGGGTTGAAGCAATTTAATAATTACAAAAGAAAAACAAAGTTCCCACCCCTTAGCTCACCCCTATAAAATGAAACCCTACCCCAAACTGAAGCCTCAAAGGCAAACCGTTTAAACTCCCCGCTTGCCTGATGACTTTGATATACAGGGTTCAACCCTTAGGGCACTGCAATGTGCATAGGATGATAGCTAAACCAATTGGAATCTACTATTGTAAACGGAATATTTTATATTATTACACCCAAAAAAAATCGATATGAATCGTAGGTCAATTTGACCTTTTTTAAGATCATTTTAAACTTGATATGGGGCCAGGTAAATTTGACCTGGTCGAAAAGAGTACTTCATGTAAAAACGATATGGGTTTTACATGACCTGAAGCTTACATGGCCATATCGATTTTACGGTTACATGCTTTTTTTTGTGTGTAGCGAAAGATTAGGTGGTTAGGAGTTGTTTTTGGTAAGTGAGATCATTTTACTGATCTATAAATATAACAAATAGGGAAAATATGGTTTTCAAAAGTATACTTCACAAAGTTTGTGTTGAAAACCCCCCTCAACTAAGTACAGGCTACGCCTCTAGTTTTAACCTTATTATTCAGGTAATGATTAGTTTGCAATTAATTTAATCTTTAGCACTTACATCAAATTAACAAGCTATACTAACAAGTTTTGTGATATTTTTCAATAATTGTTCATTTTAGCTGTTTATGTAATTAGCAATTACACATAAGAGGTAGGTGAATAGGCAGATGGTCTAAAAAACTATGTTAGATGGCGAGTAATTAATATTATTAGCAGTAGCTTGCGTGTTTTTGCAGAGTATAAATTGGTGTAATCAACAACGAACCGTTTGTATTGCTCGAATACGATGGAACTGGAAGTAATTCTACTGGCGGTGCTCTCATTTCTATACCACGCAAGCGGATCCGAGTACGAACTTGAAGTGGTCGATGAGGATATATTCAGCAGTTGTCCTGATCCTGATCCCGGCACACTAGACATACATGGCTTCCTGGACCTGTCAGAGTTCTCGACTGAAATGAATTCCAATGGAGTGACTGTTACCGGAAACACGACTTTGGTGTGGGACATTCAATTGGGGGATCGCGTAGAGGTAACTAAGACCTTGATATCCAAGAATTAAAGCTCAATGGGCCGATATATATATTTCGCAGTTCGCCCTTAAACTTCTCTATCTGGATCGAGGCACCTGGACGCCGACAGTGTTCTCCGTGGTCATTCGGGATTACTGCAAGGTCATGTACGACAAAAATCAGATGTGGTATAAAATCTGGACAGAACATATTACCAACGATATCAAGGATAAATGTGTTAATGTTCCTGGGGTAGGTACACACAAAAAAAAACTGTCCCCAACCACAAAAAATAGTCAATTCTACTAAGGGGCTGTCCATATATTACGTAATCACCATTTTGGCGATATTTGACCCCCCCCTCCCCATGTAATCAATTCTTCATACAAAAAAAAAATTGTTTTGCACTAGAGTAATCATTTGGTTGACCCCCTCCCCCCCCTAGGTGATTACGTAATATATGGACAGCCCCTAAGTAAATAGTTACTTTTACAACAACAAATACACACAATTAGCAAAGACACACACCTGTATCCTTGACAAAATGAACAATTTTTTGTGGTTGGGAACTGTTTGACAATTTTTTTTTTGTTATGTATTGTTATATTATTTCTTTAAATTACTTTATTTTAGGTGAAAATAATGTTGGAGACATATGTTCTAAGTTTGACCGCTTCAACCGCGGCTCCGCTACGTGATGGTCGCCACAAAGCCCACGTAACGTTCCGAGCTTTCGATGCTTTCGGTGTCGAAAGGCCAACACGCATATGTTTTGATATAATAGGCGACTTTTATAAAGTTAAAAAATAATAATATATACTTTATAATAATACTAATATAGTTTTTTGCCAAACGTCCAATGTGCACATGCTTCACCAATAAATCGAAGGAGGACTTTGTTCCTATATTATTAATATTTGATTTAAAGAAAATTACTCAGCACTATTTCACATTAAGAAAACCCAAAAGATAGTAAAGTATTTTAAGCTAACCAAATTGATGCTAAACTCTACAAATTTCTTTTACACTATTAACTAAAAAATATTTCTGTGATGTATTGACCTTACAGGTCATGTTTACTCTACAGGAAATGGGGTGTTCTACACATGCAAAACAATTAGTTTAGTAAGAGATATTTATTAAACATGCTGGCTGGAAATGTAAACTAAAAACAAGCTAATTACCAATAATTAGCTAATTAATATAAACTCCCAATGTGTTACGTGATTCTGAAAGGTATATATAGGTTTTGACACCGACGACGGCGTTAAAATTCGTGAATATAATGGATCCAAAAGTAGTCCTACTGACAGTGCTCTCCGTCGTAAGCCTTGTAAATGGAGCTAAATATGAGCTTATGATGTTGGATGAGGATATATTTAGCAGTTGTCCTGATCCAGCTGACGGCACACTAGACATAAATGGCTTTTTGGATTTATCAGAGTTGACAACTTCTATGGATGCTGACGGTATAACCATAAGCGGAAACACGACATTAAAATGGGAAATTCAACCTGAAGATCGCGTACAGGTGATTAAGACCCCTAACTCAACCAACAATGGAACATACAACATATCATGAATCTTTCCCAGATGGACGCTAAACTTCTATATATGGACAGAGGCACCTGGATGCCTACAATATTCGGATTTACTGCAAAGGATTTCTGCAAGGTTATGTACGAAAAAAATGCCAGCTGGTATAAATATTGGACGCAGCATATAAGTAATGATGTCAAGGATACGTGTGTGAATATTCCCGGGGTACGTAAATTACATCAAATTTTATGAAACTTCTGTGAGATTTCTAGCACTAAAAATACCATCTTAATTCTTTGTATTGCAGACAAAATTTATCTATGAGACCTATGTGCTGAATTTGTTCGAAAGCGTCACGGGCGGTCTTCGGGAAGGACGATACAAACTTAACTTCTTGTTGAGAGCTTACGATTTATCTGAAACCGAGCGGCCCACTCGCATTTGCCTTGAGGCACAGGGCGATTTATTTAAAGTGTAATCGACAAAATCACGAGCATCATTCTTGTAAATGAAAAAATATTGGATATTTAATAAAAATGTATAATAATTATCTTTATATCGGGAGTAACACCGAAATGGTTTGGCTCTGAATTCATACGTTATTCTTATTATACCCGTAACTCGTAGAGTAAAAGGGTATATTGTATTCGTGCAAAAGTATGTAACAGGGAGCAGGAAGTGTTTCCGACCCTATAAAGTGTATATATTGTTGATCAGTATCACTAGCCGAGTCGAACTAGCCATGTCCGTCTGCCTGTCCGTCTATCTGTCCGTCTGTCTGTCCGTCTGTCTGTCCGTCTGTCTGTCCGTCTGTCTATCCGTCTGTACGGACGCTGAGATCTCCAAAACTATAAAAGCTAGAAGATTGGCATTTACGTAGCATGGAGATTCTAGGAGTTCCAAAGCAGCGCAAGTTTATTTCAAAAAGGTGCCACGCCCCCTCTTAGCCCATTATAACCAATTATTTATTTATTGTTGAAGCATTTACAAGACGGATGCTCGTCAAGCTGAAAACAGTGATTTCTGTTAAACCATAGATTTGTTAATCACACTTTGAACAAATCGCCCTGTATATCGATGCAAATGCGAGTGGGACGCTCGGTTCCAGAGGAATCGTAAGCTCTGATCATTATGGTGGCTTTGTAGCGTCCTTCTCGAAGTCCAAAGGCGTTGATGGTTAAACTCAGCAAAAATGGCTCGTGAATCATTTTTGTCTGCAATGCAATGAATTGATGTGAAATTTTAAAGGCAAGAGATACCACAGATATTTCATAAAAATTGATCAAAATACTTGCCCCGGGAACATTTAAACATTTATCCTTGACATCATTTGAAATATACTGCGTCCAATATTTGTACCAGATATAATTTTTGTCGTACATCTCCTTGCATACGTCCCTTGAATTAATTGAAAATCCTGTGGTCGTCCAGGTGCCTCTTTCGAGATACAGAAGGTTCATGTTTAACTGGAAAGGATACATGATATGTCAGGAGTCCAGATCCAATCTTTTAATGTTGCTTGAATAGAGTCACCTGTAACCGATCCTTCAGTTGAATGTCCCACGTCAAAGTTGCGTTGCCGCTTACGGTAATACCGTCAGCATCCATGGAAGTCGAGAGTTCTGCTAAATCCAAAACGCCACTTATGTCAAGTGTGCCGGGAGCAGGATCAGGACAACTGCTGAATATATCCTCATCCGCAACAATAAGTTCATACTTAGATCCAGTTGCAAGGCTTATGATGGATAACACCACCAGTAGGATTTCTTCCAGGTCCATTATATCCACGAATTGTAGTTCGGTCTTTGCTTTAAAACCTTTGTATTCCCGAATTGTAGTGCTGCCATTTCTGTTGAAACCCATCTATATATACTTTACAGAATCACGCAATGCTTGTTCTTGATTATAAAAAATAATTACCCCTTAGCTTCCCCCATATTATTAACAGCCTTTAATGATTCATAATTATAATTATAATACCCATTAAAAACATTATTCTTTTGCACGTGTACCACTATCCATTTTATTGAAATTACAGAATAGCTGAGGCTAGAATACAATTCAAGAATGTAAAATTCGTTTAAAAAAATGTATTCTAATTAAATAGTTTAAAATATTCTTAAATAAATCGAATTAAAATAGAAACTTAGTGTCGAATTCGGGCGGAATTCTTACATAAAGTTGTTTATCTTAACACACTAATAGCCTATTTACACTAGGGTGGAGTTATGGAGTTATAGGGTTATTGACAAACCCCTGTTTTTTTTAAAATCGGACCATTCGTTAAAAAGTTATGCGCGATCAAAGTTTTATATCTCCATCTCCCTCGCACTCCCTTTAGCTGAGTAACGGGTATCTGATAGTTGAGGCACCCGACTATAGCCTTCTCTCTTGTTCTTAAATTAAAAACTCATAACAGTCATACAATCCCTGATTTTACATAACTTTTTAATGAGTGGTCCGAATTAAACCATTTTTTTCATGGGTAGATAAGTACCCATGATATATGTAAATGTTTAGATTTGGGTTGCCACAGATATGTCATTCGGTAAGATTCGGGTGTAATGTAAGATTGAAAAATTACACTAAAAAACTGGGGCAGGTAAATGCTAATAAATATAATTAACGTAAGCACTGCGTGATTCTGAAAAGTATATATAAAGATAAAAAGCCATTACCTCGCTTAAATTCGTAGATATAATGGATCTGAAAATAATACTACTGGCAGTGTTGACTATCGTTGGCCATGCCAATAGCGAAAAGTATGAATTGTTGGTTGTGGATGAGGATATATTCAGCAGTTGTCGTGATCCTGATCCCGGCACACTTGACATAAATGGCTTATTCGATATATCGAATCTCTCAATGTCTATGGATGCTGATGGTGTGACCGTAAGTGGAAACTGTACTTCGATATGGGACATTCAACTGAAGGATCGCGTACAGGTGATAAAGTCCTTTAATTAAACCAACAATAGAAATGTATCAAGTATCTTTTTCAGATGAACGTGCAGATTTTGCATTTGGACAGAGGAACCTGGTCGCCCACATTATTCTCAATCACTTCTAAGGATTTCTGCAAAGTTATGTACGACAAAAATCAGTACTGGTACAGCTATTGGACGGAGCACATTTTAAACGATATCAAGGACAAATGTTTAAATGTTCCCGGGGTAGGTAAAAATATAAACAATCTGTTTAATTAATATATCATTCATAAATAAATGTCATTCAAATTCTTTATATTGCAGACACAATTTATTCATAGGACGTTTATGCTAAGCTTAATCGCTAGCGTAACGGGGACATTACCCGAAGGACGCTATAAGGCCCATCTTATGTTTAGAGCCTACGATTCCTCCGGAACCGAGAGACCAACTCGCATATGCCTGGAGATTCAGGGGGATCTGTACAAAGTTCGACAGTCAGCGGAGGCTAAGAAATCTCTGCCCTTTGCCTAAGGAGTGTCCATCTTGTATTTACAATATTTACAGCAATATTTAAAAATTCGATACCTATTGAAATAATAAAAGTAAAAAACTTATCATCGCACAGAAGTTACTTAAATCAATGTAAATTCTGCCCCAATTCGGGAGAGGTATTCCATATAAATATGGAATACAATTGTATTAAATAAATTTTTAATTTTATTGACCATACATAGAACTTTCTTGATTCTTGTGCGAATCTAAACCCCATCCAAATTCCCCACTCGGGTAAAAAGTGAAAGAATATGTGGTAGTCAAAAAAAACGTATTTTGAAAACCCCAATTGTGAAGTAAACTGTACACAGAGAAAATTATACGACATTTTAGGTGCCGTTTCCTTGTAAAAACGTGTTAAAAATATAAAAAAAAGTTTTAAAAATCCATAGTGATTTTGCATCTAAAAATTTTGATAATTTCTCTGATAATCTCTGCGTACTTAACAGGAAATGGAAAATTTTGAACAAGCAAAACCAGAAGTGTATTGATGGGTATTAATTAAATCGATAATATAACTAATAATCATAATCAATAAAAGACTGGGCAGATACACAAAAAAACTGGGGAAAATAAGGGGTAATTAATTTAATAATCTGGAGAATCGTGATTTTGAAAGGTATATATACCCTTTAAAGGTTTCAAAGCAAAGACCGAACTACAGTTCGTGGATACAATGGGTCTCAAAGTACTCCTACTGATGGTGTACTCCATCATAAGCCTTGCAAACGGAGCTAAGTATGAACTTACTGTTGCGGATGAGGATGTATTCAGCAGTTGTCCTGATCCTGCTCCCGGCACACTTGACATGCATGGCCTAGCGGATTTATCCGAGCTTTCAACTTCTATGGATGCTAATGGTATAACTATCAGCGGAAACTCGACTTTGAAGTGGGACATTAAACAGGAGGATCGCATACAGGTGATTAACAAACATTAAAAGATTGGACAACTCAACTCCTGGCATATCATGTGTTTTTCCCAGGTAATCGTGAACCTGCTGTATTTGGAAAGAGGCACCTGGACGTCCACAGCATTCTCAATTATTTCAAGGGACTTCTGCAAGGAGATGTACGAAAAAAATAGTTTCTGGTACAAATATTGGACGCAGTATATATTAAATGATATCAAGGATAAATGTTTAAATGTTCCCGGGGTAAGTATCTTAACTTTTGCCTTTAAAATGCCACATCAATTCATTGCATTGCAGACCAAAATAATTCATGAGCCCTTTTTGCTGAGTTTAAGCGGCAACGCCATTGGACTCCGCGAAGGACGCTACAAATCCACCATAATGATCAAAGCTTACGATTCCTCTGGAACCGAGCGGCCAACTCGCATTTGCATCGATATACAGGGCGATTTGTTCAAAGTGTGATCAATTAAATGAATGGTATTCCAGAAATCTCTGTAATTTGCTTAAGGACATTCTATTTTGTAAATGCATCAACATATAAATAAATTGGCTATTTAAAATTCTAAAATAAATAGAATTGAAGATTTGTTTTTATCATTGTTCTTATTTTGGCTTACCTAAAGAACACAACCACGAATTCTGTGTGGGCGGAGGACCAAACATTCTGCTGAAATACATATCCTTCTTGAATCCCATTTTATCGTAGGCATCGGCATCGTTTTAGTTTTTACTTATATCTGACCCGTATGATTTTATTAAACAAAATCAACCAAAAATGGTGACAGAACAAGAGGAACCATATAGATCATGATATCACAATTGTCAATTTTATCCAGTTAAGACCATAGATGAATTCTTTAACAATATGAGACCGCAAATTCTTCAGAACAAGAGGATTTTTTAAGTTTTACCCTTCCAAGAGGACCTATTTACCAAAATGAGACCGCGAATTCTTTGGAAGGAAGAGGACCGGTTTAACACGTGTAGATTTGTTGTCCTTGACGATAGTTTTTCTATACATGAATTCTTAAAAAAATGTAACCGCAAATTCTTCAGAAGAAGATAAAATTTTACAAAAACATGTCAATTTAAATTGAAATGTCAAATTTAAAATTTTTTGCCGATGCTACGAGTATAATCGGGTGCCGGTCTCTAGTATGTATGTATTAATTGGAATCTTAGTTATATAAATAATAAAAGGTTGGAAATGTACACTAAAAAACTGGTGCAAGCTTTTTAAATAATTAACAGAAGCTTGCGTGATTTTGTAAGCTATTGGTTTTACCAGCAATGACTGGTGGTTCTCTCCATCGTAAGCCTTGCTTATCAGGAAAAGTAGGAGCTTATGAATTGGGATACAGATATGATATGATAGTGATCCTGCCCCGGCACTGTTGACATATTTTGCTTTATAGATTTATAAGAGTTAAAAACTTCTATGAAGGCTGGAAGAAGATTCTTATTTGGACCAATTACTGTACTGAATTTATTAAAGAATATATAAAATCTCCAGCCTTTGCCTAATGATTCGAAATTAAATAAACCATTGGATTTACTAAAATATGTACGAAATTTATTATTGGTGTGAAGCGTACAAATTAAAGATTTATCAATATGTTTCTATATATAAACGTTTATATATACACAAATACACTTACGGACTATGCAGAAATCAGCTTAGGTCAATTGTAATAATTACTTAAACAAATGTAGCGTCATACTCTTAATAACCTACGGACACTCATCCGGATTCTTTTAAACGATTGCCAGCGGTCAGCGACCGCCCATTGTGGACACGGCTAACTTAACTAAGACACAGGAGATCGTTGAGGCGTTCATGTTGGCGGGCAGCATCATGTCAGATGCGGCGTGGCCGCAGTCGCCGATTTTCCCGCAAAGAATCGACTGC
The DNA here is from genome assembly GCA_037075205.1 of Drosophila prostipennis. Classification (NCBI taxonomy): domain Eukaryota; kingdom Metazoa; phylum Arthropoda; class Insecta; order Diptera; family Drosophilidae; genus Drosophila; species Drosophila prostipennis. Next base: position 2,148,167 of record JBAMCJ010000413.1, read on the forward strand.
CGCCGGCCTGATTGGTGAACAGTAGCGTGTCCACCGAGGGCAGCATCTGATTGGATCGCACCAGCAGCGGCACGTTCACCATGGACACCGATGGTGTCTGAGCCAAACTCGTGGTCACAGATTGCATCGCATTGCCGGCACTACTGCTAATCTTGCCATGCGCGTTCAGCGTAAAGGCGGGCAGGTAGTAGTTCCCAGATCGCACCGGCAATGCCTGAGTCGATGTGGCGGCACTGGAGGCAGAGGATACGGCGGTTAGCTCCATGGAGGCGGGCGAAGAGAACGGCGAGGACTCCAGTGAGGGGCAAGCTAGGCGGTCGCTGGGCTTACAAGGCACTGCAAGTACAAAAAGTGTAATTAATTGGTTATCTTGCAATTAAATATGGTTATTATAATCAGATAAAACATCAACATGACTAGCCATTGATATCAATCGTTGATTACAATACAATAACAAGCGGTTTAGACATTATAAACTTACTGAAATCATCGTCCGGCAACAGTTCGTCTGGCAATTCATTCTTTATCTGGAAATGCAGGGCAGCGGCCGAATCTGAGATGGCGTTGTCCGACGTTCCCATTTCCGTGCTCGCATTAGGTGCGTCGTACAGCCCGCACTCCTCCATCTCCAGGGCCTGCTCCATGATCAGTTCCTCGGCCGAGGTCAGGCTGAGGCCGTGCAGGTCGAGGAACGGACCCTGGTTCTGCACAGGCTCCTTCTTGATTTGCGGCACAGCAGCAATGGGCTCCAGACTGCACTGCTGCTGCTGCTGCTGCTGCTGCAGCTGAGCCTGCTGAAGGAGCTGTGGCTTTTGTTGCAATTGCTTGGGCGCCAGCTGCTTGCGTTCTCGCTTGGCTTTGGTCGTCTGCTTGGCTGCCGGCGGAGGAGGCAGTGGTACCAGTACAGTGGTCAACTCCTGCACGGGATGCACCTGCTGCAGAGCAGTGCCCGCCGGCAGAGTGATCCCCAAGGCGGCCAGAGTGGCCTGCTGAGGTTGCTTCTTTTTTCGCGCTTGTTTTGCGGCAGCCGGCGCAGCTGCAGGTGTAAGATTGGGCTTGACTTTCAGTTCACCAGAAGCGGTAAGCTCGTTGGGATTCACTGCTGCTGCAGTAGCCGCCGCCGCCGCCGCTGCCGCCGCTGCTGCCGCGGCGGCTGCCTTTTGAGCCTTGTTGGTGGTAGACTTCTTTGAGCAGTAGGAGGGAATGTTCTCGAGATGTTCGCCCGTCTTGTGGTCCACCTTGTGCCGACGTCTCGTGTGCTTCAGCCAGTTGGGGAAGTTGGTAAAGTCGCGCGGACAGTAGTTGCACTTGAAGGGCCGCATGCCGGTGTGTATGTTGGAGTGCTGCTTGAGCTTCGAGTTGCTAATGAAGCTCTTATCGCAGACGGTGCAGGCGAAGGGTCGCTGCTCCAGATGCACCAGGTTGTGGACCTTCAGGCAGCGCTCCGTTTTGTACATCTTGCCGCACTTTTCGCAGCGATAGGAACGCGTTTGGGCATGGTACTTCTGGTGGCGCTGCAGATGCGAGCGCTCCTGGAATCGCTTCTGGCACTCGGGGCACTCGTACGGCTTCTCCGACGAGTGAATCCGTGCGTGGTGCGTCAGGTTTATTTTCTGCACAAACTTCTGGCCGCAAATGTCGCACTGGTACTTCTTGTTATCGCTGTGGATCTTTCGATGCATCCACATGCTGCCCAATTTTAGGCTGGCGGGTAGAGAAATAGAGTCAATAAGATTGTTTGCTTTATGATTTCATTTAGCACTTACCACTTGCCGCAATCGGGACACTTCTTCCAGGTGTCCTTGCGTCCCTCGGTGCGATGCGTCTTCAGGTGCTTCTTCAGGCCGGCCAGCACCTCGAACTCCCGCTGGCACTCGCTGCAGCGGTAGGTGAGCCTCAGCCGATGGGCGGCCGCCTCGTGCTTGGCCACCTCGTCGGGCGTCTCCAGCAGCAGCCCGTTGCAGTCGAGGCACTTGTGCAGCGGTGCGGGATCCACCTCGAAGGGCTTGGATTCCGCTGGTGGCGGCATGCTGACCGCATCAGATGACGACGACTTGGCCTGCTGGAACATGGAGAACGAGGGCGGCAGAAACTCGGGCTCGCACACCTCCACCTTGGTGACCACCTGCTCCGGCGGATGCTTCTCCTCGGGCGGCTCCTCCTTGAAGACCTTCAGGCGTACCGCCGTTGCCGCCGGCAGCTTGGGCTTGCGTTGGAGCAGCTGGGCCTGGGGCATTTGGAGCTGCTGATGGAGCTGCTCGGGCGACAGCTTGACGGGCGTGGAGGTGCCGCTGGAGTTGGTCTTCTTGAAGGGCGAGTTGGTGAAGGCATTCGGTGGCTCCGGACGCAGGAAAGTCACGCTAAACTCGGAGCTGGAGTGGTTATCACTGGCCAAGCTGGGAGCCGCCGCCGAGGAGGAGGAGCCCCCGGTGGCCGCCAGATCATCGCGGCAGACGTCCGAGGAGAGATTCAGCTCGGTGTTGTTCTGGGCACTCTCGTCCAGAACGCGCCAAAAGTCCGTGGAGGAGAGACTATTGCCATTGACCAAACTGGCGGAACTGATGGTCACGCAGGCCGAGAGATCGATGTCCAGCGACTCGTCCTTGATGCTCGATATCGAGTCGAAATTGTTGATCCGCAGCAGCGAGCTGAGGATCTCGTCGTGGGCCGCCTTCGTGGGGGTGCCCGCATCGCCGCTGTAGATTTTAGGCGGCAACTTCTTGCTTGGCGCCTCCTCCTTCATCCGCTTCCCGCCTCCCTTGCCGCCCTTGCTCCCCTTGCCGCCCTCCATTCGCATTCGCCTTGCCTTCACGTACCACGTACAGGTTATGCGGTCGGCGTTTTCGCTCGCCGTTTCTTTCGGATTTTGTCTTTGCTCGCCGCGCCGCTGGCGCTTCGCACTCACTGGTCCTCGGTATTGGGTCACTGGGCACCCCGATCACGCATCGCGGTCGCTTTCGTTGGTTTAAACGCGCCGCAATTGATCGAAAAACATTTAATTATTGTGAAATGCGCCTTGGCTTTGTTGTTTTTGTCACGCTTACAATTCTCGAGTCGCCATTTTGAGAACAGTGTTGGAAGACGCGCACGAGTGGCAGTCCCGCTAGGGGCGATGCGAGGATGGCGGGTTTATAGCTAAATCGCTGTGCATTAAATATAAATTTAAGCGTTATTTTACTTAAAGTGTTATATTATTGTTCTAAAAATAAATAAAGTTTAATGTTTCTTTCTTTATAATTTGAAAGTTTTTAATGTGCAAATATTTTTATTGGTTTTAGGTTTGAAAAGAAGTTACAATCTATAAATAAATTATAGCTTATTCATTTTTTTTAGCTTGTAAAAAATTTGTTAAGTGATTATTTACTATTTAAGTCGGACTATTCCAAAGTTTTTCATTTCAAGCTTTTTAGTTTTATAACGGTTTCATTTTGTTTTTATTATGATAGTAAATTGCAATTAGTATAAATAATTTTGACGAATAGACATATTTTATTATTAACTTAAATTTCTTTACCATAGAATAAGCAATATTAAACTACTTTTCAAAACGTTTTCATCGAAATGATTTTGTTTATTTAAATTAATTTAGTTATAATTTATTGTGCCATCTGGCTATTTTAATGCCAAATATAGCGGGATTTAAAATTTGTTTTTTTTTGGCCACCAATGGTATATAAAAACAGGTTCCGTATTGGGCACGATGAGAAATGAACTAGTTCTTCTTAGTTTATCGGCGTTATCGGAACCACCGATAGTCGCCATTGCTCACCGATGTTTCCAAACATTAGGGATGTCAAATATTTTTAAAATATCGTATCGCTGATATATTTTCATTTAGAAATATATCAATATGATATTTAATACATCGCCAAAAAAAATCGATGTATCAGATACTTTTGCTAACAACAAAGAAACAAGACTTTTGCCCTAAAATTAAAGTAAAAGCCCTGGAAAAGTATAAACAATATAATACGTTTTGTTAAATTTCTTATTCTATTAGTTCCACACATCAAAGTGTTTGTCTTTCAAGTGGGACAACATATTTGATGTATTCCCACTTATTTTAATAGTTTTCAAACAAAGTTTGCACTCTGTTTGCTTGTTTTTATTAATTTCAGCGAAATAACTTTAATCACGCGTCCTTTTTTTGTGCACAGATGAGAGACAGAGATGAGAGAAAGATATGCAAATATCAAATAATATCGAAAAATAAAATATCTATATTATGATATTTAAAAATTGTTACCATGGTCATTGATGGTTCCTCTTGTTCTAAAGAATTCGCGGTCTCATTATGTTGATGAGTTCATGTGTATAAGTACAAATGCAACCTATAAAATTCCAATTCCAATTGAGCAACAGATATTTAAGACTTATATATATTCGATCACCAAATAAAAGTTATTTAATGATTTTTTTTACTAAAAGTCTTTTTATCAGTTATTTTTAGACTTTTATTTTAAAAGTCATGAATAAAAGTTACGGAGGACTTTTATTTTTTTTTGTCAAAAAATAACTGTTATTTTCTGACTTTCAGTTTAAAAGTCTGAAATAACAGTTACTTCATGACCAATTTCAAAAAAGTTACAAAAATGTAGGTCATTGCGGATATGAATAGACCGCATTAGATTGGTTATGTAACTTTTTTCTCCAATTTTTAGTGAGATCCGAAGTGCATGATTTTTTTGATTAAAAATAATAAAATACCTGTTATTTTCGGTCCCTGTGATATATGGCTAAAAAAATATCACGATATAAATATTTTTTTGCAAAAAATATCGATATATTGATATATTTTTGACATCCCTACCAAACATCGACTCATCGTGGTCCCAATAAATATGGCGTCAGAGGAAAACGTTGTGATGGAAAGTCCAGGTAAAGTCCAAAAAATTGACAAATAACCGGCGCCATTCGACCGGAACGCAGTGCCCGGTGATTAGTTACTCAATTGTGGCGTGTCTAGTTCAGCACTTGACATTGCCAGTCGCCAACAGAAGGCTAGAAGAGCAGTCGGAAAAAAGAGCGCATCACGAGGCAGCGAATCCATAACACCGCGCGTACAGTTTATGTAAACCGCATGGACTAACTAAGCTGGTTAATTGCCGTTTTCGCAGGTCGCCGCACACGTTCTGGCCGCAAGGCCGCATCCCCGGCTGCATCGCTGCCGACGACGACGCGGAGCACCCGACGCACAGCCAAGCGGAACGCGCAGGTCAGTTCAACCACGTAGTCCACCATATGTATGCTGCCAATGATGTAAACGATTGCAATTTCCAGTGCGGATGTGGCGCTGTTCCATCCGCACATGATTCTCCTGCCCGCAGGGGCAAGTGATTACCTGCAAGGGCCAACTGATGGCTAAACCATTATACCTATAAGTCTTTATGATAGATTTTTATTAACCTGAATCATAAACCTTCCAGCTAAGTGACCACGAAGAGGAGCCCGAAGAGCAGGCAGCCGAGCAGGTGGTCATGGTCCAGGAGGAGGAGCAGCCGCAGGAGGCACCCCCCAACTTGGAGCCCCAGTTCGAGGAGACGCAGCATCAGCTGGACGACGACGTGGAGATGCTGACGCCCGCCGAAACCGGCGGCGTCGATGAGAAGAGCTCTTCATTTCCCTTTGGCACCGTGGCCGAGCAGCATTCGGAGACCAGCGATGATATTAAAGAGAGTCGCGGCGTGGACACACTGCTGGCTTCGATGGCCGGCGATAATGCCAACAGCCTGCCCTCCGTGGGCGGCAACGATGAGAGTGACAACCAAGCCAAGAAGGCTGACTTTGAGTACAATGTGGAGGCGGCCCTGCAGCCGCAGGCAGAGAAACTTAACTCCTCGGAGGACTCTAGCTCACACCATGCCATTGCCGAGGATCTGGCCGATGAGGCGGACACCAGCAATGCCACCATTGTCAATACAGAGATAATCTCCGAGGATGAACTACCGCCGCCCAGCAAGCCGGAGATCAACGATGCCGAAGAGGTCTCGGACGAGGAGCTGCCGGCCCCGCAGCGAGCTGAGCTGCCCGCCGATGCCGAGGTTATTTCCGAAGATGAACTGCCCACCAATAATAACAATAATGCGGCCAACGAGCCCAAGGCTCCAGTGAAGCGCAAGGCGGAAAAAGAAACCGATAAGACGGCTGAAGATAAGGAACCGAGTATTGGTGAGGCGAGCACAAAGGAAAAGTCTGTGGAACAATATAATCCGGGGAGTCCCACGTCGGAAAGCAACGATGCACAGCCCTTGGAGAAGAAAATCAAGGTTGAAGGTAATAGTTAACCTACTTACAAGTTAATGAGGTTAAAGATTAATATCAAAACCCACAGAAACCGAACCCAAAGACAAGAAGAAGGAGAAAGAGCGCGACAAGGATAAAGATAAGGAGAAGGATAAGGACAAGGAAAAGGAGAAAGATAAGGAGAAGGAGAAGGAGCGCAAAAAGCTACCCGATCTGGATAAATACTGGCGGGCCGTCAAAGAGGACTCCACCGACTTTACCGGCTGGACGTATCTACTGCAATACGTAGACAGTGAGGTGGGTCTAGGACTTAAAGCCTCTCATGATCTTAATACATGATTATTTACCCAACAACAACAGTCCGATGCGGAGGCTGCTCGCGAGGCCTACGACACATTCCTGTCGCACTATCCCTACTGCTATGGCTACTGGCGCAAGTACGCCGACTACGAGAAGCGCAAGGGCATCAAGGCCAACTGCTACAAGGTGAGTACAACCCATACATTTGGTCGTCCAATTAAATATCTTTCGCAATTTCTTGTATTACGCTTACAATTACGATTACAATTGATATTCATATATTTGTTGTTAAATGCAATTTATTATGACCTAATAAAAACTACTACTACTACATTCAATAAATGCAACATCTACAAAATGAAAAAAATATAAAAAACACCAAATTGAGAAGACAGATATAGTTTAGCCTCCAGTCAGGGTCGTGTTTTTTCATAGGACTTGTCTGTGTAAAACATTTATTGCAGGAAATGAAACTGAAACTGGTTATAAAAGCATCGATTTAGGTGGGAAACCACATTAGAAAGGTTCACTTGGTTTTTGGGATTTTAGGATGTAAGGGTAAACAAATTTATATCATTTCCTTATTATAATTTTAAATTTACTTAAAGTCACATTTAAATTTGTTTTTAAAGTAATCTTCGCTTACCTTTACTTTAGAATAGTTAAAAATATTTACTGTGGCTTTCCCACTTAAATGACGTTGAATTTAAATAGTGCAATAATTGATTTTAGTTTCGGTTTCATAACCTTGGTTCCACACACAAAATTCACACATTCTTATAGAGCTTGAAAATTATCGATATTTTCGATATTTTCACGAAAATATCCTTTTAATTATCGAGAAATAGCAAATTTTCCATATTTTTCAAGCTTTGGCGAGGGCACTTTTTATAGACATCGACCTGATTTTATGCATACTTGTACTCGGGTACCATTTTTAATTCACCTAAGCACGTTTTTTGGTGATCTTTCCCCCCTGAAGTGTTGTAATCTTATCTTCACGACACAAACTGGACGTTTTTAGTGTAATATTCACTCTGTGTGTCGCACAACTCACGTTGTCAGCTCAGTTGACCCCTTGAATCCCAGACCACCGACCTCAACCGATCCGATCGCTCTACTCTCTGATCTTCGTACGTTTGTATCACCAGTTTACCTCTTCAGTTACGTTACCTCCATCCTTCTTCAACACGATATAAATAGTGAGCTCTCGCATCTCGTACAGTCGTAAGTACAAATGGCGTTTAAATGAAATTTTTAAGTCTCTTTGTGAAGTTTCTTGTGCCTTAAAAAGAAAACAAATTACAACCTGTGTGTTATATATTATGTATTCCGTGTATTTGTAAAGTCGCTAAGTTAGTCTGTAAGTTCGAACACCATATTCACATCAAAAACCGATAGTCCTAAGTCTCTGAGCACATAAATCTTGAAAGTTTATTATAAACCCACAATATTTCTATATTTCTCTTCTGCGATCAATCCACAATAAATGCAAAATGCAAAAAAAACAAAAACTTGACCAAAAAATCCTAGGTGTTTGAGCGCGGCCTGGAGGCGATACCGCTATCGGTGGATCTGTGGATCCACTACCTGATGCACGTGAAGGCCCACCATGGCGAGGATGAGCAGTTCATCCGCGCCCAGTACGAGCGAGCGGTGGCTGCATGTGGGCTGGAGTTCCGCTCGGACAAACTCTGGGACGCCTACATCCGCTGGGAGAACGAGTCGAAGCGCTACAATCGGGTGGTCCAGATCTACGATAGGCTTCTGGCCATTCCCACCCAGGGTTATAATGGCCATTTTGACAAGTGAGTTTGTGTTTAGGGCCCTGCGTGTATCATTCAATTTGTGTTTTATTTCTGATTCATTTAATTCAATTCTATGTGAAATGAATAAATTATTTTCTAATTCATTTTGAATTAAATGAATAAATTTTATAATTTTTTTTGTCGAAAATTTTTGAAAAATTCAGCCCTGACATTTTATATTTACTCAATTGAATTCTTTGTGAAATGAATTGATTATTTTTATATTCATTTCGCATTGAATGTATGAATGAGTGAATTTTTATGAATGTTCTGAAACTTCCAGAATTTTGTGCTTTATTTAGAAAACAAAAAGTCGAAAATATTTGAAAAATCCAGCCATTAAATTTCTGATTTATTTAATTCAATTCTATGTAAAACAAATTAAACTTTTTTATAATTAATTTCAAATTGAAAATGAATAATTTTTATAGATGTTTTGAATTTGTCAGATTTTTTTTGTGCTTTCTTTTGAGAACAAAAAGTCTAAAAAATTTTTAAAAATCCAGCCATTAAATTTCTGATTTCTAATTTATTTCGAATTGAATGAATAATTTTATGACTGTTTTGAATTGGCCAGCCTTTTTTTTGCGCTTTGAATGAATATTCATTTGATTAAACTCAAAATTCAAATTCATTCAATTTTATTAAACTCAAAATTCGAATTAATTCATTCTCATAAAACAAGAAAAATTATAATAATTCTAGTTTATCTCCTCTTGAATTTTTTGAACAATTTTATAACCTAAATCCCCTTTCAGTTTCCAGGATGTGATCAATCAGCATGCTATTACCAGCACAATCGAGCACGAGGAGCTAGTCCGTCTGCGCAAAGATTTCCACGAGCGTCAGCAAAGCAAGTCCTCGAAGTCCTCCTCGTCCAAACATCGACGCGACAGTAGCAGCAGCACCAAGGACAAGGAGTCAAAGGACCGAGAGCGGGAGAAGGATAAGGACAAAGACAAGGAGAAGGAGAAGGAGAAGGATAAGGAGAAGTCGCCTAAAGATACTGGTGAAACTCTAGTCGAAGAATCAGCAGATAATACCACCGATCTGACCGAAAGCGAGTCCTCACCTGCAGCTACAAAGGCGGCGCCTCAGATCGATTTCAATGATCTTGGCACGCTGAACGACGAGGAGGTGGCCAGCATAAAGGACAGGGCCATATCGTCGCGTCGCAAAGTCCACAAGCTGACTGTGAGCGCAGTTACCGCTCGCTGGTCCTTCGAGGAGGGCATCAAGCGTCCGTACTTCCATGTCAAGCCCCTCGAAAGGGCGCAGCTCAAGAACTGGAAGGACTATCTGGACTTTGAAATCGAAAAGGGAGATCGGGAAAGAGTGCTGGTTCTGTTCGAGCGGTGCCTCATTGCCTGCGCTCTGTACGACGAGTTCTGGCTGAAAATGCTACGCTATCTGGAGTCCTTGGAGGACCAGAGTGGAGTGGTTAGTCTGATACGCGATGTCTACCGGCGCGCGTGTCACATTCATCATCCCGACAAGCCCAGTCTCCATCTCATGTGGGCCGCCTTCGAGGAGTGCCAGCTGAACTTTGATGCCGCCGCCGACGTTTTGCAGCGCATCGAGCAGCGTTGTCCCAATCTCCTGCAGCTGGCCTATCGCCGCATCAATGTGGAGCGACGTCGCGGGGCGCTGGACAAGTGTCGCGAGCTGTACAAGCACTATATAGAGAGTACAAAGAACAAGGCGATTGCCGGCAGTCTGGCCATCAAGTATGCCCGATTCCTCAACAAAATCTGCCATGATCTCGATGCCGGACTGGCGGCTCTGCAGCAGGCGCTGGAACGCGATCCGGCCAACACCCGGGTGGCCCTGCAAATGATCGATTTGTGCCTGCAGCGTGCGAAGGTGGATGAGCAGGAGGTGGTTCAGATCATGGACAAGTTTATGGCCCGTGCGGACATCGAATCGGATCAGAAGGTGCTGTTTGCCCAGCGCAAGGTGGAGTTCCTCGAGGATTTTGGCAGCACGGCCAAGGGTCTCCAAGATGCCCAGCGTGCGCTGCAGCAGGCTTTGGGCAAAGCCAACGAGGGGCAGAAGAAGGGGTGAGTAAAACGGGGTTTTTCTCCTACTTGGCATCAAAAAATCGACTAACTTTGCGATTTTTTCTATAAAAACTGGTTGGATGGATTTAATTCAAACCTTTTGTATATTATTAAGTGTCATTTAGATAATATCCACTAATTTTTATAGCCGATACTATCGGCTAATATATCGGTGGCAAAGCGATTGCTGGAACACTATTAAAAAAATGCGTTTTCCGGTGACCACTGTATCTCCTCCAAAAATTATCGGATTTCCATTCTGCTTTTCCATTTAGCTTAAGAAAAGAAAAAACCCGCCCCCTGGGAAGCGCGATTTTAAAATTTTTTTTTGCGTTTCCAAAGTCAAAAATGCGTTTTTCACCTAAAAAATTCGACTTTGGGCTTTAAAAAAAAATACTTAAAGTTAAAAAATAAAAAAGAACGCTTCCCAGGGGGTGTTTTTTTTTTATGTAGAAAAAAATGCGACAAATTTGAAAACGATCGATTGAGCCGTTTAGGAATGCCGATGAACACGGACTTTCAAAACGTGGTTTCGAAAAAAACGCACTTAAAGATGCACTTACGTACCTAAAGTCTTAGAGGTTGGGGTACTAATTTTGGCATAACTTCTAAAGTTTTTGTCCGATTGACTTAAAACTTTTTTTGTATAATCTTAGGATGTTAATCTACAAGAAAAAAAATTTAAAAAAAAATAGAACCTACTCCCCCCTTAATAATATTTTATATACTTGCAGTGATGGCAGTCCCAGTCGCAAAAACTCGTCGACAGGCAGCAAAGATGGTTCCGCACCCTCCGCATCGTCGTCCTCGGCGGCAGCCTACAACAATGGCGGTTCGGCAGCGGCGGCGGCCGCAGGCTACAACTACGGAGCGGCGAGTGCTTACTACGGCCAGCAGAGTGCCGGCGGAGGAGGAGGTCCTTATCCCCCGCAGCCGCCGCCGCAGCAGCAGCAGGCCTCCTACGATTCGTACTACAATCAATGGGGCTACGGACCCGGCGGTGCCAGCGGCGGCGGCGGCGGCAGTAGTAGTGGCGGCGGCTACAACTACGGCCAGTGGAGCGGCTATGGCAACTACTATTGAGATCCTAGCCACTCGCCCCTGTAGCTTTAAGACACGACGCCCCCCCCAAAACCTTGTTTACTTTAGCCTTGCTGCTCCGTTAAGTTATAGACGTCTATTTGTAATTTTTTTAACGATTCCTAATAATACATATATGGATATGTACACAAAACACCCCCCACATTGCGTGAAATAAATGATATCAGCTTAATCGGTCCACCATAATCGTGTGTTGCTTGTATTTCGCCAATATATATACTTGACATAAGTCGAATTATGCTTAAATAGAAAATAAAATGTACAATATGTGACAGAGAGAGCGAGCTCCTCTTCTAAAGATTGGGTCGATACCAGGTTACCTCGCCGCCATTGCAGCCGGTCACGAGTAGCGGCTCCCGGGGGCTAAACTTGGCGCACAGCACGACGTCCTGGTGCTCGGTGATCTTGGCCAGCTCGACCAGCTTCCGGGGCTCCCGCTTCACCTCCTCGAAGGCCTGGCATCTGGGATAGTCGCAGCAATCATCGCTGTAGCCCAGCAGTCGCACCCCGTTGCCGTAGGGCGAGCAGACAATCCGACCGTCCGCCGAGAAGCCCGGCTCCTTGATGAAGCCCGGCTTGGTGTTTGTCTCGGCGGCATAGTACAGAAGCTTCTTGGCATTCACCAGTATCGAATGGCCATTCTCCTTGGACGTGGCCGCTGCCGGCATAAAAGGACGCAGGCGCAGCCGCTGGCCGATCTCTAACCGAACGGTGGTATCGCTAGAGCTGCTGCTGCTGCTGGAACTACTGCTGCTGGAGGAGGAGCTACTGCTGCTGCTGCTGCTCTGGTTGCCCTCCGTGGGCGGCGGCGTGGTCAGCAGGCGAGGACTGCTGCTGCTGCTGCTGCTGTTGACCATCAGACGACTGGCCACCGAGGGTCGCAGCGGCAGCACTCCACTGCTGATGGCGTACACAAAGTTATAGCCGCTCACATGGTTGTTCGAGTTTCGCGCCCGGTTCTGGCGGATGGCCCGCTCCTGGACGGTCACCTCCGCCGCCCAGATGTCCGGTATAAAGGTGTCCGTTCGCGTCGACACTGAGCCAGTGCCGCGACCTGCTCCGGATGCGTTGTCCAGATGGAACACCTGCACCGTGCCCATGCGCATGGGCCTACGTGGCTGCCTGGGCGGCAATCCTTCCGTTTCCTGGTCACCAGCGCTGCTCTCATTCAACTGACTGCGGCTGGCCAGCGTTGAGGTGCGCTTCCTCTTGGGCTGCGGCTCCAACTCCTCCTGCTCCTCGTCGTCGCTGCTGCGCACCGGCTCCTCGTTGATGTCGTGGATGCAGGTCCACTCGCTCTGCTCGTCGCAGCTGACGTTCCTGGTCAGCATGCAGCGACAGTGCGGGTGAATCTGCAGGGCCATTATCATCTCGGCGTCGTTGTTCTCCGGAAAGTCGGTGACCAGCTCGACGCGGTTCTTCTTCTGGCGCTTGGAGAACACATGGTCGTACTTGGCAGCCTGGGGGATGTACTGTTCGCCCAGCTGCATCAGGCGGTAGATGCCGGGCTGGAAAATAAAGAGGGTTTCGGTTTATATACTTAGATATATCAGTCAGTTAGTTTCCTCTACCCTAAATCCGCAGAGATCCTTGTGCAGCGTGGTCAGGTCCAGGTGGTGGATGATCATGATGTAGCCACCGCTGGTGCAGAGGACCAGCTTATCGCCCGTGGGCGAAATCCGGCAGCGCATCAGTCCGCTGGCATGGAAGACGCGCTGCGAGATGAGGCCCTGTTCCGTCTGCGAGTTGATGTCCCAGGTGAAGATGCTGCCATCGAAGCCGGAGCTGACGAGCAGCTTGTCCTTGGAGGAGTACTCGATGTTCTTCACCCAGTTGGAGTGGCCGTGGAGGACGCGCAGCTTCTGCTTCATGTTCCGCAGGTCCCACAGGGCCACGGTGAAGTCATCGGAGCCGGTGGCGAAGAGGCGCTCGTCGAAGAATCTGTAGCAGCAGCAGGGATTAGGATTGGGAATCCCAGGGATCATGACCTCCACTTACTTTATACAATTCACACTATCCGTGTGGGCGTCCGGTACCTTGAAGATCTCCTTCTGCGTGATGGCGTCGAAGACGAGGACGCACTTCTTCTCCGTGGCGGCCACCACCACGTTGCCATCGGCATTGAACTCCAGGTTGAAGATGGCCCCCGTGCGACCCGCCTCCGTGGGCTTGCAGTTGGCGTGGTAGCTATTGAACATGCTCATCGAGCTGTATATCCGCCGCATCACGAAGTTGTCGTCGCTCCGCTGGATGTGGAAGCCGCTTTCGCGGCGGCTCAAGTACCGCTCCATCTTGAGGAGCCCCCGGAAAACCTTGAGGAGTGTGGGTGTGGTGGGTTGTGTGGGCCTGGTCGCGATTTCTTAGACACCGCGATGCAATTTCCCCGTGGCCTCTCTTGTGTTTATTCTAAAACGAGGGCTGCAAAACTGCATTTGACCGATTTCTTTTTATTTTTTACTTTTTTACAACTGAACGTGATTCGTTGAAAGCATAACATTTTGGAATCGGAAACCAAAAACAATTATAAACTTATTTATCATAAATTTTACCGCACAGCGATCTTATTTTCCGAATTGCAATCGATTGTTTTAGCGTCTCGATTATTACAACACTACAATTACGATTATTACAATTTAAAACTATCGAAACAGGCAATTCCTATTGAATCAAATATTTTTCAGAATTTCCTTTGACATTATTATTATATTAAGACCATTGTAAGAAAACGTATTTATAAGGAGAATTGCATTGCTTTTAAATTGGGTTTTTAAAGAAACAAGGATATTAAAGAAAATTAAATGTATAATTGTTATGAAATTATGATTGAAAATTTTAATTTGAAATGTGTGTACTAGTCAAAGATATTTCTATATCTGTAATCCATTAAAGGTAGGGACTTCTTTGTTTTTGGTACTAGCGGTTTTTATACATAATTGATGAATTGTGAAAAATATGAAAAGCAAATAGAACAGAAAAACTTGGATTACCTTCAAATTTACATTTTAAAAATATTAAAAATTATGTAATTATATTTTCGAATAAGCGTGGTTGTCAATTGGAATTTTTCGACCCTTTGAGATGAAATGGTAAACCAGTTTTAGGGACATACAAACCTCATTTTTCTCTTAAAACCTATTTTTTATACGTAGAGCGTAATAATATTAACATTATTATTTTTTGTATTCTTTTTTATCAGAGTAATTTAATAAAACATCATTAAATAAAAAACGACAATAGTTCGATAAGAAAGCATCGCTGCTATCGATACCTCATCGATTTTCTCCAACACTTTTCGCAGTGTTGAAAAGAGCAGAGTGGAATAAACAAAAATGCGAGTTGAACCTGAGATAAAACAATTAAGCATGCCGATTTGCCGTTGATTAAAGCCCCTTGAGATAACACCCTTCGATCCGGCCAAGATGGACCGCTTCGCTTTCAAGATCGACGCGGCCCTCAAGGCGAATCTCTGCAAGATCTGTCGGCTGTGCGGCATTGACAATCCAGAAAAAGTGCACATACTGCTGCCAAATGGAGGCGAATCCATCGACCTGGACGAGCCCAGTATGTCCCAGAAGATCTACGAACTGGTGGGCTTTACGGTGGGTACTAGCCAAGTTAATCCAAATGAACCAGGTTAACCAACGCCCCTTTCCTTCGCAGGTGTCCATGGACGACAAAATGCCGCAGACAATGTGCAGCCAGTGCGTGGATAAAATCAATGATTTTTATGAGTTTCGGGAGATGTGCTATGCCACCAATAAGCAAACGAGAAATCTGCTGGGACTGAAGCAAATAGAGCCCACAAAGGTGAGTGAACTAAATATGTGTTACTTTAAAATACTATTTAATATTTAACCCTTCCCTAGCTCATTGATCTTAGGCCCATAGTTAAGGAGGAACCGCAGCTGCCGGGGCTGCCTGGCAAACGGGGAAGGAAACGCAAGGGCGAGGACACCACCTGGCCCAGGAGTAACCTCAGTGCCAAGCCACCGGTCAAGAAGGAGCCCTTTGTGTGGCACAAGAAGCAGAAACTGCAGCCTGCACATACTGCACCCTTGGAGCCCAAGACAGAGCCCGAAATGTAACTATTATAGATCCCTAACTATGTTCCATTTAGCTAAGAGCTTTCCTTTCCAAATCCAGCAAGGAGGAGCTCGCTGAACCGGGGCACTGGAAAAAAAGCGGCCGCAAGTCCATTTGCAGCGTTTGCGGCGAGAAGTTCTTCAACAAGGAGCTGGCCGACGAGCACAAGAGTCTGGTGCATGTGCCATCGATACCGCGCTACATGTGCAACGCCTGCAACCAGACGCATCACAGCCAGAGCGACATACGCGCCCACCAGCTGTGGCACAAGCTCTCGAAGACGCCCTACAAGTGTCCGCTGTGCGACACCAGCGTGGCCAATGCCTACGCCTTTGCGCGCCACATGCGCGAGCACACGCCGCCCACTCCCGTCCAGCTGCTCGTCCTGGATCGCGAGTGCCCGCTGTGCAAGAAGACCTTCGTCACGAACTTCCTGTTCAACACTCACCGCTGTGCCATCCGCAAACGCAAGTGCGGCGGCTGCAGTCGCGCTTTGGCCACCGACACGGCCTACATGCGACATGCGCCCTTCTGCCCGAAGATTTACCTCGGCCACTCGAAGCACATCATGCCCGAGATGGTGGTGACCAATGAGGCCCAGATGCGCATCAAGAACGAGGTGGAGGAGGAGCTGTTGGGCCTGCCGCCGGCCATCGCCATGCCGCCGGATTTCGTGGTAGACGAGGCCATGATGCCCGTAGTCGTCCTGGAACGCCTCTCGTCGCCTCTGCTGCGTGCCTCGGCCGGGGTCAACCGACTGGGTGCCAGCAAGAGCAGAAACAGCGACAGGGTCTCCGCCAAGAACTACTTGAAGCGAGTGGATCAGCTGCTCAAGAACACGATGAGCACCCTGGTCAGCATCAAGCATGAGCCGGAGGTGCATATCAATGACACGGGACCGGCGCCCGAGCAGGCGGAGAGTGAGCCCGAAGAAGCACCTGGTTTTGGCGATGATTTCCAGGCAGCCAACGATGACAGCGAGGACGAAGCGCAACCGGAGTCGGTATCCACCGAAGCTACGGTAACTGCCACCTCTGCCAGTGACGATGTGCCCAGTGTATCGGTGAAGCAGGAACCCCAGGACGATGCCTATGACAGGCAAATGGCCATGAAGCAGGAGCCATTGAAACTTAAGCTTAAGATAACGAAGAATCATGGCAAGCTGAACTCTTCGCTCATCGATGATCTGGACGAGGCGGGCCAGGCATCTGGGAGGAGCAGCAAAAAGAAGAAGAAGCGAAAGCACAAGGAACGGGAGAAGGAGACGTCAGCGGAGGCGGAGGCGGAAAGCTGTCAAACAGAATCTCAGGATCTGCCGGCGGTCAGAATCAAGCAGGAACCAGTTGATTATGCTCCCGAGGCCACTGTCATGACCACCATTCCGATGGCCCAGTTGGAGCAGAGCAATTTCAATGATATCGAACAGCAGGAGCAGCCGCCGGAAGATGTTAAGCCAAATCGCCTGGAGCTCGATCGTATGATGCAGATCTCGCATGTGGCCAGTGGCGTGGATATGGCCGAGGAGGCAATGCCTTTGGAGCGAGCCGAAGAAGCCACTCCCGATGAACAGCAGGCGGAGAAGCAGTCGCCGCCAAAGGCGAAGCCCGTAAAGTCCACCGCACGCAAAAGTACTGGCGGTGCTCAACGCAAGACGCATACGCCACCTAAGCATGCCCCTCTGCCGAAGATCGTGGCCGTGGTGAGTGGCGAGTCGGCTGTTAAGATGATGCCGAATGTTTCCATCAAGCCGGAGCCGCGGAATCGCGGCTATGGCGACGAGGAGCCCGAAGAGATTAATCACAATGACAAGATGGAGGAGGAAGATGCCTACATAGATAGTTTAGATCTAAGCAACTTGACCGTAAAGCAGGAGAAGGACTTGGATATTTCCGAGTCCGAGGCCATGCACTGTAATGGATTGGAAAAGGGTGATGATGATGGTGTAAATGAGGACAGTGCCTCGTCGGCCGACGAAGCCGAGGAAGCCATGGAGGAGGATGAGGAGCAACGCATCTATCGTGAAATCGAGCTGCCACCATTGGAACCTCAAAGAGTGGCGGAGGAAGCATCAAATAGGTTACCAGTGGAACCAGAGAAAATGGATACAGATGCTGTTCCAGCCGAAGAGACGCCTCCGCAAACTCCGAAGGAACTTGGTGTGGAAAAACCACAAGCACCGGCTTTCAGTATGGTCATAACCAGTATCTGCAGTCAAGCCGTACCAGAAACAACTGCAGCTCATGATGTTGGCTCAAACCTTGAAAGTCTTCCACCAGTGGGCTCAAGCTCCAGCCTGGCAGATGAGCATCAATCCCTGGCAGATGAGATTCAATCTTCTATGGAAGTTACCTCAAACCGTGCCGAACCATCTCAGGAAAATCTTTGCTCTACTCTGGAAAATCCTGGAAAGGATTCCGACGCAGAGGTTGGTGCTAGCCCTCTGTCCACTGCTGTAGAGAACCAATCATCGGTGGATGTGGCCTCCGTCCCTGAAGACGAAAGCCAATCTCTGGCAGATTCTGGATCCAACACTGAAAATCCTTCTGATTTTGCGACCCAATCGCAAGAAGATTTTTCCTCTAGCCTTGGAGAAGAACTTCAATCGGCAAACGATGGCTCTAATCTTCAAGAAGAGTCGGGTGCTCCACCTGAGATTCCTCCCCCGATTCCCGAAAATCCTCCCGTAACTTTAGACGAGAATGGATCCCTGCCAAGTGGAAGTTCTGCTACGCTTAACCTTGGAATTGAAATACCTGAAAACCTCTCCCTTGCACCCAATCATTCACACTCGCCCAGTGAACCCAATGAACCCTCTGAATCTCTGGAGAAAGCAGGCAACGACCACGAATCGCCAGCGGTTTCCCTCACCGCTCCCAAAGACAGTGAAGCACAGGCCATGCCGACCTGTGAGGCAGCTAACGTAGAAAGTAATTACATGTGCGATGAGGAGCAGCAAAATGTGCTTAACCACACGCTCTCGGAGCAGCAACAGGCTGCCGTGGATGATGAGCAGCAGCTATTGGTTCAAGAGGAGCAGCCGGCCGTACTGGAGGTCATCGCACCGGGACCCTCGGCCAGGCCAATCGAGGAGACTGAGAACCGCATCAATGAGCAGCAGCAGGACATGGACCAGGAGGAGCAAAGGCCGCCTCGCTGCCAGGCCAACGATGACTCCAATATCAACGAGATCGCCGAGAACAATAACAATGCCAACATTGAGCGCGAATTGCAAGATGATGCGCTCGGGGCTCAGGAAAACGTAAATCCATAGACTACGGTTAGCTGATAGGGCCCATCCCCAATCCCCAATATACAATGCATGTTTTCCTCCAGTTCAGTTAAAAATTGTAAATATGTATGGACTGGTAAATCATGCTTTGCTTATTGGCTAGAATCGGAGCTATAATTTATACCATGAGTTGCGAATAAACTTTTTACGGATAGCATTAGTTTTAAGTTAGATATACACAACTTTATTACATAAATTAATGGCTTATATATTAGCATATGTAAGTATTATGTATTTAAATACATAAATCGCACAAAAACTCTTTAGACATGCGTACATATTAATCCAAAATCTGTTCGACATAAATTTCTCGCTCTGAAAAAGCGCCTATTGGGTTTAGTAGTTTCGAAAATGTCACGAAAAAACATACAAATACGTAATCTTGATTTAAATACAAACACACAGAAGAAAATGACTACAAGTTTGCATTAAATGCACTCGAACTAAAAAGAAATACTTATGAGTTACAAGGTCGTCAATCGATTGGGTGTAACTGGATGTAATAGACAGCTTTTAGGGGACCCATCCGATCCCGAGGAAGCCTGGTGGTCAAAATGAATTGAATACATCGCCTATTGGATTGGTTTAGCCACACACTTATTTCATTAGATAATTATTATTTCAACAAGTAGTGAATTATTACTGAGCA
This sequence comes from Drosophila prostipennis, assembly GCA_037075205.1. NCBI lineage: Eukaryota > Metazoa > Arthropoda > Insecta > Diptera > Drosophilidae > Drosophila > Drosophila prostipennis. The sequence continues at coordinate 2,167,700 of JBAMCJ010000413.1, forward strand.
AACTTATAAATTTAGTATATGGTTAATTGCAGGCAAATCTATTAGTTTAAATATCGTATTTTAATAATTCTCAACTGTGGCTTTATTAAGTGTAGTCACAGTTTATTTTTCCTTTGATCCTTTCCTTTGTTATAGATTTATAAAATATATTCACTATAATAAATCTCTATCGCTCAGTTTACAGTTTTTCAGTTCGCAGATAAGGTGAATCTCTAATTTTTCACAAACTCCTTTTACATTTTGGTGTTCTCAAGTTTTTGGCACAGTAGTCTGAACGGGGTTTGCAAAATTCACCCACATATATATGTTTTAATTGAGCAGCTATGTTTGGATATGCAAATGTGATTCGGAACCAACGAAAGCGGGCAAATGCTGTTAAAAATCTCTCAACTTGTGATTATCCTTTAGTACTTTTTGCTTTGCTTGTTTGTTAAACTCATACAATTAAATTAAAGAGGTATGAAAATTCACTAACAGTATTTACAGGGATTTATCTAACGATAAACCAAAATGCCAAAGCACGAATTAAATTATTGCTTATATTTGGAATAGTGTCTGCCTGCCCCTAACGCCTCGTGTCATCCGTAGCTTAGTAGCTTAGTCCCACTCGCCCTCGTTGTCCGACGACTCGGTCTCGTCCTCGTCCGAGTGAATGGCGTTTCCGCGTGCCGCCAGCGCCCGACGCAGTGCATCGGCCAGGGCGTCGGTGCCGCCTCCGTTGTCGCTATTCCGCTGGCTGCCCAGCTCTCGTTCCTTGGCCGGTTTCAAGACGGTGCCCTGTCGGATGTCCTTCATCAAATCGCTGCGAGAATCACCGCTGCTAGTGCTGAGAGCAGCCGCGTCCACTTTCTGTTGGGATAGAAAAAAATGAAATTAGTTTTATAATATAAGTATTGCCATTTAAGATTTGTAGTATTAATTACCCCAAAACAAAAGTATTAAATATTTTAAACCAACAAAATAAATTAATTTCTTTTAAATTGAATTAATCTGCCCAAAACTATGAACAAATTAATTTATAATTATTATTAAATTGCAATTGAAATATTCATTATTGTTCAACGAAATTGTTGTAATAAAGTGAGTGTAAATCATTAAAAAGCAATTATACGTCTCCTTTCTGTTGGGATAAAAAAAATATTAAATTAATTTTCAAATAAAAGCATTGCTCTTTAAGATTTTTAATATAATTTATAATGAACAAAAATGTTCACCCAACAGAATAAATTAATTTCTTTCCAATCAAAATTTATGATTCTAAATTAAATTTATCTCCCCAAAACTATGAAAAATTAAATTTATAATTACTATTAAATTTCAATTGAAATATTTGTAATTGTTTAACAACATTTTAGCAATAAAGTGAGTGTAAATCATTAAAAACCAATTAAACGTCACCTTTCTGTTGGGATAAAAAAAATATTAAATTAATTTTCCAATAAAAATCATTGCTCTTTAAGATTTTTAGTATAATTTACCCAGAACAAAAATGTTCAACCAACAGAATAAATTAATTTCTTTCCAATCAAAATACATGATTTTAAATTGAATTTATCTCCCCAAAACTATGAAAAATTAAATTTATAATTACTATTAAATTTCAACTAAAATATTTATAATTGTTTAACAACATTTTTGCAATAAAGTGAGTGTAAATCATTGAAAACTAGTTAATCCGTTCACTCACCTTCAACTGGGTTCCCTTGCGTATGGCGTCCATCAGTGCGTTGTGTGAATCTGGAGCCGCCGGAGCTGCTGGAGCGGCTGCCCGGGCTGCCTGGTTGGGTGCGTGCGTGGTCGTGATGACGGGGAGCTCTCCCACTGGCATGGGCGGCGGCGGTGGTGGTGGCACCGCTGCTGCTGGTGGTGGCGGCGGTGGGGGTGGTGGCTGCCGTATAGAAAAGCAATTAATGGTTGTCCATTTTAATCGGCACAAGATGATGATGATGACTTACCGCTACAGCGGGCGCACTGACTGGCGGTGGCGGCGGTGGTGGTGCTGTGCTGATGGGTGGTGGCCTGCTGGGTGGTGGAGGAGCTCGCGTGGCGCCCGGCGCAGTGACGGGCACTGGTGGCGGTGGCTGTCTCGCCGGCGGCGGTGGTGGTGCAGTTCTTTGGTTGCCATTCTAAATTAAAGATGGGATACAAGGTATGATATTTATATACATACTTAGAGAGCGAGATAAATCTTACAGAGGGATGACGCGTTGGCACCGGTGGCGGCATGGGAGGCGGCGTGGTTTCCGTGGGCGACTCCACGCTATCCTGCTTCACCGACGCCAGCACATTGTTGCTCTGTATAAAGTCATAGATAAAGGCGCGCGTGTCCCGATCCTTGAGTTCCGTCTCCGAGACACCGGCCTTCAGGAAGAACTCGTTCAGCTCGGGATCGTTTTCATTGCCCATCAAATCGAATCCCTTGTCCGCATCCCAGCCCACGTGGCTGATGTGCACAAAGTTCGTGGGCTGGCTGATGTCCGCCTTGGTCACCTTGCGTTTCTTGTCCTTCGCCTGGCTGCCCAGGCCAAAGCTGCTGGACAGGAAGTTCTTCGTTTGCGCTGGCGCCGGAGCAGGCGTCAAAGTGACCGAGTTGATCTTATTGTTGCGCAACTGAACGCCGCCGTCCGTGGCGGACAGACCGCTCTGCATGGGCGGTGGCCTGATGGGCTCCCGCTCCACCGGAGGCAGTGGAGCATTGGGCGCCGGCTGGCTCTTCTGCCGGTTGCGTTTATCCTGTCGCTTTCGGTTGCGCGTCTCGATGGTGGCGTCCACAATGCGAAAGAACGTGTCGCACTCCTCCTCGGAGACAAAGTTCAGACCCACATGACCATCCTAAAAAGGTATTTATAAAATATTAGATTATCTTAGTAAAACTAGAGGGAAGGCTTCACTTACACTGCCCTCGAAGGTGAGCAGAAAGGGCCTCGACTTGACCACCTGCATGCCATCGTAGATCTCGTGCTCCCAGATCAGCTCGTTCTTGATCAGGCAGTAGGCTCGCATGAAGTAGGATCGTATGGCGCTGTCCTTCACGAAGCAGACGACTCCGGTGTGCCGCTTCTTCCAGTGGGCATGGGCACTGCCCTCCGTCTTGTAGATCTGCACCACCGCGGTGTTCAGTGTCTGTTGAAAGTGGAGCAAGCGTTGGAGATTGCGTTAGATAAAAATTATTATGGAACGGATCGATAGAAAGGCCCCGGGGCGATTATCTAATATACGGTCAAAGCGAACAAAAGCCTTCCAACACCTTCAGTTTGCGCCTCATTTGAATGCAACTATCAATCCGACGACCACGAACTCAATGAACTGTCGCGTTCGAGCTGAAAAACTCATCTGACTTTCGGTTTCGCTGGTTTTAGTTTCTGGCCATCGAGTCGATGGCCCCTAGTGAGTGTCGACTCTTTTGAATACCGATTAGCCTGTCCAGCTCTTGCAGCAACTGCAACCGGGAGTCGCTGGATGGCCAATCCCGCCGCTTAGGATGGGCAGCACGTAGCTCCCGTTGATGGAGGGCGTAAGTCTAGGCGGTGGACATTAGTCTAGTGAAGACCTCTCCGCCGATCGGTGCGTATAGAGCTGAAGAGCAACGGAAACCCATAATGTGCACAGGAAGAAATCAGGGTATTTTAGGAACCGTTTTTATAGGATCTTAGGATCTGTTCGAAACCATAAAGTATTTCAAATATTCAGTTGATACCAAAAAGAATTTTAATTATTCAGATGATAACCAAAAACTATTTCAAATGATCAGTTGATGCCAAAAATTGTTTCAAATATTCAGTGAATACTCACTGAAAATCCAAAAATTATTTCAATTATTCAATTGATATTCATTGAAAATATCCAATAAGTATTTCAAATATTCACTTGCTTATTGAAAATATCTAAAAAGTATTTAAAATATTCAGTTGATACTTATTGAAAATATCTATAAAGTATTTAAAATATTCAGTTGATACTTATTGAAAATATCCATAAAAAATATTTCAAATATTCAGTTGATACTCATTTAAAATATCCAAAAAGTATTTCAAATATTCAATTGATACTCAGTGAAAATTTCAAAAAAATATTTTAAATATTGAGTTGATACTCACTGAAAATATTCAATAAGTATTTAAACTATTCAGTTGATACTCTTTAAAAATATCCAAAAAGTATTTCAAATATTCAGTTGATAATCATTGAAAATATCCATAAAGTATTTCAAATATTCAGTTGATACCCATTGAAAATATCCATAAAGCATTTTAAATACTTAGTTGAGACTCACAGAAAAATTTGCATAATGCGTTCTTTTATAGAGAACAGTTTCTTTTATTTTCCTAGCTTTCTCTATTTTTAATGACCGGTTAAAAAAATCAGTACAAGTTGAGGAGAAGTTATTGAATTAATACAAATTGTTTTCTGTGTGCTCATGTGTGATGGAAGACGGCGTTTATGACCCAGACAGGAAATGCTGGCGACAAAGGGAAAAGTGCAGGATGCCACAGAAGTGCCGCATCAGTATCCTGATGCCAAAAACTATAATATAAAATAAGCTTTGCAGCCAGAAAAGTCAAGGCAACGCGTCCTGAATTTATTGAAACCTTCGTGAGAATTTTCCCCAGCGAGGACACGGAAATTACTTTCTGCTTTTAAGGCCCTTTAAAAGTGAGTGTGTGATTTGTGGCCCTAACATTTGGCATTTGGCCGAGGTCAAGGAATGACCCTCTAGTTGCTAATTGATGGCGATGATCCAAAAATGTTACGTGCTGGTAATTGAAACACTGCAACTGAGCAGCTGAACAGCCATAATCCAACATTATCAATTAATGGACATTAGATGGATGGATGGGTGGATGGGCAATGGCCATGCAGAAGCGTTTGCAGCTGACCTTTGGCTTACATAAAAGAGAAAGAGACATTGACGAGCCAGTGGATTTTATGTAGCTTTAAATTTGGATGTGGATGTGGAAGTGGATGTGGATGTGAATGTGGATGCTTCCAGCCCACATACATTCGCACACAACTTGTATCTCTGGCAAGTGCGAAATTGTGAACACATTTGAATTTTTATTGGATGCTTAGCTTTGGATTTTTACTTTTTTCTTTTCTTTTTTTTTTTTTACTCGGCGAGTTTGTGTTTGGACATACATAAGTAGCATTGTAAAAAAAATGATGTCTTGCCTTCTACGTACAAGCTGCTGTTTCTTTTGAAAAGCATTAAAATCGATGGAAAACCAGCGACAACAAAAAGTGGTCATTGCCACCGAACGAAAAAAAAAAATAAGCGGGTTGGAGGGGAGGGGGGGTCTCTCCCTCTAGCGGTAAAAAAATCAACCCATATGGGCCAAGCGGTAAAATGCTCATACGCCCTGTGGTCACTTTATTATGTCACATTAGAAATAAACATTTATCTAGCTATCTATAGCTACCAATTTATTCGCAATATATTTTAAGAATGTCATTGGTATTTATAGCTTTTTTTGGTATATACATATATAAAAATATTTACAGTGAGTCATATTCTTTAGAAAGTAATTAAAATCAACTAATTATTCAGGGATTAAATCTGACAAAAGCCAAGCATTAAGACCTCAATTAGAAAGTCCGGCTTGTGCAGAAAAATGCGTTAAATAAGTGTATAGAAATATAAATGCGAGCAAATGTTGCGACAAACGACGACTGACAAACCACAATAACAACATCGGGTTTGCTAAGCTGCAGCTTTGAGTGTTATCACACGATGAATGTGACACTATGTCATCCACTACAAAGGCAGGGAGTATAGGCTACACAGAAAACAAGATATAGTATAATGATTGATTGCATATTAAAACCGTTGGTCTTGAAAAATATCAGGAAATCATTTTGTTTACTCCAGAAAGAGAAAGAATATCAAATAGTTTGGGTTTACCAATATAATTTATTGATCCCCAGCAGTAACTTTTATCAACTTTCCTAATATCAATAAAATTGTGACTCAAAATGGATGGGAAATATGAAAAATGGCTACAAGTGTGTTTATGGAGGGGCTAACTACCTTTAAAAGGTGGAAGAGTTCAAATGCATTTGGAAATGTTTTGTCAATGGAAAGTTGCGAATTAGCAAAGCGTGAATTGCGAATCGAAATGAGCGATTTTTCTCATGTTGTGCACACCATAATTATCCGCATAACGGCCGCCGTTAAATGTCCACATTCCAGGTTTCCACACTCCAAATTCAGGGCATTCTTATCGCACTTGGCATTGGCCGGTGATAGAGGATGGTGATTCGTATTCGCCATCGGGCGGATGGATTGATAAGATAAGGGGTTCGCATGTAGTTTGGCCACAAATACGACGAAGAACCCACCCGTTCTGGTTTCTCTTTCATTTTGCACCAATAGAATGGGGAAAATAGAGTTGAAAATAAATACTAATCAAGAAATGCAAACAATTGAGCCATTTGCTGATAAAAGTACTAAGCAATGATAGGTAAATATTAGCAAGACTTACAAATGGTTCGAGCAACACTGCCCAGCATAAAAAAAAGTTGGTTTAACTGCAATAAGATTCATTAAAAATCCCTGTGGTTTATGACTTTATGTATTGAAAAAATAGATAACATTACTCCGATAATAATATATTATTCATGGTTTTTATGGTTCTACGAACAAGTATTACAGTTTAGTCTCTTTTATCTATAAGGACTATAAAACAGCTGTGTAATAATGATTCATGTTTTTTCCTTTTGTAGAACCATACGAACATTTTTTTTAATGGTTATCTATATTGACGTAAGTAGACTTTCTATTTAAAACATATACTACATTTTTTAGAAACATTTAACAAACATTTTAATTCTAAAAAAGTTTGAAACAAAAAAATGTAAATTAAATAAATAAAAATAAAAAAAAATAAATTAAATAAAAAAAAATGTCCATCTTTATACTAGAGTTTTAAACCTACTTTTACGGTTTTCTCTCCCTTAAATTAAGAAATATAATGGACATTTTCAGATTGTCAACTAAGGAATTCTAGGTACTTTCTCTTTCTCCTGTAATTCCCAGTACTCCAACTGATATCTACTTGAACTTCCGCTCCAATTTTGTATCAAATCTTTAAGTGGGCAAAGAAACCATTAGAATATGTTGGGCAGTGCCAGTAAAATTGGGTAAATAAGCCAGCCAGCAGCAGCTGTCGACCGGCCAACCGATGATATAGGGTTACAAACAGAGGTTCTGCGAAGCGTCGAATAAAATTCGCACATGATGGGCGACCACGACACTTGAGCCGCAGGAAGTGCTTCATCAAGCTATGGGATTTATTCGACGAGGGTGAAAGTGAAGGAGGAGGAGTAACAATCGTGTCATGGCCTAATTATTAATCACCCCGTCGCTGGGAAGGTTATTATGCATCATCATCATCACCACTCACCTGACACTTCTTGCCCAGCAGCCTGAAGACGGCTTCGTTCTCCTCCTGGGTGAGCAGCGTGCTGGCGGCATTGACCTTCGCCCGCGGACCGTCCTGCGACCTCATACCGCTGCTCATTTGGCCGGGGACTCGATGGATCTGGATCTGGGTCTGGATCTGGAGCTGGGGATCTGGGCTGGTTTGCCTGCACAATACGACACAACAACACACGCATTTTTTATTTATTGTATGGCGAAAACAATAAGCAAATGAACAAAAGCTAAATGTATTAATTTAATAACACAATAACACAGGGGACCCCAAAAAAAAAAAGATGATAACAATAAAGGCACTCGGAATTACAGTCAAACTTCTGAAGGTCGAACAGGGTTGGGGAAAATTAGAGTTTAGAGATTACAACAGTGTGTTGCAAAATAAAAATATTTTTAATTTATTATTATTATGAAATGTTTGACTATAATATAAAATGTACAGGCGAACTTAAATTTGGCTATATGTACGGGCCCTTGAGCAAATATTTTTAATTATTAAAGTTTGAACTTCTCTTTTTCACAGTGTATTGCTAATAAAAAAGTCTAGCTCTTTAGAGAGTTTGTCTTAACGAAGTTTGACTGTTTCCTATAGACATTATTGGGGTTTCGAATCGATTGGCAGTATTGTCTTTGGGGTTTCGAATGGTTTTTTAACCCGAATCACGAATTACGGCAAAGTTTGAACTTTTCTTTTTCGCAGTGTATTGATAATAAAAAAGTCTAGCTCTTTAGAGAGTTTGTCTTATCGAAGTTGGACTGTCTGGCGAAAAGATCAACAACTGTATTTCCTATAGACATTTTTGGGGTTTCGAATCGATTGGTAGGTAGTATTGTCTTTGGGGTTTCGAATGGTTTTTTAACCCGAATCACGAGTTACGGCCAAGTTTGAACTTTTCTTTTTCACAGTGTATTGCTAATAAAAAAGTCTGGCTCTTTAGAGAGTTTGACTTATCGAAGTTGGACTGTCTGGTGAAAAGATCCACAACTGTATTTCCTATAGACATTTTTGGGGTTTCGAATCGATTGGTAGGTAGTATTGTCTTTGGGGTTTCGAAAGGTTTTTTAACCCGAATCACGAATTACGGCCAAGTTTGAACTTTTCTTTTTCACAGTGCATTGCTAATAAAGAAGTCTGGCTCTTTAGAGAGTTTGAGTTATCGAACTGTTGGACTGTTTCCTATAGACATTTTTGGGGTTTCGAATCGATTGGCAGTATTGTCTTTGGGGTTTCGAATGGTTTTTTAACCCGAATCACGAATTACGGCCAAGTTTGAACTTTTCTTTTTCACAGTGTATTGCTTATAAGAAAGTCTAGCTCTTTAGAGAGTTTGTCTTATCGAAGTTGGACTGTCTGGTGAAAAGATCCACAACTGTATTTCCTATAGACATTTTTGGGGTTTCGAATCGATTGGTAGGTAGTATTGTCTTTGGGGTTTCGAATGGTTTTTTAACCCGAATCACGAATTACGGCCAAGAGCGCGAGCGAGAGAGAGACCTGCGTTGGCTATGACGATATAGCTGGTTATGATGGGGCTGGCTGCGAGCGGATCGTATCGTATCGGATGGGTTGAGTCACGGTTTCCCGAGAGTTGGAAATCCGAAAAAGTAACCGAAACAGAAACAGTCAGCCAGCTGCGTTTGAGTGTGGGCAGAAAGCAGAAACTCTTCGAAAAGAGCCCTTATCTTTGGCGAAAAGCACTGATTAGGCTTGCGCATTCTATGATACATGCACACTGGTCTGGGGGTTATTCAACATTCAACATTTGGCATTTGGCACTCCACTTTGCAGCGGGTAAATCGCAGATTTCTGACAACACCTGTCTGTGTTTCGCCAGGTGGGGTGAAAATGTAAATAGACGCTGGATGGAAAGTATGTGATGTATGCAGGGTGTGGGTCGGTCTCTCGGGTCTCAAGGTCTCTCTAGGGGGGCGGGGGGTCGCCCATTGATTTTTTGCGTTTATTTTCGTGCACTTCTTCACTCTTTTCTTTTCCCACACACAACACACACCACAAAATCTCTGCACGCTGCCTGTAGTTTGTGGCCCTGCTGACGACTCCGGGTTCTTTGTCGACTAAGCTCTACTGTACGCGCGTCCGCCTTAGCGACTGCATGATGTTCGAAGCGAGGTTTCTTGTTTTTCCCGAAAGATTCGCCTGTTCGCGGACTGCTAGTTTGTTTATTTGGCACTCAGCACGCCCCACCAGTGTTAGAGGTGGCGAAACATCGATAGAAACATCGATGCATTGGCGACAATCGATGTTTTTGTCACATTAGCATATTGAAAGAAAAGGCGGAAAATGTGTTTTTAATTTAAGTTTACTGTATTGACATGTTTTTAAGATTTTCAACTGTTTTTTTTTTAATTTTTGGCCAAATAAAGCCTTTGTTTTTTTGTTTTTAAATTACCTATAAAAGTTTTTCAGTTGGGCTATATTATACTACTTATTTATTTAAAAACAACCAAAAATAATAATTTTTTAAAAATATCGATGTTTTTTGTAAATATTCTAGAAACGGTCACGCTGAAAGGTCTGGGTGGGTGTATTAGCTATTTGTTTTTCAGTTTTGTCCTTAATACCGAAACCTCTTTAAAAAAAATGAGCTGGTCACACCAAACTTAACCGCGAAGAGTACGTAACATTTAAAAGTGAAGAAAAAAGACAAACAACATTTTTACCAAAAATGGTAAAACTTGATTTTGAAAGATATTACATTGAAATATTTTATTGACATGATTTTTCACTTATTATAGCCCACTGTTATACATACTTGAATTTCAAAATAATTGGAATTCGTTATTTTATTACAATTAAATATCGTGTATATCAAAGTTTGAAATTGGGAAAAATACCACATTAAAATGAAGTTAATTTAACATTTGTGATAAGAAACTTAACTTTCGTAACGAAGCTTTTCCCTGCTTACCAAACCAAAGCTTTAAGCACTACTGATATAAATATATAACTATTTAATAGTTTTTTCGATTTGCCAGTATTTCACACTTGCGATCCGAGACAACACACGAAGTTTTTAATTCTTATATTCGCTAAACAAAATATTATAACACCGCATTGATAAAATATAACTGTTTCCTTAAAAAATTCCCTTCTTGAACAACAAATAAGTTTAAATCGAACTGAAAATTGAATTATATTGGATCGGTTTAAAAAAGAAAAGGAATGCCAAATTAACCCATTAACATCAAAGCCAAATAGAAAATATAGCAAATCGATTTAATCCACTTTAACAGTGAATCATTAGTCTGCTGAAAATATTATCATCATATAAATATATCATCATTCTCGATTAGATTAAAATACTTCAATCAGTGGTGATAAAAATTACCAATAACTGCACAGTTTTTTGTTATTTCACTGAAGAATTGCAAATATGAGCAGAACTACGATACTAGACCTAAATGATGATTGTTTGTACGAGATATTCCGACAAATTAAAACTAATTGTGAGGTGGAGAATAATTTACCGAATAGTCGTTTCCCCGTGAACTATTGGGATCTTATTTATTTTGCAACTACTTGCGAGAGATTCGTCGAAACTTTTGAGAACTGGAACTATGACCTTTACGAGAAACTTCAAATCGAGTTTTTCTTTTTAGAAAATACTTACGACATTAAAATAGATTTGGTAGAGAAGTACGACTTTTTGCAAACCTTTCGCGAAAGAGATAAGGAAATATATTGGTCTTTGTATGTGAATGCGATCAAGGAGAATAAAGTCCTGGATGAGTTAATATTAGAATACCGACCAAACAAATACTACCCTGAGCATTTGGATAGGGTTCAGGCCCTGATGAATGCCATAAATCACAAGAAAAATCTAAGTGACCTTACAATTCGTTTTCATGGTAAGTTCCTCTGCGAAGAGCTTATAGGTCATTGAGATTTAAGCACTTTAAAATTACAGGCTATAGCTTCGAAAATGAGTTGCAGCTGGGACAATTAAGATATCTTAAACTCGATGTTCGAATGAATGCTGAAGATTTAGTGCAGTTGTGCCGATCAAATCCTGATTTAGAATATCTTGCATTCACCAACACCGAATTATATGGAAGGTTTGCGGATATTGTACCATACTGTAACAAACTGAAATTTCTAGAGTTAACCATGAAGACCGACACAGATGCATCAGAATATGCTGCATTGGCAAAATTAATTAAACTTGAGTGGCTGACGCTTAACGGGTACCATCGGGAGGAAACACTGGTAAAGTTGTTTCAAGGCCTCAAAAGTATTGGCCTCTTTATATTAGATATTCCCGACGCTCTACTCACTAAAGAAGAAACGCAGGTGGTGATGGAAATAAAATCATTATCAGAGATAAGAAGCGGTTTCACTGACATGGCAAATTTGGCACATCTGAGTGCTCCCGACGTAACCTTAATATATGCAAAGCCAGGTCAATTTCTTTTAATGGAACCCTTGATCCACTTGATGGAGAATTCTGTATTACAAATAAAACAAGAGAATGGCCCCACCTTAGAATTAGAATTAGAGAAGGAACTTGGAACACTGATTGTGAAAAGCAATGACTGTAATGAAATGGAGCAAGATGCTCTTTCAAACATTACTAATATCCTAACTCGGAATGTCCAGCTTTTAAATTTGACTGGGTTCGATTTAGCTGGTGATTTTAACGAATGTATATTGCAAGCCATTTTTCAGTCATTAGCAAGCAAACAACCTCAGATTCTTAAATTCTTATATTTGGAATCTCAGGTTATTACCCAAGAACATGCTAGTTCTCTTGCTAACATTCGATCCCTAGCTTTCATTAGTTGTAATTTTTACAATTTGGAGGAAATACTCGCAATGAAAGTAATGCAACTCAACGGGATAAAAGAGAAAGCCAGCAGAGTGGATCGTATCGATACTGAGGAGTGTTTGCTTCGTGTGATCCATACAGATAACATTGCCACACTTATTTTGCATATAGATAATACTTTTACTGTTGACGATTTCGCTCCTTAAGCCAATTTAAATAATTTGATTCGTCTTGTGATTAATTATAACACGGAATATCAATCTTTTATTAACTTAATAAAGTTAATCAAAAACCTGCAGGAATTGGAAATTCAAGAGCTTGACTCCGAGGAACTCATTGAAGTCTCCCAAGTTCATGGCCTGAAGGACCTTAAATTTGGTGTCTATGGTTCCAGTAGTATTAATATACATCATTTGGCCGCTTTAAATCACCTCGAGTCTCTAACTATAACGAAACATCCGAAGGGATCTTTAAGAACGCTCTTAAAAGCCCTCGCCTCTAAAACAGATCAAGTACTCGAAAGCCTCAGTATTCAGCAAGAAAGCCTTACTTACGAAGAGATTGTAGAGCTTGTTGGGATAAATTCCTTGCAAAGATTGCAACTAGGGGGGATACCCAACCCTTTTTCCGAAGTGGTAACCCCTTTTAACTTGGAACTCATAGCCAATTTGCCAAAGCTGAATGAACTGAAAATTCACTTTGATTATGAAACCGAAACTGTCGATAGTTTGTTAAGGGCTTTAATCGTGCAATCCCCTCAAAGACTACTGTCACTCTCAATTTTATCTCGGGATATAAGGTTGATAGGTCAACTTCAAGAATTGCAGTCCCTCGAATGCATTGTAAACCAAATGGAAGATGTTTTTTACATAACAACTCTCAGAAATCTAACAGAGTTACAGATACACAATCCTCCAAAAACTTCAATGTGCGATGTCCTCAAGGAACTAAAAGCTTTACCGGCTCTTCAGAGTTTGCTTTTGGATAACATAATACTTAAATTTTTAGATGTTGTGGAAATAACGAAATTAATTTGGTTAACACGATTACGATTGGGAGTGGCCGAAAAACAATTCATCTTTATTCTGACGAAATTAAAAAATCTGGAAGTTCTGGAAATCACATCGAAGCATTTCGCAGAGGAAGATGAAAGCAACTTTTGTGTTTTACTGATTGAATCATGCCTAAATCTTAAGTCCATTTATCTTTATCGATATGTAAAGTTGTTTACAATAGAGTTCGTCGATGCCATCTTCAAGAGCATAAAAACCCTACGAAATCCTGAATTCATCCCCCATTCAAATTGGGGGGAAAAGGAGTTTGCTTCGTTGGCAATTATAATAGGACCGATCGTATAGAGGTAAGCAACCTAATTTTTATATTCTTGCAAAGGCTATTATGCTTTTTAAAATCTATTCTTATTTTAGCTTCTTTATCTCAACGACGCGTATATTCAATTGGAAATCACGAATGAAATGGAGCTCGATAGTGAAGAAGACTTTGATGACTCGCTTTCCCACTTTTCAGCATTTTCAGACACCTCAGACTCCAGCTTCTAGCTTAAGGATACATATTCTGTGCATTTATCGACTAATTAAGATGATAGAGTTATAAAGAGACTGTAGTTGGTAAATCATTACAATAAAAAGTTAAAAAAAGATTTGCCTTACAAAGGCTATTTTTAAATGAGCCCTAGGAATACTAGGCTTTAACATGGCATAGCAGAGACCTCTTCCATTTGCTTATTAAATTTGAATCGGTTTGAAGGTTCTATTTAATTCAAGTTTTTAAAATACCCGTACAGAATGAGGTTACCAAGCTGAGTGACAACAAATTCCAGAATAAATTTCATATTATTTTTATTTTTTTACTGACAAAAAGCATATTTCGATTTATTAATATTAAAAATGGTTAATCGCATCGGATCGGTAAAAACTAAGTCGCAAATGAGTGGCTTAATACAAAAGCTGTTCTCTAAATCGATTACCTTTAAGTAGCTAAATTATATAAAAGAATACTTAAAAAGCTGTGACTACAAAAGGTGATTTCCATCTCTCTTCAGATATTTGGTGTTTGCATAATAAGGAAGCCAAGGGCGTATTAAAAACTTATAAATTAATCCCAATAGAGGTCTGTTGCGTAAAACAGAAGTGCAATTATGCAATTGTAATTGATTCAAGTCTCAAGAAACACTCCCTAACTAAGTGTAAAGTTGAAATCAAAATACATAATGGACTTGGACTTGATAAACCTTTCCCAAATAACCCATTTTGGGATATCAATGTGTCAAATCGAATATATAGCAATTATATATATATATGCCAGTATACATTTTGTATATATTAGAGGTTGTACACATGTTGAAAGGCCTGATCTAGTGTATATATGCAATACATTTGGCTACACACGATCGGGAGCTCCGGAGGCTCCCTCACTGACTGTGATTTGGATTAGTTTGAAGTTACTAGGAGTTTTTGCGCTAACTCTATGCTAGACTGGTTGCTTACAAAGTTTTAGGGACTACATTATGGGGTATAAAGTAAAAGGAGAGTAGTATATTGATTACATAGTATAGATAATATGTATATTGCCTCCTATCCTAAAAACTCTTTGATTTTCAACTCTGTGCGTGTTCCGTTCCCAAAAAAATGCCTGACATCCGGAATCTCTTGAACCTGGCTAATTTGTGATTATGTAAGGTATTTATTTCCGGCCAGCTCCCACCACTGGCAACTTTGACTTGACGGCTACTCCTCCTCCTGCTGCTGCTGCTCCAGGATTCGGGGAATTATCAAAAGTCGAGCTGCGCAGCAGCGTTGGCTTTACTCCATTTCCGTTGAGCGTATTGGAAGATTTGGTTTTCTGCGACTTCAGATTGGCTGACGATTGCTTGGTCTTGGCCTCGTCCACTCGCCTCCAGATATTGGCTATCCGGCTCTGGGCTTGATTGATCTTGGCCGCCGCCGCTGCTGCGGCTGCACTGCTTCCATTCAGATTCGAATTGCTGCGGGATGGAGGCGTGGTGGACGACACCCGGGCGGAGACCACTCGCGAGGCAGCCGGGGACTTGGCCCCGGCCAAACGCAGACTGGTATTGGCCCTCTGGGGCGTCGCTCGAGGACGCACTGCAGCGGCGCCAGTTCGCTTGGGTGAATCACCAGCTGCCTTCTTGGTGGGCAACTTGGAGGCGCGATGACCGGGACTGGTTTGCTGAGCTGGCTTGGCCTCCACCACGGGCACCTGGACATTGGAGTTAGTGGGCTCGTCCTTGACAAAGGTTCCCTGTCGCTCCAGGCGAGCTGGAGCAGCGGCTTCTGGTGGCGGCATTGGTTTCTTCTTGGCTGGCAGCACCAAACTGCGTTTGGCAATCGTCGGAGAAAGGGTTTTCTTTTTGGCAGAGGCTGTTCCACTGGTATTCCGTTGACTCTGCATGCTGTAGGGTGACACATAGGCTGGTTTCTTGCGACCACGCACCAATTTCACGGCCGTTGCAGGTTCCAAAGGGGTCTTGAGTTCCACCAATGCCGGCGGAGGAGGCAGTTGCGCCGGCTCCTGGCCATCGCAGGACTCCGTCTCCGAATTCTGATCGCACTCGGGGGATTCCTCCGCCTGATCCTCCTGACCCTGTTGTCCCATGTTGATGTCCGTGATGTAGGTAAACTGCTGCATCATCGCTCGATCATCGGTTTGGCTGGGTTTTGGAATCAATTCCCGAGGACACTCAATCAACTGGGTCTTGTATCGCTCGGCACTGCCCCTCCGCCGTCCATTGGCACGCGGCGAGGGCGTGGCCACCGGCAGAGGTGTCTCCACAATCTCGATCTGCAGCGTTTCATTGGCCTCCAGGGCCTCCAGGGCCTCCAACTCACCACTGCTGGTGGTGGCTATGGTGTAGGTCTTGTAGCGATCCTTGGTCAAGCGACGCTTTTGCTTTGGCGTCAACGAACGACGATTGGGCGATGGAGTGGATCCATGTTTGGGCGTCGATTCCGCCGAGCTGTAGTCATTCATCGTGGCATCCTCGTCGTCGTCGAAGCAACTTTGGAGCACTGTCAGCGTTTGATCATCGCAAGCGGCCGTCTCGTAGTTGGACACCGAAATGGTGGTGGCCATGCTGCAGTCCTGATCCCCGTCGGCCACCTCCGACTGGATGCTGTCCACACTGATCATGGAATCGAGCAGTTCGTCCATCAGCGACGGCGGCTTTATGTTGTCCAGCAGATTGCAGCTGGAGTTCACGCTCTCCGCACTGCCCGCCAGGTGACCCAGCGCCCGGCGAGCCACCAAATTGGCCGGGAACATTTTGCGCCCAAATCTGGGACTCTTGCTGGGCAGCAATTGGAGCTGCTGCTGGCGCAGGGAACTCGGCTGGGAGTGCTCCTGGTAGCAGCTGTTGAGCGATTCCATTCCCGATGGCGGCCGCACATTGTCCAGATCCAAACTGTTCATGCTGAAGGTCATCTCGGTGTTGTCCTCATCGGCTTCTGGCTCAGCGGGCTGGATGAGATTCTCGGCCAGAGCTCGCGCCTCGAAGGCAATCATGGTCGAGTTGGTCATCATGGAGGCACTGGTGCCATTGAACAGTAGCCGCTGCGGCTCCAAGCGGACGCCCGCATTCTGGACATGTCCACCCAACTGGAAGTTGAGTCCTCCCGAGGATCCCTGTCCATTAACCAGGGTATCCGTTTCACCTTCCAGCGATGCGGGCTGCTGTTCATTTGTGGGCGTGATCTCGGCCAGCTCGGGCAAGGGTTCATCCAAGCTGAGGGAAGCCAAAATCGGAGCCGTTTGACTCACGCTGGGGAAGCTGACATCATCGGGACAGGTGTGCTCGTTCCAGGTGCTGTTGCTGCTGGTGTTCCTGTGGCTGTTGCTGCTGCGCAACTGCTCCGCCGAGGTGACAAACTCCAGGGTCAATCTTTCGACGGACTTGAGCATCAGATCGGGATCCTTGTGCTTCTCACTGGCCCCCGAAAGGCAGGTTTCTGGGGGAGCACTATCCAACCGGACCATGGTCTCCATGATGAAGCTCTGATTCGATTCATCGCTGGAGCGATCTTCCGCGTCCAGATCCCTAGACCCAATTCGATTCGCGCTCCCTTGATCTGGAGCTGCTGGACTTTTTGGTGTGTCGATGGTGACGATGGCGATGGCGTCGATAGGAGGATTCGGAAGGATGAGGCTGCTCGGGAACGATGGATTGCTGGTGGCGTGCGCTTTCTGCTCTACGTCTGGAGCTGCTGCTGTGCTGGGGGCACTTGCTGATGTAGTAGCTGCCATTGGGTGACACGGTTCCAATGCAGCCGCAGACGTAGCCAGGACGTTTTTTGGCACGGCGCTGATCTTCTTCGAGATGCCCGTATTGATGCACTCCTGCAGCAGCTTCTCGTCCTTGCGCTCCCGCTCCCTTTCCCGGTGATGATGATGGTGATGATGATGATGATGACGCTGTCGCTTCGGCTGTCCACCACCGGAGCTGCCCAGCTGCACCGGCAACGAGTCGAATTGCTTGAGATCGGAGGCTGCACCCACGGCGGGCTGCTCCTGCAGCTGCTGAGCCCTCGCCCCGGGCTCCTTGGACTTGTACATGCCCTTGAGGATGCACAGCTCAAAGAGCGACTTGGACTGGTTGTCATTGGAGTCGCTGGAATCCACGGAACTGTAGGATTCCTGCTGCTGCTGTTGGCCTTTTCTGACTGTCATCGCGGAGTTGAGGGAACTGGCCGAGGTGGCCGCATTAATGGCTATGGGCTGCGAGGAGCTCAGCGAGCTGGAGCGCTTGCCGTTCGAGCTGAAGCCAAGATTCGATTTGGGTCTATTGCAACCAGCGGCAATAGCCTGGAAATATAAAGAAATTATATAATATACAGTTTGATTAATTATTTAGAGTTAAGAGATTACCTGACTCAGTAAATTGGTGTCATCCTCCGAGTCAATGGATAGAGAACTCAGCGAATCATCTTGCCAATGCGGCGGTCTTCGGACTTGCTCCTGTCTGGCGGGTTTCGCATCCGATCCAGGATTCGGCTGGACACTGGATCTGTTGGGAATCGATATTGGTTAAAGTAATGTTTTGGAAATTATAATCTTTTCTACTAACTTGAACCACCACTTAACATTAAAGCAAAACATTATTCAGATCGATTTTATATTAGTATTATATTATAATGAAGATAGTAATTTGATATTGATAACTAAACTGAGCCTACTGCCTATAAACATTTTTAATATTATACGAACTTATTAATCAGATGAATTCATAAAACCTCACAGATCAGATTATAAATTAATTATGCTCTATAATCTTTACACACAAGAAAAAGCATGTTCCTGTAAAATCGATGTGGCCATGTAACATTTCAGGTCATGCAAAACCCATATCGTTTTTACATGAAATACTCTTTTCAACCAGGTCAAAGTTACCTGGTCTCATATCAAATTAAAATTGATCTTAAATAATGTATAATCGATCTACGTTTCGTATCGATTTTTTTTGGGTGTAGAGATTGAGGCTCAAAATTAAATATATATTAAATAAATATTATACCATAGGTAATACTGATATCAAAACTGAGTCTACTGCCTATATTTTTAATATTATCGGAATTTAATAATCAGACTAATCCACAGTACATTTTAGATCAGAGTAAAAAGTAATTATGCACTATAATCTTAAAAGATTGAGGCTCAAAGTTTAATATATATAAATAAAATATAATATTATAAAAGGGATATTAATTTTACATAGATATGAAAATTGGGCATTCTATACAAGTATTTTAAAATAAAGTTTTTAATTATGGTTCATTGATTCAAGATATTATAAGAATTTCATAATCAGACGAAATAATAGTACATTTTATATTAGGGTATAAATTATATTTTTGTAAAGCTTGCTTTATAATATATATAAATAAAATATTATATTATCATAGGGATATTCTTTTTAAATAGATATCAAAATTGGGCATTTTAGACAAGTATTTTAAAATAAAGTTTTTAATTATTGTGCATTGATTTAAGATGTTATAAGAATTTCATAATCAGACGAAATAATAGTACATTTTATATTAGGGTATAAATTATATTTTTGTAAAGCTTGCTTTATAATTCCAAGGGGTTCTTGATTCAAAGTTAAATATATTTTTGGGATCTCTACTCACGCTGCGGTTTCCTTGAGCTCCACGGCTGGACCCACCAGACTCGAACCCACGGTTAGATTCGAGAGGCCAGAGACGACGGAGAAGTTGCAGGGACTGTCCTCCACCAAGAACTTGTTCATCTCATCGGCGGAGGGCAGATAGCCGGGCAGTTGGTTTCCCCCACGTCGCAGCATGGCTATGGGATCGGCAGCTCCATCGCTTAGGGGTTTCTTCATGCCATCGCGGATGCACTGCTGCAGCAGGTTACCGGCTGCTCCGCCGCAATCCGAGGCATTCGAGGACACATCGTCGGATAGCTGATGGGCAGCCGAGGCCACCTCCTTGGGATCATTGGAGCTCATGGAGATGGCCGACAGATTGGTGTTGCTGGCCACCTTGGACAGCAATGCCGGCGTATCCTCGGTGCAGTAGCTGCGTATGGTCTCCTCGGCCACGTCCACTTCGGGGTTCACCACCTCACCAGCGGGCTTGCGTTGCATGCCCATGTTGATGCAGTTGGCCAGGAGCAGCTCATCCTCGTTGTCCTCACTCGCCGGTGCCTTTTCATCGTCCACTATGCTCAGGTTACTCAAACTGGTGGCCGTCGAGAAGTGAGCAGGTGTATGCTCCACATTGAAGCTGCTCAGGTCATCCTCGAAGACGCTGCGCAGTGGCTGCAAGCTGGCGGGGATTACAGCCGGCGGAGCGTCCACATTTTGAACCGAACCAACCACACTATTTCGCCTTGGCGATTGCGGCATACTTTGAGTGGGCGAATCAGGGATCTCCGATGGGGATATCACCCCGCTGGCCAGGCGACTAAAGTCACTGACCACCGAGCTCTTGTCATCGCAGTTGACCACGTCCACATCGGGATCATGGACCAGCGAGTCCATGGAACTGCGTCGCGAGAACATAAGCGGCGTTTCCAAAGCTGAGTTGGCCTGCGTTGGAGGTTTGACCTGCAGGACCTGCTCGACTGCTGGCTGGGATTCCTGTTCCTCTGGTTTCTCGGCCTTCCGTTTGATTTCCTGATCCAGGCTGCTCAGCGAATCGTAGCGACTAAAGTAGCCAGGAGTGCCCTCCTCGCAATAATTGATGGGCTTCTCCGGCGTATATGAACCAGATCCGCACTGCGACAGCTTGGGCAGCTTTTTGGCAGCTCCACCGCCTCCTGGTTCCTTGGAAGCCACCTCCCTGGCCTCTGGTTTCGCATCTGCCTTGGCTGCGACCACCCTTAAATCCGTGACGGAAGCTGCATTGGATATGACATAGGGGGTATCCTCGGTCTGATAGCACTTGACACTGTCGTCCAGGATCAGCAGGATCTCTTGGCCCTCGGATTTCGCCGGCACCGCTTCAGTTGGCGGTGTTATGGTGCTCTTGGGTGCTCCTGCCGTAATGTCCAGGTCGGATTCCAATTGATTCTCCGCATAGCGCAGGCTAAAGTCCGTGGGCTGATCGAGATCCGTTTCCTGATATGTCGAGGCGGTCTTGGCGGCACTCTCGCTGTACTTGGCCGAGTAGTCAATGGGCTGCTCCTCGGTGGCCTCCGCATCCTGCTCCATTTCCAGCTCAAAGTCCGTCATCTTGGGCTTCCCCTTGCGATGGGCATCCGAGGCGGAGGCGGAACGGATGAGATGATCATAGGCGCACTCGGATTTGGCCGAGTAAACGGAATCCCTGCTCTCGCTCTTGGTCAGCATGGCCGAGCGGGTTAGACGGGGTACAGCGGCTGGATGTCGTCTTCCAGCCCGTTCCTTGGTTAGCTTCGGTTGGTCCAGGTTGTCGCACGTCTCCGCCGTGTGCCGCTCGCCCAGCTCCTGCTGCAGTGCCTTCGCCTTGCGTGCCTCCAAAGTGGGTAGAGCCTTTAGCCCCATTGACCTGGCAATGGGATCCAGCTGGTGATGATTCTGGACAGCCGGTCGGAAGTTGAGCAGATTCTTCAGAGCCGAAGAGCTGCCCTCTGAGATCATGGCGTGCTTGGAGTGGATCAACGAACGCAACATGGGCACCGCTCCATTGTCCCACAGGAATTTCTGATCCTCGGGCGAACGAGCCGATAGATTCCATAGCGTTCCACACGAATTGCTGACCACCGTCAGGCTTTCGGACTTCAGCTGCTGCAGCAGAATGGCCAGGCAGTTGTGCTGCCGCAGGATCTGTCGATAGGGTTCACAAACGGCAATGTGACTGGACACGTTCCTCAGGATGCCACCGGCATTCTCGATGATCTTCAGCGTTTTACTCGGTCCCTCGTAGCTGAGCATCCCCACGAGAAAGGCTAGAGCTCCATCCACGGCACAGAACTCGGCCTTATTGGTGCTGCAGTGAGCCGAGAGATTCCACAGGGCCGAGAGTATGGCCTTCAGGGTGTTCTCACTCCTATTCCGCATGGCCGCCAGGGCCAAAGCGGTCACAGTGCCAATCTCATTGAGCACCGCCTTCATTTGGCTATCCGCCCGCCAGGAGAGATTGCGCAGCACACTGGCCGTCACCTGGAGCAGATCATCTGGCGCGCAGTCCAATTGGGCCACCAGGGCCTCCATGAACTGCTTCTGTCCGCACAGCAGCGCCTTGTTGTTCTCATCCCCGAAGGTCAGATTGGTGAGGGCCATCAAGGCATATCGCCTCAGCGAATTGCAGCACTGATCCTCCGGCTTGGGTCCATGGACAGCATGATCCAGATGCACCAGATTGGGTATGGCATGCAAGGCTCCCAGTTCGCACATGGCATGCCGGTGCTCCTCATCGAAGCTGACCTTCATTAGCGATGAAATGGCCGCCAAGGGATGGCGATCCGAGTCATCGGCAATGGCCTCGCCGCCACTTTGGAGCAGCGTCTTCAGGAAGGAGCAGTAGTCGACGATCTGGTCGAGGAGTCGCAGCACCTTGGCCTCCCTCCTCCCGCACTTCTCGTCCGGATGACTGTGCACCACATTGTGCAGAGCCTGGCCGGCGCACTTCCTCACCTCCTGGTCATTATCAGGGGCATGCATCATCTGCACCAGGAGCGGCATGCAGCCAGATCTTCTGAGGGTGGCGCAACTCTGGGCATTCCCCGAGAGCTCCAAGAACTTTTTGGCCATTTCCAGGGGATCATTGGAGCCCAGCATGGAGAGCAGCGAGTAGACACACTCCACCTTGGAGCCCAAGGTGGCCTCCACGGCCGACGAGGTGTAGCGCTCATCGAAACTGGTCGTCCAGGCGGCTCCCTTGGGCAACCTGGGTGCCGGAGCAGGTGAATCGCCATCCAGAAAGCGGGAGAGCGTGTAAGATGGCTCCTTGCTGCGCGACGGACGACCTGCACTGGCCGGGGATCCCCCGCCATTCCTCGGCGGCGGCAACTCCTCCAGTTGCTGCTGCTGAGCCGACTGCCGCTCAAAGTTCCTGTCCAGGCTGCGATGCTCCCGCATCTCGCGCAGCTCCTGGGCCAGCATATAGTCCGGCGGAATGGGATTCTCGTCCAGGAAGTGCTTGGCCGTCGGCTTCTTGCCCACGGCCCCAGCTCCACCGCTCTGGGTGAAGTGCAGCGTGTTGTCGTCCTGGGTGAACTCCTTCTTCGTATAGCCACTGGCGGCCAGCTCATAGTCGCTGACCTCGCCGTCGCGCTCGTACTTCTTGTCCATCTTCAGCTGCTCCCCCGAACTGGCGGCTCCTCCAAAGCTGGCCTCCTCGTAGTCCGGCGGCGCAACTGCATCGTAGTCGAGGAAGTGGGGCTTGCGATCGGGCACCGAGTCCACGTCCACGTCCACATCCTCCAGGCTGAGGCCGGCGATGCCCTCCTCCAGATCGGGCGTCAGCGTTGGCTCCAACATGACTTGGCTGGCGGGGATCGGGGGTTTCTCACAGATCCAAGTCAATGCTCCATGGCCTGCAAGGAAGAGGGGAATTGAGAGATGGGAAAAACTTAAGTAAGAGGCGTTGCAATTGAGACTCTACACAGAAAAAAAAAATAGATATGAAATAGGATCAATTCTACTTTATTTCATATCAATAACAAGCCGATATGATTTATGTCAAATTTATGATTTAAACATATCAACTTGATATTTTATCATATCATACTGAGACTCTACACAGAAAAAA
Organism: Drosophila prostipennis; assembly: GCA_037075205.1. Taxonomy (NCBI): domain Eukaryota; kingdom Metazoa; phylum Arthropoda; class Insecta; order Diptera; family Drosophilidae; genus Drosophila; species Drosophila prostipennis. Next base: position 2,191,147 of record JBAMCJ010000413.1, read on the forward strand.
AAATCGATATGAAATAGGATCAATTCTACTTTATTTCATATCAATAACAAGCCGATATGATTTATGTCAAATTTATGATTTAAACATATCAACTTGATATTTTATCATATCATACTGAGACTCTACACAGAAAAAAAAAATCGATATGAAATAGGATCAATTCTACTTTATTTCATATCAATAACAAGCCGATATGATTTATGTCAAATTTACGATTTAAACATATCAACTTGATATTTTATACCAAATTTAGTATTTTTTGAACAAATAATGTAAAATAAGGTAAACATAATCTTTATTCATATCAAAATGATATGAATAACTTGATCTTTAAAAAATATAAAATTGACCAGCACATATCAATCTGATCTTTTGTCAATTTTTTTTCTGTGTATAAATTGCTATAAATTTAGTGCCGGACCAGGGCGTGGGCTAATTATAGACGCACCATCACTCTGCCCTGCCCCCCAAAGGCCTGTAATAATCCGCCGAGCAAAACTGAAATAGAGACGAATCGCCTGGCATATACAATATCATCTATCAAGAGTGGGCAGCGATCAGAAAATGCAACCGGATAAGGCGGAGATTAGTCTGAGGTGCTTCCAAAAAGAATTACAACTAAGCAGTGGGGAATTTAATATATAAAATATAAAGTTGGCAAACCACATTTAATTTATTTTTAATTTAGAAAATGAAATGAAAATTTATTAGAGATTTAATCGACCCATTTTTAAATGCGAGTATTTTAGCGGGACTTGAACTTTGGAAAATCTAAATTAACTCGTACACCCAAAAAAAATCGATATGAAACGTAGCTCAATTTTACATTATTTAAGATCAATTTTAACTTAATAAGCGGCCAGGTAAATTTGGCCTGGTCAAAAAGAGTATTTCATGTCAAAACGATATGGGTTTTACATGACCTGAAATTTACATGGCCATATCGTGCATTTTTTGTGCATTTGTAATATCTGTTATAACCTTTTATGTCCCAAAAATTAAAAAGGTCATCTTAAGAACTGAATCACATGTCCAGGATCTCTTACACCCAAAAAAAAAATCGATATGAAACATAGCTCAATTTTACATAATTTAAGATCAATTTTAATTTGATATGCGGCCAGGTAAATTTGGCCTGGTCAAAAAGAGTATTTCATGTCAAAACGACCTGAAATTTACATGGCCATATCGATTTTACGGGAACATGCTTTTTTTGTGCATATGTAATATCTATTATAACCGTTTATATCCCAAAAATCAAAAAGGTAATCTTAAGAACTGAATCACATGTCCAGGATACTCGATATTTTAGTTAAACTACTTAGAACCGAGGGCCTTCTATGACAGATGTCAGTTTAGCGGCTAAGCTTAACTCATCACTAGCACATGACTCGTTTTATGATCGATGGTAAAGTTACCTTACCTTCGTGATATAATAATCCTTCTACGATAAATGTTATCTGAAGAAGGTGAAGTCATTTAACAAAATGTATAAGAATGATCTCAAGTTTCAAGTTCTCTATTTAGTATTTACTGAATTAAGTAATAGAAATGTTAAGAATATACCAAAGACGCCATATAAATTGATCTATAGATCACATTTAATTATTTCTAAAGTGTTAATTTGCTGAACCCTATTCATTGAGTTACTTTTGAAGATCTACTTTCTTAGACTTCTAAGATGCATAATGTTCTAGGTCTCCCAAAAAGAATTCGGTCTATTGTGGAAGACTCTCTTGATTGTTTGACTCTGTCTCTATCTCTATCGCTCTGTAACTTAATCATCTCGGCCCGACTTTCAGGTGGTGCCAACAACAATAGCAAATAAGCAGGTAAATCATTATCATGATTAGCTGGCGCTGCATCTTTTAGAAAGTTAGCGGAATTTCCAGTGCATGAAAATAAGATACAGATGCGTTTTCAGCAGATATATTATATTGCTTTAGTTACTGCTGTTGTTGTTGTTGTAGTTGTTGTTGCTACACACACTGTACACAAGACATATTTCTCATTTGAGCTACCGTTGAATTATGTGCAAATGCAATTTGGTGCAGCACTTCTTTTAGTTGTTATTGTAGCGTAAAATTGAGCATGGACAGACAGATGTAGGTACATAAATATGTATGTGCACAGGGAGAAAATAACGCGTACATCATAATAGATATCTTTAGAAAACATCCAAGTCATAAGAATCTTAAAATATCTCACCGAAAACGAAATACATTAACTGAAACTAAAAACCCTTTTAATATCATAACGTTTTTATTTAAGGAACCCTATAAAAAGCATATTCCCGTAAAATCGATATGGCCATTTAACATTTCAGATCATGCAAAACCCATATCGTTTTTACATGAAATACTCTTTTCAACCAGGTCAAAGTTACCTGGCCTCATATCAAATTAAAATTGATCTTAAATAATGTAAAATCGATCTACGTTTCATATCGATTTTTTTTGGGTGTCGTTTTTCCCTGTATAGCACTAATATAGAAACTAACTTGAACTATTTAGTTGCTTATGATATAATTCTTTAAAAGACCTCCTATCTATTCTTCGATGTTAGAAACCCTCTTATTATCATAATAGTTTTATAAATTCTCCCATCTTGTATTGTATTTTGTTATAAGAATCCCATTAAATTCTGATGTTTCTAGTTTCTCACTGTGTACCCCGTCATATTCTAAGATTTCAAATGGTTCGGGATTGGGAATGACCCAGGTCGTGTACCAGATCTCGCTCCGCACAAGTCAATCTCCAAGTCAAGCTCCAATTGGCAAATTAATCAAATTTTAATTGCGACCAACATAAAGAGAGAAACGAAAAAGTGGTAACCGCAATTTGAGTGGCTGTGAAATGCAAATCGCTTGTGTAACAGCGGAAATGCAATGCATTCGAGTTTCGAATGGAATGCCGGACTGGCCAGCAGTGGGCAATCATTCATCATCGACCGATCGATCGATTGTTTGCCTAGGCCTTAACCTAAAATGTAAGTATATAACTATCCATATCAGTCCCTTGATAAGGCGGTTCGGCTCCACGCAGTGGAAACTGATTAACATTCAGCAATATCTGTTCTTTCGGTGGCAAGAATTCAGAAGACGAGCCATTTCGATGAATCAACGATCCGCGAATTAGACAAATCAGCCCCGCATATAGCGATACTATATAGAGATATATGCATGCGCTGGCAAAGTACCACAAAGAATGCGAAAATATGCGTCACTTGTCTAGCCAAAGAGCTCCACAGTCCCCCAGAGACGACTCCTCGTCGTGTCATTAACCGGGCAGCCGAGCACATATGTAAGGGTCTCTGATGAGACCAGGCACAATGGAAACAATTGAAAACTAAGCGGTTTCAGTGGACTGTATTTGGAAATTAAATTGGTTTGCTCCCACGCTTAAAGATGAATTTAAAGCGACAAATAATAATTTATTTTAATGAAATGGTTTGGAAAGTGAGTCAGTCATCTAACAATTAAATATTTAACTGCTAACTTTTAGTCACCCAATATGTTTTTTTCTATTCCTAGAGATAAAGGGATTTCAGTAAAAAGTCTGTATGATTTATGGTTTGACGCATACAAAATTTCATGTTTAAAGTTTAGTACAAAACTTGTATTCGGAAAATCAAATTGATATATTATATTCCTACAATATAAACAAATCACTTGATGACAAACTCTTTTTAAGCTGGTGCCAAACTTTGAATAATTAAATCAAAATGTGAACAATTCCATTTTAGTAATCTTTAAACAAATTAACCAGTTTTGTTTTGGTGTCGGTTATATTTGCCATATTTTGAGTTAAAAATTTGTATTTTTGTTTAGATCTATTACCTTATAAGGAGTACGATTTAAGATTGTATATTTTTCATGTTTCCTAATAAAAAACTTTTGTGAATGGTAAAGTTGGTAAAAGTTGATTGTGATAAAATTAAAGAAAGGAGGAGGGGCAAAGTCGACATGAGGTCCAAAATCGATGCCCTCGAACTTACAGACCTCTTAGATGAATACGAACGGGAGGAAAATTCTACTTTTTTTTGTGAAATTTATTGCCTTTAACGTTTTAAGGGTAGGTTTTGTCCCATCAACCCCTGTAATTTTCTTAAATAGTGCAAAAATGTATGGGTCATCTGAAACTAAAGTATTTTAGCAACGAATACATATCAAATTTAGCTCTGCAATTGGAACCCCATCAAGATAATTAACGATTTTGCCACCCACTCAACGAATTCCACCCACTGTGCGGCGTTTTGGCTTGGCACACATTTTGCATACCAAATATTCGCGGCAGAATTATCAAAGAAAGAAGAATTAAAGATTTACAGGGGGTAGAAAATCCAATGATGATGATGGAACCGAAAGCCATTAAACAGAGGCACACAGGGAAATATGCGCGAAAATATTAAATAATGAAAACTACCGACCAACTACTGAAAACGTATGTACATATGTACATATAATTTTTGTTTGTGCATTTTATGAGTTGGTTTAATGAACGCCGCTTTTGTTTTGCTGTTTTGTTGCTGTTGTGTTGTGTCTTTGCCGCCGCGAGATGATGATTATGTAAATTGTAGAAAAGTAAAAGGGAAACTAAATACGAGCGCCATTCAGTGTGGAATTGTGTTTTCTGTAATGTTTTGTGGCCGTGTAAAACAATCGAGCGTGCAGATATTACGGTATTTTCCTTAATGCGGTGATTAATTATACTGCGGTGAAATTGGAAATGGAATTAGTCGAAAATAGTTATCAATTAGGCGTGCCCACAATCACTTGCAGCTGTTGGAATACAAAAATAACAACAATAAAACGTACATAGTGCGTTTTCCTACTGATAAAGGAGCACGGACACACACACACACACACACGCATGCAGCACACCCACACTAGGGCGCAGTCGCATTCTGATTGGGACCTTTATTGATTTTTCCTGTAAAAGGAATCAGCAGGAAAACAGGAATGCGCACAGTTTTATCATTTAGATCTTCCGTTCACAGAAACACTCGCCATATAAGGTGCACACATTTATTAAGTAAACATTCTGCGTTTTATTGTCAAGCCCAAAAAGCAGAATTCCAATTGGAAGAGGCAGCGACTATACTCCCACACACGAACGAAAGATTCTCCGTTTTTTTTTCTTGGCGCACCTTGACTAAAACAGCTTCTCCACCAGCTGACACATTTCACGCTTTATCACTTTGTTTGTCTTTGCCCACAGATATTGCGACTACTTCAGTTTAGTTTATCATTTCGCGTAGAACAAATACGAAACGCGCCCGAAACGAGAGTCCGCTTATCAACAATAAAAATTGCGACGACCAACCGCGTAGAGGTGGAAAAATTTAGAAAAAAACATCGATGGAAACCGATTGGACTTGATTCAAAATAAGTGTTGGTAACAGTCCAAATGGACAAAACGTAGTGGAGAAAATAGAGAAAAACATCGATGGAAACATTGATTTCCAACCGATAAAACAAGCGCCCCCTGGCCGATGACCGAAGAACTAAAAATACACCTATCGATAGCACAAGCAATAAGCCAAATAAGCCGAGACACCCTCCAAAAAGTATGGCCATTTTTAAAAAACTATCGGGAAATGGAATCCACAAAGTGGAGGCCGTTTTTTAACAGTGTTAAAAGTTACAAAAATGTTAAAAGTTAACATTTAAATGTGGGTAATTTTTGGTACGTTAAGTACTTTTGCACACTGGAATAACGGTGCTTGGTGCTTTATTTCTTTAAATGAAAATTAGGATCGCTAAGGAGCATTATTATATCTGCTTGTGTTTATCTGTATCAGCACCTAGGACATTTGTACACAAAATTGTATCAGCACCTAGGACATTTTCTACACAAAATTGTATCAGCACCTAGGACGGGTGCATGTCATAACGCCCGGTGTCATAACGCCCGCGGGCGTTATGACACACTCAAAAGTGTCATAACGCCCGCGGGCCTTATGACACACTCAAAAGTGTCATAACGCCCGCAGGCGCTGTCACTTTTTTTGAGGGCCTTATGACACCCAGGAAAGTGTCATAACGCCCTCAGGGAAAATATATTTAACTATTATTTATATAAGTAAATAAGTCATATTCAGCTTGAACGCGCGCATTAAAGAAAATTGCGGCTTGCACCTTTATTCAAACAAAATTTTGTCTGCGCCCTATTTAACATTTTATTGAAATTCTTGTATATGCGAGTAACATAGAGTAATATAATAATGAATGTTTGCCTGCGCCCTATTTAACATTTTATTGAAATTCATATAAATGCGAGTTACATGGAGTATTATAATAATGAGTATTATAGAATAATGTAGCAATGAGTAATAAGCTTGGAGTTAAATGTGTAAATTAAATAGGAGCGCCGCAGGCAAAAATTTTTTTTAAAAAAAATCGCGCGATTTTTTTAAAAAAAAATTTTTGTCTGCGGTTCATTTAACAATTTATTGAAAAACTTGTAAATGATTTTCAACTATTTGTCTGCAGTATGGGCAGAGCAATAGAGAGTTTTTTAAACGCTTTTCCAGATTTTTGAAGCACTCAAAGCATATTTTGAAGTGCCTACATGGTAGAAAAACTACGTCCCGCGGGCTATCAACGCAAATAATACATTTTAGAACGTCAGCCATTTGGCTGAACTGCAAAGTATTTTCCACATCTTCATCTTCCGAATCAGAACCGGAACATACCTCCTGAAAAGTGGTTTCCCACTTAAGAAGCTCATTTTTTGGATTTATCAAACAGTTAAAAAATTCGTTAACGGAAATGTTTGACGCGTCTAAATCCCTAATAAGTTCATTTATACGGTTGTCTTTTATTCTAAGCTTTTTGCGTCTAATGTTAAACGCTGTTAAGTCTCCATCAAGGACATTGGACAGTATTACGGACGTAGCATAGTCTTCGTAGCAAATATAACGCGAACTTTTATTTGCCGCCGAACATTTAATTTTAAACAATTGTTGCTGCGTTGTAAGAAGCACACTTATGACACACGCAACGCCCTAGGACATTTGTACACAAAATTGTATCTGCTTTAAATGAAAATCATTAGGATCGCAAAGGAGCAGCTGGAGGCCGTGCTCCTCCTTCTGGGACATCCAACGTCAACCCTCCTGTCCGTGGTGGTGCTCGTCGGATCAGGGTCATCCGGTCATCTCGCACTCTCGTGATTTCTTTCCAAACATAACTCAATCGAAAGCAAGCAATGAAGTAAGACAAGAAGCAAATTTTTTTGGTGATTATAAAGGTTAGGGGACTGCCTCAACGGTTTATAATAAATATGAGAGCTCCGCTAAAACGACTGATGGATATAGTTGCTAAAATGAACGGACTGGACCTGGAAGATTGTGAGTTTTTGGGACCAGGCGGACTGCGCCTCGAGACATTCGATACGGAACACTTACTGCAATTTCCCAACCGCACTACCATGTTGGTCAGACCTAAGGTAACTGCGTTAAAACTGTGATCTTCATGATAAAACAATATTTATTTTATTTAGTGACAAACGCAGCTGCATAGAAGCTGCAAAGCATTGGTCAGCTGTAGCGTCAAAAAGCAAAGCAATGGATTTAAACAAGTTACCTTTTTTTAAATCAGACAGTGCGGAAATGAAAGATGCGTTATCGTATCTAGATCGTCACACCCAGGACCTTAAGATGGGAAGTGTTCTGTTGACTTGCTATTTAAAACAATTGCACGAGAACCCATCCCCCTTTTTCATGATATTTGATGAATATCATTTAAAACATCTCCCGGTAGTTACATAGCCACGGTGGACGGCAACTTATGGCGCTTCGTCCATGTACAAGTAGTAAGTTTAAATAAGCAATTATTATATGTATGTTTACTTTTATATATATATATATATACGATAAAAACTCCGCCAACCTCGATGCCAAAGAGAAGGTGTCCGGTTCTCTATGACCACCGAAACCTCTGCGGAGTACTGTTTCGAAATGGCTCCACGGACAGCCTGATACGCCATGCGTATAGGAACACTACGTTCTCCCGCAATATCAGAGATGACTTTGCACGCTTAATGAACAATGTGGAGTTGGCAAGGATAAAATACTTGTTAAAAAACATTTTCAAAGTTAATTCAGGAAGTGAAGTGGCCAATGTAAATTCTGATATATTCGAGGACGTTGGGAAAAAGTGGACAGAGGTCCTACATGATCCCCTGGTGGAAGCGTTTGAGGTATTCAAAGAAGAAGTGAAGGCTCTGCAGCTGGTGTCTTCCATGGTCTCGGCAATGGCCAAGATGGAGGCGCTATTAGATATTTTGCGGAACTTGAGGTCTTCTTCCATGTTGGATCCAGTACCAAGCAAGCGAGTTCAAATGGAATAATAAATGAAAATAAAATTTTAATATGTATACCTGTGTTTTTCCCACATAATGAGTGAAACACCAATCGAAATAGAATAATAAAATTATTACTTCGATTTAAATGTTAAACGTTTAATCATAACCTTAAATAATTCAAATATGATTTAAACATTTTTTTATTATTATATAAAATATAAAGAAATGAATGAAAGTCTTACATTAAATCGAATCAAACTTAACAACTTATCTAATTGGTTTTGGGGTATTTAATGAAACATAAAATGTTTCCCATACGAAAAGGAAACAGGCTGCAGATTTCATTGCAATGTACAAGACAAGATTTCACAAGTCATTTTGCCTATCGATGGAAACTTTCGATTTCTTTCGTCATTCGCAAAAATGGCTAACAACGGACAGCAAGTTCCAATACTTTCGGAAATGCAGCAAATGCAGCCCACACTGCAGATGCAGCCCGTACTGACAATGCAGCAGATCCCACTGCAACGATCCAATGCAGCAGCTCCAACAGAACCACCCACAGTATTTTTTAAGCTATTTCTTGGGCTTTTTTCACAACTCGGTCACTTTTTTTTGAAAAGGACGCCACTCCAAGAAGACTATAGGTAAGTGAAATTTTAATTTTTATTTTAATAATACAAATAATACTATTTTTCAGAAAATGAATCCTTACCATAACCAGGGGTATTACCCACCTGCAAACGGGTACTACGCAACTGCTGGAGCAGCACCAAATCCCAATCAAAGGAGGCGCCTTCAATGCCACCACAATGGCATTACAGGTACAGTGAACTGCTGTACAACAGCAGCATAAGCAGTTGCAGGATCAGCCTGGATCATCGAGAGCTCCCATCCCTCAGCAGCAGCTGACTCACTGGTTCGGTAGAATTCCTACTGCCGAGCCAGTGAGTCACAGGGATGGGAATGGGACCCTCTGAACTACGGTCCCATTCCAGTGTTGGATGTGCTGGTCCAAGTGCAATGAGCACAAGAAAGACCCATAGCTTGTATGAACAAGAGCTAAAGTGTGTTGTGCTTCGACATTGGAAAATTAATAGGAAAAAATCAAAGCTTCGGTTAACGAACCAAAATTGAATTGCCAAATCTGAACAACTTAAAGTTCAGAACCTCAAACGAGCCGGATACCCGAGTCCGCAAAGCTGTGCACAGCATCAACGTTCAAGCTAAAAAAATGCGGGAGGACTTGGAAAATGAAGAAGCCGAGATAATGGAGTTGGAGGCTCAGCTAACCCACCGTAAGGCGAGGCTGCTCAACAAGAGGCAATAGAGGAGGCTGTTCTAAAAATCACGGGGTAGATAAAGGTGACCGACATGCATATTATAATTAGAATTTATTATATTATAATTTAAAAATGCAAAGTTCAACAAATATAAAAAATTGTTTCGTACGCAGTGGAAGAAGGTTATACCAAAAGTCCTTTGACGAAGCAAGACGAACCAATGTTTTCTCGTTGAAAAGATCAAGGCAAGCAAGGTCTTTAAAGTGACCAACCATGAGAAAGGACTAAAATATCATTTACAAATAATATCGATATTCGACATTTCGGACCAAAAATATCGCTATGTATATAATCGTACACCTATCGATAATTTAGTAGAGAGATTGAGAGTTGCCATCTGAATTTTTACGGTGCTAGAGGTGGAAATGGACATGAATATATATCGATATATACCAGGGAGTGCGCATCGGCTAACTTAACGAGACCGTTTGCGTCATATCACGCACACACACCTTTTGGCTTATTTCGCCAACAGCCCCTCTGGGCACACCGCTGCCTATATAAACCGCTATCCCACCGATTTTTGTTGTTGTTTTTTCCAATCAGCTGTGCGCGGCGGTCGATTTTGTTGTTGCTGCGCCCGTGAAGCTGCGCTGCGTAAACGCGAAAAATAATACAACGCAAAAACTGAACGAAACAAACAGCGACGCGAATGCAGCCGAATAAATAACAACAATCGGCGTGGCCAGAAATCGAGCAACTAAAATCGCCAAGAGTGAAATAAAAAATTGCAAGTGCAATTGGGAGTCCGAAATTCGTATTGATTTTCTTGTTGGTGTGTGCGCGGGTCCGTGAAAAACGCAACCACTTCCAGACTTCCCAACCTCCCAATCAGCCACTTCCTTTTCGTCCACCTAGCGGTAATCATTGCCAATTGGAACCGCGATCTTTGCCTTCCAGCGACAACAACAACAATGTAGACAAGTCAAGTGCAAGTGTTGTTGTTGTTGCTTGTAGTAGTAGCGCTATTAAACAAGATAAAGTGAGAAAGGGAGAGGCAGGGCAGAGAGAGCGAAAGAGATAGAGGCAACAACAAAAGCGAAAGTTTTATTCAGTGCGTATTCGTGTGTGTGTGTGTGTGTGTGTTTGTGCGAAAAATGGTGGATAAATATGCTTAGGCAACAATAAATGCAAATCTTTTCCAATAAGAAAAGGGTGTTTCTGCCAAAAAAAAGAAAAAATCGCCTGATAAATTATAAATGCAGGGAGTGGCCGGCTAAGTTGGATTTTTTCGGCTAAACTTGAAAGCAAAAGCGACAAAATGTGGATACCTTCGAACAATAAATACGGAGTTGGTGAGTAAATAAAACGGAAATGTACCACCCACTTTTCCAGCCCAACCACCACCCCCCGCTGGGCGTCACGTGCGTGGCCTTTGTTTTTATTGTTGCCTTTTGCGGCGATTCACGCTTTTTTCCGCGAAACGCCGGATACCAAAGCAACCATCCCCGCACTTTTTCCACTCGGGGAGGAAAAGCGATTTTTCTACTTATTTTTGTACACAAACTGTTTGTAGCATCATCATCCCCCAGTCCATCCCCCTACCGCCCCCTTTACCGCCCCCTTTTCCACCCATCATCTCATGTATCTCAAAGAGATTTTCCTGTTTGTTGTTGCTGCTGCCGTGCTGCGATTTGATGTGTTTATATACACAGTTTTCCCCGCGCACAGTTTTCTTGTCGCGTTGCCAATTCCCCAGCCCAGGTGTTGCCAATTTAAATGCTTTCGTAATTACACACCTAAAAAAACATATATGTACCCATGTTTTAGCGGATAAAACAAAATTTTTGGGCTTACAAAAATTCGTAAAAATGGAAAACAATTTACTAAGTCCCCAAACAGATTCTTAAACCAATTTTTATAGATAATATGGACTGTTATATTTTTGAAACTTGAATTTATTTTATTATTTAATTATGAAACCTTAGTAATTAAAAATCTCTAATAAAAAACCGAAATTTTAGAAAAAATTCCTTAATAAGGTAAAAACTTTTGGTTTATAAAATAAATAATATACAAATTAATTTTTTATATAACTTTCATATTGGGTTTATATCTCTTTTAACACCATAGGATCTAACTTTTTAAAGAGTAAATCAACAAAATACATTGTTATCTGTGCACTTACTCCGTTTAATGTCCATATTTTAACGCTTACCACTGTGTAACCGCCGTAGAAAATCATGTTGCGTGTTTTGATAACACACATGCGAACAATAATATAATACCAGTAGATCTTATTCTTTGTGCAGTTTATTGTGCTTGTTGTTTTCTCTTCAGCTGGATGTTCACATTATCTCCGTATTCGTCACACTTCTCGCTTCAATGGCAACGCTTAACAAATTACTAAGGGGACAGGGCAGGGAAGTAGTCAACAGAGTAAAGTAAAATAAAATAAAAGATATACATACATATGTACTACGAACAGCATCTTCGGTGGCAGGCTCTGTGCCAAGTTTTATTCATTGTGCCGCTTCAATGGTTCTCCGCCCAGATAAGCGCCAATTTTCATTGTTTATGGGTTGCTCTGAGCAAATATATATGGCTTATCATATAAAGCTTACAATTTGATTCAAAAAATGAAATTATACCCCATTAAAAAAATTTGAAAAAATTACTTTTCAATGTATTAATACATTTAATAATTACAATTTCAGTATTACAAAACAAAAAATTTTTACAAAACATATAATATAAAATTTCTTAAAAAATTGTATAATTCAAAACAAATAAATACATATTTTAGGTCATTAAAATACTTTCTACTTTCATTTATTATTTTTTTTAAGATTCTTTGAGTAAAGTATATACATATATTAAGGGTGTCTGATATTCGATACTGTCATTTAAATATGCTTTATTACTGCTTCGTTGTTGTGTTCAAGTGCTCCAGTTCCCCATCGTTTGTGGCGACAGCTATTTGCTGCTGCTCGCTGACATTTGCTCCACATTTAACCCGGCAAAGATTGACATGAGAGCGGTCAGAGTTTACACAAATCAATCAGTCAGTCGTCGAGCCATCAGCCATCCGGCGATCCATACTGAGCTAACATCATTAGCGAGCGATTCGAATCGAGGCGCTGTCAAGCCAACGCCCTAACCTTGCACAATGCCCACAGTTCCAGTTCCTCCCCTTTTGTCACTCCTGGTCCCAGTTCCTCCTGGCCCAATCCACTGCACTCCACCTCCTCGACTTCGACTCTCCTTTCATCTGAGTTTCAGAGCCACGTGCTGGGCGAAACTGCAACTGCTGGGCAATGACTTCATTACCAACGCACTCTTTGTCTGCGGCCGCCTCCTTTTTCCCTTTATCCCCTATAAGTAATTATTGTACCGTATATACAGTAAATACAGGCGAACATCAATAACTTGAAACCACCAATTGTCACAGGGGAAATACATATAAACATACGAGGTTTCTGTATGGCAACTATTTCCTGAATGAATTAAATTTAAATTGTTATTACTCAAAATTATTTATTTAACTATAATAAATAAAAAAACATTTAACACATCATTATCACTGATGATTCCCCACACAGATCCATTTCACAAAAGATCAGGGTAACTTAATATTATTATACCCTTGCAGAGGGTATTATGATTTCAGTCAGAAGTTTGCAACGCAGTGAAGGAGACGTTTCCGACCCTATAAAGTATATATATTCTTGATCAGCATCACTAGACGAGTCGATCTAGCCATGTCCGTCTGTCCGTCTGTCCGTCTGTCCGTCCGTCTGTCTGTCCGTTTCTACGCAAACTAGTCTCTCAGTTTTAAAGCTATCGGGCTAAAACTTTCCCAAAAGTCTTCTATCTATTGCAGGTAGTATATAAGTCGGAACGAGCCGGATCGGACCACTATATCATATAGCTCCCATAGGAATGATCGGGTAAAAAAATGTAAAAAAAATGATATCTTGGGTGTTTTTGAACCTAGAGCCTCCTTCTTTTGGAAATGCCATTTTTTATATAATTCTGAATTTCGAATAAATTTTTTTCAAAATCGGACGACTATATCATATAGCTGCCATAGGAACGATCGAAAAATTAATGGGAATATAATAGGAAATAAATTCTTGCTTCGTTGACTTTTATTTTATTCTCTTCTACTCTGAAATATGACTCTTTTTAAATGTTTTCGAATTTCGATTTCAATTTTATTAATATCGAACAACTATATCATATAGCTGCCATAGGAACGATCGGAAAATTAGTGATTAATAGGAATTATCTGCAAGGGTATATAAGCTTCGGCTGGCCGAAGCTAGCTTCCTTTCTTGTTAAAAGATCATTTTGATACGAATAATTAAACATTTATCTTATTTCACATTATTTGTTTAAAAAATACCAAATTTGGCATTTTAAATAGGTATATTTATAATCTCTATAAAATAATTGATACGATTAAATATCTTTTTGATATGTTCGAATCATAAAGTTGACATTAATCATATCGGATTTTAATTGATATGAAATATTGCAGAATTTACCCATATCTTATATCAATTTTTTTTTTGCATTATGATTTGGTTATGGTAATTTATATAGAACATCTTTTTTTCTAAAAAAACTTTACTTTTTAAAAGTTGAATCTAAAGTCTCACTGTAGTTATTGCCCTCAATTGCGCAGTGAGTCGAGTGCACAATGGTGACAATTTTGCGGAGCAACCCTCGTAAATCTGGGCCTGGCCATGCGGGTCACTCCATTCGGGAGTTGCAAACTTAGATTTCAAGCTGAAAGTTTACGCAACTTTTTGCCAAAAAATCTAAATGAATCTCTGAGGGTAGACGAAAAAAGGAAGGCCCGGCCTGCGGCACCGGATGTTGCCGTTCCGACTTTCTGACTGCCTGGCTGTCTGTCTTTTCTGTCTCCTCGGCCTTTTCCAGTGAATTCCGCTGTCGCTGCTGCGGCAATTTCAGTTTCAAAATTAATTTAATATTCATTTTATGCATTTGGCCAGTGGAGCCGCGAGCACAAATTTGTGCAGCGCTTCCTTCCTTCAGAACGCACAAGCGAACCCATGAGTGCGCATAAAATTGATTCATTTCCATTGTTTAATATGCTTGGCGGCAGCACTGCTTTTTTTCCTTTTTCCGATTCGAGTTGTGCGTATGAAACACACTCGTCCATTTGAGTTGTACTTCCATAATTCGTCTTTAACGATTTATTTATGAATTGCCATTTGTGGGTGGGACACGCGGCGTATGATTAACAACCCAAACGCACGCACACTCGATATTTATCAGTGTATCTCGCATTTGGGCGCATTATCGGTCATATTTTGCCGGATGGACGGGTGACTGACTGATTTATGTAAATGCAGGCAGTGGTAGGGTTTGCCTAGGAAAAGGTTTAGGTATCACAAAGAAAAAAAATTGACAAAAGATCAGATTGATATGTGCAGATCAATTTTGTATTTTTTAAAGATCAAAATGATATTATTTGTATGATATTTACATTACTTCTTCAAATAGTATTTTTATAATATTTTTATAATTTTTTTTTAAATAACTGATATGATAAAATATCAAGTTGACATGCTTGAATTATAAATTTGACATTAAGCATATCGGCTTTTTATTGATATAAAATGAGCTAAAATCGATTTTTTTTCTGTGTACCCTTTATAGGAAGTAACTGTTACCAAAGTATACTATCACCCTCTATAGGAAGTTACCTTTGCCATGTTAGATAAGAAAGTGTCTAAATACGCTGAAAGTAAATATATTTTACAGATAGTTAATAACTTCTTCCGGTGGCGCAGCACATACAGTTTTATTAATAGAAAACAGTTGCTGTTTATTGATTGGTTTTTGACCGAGAGGCTTTTAAATATAAATATCCCGAAAATGAGCAAACAAATTGACAGCCGCAAATGTGCACCATGTGGATTTTAGATAGTCATTTACAAGCGAAAACAAAATGCAAACAGTAACAAAAAAGAAACAAGTGTGCAAGCACTCAATTGAGTGGCATATATGGAAATGCATTTAATTACAGTAATGTCAGTCACATCGAGAGATATACAAAATGCATATAATAAGCAAATATTTCGCAGGCCCCAACAACACGTCCGTGTATATCTGTATGTATATATACCGACATACCCGTTTATTCTCCAACCGATGGCACTAACTCACAATTATAATAAAATCCACTTGACAATGGAGGAAAATGGGCTTTGTTTAGCACGGAGTTCGCTCTCTGAATGGAGCAAGTGCGCCAGCATCCAAGCATCCAGTTGAAAAACCAACTCTATTATTCACACAATGTCTGTGATAATGACATCTGATTGACATTTGGGTCAGGCTTCCTCCTATGGACAGGTTCCGATTCCGCCAAACAAAAGTAAAGCGTTTAAAAAGGTGGTATGCCCTCTCCAGCGAAATGTTTCTTTGAACTAGGACAAAGCCTTATAAACGGGAAAATGAAATGAAGAATAGTAATAGTAATATATGTTAGTTTATATAGTTCAGTTTAAAGGTCATTAACAATAAAATTATCAGCTCTTTTGGATAAGATTATATTTCGCACTGCATTATTTTCAATATATGTTTATTATCTAGGATATTTTCTATAGAACGGGCTTCCCCTAAATTTTTATAATTTCTTTTTACTCTTAGTAGACTTTTGCTTTCATTTAATGCGTTTTAGTTTTATCTTATCGCTCTTTCACCTTGGTAGTAAAAGTGAAATACTACATCTGATAAAGGGGCTTAGACCAAACTGGATATCTTTATTATCAAGCTAATTGATATCGTATAGATAGAAACCTATTAACTGGATATAAATTGATTAATAGTGTAACTACTACAAAATTAGAAGTCAATATATGGTTAATATAGCAATCAGTTAATTTATTATGCATTTTTGGTTGACAATGAGACACTTTTTTCAAACTCGTTTACATTGAAAGTTAAATGCATATTTAAATTCAAATATTTGCATGATGATTGTATGCGGAATTTTGTATAAAGCAACCAGTACATCATCAAACAACTTAGGAGCGGTGAATGTGTCATGAAGATTTATTATTTACCTGACATATAAAATCATGTTATTTTTAGGGACAGAGGCTCAAGGATCGTAATCTTCCTGTGCTAATATCTTTTATATTTCCCTGAGAAACTATTGCCCTAACCGATGGCAAGTTAATTTTAGTGGTTTTGGGCCAACTCAAACCACTTGACCCACATTCTGGTGGTTTCCCTTTCCGCAGTTCCGGCGGGTTGCGAGTTCCACTTTGTTGGCGACCTCATATTGTTGGTTATAACACAATTAATTAATTAAATTCTTAAGCCTCCCCAGTGGCACTTAAGTGCAGGGGCGTCGGCGGATGCGGCTGCGGATGCGCCCAGGGGGGGTCAAGTGTGAAGATGGGCTCCCCCTTGGTGGGCAAGCTCATTTAATCCATTTGCAGTTGAGCTTCTGCCGCTTCTGCGGTTTGAGTCACAGCAAGTAGTAGTGCAGGCACTGCTCTTTCATTTAATTTAAAATTATTTTCCGCCTAGAGCCTCCCCCTTTTCCATTTGCCATGCACTTGCCTTAACGACTTTTTTATTTAAATACGTTTGTTGACATTGCGGACTTGTTGGAGTGAGCATTGTGTTCTCCGTTCCGCTCCTTCTTTAATATCTACCCCTAGCTTTTTCCCCTTTGTGTCGGGGTCAAACAAAAGGAAAAAGAGTGATGTAAGCCAAGCCTTTTGGGATATTGCATTCATCGTAAAAGTAATTATGGGGCTCAGCCCCATGATGATCCTGCCAATTTCCAGTGCCACTTCAAGTCAACTTTATGAAATTTAATATTAAATTTCCCTAAGCTGGCTAAATGCTCATTAAAATTATGTATGCACTGGGAGAAAGGGGTGAATGTTTACCTAGGATGGGTGTACTTGTGATAAACTTTTAAAGACATTTTCTAGCAGATTTAAAATGTAACAATAATAATATTTATTAATTAAAACGATCTTTTTGTAAAGAACTTTTAATTAATTTCTCTAATTTTTTAATAGACACTTTTAATTTATAAAATTTAATTTTAGATTTCCTTAAATGCTCATTAAAATTATGTATGTACTGGGAGAAAGGGGGGAATGTTCACCTATATTTGTAATAAACTTTTAAGAAGATTTTCTGAAAAATATAAAAGCAGATTTAAAATGTAATATTAATAATCCGTTTTTAAAATGATTTGCTAGAACCATATGTTATGATATATGGTATATCATATATTATATATATATATATATATTATAAGGAGACTTATTATAATATTTGTTATTATAATTTGTTAGTTTTATAAGTTTTAAAGATAAATGTAGCCGCTCTTTGAAAAGAAAAATCCTTAAGTAGGCTACACTTCTTTATACACAGTCTTGCATTCTTAAGGTAATCGTAACTCTTTTTTATGTTCATAGTGCTACTTTTTTGTGAGTGTACTTGTGGCGGGTTTTTCCAGTTGGCTTTTAGCAGCTATAAGCTTGCCAGGCCGACGCCTGCCTAATGTGACTGACCTAAATAGTGCAAACGCTTGGCTGGCACTTTGCCTACTGCGGAATCCGGGATGTGTGAGAACGTACACTCAGCAAAAATTATTTTACTTTACCCTTTGAAAAAATATGAAGTACATACAATTTTAACATTGTTATTTTATAATCACTGATATTGATATAATGAGATAAGTACTTAAATATAAGAAGTTCCACGTGAAACACAGTTTTCTTTGTACTTCTGAAGAGCTTTATATGTTCAATCCCTTTAGTTGAAGTTCTTATTTATTCTTTGATAAATATATAAAACACTGCAATATTTTTCGCGTGCCAAAGTGTGGGTATGTGTGCTCATTTGCTGGAGTGTTTGCCCTGCGCCAGTTGAAGTGCCAAGCGAGGTCTTCAACTGGCATTTTAAATTATAAAATACTCGCTATTTAGCAACTCATCTCCAGAATTCATTTAAATCAGGCTGCCGCATTCGCGACGAGCGGCGCAAATTGAAGCCAGTTAGAGGCGGTTGGCAGTTTGAGTTTGAGTTTGAGACTCGAATGGATGGTATAGCTATAGCTGAAATGAAAAAGAAGAGGCTTCTGGCAAAGGCAACAGCGACCATAAAGCACTCACAGCAGCAGCAGGAGCAACAGCAATAGCAATAGCAATAGCAACAGCTACAGCAGCAACATCTACAGTAGCAACAGCAACAGCAACAGTAGCAACAACAGGAAGCAGTTTGCCCATTTTCATGGCACTGAAGCATTTCATTTTACATCTCCCCTCCCGAAATCCCTCTGTCTGTCTGGGCGTGCGTTTTATTAGCTCCTTTCGTTGATATGCTCATGCCGTGCTCGCTCGTTTGTCTTTCAACAAGGGAGCCCACATCTACAGACACATTCACTTCCACATCAACATCCAAGCAGCCCCACAGACACCACCTCCACCACCTCCACCAGCAGTTGAAGCAGTAGATGTAGAAGCACCACCATCAACATCACCACCACCCTGGCAGAAGGCCGGCTTCCTCGTCTTGCGGCGCCTCCCAGTCCAAAGAGTGTGTCTTGCATTTGTAATTGATACACGGCGAAAAATCGGACATGGCCTGGCCGGAATTTTAATCAAGAACCCTAAGATCAAACGTGATAGTGGGGGAATTCCGGGCAAAAATGATGTTGTCTCTGTAAATCTCTGAATATATTACTAATCAATACATATAAAATAAATTCTAATAAATAGATTTATTTTTTTAATGAGGAAATAGATCTTAAAATAATAAAAAAAAGGGGGACATTTTAGGATTACAGTTTTTTAATAATATTAATTAAATGTAATACCCCGAAATAGATTTCATAACTTAAATAAACAAATAGATAGTGAAATAATACGAAAATAATCAAGAACCCTCATATTAAACGTGTCAGTGGGGAAATTCCGGTCAAAAATTTCGGACATGGCCTGGCCAGAATTTTAATCAAGAACCCTAAGATCAAACGTGATAGTGGGGGAATTCCGGGCAAAAATGATGTTGTCTCTGTAAATCTCTGAATATATTACTAATTAATACATCTAAAATAATAACATCTTTAATGAGGAAATAGATCTTGAAATAATAGAAAGATTACAGTTTTTTAATAATATTAATCAATATGAATAAATTTAATCCTCCCAAATAGATTTCTTAACTTAAATGAAGAAATAGATATTGAAATAATAGGAAAGTAATCAAGAACCCTAAGATTAAACGTGATAGTGGGGAAATTCCGCTCAAAAATAATCTTGTCTCTGTAAATGTCTGAATATATTACTAATCAATAGGTATAAATGAAGGTATAAATGAAATCCTCTTAAATTGATTTGATTTATTTTAATGAGCAAATAGATCTTGAAATAATAATAGAAGGTGGTTTTAGCATTATGTCTTAAAAATATTATTAATCAACTCAACAAATATTTTAGTTTATTTTAGTTATTTTGAAATATTCCGAATATCCCCTCAAGTATTCAAATGTTGAATGATTTTTTTGGGTTCGGTGAACTCATTAATAAAATTAAATAAAATTTCCAGATGGCTTATTTCTGCCAATCGAAGAGATGGAAATTTTTGACTCATATGAGCTTTGGCCAAAGACAAAAACAAAGAAGTTGGCAGTGTAATCGTTGTCATAGCCACCATATCCAGGCATTGCGGATATATCCAGCAGCTTTCTCAGTCCAGTTTGAGTCTCGGAACGGAGTTGGAACCCACTTGGATTGGATAGGTGGATCCACATAACATCATCCACGAGCCAAAGTGTTCGATTGTTCCGTGTTCTCGACAAAGAGACGACACCCCCATATATACCATACTTACTTACATTCACATGGCTCCATAAAAATACGTTCGAATGCATAAATTTTCCTTTCATAGCCCAGGCATTTGCCTATTTATAGTTGAAGTATTTATTGTTGCCGGGCCACTCGTGGCATGCTCAAGTGGCCACTCGTGGGGGCACTTTAATTGCCACGGCTTGCCGTCCATCCTGG
This sequence comes from Drosophila prostipennis, assembly GCA_037075205.1. Classification (NCBI taxonomy): domain Eukaryota; kingdom Metazoa; phylum Arthropoda; class Insecta; order Diptera; family Drosophilidae; genus Drosophila; species Drosophila prostipennis. Next base: position 2,211,811 of record JBAMCJ010000413.1, read on the forward strand.
GGCAATGTCATGGCCAAGAAGTGGCAAACGCAACTGGTTGTAATCCAACCGCTTCTAGGAACTTAACTTTTCCTGCTCTCATTTTCATTTTCATTTTCGCATTTTCTTTACAGCCATTCACAACTGGCATGGCGATGTCCGGTTCGGTTTGCCCCTGGACGTCGGTGATTCCGTGGACATTGTGGAGGAGTGCAAGCACTGGTATCGCGGCTCCTGTCCCCGAAAATCCCGGGCAGTGGGCCTCTTCCCCAAAACCTATATACACATCAAGGATCTGTCGAAAATCGATCCCGTGGTCGCCGAATGCACACAGGTCCTGCGAGAATGGTCGGAGATCTGGAAGCGTCTCTATGTGGTAATTGTATTAAATATTTTAATGTTTAAGTTCAAAGATAAAGCTATTTTTGATATTTTTTAGGATCGCGAAGCCTACAAGTTCCAAACCCTGCGAAAAGTTATGTTTTCCATATTGGAAAGTCGACGGGAGCTCTTGAGTGCCACCATGACTCAGGATCAGACTCTGGAGCTTCAAATGGTTGTGGTTTCAAAAATAGATTGGGGCAATCGGTAAGTTTGAATAAACAAAATTTTTCTTGAAATAATAATAATAATATACCCCTTATTTCAAGAAGAAATTTTAAAGTTCTAAAACAACAAACAATTTGAAGAGAGCCATAACAGCTAGAAACCACTTCATTGATAATGTTCCAAAGAATCATAAGCAATCTTCAAGTAGTTCATATGAATTTTCTTTGTTTATAAATATTCCCAACGACTGCGTAGTACTTCAGTGGTAATTCGAGCCTCTTGCCAGAACAATGTAAAATCCAACCTTCAAGCTTATAAATCCCACAATCGTTTCCCAACCAAACCCCATTGATAAGTCCGCAGTTTAGCTGAAATTGTATATAGAATATTTATTACAACTTTGAACTTAGATAGCTTGGGTTCTCTTTTGCTTTATGTAAAATGTGTTCTTTTCTAGCAATAATCACAATAATTTTGTTATAAACAAAATTGCTTAAAATTACGATATATCTGTAGACTAAATGTTAGGACAAAAATAGCGAGAGCATTGTGTATACTCGTTTAAATATTCATAATTATATTCCTCGTCGTACTCGTATCATTCGATTACTACAATTTTTGTATAGATCAACGTTTCGTGAGCGTGCGTGAGCGATAAGCAGATATATGTATGTATAGCTGCATAGGTATTCTTCTTCAGTATGGGATCGATCGGTGATCCTAACTAACCACTATCGAGCTAACTGTTAAACTTAATTGTATATTTAAAATGGCGCATCATTGTCAACGACCTAACTACGATACCAAGTAGCAAAATCGTTTGATGGGATATCCTTCTCGTTCAATCTTCAACCTACAAATTGCACGGTCTGCCTGTGTCCCTCATTTATTTTTTTATTTTTGTATTATTATTTGTTTTTTTTTTGTCTTTTTATCTGTGTATTGTGTCTCCTCCCTCAAATGTCTCACTCTGTGGCTCACATCTCGTGTCAATGACGAACTGCACCTGTCTTTCACTTGCCTACGACCGAATTCAAAGATTATTTCCTTATAATTTTGCTAAATATATTTCGCATAGAATATTACTGAGTTGGATGTCCGAAAGTGCAATTGTTCTCGTTGATTCGTCCTCTCTCTCGCAGTCTTAGTGTTAGAAAATGGAAATGCCTAACCTCATGACACACAACTCCCTCTATAACTCATCTCATCCCCCCTACAAATATTATTGAGAAATCATTGAAATCATTGTTTTTTGCTTTTTTGGAAGCCAATCCGGATGAATTGGCTCATCATGTCTCCGTCTCCTTGCCGCCGCCGAAGCTCTCTACAGGCGGATAGATCGGGTGGCTGATGGGGTTCATTTCCAGGGTCGAGGGTGCCGATGGGGTTCGGGAGGCGCCGAGGAGGCCGCAAAGCTGTTGCAGCATATCGCTGTACGATCTTGTGCTGAGATTCTGGCTAAGGAAGTGCAAGATCAGGAAGTCACCAATCTGTTGGAGAAATTTAAATGATTTAAATACAATTTGTAGGGGATATTTCAGAGTAGAAGAACCCACCTCCAAACGTCTGACCAATCCGGCGATTTCCTTGCGTTGTCCTGAGCGATAAGAACGCTTGATGATGGTCTCCCGAGTGGTGGGCATCATGATAACCACTAGGGAATAAAGCACAGCCACGCCGGAGATGGTGGCCAAGATGATAAACCAGAACCTAAAAAACAAATAGATATTTTAAAATCTTTCCAAAGAATAAGTTACACTAAACTACTCACCACAGAAAGATGTAGATCTTCTCGTTAAGGATATTCAATGCCAGCACACAGAGGGTGTCGTGCTTCTGAATCGAACCACTGGGTCCAAACTTGTGGAACGTGCACTTGGTTAGCCGGGGGAAGATCTCGATCATGGGATCGAAACGCTTGTCCTGATCCATATTGGAGAACTTGACCACATCCGTGCCGTAGGACATGAAAGCACCGCCCAGAAACTTATCCACCATAAAGATATTCACAATCACATTGATAAAGTTTAGCAATTCGCATATGAAGTAGGCAAAGGAGTAGCCGTTGTGGGTGTTTAAACTGCTCACGAAGTACTTGAGGATCCTATCCTGACGATCCCGCCGATAATCATCCGGCACACTGACCATTCCACGCAGTCCATCGGTGATCATGCGGATCTTATTGTCCTCCAAGTTCTTCCAAATCCAGTGGGGCACATAGAACATCAGGCCCTGAAATAATTTACAAATTAGTTTCGGTCGGAAGTGTGTATTACAATGAATTAAAGACACAAGATTTGTCACGCTTTAAGTGGAGAATAAGTAAATAGGCTCCAGACGCATTAAGTCTTCAATTAAGTTCATTAAATCTACAGACAAGATGGAAGATTTTCTAAAGCTAGAGCTTTTTCCACTTGTAAATTGAGAAATCAAATGAAATTATAAAATCTTCAAAGATTTGTAATACTAATACTCAAAAAAAATTTTTCAAAAGATCAGATTGATATGTGTAGGTTAATTTAATAATTTTTAAAGATCATTTTGATATGAATCAAGATTATGTTTATCTTATTTTACATTACTTGTTAAAAAATACTACATTTGTTATTTTAAAACCGTGTTTTGTAACTTTTATGAAATGATATAATATCAAGTTGATATGATTGAATCATAAGTTTGACTTTAATCATATCGGCTTGTTATTATTGATATGAAATAAAGTAGAAATTACCCTATTTCATATCGAATTTTTTTTCTGTGTATATATAAAATTCTTTATAAATGATAAAGATGGTCTAAACACTTGTGGTGGTTGTCTTATATTAATTTCTTTTCGACAATCGCTCACCTGGAAAAATAGCACGAATGGCACCCATTGGTAGTAGCTGTGGTAGCGCTTCTCTTGGCCATATTCATTGCCCAAACCCGGGGAGGCCACGTCCGTTCCGATTTGCCGATGCTGCTGGCCAGGTATCGTAAACGTGTAGGTGATCCAGCAGAAGGTGTTGATCACGTGCATCGGTATGGAGCCATCGTTGATGCAACTTATGGGATCGCCTGCGAAGCGCAAAGATAAATGTAATTTGTAGATATGCATTCGACCTCGCTGTAATTCAGATGTGTATATATGGGGGGAAATGCACGCAATGCATTCCAGAAACCAAAGAGAATAGAGAACCGAGAACCGAGAACAGAAACCTCGCAAGCCGTTCGTCAACGTCAAGTGCCATTAGGGCAATCGCAATCTCTATGGGTCCGGGTCCCCAAACCATCCTCTGGGTCCCCAATTTGTCGGCGCAGTGGGTGCGGTTACGACGACTGCTCTACGGTTACATTTATTACGGTTGCAGACGTGCCTAGGTAAACCTGCAACATTCAGACAGACAGACAGACAGACGGACAGATAGAGAGCCTTTTCTTCTTTTTTGGGTGCGCCCCAACTTGAACATTAACTCGGCTGCCTCCCTACCCATTTCCCCCTGTTTTTTTGGGCAAACAAAGTGGATACAAATGGAGCTGCAGACGAGGTTGGTGCGGGTTGGACGGGGGAATTCCCAGAACCAACCGTCAATATTTGACTGTGGTTTCGTCAGTTGTTCACTTTTAGAGCACTTCTTTTAATGCACAAATATTTGGCTTGAAGCTGGGCGATGCCTAGATTGGAGTCTCATACAATGGATATAAAAGTAGGGAACTTTAAGTTGGGAACTATTATACGAAATGTTAAGAAATAATATTGAAAGTACTCCAAAACCAAAACCATCATTTAAGGATTCTTTCCTATCAACATTATTAATCAAGTTATAATTTGGGTTTAGAAAGTGAAAAATAATCTTAGCATTGATCCAAGTGTAATATTCTTCTACCCAAAGCCCTTTTCAAAAGTGCGTGGGAATGTAAGATCATATTTATTACAAGTATCATTATGCAAGACACTTCACTGAGCCCAGCTTGAACCAGATACATTGATTTTCACGCCAATTTCAGGCGAAGCACAGGGCACAACCGCCTCCCGCGGCGACGAGGGAATGAGTCACCCGAGTAATTGGCTTAGTCTGAAATCTGATGAACGTGTTGCGGCCAATTTGTGAAAGCTCTGCACGAGTTTGTTGTTTTCTGTTTCGATGGGTTCCAATTCAAATGGGTCGAATCGTATTTCTTGGATTTTAGTGCTGCATTAGCAGCTATGCTGCAAATGCAAAAGCAAACTAGCTAACTAGGCTATATTTAAGTGCTAAACACTTGCATAGATGCACTAATTTCTGGGCTCACAATCACGATGTTTGATGTGTGGGAGGTGCTAACTTACCAATCAGATTGTTTGCGGTGACGATGATGCAACAGGTGAACAGAATGGCCGTGGTGATCCTGTAGTGGCAACGGAACACCATGTTGTCGATGACCGCCTTGTCCAGCAGATAGCGTATCTTGATGAAGCCGGACACAGCCGAGACCATGCCAAAGACCGCCATGTTGATGGTTGGTGTGCTGCTGCAACGAAGCTAACTGCAAGTGGACAAGAGAACAATAATGAAATGAGCAAAGGTACATTGGGAGAAATAAATACTTATTAAATAGTGGTAATCCCCAAAGAGTAGTCTAGAAATTACATTGATTGGTTAGTAGATTATCATCTCTGGCATTATTCTTTAGGAACTTTTTGGTAAATCTTAAAAATTATCGATATTTTCGATATTTTTACAATATTGATTCGATAATATCAATGTTTTAAAGAGAAAACACAAATTAAATATCAAGATATAGCAAACTGTCGATATTTTCTAGAGCTCTACTTTTTGGACCTTTGGTTCTAGAATATGATGTGTTTAGAATAAGCCCCTTTTTATTCCAAGTGCACTACCATCGCTTTTTTTCTTCTTTGCCATACTTGATTATGTGCTGTGTTTGCCTTGTGCGTTATCTAGGACAGACATGACATATTCCAAATTATTTCACCACCCAACTACACATATATGTATGAACATGCCTCCTCTCCACTCCCAATCTGAGTTCCAGTTCCAGTACCATTCTATACCCATACCAACCCATCGTTATCGTCGACAAGCCGCACTTACAATTAAGTAAGTGCTTGGGCAGTGCCGGAATTGTTTGTTGGGAACATCGCTCTAGAAATAATATGTTGTGCAATCTAATCTAATCTGCGCTAAGCCGGAGCCCAGGTTGAATGCCCCTTCCCTCGAACCTCTGGGCCCCGAAATATGCTACACACATTTGTACATAGCTCTGTAGCGCTAACAAGTTCATCTCAAGAACTTGGTCTCTCAGAACCGGTACAGCTTTTTGTCAACCCACGCATAAATTTCACTTTGTCCCCATATAACCAAAGAGCACTGAATTTATCAAGGGGTTTTGTTTTCTTTTTTCCACTTTTTTTCTGTGTTGTGTTTCTTGTCGGTGGCCTTTTGGATTTCGATTTGGGTTTTCGGCTGGCCATGGATCAGGTTCTGGTTTGCTTTCTTCTTGGCTCTTTTGTTTATATGCAAATTTTTTTTTGTTTCTGGCCCATTGTGTGTTTTATGTGTGTGTTTTGGCTGTATTTCATTTCGGCACGACAGATCGTATAACTCCGAATCGGACTGGGAATGGGAATCCGTAACTCCGAGAGCGAGACGCACACTAGCATACGCACAAGCACATAGAGTCGTCTCTGTCGCACGCATGCGAGCGGCAATTAAAGTCGCAAAGTATCTGTATCTGCGCAACGGCAGCTACTCCTTTTAAATGCATCAGCTTCTGCACTGAACATTCAATCTTACCACGCACACATCGTCACAAAAAATACCACAAACACACACACACACAGATACACGGAGAGCACTTCATTTCGACCCAACTTCAATTCTTGCCTTTTTTTCTTTCAATACAAAAGTTTTTTTTTCGAAAAAAGACAAAAAAAGAAACTGGTTTTAAGGTATTTTCTTTTTGGGAGCGGAGCGGGCGCGATCGGATCCGATCGGTTGTTGCCACTGTTCTCTCTCATTTTGTGTCGTTTTCCTTGGTTGATTTTTTTTTTTTTTTTTTTTTTTGTCTGAAGGTGTTGCTACCAACATTGGCAACGGAGCAACCTGCCAGTTGGCCAGAACCGAACTGCGACGACCCCTTCGCACACTTAAGTGATTCTTTTGCTCCTGCGCTGTGGGATTGTACTTTTTTTTTAGAGCTCTCCGCTCGCATTTAAATTTATTGCTGCCACTTTGACACTTTGCAAACTCGTTTTCGCTGCTAGTATTTATTATTTCTGGCTGGTTTTTTGAGTTTCTTTATTTTATTTATAACTTTTTGTTGCAGAGATTCAAGATTTCTATTATACACAAGTACAAACACTACAAGCACACCCACAGATACACCCAGACACAGACTCAGCTGTGGAGCTGGAATTGCATTCGTAACTGCATTTCATGTTGGTGGTGTGCGTGCAGCTTGGTGGTTGCTCAGTTGTGATTTCAGTGAGACCCAGTGGTTCCCATCCATACCCGTATCCGTATCGTATCGAAAATGTGCAGCTGCTCTCAGCGGCGTTCAAAAACCTACTAACACCAGATTTCCAGATCCGAACCGAACGAACCAACACTTTTCGAGCCGCGAGAGAGTCTCTCTTGCGATCTGGGTGGTTTTCCCTCTCTTCTCTCGCTCTCTCCGGCGGCGGAACCAGTGATCGCAGCTGGTTCTTCCCGCTCACAAGTCGAAATTACGCTCAAGCTGCATTCGCGCATTACCTTTTACCTGAGATGATGATGTCGATGAGACCCGGTGTTGTTACCTGTAGAGCAGAGCAGCCACCACCCAACCCAACCTCAGGTCGCTTAGGTAGTTCACTCCGAATCTCCGAATTTCCCTCGATCTTGAACCAACTTGAGTGCGCGGACCTAAAACATCTGGATTGGAAATCGGTAAATCCATTGATTAGTTAGGTCTCTGCGTTGAGCAGGGGGATTTTATTGTCTTCTACAACTCTATCAACTAGATCTGGATTTCAGATTAAGCTGCAGCACAAAAAGTCGAAGTCGAAGTCGCAGTCGGAGTCATTCGGGCTAAACAAAGATTTTGAAACACAATGAGCCAGAACTGGAACGCCACATAAAACACTTTAAGGAACAAAAGGGGTATCCAAAAACAGGGAGGAATGTACAAAAAAATAAGTTATTCGTTTAGCGTTTTTACATGTTTTATCAGTGGGTTCCTTAAAAAACGCATTTCATATTTAATTTTTTAAAAAGGTTTGGTTCAATGGATTTTTTACTTTTCATCCTATGAGTATTGAACTCTAGTTCTATCGAGAATCTTGCAAAAAAATAAACTTTTTTATCAGTGTTCTATAAAAAACGCATTTCATATTTAATTTTTTAAAAAGGTTTAGTTCAATGGATTTTTTACTTTTTATCCTATGAATTATTGAACTCTAGTTCTATCGAGAATCTTGCAAATTACTTACAAAAATGGTAAAATTGTTATGGTATCAGTAAATAAAATTACCTATCCTTTGATTTGTCGATTGTCGAGGAAATTAAATGTTATATTATTAAAAAGTCACAAATTATATTATACTTAATACCAATTCCCATGCAATTAGTTTATTATATCAAACCCCATTCTTTCTATTAATCACCTCTAAATTTATGGCGTTTTAAATGCAAACCCAAGTAAATGAAATTAATGAGGTGGGACCTCAAGTACCTTGATAATGCCCCTTTGAGCCGAGCCTCATTATAAAAACGTATTCCAATTAATTCCGCGGAACTTGCCGAAGCCTGTCCGTTTAATTTATCGCTTCTGGCATGTCCAGCGAATGAATCCTCTGGCAGCAGCACAGACGCCGCTCTGAAGTGTCCGCCAAGTGGGTCTAAGGAACTATTCGTATTCGTATTTGTATTCGTTTTCCAGGGTTTCACACACACTCTCACTTGGGGTCCAAAATGAAGATCCATTTGCATGCTGAGAGCTAGACAAGCAACTCCAAACTTGTTGCCAGGCATTCCTCTCGGGTTCCAGGTCCCCAAACCCCCAAGAACCCAAGTTGAGACCACCTCCCCCTACCAAAACCTGCAGCTCCTTGGCCGTTGGAATGACTCAGCTGGCCTGTTCTTCGGTCTTGGCCATAATGAAATGGCATTTCGAAATGGCTGCTGCTGCTGGTGGTGCTGCTGTTTCCATGTCCTGAACCGCTGCGCTCCACTTGGCTTCTCTGTTTGTTTATTGTCGGTTCCTGATGCCTGATGCCTGTTACCTTTTGCCTGGTTAGTTGGTTGGTTGCTCGGTTGCTCGGTTGCCTGTGGCCTCTCGCCAGAAATGTATCTGCGAGCTACACCTTTTATAAAGACATTAAATACGAAATATATGGCATGTGTGATTGTGATATGCCCTGTATCTGGGTTGCTGGCGAGGCGAGAGAACCCATAGATACAATGCCATCGAACGCGTTATTGTTGTTGCTGTTATTGCTTTTGTTTGTGGTTGACAGCCCTGCTTATCGAAGTGTAAATAATTAAATTTTTCTGTATCGTCTGGGTCTCCATCTTGTTGCGTCTTCTCGCCTCGTTCTTCACGTTCTTTCCTCCTTTTTTTTTCTGTTGTGTCATATCTTCATAGATTTCCAACACTTTAGGCGAGGCTTAATTAAAAAAGAATTTGTTCAGATAAGCAAAGCATCTTTTGGGTTGGTTTTTGCCTTTTGCCTTTCACCTGTTGAGCTTTGGGTCAGGCACTTAATTAAAAACGACTTAAAGTGTTCATTACCAGCATGGCTACCGTTTTGCCTTTTTTGCGGGCTTCCCAGGCATCCCAGGCAGCCGCGCACGCGCTCCTCTCATATTTGTATCCATGAGATACATTTTCGAGTCGCAGTGCTTCATTTGGTCACGTCAACTCAGAGCCAGAAACAGAAACAGAGCTCCCGGCGTAACAGAGGTGGCTCGAACCCCACACACAAACCTACATATCATCAATATATCTCTCTGTGTATGGGGAGAGAGATCCAGAGATCTACTGGTTCCGGTTCCAAAATGGAGATTCTCTCTCTCCATCTCTTTGTGAATTTCACCTGAGCCAAGAGCGAAGCCGTTTAGGCCTCGTTAACAGCAAAACGGCTTCTTCTTCGTCGGCTTGTTCTGGAGGTTGTATTGTAAAAGATGCCTGTCCCGGCTCGGCTCTCTCTGCGTAAGCCAGGTAGAAGTCCCAGCGTAGCCGAGGTAGCAGCATCGTCAACGACGTCGCGACGTCGGGCAACATATTGCTGATGACGTTGCTGGCTATGGCCAACCTGGCTATGAACCTGGTCTCTCCTCTCCTTTCTCCTTTCCTCTTTAACTTTTCTTCTTCTCGCATGCGCCACCGGAATGCCGTGAACCCATTAGCTGTGTAGTTTCTTGTGTACCTCATCTGACTTGGCTGGTTCGGGGATCGAATGGACTGTAAGCAGCCGAAATTTATGCGTCATGCGGGCCATGCGATGTGTGTCCAAAGATCCGTGCCCGATCATCATCATCTGATGATGATGATCATCATGTAAATTCCAATCGGTAGCTGGCACGTACTGGGCCATAGATAGTGTGAAGTTAATGATCGAACCAATCCATTTAGATACGATCTTTGTCGATAGAAGTCGTTTGATTTTGTTCAATTTGAGCTACTTTTCGAAAGTTGAGCGGAGTCGTGACAGGTTCTCTGGCTGCCTTGGCACTGATTCATTTCGATTTGCATGAGTAGTACTCGGAATTACTCAGAATCGGGGGAACTTGATAGTCTATGTTGACCTGGAGGAATAATTTAATTATGATACTATTTAATATTATACTATAATTTTTTGCGAATTACCTTAATAAATAATCATTTTCCCAAAGACATTTTTATATTTCTTTAATATTGCATTCCCCAAAAACAATTTTATATTATGAGATCTTCCATACTTCCATGCTCAAGCCCTCTTGAAATTGCCTAAAATAAATCTGAATTCCCTTCGCGGTCTGTTCTATTTATGGGAATGCGAGGTGATTAATGATGATCGCCCTTGATGATGACTGACCAAATTTGTATTTAATTCTTGGCGCTCCGCACGACTCCGTCAAGCGACAATTAATTACGAATGCGTCAATTTCCTTAAAGCTCTGATGGTTTTTCAAACAACCAACTGGGCTGCATTCGAAGGGTTCCCCTCGAGCAACCGCTCCCACGATCCATTAATTGAAATGTGTGTCTTTCGTATCGGAACGTGACAAAGTGGCAAAGTTGTTTTAGCTGGGTGTTTCCTTCCCTAATATATTAGCTATACAAATACTTTTCGATCTTTGCAGCAAACTCGGTCTGGACTTGGTGCCCAGAGAGGGACCTCTGGCGGTGGATCCACATGGCATTGGCATCGTCAAGCTCTACAATGTCCACGTGAGCAGTGCTGATAACGCCAAGGCCTCATCGGTATGGTTGGAAATAAAACACCATTGGATTGTTTTTAATGTTTTCACTTGATAACCCCCCCCACAGAGTCGGGGAACTTTGAGGCGTAAGACGCAGCGCAAGATCCTCACCCACCATCTCTACTTTTGCATGCGCGACTTCGGCCATCGGATAGGTGGCGATGATGCAGAGGTCTACTTCTTTCTCTACGATGGCACCCATATGCGACCGCTGTCCGAAAGGTTTCTGGTCAAGATCTCCAAAGATGGTTTCTCCAATTACATCGAAAGGTTGCACAGCAACTGCACGGTGTTTACTGATCTGGGTAAGGATAATATAGACATGTAAAGGATCTTGGTAATATAATACGTATAATAATAAACTTAAAATATTTGTAAATATAAAAATTAGAAAACAATCGAGATTATAAATTTTGTAATATATAACAAAGACTTGTAAAGGATCTTGGTAATACAATCCGTATAATAATAAACCTAAAGTATTTATAATAAAAAAAAAATTAAATAAAAAAAAAAATTATATATATATAATAAAGATCTGTAAAGGATCTTAGTAATATAATCCGTATAATAATAAACTTAAAATATTTTTAATATAAAAAAAAATTTTTTTATACTCTTCTTAATAATTTTGTAATATTTTCAGGTGCCGCTGATCTCAATGAGGATCTTCACCTGGTGGCCGTGGTGATGCGCGTGGGCAAGATCATCCAATCGGACTCCATTAAGAAGATCGAGAAGAGCGCAACCTTTGGCCATGGACCCACCTTCCGTCGTCCCTTTGGTGTGGGTGTTCTCTCGCTGGGCGACATTGCCCATTTCGATAACAGTTTGGAGCAGTCCTCCGATGAGCGGGAATATAACTTCAAGCTGTTCCAGAGCGAAGAGAAGGACTTCCACCTGCTGCCCGAGCTGATAATCAAGAAGTCGAGTGGCAAGTACTCGCCCATCCAGACGAGTCAGGGAACCCAGGGAATTGTGGTCTCGCTGAAACTCCTGCACGGTGGCCTGGGTCAGGCTCGGCAGGAGCAGCCGTTGCTCTTTCAGGGCTCCACGATCACCAGGAAGATGGGCTTCCCGGATGTCATTATGCCCGGAGATGTTCGCAATGATCTGTTTCTCACGCTGGAGCGTGGAGAATTCGAGCGCGGTGGAAAGAATACGGGAAAGAATATTCTTGTCACGGTTGTGGTGCTCGACGTGACGGGCAATGTGCTCACCGATTGCCTTTGGGGCGCCTCCGGGATGGACTCGCAGCCGCAGTACCGCTCCATGATCCTGTACCATCAGAATGCCCCGAGTTGGAACGAAATGCTGCGCCTGAGTGTGCCCATCGACAAGTTTGCCACGGCTCATGTGCGATTCGAATTCAGGCACTGTTCGACGCGCGACAAGACGGAACCCAAGCTGTTTGCCTTCAGCTTTGCCCGGCTAATGGACACCGGAGGAGCCACGCTGGGCGATGGTCAGCACGAGTTGTATGTGTACAAGTGCGAGGATCCGGCGAAGCTGCAGGCCTCCAATTATCTGCGATTGCAGTGTCGGCCGCGGGATGCCCAGGCCAAAATGGACTGTGGCGGTTGCTTTAGTCGCAGCTCCAAGGAGCTGTTCGTCCTAAGATCCCTCTTATGTTCCACTAAACTCACGCAGAATGCAGATTTGCTCTCCCTGCTGCAGTGGCGCACATATCCCGAAACAATCCAGGACTCGCTGACGGGAGTCCTTCGGCTGAACGACGAAGAGCTGGTCAAGTTCCTGCAGGACGTGCTGGACGCTCTCTTTGCCATGTTCTCCAACGAGGAGGGTAATAGCACCCAGCACTCGGGCCTGGTCTTCCATGTCCTGGTCAGCATCTTCAGTCTGTTGCAGAGCAACAAGTTCCAGCACTTTCGGCCGGTGATGAACGAATATATCGAGAATCACTTTGCGGCCGCTTTGGTTTACAAGGGATTGATCACCTCCGTGGAGCACATGGCCGTGTTCATGACCAAGGCCGAGCACCCGGATCCCTTTCAGAAATGCTTCGGTTCGCTGGAGTACATATTCAAGTTGCTCATCCAGTCGAGGAAACTGTTTGCCCGGGCCACGGGTGGCCAGTATGAGGACTCGTTCCGGCGGGACCTGCACTCCCTTTTTACGGCCCTCAATGGAATGCTGGCGGTGCCCTCGTACGATGTCATCATACCCACCCAAGAGGCGCTGCTCAATTCGACGGGCGTGGTGCTGGAGCAGCTGAAGGACACGCTGCCTGCCCCGGAACTGGGCATGCTGGCGAGGAATATGCTGGACGCCATTCCCAGGGGAGCGCCCATTCGACTAATTCAGGCCAAATTGCATGCTGTCAAGGATCTGGTCTCGGGGGAGCTATTCCATGAGGATGGTATGTGTGTCATTAGTAGAGCCCTGTGTGAATCACGAACTTTCTGATTTGCTTAATTCAATTCTATGAGAAATGTACGATTTTTTAATTCATTTCGTATTGAATGAATGAATGAATAAATTTTATAAATTTGTTTTGAATTTGTCAGAAGTTTTTGTGCTTTCTTTTAAGAACAAATAGTCCAACATTTTTGAAAAATCAATGTTAACTGAGAATGTTTTAAATTCAGGCAGATTAAACCACAAAATTATGGCGTCTTCTTATTTAAATGAGAAAATCGTTTGAATTATTTCAGAATTCATGCCATTGATACATTCATTCGATTTAACTCATTCATTCAATTCTATTAAACTCAAAATTTAAATTATTTTATTCACATAAAACAAGGAATTCAAATTCTATTAATCTCAAAATTCAAATTAATTCATTCACATCAAACAAAATATTCAAATTTATTCAATTCTATTAAACCCAATATTTAAATTAATTAATTCACTTCAAACAAATACATTCAAAATAATTAATTAAACCAATTCATTTAGGGCCCTAGTCATAACTTAAATTGAGTTCTTTATTTAACTAATATTTAAATAATCTTTACAGATTCCCGCACAGTGGTTCTGTCAGTGGCCTGCAAGCACCTGCGCATGCATCTCAGTCGCCGCGATGAACTGCGTCTGTGTGCCGAGATTCTCTCGGAGATTCTTAGTCAACTGCACGATTTGCAGAAGGAGCAGCGCGACAAGGTGACCAACACCCTGCAGCACGACCTGGATTCGCTGTGCAAGAACATACTGGGCATACTGATCCGAACCATAAGCATTATAATGGAGGGATCCAATGCAGTGCTGCCGCAGTTGGTCTCTTGTCTACTGGGACTGTTGCAGCTGCTCGATGAGACCCACTATAAGCGATACTGGGACGAACTGAGCCCGAACAAAGATCCCCGGGATCTAAAGGAGTTCCTCAGCAAATCCCTGCTGGTTTACGGGGAGCTGTTGACCCAGGACTGGCATGTGTTCCCCAACGATTGGCTCGTGATGAAGCTGGCCGCCAACGATGTGCTGCGCATGTCGCTGGAGGAGTTCGCCAAGCCGCTGGTCTACCGGTTCCTGGGACCGCAGGCCTTCGATTCGCAGCTGTGGTGGAACTACTTCAGTCTGGCTGTTTCGTTTCTGACCCAACCCTCCCTGCAGTTGGAGCAATATAGGGAGCCCAAGCGACTGAAGATACTGCACTCGAACGGGGACATGCGGGTGCTGATGGGCTTCCAGATACTCAGCATGTGGTCGCAGCTGGGCGAGCAAAAGCTGCACTTTATACCCTCGATGGTGGGACCCTTCCTGGAGGTCACTTTGGTACCAGAGCCCGCTCTGCGTAAGGCCACGCTCACGGTCTTTTACGACATGATGCAGTGCGAGCAGGTGGGTTTAGCCTTGTATCTTCTAAACTATGGTTAATTAATGTACATGTTCTTGGCCACAACAGGCTGCCCGCGGCTCGTTCCGTTTGGTGGAGAGCGAACTGATTGACAAGCTGGACCTGCTGATCAGCGAGAACAAGGGTGACGACGAGTACAGGGAGCTATTCAGCACCATGTAAGTTTGCGAAACAACCTTCGCTCTATTGTAAACCCATATTGTACATAAATGTCTTTGTAAATGTCTGTAAATATATTATACATATACTCACTTCACACTCATTGCAATCGCCAACCATAAAAAGGGAACATCTCAGCTTGGTGTAAGTTTAAATCAGTGTAATTTATCCTTTGCCTTAAGTGTAGTTTATTCGCTATTTTCACTATTTTCTCTATTAGTTATTTGGTTGTTGTGTATTTTATTTGTTTAAAAATTCCTATCCTTATTAAGATATTCAAAAGCATGAGGTTAATCGAATTTTTGTATGCCTTTAGTTTGCTGGAGAAAGTCCAGGTGGAGAATCCCAACTGGAAGGAGGCTGGCATAGCCTTCATAGCCTCAGTCACTCGGCTTTTGGAGCGACTCCTGGACTATCGTAGCGTCATGCAGGGCGAGGAGAATCGGGATAAGCGCATGACCTGCACTGTGAATCTCCTAAATTTCTACAAAAACGAAATCAATCGTAAGGAAATGTACTTGAGGTATGGTTACTAAAGAAATAATTTTGTATTCTGGTTTCTAACTTTATTTATTACTTTTCCACCCTGCAGATACATCTACAAGTTGCACAACCTGCATCTGCAGGCGGAGAATTACACGGAGGCTGGCTTCACCCTAAAACTATATGCCTCTATGCTGAGTTGGGATCGGGAGACCCAGAGCTTTGCCCCCTTCGACAATAGTGGTCAGCCGGAGTGGCAGCGCAAAGAGCGACTTTATCATGAGGTTAGCAAATATCATAGGTCTTATAAGGAATATTAAACTATTATATTTATTTATGTTATCTTGCAGATCCTCAAATACTTTGACAAGGGAAAGTGCTGGGAGAAGGGTATCCCTTTGTGCAAAGAACTGGCTCAGCTCTACGAAACAAGACGCTTTGACTACAACAAATTGAGTGAAATACTCATTCAGGAGGCCAAGTTCTTCCAGAATATCCTAACTCAATTGCGACCAGAGCCGGAATACTTTCGTGTGGGATTCTACGGCCTGGGATTGCCACTTTTTGTGAGGGTAGGTTATAAGCTTTACAAATCCCTTTGATTCTCTGTAACTCATAGTAATTCATTCTCAAATTCAAGAACAAACAATTTGTGTATCGTGGACTGGAGTACGAGCGAATTGGAGCCTTTACACAGCGTCTGCAAACCGAGTTTCCCAGTGCACAGATCCTGGGCAACAACAGTCCGCCGGATAATGCCATTCTCAATGCTCCCGATCAGTATATACAGATCAGCAATGTGCGGCCAGTGGGGGATGCACAGGCCTTGAAAACCGCCATGGTTCCGGTGCCGGAGAAGATAGCCCGTTTCTACGAGGTGAACGATGTGACCCGGTTCATCTACGATCGTCCCATGTACAAGGGAACCGTCGACAAGGACAACGAGTTCAAGTCGCTGTGGATAGAGCGCACCATCCTCGAGATTGCCAGCTCTTTGCCGGGAATTCTACGCTGGTACGAGGTGAAACAGAAGACCATGCAGGAGCTAACGCCGGTGGAGTATGCCTGCGAGATCATCAGCAATGCCGGCAAGGAACTGTCCGAGCTGATTGTGCAATACAAACGCGACCCGAAGCGCAACATCAATCCCTTTTCGATGCGTCTGCAGGGCACAATCGATGCGAATGTCATGGGCGGCATAAGCAAGTACCAGGAGGCCTTCTTCTCCGAGCAGTTCCTCAAATCGCCGCAGGGTGCTGGCCAGCAGGCGAATGTACAGAGGCTAAAGGTTCTCATCCTGGAGCAGATTCAAATCCTGGAGCAGGCCCTCGAGCTGCATGGCCAGTTGGCACCCAGTGGTGTCCAACCGCTGCACAATCGCCTCCTCGAACGCTTCTCCCAGCTCAAGCAGAGCTTATCCGGCATGGGCAGGCTGAAGCGTCAGCATTCGGAGAGCATTGTCAACACTCCGCTGCCACCGTTGCCCACGGAACAGCGAGTGGCCCAGGCTTCCGCCAGCTTGAGTGTCAACAATTCCCACACCAACTATGTCTATGATCTGGACGAGATCTACACGAGACCGGGCGACACTCTACGGCCCGTGGATCCACTCAGCTCCTATCAAACGCTGAGCAAGGAGAGCCTCAGTATACCGCTGGACGATGCTGCAGCTCCACCGGTACCGAATCGTCCACGCTCGCAGAACTTCATGGGCAATGGATCCATAGATAGCCCCGAAGTTCCGCCCAAGCGACAGCCGACGGTGAATTCGCCCAATGCACCGCCATTGCCACCAAGGGGTATTACACCGGATAAGAGGGCCTCGAATCCCATGATTTTCAACGACTTTGGAGCCGCCGATGCGGCCGTGGGTCGTCGTCACTCCCAGCAGCAGCAGCAGCATCAGCATGGCCAGAAGTACTCGGTGGTGGACATAAGCTACGATGATCCGGAGGCGGATCAGCAGCCGCATTCGCTGCCTCCGAACTTCCAGGACGGCAGCGGCGGCGGTCACCTGAGCGTCTGCTTTGCGCCCAATGACTTCCGGGACTCGGGCATCTCGACGACCAGCTCCAGGGAACTGAACCACATGAATCTCAACAACCTGAGCGAAGACTCATCATCGATTTCGGCCATCACAGTGCAGCATCGGGAGCACTGTCGCATCGGGAGCAGCAATGGCAGTTTGGACTACAATGCCAGCGCTTCGATGAATATCACCCAACGTGAGAGTTCCACCAGTTCGTTTGATGTGGAGGATTTCCCAGTGCCACCGCCGCCCATTCCGCCCAAATCCTTGGCCGTGTCGAGCAATGGAGGGGTCACCTTTGCGGGCGATGAGGCAGCCCACTCACCGCATCCCAACACACAACTCAATCACAGTCAGAATCAGAATCAAAATCATTCCACAAACAGTCACCATAATCAGCAGCAGCAGCAGAATGGAGATGGCGATGGTTATAGCTTGCTGCAGCACCAGGTCAACGGGCTTCCACCGCCGCCTGCTGCTGTTGAGGTACCACCACCACTACCAGTAGCATCTGCAATAGCCTCATCCTCATCTAGTCATCAGCACGATGGCGGCACTTTTTGAGTTACAATATGTCGCTGCCATCATCCACCCGATCAGCCTCATCAGCCACACAAGCCATCCTCATCCACCTCGACCTCGGACAGCACGGCCACGGATACGGCATCGGAATCCACGGAGTCCAGTGCATCGACCCACTCGATGACGCCGCCACCGCCGCCTCCTCCGCCGCCGCCGCCGCTGTTCCATCAGCAGCACTACTGCCAGGATTGTCTGTCCTCGCCATCGCCGCCGCCCACAATCATCACAGAGCAGGCCCAGGTGCATGCCATGCCGGGATTGACGAATCCACAGCCCCACATCGAGCACTGCTCCTGTGGGCTGAGCTTCTCGGTGGTGGAGGATCAGCAGGACCAGAGGTTCTCCACGCTGGAGCGCCAGTCGGGTGGTGGCTTTCAGGTGGAGCAGTTGTCCTCCTGCCAGCATCATCATCATCACCAGCAGCAGCAGCTGAGTCCCCTCTACCATCTCCCCCAAGGCAGCCAGGATGCACATGCTCAGACGGACTTCTCCTACGCGCAGCGCTAAAAGATATTTCTGTAGTCAAGATGACCCACAGAGAGTGAGATCGAATTTCGCTTAGTTATTTTACCTTATTGTTTACCTATGTTTTTAGAAATGCTCTCCATAGAACGCACTTTTTTAATCTAATTATTTTTGGTGCCAAATTTTGCTGCAAGTCCAAAGCGCAATACAAACGAATGTTGTAATGATAGGTTGCTATACAATTTTATTAATTTTAATATTAATTTTATTTCATATTTATATTTACATATTTACGGGGAATTGTCGCTAAAAGTTACTAAGAAAAATGTTTAGATAAGAGAATAAAGATGAATACATTTTTATAAGGAAAGAGAATATCAAATACTAAAACCAAAATACAGAACTCTAATCAAAAAATGACTAAGCAAAAAATATACACTGAAAACAAAGCAGGACGCCGACAAAATGTGCAATGCAGTTTTTACTTTAACGAAACGAACATAGCCATATACACAAAAATCGACATATATACACGACTACTACATACATATATATGCGAAAAGCAATTAGGAATTTTAAAGTGCTACTAGCTTCATAACGAATCAGATAAGTTTTCCATTTTTGTAAATTTCTAAAATAAACATATTTATATATAGAGTCTTCATAAATGTATGTATCTGAATACACTTTAAAACGCGCATCAATCAAAAGCGTTAAACTCGTATTTAAAAAAAAGAATCAACTAGTCAACAACTCGAATAAAAATGGAATATTACGGAGGAAAGTATAAAACATATTGTCTATAAATGCATGGCGCGAATATAAGAATTTACTAAAGAATTTAATAAAGTATAAACAATAAAACGCTGATTTTAAATTTGGGGGTTTAACTTAAGCCAGAGCTGACAACTTGTTTTTTTTCGCAGGGATGAAGAATTATTCACCGAACGCCATCTGGCGGCGAAGCAGGTCACGACGCCACCTGCCGGTAAGAAATTCTTAGGGGATTTCCAAATTCAAAATAAAAGACGTTACGAGTGCTTTTCATTTGCTCATTAAATACACTTTTAATGTTTATTAACCTGCTCAGAAAATCATTTTACATTACTCGTATAATTGTCACTTATGTCTAGCAGCAACTTTAAACTTAAAGCATTGAGTCTGCCTATAATTATTGCTTTGTTTGTTTGTTTGTTTGAATTCGTTTTTGTTAGCTTACGTTTCACTTGTTAGATTTGCTCTCGCTCTCTCTCTCTCTCTTTCGTTCGAGGGGAGGGGGTGGTGTAAATTATTGACACTACTAAAACGCATTACTCATAATTGTTCGCATTGCTAGGATTAAAATAGACCGAAGTTCGAAAGATTGCTATCGTATAGTTATGTTTTTTTTGTGTATTTGTATACCCTGCCCTAATAATGCTTAATTAACGCCTAGGGAACTCGTACTCGTAATCTCGTAATAAATATTGCGATTTCTAATAATATTCAATACTTTGGGGGGAGCTCAATAAATATCTGAGGTTAATATTGCGCAATCAATTGACATAAATGATATAAACCCAATTCATATCGAACTTCTACTACGTATGTATGTACGTGATTCGTTGCAGTAGCGACTTTTGCCAGAAGATTGTATTGGTTTTCACACTTGTCCATACTTGAATACGTGTTTTCTAACTACTGTCACACAACAGCAAGTGTTTCGTTCACAACTATGCACAGATTGGAGCAGATTAACTAGGCTTACACTACCACTAGCTTGCCAAAATTAACAATTTGCATATCTAAAAAGTTCAACTAGGAAGAGATTAGCTTATAGGTGTTCTTATTGTAGAATTTTCCGACGAGGTACAAAGTTATACATACGAGTATTTGAAAATAAGATGTGTTGTCGTAAGCACAATGAGGTACATGTGTATCAACATCATTCAAATCATCATTACTATTACTCATTATTCATAAATCGGTAATCGTTAATCGTTTATCCTTTTCCTTTTAGCTTGAAAATCCGAAGACTTGGTTCCGAACCATCCTGCCATCCCGCCATCCTGTCGTTCGTCTCGTCGCGTCTCGTCTCAGTAATTATATAACCTTAATGCTTAATACCACAGTCGAAGTATGTACTATATGTAAATACACACATACAGTTCATATATGTATGGCCTATACCTACACCTAGATATACATATGTATATTGTTACTGCAACAGCATCGGCGCTCTCTTATACACGGTATATTCAAGTAGCGTTCCTCATAGCCATCTCATATCTAGTCTCATCCGGGGATTTGGTCTCGCCTCCTCCGCCAGGCGATGGGAGCGATCAGGGCGCGGATCAAGTGCGTCCGGGCACGCCGCCTGGCCAGGATTATCCAGGGCAAGGGCAGCAGCACCAGCGGCAGCAGCCAATAAGCGGGTCATAGCTCCACGTGCCCCAGAGCCTGCTCGGTGACATTGGCGGCCGTGTGACAGGTTTGCGTCGACATCCACTCGAAGTCCTTGATGGTGGCCTAAAATATGAAAACAGGTTTAAGGATATTACCAGTTTTGCAGTACTATATTAGAAGTTCTAATAATAAACGGTTTTTTTACTTTTTATACCTATGTGATTATGTTGTTTGTTTTTTTCCAAATATTTTAAACCTAATAACATTTTTAAAATTTTAATAAAAGAGTATATGGGATTTTATTATTGTCTCTTAAGCTTGAACGCGAAGTACAGAACTTCAGCAGACCAATATTTCCAGTTATACTATTACCTATTGTAAAATATAAAAAACCGCGAATTCTTCAGATGATGGCCATTGTTTTTATTTACTCGTATAACACTATCTTTTAGAAGCTTTATCATACAAAATAAAAAACCGCGAGCTGATGATCATTGTATATATTTACTCGTATAACAGCATTACTAATGGCGCTTATCATAAAAGTTGAAACACCGCGAATTCTTTAGAAGATAATGGTAATAAGCTCAGGTGCTAATAATTAAGTTATTTACTATATATGTATTTTCAAATAAATGTTCTATATATTAAAGGTGTAAGGCAAACGAAAGGCAGAACTGAAAAAAGACCTTTTTACTGAGTATTGTTTCGTCCCTGTCCCAAAAACGTTTTTTGAAGGACTGAAAATATTTATTCTCATTCGAGAACGGTCAACCAAAAACCGAAACAAACTAAAACGAAGTGTTTCGCTCAGACCGGAACCAAATCTGTGGGTTTTTTTTCGGTTTTGTTCAGACCGCGAAAGCAAACGAAAAAACCATCAACTGTTTTTTACATGCTATGATCAGAACTAAAAAAAAAACATTAAAGATTAGCTATAATTTCCATTTCAATTCTTACTGTTTTCTACATTAAGCATAATAATAAACTGTGCTAGTAGGAAATAATATCTTTATGTGACTAATCCATATAATATTTACTTTCTCATGAGTTGTATTAATTTTCAATATTCATATGGGTTTTTGTAATGTTTAGTACAATAATAACTCACGATAAAGATTATTTATTAATCATTCAATAAAACTTAGTTGTTTTGTAAAATATTTGTTCGCAAGGCAGTCGGTTGCTGAAACTTAAACGAAATACATCGCTATGGGAATTCTATATATCTTCCTTATAGGACATGTTTTTAGTGCTCTTGATTTGGTGGATGCCTCCACAAGCGAAGATGATCTCAACCAGGACACCCCCTACATGACGGAGCTGCTGCGACAGGCGAAGGCGGCCGAGATTGAGAGCTTTATGAACCAAGAAGCTGATCCATGCAACGACTTCTATTCCTTTTCCTGCGGAAACTATGCTCGGATCAATCCAGCTGCCAACTTGGGTGTATCCTCGACGGGTTTATTCAAGACCATCGCCAAGGGACTTGATCGCAAGATCCTAAAAATGCTCAACGCGGTTAATGATACCCACGAGATGCCAGAGGATAAACAAGTGAAGCACTTCTACGAGTCCTGCCTGCGAATAAAGGAGCTCGACGCCCCCAAAAAGATGAAGCAACTTATTGCGGAGTTTGGAACGATGCCGGTACTCGAGGGATCCTCCTGGCAGGAATCGGACTTTGACTGGTTGAACACAACCGCAAAAATATCCCATCGATATGGAATAGGTTCACTCATTAATGTGGAGGTGAGCAAGGACTCAGAAAATCACGAAACGAACAGCATCTACATAAAGAAGCAGAAATTTCCGCTCGAAACGCGGTCCATGTACGTGGACAAGGCAACGGCCATCTATCGTCAGAGATATCGTGTCAATATCCAGAGAACCCTGCAGCAATTATTGGACGTGGAAATGGAGCTGGCCAAACAAACTTCTAAGGAGCTGATCGACTTCGAGGTGTTATTGGCCCACGGACTAGAAGACGACAGTTCCCTGAAAGGGGAAGAGCAGTTTACGCCCAACTTGGACATCAATCGATTGATCTCTCTGAGCTTGGGAGAGATAAACTCGGAGTCAGACAAAATCCATAATAACTTGAAACGCTATCAGCAAATTTTGTTGGAAGTCATCGAACGTACGCCTAAGCGCACTGTAGCCAACTATATTTATTTCCGCTTAATCTGGAAATTTGTGCTGTCTAAATCGGAGAATCAGCAAAAGGCCTGTGTGGATCTCACCAAGAAGTTCTTTGCCAAGAACCTGGACAACATGTTCTATCGTCACTACAATAACGAGAAATACGCCAGAGATATCGACAGCATGTGGCTTGAAGTAAAGTCCACATTTGAGGAGACTTTGCAATCCAGTTCGGCACTGGATTGGATCGAGCCATCCACTCGGAATCTGACCATAGCCAAGCTCAAGGCCATGACCCTGGAGGTCAATAACTATGCTGATTACAACTTCACCGAAGAGTTTGCGGAACTCCAGCTGCAGAGCTTCGACTACTTGGAGAATTTGCGACAGATTAAGATGGTAAGGGCCAAACAGATGAGGGAGATGCTCCACAAACCATCCAAGCCATGGGTGGATGAGCTTAGCTTTAGCCCGGCTAACATCCTGATAGAGAACACCATCAAGATTCCGGTGGCCCTGCTGCAACCCTTCTTCCTTTGGTCCGAAGTATATCCAAATGCGGTCATGTTCGGCTCCTTGGCCTCGATTATGGGACATGAGTTGATCCATGGGTTCGATGACAGCGGTAAATCCTACGATGCCAAGGGAAACTATAAGGATTGGTGGGACGAGAGGTCCAGCGGGAATTTCCTAGAACGCAAAGAGTGTTTCACCAAGCAGTATGGCAGTTATGTGTACGATGGGATTCAGCTGAAGGAGTCCACTTCGCAGTCGGAGAACATTGCTGATAATGGAGGAATGCGACTGGCCTACACTGCCTATAGGAAGTGGTTCGATTCCCAACTGCCCAAGGATCTGGCCAAGGAGACCCTTCCCAACCTGCCCTTCACCTCGAAACAGCTGTTCTTCATCAGCTTTGCGCAATCTTGGTGCAACGACGTGGATCCGAAGCTTAAGGTTCTGAAGCTATCCACCGATACGCACTTGCCCGGAAATCTCCGAGTTATTGGATCTCTATCGAACTTTGACGAGTTCTCTAAAGAGTTCAACTGTCCAGCCGAATCCGCCATGAATCCCAGCGAGAAGTGCATACTGTATTAGTTAAGTTTCTAAATCATTACTCAATTATGGCACATAAACAATTTCGTTTACAATCCATATATTTCATGAGTCAATTTTGCTCTTTTGTTTTTCATTACTTATTATAATTTTATATATTACATATAGGCAACCGCATAAGTGAGTAAGTAATATGGAGAAAATATTTCTCAGAACTGAAACGTACTCATTCTTATCTCTCCACTTCAAATAAATTGTGATATTTCCTATTATTTATTAGTACACAGAAAAAAAATTGACAAAAGATCAGATTGATATGTGCTGGTCAATTTTATATTTTTTACAGATCAAGTTATTCATATCATTTTGAAATGAATAAAGATTATGTTTACCTTAATTTACATTATTTATTCAAAAACAAGAGAGAACGATATACCCTTTTACTCTACGAGTAACGGGTATAAATACTAAATTTGGTATTTCATATGATATGATAAAATATCAAGTTGATATGTTTAAGTCAGAAATTTGACATAAATCATATCGGCTTATTATTGATATGAAATAAGGTAGAATTGATCCTATTTCATATCGATTTTTTTTTTCTGTGTATATAACCCACCTTGTGCATGGAGTAGACCGCCACCACGACGAGTACGTGCATTATGTTGTGGGAGTTGAGATAGAAGTCCACCACGCCGGGGAACCACTTCTCTGGGATTCGCATCGCTCCGATGGCACCGCCCAGTATGGAGACGCCGTCCTAGAACAGAGGGTTCAGTCAAGAGATTAGTGGGGATTTATAGTGGCACTTAGAATTCGTGTGTTAAGTCCGCCAGGAAAAATTGTTTGGCGGCTCTGTCCATTTACTCGAATGTACATATGTATGAAAATGTGACTTACAACTTCAACCTATGCGCACCGAGAGAGAGGCCAGCCAAAAACGTTTAGTTATAGTTATAGTTATAGAAAATAGCAGTTAGTCAATTGGAATGCCTGGACATACGCACCTGCAGGTAGACATGGGAAAGGGCCATGTGGCTGCCGCCCACCATTCCTCGGATGCGCAGGAAGGTCAGGATGGAGCGCATGGCGAAGGGCAGGGCGAAGCACAAGCGACGCTGCCAGGGTGAGCTGGCAGTTAGGGCCTAGAAAAGAGGTTAGGGGATTAAGGATTACCATTAAATTGGTTACTCACACACAACAAAAAAACTATGTATAATCAACATAGAAAAATAGTAATTTGTTGTTTTATTTTTTGGCTCATTGAATAGTAGAAAACCTATTTACGAAATTTTAACATCTATTTGTAACACCTATTTGTATTATATTTTTATTTGTTTGCATGTATTTTGTTGATTGATTTTTTCGGTCATTGAATAGTAACACCACAATTAAAGTCGTAACACAACTAATTATTTTCCTTCATGTATTTTGTTATTTTAAAAATACAATTCTAAATTGTAGATCAACTATTTTTCTGAACTTAGGGTTCTTAGAGTGTCCGCTTCATAATCTCTGGGTCGTGAGTTCAAATCCCGCTTTTGCAGATGATGATTTTCTTTTTTTTTTGTTTTTTGTTATATGTTCATTTTAAGTCTATAGATTTTCCTCTACGAAAGTCATTCTTCTGTGGTCTAGTATAAATTAATATAAACAACAAAAAAAATATAAAAAAAAAAATTTTTTTTTAACAATTTTTTTTTTGTAAAATACTATTTTATAGGACATCTTTTATTTATTTTTTTTTCTATTTTTATGGGTTGTGAAAAATACTATTTTATAGGTCATCTTTTATTTATTTATTTTTTCTATTTTTTGTTGGGCAGTTTTTACTATTAAAAGTTGATTTTACATAGTTTTTTTTGTGAGGCGTTACCTATGATATAATATCTCACCTTATAGAGGCCCCACAGCGAGAGCACGCAGTAGGAGACGATGATCAGCCACTTGAGCAGCGGCGGGAAGCACAGAGTGGTGGCTGTGACCAAAGGCAGAGCACCTGAAACCGGACCAAAATAAAAACGGAGAGTGGAAGAGACAGTTAGCGACACACACAGATAAGAACGGCTCCTCAGTCGGAAAACAAAGCTCGAACGCGATGGAGGGCCAGCTGCTAGCTTCCGTCTTCCGCCTAATCTTTCTAGTCACCTTGGCCATCCAAGGTTCATCGGGAAGTGTTTTCAAGGAGCTAACCACGCCGCTGGGTCAACAGATCATGCGTGTGGCCAAGTCCGCCGAGATGCGATCCTTTATGGATTCGCAAGTGAGTCCCTGCGAGGATTTCTACGGCTATGCCTGTGGAAATTATGCTGCGATAAATGCGGCCACCGAGGAGAAGGACACCAATGTGGGTCAGCTGATGTTTGCCAACTATCTGCGTCGCGCGAGGCAGTTGCTCAATGAGCCCCGCCTGAGCACCGATCGTCCCATGGAGGTGAGGGTCAAGTATTTCTATGAATCCTGCCTGGACACTGCAGCTTTAAGGACCAAACAGCGTTCCCATTTACTGAATGTTCTGCGGGAGTTTGGTGGCCTGCCCGCTTGGAGGGGAGAGGATTGGAAAGTGGTCGATGTCACTTTCGATCCCCTCGAGATGATGGCCCAACTCCTGCGACGCTATGGAAAGAGGACTCTGCTGGGTGTTCAAGTGGCTCCGGATTTCGTTAACTCCAAGATTAATCGCCTTCACCTGGGCCAAAGGGACGATCTGCTGGACGGCGGCGGCTTGTTTGGCAGGCATATGATGCTCAAGAGGCGCCTGCAGAATCTTCTGGGTCTCCCGGAAACGCGAGCTCACGAGGCGGCCATGGAGGTCTTCAATCTGGAGCTGGATCTATCGCGTGCTATCCTCGAACCAGGGGATCGTGATCCCCGTCTTAAGAATCACCTGACCATGCTGACCAACATGACCGATGCCTACGGACCAATCCTCAACCTCACTCGCTTTGTGAACATCTGGTTGGGTCACGAGTACAACCTGCCGGTCTACGAATCCGTGCCCAGCTACCTCATCGAGGTGAAGAAGCTGCTATTGACCACTCCCAACCATGTGCTGGCCAACTACATGCTTTCCAGCCTGCTGGCCGACTTTGATATCGAAATGGAGGAGGGGCGTCAGGAGGCGATATGTGCCGAGCGGATCACCGAGCTCTTTCCCGATGTGCTGGACCATATGGTGTACCATTCACTGGACCAGCAAAGCCCGCACATAGCCAACGAGTTGAGGGGTCTGTGGGTGGAGTTGAAGGCCTCCTTCCAGGAGATGCTCGAATCCCCGGAACTCAAGTGGCTGGAGGAAAGGACGCGTGAGGAGCTGCTGGCCAAACTCAAGGGCATGTCCTTCGAGATAGCCGGCGGTCAGGCGGTAAACTTCGAGGAGCAGTATGGTCAACTGGTGATCAGCTCGGCCGATTACTATGGCAATGTTCAGCGACTGCTGGAAGTGCAGGCAGCGAATCTCCGCGAGGATCTGATGCGGGAATCGAGGAGGAGCAGCAGCTACTATGACGGTGTGATCGGTACGCCATTCTATGTGACCGAAACCAATCTGGTGGTGCTGCCGACTAGCTATATGCAACATCGCTATCTGTGGGACGATGTATATCCGACGGCCCTCAAGTACGGCACTTTGGGATTCATCCTGGGTCACGAGATGGCCCATGGCTTCGACGATGTGAGCCGGCTGTTCGACAGCCGGGGTAACCTAAACGACAATTGGAGCCGGGAGACCAAGATGAGCTTCGATTTGATCAAGAACTGCCTGGCGGATCAGTTTGCGAAGATGCGGTATAGTAATTTGCAACTGCCCAAGTTGGAGTCACAGGGTGAGACCATAGCCGACAATGTGGGCATTCGCATTGCCCAATCGGCCTACCGCAAGTGGTTGGCGGAACTGAAGAGCCAGGATACGGAGACGGAGACGGAGACTCTACCCCAGATGAAACAGTCGCCGGAGCAGCTCTTCTTCCTCGGTTTGGCCCAGTCCATGTGCTCGGACATGTGGCTGGAAAGGCGGCCAGCCTTCGTCCAGAACAGTGTCCATCCGCCAAATGAGTCCCGGGTGTTCGCCATGATGACTAATTCGCCAGCCTTCGCCGAGGCCTTCCAGTGCAGCAACACGACCAAGATGAACAACCCACACAAATGCTTAATGTATTGAGAGATTGCTAATTGCCCTTGTCTAACATAGATTAAATAGTTCCGCTTCCGAGCAGCACTTGCTTTTTATTCGGGGTTTCTAGTTTTTATAGCAATCGTACTCACCGAAGCTCTGGCTCACCCAGATGCCGACCATGTCCAGTTTGAGCAGCGTGTAGTAGACATTCTCGCCCTTCTCGATGTTCATGAACAGGTGGTAGACGAAGCTGCCGCACCAGGGAGCCACCGATCCGAAGACGTGGCAGAAGGACAGGAACTTGTAGCCACTGTCCCAGGGCATCAGGCCGGGCACGATGGCCAGGATGTAGAAGATGGGTATGGCTGAAATGGTGGGAATAACCAGGTTATTAGAGATTTCATTTAAAGAGGGGGAACTTGTGAAATGATTCTTCTTGAAACTGAGAACAGAAACGCTTTAAAACTAGGATAAAAGTGAAGAGAATTATCATTTAGGTAGAGCTAGAACTAGATCAACTAAACTCTAATTCGAATTCAACCGGAAACCCATTGTGTTTGCCGATTCTATAATTAAACATTTATATTTCTATAGATTAGGCTTTACATAAATACACTGATAAAAAAAACATATTAAATCCAAAGATTTCATATTCAATTTAAATATATTTCGGTATGCTTCTCATCCATTGCGGTTTTTATTTATTTTAAATATGAAAATATTACATTTAACAATTATAGTTAACTAAAATATTTTAAACTTTGATTTAAATATGAAAAAATAAATTTTTTAATGACGTAAAATATTTAAAGTAAATATGATTAACAAGGAATCTAATATTTTCGACATAAATTTAAATATTTTCAAATATTTTCATTTTTAAATACAACTTATTTAGATATTTATTTTTACTACTGAATTTTTTATCAGTGTATAAAGCTTAATTGCCAATAGAGGTTAGAATATATAGTTATGATAGTTATAAAATTGGACTAAGATATTCCAAACAATGAGTGATCCGGATATGAATAATAATTTCAATTATAATACCATTTAAATATGATAAAAATACAAAATGTTCCGGACTAGATTGAATCGGATTTGTGTGAAACTCAACTTGTATAAGAGTCTCAAGATTGTATAAGAGCTGGTGGCTGGCGTCTGGAGAGATAACAGATTGACCTACCCCAGCACTCTGGACATTGTATAAACAAATCCCGCTGATAAGGTGGCCGCCACCGATCGGGAGCAATTGAAAATTAGTTGAATAAAGCGCGAGATCATGACGAGTCGACGGGTGTTGTGGCTTTGCCTGCTGTTGTGGGTGCCATGTGGTCTACCTGCCATTCTGGCCAAACCATCGGATGCCGACGACCTGACCTCGGAGTATGCCAAGAAGATCATCGTGCAAGCCAAGGTGGCCGACATCAAGACCATGATGAAGCCGGAGATAGCGCCCTGTGATGATTTCTACACCCATGCCTGCGGCAACTGGCATCGTCACAATCCCGCCCAGCTGCTGGGCAACCTGATGACCGACACGTTTCAACTGATTTCGAAGGGATTCGACCGACGCCTCCAGCGATTGCTGCGCTCCAACGATTTGCAATCCGAGCTGGAGAAGAAAATGCAGCGCTTCTATTTGTCCTGCAATTTGGTCCATCGCGACGATGTCCACTACAAGTTGGCGCTGGAGAATGTCATCCGGGAGTTCGGGGAGCTACCGGCGTTGGTTGGTCCCCAGTGGAACTCCACCTCCGACATTCGTTGGTGGGAAACGGTGGCCCAGATCCAGCATAAGTACGGCAAGCAGATCATCCTGGGCCTGGATATTACACAGGATATTCGAAACATATCGAGAAACCGCGTTTACCTAAGTCCACCGGACTTGAAGCCGAAAATCCGGATTTTCAGTCTGCTGGAGGAGGCCAGCATTTCTAGGGATCTTCAGCAATACTTCGGTCTAAGTTCCTCGGTGGCGAAACACACATCCAAGCAGCTGCTCGAATTGGAGGAAAGCCTGTTTTCCGTTGGCTCTGGCGGAGATTCCCTCGAGGATTCCCTCTCCCTCTATTCCCTAGCCGAGCTTCAAGAGAAGTATAGCGACTATCTTAACTTCACGGAATTTCTTTCCCTAATTCTCGGCGAGGAGAATGTTCCGTCGACCCTCTACATAAATAATGAGGAATATCTGGATAATGCTTTGCTCACAATGCGCAACACACCGCTGGCCACACAGCTAAACTATATATTGTGGAAACTGGTCGAGGACTTTCTGGAGGAGTCGAAACCGGGCGAGATGACCAAGTGGTGCACCGAGCAGACCAAAAAGTACTTTGGTAAGCTGGCCGAGCACTCGGTATACGAACGGTATCGCAATTCGGGAACAGAGACGGAGGTTCACAAGATCTGGGGACAGATTAAGGGATTATTTCGGCAGCAGCTGATGGGTGACAAGCTGGACTGGATAGCCAATGCCACCAGGCAGCTGGCCGTTGAGAAGTTGGACGCCATGCAGCTGCACATCAACTCCTATGACTCGGAGAATTTCGAGGATCTGTACGGTGAGGTGTCCATTGATCGGCTTAACTACGTCCCGAATGTCCAGCAACTGCTCATTGCCAAGGGCAAGAGATTGGTGGCCAGGATTCGGGAACCACCACAATCCCTGGACGCCACCGATGTGCTCGGCTTTACACCCGCCTACAGCGTGCTGGAGAATAACATCACGATTCCGGTGGCCCTGTTGCAGCCACGTTACTTCTGGGGTGACCAGTACCCGGAGGCGCTGAAATACGCCACCTTGGGCTACCTGCTGGCCCACGAGATGCTCCACGGCTTCGACGACGATGGCATGAAGTACGATGCTGGGGGAAACCTGGCCCCCTGGTGGGACTCCAAGTCGCGCTATGGATTCGAGGAGCGGCGCAAGTGCTTCCAGGCCCAGTATCACCAGTTCAAGTACGGCGGCAAAGAGTTGCCCGAAAGCAAGGAGCAGTCGGAGAACTTGGCCGACAATGGTGGCCTCAAGCTGGCCTATGCCGCCTATCAGATCTGGCTGGGCCAGCAGACGGAGGAGGTGCGTCAACGGGAGACCATGGAGGGTTTGGCCCTCAACAGCCGCCAGCTTTTCTTCCTGGCTTACGCCCAGTTGTGGTGCGACGATGTCCAGTCCTTGTTGAAATCCTCCTTTGCTCAGTCTGACAATCATGCACCCAGCAAGTTCCGGGTGATCGGACCACTGTCCAACTTCCAGGAGTTCTCCTGGGTCTTCAACTGCTCCCAGTCGGCGCCCATGGATCCGGAGTACAAGTGTGCCATCTACTGAGGGAGGTCCTCTAGTTGGTAAACCTATGTAACCTGTGTAGTTTGCTTTTGCCAGATTAAATAAAATTCACTTAAGTTGTTTTGAAAAGCAAGCAAAAAGTGTTAATTATTTCTTTTGATATTAATATGCATATATATCTTATATTTGTATATTGAATGCTAAATGTGAGTCGTACACTGATCCCATTGAATTAATATACCCTTTACTCGTAGAGTAAAAGGGTATATTGTATTCGTGCAAAAGTATGTAACAGCTGGAAGGAAGCATTTCCGACCCTATAAAGTATATATATTCTTGATCAGGGTCACTAGCCGAGTCGATATAGCCATGTCCGTCTGTCCGTCTGTCTGTCTGTCCGTATGAACGCAGAGATCTCGGAAACTACAAAAGCTAGAATGTTGGGATTACCAACACATATTCTTGGGCTTCCTACGCAGCGCAAGAATGTTTCAGCCGAGCGCCACGCCCCCTCTAACGCCCACAATCGCCCATAATCGCCCACAAACGATACTAAAATGTGTCTGGCGCCCACATTTTTAAAGATTTCGGAGAAGTATAAATGCAATTTTGATGTGTTTACCTATACCTATCGAAATGTAGAAGAAATTTTTTAAATCGGACCATTCGTTAAAAAGTTATGCCCGCTCAAAGTTCTATATCTCCATCTCCTCGCACTCCCTTTGGCTGAGTAACGGGTATCTGATAGTCGGGGCACCCGACTATAGCGTTCTCTCTTGTTTATATTAAATATTATGATTTCTAATTTATTTAAATATGTAGGTAATACATATTTGTATTTTTACATAATATCTTTGCATACAATATGCAGATATTTATTTTTACTATTGTATTTTTTGCCAGATTAAATAAAATTCACATAATTTATATATATATATTATATCATATATGTATACTGAATGCTCAAAGTGAGTCGTTCCAATGTCAACAAATTAGCTTTATCAGTGAGAGCGTGTTGAAACATAGCGTCTCTTTTATGAGCAGTGATTACAATTATATGTATTTTTCATTGCCGGAGAAATCGTAGAATCTGAAATGAATACTCTCCACTCTCAACCACACTTGCCATTTAAGAAAGATTAGGTTTCCCATTATTTCATTGATTACATTTATTTGGTTAGCATTCAATTCCAGATGGTATTTAATCCAGGTTAACGGCGAACAGCTGGCACTTCTGTGGACTGGTCATCCTGCTGTCGCCGCCGCAGCTAAAGTCGCGTCCGAAAGCCCTGAAGTTGCCCAGTGATCCCAGCACACGGAGGGCATTGGGAGTATGCAACTGGAGCAGCGATTGCTTGTCCCGGAACCGCTCGTGGGCATCATTGCACCACAACTGGCCGAAGCTGAGGAAGAACAGTCGCCTGGAGCTGAGACTCAGACGGGGTAGCGATTCGGAGCCCAGGAAAGAGGGGGCCAGCTCACCGAGGTACCTTCTGTAGGCATGGTAGGCCACCTGAATGCCCAGATTATCGGCTATGTTCTCCGCCTGCAGATCGCTCTCCGGCAAATAGTGTCCATTCAGCCGCAGCCTGCCGTACTGCTCCTTGAAGCAGGCCTTCCGCTTGGCGTACTCGGCAAATGACTTGGCATCCCACTTGGAGGCATCCTCCAGACTCCGGGCCAACTGCTGGGCCAGCAAAGTGCCCAGGGTGCCGTAGCGAATGGCCCGTGGATAGTAGCGGGACCACAGGAAGTTCGGCTGAAGTAGGGCCACCGGCAGCAGGACTCTTCCACCCACAGGATCATAGTCGGCCGATATTTGAGGCTTCGATTTCACCTTGAATCTCTGCTGGTTGAATATGCTCCTCAGATTGTGTAGGTAATCCCTTGGCTTCAGTTGGAGCTCTGCATAAAGTTGAGTAAAATTAACATCGGCATAACCATTAATCACCAAACTGGTGGAGTTTAGTTGCCCCATTAGTTTTTCCCTTGTCTCCAGAACCAACCAGTCGGCCGAAGAGTTTTGGAGTAGACCGCGAAAACTCAGTTGTATGTGCTGCCACAGGGCTTCTATATCACTCAGGGTTCCAGCATCTCCGTACTGCTGGAATACCATGCGGTCGAGGAGCTCGGGAAAGAGCTCTCTCACCCGGCTGACGCACTGCTCCACGGGGGAACCGCTGCGCTCGTAGTAAAAGTGCTTGAGCAGCTCATTGAAGATGTAGTTGGCCACCACGTGAGTGGGTGTATCCAACAGCACATCATCCACCAAGTCACCCAGATAGCCGCTGACATGTTCGTAGTAAGTCTCGTTGTCTTCCAATTGCCGATCGAGAACCATTTCCACATACTCGGTGAGATTGGCGTCATCACCGTAGAACGTGTCATTTGGCGTTCGCAATTCAGCCATCACACCAACTCGACGATCCACCATAATGCTGGCAATCTTTTGTTCCAAATCTGTGATCTCCTTGGCCGTTGTTTTAGACAACTGGGGATCCACACCCAGGTGGTGCTCCAAATGCTCGGCTGTCACCTCAGCCACGGCCACTCGATTGGCCTCCGGAAGAATCTGCTTCGGCTGACCCGCGTAGATGCGTTCGCCGGACAGCTGGAAGAGCAGAAGTATATCAAAGCCATACTTTCGCTTGATCCGAGCCACGGTGTCTTGCCATTTGAAGTCTTCGGCTGGCCACTCCTGACCCGGCAGACTCAAAGCGGGCATGCGTCCAAATTCAGCCACTATCTCCTGCAGACCACGGCGATAGAGATCCTCGGGGGTTTGTCGGAACAGCAGGCAGCTGGTGTAGAGCTCCTTAAGTCGCAGTACTCCCAACTCATCCGTTTCCTCATCCGCCGGCTGCTCCATCAACCGCTGCTGCTTGTGGCGATACGCCTTCAACAGCAACTGCTCCAAGTTGGTCTCCCGCGGATAGGCTTTGTTGGCCGGATTGATCTGGGCCCAATTGCCGCAGCTGTAGTCGTAGAAATTGTCACAGGCCTCCACATTCGGCTGCATATAGCTGCGCATCTCGGCCGACTTGGCCAGTCGCATCAATCGCTGGACATAGGAGCTATCGTTGTTCTGCGAGATCAGCTGCTCCTGGGCCTGGATGCGCAGGTCAATGGCCGGCTGGCCGGGCAGCAGCAGGTGACCTCGACCACTCCCCACCAGCAGCAGTGGCAGCAGTAGCAGCAGAGTCGTTGCGATACCAAAGTTCTCCATGGCGAACACTACGAGCGCGACTGAACGGGCAGCTCAGCGAGACGCACTTCCGCACCCACTCTCTGCGACTGAGATTGCGATTAAGCCACACTGAGAGAAAGCCGCAGCTTATTTGATAAGCCCAAAGCTCAAGTTGAATACTTTCAAAATTGTTTAGATTTTTAGTAACGATTTTATATTGGAATTTGAACTATTCATTTATATTTATTAAGTTAGAAAATATGTATGTATGCATGTAGAATAGATACATATATTCCTATACCTTTACTTTTATATTAATAAAAATTTGCATTCGTTTAAACAATATGAGGCACGTGTAATAAAGAGCGTGAGAATCAATTGGTTTGAATATTTAATGTTCTTTTAATATTATCAATGCGATTTGAATTTTAAATCACTTTGGGGTCGTTTATTGTTTTAATTTGTACCTCACACACGTCTCCTAATTATTTTAGAATTATGTTGATTTTTCTAGATTTTTATGTCAATCCGCTCTGGTAGGAATTTACCACTGACCCCTTTTTTATTGGAACACTTATATTAGTTTAGATTTTTATACCCGTTACTCGTTGAGTCGATCTAGCCATGTCCGTCTGTATAAGCGCTGAGATCTCGGAAACTACAAAAGCTAGAAAATTTGGACTAATCACACATATTCTTGGCCTTCCTACGCAGCGCAAGTTTGTTTCAGACCTATCGAAGTATAGAAGAAAATTTTAAAATCGGACAATCCATTAAAAAGTTATGACCAAAAAATTAACAGCCACTAGATGGCGCCTGTTGCTTTGACGACTGCATATCTCCATCTTCCTCGCACTACCTTTAATTGAGTAACGGGTGTCTACAAGTCGAAATACTTGACTATAGCGTTCTCTCTTGTTTAATTAATATTTTTTCTTTTTAATTTATTGAGTAGTAATATTTAAATTTCGTACCATTATTTGAGCAATTTTAATAGTAATTTATTAAGAGATGTACAATTAATATAATATGTTAAACATATGAATGTGAATAAATATTATAAAGCATAAATAAACAACACTTTGAAATTGTTTTGAGTGTAGAGCTCCTCCTTATCACCCGCTCGCTTGTATATTCCGCAATCCTACCCCCAGTTAGAGGGGAGTGCGTGATTGAAATACAGCTCACGTTGTAGTTCGATGTCTGGGAGGAATGCTTAGGGCATTTACCAGAGCTATGCAATTAGTATTGACGATTTAATGGCTCTATTTTGCCTTTTATTTCAGTGGGTAGCATTGTATTCTTTGGTAGTTTAAAACTAGAAGCTAAGTGAAATAATAAATACGTTTTAATGAATAGGCTTTAACTTGTAGCTTATGATTTCTAGATTACTCATAGAAATCACCGTAACCATTGGTTTGTAGGCAACGAGAAGTGGGTAAATAATATTTAACCCCATGAAAAACTAATCTGCTGCCACCTCTAGACAGAGACCCCCGATAAGCCAACTATTGCCAATGGTTTTTCGGCAGCAACAGGGCGAACTAGCTTACTTTAGTTTAGTTTTAAATTGAAACGACGGAGAACGCAATGCGATTGCTCTTCATTTTCATTACAGGCCACGTGCTAATGGCCCTGACCTTAGCGGCACCGGCCAAAAAAGATGATCTTAACCAGGACACCCCTTACATGAAGGAACTGCTGCGCCAGGCCAAAGCAGCTGAGATCGAGAGCTTCATGGACCAAAAGGCCGATCCATGCGGTGACTTCTATACCTTTTCCTGCGGCAACTACAAACGCATCAATTCGGCTTTGAACATGAAGGCGATGACAACGGGTTTATTCGAGACACTGATCAACAGCTTTGACCGCAAGATCCTAAAGATGCTCAACACGGACCGTGATAGCCACGACACTCCGGAGGATATTCAGGTGAAGCACTTCTACAAGTCATGTCTGCGGATCAAAGAGCTCAACTACCCCGAAAAGTTGAGGGAACTTATATCGGAGTTTGGAACGATGCCGGTGCTCGAGGGATCCTCCTGGAAGGAGGAGGATTTTGACTGGTTAAAAACTACGGCACGCATCGCCCACCGTTACGGAATAGCGCCCATCATAGCTGTGGAAGTAGCCACAGACTTCGCTAGCACCCAAAGGAACCGAGTCACCATCGAACAGCAGACGTTCCTTCTTGATTCACGATCCATGTATCTGGACCACAAAACCCGTAGCAAACGAGTGAGCTACCTTTTTACTATCCAAACGATTCTAGAACGGTTCTTGGCCGTGGAGCCAGAACTGGCAAGAGAAACGGCTGAGGAGCTGCTCGTCTTTGAGATTGACCTGGCCCGCGGACTGGAGGATGAAAGTGAAGGCCTGGAACTTGAGGATCTGGCCGAACTACTTACAGTCCCCGAAATGCAAAAACGGTATTCCCCCATTTTGGACATCGATCAATTGATAATTTTGAGCTTGGGAGTGAGAGTCACTGACCAAATCTACGAATACAACAAACGCTATATGCAAAATCTGGTCGAAGTCATTAAACGAACGCCCACGCCCAATATAGCCAACTACATATTTTTCCGCCTAATTTACGAATTCGTAGAAATCCCTTCAGTCTACCCGGAGAAGCAAAAGAAGGACTGTGTGGATCTCACCAATAAGTTCCTCGCCGGGAGCCTGGACAACATGTTCTACCGTCGCTACAATAATGAGAAATCCTCCAGAGAAATCGACAACATGTTTGGTCAACTGAAGGATATCTTCATCGACACTTTGCGATCCAGCTCGGAATTGGCTTGGATGGAGCAATCCACTCGGATTCAGGCCTTTGCCAAGATAGTGGACATGACCCTGAAGGTCAACAATTATGCCGATTATAACATTACTGAAAAGTTTGAGTATCTCATTCTTCGGAGCTCCGACTACGTAGATAACGTGCGACAAAGTCTAATGGTGAAAGCAATGCAGATGCGAGACTTGCTCGACACGCCGGCAAAGCCAATGGTGGGGAGCTCCGAGTTTAGTTTGACCCCGTCCAACGTCCTGATGGAGAACTTAATCAACATTCCGGTGGCCCTGCTCCAGCCCTTCTACCTTTGGTCGGATGTCTATCCCAGTGCGGTTAGGTTCGGCACCTTGGCCTTCCTCATTGGACATGAGTTGATCCACGGGTTCGAAGGCAAAGGAGGAAAGTTTGATGGCATGGGACAGCCGAATGACTGGTGGGACGAGAGGTCCAGCAGCAACTTCCTGCAACGGCAAGAGTGTTTCACTCAGCAGTATGGCAGGTATGTTTACGATGGGATTCAGCTGAAGGAGTCCACTTCGCAGTCGGAGAACATTGCGGATAACGGGGGAGTGCGGCTAGCATATACCGCTTACCGGAAGTGGTACGACTCCCAACTGCCCGAGGATCTGGCGAAGGAGACCCTTCCCAACCTGCCCTACACCCCCAAACAGCTGTTCTTCATCAGCTTTGCTCAGATCTGGTGCAACGATGTAGATCCGAAAGTGAAGGACGTTCTAGTATCAACCGACGAGCATATGCCAGGAAAGTTCCGCGTTATCGGACCTCTATCGAACTTTGATGAGTTTTCTAAGGAGTTCAACTGTCCAGCCGGATCCAGCATGAATCCTAGCGAGAAGTGCTTGCTCTACTAGACTGCTTTAGGGGAGATTTGATAAATATTTTAATAAAAAATATAAAATATAAATATATCTATAAATAAAGCTCCTACAGTTTGTAAAAAAAAATTATAAATATATTGATTTAATTACTTTGGTGTGCGTGTATGTAAGTACTTTATGAAAAAGGTTTGAATGGTAAATGAAGACATATGTATCGATATTTTGAGTTCGAGGCTTATTTAGCTGTACATAATTCGAGTAACTATGTATCAGAGATATCGAGTTCGAAATATTTATATTATATGCAGTCATAGATATTTCCCTCACTGCGTTGCAAACGGCTGACTAAAATTATAATACTTCGTGCTACACTCAGACATTATTATTGTTTTTTTAAATGATTACTTTAAAACCTCTGTGTAAACCACATTTTTAAAGGATCCTTCAGGAGCGAGAATCATATGGCTACGGGCAGAGCTAACTCTAGAGTATGCGACAGAAAATTGTCCATGAGCGAAGCAATCATCTGCAAAGCAAACTTTAAGAGGGAATTGTAGCCTCTTAAAGTGAATCGGCAGACCAGACGGCATTAATGGGATCCTGTGTACAAACACCCTTCGCGGATTCCGTAAATACTGTTGCTTTGATTACATTCTTATGAACCCCTTTTATCTGCAATCGTGTCCCATTGCATAACTTTGGGGGAATCAAAGAATTTAAAAATTCAACAGGTAATGAACACCATTATCAACATCAGGGACAGTTTCGACCGACTTATAGGTGAGTTCAAAATCATCAAATTAGTTTAGCAAAAAAAATTCACCAGGGGTTCAAAAAATTTAAATATATGTACGATTAAACTAAAATTTAAAAGTTCGTGGCTTAGATCGACTAGTCTAATGATGGTGATCAATATATACTTTATGGTGTTAGACACGTCTCCTTCACTGCGTTGCAAACTTCTGACTGAAATCTTAATACCCTCTGCAAGGGTATAATAATGCTACAGATTTAAAAAATAAAACCTAAGCATTTGGTTAGAACTGACTATTGATCGAGAAATCATATTGATCGGCGCAGCAGTATGTTTTTAAAATCCAAATCAAATTTTAACTTAAATTTCCCCTCCCCTAGCCGCACAGCTCTACCCCTTCCCTAATCAGTTTTTTTTGGATGCTGCTCTCTATGCGTCCCTCTCTCGGCATCCGCTCTCTGGGTTTCGCTCTTTCGGTAAATTCTTCAAAAATACTTTAAAAAAATGTTAAAAACTTTAAAAAAACTTAAGCATTTGGGGCATAGAATTAATTACACAGGTCGACAAAAAAATAGCCCAAGACTAAAAGCTGCAAAACCGTAGTCAAAGTTCCAAATTTTCGGTTTTTAGGCACTTTTTGCGGCCTAATAGCAAAAAAACCCTTCGCAGCCCAGAGCCACAATTTGGTGGAAATGGTACTTTGAACCTTTAACTTCAATTGAGTCCAATCACCAAGTTTGGCGACCTCTACTTCTTTAGGTAAAATTTCCCTTGTTGAAATTAGACCCGTACACACACAATACATTAAAAATATCGGGCTACTATAGATAGAAACAAGAAAGGAAGCTAGCTTCGGCCAGCCGAAGCTTATATACCCTTGCAGATAATTCCTATTAATGACTAATTTTCCGATCGTTCCTATGGCAGCTATATGATATAGTTGTTCGATATTGATAAAATTAAAATCGATATTCGAAAACATTTAAAAAGTCTCATATCCCAGAGTAGAAGAAAATACAATAAAAGTCAACGAAGCAATAATTTATTTCCTATTATATTCCCATTAATTTTCCGATCGTTCC
The DNA here is from genome assembly GCA_037075205.1 of Drosophila prostipennis. Taxonomy (NCBI): domain Eukaryota; kingdom Metazoa; phylum Arthropoda; class Insecta; order Diptera; family Drosophilidae; genus Drosophila; species Drosophila prostipennis. The sequence continues at coordinate 2,251,949 of JBAMCJ010000413.1, forward strand.
TATGGCAGCTATATGATATAGTCGTCCGATTTTGAAAAAATTTTATTCGAAATTCAGAATTAGATAAAAAATGGCATTTCCAAAAGTAGGAGGTTCTAGGTTCAAAAACACCCAAGATATGATTTTTTTTTCATTTTTTTCGCTGATTATTCCTATGGGAGCTATATGATATAGTTGTCCGATCCGGCTCGTTCCGACTTATATACTACCTGCAACAGAAAGAAGGCTTTTCGGAAAGTTTTAGCCCGATAGCTTTAAAACTGAGAGACTAGTTTGCGTAGAAACAGACAGACGGACAGACGGACAGACGGACAGACGGACAGAAGGACAGACGGACAGACGGACAGACGGACAGACGGACATGGCTAGATCGACTCGTCTAGTGATGCTGATCAAGAATATATATACTTTATGGGGTCGGAAACGTCTCCTTCACTGCGTTGCAAACTTCTGACTGAAATCATAATACCCTCTGCAAGGGTATAAAAAGTGACAAAATTGACATTAGTAATATGCATTGTAACTGAAGAAGTAGAGATCGCCCAACTTTTGAAAACTGTGCAAAAATTTGGCTGCTCTAGTTCTTAAGGTTTGGCCTGTGTTCGTATCACCTTAAAAATCGGCTTTTCATCTTATAATCTTTAGAGATTTTAACTATTCATTATTTATTTATTATTTATTTATTTATTTATTTATTGAAATTGTTTTGAGTGCAGAGCGGAGTGGACCGGAGGCCGAGCTGCTCCTTATCACCCGTATTCCGCAATCCTACCCCCAGTTAGAGGGGAGTGCGTGATTAAAATACAGCTCACGTTGAAGTTCGATGTCTGGGAGGAATGCTTAGGGCATTTACCAAAGCTATGCAATTAGTATTGACGATTTAATGGCTTTATTTTGCCTTTTATTTCAGTGGGTAGCATTGTATTCTTAGGTACTTTAAAACTAAAAGCTAAGTGAAATAATAAATACGTTTTAATCAGTGGCGGATCCAGGATTTTGTTGTGGGGGGTGATATCAGAACAATTTTTTGTTGCATACTTTTTGAGTACCAACATTTCTTTCATTTTTCACCCGAGTGGGGGGTGATATATCACCCATATCACCCCCCGTGGATCCGCGCATGGTTTTAAAGAATAAGCTATAACTTGTAGCTTATGATTTCTAGATCACTTATAGTGACTTTACCCTAAACATTGGTTTGTAGGCAACGAGAAGTGGGTAAATAATATTTAACCCCATGAAGAACTAATCTGCTGCCACCTCTAGACAGAGACCCCCGATAAGCCAACTATTGCCAATGGTTTTTCGGCAGCAACAGGGCGAACTAGCTTACTTTAGTTTAGTTTTAAATTGAAACGACGGAGAACGCAATGCGATTGCTCATAATTTTCATCACAGGCCACGTGCTAATGGCCGTGACCTTAGCAGCCCCCACCAGCGAAGATGATCTCAACCAGGACACCCCCTACATCAAGGAGCTGTTGCGCCAGGCCAAAGCAGCTGAGATCGAGAGCTTCATGGACCAAAAGGCCGATCCATGCGGTGACTTCTATACCTTTTCCTGCGGCAACTTCGAACGCATTAACTCGGCTTTGAGCATGCAGGCGCTGACAACGGGAGTATTCGAGACCCTGACCAATGGCCTCAACCGGAAGATCCTAAAGATGCTCAACACGGCGCATGATATTAATGACTCCCCCGAGGATATTCAGGTAAAGCACTTCTACGAGTCCTGTCTGCAGATCAAGGAGCTCAACTATCCTGAAAAGCTGAAGCGACTTATTGCGGAGTTTGGAACGATGCCGGTGCTCGAGGGATCCTCCTGGAAGGAGGAGGATTTCGACTGGTTAAAAACTACGGCTCGCATCGCCCACCGTTACGGAATAGCACCCATCATAGGTGCGGAAGTAACCAAAGACTTTGCCAGCAACCAAAGGAACCGAGTCTACGTAGGACAGCAGGAGTTCCCCCTTGAGTCACGATCCATGTATCTGGACCACAAAACGCTTATCTATCGGGAGAAGTACCTTAATACAATCCAAAGGTTTTTACAGCGACAATTGGCTATAGAGAAGGATCTGGCCAAAAAAACGGCTAAGGAGCTGCTCGACTTTGAGGTTGATCTGGCCCAAGGACTGGTGGATGAAAGCGAAGGCATGGGACTCGATGATTTGGCCAAACTAGTTACGGTCCCCGAAATGCAAAAACGGTATTCCCCCATTTTGGACATCGATCAATTGATATTTTTGAGCTTGGGAGAGAGAGTCACTGACCAAATCTACGAATTCAACCAACGATATCATCAAAATCTGGTCGAAGTCATTAAACGAACGCCCAAGCGAACTGTTGCAAACTATATATTTTTCCGCCTAATTTATGAATTCATAGAAACGCCTTCAGTTTACCCGAAGAAGCAAGAGAAGGCCTGTGTGGATCTCACCAAGAAGTTCTTCGCCGAGAGCCTGGACAACATGTTCTACCGTCGCTACAATAATGAGAAATCCTCCAGAGAAATTGACAACATGTGGCGTCAACTAAAATCAACTTTTAACGAGACTCTGTGCTCCAGTTCGGCACTCGATTGGATTGAGCGACCCACTCGCAATCTGGCCATTGCCAAACTAGAGGCCATGACCCTGAAGATCAACAACTATGCCGATTATAACTTTACTGAAAATTTTGCAGGTCTCAATCTTCAGAGCTCCGACTTCGTAGAAAATGTGCGACAAATTCTATTGGTGGGTGCAAAACAGATACGAGAGTTGCTCCACAAGCCAGCAAAGCCACTGGAGGCGGGCTCCCAGCTTAGTTACACCCCGGCCAACATCCTGGTGGAGAACACGATCAAGGTTCCGGTTTGCCTGCTCCAGCCCTTCTACATTTGGTCCGATGTCTACCCCAATGCGGTGATGTTCGGAACCCTGGCCTCGCTAATTGGACACGAGTTGATCCACGGGTTCGACGACGGCGGAAGGACGTTTGATGCCAGGGGAAACTCGAATGACTGGTGGGACGAGAAGTCCAGCAGGAACTTCCTAGAACGACGACAATGCTTCATAGAACAGTATGGAAGGTATGTTTACGATGGTATTCAGCTGAAGGAATCCACTTCGCAGGGGGAAAACATTGCGGATAATGGGGGAATGCGACTGGCCTACACCGCCTATCGGAAGTGGTTCGATTCCCAACAGCCCAGCGATCTGACCAAGGAGACCCTTCCCAACCTGCCCTACACCGCCAAACAACTGTTCTTCATCAGCTTTGCTCAGATCTGGTGCAACGATGCTCATCCCAGTGTGAAGGCCCTTCAGGTATCAACCGATCAACACATGCCAGGAAAGTTCCGAGTTATTGGACCTCTATCGAACTTCGATGAATTTTCCAAAGAGTTCAACTGTCCAGCCGGATCCAGCATGAATCCCAGCGAGAAGTGTTTGCTCTACTAGACTGCGTCTAGGCAGATTTGATAAATGAAAAATAAATATTCTTCTTTAAATCCAACTCTTACAGTCTTTAAAAAGAATCAAGGGAGTCGGGTGCCCCGGCTATCAGATACCCTTTACTCAGCTAAAGGGAGTGCGAGGGAGATGGAGATATAAAACTTTGATCACGCATAACTTTTTAACGAATGGTCCGATTTGAAAAATTTCTTCTACACTTCAATAGGTATTGATAAACACAATAAAGCAGCGTTATTACTTTTCCGAAATATTTAAATTTTGTAGAATCTTTATAAGGGATTGTGTGCGTTAGAGGAGGCGTGGCCCTCGGCTGAAACAAACTTGCGCTGCGTAGGAACTCCAAGGATCTGCATGCAAAATGCCAATCTTCTAGCTTTTATAGTTTCCAAGATCTCAGCGTTCATATGGATATGATTCAAATCGACATAAGATTCGATATTTTAAGTTCAAGGCTAATAAAAATGTACATCACTTGATTTTGGTGACTATGTATCAGATATAACGAGTTCGGGTTTGACATCCTAGTTCCTCTGACTCTAATTCAGCACAAGTTAAATATCCCAATAGACCACGTAAATCTATTACAGTAATGTCACTGTTAGTAGTGACGCCATCTGGAGGTATAATTACTTGTAAATTCTCTTTTGTTTAAATCTTATTCGTAATTCTGAAATCTGAGAAAAATTATGAATACCAAGAAAATTTATACTCTATACAGTCATAGGTATTTTCCTCACTGCGTTGCAAACTGATTAAAATTGAAATACTTACTGCTACACTCCAGAATCATTATTATATTATAGAAATTTGCTTCAATGTCGTTTTTAAACCCTTAATTTACTAGTTAAAAAACATTTTTCTAAAACATAAATAAAAGCCATTTGAAGCTTGTTAAACAAAGTTCTAAATCAGAGTAATTTTTTGAGTGAAGGGTATAAAAAAAACGAAAGCAAAGTCATAAGAATGAGTAAGAGTTCCCGATAACGCTGTGGAATGTTTTTGTGTTTTCGGCAGCGAAAGGGACAAATATTTTGAAAAAATCAGTCGATTTCTTGAATTAAAGCAAGGCACAGCGCAATGCGATTACTTTTTATTTGCCTTATAGGTCACGTGCTTAGTTTCCTGGCTTGGGCGAACCCCAGCAGCGGGGATGATCTCAACCAGGACACCCCCTACATGAAGGAGCTGCTGCGACAGGCCAAGGTTGCCGAGATGGAGAGCTTCATGGACCAAAAGGTCGATCCGTGCAGCGATTTCTATTCCTTTTCATGTGGCAACTATGCTCGCATCAATCCAGCTTCCAGCTTGGGCGTATTCACGACGGGATTATTCGAGACTATCGCCAAGGGCCTCAACCGAAAGATCCTAAAGATGCTCAACACGGCCCACGACAGCCACGACACTCCGGAGGATATTCAGGTGAAGCACTTCTATGAGTCCTGTCTGCGGATCAAGGATCTCAGCTACCCCGATAAGATGAGGCGACTTATTGCGGAATTTGGAACGATGCCGATGCTCGAGGGATCCTCCTGGAAAGAGCAGGATTTCGACTGGCTAAAAACTACTGCACGCATCGCCCACCAATACGATATAAGGCCCATAATTGGTGCTAAAGTATTCAAAGACATTCGCGACAACCAAAGGAACCGAATCTACATAGAAGAGCAGGACTTCCCCCTTCAGTCACGATCCATGTATCTGGACCAGAAAACGCTTATCTATCGAGAGAAGTACCTTAATACTATCCAAAAGTATTTACAGCGAGCATTGGCCATAGAGAAGGATCTGGCCAAACAAACGGCTAAGGAGCTGCTTGACTTTGAGGTTGACCTTGCCCAAGGACTGTTGGATGAAAGCGAAGGCATGGGACTCGATGATATGGCCAAACTAGTTACAGTCCCCGAAATGCAAAAACGGTATTCCCCCATTTTGGACATCGATCAATTGATATTTTTGAGTTCGGAAGAGAGAGTCTCTTACGAAATCTACGAGTACAACCAAGCCTATCTGCAAAATCTGGTCGAAGTCATCAAGCGAACGCCCAAGCGCACTGTTGCAAACTATATATTTTTCCGCCTGATCTTTGAGTTTGTTCAAGTGCCTTCCGCCAAGCCAAAAAAACCACAAGAGGTCTGTGTGGATCTCACCAAGCAGTTTTTCGCCAAGAACCTGGACAACATGTTCTACCGTCGCTATAACAACGAGAAATCCTCCAGAGAAATCGACAACATGTGGCATCAACTGAAGGCCACCTTTAATGAGACCCTGCGCTCCAGTTCGGCTTTGGATTGGATTGAGCCACCCACTCGCAATCTGGCCATTGCCAAGCTAGAAGCCTTGACCCTGACGATTAACAACTACGTCTGGGAAAACTTCACCGAAGAGTTCGAGGGTCTCAACCTACAGAGCTCCGACTATGTGGAGAATGTGCGACAGATCAAGATGGTGGGTGCAAAGCTTATGCGACAGAGTCTTCACAAGCCGGCAAAGCCAGTGGATTTTGGCTTAAAACTTAGTTACACCGCTGCGAACATCTTAATAGAGAACACCATCAAGGTTCCGGTTTCCCTACTCCAACCCTTCTACCTTTGGTCCGAAGTATATCCAAATGCGGTCATGTTCGGCTCCTTGGCGTATCTAATTGGACATGAAATAATCCATGGGTTCGACGACGGCGGAAGGATGTTTGATGCCAAGGGAAACTATAAGAATTGGTGGGACGAGAAGTCCAGCAGGAACTTCCTAGAACGACGGCAATGCTTCATAGAACAGTATGGAAGGTATGTTTACGATGGTATTCAGCTGAAGGAGTCCACTTCGCAGGCGGAAAACATTGCTGATAATGGGGGAATGCGATTGGCCTACACCGCTTATCGCAAGTGGTTCGATTCCCAACAGCCCAGCGATCTGACCAAGGAGACCCTTCCCAACCTGCCCTACACCCCCAAACAACTGTTCTTCATCAGCTTTGCTCAAATCTGGTGCAACGATGTACAACAGAAAGTGAAGGCCCTTCAAGTATCAACCGACCAACACATGCCAGGAAAGTTCCGCGTTATTGGACCTCTATCGAACTTTGATGAGTTCTCTAATGAGTTCAACTGTCCAGCCGAATCAACAATGAATCCTTCCGAGAAGTGCTTAGTCTACTAGTCTAGTAAAATTCCAAATGGTATTCGTATAAAATATATATAAACATATAAACATATTAAACAAATTCTCAAAATTGTTTGAGTAAATTTTCTTTTTTTTTTAAGTTTTTGCTTTGAAATAAAGCTAAGCTGAAGGTTTTTGATATATATACAGTAAAATTAAATTTTAATAATTAAATAAATTTTTTCTAAACTTCTATTCTTTTAGTTTCCTTTTTTAATCTTAAATAAAAATGTTTTAGTTGTGACCTCAATTCAGAACGGCGGGCACTAAAATTCCACGATAACGCTGGGAAATACTTTTTGTTTTTCGACAGCCAAATAGCTACTATTTTGGGACAATCAGTCGATTTCTGAGCTTTAAGCGAGACACAGCGCAATGCGATTACTTTATATTTGCCTTATAGGCCACATACTTATATCCCTTACTTGGGCGGTTCCTATCAAACAGTGGAATCTCACCCAGGACACCCCCTATATGAAGGATCTGCTACGACAGGCCAAGGTAGCCGAGATTGAGAGCTTCATGGACCAAAAGGTCGATCCGTGCAGCGATTTCTATTCTTTTTCTTGTGGCAACTATGCCAACATTAACTCAGCTTTAAAATTGGATGTAAAGTCGACTGGATTATTCGAGACTATGACCAATGGCTTTGATCGCAAGATCCTAAAGATGCTCAACACGACTCATGATAGCCACGACACTCCGGAGGATATTCAGGTGAAGCACTTCTTCAAGTCCTGCCTTCGGCTGAAGGAACTCAACTCCACTTACCCCGCAAAGATGAAGCGACTTATTGCGGAGTTTGGAACGATGCCTGTGCTGGAAGGATCCTCCTGGAAGGAGGCGGATTTCGACTGGCTGGGGACTACCGCTCGCATATTCCACCGTTACGGAATTACGCCCGTTTTAGGTGTGGAAGTATCGACGGACCAGGCCGACAACCAGAGAAACGTGATCTACTTGGGAGAGCAGGGCTTCTACCTGGAGACTCGGACTATGTACGTGGACAACTCAACGCTCAACTACCGTGAGAAGTATCGTACTAAGATTGAGAGCATTCTAAAGGATTTCTTGGGCTTGAAAATAGAACTGGCGAAGAAGACGGCCCAGGAGCTACTCGATTTCGAGGTGGACCTGGCCCAAGGAATAGAGGACAATTCCAAAGTCTATAACCTGGGTGAAATGACTGAGCTACTGACAGTCGCTGAAGTGCACAAGCGTTATGAACCCACCTTGGACATCGAGCGATTAGTCTCTATCAGCATGGGAGAGCCGATTACCGAAAAGATCTACGAGTACAACAAACGCTATCAGCAAAATTTGGTGGAAGTCATCAAGCGAACGCCCAAGCGCACCATAGCCAACTATATCTTCTTCCGCCTCATCTGGGAATTTGTGGAGTCACCTTCCGACAAGCCGAAGAAACAGAAGCAGGACTGTGTGGATCTCACAAAGAAGTTCTTCGTCAATAATGTGGACAACATGTTCTATCGCCGCTACAGTAATGAGAAATCCTCCAGAGAAATCGACAAGATGTGGCGTCAACTGAAGGCAACCTTTAACGAGACCCTGCGCTCCAGTTCGGCATTGGATTGGATTGAGCGACCCACTCGGAATCTGGCCATTGCCAAGCTGGAGACCATGACTCTGCAAATAAACAACTACGTCTGGGAAAACTTCACCGAAGAGTTCGAGGGTCTCAATCTACAGAGCTCCGACCTCGTGGATAACATGCTACAGATTCAATTGCTGAGGACAAGGCAAACGCGGGAGAAGCTTCACAAGCAGGCCAAACCACTGGAGGTTGACGAAATGCTCAGTTTCACACCGGGCTACCTCCAGTCGGAGAACGCTATCAAGATGCCGGTGGCGATGCTCCAACCCTTCTACATGTGGTCCGATGTCTACCCCACTGCCGTTTTGTTCGGTACCTTGGCGCCGATTATCGGACACGAGTTAATCCATGGGTTTGATGAGGGCGGTAAATCCTACGATGCCAAGGGAAACTACAATGAATGGTGGGACGAAAGGTCCAACAGCAATTTCGTGAAAGGTCGGGAATGTTTCACGAAGCAGTATGGAAGGTATGTGTACGATGGGATTCAGCTGAAGGAGTCCACTGCTCAGTCGGAGAACATTGCTGATAATGGAGGAATGCGGGTGGCCTACACCGCTTACCGAAAGTGGTACGAGTCCAAACTGCCCACGGATTTGGACAAGGAGACCCTGCCCAACCTGCGATACACCGGCAAACAGCTGTTCTTCATCAGCTTTGCCCAGGCCTTGTGTACCGACGTAGATCCGAAGCTCAAGGTTAAGCAGCTATCGATCGATTCGCACGTGCCTGATAAACTTCGGCTTATCGGAACCTTATCCAATTATGATGAGTTCTCCAAGGAGTTCAACTGTCCAGCCGGTTCCCCCATGAATCCCAATGAGAAGTGCATTCTCTACTAGATAAGAGACTTCACTTCAAACGTTTGAAATCGAAGCTGATTTTGTAATTGCTTTATGAAATATAATTTTTTTTATATAAGTAATATAATAATGTTTTAAAAAAAAAAATCATCATCTTTAAATAAACTTATATGCACTTTTAAAGAAATTCTTAAGTATTTGTATGAAAAGCTTCTCATTAGCTAATGAATCTAGATCTTGAACCCCAACGCTCTAGCCCTATATAGTTTCCGAGATCACATCGTTCCCTTAATACAATATACACTTGTACGCTACGAATAACGGGTATGAAAATGGTTCCGTTGCGACCTCAAAGCTTTAAGAGTCTGCGATAACACCGTGAAATACTTTTGGTTTTTCGGCAACAAAAGAGCAAACTATTTTGAAGTAATCAGTTGATTTCTAAACTTTAAGCGAAGAACAGCGCAATGCGACTACTTTATATTTGCCTTGTAGGCCACGTGCTTAGTTTTTTGGCTTATGCGGTTCCTATCAAACCGGAAGATCTCAACCAGGACGACCCCAACTTCGAGGAGCTGCTGTTACAGACCAAGGTTGCCGAGATGGAGAGCTTCATGGACCAAAAGGCCGATCCGTGCAGCGATTTCTATTCTTTTTCCTGTGGCAACTTTGCCAAAATTAACTCAGCTTTAAAATTGGATGTAGCGTCGACTGGATTATTCGAGACGCTGATCAACAGCTTTGATCGCCAGATCCTAAAGATGCTCAACGCGACTCATGATAGCCAAGACACTCCGGAGGATATTCAGGTGAAGCACTTCTACGAGTCGTGTCTCCAGATCGAGGAGCTCAGCTACCCTGAAAAGATGAAGCAACTTATTGCGGAGTTTGGAACGATGCCGGTTCTCGAAGGATCCTCCTGGAAGGAGGAGGATTTCGACTGGCTGGGCACCACCGCTCGCATATCCCACCGTTACGGAATAAGGCCTATTATTGGGGCTGAGGTAGCAATGGACGTGGCCAGCAATCAGAGAAATGTGATCTACATGGGAGAGCAAACCTTTATCTTGAAGTCGCGACCCATGTACGTGGACAACTCAACGCTGAAATACCGTCAGGAACATCGAGATAATATTCAGAGCATTCTAGAGCGATTCTTGGGCGTAGAAGAGGAAGGAGCGAAACAAACGGCGGAGGAGCTGCTCGACTTCGAAGTGGCCCTGGCCCACGGAATGGTGGACAGTAGCTTAGCTCCTAACCTGGGTGAATTGATTGAGCTGCTGACAGTCGCTGAAGTGCACAGGCGTTATGAACCCACCTTGGACATCAAGCGATTGATCTCTATTAGCATGGGAGAGCCGATTACCGAAAAGATCTACGAGCACAACAAACGCTATCAGCAAAATTTGGTGGACGTCATCAAACGTACGCCGAAACGCACCATAGCCAACTATATATTTTTCCACCTAATCCATGAATTTGCGGAGTTCCCTTCAGCGGAGTCGGAGAATCAGAAACAGGCCTGTTTGGATCTCACCAAGAAGTTTTTCGTTAAGAGCCTGGACAACATGTTCTACCGTCGCTATACCAACGAGAAATCCTCCAGAGAAATCGACAAGATGTGGCGTCAACTGAAGGCAACCTTTAACGAGACTCTGCGCTCCAGTTCGGCACTCGATTGGATTGAGCGACCCACTCGGAATCTGGCCATTGCCAAGCTAGAAGCCATGACCCTTCAGATTAACAACTACGTCTGGGAAAACTTCACCGAAGAGTTCGAGGGTCTCAATCTACAGAGCTTCGACCTCGTGGATAATTCGCTACAAATTAAGTTGCAGCGGGTAAGGAAAATGAGGGAGATGCTTCACAAACCGGCAAAATCAATTGACATTGGTGAAACGCTTAGTGTTACGCCGGCCTACATTCCGTTTGAGAATGTTATCAAGATGCCGGTGGCGATGCTCCAGCCATTCTACATTTGGTCGGATGTCTACCCCAATTCGATTATGTTCGGCTCTTTGGCCTCGATGATCGGACATGAGTTGATCCATGGGTTCGACGAGACTGGCCGAACCTACGATGCCAAGGGAAACTACAATGAATGGTGGGACGAAAGGTCCAACAGCAATTTCATGAAAGGTCGGGAATGTTTCACGAAGCAGTATGGAAGGTATGTGTACGATGGGATTCAGCTGAAGGAATCCACTGCTCAGTCGGAGAATATTGCTGATAATGGAGGAATGCGGGTGGCCTACACTGCCTACCGGAAGTGGTACGAGTCGCAACTGCCCAAGGATCTGGATAAGGAGACCCTGCCCAATCTGCGATACACCGCCAATCAACTATTCTTTATCAGCTTTGCGCAATCTTGGTGCAACGACGTTGATCCGAAGTACAAGGTTCAGCAGGTAGCCACCGATACTCACATGCCCGATAAACTTCGGGTTCTTGGAACCTTATCGAACTATGATGAGTTCTCCAAGGAATTCAACTGTCCAGCCGGCTCCCCCATGAATCCCAATGAGAAGTGCATACTCTACTAAATCTAATCTAACTAAATCTAAATCTGAGTCTAAGCTGATTTGATAATTGCTTTATGAGATTAGAATACTTTGTTCAAGCTGGCATTATTATTATTTTAATAAAATTCGCCCCTTATAATTCATATTACTTATCTTGGTATTTACTTTATCTTTTGACTTAAAATAAAAAAAAAACCGACTGAAGAGAACAGCGTTTGACGAAATATATTTAATAGTTCCTACACTTTGTAAACAAATAAAAGCGTCGGCTTTCATCACAATTCGACATAATTTATGACGTTGTTTAGAATGCCCGTTAAGCAATTGTAACTCGGGTTTTGTACGAGCTGTTTTAATAGGCACTTTGCAGCTAAAAGTCATGGCAGAGTAATCAGCTACCTTGACATTAATTATCTCATTCATTCACGTGAGTGAAAAAATCTAGAATCTCTGCCAAGAGAACCTATATAACGTTTAGCTTAGCAGTCACAAATCTCTCAATCGTGTTTCTGGGAATAAGTACTCCCTATCTCTCATCAGATTAAATGATATCTGTGGGCAAAACGATGATAATATAATAATTGGCAAGCTATATGAAGCTCATCAGAGAGCCCGCGATAACCCCAGGGTCGTCTTTTGTTTTCCGAGAACCGAGGAGCGGCTGGGTTTTAATGGGATGGCGATGAACTCATCACTGAAACCAGACAGTCGATCATTGCAATTGCAACGGCAAACAACGCGATGCAGTTGCTCTACATTTGTCTCACTGGTTTAACATTACTAGGTGCTCTTGCCAGCGAGGATGATCTCAACCAGGACACCCCCTACATGCGGGAGCTGCTGCGCCAGGCCAAAGCAGCTGAGATCGAGAGCTTCATGGACCCAAAGGCCGATCCATGCGGCGACTTCTACACCTTTTCCTGCGGCAACTACGAACGCATCAACTCGGCCTTGAGCATGCAGGTGGTCACAACGGGAGTTTTCGAGACTCTAACCAACGGGCTCAACCGGAAGATCCTGAAGATGCTCAACACGGCTCACGATATTCATGACTCCCCCGAGGATATACAGGTGAAACACTTCTACGAGTCCTGTTTGCGGATCAGGGAACTCAACTCCACGTACAGCCAAAAGTTAAGGCGCCTGATCGCCGAGTTTGGAACGATGCCTGTGCTGGAGGGATCCTCGTGGCGGGAGGAGGACTTCGACTGGCTGGGCACCACCGCCCGCATGGCCTATCGATATGGGATCACCCCCGTTATTGGCATGGAGGTGAACAAGGACTTGGCCAGCAATCAGCGCAACAGGATCTACCTGGGCCAACAGGACTTTCCGCTGGAGGCGCGTTCCATGTACGTGGACAATGCCACGGCCATTTACCGTCAGAAGTATCGTTTCAATATCCAGCGAACCCTGCAGCGATCGCTGGGCGTTAAAATGGAGCTGGCCAAGAAAACGGCCAGGGAGCTGATGGACTTCGAGGTGGATTTGGCCCGCGGACTGGTGGACGAGAGCGAGGGACTGGATCTGAGTGAGTTGACTGAGCTGCTGACAGTCGCTGAAGTGCACAGGCGTTATGAACCCACCCTGGACATCAAGCGATTGATCTCCATCAGCATGGGAGAGACGGTTAACGACCAGATCTACGAGTACAACAAACGCTATCAGCAAAATCTGGTCGAAGTCATCAAGCGAACGCCCAAGCGCACCATAGCCAACTATATCTTCTTCCGCCTCATCTGGGAATTTGTGGAGACGCCTTCCGACAAGCCGGAGAAGCAGAAACAGGCCTGCGTGGATCTCACCAAGAAGTTTTTCGCCAAGAACCTGGACAACATGTTCTACCGTCGCTATAACAACGAGAAATCCTCCAGGGAAATCGACAACATGTGGCGTCAATTGAAGGCCACCTTTAATGAGACCCTGCGCTCCAGTTCGGCTTTGGATTGGATTGAGCCACCCACGCGGAAACTGGCCATTGCCAAGCTGGAGGCCATGACTTTGGAGGTAAACAACTACGCGGAGGATAACTTCACCGAGGAGTTTGCGGATCTCAATCTGCAGAGCTCGGATTATGTGGAGAATGTGCGACAGACTAGTTTGCTGGGTGCCAAGCAGATGCGCGAGATGCTCCACCAGCCGGCCAAACCCTTCGAGGCGGGCTCCCAACTCAGCTACACGCCGGCGAACATCCTGATAGAGAACACCATCAAGGTGCCGGTGGCCCTTCTCCAGCCCTTCTACATTTGGTCCGATGTCTACCCCAATGCGGTGATGTTCGGCACCCTGGCCTCGCTAATTGGACACGAGTTGATCCACGGGTTCGACGATAGCGGCAGGAAGTTCGATGCCAGGGGAAACTCGAATGACTGGTGGGACGAAAGGTCCAGCGGGAATTTCCTGGAACGCAGAGAGTGTTTCACCAAGCAGTATGGCAGGTATGTGTATGATGGGATTCAGCTGAAGGAGTCCACTTCGCAGTCGGAGAACATTGCGGATAATGGAGGAATGCGACTGGCCTACACTGCCTATCGGAAGTGGTACGAGTCCCAACTGCCCGGGGATCTGGCGAAGGAGACCCTGCCCAACATGCAATACACCTCGAAACAGCTGTTCTTCATCAGCTTTGCCCAGATCTGGTGCAACGATGCTCATCCCAGTGTGAAGGCCCTTCAGGTATCAACCGATCAACACATGCCAGGAAAGTTCCGAGTTATAGGATCTCTGTCGAACTTCGATGAGTTCTCCAAGGAGTTCAACTGCAGAGCCGGATCTGCCATGAATCCCAGCGAGAAGTGCTTGCTCTACTAGGTGGGGCTAGAATTTCTTTCCATAACTTGATCTTTAGATGATAGAAATGTAATCTTATAATTCTGTTACTTAGCAATCATCAAATAAAGTTTGGACCTGCTTTAAAAACACCCCATTTCATGCCATAAATAATTAAGATTGATCAATTATTCCAGCATATAAAACTATTTACCTACACTGATAAAAAAACGTAGTAAATCCAAAGATGTCATATTCGATTTAAAAATTTTCGCTATGCTTTTCATTCTTTGCGGTTTTTAGTAAGTTTAAATATAAAAATATTACTTTTAACATTTATACTTAATATAAATATTTTAAACTTGAATTTGAAATCCTATTTTATAATGATGTTGAATATGATTTAAAATATTTTCAAATAAAATCATGCAATCTAATATGTTTTAAATTAAATATTATGATTATTATGATACTATGAATCTTTGCATTGAATATGCAGATATTTATTTTTACTATTGCATTTTTTTATCAGTGTACTAGTGTACCTACATAGAAAAAATCTTTTTAAAAATTCCAAAGATTTAATTTTAGGTCATATTATAGCCCTTAAATATACACCCATGCCATTCGGGGGTAAATGCTATCTTTAGTTGGCCATTTTATAATTGTGTTACTTGGAAGTCATCAAATAAAGTTTGGACATGTTTTAAAAATACACCAAATCATGCCGTAAATAATTAAGATTGATATTTACCTACCGAAACATAAAAAAATCTTATTAAAAATTCCAAAGATTTAATTTTATCTCAAATTACAGCCTTAAAAAAAACAAATGCCATTTGGGGGTGAATGCTATCTTTAGTTGCCCGCTTTCTTATGCCTGCCCAGGCCAACCTGAGTCAAGGTTCATTAGAAATGCCGACCTAATCTATTTACGTGCCTCCACTTGGCTTTGACCGTGATTGTTACGAGCAGCGAATCGATATGTGAGCCACCGAGGTGACAGACAGGTGGGCAAAAGAGCAATCGGAATCCAAGCAGAGGAGCACATGGAACACTCACCGTGAGTCAGTATGTTGATGGTCTCGTTGTGCCAGTAGAACAGGCTAAGCAGGCAGCCCTTGAAGGTCTGCAGAGGTCTGTAGCCCCGGAGCACGTAGGGATTGAACTGCAGATACGTGGGCATGTCCTGCCAGGGCAGCAGCTGGACCACGTTTTCCGAGGATTCGGAGGTGGATGTGGAGGCTGGTGGAGGAGCTGCTGCTGGATGCTCCGTTGCTGGAACCACCGATCCAGAAACAGATACAGATCCCTGCAAGGCAGACGTTGGCTTTGTGGAAGCTTTGGCGGAAGACGTTGATGATGAGCTGGCGGGCAGATCCGGCTGAGTGGTGGCTTCAGTGGTGGTTGCTGTGGACGCCGATGCTTCAGGCGCCGCCTCCTTGAGACTCTTTAGACCATTGAGATCCACTTGGGCACTTGGAGCGCCACATGGTTCCACATGGAGCACATCAGAGGCGCGCGAAGGCGGCGTGGGTGGCGGCGTCAAGGACATGGTCTCCACTGTGCTGCCCAGGCAGTCGCATCCAGTTGGGGTTCCAGTGACTACCACTGCTCCTCCTCCTCCTCCTCCTCCAATCCTGGGAGCCTTGAGGAGCTGCTGATCGGGTTTCAGTTCAACGGCGACTGCAGCGGCGGCGGCGGCAGCGGTGTCCATGCCTTGCTAATGCCTTCGTTTCGATCGTTTCCGTTGACTGTTTGTTCCAGTTCCGGTTTCGCCGTTACGCCGTTTCGCCGTTTCCGTTTCCGGTTCGCCTAGCTTCCCTTGATGGCCAGCTGAAATCGAAAACGTCATGAATTATGGATCGTCTATATGCGGCTGTTACGTATGTGCTGGCCAAAAAAAGCACGTGCGAAAGCGAAAAGCGTGAAGGAAAAGGAAAATGAAAACGAGACCAGGACAATGTCAACACACACACACACAGCCTCGTGACCCAAAAAGGCCTGCGCCATTTGCGAAAGTGAGTGTGAGCTTTAAGTGTGTGTGTGTGTAATTGAATATTCCATGGGAATCACGCGAGTCTCGGATTAGGCCACAAATACCAGCTCCCGGGCCCGGGAAAAAATCAATAAAAATACTCACTTCTGCCATGGGACGCGCACACACGTTTTTCGGTTAACCAAATAAAAAAAAAAGGAAATAGTCCTTTAGGGATTACGGGTTTTCCTACGAAAGTGGGAACTAGAATCCTTTAGACCGATGCTATGATGAGCAGCTGTTACGTGGGCGGGGCATAATATATCTCCATCAATTATTTAGCCATTTTTGGGGCACTGTTCTTCCTTTTGGCGGATGAACTAGTGGTTAGTTCCCAGTTGGATGATGATGGACTTTTCTTCTTTTCCAGCCACAAAACGCGGGAAGAGCAGAGTCGACGGGGAAAAACCGCGGCGCACACGACCGTTGGGACAGGCACGTCAATTTCTGACTGAGCGTGGGCACACGATAACGATACCGTTATTTCACCTCGCGTATTGTTATGCAATTGAATGAATTGAAACCCGTATTTTTTTTATTGGGCGCCAAAGCAGCGCAGGCGCAGTGCAAAACACGAGGCACACAGCTGTTTTTTCGAGCCAATAACCAGAGATATGAAAATATGCTTTTTGAAATACTTTTTAAAATCTTCCGGTTTTCAAATTTGAATTTAACGTTTTTATTTCAAAATTTCAAATTTGAACCAATTTGTATAACTGTCTTAACCGTTTCAGCTAGGTGGCATCCTTATGAAACATTTGAATTTAGCCAAATATGTTAACCGTTTCAGCTAGGTGGCATCCTTATGAAACATTTGAATTTTAGCCGCCACAAATATGTTAACCGTTTCAGCTAGGTGGCAGCCCTTTAAAACATTTGAATTTAAGCCGCCAAAATATGTTAACCGTTTCGGCTAGGTGGCCACTCTATGTTAACACACTGTTAAGTTAACAGTTCTTAATTTTGTTTACATTATTTAAAGTTAACAGCACTGTTACGGACAAAAACAGGGTTGGAAAACGGCTGAACCAATAAAGATCCTAAAAATACCCAACAGCGTTCTTCCCCTCGCTGTCAGAAATTCAATTTAATCCGTTGCAAATTCCCGCGTATTAATTGCATTAGTTGCATTGCGGGCCAAAAAAACGAAAAAAGCAGCCAAGCCAAATGGCCAACGCCGGGCGGTAGAAGCGCAACGGAGGAGTTGCAGCAGATGGGCCACGCACAGCAAGCGTAAAAAGGCGCCAAAAAGTGAGGAGAGCAGAAACAAACAAACGGAAACCCGACAAGAACGCATGCCCTAGGATAAATAGGATAAAACAGGAGGACCGGACCCATGCAACTAGCCTCGATTAAGGACAAACTCATGCAACAGAAAGCGGATTTCTCCTGGCAATCGCTAACGCAACTTTTGAGCGGCCTGTGGCAGCGGCTCTATTTGCCCCGTTCGCCTTTCTTGGCCCTGCCAGCTCCGCCCCCGCCCGCCACGCCCCCAGCGACTATTGCGCAGCGGAACGCCAACGAAGAGGTAAGACAGCTGAAAATCCACAAAACAAGATATGAAAATGCTCGGCGAAGATAGCAGGAAAACGAAGAAAACAAGATATCCAAAAAAATGCTACCTGCTCATGGGTTTTAAGGCTCCCATACAGGCGCAGTCGCCAGCGTACGTGTAAACAGCTGATTTTGAAGGCAAAAAACCAATTTTAATAGACGAATCACCCTGTGGGCCTGTTTTGGTCGAGTTTTTTGGCGCAAAAGTTGAACTGATTTGAATTCGAATAAGGCAAATTTGTTGTTTATTTCAAAGGTAGAACAAATTTTAATCATTCGTCGTGAAAGAGGTTTTTTTATTGCCGTCTCTCGGAGTTAAATTAAAACGAGGACGGAAGCTAACTTCGGCAAGCCGAAGATTTAATACCCTTGCAGATTTCACGAATGAAAACTTGACTAGAAAAGCAACATGAATTAACAAAACAAGAAAAAAATTTTATAATTGAAAAAAAATATAATTTTAAAATTTTGTCACCCTATTGTTCCTATGAGAGCTATAGGATATAGACGTCCGATCGGCACGCGCTTTTACCCTGATCAAGGTACGCACAAAAAAATACGATTTGTAAAGATTCTTGTCAATATCTCTTACACTGAGCAAAATATCTTCATATTTTGAAAGCTATATCCGATTGTTCCTATGGGAGCTAAAGGATATAGACGTCCGATCGGGTCGGTTTTCAAATTATAATACCCTCTGCAAGGGTATAATTACAAATAATAGTATTTAACTACAGCGAGTTAGTTCTGATTCGTCCTCTTTTATTAAGATTACATTTATTAGATTACTTAGCAAAGAGTAAAGTTTAAAAAAGTATAATTTTATTATTTTCATTATGATAGTTTTTGTCTTAAAATATTATGAAAGGCACACATAAGTTTTTAAGTTTTTATTTATGTACAAAAAACATCGATTGTGGCAAAAAACATCGATGTATTTAAAAACATTTTAAAATCGATGTTTCATCGATGTTTTTCTCCACTCTAGAGGTGAATAAAATACCAAGTGACGTGAATTGTGGGAAAAAAAACACGATTTTCAGCAAACGCACATTATTATTTGGAGTTGCCAAAAGCCCAGGAAGTGTTTACTAGACTACAAGTAAGCGTCAGGACTTGCAGGACGACCAATTGCAACAGCGGCGGCAGGCAGCTGCTCGAATTGCAACAACAGCACAACGGCAGCGACAGCGACGCTTTGGCCAGGCAGCAACAACAACAATACCAAAGCAAAGCCAGCGGAGCGCATACAACAAAAATCAATTTTCGCGCTCGTGAAAAAAATCAGCAGCAAATTGCAAGGTAGATGGACTAATGGTTGGCTAATTAAAATGCGAAAGTTAGTTTCGTTTTTTGTTCGGTTTTTATTTGTGGTCTGTTTTTCCATTGCACAAACACACAGACAAGATATTGCAATTTGGTTAGGGGCCGCGTGTGAGTGCGTGTGTGTGTGTGTGCGTGCCAGCTGTATTCCGTACTGTACTCACCTCTTCGGTGGGAACAGCTGAGTGGGGGGGTCGGTGGGTGTTCCCAGTGCTCACACCACCCGTTGCCTTACAGTTCATAAGTACATATGGTGTACATACCATATACCATATATTTAACAGCCTATATAGCCTATAGGTATATCTTATAGGTACCTCATCAGCAGCTATCATAAACCCACTAATGCTGTGTGTATACCGATTTTTCAGATGCCCAGAACACGGCGACTCCACCACTCAAGGGATCGCTCCTCGGCGGGCACACGAGACAAGCGCCGACGACACGATACTGCCGATCATTCGCCACCCCTAGCTGAGGCCCCATCGCCGTAAGTTCGCATAAAGAAACATATGTACAATTATTCTCCGATATATTCTCGGGCTGCTCTTTCTCGAGCTGCACGAGGGATTGCCATTGCGATTACTCACATTTGGTACTCATTGTTTCCAATTTTTGACTACAGGCCTCGCATCACCAACACACATCACACCAGATCGGCGGCCAAGCGAAGGCGGCACGAACTCGATGCCAAGAAGGCCCAGATATCCAAGGAGCCCACGTAAGTAATTCTGATGGGGAGTGAATTTGGCTAGGAATTGTCAAGGGGGTCGAAAATCAGAGAAATCGATTCCATGCAAAAATAACTTCTCAATGTCAGACAATATTTCATGACGGTATGCTGGTCTGTGTGTACAAATTTCCCTAGATGTTTATTTGAATTTTGCATTTATTCGATATAGGCGGTCTTCAAATGGAGAAGGGTTAAATAAAC
Source organism: Drosophila prostipennis (assembly GCA_037075205.1). Classification (NCBI taxonomy): domain Eukaryota; kingdom Metazoa; phylum Arthropoda; class Insecta; order Diptera; family Drosophilidae; genus Drosophila; species Drosophila prostipennis. Next base: position 2,272,124 of record JBAMCJ010000413.1, read on the forward strand.
CAATTGCAAAAATCCTATTAAACGCCAAAAATCCCTTAATATTTATAATTTGAACTATAATATTGATATACAAATTTCCCTGTTTGCTAAATATTTCCGCAAAAGGTTCTCGCTTTTAGCCAAAGAATTTTATTTGCCTTTGTGTAACATTTATTAATGAAATCTATTTAAAATTGTCACTGGTTTCGCTCAACCATTTCATCCAGGGAAGATAATTCATGGTTTTTTTTGCATTATTTACATTTTTGTAAGCTCATTAGTATTATTCATGTAGCAACGCAAATAAGTTGACTCCAAGGAAAATTAAATTTTATGAAGAGGTATAGCTTAAAAGTTAATATTTCCGAATAATTTATTCAAAATTAGCAAAGATTTCTAAAAATAATGCTATTAAGGTTCCTTCGGCGATAGAAACGATGTTGCGTAACAATAATTATTAACCGTATCAAATATTTTGTGCATGAAAATGAATAATTAGTGACTCAGTCGCAGAATTCAATTCCATGCGAAAGTAAGTTTTGGTTGGTCAAAAGAAAGTGATTTTAAAACCATTACGAATTTTTGATTGTACGCATCTAATAACTTATGAAGGGGAAACTAATAGATATAAGAAGGTTGACTTTTAATCGGTAATCTGAAGAATACAATCTTGATAAAACTATGCTAAGGCTAATGATCTAACAGAAACTCTGAATATAGTTACTTTATTCGCAAATTTCTTTTAAATAGGAAGTACATATATTTTACCTGAGTGGCAAATAGAGGAAGGAGCCGTGACTTCACATCATTTCTCCACAAAATATCTGGCTTTGTGTGAATGAACAAACTTCCCCGGTGAGAAACCGAAACCTTTCGAAAGGCCTCAAGTCTTGTCCATGTAAACTGGCTTTGCCTACTGAGCCACGGGTATTTCCCCAGCTGTCGGCGAGGTGGCAGCCAGAGTGTCCTGCCCACGCAGCAATCTGCATCTGCATTTGCGTCTGCGCTCCTTGGGACTCGCTTTCTTTGAATGGCTTGTAAACGGTCGTGTCTTTAATGGTCCAACGGCTCCATAAAGCTGTGCCGCTCGAGCGGCAGGAGCAGCCGGAGAGACAAATTGACATGCGGCCATATATGGCAAGTGAAATCCAGTGAAGAGTCATCCTCTTCTTCAGTCGGCTTACTGTAAATTAATGCGGACTCAGCGATTTCTTTGTGCTGACCCCCTTCTGGAGGCCGGTGGACGTGGGCGTAGGATCTCTCATGGATCCTGGCGGGTTGTCCGCTGCATTTCCTTGCCTTAATTTATGCGCCTGCGTATTTAAAGCGTATTTGCATATTACTCAAAACAACGGGGATAACTCGAGGCGCGACGTTGTCGCATTTATTATTGTTTAATACACTTGGCGTGGCCTTTTTAGGTAGTTGCAGCCGCTGCAATCAAGGCAGCAAGAGCATCTTGCTGGGAGTTGGCTTAATCAGAGTCGCATTTTGTAATTTATACGCCGCTAGCAGCGACCGCTTTCTTTGTCGATAAAGTGACGTTTTCATGCCCGCCACCGCCGCCGCTGTCATTGTTTATTAACCTTTTGCATTTGCCATAAAACACGTTGGCTAAGTGTTCATGAACCACAGCAGCACAACAGCAGATTAATCGACCTGTCCCGGCTCATTACTCAAAAGTTGGTGACATCTTGCAACGCGGAAGTGGCCGAAAAACGCAGCCCAAATATGAAAATCAAGCGTAAAGATAAGGAATAGTATTCTTAAATGTATATTGCTTATACACAGAAAAAAATTTGACAAGGGATTAGATTGATATGTGCTGGTCAATTTGATATTTTTTAAAGATCAAGTTATTCATATCATATTGATATGAATAATGATAATGTTTATCTTATTTTACATTACGAGTATTTGTTCAGAAAATACTAAAATAAAATACCAAAGTATTTTATATGATATGATAAAATATCAAGTAGATATGCTTGAATCATAGATTCGATATGAAATAAGGTAGAATTGACCCTATTTCATATCGAATTTTTTCCTGTTTGTTGCTCGCATTTCCGCTATCCTCTTGTTTTATTGTTGATCATTTCGTTTGATTATTTTCAATTTCAATCATTTTTTATTTAAATTACAAGCCATCAATTGGATGCACGCATGGTGCGGCGAATTCGCGGCATTCGCTCGGTCTCGATTTCGATTCGGATTCGGATTCCGATTCCGACGATCTGTAAACTGGAAATGCGAGCAGCAGAGCGCCGGCAGAGCAGCCACGAACCGACACTTGTTCGCTACCAACTTGTCGCTCGATTGCTCAGTCGCAACGACAACTCAAGAGCGAATGGAGGTGCTGGCTTCTTCGCTCGTCGCCGTCGCCGCCGTGCAACCGCCTTTACCAAGTGTTTTTTGAGCAAGAAATGTACGAAACCATCATCATATATGGTTTATCATTTTTAACAAAAGTGCCTCCCAGTGTGTGATTTGTGTTTTTGCCATACCCGCGATTTGTTTATGCATCCTGGCCCAAAAATAATAATTCGCGCTGACTCTGCGCACCTACGGAATTTCAATTCAATTCAAGAAAACACCCCCTCAATTATTCCGAGAAGTTTCAATGCTGTGCATACAGAGCTTTTGGAGCTCCAGGGGAAAATCACTGGCCAATTGGGGGACGAAGAAACCTTAGCCAACACGGGTTAACTAAACCAAGATAAGATAGCTACCTCCCGACTATGACGACGCCTACGACTTATCAAAGACGGGTTGCAGTGAACGGGGATGACTTTGAGGAACCGGACGTGCCGATTGTGTTTTTTTTTTATTGGACAAGGGATTTCTCACTTATTTCCGATACCATTACTCATAGCGTCACAACAAGCTGGAGCTCAACGGCGGCTGCTGACCCGTTTGGCCGTCTCTTTGGGAGCCCAAGACTTGCGTTTCCTTTTTGAATCAGGTTAAAAAAGTAAAAATTGTGAAAACTGGTCGGTGGAGGACCTGTTCGCAGCCGGGTCTTTGAGCTCAGCGCATGCGCAGACACTTTCTACCAGCCTACCAATGTTTGAATGTATTTTCCTTGGCTCTGCGAATTGCATAAAGCCTTAACTGGTTGCCTTTTTGGGGGTCTTATCAATGAACTTGCGCGGTAACTGGGGGCCAATTGGATTTGCCACAGGCTAAATCGCTGGCAAGGTTCAGGGTTATTTCAGTAGCAGCGGCTAATTCAATTGTGGCCCTCGCCATGCTGACAGGCCAAAAGTGGCTAAAACAAAAGGCGAAATGCGGCCAGCAAGAAGTCGCACAAATGCAGAGGGTTTTGTGGGTGGCCAGGCAACTCATAAGCCATCGAGAACGTGTTAATTACACGCCTCGTTGTTTCAACCAGCCAAATCAGCAGTAGAGACAAAAGAAAAGCCTGTGTGTGTTTGATAAACTATTGAAATTAAAGGCTGGGCCAAGGTATTTCCAGGGAATCTGGCTGAATATATAGTAGTCCGTTCGCGACAGGCCAAGTGTGTGCACAGCATTGGAAATTAAGGCAGTAAAATTCTCAATTCAAACAGCCCCAGCGATATACAAATGATAACGATAAAGCTTTAAGATAAGCGATCTTCAAAAGGCACGCGTTTAAAGTAATCGTTGTTCCAGCGGTTTAAATTTTAACGCCAATTCTAAACGAGATCAAAACCAAACAGCAGCAAACATCAGCAATTACGAATAATTAACCAACGAGCGAGTCGTCTATTTAACAACGAAATAAAAATCATAATAAAAAGCTAACAAAATGCCAGTCGTTGGTCAACAGTATGGAAATGGCTTTCGGCCATATAGCTCCTTTCGAGTGCCGCGCGGCAGTTGTGGCAACAACAACAGTGTCCAAATGGGAGCAGCAGCAGCAGCAACTGCCCAACCCCTGAGCAGCAATGGAGCCAACAGATCGATGGTGAAATCAGTGCCAGGCAGAAATAACAACAACCAACCGGCAACTGGATCCTCGTCCACCTCAACAGCCTCGTCCACTTCCTCGATCCATCAGCAGGGTGTGACTACTGGCAGCTTTGTTCGCCAGCAGCCCTGGAGGAGCAGTTATTGCAGCAGCAACCGTCACAAGTACCAGCCTGAACCACATCCTCACCAGCCGCAGCAGCAGCAGCAGAGATTGGTGACTAGTGGCAGCGTGAAGCCACTGACACCCAAGCTCATCCGTCGCATCGAAAGCACCTGCTCCACCGCAACGGCGCCCACACGGCACTGCAAGGCGAGGGCGCCACCACCACCCACCAACAGTCAGGCTGTCCGCCCGGCTACGACGCCCAGCACTGCCAGGAAACAGTATCAGCAACCGATGGTTGGCACTCCAACCAGCCAGAAGCGCACGCATCAGGCTGGACGAATGGCCGCCAAGGAGAACTGCCCAGCCCAGCGTTTGGGTCAGCGCTCCTCCAGCAAGAACTACCCGGCACCGCAGCCACCGCTGCCAGCGCGCAATGATCTCACCAACGGAGCCGGAAAGGCCACTCCTCTGGCCCAGCGTCGCCAGCTACCGGCCACGCCCAAGCTGAGCCTCAAGCAGAGAGAGGTGGCTGGCGGCTCCTCCTCGACGGGCTCCAGTGACTCGCACGACTCGCCGCGCCTCAAGAAGGCCTTCTCCAACAAGTTCCCCCAGGGGCTGCCCTTCGAGGAGGAGTTCTACGGACGCAATCGCTCCTACTCGCAGTCCTCGAGCAACTACAGTTTCTACAGTTCCGTGGGTGCGCCTACTACACCCCAAGATGATGATGATTATGATCGCAGAGATGTGGATGGCAGGGTGGTACACCGTGATGAGGATGATGAGTTCCAGCGCAAGCCCTCCACTGATGAGTCGCTTTATGTGGACTTTTCGAAAATTGTACAGACCCACCACCACCAGCAGCGGCAGTATGTGCCCGCCAGCTCCTGGATAAGAGCATCTCCGGATGAGCAACTAACACCTGCCCAGCAGCGGCGGAGAAACAGCAAGTACGCGCGTTCGATGCACGAGTATCTGTACAGCGATGAGCCTGGACAGGCCAGGACCAAGCATCGCCTGTCTGTGGTCGATGAACCCGAGGATGGCTACTACAGCTATGCGGCCGGAACGCCGGATAATCTGCCCTCGCCACCGCCCACGCCCCGGACGACGGACATCTATGTGGCCGCAGCTTCGTGGGCTCCCAAGCCGCTCTACCCCGACCGCGTGCTGTTGCCACCAGCGGATGGCAACAACAATCTTAACCAGAAGCAACAGCCGCGTCGTCGGTCCGAGCACTTGGGGTCCACGACGTGTGAGTATAAGTGAGTGTCTCTTCAGCATGCGGAAACTCGAATCTGAAAACTGGAGCTAGCCTTGAGTGGCGGCACAGCTTGCTGACTAAGCGTTCTGTCCGCACTTCATTTAAAGTCACCACCACCTCCTCCTCCTCCTCTTCCTCTTTGTTTCTTCACCAAGTTGAGCGCAGCACCCAACTCAATCTCGTTCTCGATGATGTTTGTTTTCTGTTTCTGTTTTTATTTTGATTTGTTTTCTTATACCTACACAAAAAAAAAAAATTCGATATGAAATGTCAAATTTATGATTCAAACATATCAACTTGATGTTTAATCATATCATTTAAAATACCAAATTTAGTATTTTTTGAAGAAATAATGTAAAATTAGATAAACAGAATCTTTATTCATATCATTTTGATCTTTAAAAAATATAAAATTGACATTTTCTATTTTTTTCTGCACAGAAAAATAATTCGATATGATATAGGATCACTTCTACCTTATTTCATATCAATAATAAGCCGATATGATTTATGTCAAATTTATGATTTAAACATACCATCTTGATATTTTATCATATCATATGAAATACCAACTTTAGTATTTTTTGAACAAATAATGTAAAATAAGATAAACATAGTCTTTATTCATATAAAAATGATATGAATAACTTGATCTTTAAAAAATATATAATTGACCAGCACATATTTTGTCAATTTTTTTTCTGTGTGTATATATACATTTTTTTTGATATTGTTGGCGTTGTGCCGCTACGATTCGGTTCAAGATCTCTCCGCCAAATTTGGTCAAGCACACCGCCCCTACTTATGAGCTGAGCCGCTGTGAGTTGCGGTGTCCCAATGGTGAGCGCTCCGTCCGGCTCATTAGGCAACCTAAGCGCCGGGCTCGGCCAACTGCAAAGCTTTTAGCGTTCTACTCTGAAGTATGGGGCATACTTCATTTGGTTGAGCGATTGGCCCAAAGACTCTCGGCCCCTTTTTTGTGTCGCTTTGTTGACTTAAGGTTGCCTAAAGAGGTTCAACCTCGTTGGGCAATTTCCCATGTTATATGATAGAGAGCAGCTGATCTCTAGATTTCTATGAAATCTAGGCTCTGTTCAATTCACACATTTTAGACAACTACTCCAATATGAATTAATGTGACGTATGAGTGTGATAAAAACATTTCCTATCAACTAGTTTCGAATTTCATTTCAACTTATTCAAATTTATTTAAAAGGTTTTTCGTTTAGTTAGCAAAACAAATAAAGATCAAAATATAACATATTTAGTTTGGTGCTTTTTAATTTATATTATAAAGTAAATGGAATTTTATGAACTGATAATTTCATCCATTTCTTTTTTCTGAGTTCCTTTTTTAAATTCCTCATCGCCTAATTGCCAGCAAATATTTTTAAGCAATTATGTCAGCAGCTGGTCAAATGGAATCCGCACCTTGAAACTGTTTTTTTTTGTATATTTTTTTTATAAAGGGAGGGACCCAAAGATCTCTGCTATGCCTCTTAAACTTAAATTTGGTTTTTCGTTTTGTATTTGGTTTGCTTCTGTTTTTCACTCGGGTTCATTTATCTGACGTTTATCACGATCGGAACAAACCGGACCTGTCTCCGCAGACCCATATACGATCATAATCGATGCTGCTACCGCCGGCAGCCTGGGGTAGCCAACTAAAAGCTGACAACAAAGCTTAGATCTTGAGCTTACAGTTCTCGATCGATTTCCGACAGCGCAAGGCAGGCCTAATCGAAAAAAAACCACGCAAACGATCTGAAAACAAAAGTGAATAATGGATGCAACTCTCAGTGTTTTATTTGTGTTTTTAATGTATTTTATTGACTTCCTATAAAGAGTCAGCCGAAAGGTGATTGACTACGCACCAGTAAAGCAAAAACAAATATAAAACTCGCACCCAGACGCCTGAGCAAACTCACATAAATCACGAAATGAATAAAACAATGCAGTATTGGGAGATCTTCTAGACTTGATTTAAATTGCACAAAACAAAAGTGTTCATCGCTTCCTTTTTCGCATTTGAGTGCGGATGGCTGTAAGTTTGGGAGCGGGCCGTTTGGCAGGGGGACATTTGGCATATTTAATTTGGCTTGTTGTTGAGTTCGCTGCTTAACTGTTGTTTGTTTTCGTTAACAGTAATGGCCGGCTCGGTCCGTTTGAGATGGATGGATGGGGTAAAAATCCGAGGGGCATTTGTGAAGGGGGGTGATCTCGGTGCAAAATTTCATTACGTTCATTGAACCGGGCGATCTCTCTTGTTACCGACGGATCAAACTGACTCAGACTGAGTCTCAGTCTCAGACCCCGACACTGGCTGCCTGCTTGAACCCGACATGGCTTGGCACTTCCTCCTTCAGTGGCTTCAGTGCCTCCAACTGCTCCTCCTCTTTAACTGACGCACAAAGGCCTTTCTACATTATTTGCAGTGCCCATCTCACTACACAGAAACCAAATTCGATACGAAATAGGATCATTTCTATCTTATTTCACATCAATAAAAAGCCGTTATGATTAATGTCAAATTTATGATTCAAACATATCAATTTGACATTTTATCATTTCATAAAAGTTATAAAGATACTGTTTTAAAATACCAAATTTAGTATTTTTTGAACAAATATTGTAAAAAAAGAAACATAATTTTAATTCATATCATTTTGATATTAAAAATAATTTGCACATATCAATCTGATCTTTTGTCAATTTTTTTCTGTGCACAAAGGCTTTTCCACATTATTTGCAGTGCCCATCTTACTAACCGTCTGAAGTGCTGATTATTGAAGTCTTCCCAAAAGGTCTGCTGTTTGCGCAGACGCAACCAATGACCTTGCAATTGGCCAACGTCACCTTGGTGATCACCTGGCCGTGTTGCCTTTTGCCTGCTGCTTGCTCCTCCATGCCCTCAATTCGAGATCTGCCACCCAAATGGATTTGCATAATACCGAAGCTGTGTTTGGGCTGCTAACATACTTGGCCACTTACTCATTCTTTGTTCATAATTTCTGCTTTTCATCAGTTATACTCGGCAATATTTGTAACGGCATTTCTTTTGTCATTTAAGGCGCGCGACGATCATTTGCATGCCCCTTCCATTTGCCCTCTTGATAACTTTGTGGACTTCGAGGGGACAAACCGAAAATTCCGGTTTCTCATTATGTTTCACTTGAAGACAAAGATATATGCGTAGTACTGGCTTCTGCTTTAATCAATGAGCAGTCGGGCCAAATATATATATATATTTAATCATATTCAAGTTCTGCTCACCAGGGATGGAGTTAACTTTTTCGGTTCTGAAGTGACACAAAAATAAATAGGAAGAAAAGATAGATGGGTATTTAAACATGCCAAATTAATGAATTCAAAATCACAATTATACCATATGTGGAGTCTCGAGAAGTCAACTTAAGATGATGGATAAATGGGAATTTAATATGGGAATTTGTGTGGCGTTTACTATTTCCGGAAAAACATTTTTAAAATGTAGCCTTTATATATAAAATCGGAATACTTGAACTCTTTAGCCTTAAAGTTATTTATACCAAATTTATTATGGTTCATGAACCAAGAAAGTTCACCTTGGTCTATTGACATAAACATGAGCCATAACTCTCGGGTTTATTGATCCGCAGTATTGAGATTGTTTGGGAAATATTTTGATTTTGATTTTATCTCATCTGTTGAACTGTCCATCACAAAGTTGAATGTTTACTGAGCTCTGGCCTGTCGTAAATGGTTCGAACCTTGAACCATCCCTAGCATTTCTTGGGCTATTCAACCGTTTTCGGGTATTTTGCGTGTGTAAGCGCATAAATCCGAAATGACGCATAACTTCTGCAGTTCATTGGAAGCGAAAATTGGAATCCAATTGTTAACGCTTTTTTTATTATATTTGTATAATTTTTAGGAGTCTCATGTGCGCTACGCTTTGCTTAATGTATTTATGGCATTTTCAGGGTCAGCAAAAAATACAAAAAGCTAAATACAACAAAACGAAGAAAAATCTCTCGAGCCGCAACAAAATGTTTGTCGGCGGTTGGCGGTGCAGCCAGCAGCTCTGGTTGGTGGGTTTAAAGTGTCTCAGCTGCTCTATGTAAATCATGAAAAAAAAACTGGTTTTCGAATGATTAATTTCATAATTCAATAACACGGCTAAGCTTATAAGAAACTATTTTCATGGGTTTTTTTTGTTGTATATTCTCGTTCTCCGAATGGCAAGAGAATTGCAGAGTTCTTAGCGGTTTTTGTTTGGGTTAATCTCACTGGCTGGATCTAAATGCTTAGTACAAACACTAATTGTTGTCGCAGATTCTTTATCATCTGGGAGGGGAAAAGATGTACATGATTCGTACAAATTGCAGGCCATAAAGGAATTAATTGCGGCATAAAATCAAAGTGGGCAGCAAGAATCGGTCAAGGTCGTCGCAATCACTCAAGGAAATGGTGTCCACATGTGGGGAATGATAAGGCCAGAAATGTGGGATTGGCCTGGCCATAAAACTGTTGTATCATCTGTGGTGTGCCTGCGAAAAGTCGAGGCCAACAGAGAAAAATAACAATATATAGAACCCCCGGTGCGTCTGAGCTGGCAAAATCCTCAAGGGCAATCCGCGCTGAATGAGGAACTCTATAAATATGGGCGCGATTGTTCCATTACCTCATGTGTATAGCGGCTTAGAATAAAGATTTTCGCGATCCTTGAAATAATCAGTAATTTCTTCATAGTGTGAATAGCCTCTTGTAACCCCTTCAGGCCAAGCAACTTTGTATTTGGTTCCCCTAGCGATATCTTATCTGCTTTCCCACAGACTGTCATAAGTTATTACCACGCCGCGGCAATAAAACGTTCGAATTCCTACGATTACCCTCAGATCAACCCAAAAGATAATCAATTCCAGAACATAGCTACCAAAGGTATCATATTTTAGGTAACTATTTCATAAGATATCTTATCTTGCAACGACCACCGACCATATCAGAGCTTTCCTCGTTAGACTTCGAAACCAAACCAAACCCTTTGTTTACATTTACCTCAACCATATTTGCGGTAGTCGCGTTGAACCCCCATTACTCGTGTTCTTTTAGGTCAAAGATAATATTTTATGAGGCTTTTGTTTTTATTAGTCAAACGCTTTCGACCTGTTCGGTGCTGCCTTGAGTGAAATATTAAGCCAATTACCTTACACAACACCGATCCGAAATGCTCCAGTCCAAATTGGGAATCTATTATGAACTTGCTTTGCCATTCGCTTCCTACCCTCCTACCCCACCCCACTCCACCCACTCTTTTGTTTGTCGAATTCGGAATCAAAATCGGATTCTGGATCTGAATCTGAAACTGAATCAACGAATCATTAATATCCAATTACAGTTGGCCATAAAAGCTGTTCTAATTTGCACGCAGCGCGTCATTAATCATAAATCAAAATGCCGAAAGAGCTTGGTTACTGGCTACTATTCCTTTTTTATTAACTGCCGCGAGGTCGTAAGCGGCTTTTCCGCGACAGACGCCAGTCAGTAAGAGATCACAGATCGCAGATCGGTTCAATTCAGTTCGTTTCTTGGCCAAGAGTCTATCCAACGGCCTACGGAGATATCCATCCCAGCTGTACAGAGAGCATGTGCGCTCAAGTAGTTTTCTTGGCGGGTGCGCAGGCGTTGAGCTTTTTTGTCGTATACATTTTGTATAGGTATCTACATACACACAGAAACAAGAAAGGAAGCTAGCTTCGGCCAGCCGAAGCTTATATACCCTTGCAGATAATTCCTATTAATCACTAATTTTCCGATCGTTTCTATGGCAGCTATATGATATAGTTGTTCGATATTAATAAAATTGAAATCGAAATTCGAAAACATTTAAAAAGAGTCATATTCCAGAGTAGAAGAGAATACAATAAAAGTCAACGAAGCAATAATTTATTTCCTATTATATTCCCATTAATTTTTCGATCGTTCCTATGGCAGCTATATGAGATAGTCGTCCGATTTTGAAAAAAATTTATTCGAAATTCAGAATTATATAAAAAATGGCATTTCCAAAAGAAGGAGGCTCCAGGTTCAAAAACACCCAAGATATAATTTTTTTTACATTTTTTTAGCCGATCATTCCTATGGGAGCTCTATGATATAGTTGTCCGATCCGGCTCGTTCCGACTTATATACTACCTGCAATAGATATAAGACTTTTGGGAAAGTTTTAGCCCGATAGCTTTAAAACTGAGAGACTAGTTTGCGTAGAAACGGACAGACAGACGGACAGACGGACAGACGGACAGACGGACATGGCTAGATCGACTCGTCTAGTGATGCTGATCAAGAATATATATACTTTATAGGGTCGGAAACGTCTCCTTCACTGCGTTGCAAACTTCTGACTGAAATCATAATACCCTCTGCAAGGGTATAAAAAAACTGACTTAATATCAGATTGATATGTTCTGGTCAATTTTATATTATTTTTGGAGATTTTTAAAGTTATTCATATCAAAATGGTATTCATATTCATATCATTTCCATATGAATAAAGATTAGGTTTAATTTATTTTACATTATTTGTTAAAAAAATACTAAATTTGGTATTTTATATGATATGATAAAACATCAAGTTGATAAGAATTAACGTAGAAATGAGCCTATTTCATATCGAAATTTTTGTCTGTGTAAATATGTTCGTATAGATGCAGGTCGGAACTAACGAACGGCGTTGTACTTGTAGCCAAAGTCACTTTCAGCTTCAGTTCGGTTTGGTTCTGTGTTTCTCATAATTTGTGCCCAAATTTAGATGCTTTTTGGGGGCCACGTGGGCGAGAGCAACCGACAAAAGTTTTCGTAATCGCTCAATGAGAGCTGGTTTGCCTTATTAGCATATGTGGCTGGCTTTTTGACTTCTTGGATTTGAATTTGGTTTTGTGCTAGAGCTTGAGCTCCACTGCATAGGTCAGTTATCTCTCGCAATCAGCTGATTCATGCCAAGATCGCTGGCTGCCCACCCGCACTTGTATATCGAATCCCTCGCTGTCTTTAGCTTTTTAGCTTCTTGGCTTCTTGGGGTGGGTGTGGTGAGTGGATGTAACATGAGCATAGACATGAGCTACCGATGTTATTGACACAGTTTCTGGCCTCGATCAGAGTCTAGGGTGCTGCTGCTGGGTTCACTTCAAAACTGACGACTGCCTGACTGCCTTACATTGTGTCATTCCTCGAACCATGAAGTACTCTCAAAGGCATTTACCCAGAGGTAAAGGTGGGCCGCCGCCAGCCAGCCAGATAGCCAACAGCTGAGGTAGCCATCCGGCCGAGTTGATTAACTTGATTGGTAACGCAAAACCGATTCGCCAACACAAGTCTCGCACTCGCTTGCCGGCCGCCTGGCTTAAGAATCCGGCGAGCGTGGAGCGGCTTACCAGCTAAGTAGCTGGGTAGCTGGGTAGCCGAGTATCTCTGAGCAGCTAAGTAGCTTTCCATGTTGTATGGACAACAGGGCGTTGCTCCAAGGACGGCCATTCATCCGCTATTAGGTAATAAATTCACGAGATCAAACTAACCGAACACCTTTCTTCTTTTGCAGTTTCGATGACAGCATCTCATCCCGCCGACGCAAGGAGCGTTCGAAGCGCTCGCATCGCAAATCCCCGGCCGCCAGTCGGCGGCAGCACAAGTATCGCTACAGGGACGAGACCTCCCACTCGAGCTCCCGTCGCCGGCATCGTGATCGCGCCAAGGACGAACGCGACAGCGGACGCAACAACCGCCAGTCGCAGGCTAAGGTAAAAACTTTTCATTTTCTATACAAACACCACACATAGCAAACAAGTGAAAATTGTAGGCAGGGCAACGAAAAGAAAACTAAAAAAGAAAAACTAAAAACCGAAAGCTAAAAGCAAAACAAAATGGTAAAAGAACAAATTTAAGACGGACAGATACAGAATATGTACCATGTACCTACACAGAAAAAAAATTGACAAAAGATCAGATGGATATGTGCTGGTCAATTTTATATTTTTTAAAGATCAAGTTATTCATATCATTTTGATATTACCTTATTTTACATTATTTGTTCAAAAAATACTAAATTTGGTATTTCATATGATATGATAAAATATCAAGTTGATATGTTTAAATCATAAATTTGACATAATTCATATCGGCTTATTATTGATATGAAATAAGGTAGAATTTATCCTATTTCATATCGATTTTTTTTTCTGTGTATATATATGAATACAACGGACCGATTTCAGTTAAGCACCGCCTGCGTTTCTATATCCCTGTGCATTGCCAAAAGCTGTGCCGCTCGATTGATTAGTAGTACCGCGTATATCATGCTGTTCTTCAAGCGGTATCTTGAGAGGTCGCAGCAGGTGGTCGATCACTTCGAGAGCTCCCAGATCCCGTGCTACATCAAGATGCGTGACCTGCCAGCGCCGCCGGTCGTGGATCATTGTCGCGATCTGATCCTGGCCAGCTGTCCGCTGAGATTTATGCAATACACCGAGGATTGGATAGTCGTTGAGTACTTTGCCGATCACGACAGCGATTATCTAGTAAGAGAGTCTTATCAATAGAACCCAAACCCTATCCACACTTCCCCACTCACCTCTTGACTAACCTAATCGCTATGTAGATGTGTATGTGTATTCTCGATTACAAGTCAAGTGGATCGGTGAAGTGATCACTCGATCGCTCTCTCTCCTTTCTTATCTATGCGGCGTGTTGAGCTAAATTTGTCATTAGATGTGTCACTTTGCTCTGGTTCTTGGTCTTTCAGTGGTACAGTAGTGATTACAAGAGGAATGTTCTGTAATCAGTATTCAGTTTTCCGGAATGAGAGTGCAACTGAATATGGAAATGATTGTTCTAGTGCCTCAAGAGGACTTGAGCACTTGAACAGCATATAAGTTGTGTATGTTTTTGTTGATAAGATAGTACTTATAATAAAGTCACTTGGTTGAGCAAGGCCTTTAGCAAGTGTCGAAATACAGAAACTTAATTAGAGCATGGGGAAATATGGGTGTTACATTTAGAAATCAATATTTTGTTAGTAATTTACAGACCGGCACTTTAATTAGCCATGACAACCTTCTTAATTAATCAACCATGAACTCATAATATTAAGATGACACTTGACACAGTAGCTATTCCAAATATCTGTAGGCATAATTAAAAAGAACTTAAGGAAGAATATTTAATTTTTGTGGAAGAAAAAAAAACACAGTTAAAGCAATAAAATAGAGCAGTTAAGCGAAACCTTGGCCATTTATATGTAGAAAATAAGCAATTTCTATGCAATCTTCGCCGTATGAAAAACAACTCTTAATTAAACGAGATCTTTATAGTTCCCATTCACTGTTGGTGGTTCTTTATAGTTCTTTTCCCCTTCTGCCCAACACACCCCGCTGTTCTAGTTATTTTCGTTCAATTGATCATTTGACATTAACTCGTTGACGGCGGCCAGAGTTTTCTTTTCTGCTCTGAGATGTGCTGTGATGAGATGAGATACTGCTGGTGATGCTGCTACTGCTGCGGACTGCTCCTCGCCAGCTTTGCCAGTTGCCCATGTCGCCGCCAATTAAGTGGGCTGAGTAACTCGCATAGAATTCCCAGCGCGTCATCGTTTCAGAGCCGCCAAGATTCAGTATTTTAGGCAGTTGGAGCAGCAGCTCATCATCCGGAATGGAAAGAACGGCTGCGAACTGGAAAGGGATGACCTGGATGGGCAGGCGGAGGAGGAGGAGGGTTTCCCCGGCGACGGAGAGAGCGTGGCCATAACCCGCTGCCTCCTGTTGAAGCGGCAGCGCAACCACTTCGATCTGGTGGCCCTCTGCGATTTGCCCGTGGACAAGTATGCCGGCGACAATTGGATCGTCGAGGAGTACTTTGTGGACCACAATGACGACTATCTAGTGAGTCACACGAATTCAGATTCAGAGATCTTTCGTTGTGTGCTGTGTTGCATGGTCTCCTCGACCCTTCTCTTTAATTCTACATAGAAAATTGACATTTTAGACCAAAATAATAGTGCTGCTCGATGTTTTATAAATTTGCGGGATAAAAGCTACTCCGTGTTGTACGTAATAGGAATTAAGATACGTTACTAATATCTGTTCCAAACATTTTTAAGTGTTATAAACTATATGTGTAGCCCTTTGGTTAATTTTTATTGAATATTTTTTAATATTTAAAATTTTAAAATATTAAAAATAGGACTTGGTTGTACAGTTCTTTCCCGTTTAACTTAAATCAAATGCTTCTGTATTCTAGAGCTGGAAAATAATCGATTTTTTCGATATTTTGACTATATCGATTCGATAATATTGATGTTTTGAAGAAAAAACACAAATGAAATATCGAGAAGCTCTACTGTATTCCCAAAATTGTTACCTATTTAAAAGTTCAGTCTTCTGGAAATTATGGTATGATTAATTGGCAATGCTATTATTTTGACCGCCGCTATATACACCCAACTTTTACACGGGGCTCACGCTCCCTGCCCTGTATATTCCCCTGTATATATACAAATATACATATATATATATATATCGGTTCCTGAGAGCGACGCCTTGGGGATTCCTCTCCGTGATCTGCGCATGGTTGCTCCTCCTCTGAAACCACGTCGCACAGCTGATGTTTCTTTCTCGGAGATGCGCGCGCAGCTTCATCCGGCGGAAAAACATCTTCTTGTTTGCCATTTGCTCAAAAACCATTGGAAAATTATAAATACACGCGGCGCTCTTCTCTGCCGCGGCCAGTTTTCGGCTGAGAATTTTCAAAATTCGAGGAAACCGAAACAGATTGAAATCTTCGTTTGTTGGCTGTGTGTCGCCGCCACTGGTGCCATATAAACTAAACTGAACTAAACTATATATTGTCGTCGCTTCGTCTTCGTCGTGTAACGGTACGGGGATACCCGCCCCCCGCCCCCCTCTCAATCGCCGCCCTCTCTCTTTTTTATCCCCCCAAAAGACGACCCACCGATCTTTATATCGATCGTCTCCTTTCGCGCACTTTGTTTACCGATATATAGTGTGTGCTGTGTGTGCGTTTTTGTGTTTTTACGTTTTTTTTTTATATCTCAGGAACACCAAATAATCGTATAGTACAAAATTTAGAGGTACATACTGGGCGTGTGTGCAATATAGAAACGCATTTTAGATCCGAGAGAAAGGAAAGGTAGAACGAAAACGCAATCCCAAAAACAATTGCTGGGCGCCGTGACATAATCAAGCAAAAGAACAAAAAACAAACCAAAAACTAAAAACATTTAAGTGTTTTAAAAATAAAACTGTCGAAAGCGAACAAAAAAAAAAAACAACGAAAAACATCAAACAAAAAATAAAAAACACAAAGAGTGTTAAAATAAAAAGTGCGCGATAGTCTTCGGCGGACTTAATTTGTTTAAACAAAACACGATGCAAGATACCAGAGCCAAACTGTTTTATTGACCCCCCGCCAACCATTGGCGAGTAAATAATTCGGAATAATATTAAATATGGGATAGATGAGCAGCTGTGAAGCGTCCAAAATGCTGAAGATGATAGTGAACTTTGCACTTTTCCATCAAGTTTGCAATTAGCGCGGCGAAAGATACTTTTAATAGAAATAGCGGATGGATAGAGGAGGATAATGCAACAGTCACTCACTCGAATGCACAGAAAGAAATTGGGAATTTAAATATGGACATAATCCATGTAATGTAAAAGTAAAACATAATGTAAAACTTTGTAAATGACAAGAAATTGAATATTCTCGATAATTAATTTATATTTTCCCTTCACAACATCGATATTATCGAATCAATATTGTCAAAATATCGATAATTTTCAAGCACTATATTTTATAGACTTTTTAATACAAATTATAAAGTGAAATGATAAATGTATCAATATTGTTTTCTGTGTATTCCGAGATGAGGGAGAAGAAGACAACGCAGCGGCCAAGCAAATCAAAACAAAAACTCAAAACTAACAAATGGAGCACACACGTGTGTGTGTCCGTTAGTGTGTGTGTGCCACATAGATACAAACTATAACTATATATATATGTGCGCCACAGATCGGCGGGGATTATTCATCAGGCTGCCACATCATCATCATGTTGATCTCCGTGGCTTCTGCGTCCTCCTCTTCTTCTCCTCCATCCTCCACTTTCCGCTTAGCTGGCGTTTTCTATAATTTTCGAAAGCTATTTTCGTAAGGCTTGCATTTATATTTAGTTGCCACAACAAACTTATAGCGAAAATCCAAGATACAAACTTGTACACGATACAATTTTGGCCATATGATGCGAACCAAAATAAAAGTCAACTGGGGTGGAAAACTTTTCATTTTCCTTTTCCCCCTTAGGTTTTTCCAACTCGCATGTGTGCGAGTTTTCTTTCGGTACAGTGAAAGCAAGGCCAGAGATCAACAAAGATCGATAAACTAATGGAAAATTAAAGTGAACTAAGAAATCCAATCAAGTCGAATGTGATTATCAGAGATCAGAGATGCATCTCTTGAATTGAGGACGTGAATTCAATTTGCATGGCGCTGGCCGAGGTTTCACTGTACCGCTGGCACTAGCGTCACACGTACTCTGTGTACTAGGTATAACCGTCCGGCTGCGCCAATTTACGTGCGTCGTCGTCTATTTGTTAAAAATAAAAACAGATTTCGAACGGAAGGCAGAAAGTCAGGGGAGAATGAATGCCCAATGAACTGGGTTCCACCGAGATATCCCACATCAGCCGAAACGATCTCTCCAGGGATATTTCCTATACGATATTCACACATCGCAATATATATAGGGCAAAATGCAGATCTCTTTTTTGGCTAGAATCGCTATTCTGTCGATGAGGCGCCGCGTTCAATGAGCTCATTGCTGTTTACGATTTGTAATCTGTATATTTGCGCCCTGCTCTATATACCAAAACAAATTGGGGGTATCATATATGTCGGATGTATATGGGCGCCAAAAGGAAAAGTCTTTGGTCGAATGACGACCATTAGTACGTACAATTAGTAAGTCAAGTCGTCGGGCATTTGCCAAAATGCCAATGAGACATTGACATTGAGCGTGCGATCGATCGATTGTTCCGTTCCGTTCCGTTCCGATCCGAACCGATCAGATCCGAATAGAACTGCTCCGATTTAGCGCAGGTTTCCTTTGGGGCCACCATCGACAGCCTCGCGAGTCTCGCCCAGCTATTCAAACCCAACGCAATTCGAGGGAATCGCCAGTGCAATATTAGATAATCGAGTACTTTTCTTCTTTTGTACTTGGGATCCAGAAAATACAGAAAAACTGACCAGCGAATAGGCAGCCTACGGAATGTCCAACGAACTCAGCGAACTGATCGCCCTTGGGTGTCCGGATCTCAGGGCCCAGAAACCGGAGGGCGGAAGCACCCAGGTGGAGTTGATACTCAACACGGAACGTCGCCTGAGCATCAAGCAGATGACGGCCACCGATTTGGCCACTCTAAGGGCGGCAGCAGCCGCCGAAGCTGAGGCCAGATCTCGATCGCAAGCGGAGGCGGAAGCTCGGGCCATAGCCCAGGAACAGTTGCGACAGGCCCGCGAGGCCGAGTCGAAGGCCAGAGCACGTGCTGCCCTCGAGGTGCAGGCCCAATTGCAACGGGTGATGGAGAGTGAGAAGCGTCGGAAGAAGGAGGAAGAGGAGGCGGAGGAGGAGCGAGGCAGAGTTCAAGAGGAGCAGGAGGAGGAGGAGGAAGAAGACGACGAGGAAGAGGAGCAGCTAGCCAAAGGTTCCCTTCCAACCAATTCAGGACCCAGGGAACGCATTACCTCTCTCCCCACCGATATAGACGATGCCATGGAGCTGCACCTGCTCAATGTCTCCCAGCCCAAGGCCTCTTCACGGGATGATTCGCCGCCCCAGAAGAGCACCTCCCACCTGGCCGACTCCATTGAACTGCTGCGCATGCAGCGAGCTGCTCGCGATGCCCGTTCCCACAATCGCACCCGTGAGCGATCCATTTCGCCCGATCGAAATCACGAGCGGAGCGCTGCTCCCGATCGCCTCCAGAGTTCGGCCAGCATGAGCAGCTTGGATTCGGCCAGTAAGGCAGAAAGTCGACGTGGTAGCACCTCCAGCGCTACAGGAATGGAAGCAGCACCTCCAGCAGCTCCGCAGGCCAGCAAATTTCCTTTGACCAAGACGGTATCGGCACCCAATGTTTTGAATCGAAGACGGAGCAGTCTCACCTCCCTGTTCCCTGGACCCTCGCCATTGGTGGCACCTGAACCATCGCTACACACCAATCCCGATCCCAAGGTTCAAGAGCAACTGGAAGAGGATCAGCATCGGAGGAGGAGAATGGATGATGGCTATCGTGAGATACCCAGCGGAAAGATGGTGCATCGCACCAAGACACCTCCCCCGGTGGGCACAAATCTGGGAGTGAGTCTAAAGAGGGTCACAGCGCCCAGTGGTTCCATAACCATAAAGCCCAAGGAGTCACCCATGTTGGGAGTGGTCCTCCGTCGAGTGGAGAAGAAAATAGTGCCGCAGAAAAGTATACTGGACGATGATAAACCATTGTACCACTTCTCCATTGTGCGCAGCGATCACAAGGAGCATGTGCCCGCCGAGAAACCCAAGCCCAAGCCTGCCCCACCGAAGCCAAGTCCCGGTGGCATCCTCACGGGACCCCAGGTGATTCGAACCGTACCCAAGCAAGCGGTGCCCGTTAAGCCGCAGCGTCCCATGCCCGGCGTACCCATCACAATCACCAAGATCGAGGGCGACAAGATCATCATCATCAAGAAGATCATTGTGCCGAAGAACAGTAAGATACCGGAGCAGTATCTGCAGGTTGGTCGTCGTCGTCGTGATCGCTCTGTGGTGTCTCCTGTAGTTTGTCCTCCTCCCTTCTGTGTTCTGTTCGAAATCTGTTTAATAGAATTTACCTCGATGGTTTAGCTTTAGGAACACAATGATACACTTTGGGAATAACACTTTGAAAGGTTGTAGGTTTTTAATGAAAGCAGGAAGTTCAAGGGTTTTAAATAATCAAATGAAACATGAATAAACGCACACACACAACACAACTAAAATCGCGATAAAAACTGAGTTGCTGAATCAACGGATTCATCTCCAAATCGTATAACTAATATAAAGAACCCAAACGGTTCACAGTGCGCGATTGTTTCCTATAGATGAGTGAAGATGCCGGCAAGCCCGCAATTACAGTGCCCCCAGCGGTTTCCTCCGCCGCCGCCTCCCAGTCACCAAGTCGCCTAAGAGCCAAAGAGGAATCCCAATCCCAACCAGCCATGCAGAAACCGACGCCGCCGCCTCCCACGTCGAGTAGTGGTCAGCAGTTCTTCCAGGTGGTCTCACCGCAGTTCGCCTCGGTGCTGTCGTCCAGCATCCCGGAGAGCAAGTGCGCCGTGCGTTCGCCGATCTCCTCGCCACTGGCCATCCGCAAGAGTCGTCCACCTCTGCTGCCGGCGAGTCCGAAGTCCACACCACCGCTGCCCAGGAAGCATCATCCGCTGGCCTACAATGCGGCCACGGGAACGATCAGCAGTTCCCGTTTAATGGCCACCATTGCCTCGAGTCCGGCTTCGAGTATATCGCTATCCTCGTGCAGTTCACCCTCGTCATCGCCACCACCTCCAGTGCCATGTCGGGCTCCCAAGAAGGCTGCTGCAGTTGCTCCTCCTCCTCATCCTGCTCCCTCTAACGAAATAAGTCTGGACAAGTTGCTGCAACAGCAACAGGAGCTGGAGGAGAAGTCGGCGGCGGCCACCAACAGCGCCAAGTTGGATGCCAATTTCTACGATGCCGAGATCGAGATGATGAACAAGTATCTGAAGAGCCTGCCCGACTACAGTGAGCTGGACAGGAAGCTGCACCAGGAGTTCCAGGAGTGCGAGGATCTCTACGACAGGATCAAGCGACAGCAGCAGCCGCTGGCCAAGTCCAATTCACAGCAGTCGGTGGTGACGAAGGTGGTGGCACCACCAGGTCTAGCCAAGTCCTCCTCCATTAACTTTGCACAGAATCCCCCAAGCAATCGAGGAGCTGCACCTCGCCTGGCCTATCCCTCGATATTTTCACAGTCCAATGGCGGAGAACCCAAGTTGCAGCGCAGTATTTCCAGTTCGAATATGCCGCTGAGCACGCCGACGAATCCAATGCGTCCGCTGCCCGCCAAGAATGGTCTCCAAAGTGGCTCCAATCTGTCGTTGAACAAGCAGTTGATGAATGAATTCTGGAGCGAGAATCTAACGAGCAACCAGAAACGGCAGACACCCAAGCGAACCTTTTGGAACTACGAGAAGATCTGTGGAGCTCAGCTGGGAGATGCTGGGCAGCCCTTCAAAGTGGACGCCAAGACGGCCAAGAAGCTGGCCATTTTCGATCCCACGGTGGCGGAGGCGGCGCAGAAGGAGCTGCAGCGTCCCCAGCAAACGCAACATCATCCCCACAAACTGCAGAAGAATGCCTCGCTGTCGCATTTGGATCTAAAGGTTCGTCAGGCGGTCACCAAGGATGATCTCTACAAGCTGATCTGCAACGAGCAATCTCCTTCGTCGGCTGGTGCGAATTTTGTGAGCAGAGTGCCGGTGAAGCAGCCGCCAAGCCAGCAGCAACAACAACAGGTGCTACCCAAGAGCATGTCCATGACACATGTGCCGGGCGGAGGAGGAGGTGGTCAACCCATGGGTGCAGCTCCTCTGCTCCGCACCTCCAGTCGCACACATATACCCTGCTATATGAAGCATCTGCCCTCGTTGAGCAGGAGCACCTCGAACTCTGCGATATTGATGGCGCAACCACGCAAGGAACCACCTCCGCTAAAAGAGCCACTTAAGGTGGCTCCTCCATCGACTGTTGGAAAACCAAGTGGTGTTTTGAAGAGCTCCAGTAGTTCCTGTGTCCCCTCACCACGCTGCGCCGCCGCCTTCTTCCGACGGCCGCAGGAAGCCAACAATCCACAGCAGGTGCAACATCAGCAGGCTCTGCAGAAACCCCAACAAGTGGCGCCCATCGAGGAAGTGGACTCCGCTTCGCTGGAACGTAAGTCGGAGAAGAGCAACAGCACCTTGAGCACGAGCAGCTTTACGGTGACCAACTGTTGCACCACCCACCTGCCGCAGCTCTCCAAGTTTACCTCTTCGTTTCACATTGCTCCCACTGCAACAGCAGCAGCAACAACCACAGCAACAACCACTGCAGCAGCAGCAACAGCAGCAACAAGCGATCAGCAACAGCAACAAAGTGGCGCAGCAGTTGAGGTGCCAACATCGTCATCATCGGTGGCCACAAAGCGCCAGAAAGATGTTGACAACAAGCTAGAAAAATGCCTGAACGACATGCTAAAGTTGAAGAGCAACAGCAACAGCAATAATAATGCAATCATGTCGCAGTCGCTGACGGCTGGCGAGCACAAAGAGCCGACGAAGAGCGCAGTCGAAGGCCCCACGACGAGCAGCAGCAGCAGCAGCAACAACAGCAAGTACGCGGGTGAATCCCAGATCCCCGTGCCAGTTCAGCTTTACGATCCGCAGAAGCCGTTGCTCCAACAGCAGCAGCAGCAGCAGCAACAAAGGATTTGCTATCCCATAGGCAAATCCAACTCTACCTCACAGTTGCCCATGGGCGGCTATCAGCGATTGCTGCAACAGCAGCAGCAGCAGCAGCAACATCACCAGCAACAGCAGCAACATCAGCAGGAGCAGCAGCAGCAGCAGCAACAATATCCCCAGCACAAGCGACCCTTCCTTAACTGGAATAGTTTTGCCTGCTCCGCCATGAATGGAGCGAGTGATCCCTTTATGCAACAGCAACATATGCCTCATCAACAGCAGCAACAACTGCCCCACAAGCTGCAACAGTCGTACTCCTCGTCGCATGTGCCAAAGCAGGCGCCCAAATCGGGACTGGCCATGTTTCTCCAGAAGAACACCAACAAGGAGAACAAGTTTGGCCAACAGCAACAGCCGCCCGGCATGATGCCCCAGATGTATGGCTACCAGGCGCCCCAGCAGCCATCCAAGATCGGCTATCCCCGCTCTGGTGCCCCACTGACGCACTCGGCCTCCTTCAGCTCCGCCCAAAGGCCGACGGCCTTGCAGTTCCACCAGCAGCAACAGCAGTTGCACCCCCAGCAGCAACAGCAACAGCAGCAACAACATCAGCATTCCAACTTTGGGCTGGGCATGATGAGTAGGAATTACTATAACAGCCAACTACCCAAACAGCCAGAGCGCAAGCCGCTGCAGACCTTTGATCCGTATGCCTATCCCAAGCCGAATCAGATGCAGCCGGTCAAGTACCAGCAGCAACAGCAACAGCAGCTACAACAGCAACAGCAACAGCTACAACAGCAACCGCATCCGCATACGCAGTTTCTGAATGCTTCCGGTGGAGGAGGAGGCGGTGGAGGTGGCGGTGCCGCTGGGCTTCAATACGATCCAAATACAAATACGCAATTGTTTTACGCGTCGCCGGCGTCATCGTCAACGAACATGCAACCGCAGCAACCACAACAGCAGCAGCAACATCAGCAGTCGCAGCTACAACAAAGCAATTCTGTCATATTCAATCACCAACAATCACATCAACAACAACAACAACAGCAGCAGCAGAATGAAATGTCCAAGTCCGCATTGGGACTGCATTTCATCGAGGTAGATTCTATTCCTCAAACTTATTATACCCGTTACTCGTAGAGTAAAAGGGTATATTGTATTCGTGCAAAAGTATGTAACAGCTAGAAGGAAGCGTTTCCGACCCCATAAAGTATATATATTCTTGATCAGGATCACTAGCCGAGTCGATCTAGCCATGTCCGTCTGTCCGTCTGTCCGTCTGTCCGTCTGTCCGTCTGTCTGTCTGTCTGTCCGTATGAACGCTGAGATCTCGGAAACTATAAAAGCTAGGAGATTGACATTTTGCATGCAGATTCTAGGAGCTCCTACGCAGCGCAAGTTTGTTTCAAAATGGTGCCACGCCTCCTCTAACGCCCACAATACTTTATACACGATTTTAAAAATTTAAATATTTCGGAAAAGTAAAAATGCAGTTTTGTTGTGTTTATCAATACCTATCGAAATGTAGAAGAAATTTTTTATATCGGGCCATTCGTTTAAAACTTATGCCTGATCAAAGTTTTTTATATCCCTCGCACTCCCTTTAGCTGAGTTACGTTTATTAAATAGTCGGGACACCAACCCGCCTACAGAGTTCGCACTCCCTTTAGCTGAGTGACGGGTATTAGATAGTCGGGACACCAACCCGACTATAGCGTTCTCTCTTGTTTTTGTCTTGTGTTCATGTGCAGCACCATGTGTTTGAAAGAAAAATGCCCACTAACAACATGCTACCGCTTCCAAAGAAAGTTTAACCCAAAAATAGCCGGCTGACTCATCGTTGGGCTCCAAAAGGCCTTTGCTTTGCTAATTTTTTCTTTCTTTTGGCCCCCAAGTTTGTACTTCCTGTACTTTCGGTGGCGTTTCAAGTGTGAAATGCTTACCTCCAACCCTAGAATCTCTCTCGGCGGTCCCCTTGGCGTCTACACCGATCTCTTGGCCTCTTGGCAGGCTCTTGCACTTGTCGACATCGACAGCATTGCACAATCGAAAGACCAAATTCAATGTCAATTTCCTCAGCGAAACGGGCGGCTCTAAAAATAGTCTCTTCTGGCTACTTAATTTTGTGTTTGTTTACTTGATTCGATCGCTTATGAAAAATCTTTGGATATTTTCCTAACTGCTTCCAAGAAATGTATGCGTTTAACACTAATTTATTGCCAAACTGCGACCCCCATGTAATTGTTTTAATAATTAAAAAACACTAAACAACAAGGGAGCGCGCGTTCAGCAGAGTTGAATGTCTAAAAATATGTAATACTCACCAACTGCTCTCGCGCTCTCCTTAGACGACTGAAAATGACTACTGACTACCGACTACAGAATACCCTCTTCCTGAAGAAAACTCCCCCAGCAGCCCAGCCCTTCCCTAAACTAAATATTATTGATTTATGATGGATTGCAAATCTTTCGCAATTTTTGAACTCAGGTATCCAATTTTTTCACTCCCTTCTACACAGAAAAAATAACACGATATGAAATAGGGTCAATTCTACCTAATTTCATATCAATATGATATTTTATTAAATCATTTAAAATACCAAATGTAGTATTTTTTAACAAATAATATTAAATAGGGTAATAGTAATGTGATCTTTTTAAAAAATATCAAATTGACCAGCGGCACATATCAATCTGATCTTGAGTCAATTTTTTTCTGCGTAGGGTATGCACTCATACCTGAACCGATGGCTCTTGGTTTTTTGGCTTCTTTCGGTCACAGCAAACAATAATAGCAACGGGAAGAGGCGCACACACTCAGTTCAGCTCTCCCGCGGATCTCTCGGTGCTCCGAGCTCCCAGCTCCTCGGGATTCTCGACATCGCCGATATTTTCAATCTTTATAATTAGTATTTAGTATTTGTGGCGTGCGCTTTCGTTCATGTTGCGCTGATTTCGGTTTGTTTGTTTCGACGACCAATGCGCAGGCAATCGACGACGATCGGTGAAGGAAATTAGCCTGGGAAATTGGAAACGAAATTTGAATGGCTCTAAGTGCGTGTGAAAAATGGGCATTTAAAGTGCAGTTCTTCTAATCAAACTTCAAATCGAAATTGTCGCAGTGGCGGGGGCGATGGCAACAACTACTTTCGCCTCTGTTGTTGTGTTTTGTGTCTATTTCCGTCGAAGCTGCCGTCGTCGAATCTCTTACAATTTCAATTATTTTTACACATAAATACGCTCTGTCTATACTAGATCTACACTCCGAGAACAACGTACAATAAATACATTTCTATTTTATTTTGTCTACAACAAAATCATGCTCCCAACAAATACCAGAAATCAGTACAATTAATGAAATAGACCAAGTCGGAAGAGCACGATCCGTATTCGCCAGCAGCCAGCCGCCATCCGCAAAAATTCAGGCGTTAAGTATTATACGATTGTCGTCATCTAGGGGCGCAAAAAAAACCCACGCGAAAAAAGAGGATATCCGAAATGGCCACATTTCTGAATCGTTTTCATCGCGAAAAAAGCGAAAAGATATTGCCAACGGCAACTTTAACGGCGGCAGTTGGTGAAAATAGAAAAACAGCTGAGGCGGAGGCGGTGCAACAGCAGCAACAACAACGTCCTCAAAGGCGGTACATGAGGAGCGCCACCGCCGCCAGCGTCACGCAGCTGCTCTCCGAAAGCTGCAACAGTCTGCTGCAGCGATTCCGACGCAATCCGAGCGAACGACCTGATAATAAACAGCAGCAACATCAGCAACAGCAGCAACAGCAACAGCAGCAACATCAACAGCAGCAACATCAGCAGCAGCAACAACGCAATCGGTAATCGATGCAAAGAAATCAAGCAAAAGATTTATAATTTATTTTTAATTTTGCGTGCCTTCTTTTACTTTCGTCGCCTTTCGTCAAACGAAAAACTCGGTCAAAACACTCGCTCATTGCTTTTCCTTTTTCCGTTTTTCCCTCTGTATTTTTTCTTTCATTTCACTTTTTTTCCTGCCTCTCTGGCGTTGATTTTTAAAGCAGAGTGGTCAGCGCGTAATTGCGAGTTTAGTTGCAGCGCGTCACTCCGCGGTCGAAAGTATCTCGCGATCGGATCATTTCATTCGTCTCGTATATTGCATTTCTTCTTATTTCGCATCTCGCATCTCACATCTTTTGGCCATCGAGAAGAAGGCCAATTATGTAAACGGCTACGAGTGCAAGTGCGTTTTTAATCGCGTTGAACTCGCTGGTGAACTTCCCTTTGATTTCTCGAAAAGTGTGAAAATCTCGTAGCCATAAAGCGTGAATAATTGGGAGAAAAGATTGGAGTGTCTGGCAGTCGAAATTTGATTTATCACTTGTGTGATTGCCAGTCGTAAATCAAATAGAGCTTAGCCTCAGTCTAATTTGCTCTGGTTACCTCTAATTGTCAATGTAAAGAGGGTGATTAATAACTTGAAAGTGAAATGTTGGATAGTTAGATTCGATATGATGGTGGAAATGGATTTATATTTATGACTACCATAAAACCTCGAAATGTTTCCCCGAAATCTACACCCAAAAAAAAAATAGTCATAGAAACGAAACTATTCTTACATGAATTCTACACTATTGAGTGTAAAATTTGCATCAATTAGATGAGTATTAAATAAATACTTTTAAAAGTATTCAATTGAAACTTTCGGTATAGAAATGACATTACGGAATATTAAGTTTGTAATATTTCATATAAAATTAATACTACTGAGTATAGAATTTTTCTTATATAGTAAATCATTACAACTTTTTTATACTATTTAGTATATTTTTAATACAATGCTTAGAGAGTTTTGATTTTTTTTTGGTGTACGTAAGGCCAACAAAAGTTCAATATTTTCGCCAAAAACTTTGGTTCTTAGCTGGCTATAAAAAAAGCTTGAGTTCCCCAAGAGCTTTCACAGCTGTGAGGAGTAGTCTTCTGCATTCTCCGAGTGATTCGATTCTTCTCTTTGGCAGATAAATTCCTTAAATCTCTCTTCAGCTGTCTTCAGTCTTCGGGGAATACCAAATAAATTCTCTAGCTTTCAACTCTCTCGATGTCTGGCGATTTCTTCTTCCTCATTACGCATGATTATAAAGTGCGCGATCTCTCTTTTTTTCGCAGCTCTTTGTTTTAACTGCAATTGCTCCTTTATTATTTATATTTATATGAGCGAGCACGTTTATATTAAAACGTAAAATGTTTCGCTTTGTTCTTTTTATTTCTTTTCCGCGCTCAACAACCAGCAGCAATTTTATTGTTCTTCTTGTTGACTTGTTGTTTTCTGGGTTGTTTTGTCGGCGAGAGTTCAAGGCTTTTTCTGCAAAGACTTTCGATCATTTCCCGGTTTTCGCTGCTAAACTGACGGAAATGAAATGTAATTGTACGGGTTACAAAGTGAAATGCATTTCGATCGCGTGCGATTTTAAATCGAACAGCTGGCAGACAAAAGAAGCATTCCCATTCCCATTCGCATTCGAGGCGAATCGCATTCAATCTACTATCCATTCAGTCCACCACCCACTCGTCTTGTCTACATATGTTATTTGGGTGTATTCCGCTCTCGCTCGCACTCTCTGTCTCTCCCTCTCTCTCTTTCTCTCTCTCTCTGGCAAGTGCGCAATATTTTCACACTTTTCACACAAAAATAAAAACGATTCCTCAATATTTTCTGGCCGCCGCAGCATTATTTCCTTCATCTACTTCGGTCTTCGTCTCTTTCTTTCGTCGTCGCACGAATTTTCCGAAAAATTTTCCCAAGATTTTCCTCAGTTAAATTTTGGTCCGTGTCGTGGCAGCGCGTTCCGTCCGTCGTTCGTCGCGAACCGCGTGGATAAGAAAAACGCATCCAGAAAAAACGCATCCAGAAAAAAAACCGTACAGATCCTAACCAAAACTCATTGTTTTGTTCGGGCTTCTCTTTTAAGTGCGGCCGCCATAGCCGAGGATCCCAAAGATTCGACCCCAACGAATGACAGCAATAACAATAATAGTAGCCAAAACAAGGGATCGTCAAAAGGTGGATCCTCCAGTAATCAGCAGTCCCAGAAGCAGAGCAAACGTCGCCGCAGCTCGGACAAAACTTCTTCCAGCAGCCGGAGACATCCGGAAGGGGAAAGAGAACGGGAAAGGGAGCGGGAACGGGAACGAGAACGGGATAGGGATAGGGAGCGGGACAAGGAACGCGAGATGGCCGATCGCCACAGGCGCTACTATGCGGGCGGAGGACTCGGTGGCACCACGACGGGATTGGGACTGGGCTACCATCCCCCTAGCAGCAGCGGGAGCAGCGGCAGCAGCACCGCCGCCCTGATGGGTCGCTACCAGAAGAGCTCCACCACGGCCAACGCCCTGGACAGATTGCGCACCCACCTGAGTCCCGTGGGTGGCTACTACAAGCCACTGATACGAGGATTGGGCGGCGGAAGGCGTGACCGCGAACTAGACCTCGATGTTAGTATCTCCCGAATCTCCCGAATCTCCGAAGCAAAGTGAACCAAAGGCGAGAGGCGTGTGCAAACCACTTAAGTAGCGATCCAGACACCCAGACCCCCTGATCGTGATCCCAAAAGCGGGAGCCGTGACTCACAGCCTGGGTATTTTTGTGTTGACTTTTGGAAAAGGCAAAAGAAATCATCTCACCTGTCGGCGGAGTGAGTCAGCGAAAGAGTGACTGCCCTAAATGTGTGACATGTCTGACGGTTGAAAAGGGGGAAATATGCGCAATTAAATGAAATATGTGATTGCACTAACGGTATCCCTATTGCCACATATGCAAACATGCCTATAGAAAGTTTCTTCCTACACAGATAGATAGAAAGAAAGATACACAGAACAAAAATCGATACGAAATAGGGTCATTTCTACCTTAATTCATGTCAATATGCCAAATTTATGATTCAAGCATATTAACTTGATATTTTATTATATCATAGAAAATACCAAATTTAGTATTTTTTGGACAAATAATGGAAACTAAGATAAACATGATCTTTATTCATATCAAAGTGATATCATATCTTAAAAAAATACCAAATTTAGTGTTTTTTAAAAAAGTAATGTCAAATAAGATAAACAGAATCTTTATTCATATCAAAATAATATGATCTTTAAAAAATATAAAATTGATCAGCACATATCAATCCAATATTTTGTTAATTTTTTTTCTGTGTAGATAGATAGATAGAAATATGTGCAGATATTATATTAGTTGCCCACACGGGCGCGTTTTATAGCGCTTCTATATATTCTCATGCTATATCTTCGGCTTCATTCTTGCCGTGTGCGTTTACGTTTTCGTTTTCCGAATTTATTTTCGATTCCAACATCTTGGCGCTTTTCTCTATTCCGCTATATTTGTATCTCTCTGTACGCCACAGATGTGTGTATAAAGCTATTCACGATTCACGATTTTCCGCCGCTTTATATATAAACTTTGAAGGTCGTCGCGCCGTATACTTTTTTGTTTAGATTTAGTTAGGCATTCTAAATAAAAATAAAGGGTATCCCCTCTCCCAAAGGCAGAAAATACAAAAAATACTGGAGAAAGCCGGATAGAGTGGCTTTAATTTTAGTGGTAGTGAAAAGGCCCTAAAAGCCAAGGCAACCCATAATTAGTCATTGCCGAAAAGGCCATTTAAATGGGTCTAAGTCGGGGTTTCTTCTTTCGTGGAGCGTAAAGAGTTTTACGCCCGTCACCGTTGGTTTCACACGACCGCCGCCTTGGAGTCACTTTCCTTCTCCATTAAACCTCTGAAACTGAAACTGAATCTTAATCTCACTACCCCCCCACCTCGCCGAAAATCGTCTGGTTCTTCAGCGAAGAGATCTGCACTTGGACAGAGACAGAACGCCCACCACCACCACCTCATCGGCGACTTCCTCGGGCGGAGGAGGCAAGCAGTCGGCCATTTCCCGTTTGGAGAACAAATACTCGGACATCCTGGAGCGAGCGGCTGGAAGGCGGCGCCATGAGGAGGATCGCGACAAGACGCTGGAGCCAGAGGATTACGCAAGTGGAAGCGGCCTGCTCCGGTCAGCCACCTCCCACCAGCTGGCCAAGACCAAGTTGTCCTCCAGTTCCTTCAACGCCTCCGATCGCAAGGAGCGCACTCCATATCGAACGCGAGCTCAGCGGCAACGATATATGGCCGAGTCCAATGATAGTGGTTATCTGACCAGCGGCAATCGACTGCTGGACGAGAACTACCCAGTGGACTATGGCCAACGATACGACTACCACGATGCCCTGCGTCTGGGCGGAGCATCTGGTTATCCCTCCAGTCGCTATGGCCGAAGAGCTGGCGAGGATGAGACCACCCTCTCACCACGCTCCACTAGGGCCTATGGAAGAACCAAGACAGTGGAAAGCCTGCTGGCCGCTGAGATCCAAGACAGCAGTCGAAATGCAGGAGAAGATCGCCCGTTGAACTCGAGAAACCGCTTTGCCCATCGACGCAAGGAGCAGCCACCACCGGAATTGACTGCCGAGGAGCGCGAAATCCTGGCCGACGATCGCTCCTCGGAGGACAATGCAGCCATTCTGATGCTGCTGCGTGAGGACAACCAGTTCCTGGAGGCCAAAAAGTTTGAGGAGCGCATGCGTAGGCGTCGCGAGTTGAGGGATCGCGTCAAGCGCATGGAGGAGGCGGCCGAGGAGGCCAAGAAGACTGAAGCAGCAGTGGCGGCGGCCGAGGCGGAGGCAGCTGCTCTCGAGCAGGAGGCCAAAATGGCCAAGGAGGCGGCAGCCGCAGCAGCAGTAGCAGCAGTAACAGCCGCCGCATCATCATCCTCAGCAGCCGTTGAACCGCCGCAGGAGGCGCCAAAGAAGAAGTCAAGGAGCAAAAAAGTAACTAGAGACGGTAGCGAAGAAGATGAAGAAGGCAGTGGCTCCTCCGAAAGCACCTCGGGCAGCAGCTCCTCCGATGAGGAGGCGGAGACCGAAACCGAGACCGATTCGGCTGCGCCCGGTGTGCAACTAACCCACACAGCAGACGACACAAACCCCACTGTCAATGGCAGCACCACTACCTCCACTATCTCCACTATGTCCACCACCAACAACAACACCACCACTCCCTCCAATACAGCCACCTCATCCACTAGCACTTCTGCTCTTTCTAATAACCAACACCACACAACGGCAGCAGCGTCGACGGCACTCTCCTCCGGCACATCCACCACCAAGAGCCGCTTTCTGCCCCAATCAGATCGCAACAACAATGACCTGGCCAAATACAAGCCCAGCAGCCAGCTGATGCACTCCTCGAGCTCTGGGGCTTTGGCCTTTGGCGGCATTGGTGCGCGTCTGGCGGCAGCCGATGCTCGACGGCAGCAGCAGCAGCGGTATCAGGGCGCCAGTTCACGTACCGCCGCCGTGCTCAGCGAGTTTGATCGCTACAAGCCGGGATCGGGATCAAGCTACCTCCATGATTCCTACAGCGGGAGTAGCAGGCGCTCGAATGCCCTGGGCAGCTCACTGTATCCCCAGCGATCCCAACTGGATGCCTATCACCAGCAGCAGCAGCAGTCGTCCTCCTACCTGCAGCAGCACGATCACTACCAGCTGGCCAAGAGCGCCACCTCGTCGGCCCTGTTCAGCAGGTCACGCATTCCAAAGACACTCTCGACCTTTGTAAGCAATTAGTCACCTTGTCCAACCCAAAGGATTGGATGATTCGTTTAGCAGCTTGAGCTTTGTTGGCGCTGCCTCTTCTAACCTCTGACCTCTGACCCCCCCCCCCCCTTCCATATCTCAAGGCCCCATTTCCGAAATCTTCTCCCCCCAGACAGTCGAACTACCGAACTACAGAAAAAGCTAACAGCACTGCGGATTGTATTCCATGTTCTCTTCGACTAACTAAATACAATGTTGATCCTGCCTGCGCTTTTTGCATGCGATTTTGACACTAAAACTAGGAAAAAAATGTAAGAAATCTTACGACCTTGACTTACTACTTTATTTGTTCTTTTACCATTTTATTACCACGTTTATTACCAAAAAGAACTATAATATTATTGTTATTACTAAGCAAAAAGCATTTAATGGTTTGATGTTTTTTTTTATTGCCCAAGAAACAAGAGCACAGCTATTGGTGCATTTCCTATCTACCTATATATTTACATATATATATATAATACGTTATATATACCATTTTCGAATATATACCTATTTGCCATTTATATATGATATTGTTTGTACATGTTTTGATATTAACCATTTTTGTAAACACAAATCTCAAAAATTTGTCCGAACTAATTTTCTTATCGAACAAACGAAACGTATTTTTCTCGTGTTTTTTCTGAATATGATGATGAAAATCACAATGATGATGATGATGATGATGGGTTGATGATGATGATGTACATACACAACTTCTTGATGGGGATGATGAAATGATGATGATGTTGGTTGGTTTACGGGATGTCTGCGGCTGACTTATAAACGGAATGCGATTGCTTTTGGTGCCAACGTGGGATGATGATGCTCTATTGATTGGCTTTACCACCTACCCGATGACCGAATCCTGGAACCGACCGATCGAACCCCTGGAAATATATATAAATTTTTGTTTCTTTTTTCTCTTTCTTTTTTGTTTCTTTTTCTCTCTTTCAAATTACATACTTTACCACACACGCACCTTATGTGTACGTCTGTAAACTGCTCCGCTCGCCGTTTCGCTCGCAACCCACCCACCCACTACGTACAACTGCCTTCTCTCAACGGATCGAATGCACCACCATCGAATGCAATCGCAATCGCAATCGTCGCCACCCACCGCCACCCCAACCTCCTGCAACGCCAACGGCAACCACTGCTGCAACTACCACCCTACGTCGTCGATCGCTCCGCTCCAATCCGATCTCCAATCCGATCCGAACGATTGCTCGAACAGACAGCAAAGCCCGTCATTCAAGATGATGCTGATGGTCACTTAATTTACCACACCGGAGACATTCTCCATCACAGATGTTCGTGACAATTTTTGGTTTTTAATTTTTCCATACTTATGTTTAGACAACAATCAGAAAACTTAAAAAACTTATAAAAAAATGAAAGAAAAGAAAGATGAAAAAAATAATAATGAGTCAGTCACACTTACTTTTCTCTCCTCTTCTTATAACTCTCTTTTAGTTTAAAATATTTCCAAGTTTTCTTTATTATTTCTTAATTATCTCACAGCAAGACCAAAAAATCGCGTCGCGTGCAATCGGGAAATTAAGACAATTTTGAATGAAAAACAAAAAAAAAAGAGAAGGACAAAGCAACAATTGAAAAAATTCACACAATTTTCGTCAGTTTCGCGAAAATCTTTTCAACTTCCGAAATTTGTCTTTGATGGCTCTAAGTTTAACTTTTACCGGCAAACAAAATTTCCCTTAACCACGAAATTCAACTGGGAAGTTTTCACACACACACACACCTAAAAACGAACACGAACTTTGTCGCATAATTAACGAAATAATATTGAAAATACAAACTCTTTCCGTACAAAACACACACTCAGCTTAGAGTCCAAATTTAGTATTCTGCCCAGCCCTCATCGAGTATTTAGTTACAGCTACAGGTTTAGCTTTAGAACCAGAAAAATAAACCAGACAGCTAACGTTTAACACTCCTTATGGACCTGTTCGAAACCCTACTACAACTGGCTATCCTTTTCCCGAATTTCAGATAAGATCATGGCCACACTGGGCGAGGGAACTTTCGGACGTGTGGTCAAGGTCAAAGACATGGAGCGGTAAGTTTCTATCCGTTTTGTATAATAATTAAAGTAATCTAAATCACTTTAAAATTGTTTCAGTGATTATTGCATGGCCTTGAAGATCATAAAGAACGTGGAGAAGTACCGCGAAGCTGCCAAGCTGGAGATAAATGCCTTGGAAAAGATTGCCCAGAAGGATCCGCATTGCGATCAGTAAGTTTCTAAGTATACTCTTAACTTCTTCTAAGTAATCTAATAAAATATTCCCCTTTCTCCTTTAGTTTGTGCGTGAAAATGATAGACTGGTTTGATTATCATGGACACATGTGTATAGTTTTTGAAATGTTGGGGCTAAGTGTTTTCGATTTTTTGGTAAGTTAAAGTTAAGTTACCTAAATTGATTTTTGGGTTCTAAAATTTGTTTTTTTTACAGCGTGAGAACAACTATGAGCCATACTCGCTGGACCAAGTGCGCCACATGGCCTATCAATTATGCTACTCTGTGAAATTTCTTCATGACAATCGTTTAACGCACACAGATCTCAAGCCGGAGAACATACTCTTCGTCGATTCGGATTATACTGCTCACTATAATCATAAGATTGTAAGTATTGATTGCGAAATTATGCAAGTTCCATACTTATATTACATTATGTTATATAGAACCGCGAGGTGCGCCGCGTCAAGAACACGGACGTCCGTCTGATCGACTTTGGGTCGGCCACCTTCGACCACGAGCACCACAGCACAATTGTCTCGACGCGACATTACCGCGCGCCCGAGGTCATACTGGAGCTGGGGTGGTCGCAGCCCTGTGATGTTTGGTCCATTGGGTAAGCACTTTTTGGAACAATTTAATATATGCCCATATTGAATAATCAACAAACAATTTCGCCAACAGCTGCATCTTGTTCGAACTGTATCTGGGAATCACGCTCTTCCAAACGCACGACAATCGCGAGCATCTGGCCATGATGGAGCGAATCTTGGGACAAATACCATATCGCATGGCACGGTAATACAATGCAGCTCATGCTTTTATTTCCCAAGGCGCAGTTCCCTTCACCGAAATCGTTTAACGTGTAGCAATCATACTCTTTATAGCAAAACCAAAACAAAGTACTTCTATCATGGTAAGTTGGATTGGGATGAGAAGTCCAGTGCGGGTCGCTATGTCCGCGATCACTGCAAGCCGTTGTTCCTGTGCCAGCTGAGCGACAGCGAGGACCACTGTGAGCTCTTCAGTCTGATCAAGAAGATGCTGGAGTACGAGCCCTCGTCCCGCATCACGTTAGGTAAGGTTATACCTTTCTATTGATTGATTTCAATGCTAATTACGATCATTGATTTCTTCCAGGTGAAGCCCTGCGTCATCCGTTCTTCGACAGGCTGCCACCGCACCATCGCGTGGGTGAAGTGAGCAACAAGCAGCCCCTGTCGTCGGGCAGCAGCAGCCGCGAACGCTCGCACAGCCTCTCCAGATGAGAATTACAGCGATTTGGTTATTGTTGACAGCAGACAGCGCTAATCAAGCACTCACTCATGCAAACATACACTCAGAGCAGTCGTCCAGCAACGTCTTGCACACCAGCCTCGTAGAGTAGACCAGCAACTTTACGGCAAACCAACCAACCAACCAACCTACTTTAAGTGCAAAAGTCTTTTATTCTAAATTTTTTTCGAACTTGACTTGTATAGATGTTTATTATACAAAAATCCCAAAACATTGATCCCTATCGATCCGTTGTTTCCTAATATTTCGTGCACCTGTTGCTGTGCATCATCATTTAGAGCTGTGTAGCGCCTCGCCTGCGCTTGTGCATTGTACCATACCCGCCAACAGTGTTTTGTTCTGTAATGATAACCAAATCGTGTATAATATTGATAGTGCGGTGCGTCCTCCTGGAACACTGGAACCTAATTGTAAATGTCTTGAAAAGTGTGCACCCACAAGCCACAAGCCCCCGAGGTAGAGGAGACAAATCGAACCGACTGCAAAGCCCATTATTGGAGTATACAAATGTAGTTGTAAAATAAGAAAGAAAGTCGCTTACACGCTAGTTGAAATGCATCCCCATATGTACACCTGTCACTGCAATGGGAGCCGACTAATTTGTAATTAATACACCATTTCGAGAGCGTGAACTGTAAGCTAATGCCAGCCATTATGTACGGATGGTTGTAAATGTAAAGAGCAATTGTTATGCCGCCCTGTGTACACACTACAGCAGCGCATTTTGTGTAAATTCAGTAGCAGCCCAGAGTCATCTCTCTCTTAGCATACGTTTTAAAATGTGTAAAACTATCGACGGCCTGTTTTGTTCGTTTTCGTTTCACTATCGAATATCGAAAGATCAACCCATTTACACATTGCTACACCACACACCACATACACACATCGTATGAACCCTAGAGTATATCTGAATATACTATACATACTTAATTCAAATGATTGTGAGTTAGTTTAATATTACATAAATATTAATTATAAATTACATTATTTGCAATTTAACCCGATCAACCAGCATATAAGATAAAAAAAAACAATATTGTCAAGTTATTAAAAATTGAAATAAATCTTAAATAAAAAAGAATTCATATGGCTTATTAATATGGAAGAAGGTGGTAAATTAAAAAAAATATTGGAATGTTTGGGTAGGTAATACTATATTTAATATGGTATGGGTTTTATACTCTTTCTTTCGGTTCGAAAATGACATAATGATGGAATATATCGCTTGCATACCAGAATTAATCAACTCATCGCCAACGCAGTACCAGCACAAATTGAATTTCATAGTCTGTAAAATGCAAATCAAAGCGCTACGATCTGTCTCCATTCAGTTATGATGATTAACTTTTGGTGTTCGATTTTCCTACTCGGGATAACAAATGCTATGGACTCTAAATACTATGCCACATCGACACGCGAGATGGCACCCTTGCTACAAATAGAGGACGAATTAATAGGAAATATGCGAGAGTATGCGAAGGAATTGCAGCTTAAAGTAAACACAATGCGGATGTGGGTGATTTGTTTACTATAATAAATGTTTTTGTAATCATGGAGGCGGTATCCAAGTTTCCAGAAAGAATGGATGACTAGAAGAGCGCTAGGCCATCCCGATCCCACGACCTATGTAGCCAATCCTCTGATAAGTTTTCCACTCATGCGACGAATGTACGCGGATGCTCCTAAGTTGCTGGAACTCGCTAGACAGGAGATTAAAGAGGGTAACCCTTTTTCATTATGGTTTTAATAATTTATTAAAATAAATAATTTAAATGCTTTCTAAACAGGCGCTCTTCAAAAGTTGGTAAACCGAGATCTTACAGGTATTTCAGCACTGGATCTTAAAATGGCTGCCACCGGATTGATACGATTTCAGGGAGTTTACGGCTTGAACGAAAGCGAAATGGCCAATGGAAAACTGTATGACAAACAGTACAAGTGAGCTTTATAAGACCTTATAAAATCCGGATTTTAACTAATTTCGATCTATAAAATCTCTAAAAAGCTCCAGGCTTAGTGCCGCCGATTGCCTTGCCTTGGCCACTCATCTTGAGGATCAGCAAAAAGGAAAACAGGCGTGCAAGTGGCTTAGAATTGCTCTGGATCAGTATAAAGAGCCATTGGATCCTGTAAACAGGTTACTTCAAAAGGGTCGCTCTCAAATCTATGAAAAGCTAGGCCTAACTTTGCTTTCTATGCGTGAGTTTAATTTCAAACAAAAGTAATCTCACTACTCAATCTAATCTTACTACTTGATATTTTTTAAGATGATTTGCCGGCCAGTCGAGCTGCCTTAGAAAAGTCAATAGAGTGGGCCTCCAAGGATGATAATACCGAGCTTGCCAGTCATTTGACTGATAACTTGGCCCACATGTTGGTACATGTGGACAACTGTCGGGGAAAGAACCCCCTTCCGAGGAGGTCCACTCTCCGTTGTCGTTATTTTACGGAAGGTTCACCATTTCTCCGCCTGGCTCCTTTAAAGCTTGAGCAGCTCAACGTTGATCCTTTGGTTGTCCTTTTTCATGATGTCATAACGCCAGCAGAGCAGGAAGATTTAATAAACCTTACACAATCAAGATTAGAACATAAGCAGGTAGATCGCTCTAGCGTAGAGGCTGAAGTGGCTGTGAATGCCTCTGAACATGTAAAGCGAATCCACCGACGGATTGAGGATATGACAGATCTCGATTTGGCAGAAAGCGAACCCTTAACAGTCTCCAATTTTGGCATTGGAGGTCAGGATTTCTTACACTTGGACTGCAAGCAGCCGGCGGTGAGTATGGTTTATAATCTGTCGAAGCTGAGTTATAAAGAAGGTTTTTTTTCTAGGAATTTGTTGAACCATTTGTCCCTGAATATCGCACGGCCACTGTGCTGCTTTATGTAAGTTTCAATCTGTATACTCGAACTAAACGTTGTTAAAAGCTAGGTTGTTTAACAAAGCACCAAAAATAATGATGATTTTTAATTTTTTTTACTAAGAAATTGAAATTGCTTTTAGTAAAATCACCTTTAAATATAGACATTTTCTAGAAATAAAGCTAATTTTTTAAAAATAACATAATATGTTGTCCATGCCGTTTCAAGTTTTATTTTTCGTTTTAT
Source organism: Drosophila prostipennis (assembly GCA_037075205.1). NCBI lineage: Eukaryota > Metazoa > Arthropoda > Insecta > Diptera > Drosophilidae > Drosophila > Drosophila prostipennis. The sequence goes on from JBAMCJ010000413.1 coordinate 2,311,323, forward strand.
AATATAAAACTTATTTAAATAAATATAGCTCACTTAAAATATTAACCAAATGACATAAAAAGCTAGAAAACGGCATATTTGACTTCTTTCAAAAATAATGAACGTTTAGCAAAAGCCAATGTTTGTTAGCCCGTAGGTATTTCTCTTAAATTCAAAATTAAAGCGTACATTTTCCCCTATCCCAGCTAAGTGATGTGCAGATGGGTGGCTATGCCTCTTTTCCGGACCTGGGTTTTGGTTTTAAGCCCAATCGTGGATCGGCTTTAGTTTGGCACAACATTGACAACTCCGGGAATTGTGCGATTCGAAGTTTGCAGGCCACCTGCCCCGTGCTCCTCGGAACGCAGTGGGGTAAGTCATTAAGTTCCCACTCATCGATTCCTTACTCCTCTTCTCTACTTACCACCTGCCATCCGGAATACAGTGGCCAGAAAATGGATCAGTGGGTCAGGCCAGTGGCGCAGGAAACCCTGTCGGAAGTGAAGGAAAAGCGGCTTTTCATTCGGTTTTTTCCACTTTTGCGATAATTTATTCAATAATTTTGTCGTTATTTATATTATGATAATAAATTTTATGCACTATTTTATAGTATTCATATTTAATTTATATGCAATGTAACATTATTTGGGGCTGGGGGGAAAATGGAAGGGTTTTGGCATCCAATTGTCCACTTTTGATATCCTCTTTAGTTTTTATTAGGGAAGGGTTCGGGGTTTTAGGGTTCAGCGGGTGGGAACAACGCGTTTCCTGATACGTATGCAAATGATATCTGAGGCAGCGGCAGGCGCCTCCGGCAATATGTATGTGGAGATATGAGAGGGGGGCGCGGGGGAGTACGGAACCGGAAACGGAAACGAACAACAAGAACGCAGGCGGCGAGAGAGAGAGATGTCGATGTCGGTGTCCGAGGGAATCTGTAGGAATACTTGATTGCCGGCTCTTCTTCTCTCAGTTTTGATATCACGCTCCCCCGGCACTCAGTTTCAGCCGCATCCACAGAAGCATCAGCATGGCGAGCAGGGGCTGCTGCCACGTCGTCTGGTTGATACTGGCCGCATTCCGAGCCGCCTCCTCGAGACCTGTTGTACAGAAAAAATATAATATAATTAATATCTCTTGATTTAAATTTTGCAAAAATATTTTTAAATATTAAATTTCGTTGTAGAAGAGGAGCACTCACCTCCGATGTAGTTCAGATGATCATCGTTGCTGGCGGAGGCGCCCGGATGAAGCTTGATTTCTGCAACACAAAACCACATGGGCAAACAAAACAAATTAAAGCCAGTGAGAACGAGAGATGGCGGAGCAGAGATTGCGTATACGCACCGTATAACCGCAATGTGCCCTCGGCACGGCCCAGCGAGTTGGTGCTGACGCAGTGATAGGTGCCCACATCGGAGGGCGAGAAGGAACGCACCACCAGCAGCATGACGCCCCGATAGCCATCGCGCCGCTCCGTTATCCCGTACTTCGGCCTGCATGGGATATGGGTTCCGGAATGGGTCCAGCAAGACACAGGGAGTGGAATGGTTTCGAGAGATGGATATGTATCACTGATGTCTGCCAGCCAGGAATTCCCTCGAACTTACCCGTCGAGCAGCATTTCGGGACCCGGCGAGCCGGACTCCAGGCTGGCCGTTGAGACGCTGGCGAATCCGTTGGACGTCCGCGCCCCCTTCAGCCAGTAGGAGACGGGCGACGGCGAGGCCTCCACCTGGCATTCCAGCTGCACATCGGACCCGAGGGGCGTGCCCAGCAGTTGGCTGGGGGCCCTCACCATGGGAGCAACTGCGGAGTGGAATCGTGAGTGGGTGAGTGGTCAGATTTCATTGATTTCGGCGAAAGGGCTCAGATAAATACATTTATTATTCTTATTTTCATGAAATTGTGCAATTGTTCTGCGCCGCTGGCTTTTAAATTGATTACTTTTTATTGGTGAATTTTTAAAGAGCGAAATTTAAGATTTACCCATAGAGTTACTCATAAAAATGTGTAATAATTGAGAAGAATAACTTAAACATTATATTAAAAATAAATTCTTTAAAAATCTTGGTATATTGAAAAGATATGAAGCCTGCTTCTTTAAAGTAAATATTATATCTATCAAGTAAATATTATATTTATCAAGTATTTATTGAGTAAATATTCCATTTGTTAAGTTGATATTCTATTTATTAAGTAAATATTCTGTTTATGAAGTAAATATTCTGTTTATGAAGTAAATATTATATTTATCAAGTAAATATTCTATTCAAGAAGTAAATATTCATCTTATGAAGTTCTATTTATCAAGGAAATATTATTTTCATAAAGTAAATATTCTATTTATGGAGTAAAAATTCTGTTTATCAAGTTAATATTCTATGTATCAAGTATGTATTCTATTAATCAAGTAAATGTTATATTTACCCGGTAAATATTTGATTACTCACATTGTACACTTAGCGAAACGCGCTTGCTGACGGCAGGTGGAACATCGTTGGAGGCTATACATAGGTAGGCGCCCATCTGACGCCTTTCCAGGCGAAGCAGCCTGAGCGAGGATCCATTGTAGGATTCCACTAGAGAATTATAATATTATAATAATCATTCACCTGTGTACATATGGATAGTCACCTTTCATGAGCTCTCGACTGCTTGCCTTGCGAATGAGAATCATTTCGCCATCTTCCCTTCGCCAAATGACTCTCGGCTGGGGATTTCCCGTGGCTTTGCAGGTGAGCGTGGCATCCTCGCCTTCCTGCACGGCCAGATCAGCGGAGGACTCTTCGTTTATGATATCAGGTGGGACTATTAAAGATAAGTTTTTAATATGATGATATCATACAAGTAACTATGGTTAAGGGACATACCCTGCACATCGATGCAGCCCACTTGCTTCTTCATGGGACTCGTGTTTATTTGACACATATAGCAGCCTCTATCACTTTCACGCAGTTTGCTGATCTTGAGTTTCCAGCTAAAAGGGGTTTTAAGTTAGGGATAGTAAATATAAAGTAAGTATTTAAACTTACGTGTGCATATCTTGGTGCATGACGCTGATTCTCGCATTGTGGGTGACCACACGACCTTGCAGAGCCAATACCGTTTGATCCGAGGCTCTCAGCCAGCCCACCTTGAAATATTAAAATTAATAAAAATATTTAAGAACTTTAAGCTTGCTTTTACTGCTTATATTCCCCAGGCTCACCTTATTCTTGCCCAGATTGCGCACCGAGCAGGCCAAGATGGCCTCGCGTCCTGCCGGATATGTGACATTGTTGATGAACCCAATGAACTCCGGATCGGGATCCAGTTGGGAGTTGCTCTCTGGGAAGGAAAGAAGGGAAAACGGTTGCAGTGAGTGTACGTAGCCCCCGCTGGCAATTAAGGCCCCCCTTTTACCGTGATGCTGGTTCTGGGTCGAGCCACTGCCGCATTTTGTGGCCATTATCAGGATGACAAACAGCGTCGATTGCAGCAGCTTCTCCATGTTGTTGTTGTTGTTGTTGCTGGTGGAGTTGTTATTGCCTGTTCCTGTTGTTTTTGCTGTTGCGGTTCTTTTATTTGCTGCAGCAGCTGTTTCTCCACTGGCACTCTTTGTTTTCCTATTATTTTATGGGTATTTTAGTTGCTATTTTTTTTTGTTGTTCGTACTTGTTGTATTTTTCTGTGGGGGTCTCGTGGCAATTTCTATTTCTATTTGCATTTGAATTTGAATGCGAATTCCTATTTCAATTCCGATTCCGATTGCGAATTCTATTTACCGCGTGTTTGTGCCAATTGGGCTTTGATTTTCAGCTGGCTCGCTTCGCCTTCCACGGCCACGCCCATTGACATCTGCAAGTAAACAAGAAATGCGAGCAAAACATCAGCATCTGAATCTGAATCTGAATCACAATCCCCGTCCGAAGCGGAATCATCGGTTTAAATTTATATCGCGATAAAGCGGGGAAAAAAAAGTGACGAAGAATCGAGCACAAAAGGCTGTTCAATTTGAGTGCACTAAAAGGGGGGTTGGTCTGCAGCGAGGGGGGGAGGGTGGTGGGGGGTGGCTAAAAGGGGGGTTGGTTTGATGCCATGATGGGCGCATCGCTAACTTGATTATCAAGCGTTGCAACAAATTTGACGTTGCCTGCTTTTAGGGGCATCCAATATGGCTGCCGGGCAAGCTCAATCTCACCAACACAGCTTTGTAAAACACTGAGAAAAATGGGTTTTAATAAATAAAAATAAAGTAAAGTGTTTCTAGAAAAATAGTGTAACTAATTGCATTTCTTGTTGGTTAAAAACTAAAATAAATATATTTTATTATAATATTAAAATTTTTATGTTTATATATTTTTCATTATTTGTTATACTTTTATTCCTGAAGATTTTCTGTTGAATTAAATTTCTTTTTGTTTAAAAACTAAAATAAATATATCATTAAAATTTGTACATATATATATTTTTCATTATTTTTTATAATTTTATTGTTGAAGATTTTTTGTTTAGTTTGAATGAGAAATGTATTATTGGATTTATATTTTTTCCCGTGCACCACCCCCTTGTAGCTCACCAATTCGGGATCCCTGGCTCAGCCTCGACACAAAGTAAAAGGCAAATGCAATTTTCAACACAAACAAAAATTTATGGCTCGGCAGCATCCTTGGTCCGTCCAGCAGTCAGGATTCAGGAGTCAGGATGCTGCAGGATGCACAAGTTGCAATAAAAGAAGGCCCCGCGATTTTGGGACGGGCGTGAAAAAGCGGTTAAAAGGGCGAAAGGTGCAAAATATGAATGTAAATATTAAAAAAGTTTCGAGGCGCACAAACTAACGAGGTGTTCGCTCATTTGCCGTGGCGCTGAGACCCCGCCACAAACTCTGATCTCTCTACCCCGCAATGCCCCCCTTTAAGTTAGTCCACCAAACATAGCCCACCAAACACCACCCACCCAAATCCGCCCACCTGCCGCATCGGCATGCGCTGTAATTTAATTCCAGTGTGAAATTGAGCGCTCTCCTAATAGTGAATTTGCACTAAACCAGTTAGCAAGTCGCCGGGGCGATGTCTTGCGAACTTCTGACGAGGTGTCAATGCGATGCCCCGGGAAAACTGGGAACTGGGAACCGGGAAAACTGAGAGAAGCCTCCCAACTCCGTCGGAGTTCCGGGGGGATGGTGACATTCAAAAGGCGGAAATGTGATTTACTTATTAAATTAGAGTTTCAGAATGCTGCTGGGAGGGAAGTTTACTTGGCGTGGGATGCACTCGAGCTTGCAGCGGGAGCAAGGATGCTCGGCTTGGTTTGAGTGTCGTTAGGGGATGCAGGGTGTGGGGAATCAATCTGCTTTCCTGCTAAGTGGATTAACTTACGGTTATTAAATTTAATTGTTTTCCCAGCCCATTGTTTGTAGTAATGGCATTGTGTTTTTTCTTTCAATTAAATTTTTTGTTTAGCTTATCCACATTTTTTTATCTAAATTGATTTTCCAAATGCAAATACATAGCAGGACGCAAATCTTGTTTTATTTACTTCCGTTTTGACTTAATTTCATTTGAACTAAATAAGTACACAAAGCGGAATATCCATTAGCATTTGTTAAAGGATTATAAAGAAATTAATTTATGTATTTTCATTCAAAAATAAACGCATACACTCATTTGAATATGTTTTTTTCTTTAAATTTTCACGTAACTGTAGTAACTTTTAAAAATTGTTCCTTTTTTATACTTTTCTAAACAAATAAAATAATTATACAAAATCCTAGAAGAATAAAGACTTTCCCAAAAAAATAAAATAATTATAAAAAATTCAAGTCTAAGCTTTGTTAAATTAAAAGAAAAATGAGTTTAAATATTTTCAATAGATGTTTTTGCATTCATACACCTTTAGTTACTCACTCATATAAGACATTCTTCCATAATCTTCTACCTATGTTTACTAATTATTCATTTTATAAAGCTTATTTTCTTTGATATTCATACTTGGGAATCTGCTGCGTTTACTTCACAGTTAATTAGAGGTGTTCAAAGAAACCTCTTCCGATTGAATGGCTTCTTTTACGGCTGCCTCATCCCTATCTACACATATAAATATTTACCTTGATTTCTCTGGGAAATTCCCAGTTAATCTTCGGGCGTTATTTCAAGTGATTTTTGCTGCTCTCAGCCAAATAGAACTCACTCCTTTTGCCCCACCCATTTCGCCCTGCAGACAACATTTGCATTAGCACTCAAAAGACGGAATATTTAAGAGCGTCCCACAGTGCGAAAATAAATAAATTTGCTGTGTAAACAGTGGAAGCGGGCGCAAAGAGAGCAAAAGTTGGCGAAAACTGGAAAAACTGAGCAAGGCAAAGAAGAATGAATGGGCTAGAAAAAACATGACAAAAAGCTGCGCCCATCAAATGAAAAGAAGAAACTGCAAATCAGCGCTGTTGCAGGCAAAGGTAAACTTCAGGCCTCGGCCAAAAGCGGAGGGGATGGGGGTGGGGCCGGGAAAAGGGGTGGAAAAGTGTGTAAGTGTAAGTGGGCGGGGGAAGAAAGAGAAACTCGACAAGTGGCAGCGCGAGGTCGGCGGAGCAAGTGAAAGGAGCAAAAGGCGACAGCAAAGCGAACTAACACAGCGGAAAAGCCTTTTGAAGTTCCTCTACTAACAACAACAACAACAACAACAGCTAAAACAGCAGCAGCGTGAATAACAAAAACAAGAGCCATTACAACAACAACAGCAGCTACGCCAAAGGATGTTTAGTTTTGGGGTATTCGAAGTACTAAATACTCTACATCTGAAATAGTTTAGATTTCTAGAGAATTTTGTTTTACATTTTATTTTAAAAATTTCTCATCTTTTTTTTTTTAGTTTACCAAGCTTAGTCTTAACATATTTATTTTTTATAATATACCATTGAAAGGCACAAGCTTTAAACAAAGTATTTCAAAGTTCTCTATAGTTTACCAAGCTTAGTGGTTTATTTTTTAAGTCTTAACATATTTATTTTTAAAATACCATGGAAAGACACAAGCTTCAATCGAAGTATTTCAAAGTACTCCATATCTCAAATTATTTAGATTTCTCAAGAGCTCAAAGGTATTCGAAAGTTGTTTTGTTTTACATTTTATTTTAGAAATTTCTCTTTTTGTTTAAGTTTACCAAGCTTAGTGGTTGTATTTTCATAATAAAATATTGGAAGGCCCAAGCAAAATCAAACAAATAAGTATTTATAATTGGCTCTATAATTTAATACCCATAAAAAAACCGAAAAAAGTTCAATAATTGCGTTTAAATTAAGGTGTCATGACCATGAGTTTGTTAAGCTGGCCGCTGCCAATAACTATTATTTGCCTATAAAAAATATTAAAACAAAGCAAATATTATATTGTGTGGATTTTTAAATTAGGTTGTATGAGCTAAACGCAAAGAGTTTTTATAGTGTTTCCCACTGTTTGGTTTAAATAAAATTATAAAAAATAAAATAAATTAATTTATGGCTGGGCTTTTGGCCCCCGGTAATGATGCCAAACGGCTGGGCAAATTAAGAGGACCCTCTGCCAAACAGAAGCCAGTGCAACAAGAACAACGGCAAACACTTGAACTGGAGAGCGATGACGACGTCAGCAACGCGTCGCGAAAGCGGAAAAGCCGGAGGAAAATGCCGGGAAGGACACTGAAGGAGGGGGTGGGGGGTTGAACTTCCACTAGCCGGGGTCAGTCGTGCAGGCAAATGGCAGAATGTTCGGCAAAGCAATTTGACTTAAAAATGCTTAGCACTTGCATATCCTGGCAATAGCCCGTCGTCAGCTAAATAAGGACAACAAAAGGAGACAGCGACTGCCGCTGTGACTGCGACTGCGATTCCGACAAGGACAAATAAAATAAGGAGCGGGCGTAGAGCCTTAAAGGATCACGAGCTGTGAGTGCGCTTAAGCTCATTTATTTAAATTAAAACAAACACTGCAGGCGCAAAAGGCAGCGCAGGACACTCAAGAGGAGTAGGAGTAGGAGTAGGGGGAGGATTTAGGGGCTAAGCCGCCAAAGCTTCGCCTCAGTGCATACATTGTGCATATCCTGCGCCCTTTTTTGACTCTCTCTGTGTCTCTATGAGTGTGTGTGTGAGTGCCGGCCTGCAGGGCATATGTGCATCTGTGTGTTGGTAGCAGAACTTTGGCAACATTTCCGATTGCCTGCACCAGGCTCGTGCGCCTGGCAAAATATTCTGTGCCATTTGTCCTTTTTGTCATTTGTCCGGTGGCACAAACAGGGCAAATTGTTTGCAATAATGCGCGTGGCAGGTGGAGTGCGGCATTCCAGCATTTATATATAGAACCCCGCCATTCTGCAGGTGCGACTGCCAGGTGCGAGTGCCAGGTGAGCCGGGAGAGCCTCCCCGGTTTGCATTGCAGGGGGCCCAATGAATTTCACTCGCATTTGTAAGTGCCATCGAATAACAATAACAACGTGAGAGCCCCGGCTCTCAAACAAAAAACAAGAACAATGGCTGCGAATTGGCCTTACCCAGTTTACCCCGTTTACCCACCTCATTGCAATTTTGCATTGGCACGCTCACAGAGATTATAATTAACAGGTGCAAAAAATTGCAAGGATACTGTAATGCAGCCAATTGTAACGAAATTTAATATTTAATCATTTAATTCGGTTAAGTTACCGATTAATCCTGGCTATGCATAGCCATGTGGTATTATAAAAGGATAAATAACTCCTTATAGGTAAATGCTATAAGTTATTCAAGGATTTTCAGAAACTAATATTGTTTTTAAACTCATTTAAAAAATGCATATACCTCGAAGTATGCAGTTCATTTTTTATGCATACTTTTAGACACCTTCATTTATCTCAAAGTATGCAACAATATATTTTGCAGTTCCATTTTACTGCATACTTTTAGACACCTTTATAAGTGTTTTTTTAAATCGCTGTGATTTCAATGTTATTTTCCCACATTTAAGTAGTAAATAAATTCATAAAATGGGATTTTTTTAAAGGATAAAAAAATCCCGAAAGTCCCAGTTCATTTTTTACAGCATACTTTTAGACAACTTTATAAGTCCTTAAAAAAATCCCTGTAATTTCAATGCACATTTAAGTACAGAATAAATGCAATAAATTTCAACTATTCGATTTCTTTTTAAAGGTTGCCATACATTTTGTTAAGCACTTGCGTAATTAATCCTCCTTGAGGTGACATTAAAGCGTGAAATCATCCCGTTTTTGGTAAACAGCATGCAATCAAATTACAATTAGCATTCCGTGCGCACTCATTTGGCCGCAAACAAACATCTATTATGCACTTTCAAGCCATTTGTATTGGCCGCTGTTGCTGCTGCTGCAACAGCAACAGCAACACCAACAAAGATGACAAAATGCAATAATTTGTGCTGCAAAGTTGAAGCGGAAAATCGCAAAATGAAAATGTTAATTGATTCTGTTTTTATACCACCTCCCTACTTTTTTTTCGTTTGTTTTTTTGCACCATGCAGTTGCTGTTGTTGTTTCTTTGCCAGCTTTTATTTGTTGTAGTTGGCAGAAAAGTTTTGTCAATGGGATTTTTTATTGCAGTCGGTAAAAGTTTTTATGTGCCACCATTAGTAGCCAATTATTGGCGACTTCTAAGGGGATTTTGGGGAGGGGGAGTGGAAGGGCATTGCAAATTTATATTCCATGTCAGCGGCTTTCGGCTGCAGCTGGGCAAAAAAAAAGTGGTAGACAAGCGGGAATGGCCGATAATGAGCATCTAATAACTCAATTTGGGCCAAGTCAAGTCAGGGATAAGTGGAGGGGGGTTGGAAGGGGGTGGAATCTAAGAGCTAAGAGGGCGCGACACTAATTAAAACCACTGCAAATGGAAAATGGCTGCAGTTGTCGGCGCTTCTTTTAGCTTAATTAAACATTGCCGCTTGACTTTTAATTGATTGTGAACAAACTGAAAAGCTTGCAGCAGACAAATAAACAATTTAACTAAATGCGCCGCAAAGTAGGCAACGGCGGGTTTTTATGGCCTGCTAGGGGATGGGGATGGGATGGGGGTTGATACTCTAAGCCAGAAGGACTGCCGACTACCGACTGACTGCCAACTGCCAAGTGGCGAGGCAGGGAAATGGAAATGGAAATGATGCCTCTGCACAGAAAGAAATTGACAAAAGATCAGATTGATATGTGCAGGTTACTTTGATATTTTTTTAAGATCAAGTTGGCTGAAGGCATATTATTTTGATATGAATAAAGGTTATTTCGATCTTAGTTTTACAATATTTATTTAAATATTTATAACTTTATGAAATCATGTAATATCAAGTTGATATGCTTGAATTTATTAATATGAAATAAGGTAGAAATTACCATATTTCAAGTTTATATGCTTAAATCATACATTTTACATTAATCATATAGGCTTTTTATGGATATGAAATAAGGTAGAAATTATCCTATTTCATATTGAATTTTCTTTCTGTGTGCAAATGGAAATGATGCCTCTGCCTGCTGCCTTCAGCCAACAGTGTAAATGTAAACACAGCTCAGCAACAAAAGCCAGCAAGGCGTCAGAGCAGGAACAATGCGTAAGTCGAATGAATGGGGCACCCTGGTGTCCTCCTCCCCCTCCTCCTCCCTCTCCCAGGACATCCCCATCCCCATTCCCACCCCCTTAGAATGAATGAACAAATGCTGATGGCTTAGGCTGCTCCTAGACTTGGCCTCGTCGCCCTTCTCCGCTGCTGTTTCTGTTTTTTGAGTGAGTGAATGAGTGCTGGGGACAATTGCGATAATTGCCGTTGTCTCACACCTAGCTGGAAAATCTGGCTAAGGGCTAAAGGGGAAAGGGGAAGGGGAAAGGGGGAAGGAGGTAGAGTCGTGAAATGATGACAAGAAAAAGCTTTTCCGCCGGCAGTTTGCCCAGCCCCCTTCCCTTCCCTCAGCCAACCCTATTTATTCAACAATTTTCTACAATTTTATTGTTTACATTTATGTTGAAGCTCACACATGAGTAGCATGTTCCCCCGTTCGTTCGTCTTTTAGGGGCCAAAAGTTTTTCTTGGCCTGGTCTTTCGTTATTTCCAACTCTAAACTCGGGGTTTTGCCAGCTCATGTTCCAGCCAGCTCCTTTCCCCCTTTCATTTTTTCCTCGCTCGTATTATTTTTGGACTTCTTTTTTCGCGCACAATTTGCATGCGAATTTGCCGCTGTCTGTGGACCGCCGCCCCCTTTTCCCTGCCCATTTTCCATCTTGGCTGCGCGTGCCTTTTCCTTTTTCCCGCACGACTGCAGGCTGCTCCTGCTGCTGCCACTTGGCCCCTCCTCCTCCGCCTCCTCCTCCTCCTTTTGGCCATCTCATCCTCCCATCTGTTTGCACGTTCTTTTTTCTTCTTTTCGCCCTCCTTGTTCATTTTTTATGCCCCGTTAACAACTTTTGCTCGGTTTACTTTTCCCGTGTCGGGCGGCGGCAGCGACGTCTTTGAAAGTTTAATTGTTGTTGCATGTCTTTTTGCGACGCCTCCTTCGTCCTCTGAACCCTCCCGCCGCCCATGTCCTGCTGCTCCGGCTGCTCCTCTTGCTACTCGCTTCGTTGTGTAAATTGTACGCCGCACGTTTTTACGCCTGCAGCGGCTCAGGGATGGCGATGGAGAGGAGTGGCCCCGGAGAAGGACCAAATGAAGAACCAAGGAGTAGGGACGCTGACAAGACGGGGACTCCGCTGTCTCACCCATATGCATAGCTGTCTGTCTCAGCCGGCACAGCGGTGGACACAGCAGTAGTTCTAATTAAAATAAGATATATTCAAAACAGGAATAAAACCATAATATGAAATGTAAATCCTTTTTAATTTCATTCATTCATTTTTCATTTACTACCAAACATATGGCAATTGTATAATCATTGTAGGGTGGGTTTTCAAAACAAATTTTTAGTTGCATACTTTTTGAATACCACCTTTCCTTTTAGATTTTACAGAAGTGGGGGATATACAAATTTCAAATCTTTTGCATGTTAAAGGTGCGATCGTCACTAGTTTTATACCCAGTTAAGATGTGTTTTTGTTTGATCTAAATAATTTTAATATTAATATTTATTTACAATATACTAAAGAATTTTTAAATAAAAAAATTTGATATCAGATCTTTTGCATGTTGGATGGTGCGATCGTCACTAGTTTTTTTCCCCGTTAAGAGGAGTTTTTGGTTGATATGAATAATTTAAAAATTATGATAGTAATTTTAAAAAAAAAATGAAAGAGTTTTCAGTGAAATTTAAAGTTTATTTTTGGCCAATCCTAGTTTTTAAATTTGCCTGCCAGAGGAAAGGAATTGCCTGGCAGAGTTATTTTCATGACAGCTACTGTGTGATTGTGAGTGCTTGGGTGTCCTGGGGTCTTCCTGCTCGTCGGAAGTGTGAAACTGAAATTGAGCAACTAAAGGACTAAAAGGCTGTTGCCTACTTCCTGTCGCTGCTGCGTTCATTGCCAACGTCTGTTACTGTTAAATGTGTGTGCGTGCGGGCATGTGTGTGTGGTTGAGTGCGACTGTGTGTGGGTATGTGGGCGAGATGTTGGGTGTGGGGTTGTGCGTGCCTTCGACTTTATTTGGTTTACGTAGCGCTTGGCATTTATTTGCCCACAGTGAGACACTCGCAGCCAAACTGGGAAAACTTCGTTACCCCCCGAAGAAAGGACACAAAAAAAAAAGGAAAATCGCGTGTATATATATTTGGGGAATTGCTTGGGGGGGAGTTCTGTAAAACGCACTCCGTTCGACGATAACTCCATTGAACTGGGCACAAGTGCGGCTCCATTTAAACCCCCTCCCCTGTTTTCGCTCCCCCTTTTTTTTGCATGTGTCCAGAGTTGGTAGCTCGAAGCTGAAAAACGGAAGCGGAAGCGATAAGATAACACACACACATACATGCATGCATATGATTTTTACACGCTCGTTCTGGTTCGAAGGGTTCTTTCGGTTTTGTTTTCCCTTTTTTTCCCGGAACACTCTTCTTCCCGACTGCCCGTGTTTGCTCTCTGTTCGCTGTGTGTGTTATCTGTTATCTAATAGTCGTGATTGCTCAATCATTTGACAATTTGATTGTAATTGAAAAGCTGAGCTACGGGATTGACACGACGGATAGGTTGCGATCGCATCGTAGCGAATGGCAAATGGCGAAATTTCATTTTGACTTTGAGCAAGTGATTTTTGAATGTCGAGAGTCCACTTAATAGAGAAGAAACTTCTTTGATTGGATTGTAATGGACTACCAACAGTAATCGGAAAAAAGGTCATCTAGTAAAATAAAACTATAATTGCAGTTGAGCTAAAATAAATGTAAAGTAAAAAAAGTCATATGTTAATAAAAAAATTATTATTAATAAAAATTAAATCTGAATATTAAAATCTAAAATTTGAAATCCTGAGTCACATTATATTTTTATGTGAGTAAGAATAAGATGATTATTATTAAACCTGCATATTGAAATCTTAAATTCAAAATTCTGAACCACAGCTGAAGGACCAAAATTTTGACCTAAAGTTCTCCCACCTAAAACCTAATGGGGATCGTATGTATAATTGGCTGTGCTCCGTAGCCCAGGCTTCAGCCTTCAGGTCTTTAGAAAAATTTCTAGAATTGCTCTAGAAGCGGAAGGGGACGCATAATCGACGCTGCTAGCCGCATTTGTTGCCATAATTGCTGTTGGCTTAATTTCAACAGGCAACTTCCGTGACGGCAACTTGAATTGCTTCTTCGTCGGCTTCTTCATGGTCCTCTGCTGCTGCTCCTTCTGCTCCTGCTGCAACTCCTTCGCCTTCTTCTTCTTCTTCTTCGCTAGCGACAATGACAACATGGAAATCCATTTGAGTCCACAATCTTGCCATGTTGCACCACACACAACCACAAGTGAGCGTGTGTGTTGGCATTGTTGCACTTGGAAAAAATATTAGGGGTCTTTAAAATATATGTTAAGTGTTAAAAAATTGATTACAAATTGTTTGGAAAATTCTACTCATTTAAAATAAATAAAAGAAAGCACTGTTTAAAATTTTCCGCCATTTTCTAAATGTTGAGAGTTGAAAAATGTATTAAAAATTGTTAAAGAAATCTTTCTCCTTTGAAATAAATAAAAGAAAGCAATGTTTAAAATTTTCCGCCATTTTCTAAATGTTGAGGGTTGATTAATGAATGTATTAAAAATAGTTTAGAACATCTTTCTCATTTAAAATAAGTAAAAGAAAGAAAGAATTAAATTTTCCCAGCATTTTCTTTCTGGAGAAACGAATAATTTTGAAGATTTCTGGCACTTTGGCTTCTGAAATCCCAATGGTCCTTTTTCGGAGTGCATGAGCTGCTGCTCATTTGGTTTTGGCTTTCTATCCGTCTGCAGCTCGCTTTTCCAACTGCCAGCCTCCCATTTTCCGGTCGCTTTTGTTATTTTTATTGCCGAGGCTCTCGCTTCGCCTCCTTGTCGTTTTCCTTTTGCTGTTTGCTTGGCTCCTGAGCTCCTTTGCGTGTATTGGTTGTTGAGTTCGAGTGTGTGTGTGTGTGCGTGGCACTGTGTCCTGTGCGAGTGTGTCCTGTGTCTTGGAATCGTTTGTCCGGCACCTAGCCCCTTCTGGCGTCTGCTCATCAACGCCACATTTGTGTGCTCCTGCTCCTGCTGCTCCTGTTTCGTGTTCCTTTTCCTGCTGCTGCTCCTTCTCCTCATCCTTCTCTGCATCCTGGAGCTCCTTTCACTCCTTTCACTGCACTTTCTCCACATGCAGCGTAGCCATGTCCTTCCGTGTGTGTCCGTTTCAACTGCGCATTTGTCTGGTCGCTTGAGCAGCCTTTCAGCTGTGATCAGCCCCCTTTCGCCACCCACTCACTCCTCTTTGGATTTCCCATTTTCCCACTGCACCCCCCTCCCACTCACCCCTTGCGGCTGTCTCTGTTTGCATAAATGACTGCGCCTGTGTATTTGGCATGACTCTTGAATTAATTTTGCAACATTTTAAATTGAGCGCAATTAATTGCAAAAATGTTTTATTTTTCCACTTGCACTCGTTTTTCACATTGCATACATGCATACAAACATACATACATATATGCAATTGCATACGTATGTGTTTGGGTTTGCTGTGCATTTGGTTGCCATTTTATTTTTTGTTCGCTCGCCAGCAAGTGCGAACACGCGCATTCAAGCATATGCACGTCGCCAGCGCGCTTTCTATACAAGCACACAAACACATATATGTATGCATTTACCCATACAGCCATGCCCCAGCCCATCTATATGAAAACGTTTTTGTTGCTCGCCCATCGTTTGGACGTGCTGCCTCTTTTGCCACTCATTTCATAGTTGCCATTTCTTTTTTCACACCCATTATTCGCTGGCTTAAAGGGTATATTGCGCTGGTCGTAGGGAATCTAATAAGTGCATCTAATCGAATAATGATATTTTAATAAA
This sequence comes from Drosophila prostipennis, assembly GCA_037075205.1. Lineage (NCBI taxonomy): Eukaryota > Metazoa > Arthropoda > Insecta > Diptera > Drosophilidae > Drosophila > Drosophila prostipennis. Next base: position 2,326,729 of record JBAMCJ010000413.1, read on the forward strand.
TGAATAATATAATAGCCTTATTTCAACAGGTTTCCTTGAAATTCCCATTAATATCTTGTATCTTTATGGCTAAGCGAATTGGAAAAGCCACAGAATAGTTAGTAACTTATGTTAAATAAACATAACTATATTATTATTTAAAATAAAACAAGCAACAAAATATATAACAGACCTCACTAGGGTAAGCTGGCGTGTAAATAAACAAATTTGTGGGAAAATGTAAGCTGCGGCAACAGTGCGTATGAGTGATATATTTTAAAAGCATCTCGCAGGCATTCAAGCCATTTCGTATTTAACTTTTTTCTCTTCGAATGAATTATGCATCTACTGTACAGGCAACTTAAAATGGCCATCAACTTGGAGCACAACTGAGGTCCGACTTTAAGCAAATATGTAACAATTTCAATGTAAAAAACGAAATATTATTTCCTTCTTTGAAGATGATACTTAAAACCAAATTACGTTAGGAATTTAATACATATTAGTTTAAGCTTTAAAAAAAGATAACCGATCAAGTATGAATATTAAAATTATATGGGTTTTGATTTCAGATACCATTTCAGAAATTAAATACGTTTTTAGTAATTAGCCCAAGGAAACCGAAACCCTGTCTAAATGCCAGGTATTTAAAATTCCAAAAATTTCCCCTAGTCTATTGTTGCTTTTGTTGTTTCCGCTGTCATCCCGTTGCTGTTTCACCCAATTTTCTTCGCTCGTTCGCTTTTTGTGAATGTGTGTGTGTCTGCGTGTTTTTTTTTGCTCGTTGGCGTATTTTATGCATTGCTTTTATCGCGTTTTCTAGGCTCACACAGACAGGCACCCGAACACATTGAGGCCGCGGGCGTCGCATAACACGCATCGCCTAAAAGTATGCAGCGTGCATTGAAAGGCTTTTACATGACACTCCACTCTCTTTTTTTCGACCCCTCTTCTGCAGAATTCTGCCCACCCCAAGCTTTCTCCGCTTTCTGTTTCATTTTGGCCATTGTCCTTCGCTGCTGTTGCTGTTAATTTTTCGGCGCTGCTGTTGCATTTTTGTCAGCTTCACTTACATCCGCGTCGCTTTACAGCTCCCCCACTCAGTACACCGAAAAAAAACACCCTAGTTTATCTCTTGATACTCGTTGTTTAAAAAATATAATATAAAATATATAAAGTGTGGTATTGAATTACGACTGAATAAAATAAAATTTTAATTCTGCAGTATTAATGTTATTCTAAATATTATAAAGTTCCCGAAAGTATTAATTTAATACTCATCTTAATAAAACCTATACAATTTAGTGATTGTCCAAAGTACAGATTCTTAATTCAATAAAGAAACAAAAAATCTTATCAAAATATATATAAAACTCAATAGTTAAATAAACTACGAATAGTTTAGTTTCTATGATCATTGTTTTTTTTCGGTGTATGTGAGTGTGTGTTTGCCTGCCTATGTCGCTTATTTATATCCAATTGTTCATTTGTCTCTGGTTTATGTTACGCATACGTCATTTTTGGCCATATTTTATGCCCCCTACATAAGAGTGATTGCGCGAGTGGCGCACCACAATGTGAAATATTTTTCCTTATATTTATGTATATTATTCGCATTGTTCTCCCTTTTTGTTTTACCACTCCAATTTACAAAACTCAGGATATGGTCTACGAGAAAAATGATCCATGAAGGGTGAAAGATATAGCGAAAATTGATAATCATAAATTATAAATTGGCCGATCTTATGCAAACCAATTTTTATAGCCTAGCCGATGAAAGTTTTCCTTTCAGTCGAGATAATTTATCTATGTAAATATTGGATTATATATCTTCTGCTGCTGTTGCTGTGCAAAGTTTAAATGGAATATTGGTTTCACACTCAATATTGATTGTTTCATTTTTGTTTATTCCCATGCAAATTTAACGAGAATTTTTAGTATTCAATGAACTGCAAGTGAAGTATTTCAGAAATGTGTGAAACGTGTTTAAGTCACAGAGAAATAGATTTTATTTAACCAGAATTGGAAAAATTTTGGCTAAATTTCATTTTAGAGATTTACTCCATATTTAATGGAACTTTAAAGGAAAATAATACAAACTCAAAACTTTGAGAGCTGGAAATCATCAAATTCTTGGCCACTTAAGACTTTGATAGATTGGAGTTTCAGTTCCTGTTCGTAAAATTTCCTTCCCCGAAACAGAAAAGAACCGAAACTTGTCCACAAATCGCACTCAAATCAGTCTGGAGTAGTGCTCGATGATGTCCTGGCTGCCAAAGGATATCCGCTTTAACTTTTGCCGCAATTGAACTGAGAATTCGCAATGTGAATTCGCTAGAATCTATATAGGTATGTGTATGTTTGTGTGTGTGTGATTTGTGTGTCTGTGTGTGCGCTCGCTCAGTATTTCATGAGAAGAAAGCGATTTTTCTTATTTATTTCTTTATTTTTCCTGCAAATTGTATCAGAATTTTTTCATCGTTTTCTTGCCTGCAATTGGTTTTCCCTCGCCTTCTTTTTGTGTTGGCACTTTTCTGGTTTTGTTGTTGCTCATTGCTCAAATGTATTTTGCATTTTTTATGGAACTTGCAATGCCAATACAACAACAACAACAGCAAATTTGTCTGTGTGTCTGAGAGAGAGACGGAGTAGAAAGAGGAAAAGCGGAAAAGTTTTATTTCACTCTCCTTTGGCTGTCACATTTTCTTATTGTAGTTGATAAACTTGCCGTTCGTGCTCGGGCCATGTCCAAGTGTCTATGACTGTTTATGGCCCAGTCTGTCAGTCTGTCTGCCCCCGGAACCCCCCAGTATCCTTCGACCCCCTGAAACATCCTTGAGTGTATACTATATGTGTGTGTGTTGGCCATCCTGTCAGTCAGTGTGTGAATGTTTTGGTTGGTTTTTTTATTATTCAGTAAATCAAATCAGTTGCCTAACAACTCAATCCAAACACTTGCAGCACGCGCCATGGACAAGGACATGGACATGGCTGTGGACCACCCACTAACCTCCTGATAAAACAACCCCTACCCACACACAACTCATCTTTTTCATCTTGCTCATCTGTCTGCTGTGTGTCCTGGACTCCGTCTTGCTGTTATTTTTACAGTTAAGTCAATATGCAGCCGTCAAAAACAACACTTGATACTTTTGTGAGTTGCCTCTGCTGCTACTGCAGACTTTGGCCCCCTATAAACCCCCTGCTTACCATCCCTTCGTATCTGTCATCTGGCTATTGTGAGTTTTCCCTTCGAAAGTTTTGCACAAAAATAAACAACCTACACACACACGTCGAGCCAGAGAAGTTGGCAATGAAGCAGCGCTACAAATTTATGGTCATATCAACAACAGAAACACACTCACCCACACACAGAGATACACGCTCTACACACAGATAGACACAGCTACAATTGGTTTGTTTCACTGTTAACAATGCATACATATGCATGAGCTGAGGGCGACCATAAGCGACTTACGTGCATAAGCCGTAGCAAAAAGCTTGAGCTATCATCCTAACAAGCGAGCGGACTGCAGTCCGTCATTCTGTCATTGTGTCAGTCTGTCAATCTACCAATCAACCAGTCGGTCAGTCCATCATCGCACACACACATACTCGTAGAGAGGGTACCTAAACCTACGTACCTCCTAAAAAAGCACCCAAATCAGTCAGCAGGTGGGTGCAAAATCAGCTCGGAGCTCGGATTCCAAATCGTGTGAAAGCGGATTGTTATCAATTCAGATGTCGATTCGCCTTCATGCAGCGACGGTTAAATCTGGACAGGTCTAATGGCCCTGATGCGATAATCCCCCAGATATCCGACCTGCATTTTCGACCTGCACGTCGACTGATAAGCTTTGAACACTTAGCTAGAGTAAGGGATTTGATTCGAGTTATTTTGAGTATGATATGGATGTTGCCTAAAGTTTATTAGCTAAATATTGTAATATTATAAGATTTATAGTAGTATTATATATTACATTATGTTGATTTTTCTAGATTTATATGACAATCCGCTCTGGTAGAAATTTTCCACTGACCCATTTTTTATTGGAACACTTATATTAGTTTAGATAGTATTATATGCAAAAACATATTCTAAACATTCGATTTCTAGCTAACTTTGATTAAAGCTAAATTATTCTCAAAAATTTAAAACTTAAACTTAAATAAATTGTAGTTTTTTTAAGAAATTATTTTATTAGTTATTTCTAATATTAAGATACAGTTTTTTTTTTGCAAATAATTCAATGTTTAATTATTATCACAAATTCAGTAAATAAGTAAGTAAGTTTTTTCAAGAACCAGCAAAGGCAATTCAATTAGCTATAATATTTTCTTGACTGATTCTCAGACCTAATACGATTTGCCTTTATCCCTTGATTAACGCACAGAAATTCTAGTAAATACCTAAAAGAGGCCGAAAATCATAAATGTATTTTTACAAAACCTGAATATTTAAATCGGCTTAGGCCCAAAAACGAATACACAATAAATAATCTTCTTATAAGCCTTTGACCGCCATTTACTTTAGATCAATTTAATTTTCCCATTCCACTGAGAAAAGCAAACTTGGCAAAGACATTTTCGAATCATTCATCATTTTCGGCCATCAACGTTTGATCGTTTCAATCGCTTTAAGGACCATTTTCATAATCCAAACACACCGACGAAGTCGCCCACGTCGTTGGAAACTTATTTTGGGCAAATCTCATAGACACGTAAGCGCCCGAGTTGTGTGCCGTTGGCCATTACCAATTCGCAGGGAACCTTTTTTTACGATTTACGTGCCGCATCCCCTGGGATCCTGGGATGCTGGGATCCTGTAGTACGGAGAACAGGACTCCACCCACTTATATGCTCCTCGGCAGCACATAGACACTTCCACCTGGCACTCTGGTCATCCACACGGTTCGGGCTTTTAATATTTCTCATATTTTTATGACTCTTACTGCGAAGTGGAGTGGTGCGGATTGGGTGGACATGGTTGGATATGGTTGGATATGGGGGCTCGAGGGTCATCATATTTTGTGAGATTTTTATTTATTTTTTTTTTTTGCTTTGCCCCGGCAACTTTTGCCACTGAAATTAACAAGTCTCCACCACCAGAACCAGAACCACCCACAGATATTCACACGTTCGGATATATGGAATAAGTATTCGTGGGTGTGGGTGTGAGTGTATGAGTAGGTGTGTGCTTTTGACAAACATTTGGTGTTTGTTCATTTGTAATTTGGTTGTCGTTCTCGCCGGCATTTGCATTCACATTCACATTCACATTCGTATTCGCTTTAGCCAAATTGGAATTGAATCAAACGATTGCCGCGGGACATTTGCCGTTAATAAAGCCATTCAATTTTAATCATCGCCATTCAATGCAGGGTCTTTTTCGAACCGAAACCAAACCGAGCCGACAAACAACAAACAAGCAACAACAACAATGCAAGGCCAGGAGAAAAACGTGGCCAACAGGCTGGCAAACAAACAATATGGCCAAGTATTTGCCCTGTACAAATTTGCCGCAATCGGCCGCATTGTTGACACATTTTGTTTGGCGGCTTTGGTAATTCAATTTGATATTTGATTAAACTAAAGCCCGCCCTCCTGCCAGGCTCATTTGCTCGGCTCCTGCATATTTAATGTTGAAATTTTTATTATCCTGGCAAAAAGTAAAATAACAAAATGAAGGAAGGGAAGGAAGGGAAGGGAGAGGGAAGCAAAGTTGGGAGTAAAGTTTTCCAAGTCAAGGCAACTTCAACTCAACTCAGCTTCGCTCATCTCATCTCAGTTCGGTTGAGTTCAGTTCAGTTCGGTTAAGTTCGGTTCGGATGTCAGCCCCATCAGGAGCATTCATCTGGGGAGTTGTCAGTGTCCTGTGCTCCCTGTGTCCCTATCTCCTGCACATCCTGTGGCCCATTTTGGTGCTCACTGTGGCAACTGAGGCGTCATCATCGAGCTGGGTCCATTGTTGCCTGCCCTAGCAGGACATCAAGGGATTGAGTGGAGGGGACTTTCGGGTTTCCCATTTCTTTTTTTTTTCGGTAAAAATGAAGTTTTTTCCCCATTCTTTCGTCATGAATTGATAATGTACACATGCTCATAAGGGGATGCGTGTGACAGGGGTGGAGGGGATGGGGATTTTCAGGGGGACTCCTGCTATTTGCATACGTATGTGGATGTTTATCTGCTCTGTGGCTGTATCTATAATACTGCTGAATGCACATCAGCTTCTGTATGTATGAATTTGCAGATTATTTAGCCAAAAGTTGAAAGGTATTTCCAACAAACTAAAAAACAAAGAGCACACATATATGTATATTCACCCATACCAACGAAACAGATGAGCGAAAGAAAAACAAGAGAAAAACCCCAAAACTTTTATTAAGTTGGAAGATATTTTGTTGAAATTTATACACATTTGCTTTCTTCTCCGAACGCTTTTCCCCCCCCCCCCCCCATTTTCCTCCCCCCTTTTCAGCTTAGAGCTCACTTTTGTTTCGTGGGTTTTTGTTTTTTATTCCTTTATTTCGATGCTTTTTCTGCATGTTTTCTTTTCGTTTTTGCCCCATTTTTTGCGCCTGGCCGTTAAAAAACTACAAGCAAATGGTTCGGCACAAAATTCGGAATTCGTTCTAGCCTCTATTTCTTTGTTTTCCGGTCCCAGGATTTTGTTTCTTTTTTTTTCCTGCCTGGCACTTCTTCTTCAACTGCGTCTTGCATTTCGCTTCATGGGGATTTATATTTTTTAATGGAAAGTTAAGCTCATAATAAACTGTAAAGAAAATGGAGCGTCTTAGTTTCGTTGCTCGTTAGTTTTTGGAAAGTAAACAAAAATCTGCTGACTGTCCTATCCTCATTCTTATCCCTTTCGCCATATCTGTTTGTTTGTTTGTTAGTTTGCTTGTTTGCCTTGGTGTGCGTCTGTGTGTGTGTGTGCTGAAGGATTCGCCGCAGAACTTTGAGGGATTTGGAATACCTTGGCTGGGTTAATACGCGTACCTGTGGTCAGAGTCGTGGCCTTTTTGAATTGAGGTAGAGGTAAAAGCTTCGGTTTGTTATCCGGATTAAACGCACATTCCTGATCTCTCAGGATTTCACTTCTGTTTGGTCTAAAAACAATCAAAAGCGGTGGTTTGCCTTTTGCATTAATTAAAATAGTGCTTCGAATGTATGTATTTTATTGTTGTAAACTCATAATAAATTCTACAGCGGAAAAAAATTTAGTTTCAATTTACCAAAGGTTGTAAATATGAAGAGCCTGTCTTTTTGAAATTTCAATTTAATTATTTTCAATATAAACAAAATTAAAATATTTTACAGGAATTTTTATTTTAAATTCGATTTAAAAAACTACCTTTAAGTTTATTTTTTCTTTTTCATTGTTCGAATTAAACAATTAATTAAAATAGAGCTTCGAATATGCGTATCTCATAGTTGTAAACTCATAATAAATTCTACGCGGAAAAAAATCTAGTTTCAATTTACCAAACCTTGTAAATATGCAGAGCCTTTCTTTTTGAAATTTCAATTTAATTATTTTTAATACAAAAGAACTGCAAATATTTTACAGGAATTTTTATTTAAATTTTGAATTTTTTAAAATTTTTTCTTGTGCATCAATTAATAGCTTTGTTTTCAACCAACCAATTCGCCCCTTTTTGGCTGTCAAAAGCTAGGATTAACCAGACCAAAGTCACCGCGAACAATGTCCATACATAAAACTAAACATCTAAATTGGGGGCCCACGGCCATTCATCAGGAGAACAATTTGCATGATTATCGCGTGAAAAAGTGGGTGGTGGCGGTGGTTCGGCAATCGATAATGAAAGCACGGAGGATAGGAGCTCACAACTATGTACTTATGTCATTCGGCCAACATATTTATAAATAATTTCCATACTAATATGCATTCTATGTAATTAGCGGTTAAAATAATAAATACACTACATAATTATCGCTCATTGGCTGACCGCACAGAGGCAGCGACAGAAATGAACTAGCCGAGTGGAAGAGTGGGTTCGCATAATGCCATGGATGTACTCTACACTCTCTGCGTGTGTGTGTGTGTGTACTTATAGTTGGTCACTTATCGCTGCTTTTGCAGGTATTTGTTCGAGTGTGTGTGTGGGGGGCGTGGCATTAAGGCATTAGCACCGCAAAAACATCAACTAATTGTGTATTTTAGCGATAATAAACACAGCCGTCGACTGGCCAAGAGTTTATTATTTCAGTTCCAAACCGAAAAAACAAAAATGTGATTGGAGAGGGTATGAATACGAGTGTGAGTATGAGTATGAGTATCCAAATCCCTCAACGCACATGTGACAAAAAGTTTGACATTCCCAGAGGGCGACGTTGCCCTTTGCGGGCCAGAGAAATTAATAAGCGTCGCATTTATTAGCAGTCAAATAAAGTGATCAAAATGTCACTCATACGCAACGTATGCCGCCATCTGATGCTGCTGCTGCGGCAACAGTGAAATATTTCCCAGAGTCTGTATGTGTGTGTGTGTGTGTGTGTGTGTGTGCAACAGTCAAGCCAACAAACAAAGCCACACTGCCACGCCTCCACAACGTTAAATATTTCAAATAGTTAAGCGCATTAGCGGCACTTTCAGTTTGGGTTCGGTTCGCTTGGCTGTTGGGCTGAAGTGGGTTGCTTTTGGGTTGCTTTCGGGCTGTGTTCTGTTTGGGCTGGAAAGCAGACAGCTGCCACTTTGCGAACAGGGCCATCCCAACCTCACCCCCACCCCTCTTCCCACCGTGCAACAAATCCTTTTGCATATGCCGAGAGCTATCGCATATCAAGCATACGCAGCGTGGGCCGCAGCCAATTAAAGTTTTTAATTCCCTCGCACCGCACCATCACCTCGTTTCCAACGTTCCCAGGCAGACAGAAGGGGAGTACTTATCCATTATCCATGACAATTGTTAAATGAACTTTACGCTCTAATGAGCTCATGGTACATGAATTAAAAATTCGCCAACTTTGGCCGCATCTCCCGCTGACTTTCATTTAAGTTTACCACGCTAAAGTGCGAGGGGGGAAAATAAAAGTAGGCAAATGTAAGTGGGGAATGGTAATGGTAATGGCACAAAATATAACATTTGCATAAATTGAATCAATTAATGAATCGCATTATGTTTTAGTAATGAGCCCAGCAGATGCCAAAGCAATCACAATCGCCCCACGTCCCTCGGGCTTGCTGCCTCTAAAAACTTGGCTTCAAATATTAATGTCATGTCAAACAGCAATTATGCCATGTAACAACAACAACAGCAATAATAGCAGCCAGGATAACAACAATAGCGATAAATCCAGGCTCTTCATTCTTTGCATATGCACAAACACACATTCAAGCACACACACGCACTGAGCACTTATACAAGCAAACATACATATATTCATGCGAATCTATATGTGCATATTTATACACATTTGTACACTTGAGCAATTTGGCAAATAAATCATTATTATTTCATCAAATTTGTCATTGATAATGTTACGAGAATGTTGCCAGCCATTTATGTGTGTGCGTGTGTGTCCATGTGTGCGTGCCAGGGGCGTCTGTGTGCGTGTGTGTGTGTCCTTGTTGAATTGCAGAAGGATTTCAAAGCTAGGAGCCAAAGACAAAACACACCACTGAGCCTAGAACAAACGACAGCCAAGCCGTTTGTCCCAGCAAGTTTATGGCAGGAAACTGCAACATAAATTCAGCCGAAACTTAAATTCACAGGCGACAATCTGAAACTGTCGGCCATTTGTCTGATATAATTTGCAAAAATATCACAAATATACGAGAGCAAAATCATTTGGCAGACTTAAAGTAAAATAAAGCAAATAAAAGCCTGGGATAGGTTTTAAATTTAAAGCTTACCTAGAAACCTATTTATTGTAATAAAGGAAATATCAAAAGGAAAAAGTGAAATTTATTGTTAGTTTAAGTTATTAACTGGCCGAAGTCGTCGTTTTAATGGAACAAATATTTTTAGCAGAATCACGAGTAAAAAATACCTTGTCTTTAATTCTAATTTTTCTTGAAAAAAATAGTATTTTGTCCAAAACAAAGCTATAAATGGTCCAAATATGGAGTATCATACTTCGCTGAGTTCGTAATTAAATTCCCAATCGTTTGGCATTTAAACAAACTAACTTTAATTTTTGACAATTTTTTGCAAAAAATCGTGATGTAACCCCTTTTGAAAAATGCAAAAATGTACGAAATATTTATTTTTATAAAACTAACCAAAAGTGATGTGGATCGATAGCCTATGTTATTAGCTAAACAAAACAGTCGGTGTTTTGCCTGGAGCGCTAATTTTCTAAGAATTACGACGAAAAATCACAAAAAAATCAAACTTGTTTTCGACTTAAATTCGTAATCTTTATTTTGTACATTTTTGTATAGCTGATTTCCCGCCAAACTAGCGGGTTTTTTAAAAATGGCTTGAAAAAAAGTTTTTCAGAACAAGTCAGTAAATACAAATATGTATTTCACAAATTTCAGGTCTTAAGCCTTTTAATGGCAAGTGATTATAAATGAAATCTAAGTAAACCTTTCTCCATAATAACATACAGTTACACAGTTTTCAGCTACACTAACTTAATCTGCCTTTGTCGATGCACAAGAAACTTATTGTATGTCTGTGCGTCGAAATATTAGTGACTAAGAAGATTCAATCATTCCGAGTAGCTTTCATTCTACAGGCATAATTAATATTTCAATTTGCAGGCCATTCCCCCTTTCCCTCTGCCCTGAAAAATCCACTTGACAACAACTTAATATTCCCAATTCCCAGTAAGCACAAATCAATGAAAGTCAATCAACTTTTGGTCAGTGTATTCAAGCATATAATGATCAAACTAAGGATGATTTAGGCTTGAAGCCGTTGCCTCAGAATTTTGTGTATTTAATGCATTTTCTTTTACCGCCCACAAAGGCCGAGATTCAGAGATTCCCAAAATAGATGGATGGCGAGTGGGATAAGGCGAGAATGATAGATAGCTTGGGTTTCGGTTTTGGTTGGGGTTTGGGTAATTTTAACACACAATCGAGCATCATTATCAATCATAAATTTTGGTAAATTGCACTTAGACTGTAAATGTTGGCCGGCATAAATTGTGAATTGCATTAGTCGTGCGATGGATGGATTTTAGCACACAAACACACGAAAATGCACAGATAGCAGTGTGCAATCAACGGCAAATGGTTATTAAATTTACATTCCGCCAGAGACAAAATACAAAACAGATAGAGAGAGAGAGAGAGACACGGAGATATGGCTTTTCAGAGATGACTTTCATTAGTTGATTTCATTTCGGTTAATTCGCCAGAATATTTTGCCTTCATTACTCGACTGCAAACTGCAAATTTTGACAAGCTGGTTGAGTGCATAAATACCCTCCAACTCCCTTCGCTTCGCAGTTTCCTTGTCCTTAGTTTGCCAGTAGCAATAAGAAGATTAAATGCATTTTAGCTTAAATGAATTAAAAACCTGTAAGGATTCCTCGTTCGGCCGGTGAATTTTAAATTGAATTTATGTCGCCCGAAAAGGTTTCCCAAACTAATTGAGGCGCCTAAGCAGATTTATATGAATTAAGTGCATTTTAACCAAGGCAAAAGGAGTAGAACTATAAATCTGGAAAATTCCTCTGATTTAATAAGTGACTTCGTTTCGGTCTGGTTGGGTTTGGTTTTGGTTTCGGTTTCAGTTTGGGTTTCAGTTTGGGCTTCAGTTTGGGTTTCATTTTAATGCAAAGAGGAAACACACACGTCCGTGATTTATTAGTTATTCAAGCAGTTATCGTGATTTATGATATATTGATTTATACGCTTCTCGTTTGTACAATAAACATATATATATATATATTTTTTTTTTATGCTTTGTTTGTTTAATAAAGCTTTCAGAAAAGTTTTCCGGTTGCCCGTGATTTGCATAATTCAATAATTACGCACAATGGCAGGCGGATGGGAATCTTCACTCCGATGGATTTCTGGATTTCAGCCGATTTCCCTCGATGCCTCGATTCCGGGGGTCTTGAGAATTAATAACAATTTGTATTCATTTGTGAATATTACAAAAGGATTATTCCAAAATTAATTAAAATTTGCACTTCCAAATTGCTTTTTGGGCCAACGAGGCATTTGAGGCATCGAGGGAAAAGCCTCGCGATTGATGCCACACCGCCTAAATCGAGTTTAAGCACATTGATGAGCATCAATTAATCATGCCACAAATGACACTCGCCCCAGTTGGCCTAAGCCGACGAAAGCTCCCAAATTACGCATACGACACGTAGGCCTCCCCCTCGAAAACCCAATTGCCAATTAAAAATTGAGCCAGCCGAAGAGTTGCCAATTACAGTGAGGTTGTGGAAATGTGGAAACCGAAGACATTGACACTGAGATGCCGCTGGTTTAAAGCACTCAATAAACGGAATCGTTTCAGACTGGTTAATGCGCGACTTGAAGAAAGCTTAAACCCACCAGGAACACCCCCTGCCACGCCCACTCACCCACACACAAACACCTGTCAGGCAAGATGGCGGGCAGGCAGACAAACACACAAACAAACATGTCATTATCATAATGCCAAAAGGAGACCCCGTTGTAGCGTCTCAGGACATTGTGTCACACACAGCAGGAGGATTTGGCATTCAGGATGGGTGGTGGGGGATGAATAGTTGGATAGAATGAGACATTCCCATTCTGCTCCACTGAAGCATGCGAAATGGCGACAGTTTGTGTGCGCATAACTGAGCATAATCGACGCCTTTTGGTTATAATTAACTCATTAAAGTGAAACGCCAGCCGCAGGATGTGCTCGCTAAATGCGCTGCTCAGCCATCAGCCATCCGCCATCAAAGTGCACACATGTTCTCTCCCGTGTAATCCGAACCACTCGGCACTCAGCAGCGCACATATATACGTATTATATCCCGGGAATCAACCGCTAACCCCAACAGAGAGCCAAACCAAACCCAAAACCCAAAACCCTAGCCAAACATCCTTCTCACCGCCCACATCCCATTGGCCTGTCTAACCGCAGGCTCGTAAATAAGAAATGAAATCAAAGTTAACATTTTATAAATCTGATTTTTATAACTTTTCTTGCACCACACCACACAACACAGCACACACGACTGTTGGGCAATTCCCATGTGAAATTGCAATTAAATTAATGTCACGCATACGCCGCGTATGGCGAACACACATTCGCAGTCACATTCACGGGCTTCCTGGCTTCTATTTTAGCGGAAGGGAAGGTCAGTGGTTGGAGGGGGGGGGGGGAGGATGAGCGGCAGCGGAACAGGAACAACGGGCCACATAGCTCAGGTTTTATTGCTCAGCCGCAAACAATAACAACACGGCGTCCATTGCGACAGCGGCAGGAACAGCAAAAGCAACAGCAACAGTAACAACAACACGAAACAGTAACAACAACTGAAACAGGACAACAGCAATAGCAACAGCGGCGACAACAACGAACTGCGCTCACAATTAGTGCGTGTTGCCAACCAGCAGCGGTTACAGTAGTCAAAGGCTCCAGGGACCTGGGATACCCTGTAACTAATTTAATTTAATTTATTTTTCATTTAATTATTTTGGTTTATTTGCACAATTGCATCAAAGCAGAAAGTTTAGAGTAGAATAACTAGCTTGTTAGCCACATTTATGAACAGAGTTTTTGGAAAATAATTTAGATTAAATATAAAGGAATATAGAATGTGGCTTAAAAAACAAAAACATTTTGGTTTTTCAGAAATTATGATTAGATTGTGTAGAAACTAATTGCACATTTTGGGAGAAAAGGGAGTAAACATAAAAGGTTTCTATGTTTTATTAACTTAGCTACATAATTCTCAGGGAAGCCATGAATTTAGTTAATAAATTAAATAACCATTGAACATTTTCTAAAATGGAATAAAATTATTATACCCTTGCAGAGGGTATTATGATTTCAGTCAGAAGTTTGCAACGCAGTGAAGGAGACGTTTCCGACCCCATAAAGTATATATATTCTTGATCAGCATCACTAGACGAGTCGATCTAGCCATGTCCGTCTGTCCGTCCGTCTGTCCGTCCGTCTGTCCGTCCGTCTGTCCGTCTGTCCGTCTGTCCGTCTGTTTCTACGCAAACTAGTCTCTCAGTTTTAAAGCTATCGGGCTAAAACTTTCCCAAAAGTCTTATATCTATTGCAGGTAGTATATAAGTCGGAACGAGCCGGATCGGACAACTATATCATATAGCTCCCATAGGAATAATCGGGGGAAAAAATGAAAAAAAAATATATCTTGGGTGTTTTTGAACCTAGAACCTCCTACTTTTGGAAATGCCATTTTTTATCTAATTCTGAATTTCGAATAAAATTTTTTCAAAATCGGACGACTATATCATATAGCTGCCGTAGGAACGATCGAAAATTTAATGGGAATATAATAGGAAATAAATTATTGCTCCGTTGACTTTTATTGTATTCTCTTCTACTCTGGCATATGAGTCTTTTTAAATGTTTTCGAATTTCGATTTTAATTTTATAAATATCGAACTACTATATCATATAGCTGCCATAGGAACGATCGGAAAATTAGGGATTAATAGGAATTATCTGCAAGGGTATATAAGCTTCGGCTGGCCGAAGCTAGCTTCCTTTCTTGTTTTTATTTACATTAGGGTTGTAAATATATTATTTGAGATTAAATTCCTGTTTCTCCGAAATTATGATTATGATTCTGTATAAATCATTTGAAAATATTGGGAGTGTATATAAATCGACTTAACTTTTATTATCTTGGCAACGTCATTCTCTAGAAAGTCATTAATTTAGTTTATAAATGGAGCATTTAACCTTAAAATATTTTTGAAAATATTATAAAATTATTTTGATAGAAATTAAGATTGTAAATGTATTAGTTGAATATTTTCTAAAATGGAATACAATTATTTCGAATTAAATCAGGGTTATAAATATATTCTTTCAGATTAAAGAGTATAATAAACCCTTTTAATTAAGGTTAATAGTAAATACAAATTATTTAAAATTTAGCTGTTTTTTATAAGTTTACTAGATTGCATTGCTTAATTCCTTAATTCCCTAAAACCGCAAGTTCCAAGCGATCCTTAGCCCAACTAATACCCCGTTTAGCAGCAACAAGAGTAACAAAATCGCCAGCTGCTGCTTGGCGGTCAAAGTTGCGGACCAGGGGACCGCCGTTTGTGCTCTGCATATAAATCGATGCTGATGTTGATGCTGTGAAAATTTGCCAAAATAACTACAGACACACATATACACACGCCGGCGGATCGACACATACTTGGGCAAAAGCAATTAAACTGCTAAAACCACATTTTGTGCGAGAAATAATTGCGAAAATGCCAAAACATAAAGCCGAACAACAAACATAACCGAGTGCCGCCAAAAGTACGAAAAAAAAGAGAAAATTTCGGTTCAGCCTAAAGCAGCTCCAATACGCCAACAAAACAGAGCATCAATTACAATAGCAGGGGGGCGGCGAATGAAATGGGGGATTTTCAGGGGTTGGGGGGCGAAAGCAGCCCCCAGAGGGATGACAAGGAGGGGCGGGCTCACCAGTGATCGAAGCCCAACTGGCAAAAAGTCAAACCCAAAACGGCAAGGACCGAAAAAAGTGGCCAAATGGCAACAACAAATCAAATATATTATAACGCACAAAAACAAACCAAACTCAAATGCCAGCTTCAATAACAATAACACAGGAGGGGGCGTGGCCGGGGGTTGGGGGCTGAAGGTTGGGAGGTCGAAGGTTACGGGGGCGCCAGTGGAGCAGTAACAAGCACTGACAGAATTCGGTTGCGGCGGTTTTGTGTTTACACTTTACAATAGGATTGCCGAGGCTTTGGCGGAATTTCACATTTTTGCCAGGGGCTTTCTAATGAAATCTCCAAAGGCAACAAATTAGTTTTCGCTGTCCCCAAAATGGGTTCTCTGAAATGGAGCAGGGTGGGGTTGTGGGGGTTTATCTGCAAGTTTCTAATGGTGATATTGAATAAATATTGGCGGAAACCAAAGGGGATTTTTAAAGGTTACATTAGAGACTTTGTTTTTGATAAAGGTATTCGCCGTTGGCATGTTAGCATTTTTAATGAGGATTTTATAAAAGGGTTCTTATAATAGCAACGCTAAGTTGTGTGAACTTTATTAGTTGTTCATGAAAGAATTATGTTTATTTAACTCCAAGTTGAAACAACAACAGTTATATGTTTTAAAATATCTCTTAAAATATTTTCACATTTAAATTAATAAATTTTTGTAAAATATTTCCATAATATATTAAATGAGAATTTTAAATGAGAAAAGAGAATGTTATTTGTTGTCCATAAAACATTTATATTAAGTTGAAACAATATCTGTAGCTAAGATTAATAAACTGCTTTTAAAATACCACCATAAAATATTTACACATTTAAAATAGGGGCTTTAAATAGGGATTTTTATAAAAAAATCATTGCTGAGAAGTGAGAATTCAGCAAAGTTTTAAGTTTAAACAATACCCGTATTTTAATATTTATATATATATTTAATATATTTATCTCTATTAAATATTTACACCTTATAAAAAGGGGTTTTTAAATAGGGATTTTTATAAAAAATATCATCGTTGAGAAGTGAGAATTCAGCAAGGTTCTAAGTTAAAACAATAACCGTATTTTAAATTAATAAACTGTTTTAAAATATCTCCATAAAATATTTACACATTTAACCAAGTAACCTCAGCTTTCAATTAACAAAACTTTTAGCAACCTCAAAGACGATCGGTTTCGAAACAAATCGGCGGTCGCAACGCCAAAGTTTCGTTCAAAATTGATGCCTTATGAATCGAGACTGCCGCCTATAGCCGCGAAGGACCAACTTTGAGCCGTTCGAAACTTTGTTCATACAGTCCGATCATAAACACATCCCAGGCAACAGATGCGAATGCAAAATCCAAAATGCGTAAACAGCCCAGGATGCCGAAAAGGAAAAACAACATAAACAAACAGGCAGCCAGGAAAAACAAAATGAATGGCATTCGCGGTTGAGCGAAAGACAAATTAAGATTATAAAAAAAAAAAACGAAAATAAATATAATAATAAAAATAACACATAGCACAGAGAGAAGGGCCAAAAAAAAGAGCAAAAAAAAAACTCAAATTGATTGATTGATTTATCAAATGTCTGCCATGGCAATGGCAAGGTGTGCAAGGGCGGGGGGCTGGGGTTTTAGAAAGGGGGGGTGGCGAAAGGGGGGCTGCTGGCAGCTGCGGCATGGCCCTGTCCATATCTTTGTCTGCGACTGTGGCGGGTTTGTGATTTGACAGACAAACTGACAGCAAGACGTGCACAGCGACAGTGGGTCGAAAAGGAAGGGGGGTGTTTTAGGGGGGGTTCTGTGGGTCAGGGGCTGCGGGTTCCTAACTCCCTGCCTGTCGGCGTTTATGTATGCGCGTAATTCCGAAGGCCAGTCCGCCAGAACGGGAAAGATGGAGTGAACTGAACTGAATTGGAGCGAAGTGAAGTGGAGAATGGCGAAGGAGACGGCGGTGCGTAGGTGTGCCTATATCCTGGCTGTCTCTGTGTTTGTATGTGTGTGCCTGCGACACGTAGCACATTTTATTTTCCAAGTAATAAATCAATTTTCCGCACCACTAAAAATGAAAACGAAAAACGAAGAACGAAGAAGGAAGCTGAAGTTGACGCTTCTATCGAGTGGGGCGGTTGGCTAGTAAAAGTCGCAGCTGGAAATGGGGAATGGGGAATGGGGATTGGGAGGCAACAGTTGGCGCACCTGGGCAGAGCGTAAATTAAAGTCACTAAATCAAAAAATTCCCAAAAACACAAAAGGGCAAGAGAGAGAGACAGCGAGAGTGAGTGAGTGAAGCGAAGCAAACGGGAAAGTTAACATTTGTTTACGTGGTTGGACGATTGCGGACGTCTTGGACGTGGAGCTCTGAAGCTCTGGAGCTCCGGAGCTGTACCTATCCCATACCTGAGCTACCCGGCAAGTTTCCCCAGTCATTTATTGGCCAGAAAAGTTCGCCCCGAAACGCTGCGGAGTGGGAATGCGACTAGGAATGGGTCGGAATGAGGAGCAGCAGGAGCAAATGAGCAACTTGGCGCAAAACAAAAAGTAAGTAAAACAATTTGTTGTTTTTACACTTGCCATCCATTAAGCGAAGGGGTATATTCGGCTAGATTTGATTACTGGCTGGCTGAAAATAAGTAAAGGGATGAATCGAGGGAAGTTGGCAAAGTTCCTGGAAATTTCTGCATTCCTTTCTTTTCTTTTGGACTCGATTTTCCTTTTTGGCTGAAATTCAGCTTTAAATTACATCGAAGAGAAATGTTGTAGTTTTTCTTTACTTTTATAAAGGCATAGAAATAAAGTGCATTTAATTTTAATTAAGAGTTTTCTATTTATTACCTATATACAAAACAATTGTGTATAATGAAACAATTTTATAGATTTTGTTAGTTTTTTATTTTATTGAAATGTAATAATGTAAAATTTTATTTTGTTAATTAACTATTATTTTTTTTTTTTTTATTTTTATACAAAACAATTGTGTATAATGTACAATTTTTATAGATTTTGTTATTTTTACTTTATTCAAATTATTTAGCTGCTTATTACTGCAAGTTAATTAGCTGAAAAAATGTAAAATACATTTTTTTCTGTAGGTGAATTCAAGAGATTTTTACACCTGCATAGAGCTATGCAAAATGCCCGCAGAAATTTCAGGTTATTTTCCCTAAATATTATATGAGTGCTCTTTATATATTTGCAGCTTAAGTTGTTGAAAATAAAGCACAAAGCATTGTTCTGTCTCTTCAAAGGTCAAAGGTTCCTTGGAACAGTGCAATTTTCCGCCAGGAATGTTCACTCTGGCCAGCTAAATGGCATCGCTTAGTCGAATCACTTTCATTTGGAGCATACGGACTTGATTTTCTGTTTTCCTTGGCCAGTGCGGCAATTTGTTTTGAGTGGGGTCGATGGGGCCAGGGGAGCAATGGTCAGGGGGATGGCTAGGGGTTTTCCTAGCTGCCAGTGGGGGGTGGGGGGGTTTTCGTGAGAGGGGGCAGCGTCAAAGGCAGCAAAAACAAATCAAGTCAACAATCAACGGAACGCACAAACACACAGAATCACAGGCCACCGAGCAAACAGTTGGGCAGAAAGTGGAAAGCGGGGAAAGTGGGGGAAAATAGTAGGGGAAAGAGGGGCCCGGAGACATTGGGGCAGACACCCTGTAAAAGTTAATGTAACGGCGCATTTAATTGCACGCACGGAATGAATTCCACTCCGGCACTCGGCCGCATGCCACGCCCACATTCTCCCCAGAGTGGACGAGCGTAACTTTTTTCCTGTCCAAACGGACGGACAAACGAACGGACACACACAAACTTGGCTTTTTGGCCTCAAACCGGTCTTTTTGGTTACTTTTTTTTTCTATTTTTGGGCCAGGTGAGAAGCGGCAGTGAAGTAAGTAAAAATGGCTATTAGCCAAAGCATTTTATGTGGCTCCTTTTACTTGGGACACGCCTTCGGATCCTGCTGCTCCTTGTGCCCCCTTAACCCCCCTTTAACCCCCCTAACAACCCCCCACCATGTCTGCCATCCTTTTGTTGCCTAATGCGCTTTGCTATTTTTTAATTATAACGCAAGTTACCTGCAAATGAAAAGTAAAAGGGCTGCCAAGACGACGACGAGGACGTCCGCATCCTGTCTCAGGAAGTGGCTGCGGCCAAGACACGAACAGCCAGGATGGAGGAAGAAGAAGCAGAAGAGGCTGGCTGGCCTCCCCTTTTTATTTTCCAGCTAGAGCCTTTAGTTACTTTTTTTTTATATTTTTGTGTTAGCTGCAACGATGCTGGAAAATTCGCTGGCAACAATTTTAATTGCGTAAACTGTGCAGTTTCTTGCGCCGTCTCGCTCACTCTCTCTCTTCCTTTCTCCCTCTATCTATCACTATCCATCTCTTTCGCCAGCTGGCCGTTGCAATCTCTAGCTTTCTCTGGTATTCCTGACCAGTTGTAGCAGCAAAGGCCAAGCTGTGGCAAAATTAAATTACTCATACGCTCAGTTGGCCAGGGCTCTATATATATATATATCTTTCTCTCTTTCGCTTGCTGTCCCGACTGCGACGGATTTATTGTTAATTGGAAATGAGGCATGCCCCGACTGTTTGATGCGAACGGAACAAGATTTCCGCCACTCAGCCGGAGAGAATCTCCAAAGGCACAAAAACACCGAAAAAACGCTGACAAATAGCACGCGTAATTAGAAATTAAGTTTCTCTTGCTCGGAAATCGTACCCCTCGGCGTTCTTCTTAGCCGGCAGGAGTGATTAGTGCAATGACAATCTGAATGGGCCAACTGGAAACCGCTCGAGACTCCGCCGCAAAAGATCTGGAAACGGCGAGCTGGCAATGACAGAAACTGCTTCCGTGCCGAGCTAATTTATTACAAATGCTCGTCGGCATCTTCTGCTGCTTCTGGTTGGAGTCCTCCAACTCCTCCTCCTCCGTCTGGTTTGCTTTAATGAAGGTCTTTCAGTTATTTTCTAGTTATGCACTTACCAGCGACGACGTCACGAAATGAGCTCCAAACTAAATTTAGTCATTTCTGGGGAAATTTCGCAGCGAGTCGAGGCAAAAATAACTTGATCATTGAGGAAAAACAGGGTGTTTTAAATATGTGGAAATATTGTTCATTAGATTTTTTGTCACTTGAGTAAAAAGTGAGGAAATGTGGTATTTAAAAAGTATAAAACAAACAATTTGTTTTAAAAATGCCTCACAACAATTTTTGTTATTCGCCACTGAATACACAGAAAAAAAATTGACAAAAGATCAGATTGATATGTGCTGGTCAATTTTATATTTTTTAAAGATCATGTTATTCATATCTTATTTTACAATATTATTTTACATTATTTGTTCAAAAAATACTAAATTTGGTATTTCCTATGATATGACAAAATATCAAGTTGATATGTTTAAATCATAAATTTGACATAAATCATATCGGCTTATTATTGATATGAGATAAGGTAGAATTGATCCTATTTCATATCGAATTTTCTTTCTGTGTACAATTAAATGAAGGCTACAAATGGTAAAGATAATTTTGGTGATTTAAAGCCTTAATTTCAATACAACTGCCTTAGGTAATTTCTAAAACCAGCAAATGTTGTACTGCAATTAAAAATACAACACATTTATAATCGATTTGCTTGGATGACCTTTAAAATGAAAGACGAACAAGAAAATCCTTTCTTTGTTGATGTTGATAATAATTACAAAAATTAATCTTCTCAATCATTGAATATCTTGGTAATATTTAAGCCCACTTATTGAATTGCTATTGAGAGGCTTTAATTTCCCATCAAAACTGAATTGCAAACATATGAACGAGGCTTATTGGGCATTTTGCACTCGCAATTGTGTTTAACTGACGTCCAGCACTTTAAATATCCTAAGCTCAGGCGGCTGAAGCTTAAATAATCTCGAAAACCCAAACTGGCACAACCAAATCTAAGCCCTCTGCAGCAAGAAACCAATTTGGAAGCACATAACTGACTTCAGGGGTTAGCTGGCGACTAAAGTCTCCATCCTTCGAGCCGTTTACTCCCTCAATTACCCCGAACACGGAGACAGACATACGAACATCCAACCCCACATACATCTGTACATCTATAGGTACGTGCACACTCGTGCATATGTATAAAGCATCAAATTAGAATGGCTAATTGCAAAGTCCTCACATCAGGACCACATTTTCTTTTGTTAACTTGCCCAAAAACTTGCCTCCAGCAATCATCACAACTGCCAGAGTGCCGAGTGGGTGGAAACTGCTTCTCTGCTTTTTTGGATAGTGAGATGGTAAGATGGTTGGATGGTTGGTTAGCTGGATAGTTGGATAGCTAGTGAGGAGTGGCAACTATTGCATGCTGTCCATGCCGAGTCGAGTCTGCTGGCAAGCAGTTAAATTACTTCTCGTTTATTTTAAATTGTGAAAAATATGTGCAAATGCTCGGCAGCCAGCAGACATTACACAATGATACCTAACAAGACCGAAGGACACGAAGGAGCCAACCAACCCAAACCCTTCCTTGATGCAAGTCAAAAAAAATAGAAGAAATACCCGCACAGCAAGCCAGAAAAGACGATTGCGATTGGGTAGGACAAAATGGGACAGGCTTTATAGGGGGGGACTTTCGGGTGGCAAGCCAATGCAAAAACATGGGGCAAAACTCTTCTGCAATTTGCAGTGAAAATCGCATCGCACGCGCTGTATTTTCAAATAATGCGAAAACTTTTCCGCCTATGTTTTCCCGCAGAAGAACACGAGTGAGCAAGGAGCAGCAGATGAGTTGGGTCGGGGATAACCATCATCCCATTCCCATTCTCATTCCAACTTAACTCAACTGAACCAAACCGAACCGAAGAGAACCGAACTGAACTGAACCATTCCAGAACAGAACAGAGCAGAACCAGAATTCAGAATCCAGAACCCAGAATCCGACAAAAGCAGCAGCAACTCCAATATACTTTGGTTTCTTTGCCTCTATTGTGCTGCCGTCTCGCTCTGGCCCCCCTATAGCCCTCTCTTTCGCTCCCGCGGCTCTGCTGCGTGAAATGCAATTTCTCATATTTGCATAACTGCAGACAGCAGATAGCTCAAAATAAAGTTGAAATTTTCGCTGCGGTGGCGGCAACAACAAAGCGGCGGCAGCAACAGCAACAACTTTAATATTGCCTGGCCGTGCTGCGTAATTGCCCCCCTCCCCCTGCCCCGCTACTCCGCCCCAAAAACCTCACAACTTTAGTACCGATCAGCCACAAGTGCACTGAAGAAAATATATATTTTATTTATTAATTCTTATTTATTAAATAAGGGGAAACAAAAATTATGGTGAAGGCAACTTTAATTTAGTAAAGCATATTAGTATATTATATGAAATATTAATTTAGTAAAGCATATTATAATATTATATTAAAAAGTTTCCCAACTGTTTACTTTAAAATTAAAAAAAAAAAGGTTTTTATAAAATTTAAATTCAGTTTATAACAATTTTATTAATAAGTAAAGTTTATTATTATATTACAATTGGAAGTCTCTTTACACTATAAATATCATATATTTTTAAGGCAGTTCTATTCTTCTATCCATCTATCTTCTAATTATTTTTAGTTTGATAAATATCATTTGTTATACTTCTATAAAGTCCTCTTATTTTTACTTAGTGGCTTGTACTTTTAGTGGGTACTTTTGTTCAAGTGCACGAGATTATCAAATACCATAAAGAGCTTATGTGAGAAAAGTGTGCTTATGTTGTCTGGAAAAAAAAGCACTCTTGTTAAGTCTCTCCAGTCCGTTTTTTCCACAACGAGACATTAAGTCACATGAGAGAAGTAGTGAATTAATAATAATGGCGGCGATTTTTCAACAACCATTTAATTAGGGAATTTAGTTACATTTCAAAGTTCAACGAATTGAATGTACAACTGGTTAAGGGTCAACAGGTAGGCTTTTGATTATTGACCTTTCATTTCGCCGAGTGCAGCTGCATAGCGACTGCAACAGCGGAATCCTTCCGCTTGGCGCCAGTACGTAGTCCGTGGGTTTCCGCCAACTGTGCGCTCGATTTTACAAAACAATACGGCAATGGAATGCGACGGGGGGTGCGGCGGCATCGGTGGCAGCCAAATCAACGGAGTTACGCAGATTTTCGGGAAGAGGGGTTCGAAACGGGAGTTGCAGGAGCTGCAGGAGCTGGCACAATGCAATACACCCGTACATGCATAAGACAAAGCATACTTTGGGGCGCAAATAACCGGCGCTGCGAACGGAAACCAAAATTGAGCGTCCTTCGCAACGCAAACGCGCCAGACCATCACCATCACCAGAACCGAAAAGAAATCACAGCTGGAGGGGGAGTCCACTGGTTGGTCCTCCGAAATTTCACGCACAAACAAAGCAAACAATGTCGGTGGCCGAAAGCAAACATAATTGATATCGTAATCAATTCAAAAATCTGGGAAAACTAAAAACAGCAAATGCTGTGAAAACACAGCGCTGTGTGGACAAGGGACAAGTGGTGGGTGTCCCAGCCGCAGGCAGGCTATGTACACAAGGACCCATGGAGGACCGAAACCGAAAGCCACCCACACCAAAACTGCCCCCCAAAAACCACTTTCCCATCAGCAGACATATGTGCTTGCCAGTGCGTGCCACTCAATCAACTCTGAAAAAGTCTACAAATATTAGCCCCTAATACCATTGAGATTCGCATGAAGGACGCGAAGGAGGCAGTGCACCCGCACCCACGTCCTTGCCCATAAAAAAGTGGAATTGTGTATAAAAATGAAGCAGCGGCAGCCGAGAGCAACAAAAAGTGGCAGCTTCGAATAAAATTGTTGCGACAAAGGCGAAGAAGGAGCAGCTGAAGGAGCAGTCCTGGCACAACGATAACATTAAGACGGAGTATCGAAAAAATGTGTAGTTCCGCACACACACACACACACACAACCAAACACACACCGTCTGAGGCGACGGCAAAAACACAAAAGCTGAATAACAACACAATCAAGCGAGGAGCTCGGCGGCTTTGTGGGTGGTTAGGGGGTGGTTAGTGGGTGGCGGAGGGTGACGGAGGGCCGCGGGAAAGGGGCGAGCGTGTCTGGGCATAGGCAGCAGCACTGCATAAGTTGCCAGCGCCAGGCGCAAGCGGCACGTAATAACATTTTTCTAAAGAAAGCGGCAGCAGCAACAAGAGCAGCAACAACTACACTCAGCGAAAAAATTAAAAAATGTTTATAAATATTTATACGTTTATACCAGTGGCGGATCTAGGATTTTGCTGTGGGTTGTGATATCAGAACAATTTTTTTGCTACATACTTTTTGAATATGAAAAATTTCTTTTATTTTTCACCCGAGTGAGGGGTGATATATCACCCATATTACGCATGGTTTGTACTATTGAATATGATCACCTAGTTTTATACGCTCTTCAAAGAAAAATCATATTTTTTGATATAATATAATATTAGGTACCTATTATATAAAGTTAAACTGAGCTAAAATTACAACGTTTGAAAAATTTCTACATTAGCAATAAGAAATATTAAAAAAAAAAGAGAAAACGCTATAGTCGGGTTGGTGTCCCGACTATCTAATACCCGTCACTCGGCTAAAGGGAGTGCGAGGGAGATATAAACTTTGATCAGCTATAACTTTTTAACGAATGGTCCGATTTAAAAAATTTTTTCTACTTTTCGATAAGGTATTGATAAACACAACAAAACTGCATTTTTACATTTCCGAAAAATTAAAATTTTTAAAATCCTATATAAGCTATTGAGGGCGTTATAGGGGGCGTGGCACCTTCTTGAAATAAACTTGCGCTGCGTAGGAACTCAAAGAATCTTCATGCAAAATGCCAATCCTCTAGCTTTTATAGTTTCCGAGATCTCAGCGTTCATACGGACGGACAGACAGACGGACAGACGGACATGGCTATATCGACTCGGCTAGTGACCCTGACCAAGAATATATATACTTTATAGGGTCGGAAACGCTTCCTTCTCCCTGTTACATACTTTTGCACGAATACAATATACCCTTTTACTCTACGAGTAACGGGTATAATTATATTTGGTACCTTTAAGAATTTACTAATTTACCAGATATTTAAGATGTTGTAGGTTTAATATATTCGAAATGAAAATCATAAAGGAATTGGTTTTATTTTCCCATTGATAAGCTTATAAAGCAATTGAGCAAGCATTTCAAAAAATGGGTTAAGAAAAATTCTACAAAAATAAAATGTCGTATAAATCGAATACAATTTTTTTTCAGTGTCCCGCAAGGACAACAAAATACCGTCACACAGCAGGGCGAACGAAGATGTCAAGCGAAGGAGCCGCCGAAGTTGGGGCAGCGAAAAGAAGCGAAAAATGCGAAGAGCGAAACACAGCCAAAAAACAGAAAAAAACACAGTCGAGAAGAAAAAAAAAATCGAAGGAATAAAGAAATGTGCGTGGCGTGTCCTGGCTCTTGTGGAATGCTGTCAGGAGACAAGTTATTGTTTTTGATTTCATTTTTCTTGCGTTTTTGCGTTTTCCCAGCCGCCACTCCACTTTACGAGCTGCTCGGGGACCCGAGAGTTCATACATATGTGCGATTGGGGGGACTTATTTCCATATAGGGAGATATAGGGAGACGCCGGGACTAACCCCCAAAATTGGTTAGTTCGGCTAATCGAGGTATTTGGGTTTGGTCCTGGGCCGAGAAGGGAGCCGTCAGGATTTGCCTCGCTTGGCTTTTTTACGAGACCTAAGAAGATTGGCGCTGCCTGCCTTATTATTATTATTATTACGATTATAAAAAGTTGCCCTAATCCGAGTGGGTAATTCATTTCTGAGAGCTAGACGAGCTAGACGAGCTTGGAAGCCCACGGAGTCCGGAAAATGCCGGGAAACTATGACGGAAATCTTAACACTAAAGAACCCTTATGGGAATTTCAAATGTGCACGAAGTGAACGTGCTTTTCTTTTTAGCACAACTACTTTTTTGGGGCACGGAAAGGTTTGTGATGTGTATATGTCTCTCTTTTTTAAAGCAAAACAGTTTATGTATTTTGCACTCACTTCAAATTAAATTATCATAATAATTCGCGATATTTTTTGATAGCGCTGACAGCTTTCATTATTTAATTAAGGCCAATTTATAATTGAGACCTCAATTGATAGATGATTTGGTTTATGAAAGCCTGAAACAAAAAATGTGCAAATTAAACGGAAAGCTGTCGGCTTAAAATTGTCAAGCCAATAAGCTCATACTTTTAACGTTCCCATAAGAAGCTTATTTAAAAAAGACTTAGGAGATAAGCCACTTGTCATAATAAATGTACTTCAAAAATGTTTGCATTACAAATGTGAGAAGAATTAAAATACAATTAGGTTTATGGTTTGACAAGTGGAATTCGAGGTGTTTACTTTCTAACAAAAGTTAAAATAAAGTGTTTCTTTTTTTGGTAAACCAATAGAAATTCTTGTTTCAAGTCCAAGATATGAGCAAGTAACTTTGTAAATAATTGAATCCCAGCAGAGGTTGAAGTTTACAACATTTGAAAACTCCGATCATTAGGTGAAGTTTTCTTATCAAGTCTTATCCACACCGCACGAGGCGGAGAATCCCGAGAATCCGGAGAATCATCAAGTGGTACCGAAGTGGGTGAAAGGCAAATAGAATAAGAATAAAAGTAAGAGTAGAAAATGCAAACGATGTGAAAATGTGAATAAACCAGCAATGACAATCAATCATTCAGTTAGTTGCAGCAGCAAACTTCAGCAATTTGGGACGTAGTCCCCACTCCTCTCTAAAAAAAACCCCCGCCCCCTTTTTTTAGGGGGGGTCATTAGGCCCCCAACCCTCGAGCATTTTGGCAGCCGCAATTCTGGTCTGTTTCACTCGCAAACTAACTTTCGGGTGAAACTTTCTAATAAAATAGCCCTCTATGCGCCCCAAGGTCCAGGGATCCTGGCAACTTACTGTTCTGTTCCCATTCCTACTGCCAGTGGTTATCCCTCCTGTCCCAAGTAACCCGAAAAAGAGAGTCCAAGGAGCAGGAGTCCGACCAGAACCGCAACAGGAGCAACTGCAGCAGGCGAGAGGAGAGTTGCAGGCACACAATGCAGTTGCCAGAGTTACGAGAGAAAGCTTTTCCCTAACTTTCTCTCTCTTGGCTGCCCGTTTCCATTTTGTTCCGTTTTCCCGACTGCCTTTGTGTGTGCATATGTGTGTGTGTCTGTGTATACATGGCCGCAACATCCGTTACAATTTTTTACGACTGCGGCGCTGACGTTGATGTTACTGTTTTCTGTGTGTGTGAGTGTTTGTTGGGGGAAGAAGAAGAAGAAGAGGGCGCCTGCCACATTTAAGGATTGAGGAAATTTTTGTGGCCTCCTCCAGTAATGATATGGAATGTGTTGGAATTTCAAGAACTTACTCCAGATTTCTTTATTTATTTAAATGAGCAGCCAGCGAGAATGCCACAAAGTCAGGCCCCTCTGTCTGTATGAGTGTCTGCGTCTGTGTTGGTGTCTGGCCCCGTGTCTGTGCATCTGTGGTGGTGGCCAGCCAACCAGCATCTTCAATTGACTGACTCGCTGACTAACTGACTGACTGACTGAGTGACTAACTGACTGACTGACTCACTGACTGAGTGAGCATACAACTAAATGAGCGTTGTTATCGGTCTCTGCCGCTCCCTCGGCGACTGTCTGTCTGCCTCTGCAGCCCTCTACACGGCGCGAAATCAAGTGGACATGCTAATGAAGCCTAATCAATTATAATTGCACAACATAAAAGAGCAGCCTAGAATCACAAGCAGGGGTCTACGAATAGGAAGCTGTGGTACATACTCGTAGCATTGTAATAAAAATATTCTGCTTACTAACTACAAGGAAATATTGTAAGATTATAGGTACCTATGATAATAATAATAAGAATCTCATATTTAAACTTGATTCTAAAACTGTAATAAAAGTATGTCCTAAAATAACCGGAAATATTTTTTAACTTTTAAATTTGATTATGGAATTATTATGTTGACTTCCATACTTTTACTGCATTTCAAAACTAAAAAAAATTACAATAAGTAAAAAATAATAAGCTCATATTTAACATGGTTCTTAAACTAAACTAAAAGTATGTCCTAAAATAACCGGAAATATTTTCTAACTTTTAAATTTGATTATTTAAGTATTATGTGTTATCACTTCCATATTTTTCAGCATTTTAAAACTGAAAAAAATACAATAAATAAATAATAAGAATATCATATTTAAACTTGGTTCTAAAACTGAATTAAAAGTATGTCCTAAAATAACCGGAAATATTTTTTAACTTTTAATTTTGAGTATTGAAATATTTTTACTGAATTTCAAAACTGAAAAAAATATACAATTAGATTTCTAATCTTTTTAGCTAAAATGTTTTAAAGAAATTTTTCAAATAAATATTATTTTTAGGCCTTTATAATTTGTCAACTCATCCAAAAGCTTTCTAACTGGTTAGTTACAAGGCCTACTTTTATTTATATTGAAATGCAACATCCTCTTTCCTGAAATCATCCCCCCTTTTCTCGTAGTGCACGACCGTCTGACTGGGTGTGTGACTGTGCGTATAATTGTGAGGGCAACCTGCTGGCGGCGGCAGTTGGGTGGAAATGGAGATGGAGGTGGAGGT
Organism: Drosophila prostipennis; assembly: GCA_037075205.1. Taxonomy (NCBI): domain Eukaryota; kingdom Metazoa; phylum Arthropoda; class Insecta; order Diptera; family Drosophilidae; genus Drosophila; species Drosophila prostipennis. The sequence goes on from JBAMCJ010000413.1 coordinate 2,355,981, forward strand.
TCAGGAGCAGGGAACAGGGAGCATCAGCCAAGGAGCAAAGAGCAGCCAGGAGCGCTGAGCCAGCAGCAGAATCAGAGGATGAGTACTCAGGGGCGAAGGACGGAGGACCACAGAGAAGATTCAACTACCCGCAATCCACAAGCAACCAGCAACGTCATTGAAATTTATGCACGTTGTACTTTCGTGTAGTGATATTTGTATTGGGAATTAAAACTATGCCCCCGGGATTATATCCTAATTTTTGGCGCTGTTCTGCTTTGGTTGCTCCGCGTCCTTCGTCCTTCGTTCTGCTTTCTCCACTTGATGATGTCTTATTTTCCCCATTCCGCCCACCCATCGCATTTCCCTTGGCTGTCTGTCTTGCCATTGCCATTTTTACTTTTCATTGCTTTTGTTTGCCGTGTAATTAAAATAAAGGCGTGGAGTAATTGCTGAGGTCAGTGGGCAGCGGCAAAAAGCGTGGAGTGCAGCACTTGGCCATCGGTACGTATACGTAATGTTAACTAAGCTCACCGAGCAGCGTTGAAATTAACACGTTTTTTTTTCTTGTTTTTTCCCTTTCTATTTTTTTTTTTTTTGGCTAGTTCAGCTCGTTTCTGGTGTTTTTTGTGTGGGCGGGTGTATTCCTTGGAGCCTTGGAGCTGTGAATTACCGAACAGCAGATAAAATTCTCAGTTTAACACTTTGTTAAAATGCTGCCCATACGGATATGCTTACGTTCGTTTACGTTTACGTATACGCCATGTGGCGCGTCCGCCCATAAAGTGTGCCAACATTTGGCACCCCTTCTTCCCATCTTCGCTCCCATCCGAAAACCCAAACCCAGAACCCAAACCCAAAACCCAATCCCAACCCACTTAACTGGACTTTGGTCACGTTGCTTCTGCTGGCTGCCTTTTCTCGATGGTCTGTTGGGCGCCTGCGGTAAATTTCGTTTTGCAGGGCATCATTAGACTGAGACCCAGAGACCTAGATTTCCATGCTAATTGGATTCGTAATAAAGGCGGTTGCCTCTGCCTCTGAGATCGAAGAATTCCAGCCTTCTTCACAGAGAATTTGAAGAAAAATTAAATTCCCCAGTCAACATGAATGTTTCATCTGCCACATATTTGCAAATGAGTTATGACCGCAAAAGAATTTCGTCAGGCAGCCAAGAAAAACGAATCAAATGAATTATTAAGAGCGAATTTGATGAATGGAGTTGGCTGACAGTATGTGGGATTTCTTGTCTGGCCCGAAAAAAATAAGAAAAGGTTAACCCAAAAGGCAAATTCAATTCATAAACTGTCTGCTAAACTTTATTGGGGTTTTCGAGATGCTTGAAATCAACCAAGAAAAGTTGATGGCAACTCCACTTAACTAAGTGGCGCCCAACGGCAGGGAAAAAACCCCTTTGGAAACTCCTTTCGGCCAATGTGACTCTAATCAGCGCTTAATTATGCATGCTTTCCGGGGCCAAAAGTCCCCCATTAATCAACATCATTTATTGCCGAGCAAGCTGCTCGAATTCAAACTCGAATTGAAATTCAAGCTGGCAGCCAAAAATGCCAAGCTCGGCACGGTAGTGGCCCCAAATGGCCAAAAAGGAGGAGCCAGGACGAAACCAAGAACCAGGACAACAAGCAACTGCCAACTAAGCCAAATTGTACGCTCAAGTGCCATAAAGCAATCAAAGTTGATATCAAAGTACCACACTGCTAACTTATGCTCTCATGTATTCAATTAGGACAGCTTTTCGAATGCCCTGCCCGGCCAGCTCTTTGGAAGCCCCCCACTCTCTTTCCTTCCCCCTCTTTCATTTAAAAGAATTAAGCACTTTTCTGCAGCGCAACCGCAGCCGAGGAGATGAAGAAATTGCTGCAGCTCCTGCTCCTGCTTGTTCCTGTTCCAAGGGAGCTCCTCCTTCAGGAACTTTCAACAACTTCCTATGCCCAAAGTTTCCACAAATTAGTTATGCAAATTATGTGAGTCGCCTTCACCTCACCGGGGCTCTAACATCCCAGCAGCCAAGCAGCCAAGCATCCAATCCCGAAAAACACCCCCCACTGTGATCCGGCATTTAAAACAATGGCTGGCGACCCTTGGCTGCCCAAAAACGCTCCCAAAAGTAAGTCCTCCAAGCTGAAAAGGCAGAAGACCAGCTCCGATTAGGACGCATAACAAAGTAGAATTTGTGTAAGTTCGTATTTAACATGCTTTATGCATTCCTCAATTATAAATAGATTAAAGTCCCGAATAGACTAAAGTTAAATGTTAACTTTCCGGCCAAGGCGGACACCATTCACAAAGCAATTAACGCAAGCGACCCCCTTACCATCCCCATTACCATCCCCCTTACCATTCCCCTTACCATCCCACATTTGTCCTCTTAGGCCGACGGAACCCAATTTAACTGACTGCCAACTTTCCACAATCACTGGCCATCATCAATTTCAGATTTTGTTGTATGTTTTATGAAGCAGTCAAGGCCCAGGACAGCCGCCCGTCAACCAGACACTTGGACAGACAAACAGACAGGCCCAGAGACAGTCGGCGATTGGGTGGGTGGAAGGTCTTGGGAGGAGTCTGAGGTGGTTGGGTGGTTGGGTGTGACTACGTTGGAAAGTGAAAACAATGCCTGGCCGCAAACGGCTGTCCAGGGAGGCGACCGCCTGCCGAGTGAGTGTGTGCGGATGCTTCTTGCTGAGTGTTTACTTAACCGTAAGCCTGACCCACCAACCCACCAACCCACCGACCCCCGGCGGTGTGCTGAACTTGAACCAGAACCACATAGAAACAACAAAGGCGAACAGATAAAGCAGCGACGGGGAAAAAAGGGTTGGACCAGGATCTTAAAGGATTGCTCAAGTTGGCCAAAACCAATATGTAAATGTGCGTGTTGTGATTAAGCACAAAAGCAAAGTAAGCCAGATACAAAAGACAGTTGGACAGACGAAAGAAGGAAGAGTTTTCTTGTCCGAAACTGAAGCCAAAGTCTCCCGAAAGCCAAAATCTTCAACCGCACCGCACACACATAATGTGGGCCAAAAACGAAGCCAAGCAAAAACGCAGCCTTGGCTAACTTTACACACCTCAAGTGTTTGTTTAGGTTGCCTTTGCTTTGCTTGGGGTTTTGGTTTCGGTTTTTGTTTGAGCGATTGCCGCCGGAGCCGGGGGAAAAACACTTAGGAAAAATTACCAAAAACAAAAAAGCAAGGAATAAGGATTAGTGCAACTCGTTCAACTCGAGAGAAAAACCATTTCTCAGTGGTCAAAAGTAGTTTTGGGTAGCTCGAAAAACTTCGCTAAGCATTCGCAAAGTCCACAAAGGAGCCCCCACAAACAATCTAAAGTATGCATTCAAATTTTCTAAACGAAATTAAAAGCATTAAATTGCCAAAATGAATTATGGGATTTTGTAGCGAAAAGCAATGGGCTAATAGGTTATTAATATAATAATGTTTTTGAAAAATGTAGCTAATGGAAACTATGATTAAAGAAAAAGTTTGATATATTTTATCTTTAAAGTGAAAAATAGTAACGAAAAATCTAAAAAACTATTATAATGTAATACTAATAATATATTATAATAATATTTTGTAAAAATTTAGCTAATAGAAACTATGGTTAAGGAAAACGTAACATCTATTTGATCTTTAAAGTAAGAAAATAAAACGAAAATTCTAAATAAAAATGATAACAATGTAATAATAATAATACAATAATATTTTATAAAAAACTTAGCTAATGGAAACTATGATTGAAGAAAAAATAAGATATATTTTATCCTTAAAGTAAGAAAATTAAAATAAAACTTATTATAATTTAAATTTGTAATATTTTGTACAACAAAAAATATTTTAATTTGTTTTAAAAAAGTGTATTCCATTAGGATTATTAAGAACATTATTTTATTATAGTGTATGGTGGATGGTGAAGGGTGGAGGAGGTTCTGCGGCCATTTGACGCCTTTGTTGTTTTTTGGCCAGCTGTATTATAAATCTTGCCCGCAATGTGGGAAACGATCAGATCCCAGGTCCTGACCCTGCCACCTCCAACACTTCCCCACGGCCAAAGACAATGCCTTGGAACCCTATTAGCGTAGAGCAATCCTCCTTGGCAATCCTCCTCCTCCTCCGCTGGAGTATGTGGAGTTTTAAGGGGTCCGGCCATAAATTGCAACCGCCAGGTGAGCGGTAAGTGGGTGCCGGGTGGCTAATGGGTCACTCCTTGATGTATCACACAAACAGACACAAATGATATTTATGCTGCCGCAGTTGCTCCTGTTCCTGCTCCTTATTTTGCTCCTTATTCTGCTCCTTGGGCTTTCCTGCGGCTTCTTATGGACAGCAGCCGCGCTCTGCTTGGTGTAATAAAAACTAAAATCCGCACAACAATATGTGCGAGGATAATGCCATTTCCGTTTTATGGGAAATCCTGTTAGTCCTGCGTTCGTGTGTCTGTGTGTGTGTGTGTGAGCTGTGTGTGCGGCTTCGGCTTCCTCAAGGAGCCCCAAATCTGAGCGAGCGAACGAGTTACGACTACACCGGGCCAAAAAGAATAAACCCAAGTGAAGAGCTATTGCGGTCGCCATGCCAGTGATGGGTTGCGATAGGATTCGCAGGATTCGCAGGGCGTAAATGCGTGCCTCGCCTGGAAACCGGAGAATGAATGGATCAGGGATCAAATTTTATGGATTGCCCCGGCATACTATATGCGCACTCCACAATCCGCACTCCACACTCACATAATAATGAAGTCAGAACTAAGAAATAAATTCCACAAATTTCATTAGCCCAGCTTGTGGGAGTCGCTTGGAATTTAAAGTGCCGAGATTCGATAACAAAAGATGGGATTGGAAAATTATTGGCATTCGGTGTTTGGCAAGGTTAAGTGAAAGATTCCGACCTTTGGCTCAAATTAATTTATTAACTTGACAATAAATCGTTGATAAATGTGCGCCCCAAGGCATTTTAAAGCTGGCGATTAGAAGTGGTAAATTGCTCAATCGAAATGAAATTATAGCTTTAAATAATCTTTTATTTCTTTATTATTACTTAAATAATATTGAGAAAATTACCTAATTTAAACATTATTTTATGAAAATTATACAAAATATGTTTGAATTTCGAAAATAAACTGAACTAAAGAGCAATTTATAAGAAATATATTTCTTAGCCACTACTAAGAATTAAAGAAAATATGAAGATAGCTTTGCCCATCGCTAAACTTACGATTATTATTGAAAATAATATTAAGAAAATTCCTTAATTTAAAAATGTTAATATAAAAAAGTCAAAAAAATTAAATTTGATTTATTTTAAGAGATCTGTACTAAAACATAAAAAAAAGAAATTATTATTATTATTCAAAATAATATTAAGAAAATTCCTTCATTTTAAAATGTTAAGATAGTTAACAAATTAAGAAAGATTTATTTCAACAGATCTGTTCCAGAACTTTTAATAAATCAAATCAAAAATTATTTAATTTCGAATATACCAATTTATAGAAAATACATTTCTTAGCTTATGAAGAGCACTTTTTACAGCCCGATAACCTCGCCCATCGCGGACTTACAATCAGCTAATCTGTCTTACATATTTGCATATCGCCTGGGGTTCAGCTTGGATTACGATGGTTATTCATTAGCCGCATTCCTGGACGCCCTGGGCCAACAACTGGGACGCCTGCTGCGGTTAGCCGCAGGACTTTCGTCCTAGCCGTTTCCCCCTCTACCATCCAGCCATCTCTTTCTCAGCCATAACTAGGCAAACCTTTTTTGCTCAGTGTGTGTGGGGCAGGAACGGCATGAAAAACAAACGTCCGACTGCTGGAAAAGTGTGAGTGTGTGTGAAGTAAAAAGCGCAACCGGAGAAGAGACGGATGGACAGCAGGAGCAGAAAAAAGGGAGGGGTGAAAGAGGGGGTTTTGAAGCGGAAAGCCGGAGAGTAAGAAAAACCATAACTAAATCCATTGCCATAGGAAAATCCAAAGCAAAGTCTGCGATGCAAATAGTAGAGATTATGGGACTGCAGATGTATGAAGAACGAGAACGAGATGTAGATGGAGATGGAGCCGGGATATGGTGGCTAAAACTGAAACTGAAACCCAAGGCGCGGCGGCTCTCGTGGGCCAAAAAGGGGTGATAGGGGTGTTAGGGGTGTGTTACTGGGTAGACGAAGGTCCCTGCCAGAAGGTGTTATGTGTACGTGTGCACGAGTGTATGAGGCACAATAAATCTTGCAAGGGTGCCGAATGGCCAGGCAAGGAGCCTGGAGCTTGGGCATTGGCATGGATTTGAGCCGGGGCGTTATCCCCATCCCCAGTCTCGATATCCCACTACCACCCACCGCGCCCCGTCAGTGAAAACCAAAACCAAATAAAACTGACATTATGCGAAAAGCGAAAGCCATAACTAAAAGTTGGATAACGTGGCCATGATGGAGCCGAGGTGGAGTGGGTGAAGAAATCCGGACCAGAGGCAGCCGTAAAGTTGATACTAAAGCAAAGAGCAGACGAGCAAAGCTAAAACAAATCGGAGGAGCTATTGTCAAGAGGGCTAGACCATCAAGTACCCAGCAATCTCCGCAGAATGATAGCATTGCAGTCAGGTTGCTTGACTATGAAATATTATTATTAAAAAACTTATGATGGTTTTAATATTGTCAATGATTTACAGTGGTCATAAAAAGTTATTTCTTTTAATTATACCAGGCTAAAATAAATATGGGTCAAGGAAAAGCTAAGGGAAATTTCTAAATATGCGTAAGCAGTAATCTCCAAGCATCTCTAATAAACTTCCTAAAATAGTTTAATGGCTAAACTAAAGTTTTTGTTTCTTTTTCCAACAAAAAATATTTTATATTACATCAGTTAAATAAACTCGTTTTAATTATAAGAAGTCTCGGTTATAAATTTATTAATTCAAAATATAATCGTTAATTCTAATTCATATATTTTTTATATTTTCCTATTCAAAATATATTTATTATTTCTATTTTATATTAGAGTTGAAGTAAATAAAAAATCTTGATATTAAATGGAGTTTTCCATAAATGCGTTGCATAGACAAGTACTTAAATTTGGTTTCCCTTTTTCCAAAACTAATAGTTATTATAATAAGTACCCAATTATTTTGTAATAAAACCAGATTTTCAAAAAAGCTACGGAGAGAAACCACCAACAATGCCGAATGATATTAAACCATCATTCTAATTGCTGCGCTGGAAAAACTTGAGCCACTCCAACAGGTTTCAATTTGTACATCCGAGAAGCTCCTTATTGGATCATTAAATCAAGAGGATCTGACCTAAAAAACTGAGACCGCTTAAATGCTGCTAAGCGAACTCAGTTTGTACTTTAATCGCTTACAGAGGAGGTCCTCCCAGGACCACCCAAAAAGGTAAAGCCCGCGAATCCGAACCACCTCCAAATGCACCACAATGGATTTGCCACAGCAAACTCCACAGCACGGGCTGAATATTCTCCGATTTTACCCTTTTAACTCGGGGGTTTCAGGGGGGTAGTTTAGGGGCGGAGGATTGAGATATCGGGTATGAAAAACAGAAACAGGAAAATAGAAATGATAGCAAAGTTGCAAAACGGTGAAGAGGGAGGAGAAACGGGGGACTAACGGAAATCGACTTTGGTAAGGAGTTTTTCTCGTACCTGTGAATCGGAATCTGAACGCTGGAGCTGCAGCGAAGTTATGCAAATGTAAAGTTGTTCGTGCCTGGCCTCCTGGCTGCTGAATCCTGCGGCAGGATCTGCTGCTCCTGCTCCTCCTTCCCGTCCCTTCTGTCAATCGAAGGCGATGTCGCGAGTGCTAATGACGTTTGCTTTGATTGCGCCCCGCATGCGAAGCCAAATCTGAGCCACAACTCACAACTGTCATTTTCGCAACGATATTTGTACTGGGCTTCAGCTAGGATATATATGTATATCTATACGGTTCTTGAGTGTCTATCTCAGCTGTTCCTCCTCGGTCCTCGGATGTCTATTTATTTAATTTGCATGCAATTTTCAATTTTTATGCTGAATACTTGGCATTGACAGCAAACGATGCGCACATTTCGCACATCGGCAATGCACAATAGAAATTGAATTGCAAAAATTTGTTTGCCCGTCCAGGGCAGCAGGCAAATGGATTGCGAATATATATATATATAGTGGAATAGCGGATTTTCGAGGGCTCTTCACGTCTTCACGCCGAATGTCACAAGGAGCCAGGAGCCAGAAGCGAATGCTCAAGGAGCCGAAAAAGGAAGCTTGAACGAGTTGAAGCAATCGCACAATTTGGCGGCGAAGATGTCAAGTATACGCCGCGTTGCCAGTGCCACACCGACTGCAATTACAATGGTGGGGCAACAACAATGGCTAGGGGTTTAGGATGGGGGTTTTCGGAGGAAGGATATGCCGGCTTGCCAAGCACAGAGACACACCACACCATTCACACACTGGCGCGGAGTTGAAGCCACAAATACGTACGCTCCGCAGGATCCAGAGGAAAAGTCTGAGTCACGAGCGACTGGCGACAGATCCTGGGGTTGCCCCAAGTCGCAAGTTCCTAGTTGCAAGTGCACACACGTTCGCACGCAAAAAATCGCGCGAAATTTTTGGACGACTGAGAAACCAAAACAAAACAACAACTTCGAATTCGAGTGTTCGTTTAGATCACGATTGTGAGGTTAGGTTGCGCGAAAATTCAGCTGCTCTCCACTACCGAACGCTCCGAAACTGAATTCGCAACTGAGGAATGGATGCCAAAAAGGATGCTGCTGTCCAGATGGCAGCCGAAAGGATGCCGATGAGGATGCCGAAGGATGACGAGGATGACGAGGATGCTTCGGATGCTGATTCGGGAGAGCTTTTCCGCCGAGAGAGAGCGAGAAAGAGAGCGAGAGAGCGAGAGGAACGGGCATTGGCGACGTGTGACTTCGTTAAATTTCTGCGGCGACAGCACACAAAACGGATTCGGAAGCGGAAGTAGCAAGTAAGCGAGCAAGGAGCGCTCTCTATGTGTGTGTGTGCCCCTGTTGGTATGTGTGAGTGGGCGGTCTGAGTGGGTGGAGTGGCGCTGAAGTGGGCGAAGTAGCGCCAAGTGGCTGGCTAAAGTCGACTCGCGGAGCACGACCAGAATGGAAGTTTTGTGTTTGTGTTTTGCAATGCCAACTATACACACACACGGTTACCCCCCCCCTCATACATATAAATATTTATATATATATATGTGTGTCTTTTATAACCCATACATACTTATGCCGGGGCATCAATATTCACATTCGCACTTGTGCGAGCATTTTCTGATTTGCTGCAATCGCGTTTGCCAACAACAAACTTGGCTAGCACAACAACAGCTGTCGAAGGAGGAGTGGGGTATATAGGGTATATTTTCCAACGGATGTTTGGTAAATCTTTGGCGCCGGATACCAGCCCTCCAGCCGGAGGAGTCCCGCCTCCTAAGATCGCCGCCCCCCGCGAGACATGGTTAGACTCTTCCCGTATCTTTCTTGTTCTCTCGTACACTGGGAAAAACGAGGGGAAAGCAATTACAAATATTATAAGACACATATTTTAAGTGAAAAAAAAGTAATAGTACAGAATTTAAACGTAAATAACCAATAATAAAGTTAGTTCAAATGATTTTTGTAAATTATTTTAAAGGATACAAATTTTATGGACAGTATTAGTTGTTGTATAAATATTTTTAACAATTTAAGGTTGTTACAAAAATCATATAAAGCTAATTTCATTTAATTTATTTCTTTCTTATATTCTGGAGCTACAAGGACTTCCTTATAAATTAAGGCACTATGCATTTGTTGTTTAAAACTTTTTAATTTTATAACTTCTTAGATGTTTCTAAATTTTTTTTTTAAAGAGATTTTTGAGGTACATCTGAAAAATCAAAAAACCATTCAAAAATTGAATAATAGAGTTAAGAATTTCTTGGCCTTAACCAAAAGCTTTTAAAAATAATTACATTTTATTTTTATTAATAAGTAGGTACATATATTCCAAGGTTTTATTATCAAATCCCTTTAAGTGAAATCCCTTTTTAACTAAAAAATATATATTTTTCTCAGTGTCTTTAGCCTGCACCCATGGGTGTGTGGGTGTTGGTATCGATAACTAATAAAAGCATTACATTTATGTTAGAGCCAAGCGCTGTAGCCCCCTATTTTCCCCTTTCCCCCTCCGTTTCGCCCTGAGCAATAATTCAGTTTTCATTTCTCTGTTTTCCTCAGTTTCTCATTTTCATTTTGCAGCCAGTGCATGTGTGCCTTTTCCAACAGCACCCCCTCCTCCCCCTTCTACACTACCGTACACATTTGTGGCACAGTCATGGCCAGCTAATTGGAAACACGAGCCAACTGCGTTTTCTTGGGCAGTTTTCCATTTGCTCGGCTTGAAGAGCTGACTTGGGGTGTCTCGTTTAGTTGCCAATTGCTTAGTTGATTTTCATTGTCTGCCCTTTGGGCCACACTCACAGGTGGCTAAAAAGGGAGAGAGCGAGATAGAGAGTGCAGGTGGAAAATGCAGGGCTTTTCCGCTGTATTGGCTTGTAAGTGAAACGATAAACGCTGTGTAGCTCGCTGTCATTAATTGGCTGCCGGTTGATGTTTATGTCGTTAGCTCTTCGTTACTCAAAGGAGGCAAAAGCGGATTGGATGTTTAATAATCTTTTCACATTCAGCTGGTAGCTGCTAGCTGGTTTCACTGATATTCCTGCTCCTCCTATAGCTTCATATTCAATTAACTTTTGCAGGACAAATCTGTGCGGATTCTGTAAAGGACAGCCCGGCTGAATGTTAATTAATAATGTTTGTGCTTGTATATCTGGTATCTCTGGTGGCTGCTGTTTATGCCATTTAGGCTTCTTCTGTGAAGAAAAACGAGGAACGAGGAACTATTCTCCATTTCCTCACCTCAAACGGCTTCCGTCTGATCCTGAGTTCCTGAGAGTCCCACGTCTTCGTCTTCGTCTGCAGCTGCAGCTGCTGTCCTGCTGTTTGTGTCAGGCTCTGCGTTTACCTGCGAGCGAGGGCGAAAAGAAAATATCCGGTTTTCAACCGCAAACTGCACTTTTCTACCCATTGTGCCTGGCTCCATTCGTTATCCTGCTGAGTGGCCCCAACCACCCATCGCATCCTAGGTGAAGCCCACACAAACCAACGGACAGACGAACGGACAAACGAACGGACAAGCGAACGGACAAACGGACAGACACACGTTCGGGACATTGAATTTGTTTTGGGTTTTGATTTTTCGATTTCAGATTGCACGTTTGAATGGCCAGGACCAGAAGCAGAATCAGCAGCAGAATCAAAAGCAAAAAGGACCAAGGAAAGGAAGCGAGTGCCGACCTAAGCCCGACAAATTCAAGTCGCAGCTGAAGTGTTGACTGCCACATTTATCGCAGCTGCATCTGCAGCCACATGAAAATATTCCAATTGATTGCCAAGTGCCGGGCCATTCAATAAACTAATTAAATACAAGTGGCGTATAATTAATTTGCTGTCGAGCACCGATTTTGATTTCTATTTCGATTTCGATTTCGATTTCTTCGGGATATCCGGGGAATTGAATTTTTGTTTATGCCCATCCTTGACTAATTAAATTTACCAGTAGTCTCAAGAGAGAAGGAAGAACAGAAAGCAGGGGCGCTTTCTAAATCCAGCATAGCATTGTTGCTGAAAATTCATCATCAATTTTCAGCTCAATTCGCTCTTGCTTCGAGCATTTCAAATTGTGTTTGCATTCTCAATTTTCATATTTCTCATATTTCTAGCTTTTCGTGTTTGTCTTGGCCAAATGGAAAAATCCTGAAGCCTGTTGAATGGAAGTGAAAATCAGTCTCAGTCTCAGTTTCATTTTCACTGGAACAAAGGAAGAAGGAAATTGAGTTAATTTTGCAGTCACACTCGGGGGCTGGCTTTAATAAATATTTGAGTCCGTTGTGCTCAATGCTCAGTAATCGGCTAATGAATCGGTAGTAGCTAGTAGCAAGTCGATTTCCAATGTAGTTTTTCCATTAGCCATTCGATGAGCGGATAGCTGATGGCTTCCAAGCCCCAAGGGAGCCAACATAGAAAGGCTTTTATCTTTTATCTCCCAGTTAATGCACAATGGCTGCATTTAAGGATTGCAGCTGCGAGGCAGCTCATCAAACTGGCATGCATGGCCTGGCCACATAATTGCAAATGACACCGCAAAGGGAATTCCCTCTCAGCTTTTCCGAATGCCCGGGAAATGTTTCAAGACTACTTCTGTGCTTAGGCTTTTTTTCTGTTTTTTCCAACCATTTTCCTACTTTTTTCTTTTCGTCCTTTGAGTCCTTTGACTGTGGTAGTTGTAGTTGCAACTGTAACTGCAACTGCAACTGCAACTGCAATTGCCATTGGAACTGCACCTGGCAGCGCTCCACTGGCCGCTTTCCACTTGTTTACCACTTTTTGTTCTGGCCTTGGCTTAGCTTTCTGCCATTGTTGTTTGTTTGTTGCATATCAGGGAATAAGTATTTCTGGCATTATGGCTATATGAGTGCTACGGCACACAGGGAAAACTGGAGAAATAACAGCGAAGGGAGAAGAGAGAGCGGAGAAGGAGAGATAAAGCGACTGAGACAACTCTAATACACTTAACCCTCGGCTTGGCTCACGGGAATCCGCTCTGCGATTTCCCTTAGCTGATTGTTTTAGCCCTTTTAGTGGACAGGCACGGTTCTATTGGGAATGATTTTAAAAATCCCTAGATGTTTATTATATTTTTCCGAAACTCTTTTTGAATCATGCGCGGATCCACGGGGGGTGATATGGGTGATATATCACCCCCCACTCGGCTAAAAAATGCAAGGAATTTTGATATTCAAAAAGTATGCAATTAAAAATTTGTTCTGATATCACCCCCCACAACAAAATCCTAGATCCGCCACTGTTTTGAATAATAGACTGGGAATATAAGTAATATTTTTTGGGAACTCAGTTTCATTGGCATTGCATATTTGGGATTTTTTTTTGCATTTTTAGGGACAAAATACTGAATTTTTTTTTTATGTTTATAATAACGATTTTTTTTAAATATCCTTAGCTAAGAGTCCAACCGTTTTGTCTCGAGGAAAAGATTTGAAAAAAAAGCTGTAAAAACTAAATACTAATTTTCTTAAATTAAGGTTTAGTGGCGAAACAGGAAATTGTTTTTTGTTTTATGTTTATAATAATAACAATTTTAAAATATCCTAAGACAAATATTCTTTTACCTAACCTAGAGGACAATATTTGAAAAATAAACCCCTTTTCTTATTTATAAATTTCTTAAATTCTTAATTTTTTTCAAAACATAATTTATTAAGCTCAATTTTCCTTTAATATTATAAAGCTTTAAACTCTATTAAAATCGCCTTTCGCGATCTTGAAACTCGCCTCAAACTTTATCTGGACCTGCGAAAATGAAGTGAAAAGGTCAATCAAAGTTTGTCGAAGTATCCAAATTATCGAATGGCCCCGGCGAGAAGGGTTAAACTGCGGCGGGAAGGCTTTCAGGCAAGGCGTCTCTGGGCGGATTAAATGGAGGGGGTCTTTCCCCCATTTTCCCCCATTTTCCATACCTTCCCTTTCCACGTTCCACCAGACAAAAAGCGGCAAAGGATAGTGGCAATTGAACCGGCACTGGATGTCTCAACTTTTGCAAGCTGCCATATCCACAGGAGCAGCAGCAGGAGCTTCGATTTCAAGCCATGGCTAAAAGGCTCCTGCAACGCTTTTTTCGGGCCTTATGCCACTGCCATTTTTCTCGTTGTTTACCAAGTTTTCACGACTTTTGTGCTCTTTTCGAAGCTTGCTTGTTTGTTTGTTTGTTCGTTTGTTGCCGACTGCCTTTTTTTCCCTGCCGTTTCTGCCATCCGAAAATCTGCGTTATCGAGTTGATTGATATTTTTAAATTATGTGCCGCAGTCGGCATAAATTTAAAAATTTTCCTGGCCACCGCTTCAAGACGCTCCTGATGCTGATGCTCTTAATCCGCCGTCGAGGGCTCAGCTCGCCGTCCGTGTCAAAATGCCAATCGAGAATCCGCTTCCGTCTTCCCAATTTTCCCAACCCCCCCGCCGAATCCCCCAATCCCCCGACTTTTTCCCGATGATGATGTTGATTGGCGCGGCCGCTGCGGTGCTGGCCTCATTTTTCCCCGGCTTTTTCCCACACTCAGCTTGGTCCGTCGACGCTGGCGGCTTTAGCATAAAATTAACATTAATTTACTTGCGGTCTTTGAAGTTATTGTCGGCCGCCTGGTCTCGTGCTGCCGTGTTTTTTGTTCTTGTGTTTTTTGAATTATGGAGCCGAGAACTGGGAGCTGAGAGCCGAGAGCCGAGAGCCATTCTAGATATTGGGCCGAGATCCTCGAACAATGGCGACTTTGGGTTGCGCCGCTTATCGAAGCGTGGCACAAATGTTATCGGCCATTTCCATTAATGAGGCGGCCGTTTAATGAATTCTAAAGTGTGAGAGCCAGGATGTATAGTGAGGTCCACGTTGAAGGATGTGCGAGCTTTGAAGCCTCGAATGGCGAACTCCGGACTTTGGGCTCCCAGTGAAAAGATTTTCGATTTCGGCTTTTCAATTGTTCGCACGGCAGCGGCGCGGCCCAAAACTAATTTGCGGGCAACGTTTTAGGGTGCCGGAAATGGCTAAGGCCATTAGGACGACGGGGCCGCAGTCGATTCCCAGTCGAATGCCACACAGAAAAAAAATTGGCAAGAGATCAGATTGATATGTGCTGGTAAATTTTATATTTTTCAAAGATCCAGTTATTCAGATCAAAATTCCCAGTTGGATGCCACACAGAAAGAAAATTGACTTAAGATCAGATTGATATGTGCTGGTAAATTTTATATTTTTTAAGATCATTTTGATATGAAAAATTATGTTTATCTTTTTTAACATTATTTGTTAAAGAAATACAAAATTTGGTATTTTATATGATTTGGTAAAATATCATGTTGATATTTTTGAATCATAAATCATATCCGATTTTTATTAATATGAAATAATGTAGAATTTTCCATATTTCCTATCGAATTTTCTTTCTGTGCAGTCGATGATCCGGGGATATCCTCCTCGCTTTGGGCCCTAATTCGCTCGCCTGGTGAAAAGTCATCAAATGGCTTATGTGCCCCTTACACATGACGATTTTGGCATTTCGATAAGCCGGCGTAACAAATTTAAGGCCCCTTCTCACCCGCCGCCACCCATGGCATTGAATTGATTAACTATTTCAATGGCTGCGGCGCCCAAATGTAGGCAACGTTTTCTTTTTCAATTCTGTTTTACTTTGTTTTGCAACCTGATTATTGTGATGGATTTTGGTCATTAGGGATTACGCTATAGCAACCTTAGTAACCTTAAACTCGGTCTGCTTTTAAATCTGCTGATGAGGAGAACGGGGCGTATGCGCAATGTGGGAATGACTGGCAAAAGGGATGTGATAGTGATACCACAGACGACATGGCTATTCTAATTTGTTCGTTTGCATTGCTGGATTATACCCTCATTAACGATTATGCATTCAGTATGCTCGTATGGTGGCCACATAACTTAATCAAGCGAATGGTAAATGAATTTAAACACCCCAACTTGCGCGAAAGGGTTCCCCGTTCGCCACTTACTTATTCAAATCAAATCAACAAAATGAGCAGCCGCCTCAGGAGCAAAATGCCCGCTGGCAGCAGCACAAGGCATTTAAATCCAGCCCAGACTTATTAAATGGATTAAAATGTCGAGGGTTCTCGGAAATCGGGTAGTAGGCAGTCGCCGAAGGGTCCTTCAGCCAAAGGATTAACTGAATTGGCCGGGCAAATAATTGAAATTGCTTTCCATATTGCATGCTGAATTCCAAATAATATTTACTCCGCACAATTCAAACTTTGGCCGAATGTTTGCTATTCGCCGGCGAACCCAGAGGCCACAAGAAGGCCAAAAGGCCAGAAGGTGGCAAACAAAAGCGATTTGAAAATAATGCCAAAGACAAATAATATTACCTGTTACACACGCAAGCACACAGATAGAACCAACTGATGAGGAGGACTGCCTGCGGCTCCATCGGTTTATTTATTTAATCAACACTCCACAGTTGGCTTAGTGGGTGCCTCCTTTTTTCGGCTGCCTTTGAGCCAAATAAAGTGCGGCGCTTAATCTTTGCCACATTTTATCAATTTAATTATTTCAATTTGAGCGTAAGCAGCGGCAACAACAAGCGACAGCAGCAGACACACAGAGCCACCCACTCATACACCCACGCATGCACTGGAAAAAAATCTATATAAAATAGGGTCAATTTTAGCTTATTTCATATTATGATATGCCCTTCATATCAAAAAAATGGCGATATGATTAATGTCAAAATTATGATTCAAACATATCAATTTGATACATTATCATATCATATAAGATACCAAATATAGTATTTTTTGAACAAATAATGTAAAATAAGATAAACATAATCTTTAAAAAATATCAAATTGACCAGCACATATCAATCGGACCTTTTCTCTATTTTTATTTCTGTTCCTACCATCCTGTTCCTGTTTTATCATATCATATAATATTCCAAATTTAGTATTTTTTGAACTAATATTGTAAAATAAGATAAACATAATCTTCATTCATATCAAAATGATATGAATAGCCTTTAAATTATATAAAATTGACCAGCACATATCAATCTGATCTTCTCTCTGTTTTTTCTCTGTGCAGGGATAAAGGAGCTCCAGTGCTGGTATCCTGCCATCCTGCCATCCTGTTCCTCCTGGCTAAAATGCGCGCAATCTGCGCATCAATAAACGCTTTAATCTCTGCTCTGCCTGCCATGTTGCTGCCGTTTCTGCTGTTGCTGACTTGTTTGCCCTCCGAACCTCCGAACCTCCCATCCCATCCAATCCTCAAGCCCTTGTTGTCTGCCCGAGTTGGTCGGGATTGGTTTTGGCCGGGTCTGGTTTGGTCTGGTATCGTACTGCCGTTGAGCTTTGACCTAAAGCGATTCAATAATCAACTGCCAACAATTTTACCGTACTTTACTTTATTTTCACGCTAAACTATCTCAAAGATGCGAGCGCATAGATACGCTACAACGATTTTTTGTGCGGATTGCAGACACACTCCGGCACACACAGAAATATATATATATATATATAGATATATATATATATACATTTGTGTGTGTCTAGCCTTAGGCCAAAAGTTACCATACTAACTTGTTTTTAGTTTCGAGTTCGTACGACATCATTTTACTTTAAGCACTTAAATATACTTTGCCCCACCACCAAACCAGAACCAACCAGAGTTGAGTTGAGCAGAGAAACGGAGCCCAAGGCAGGACAACCGCTCCTGCTCCTGCCACCCCCCCCCCTGCTCTTTCCTCCCGCCTCCTATCTCGTCATCCTCCAGCGGCTAAGCTAGAAGTATATTCTATTTTATTCCACCATCTATGGGCGGGTGGCAGCGGCCACTCGAGCAGTCCACACTTTTTATATCGGCAAACTTTTGTTGCGCGCCGAGTTGTTTGTGTTTTTCTTTTGCAGTTTTTCAGTTTGTGTTTCTCTGCTGCTCCTTGAACCCCCCCTCCCCTCCCCTGCCCCACCAAAAAGCATTTGGTCCTTTGGTTTTCGGCTCAGCCAGAGATTTCTTTGGAGCCCACCTACGTTGCGATGCCGCATAGGCTGCTGCTGCTGCTGTTCCACCAGTGTTGGCGGCAATCGATTACCGGAAAGCCAGATTCGGGATAATCACAGTCCGCCATCTGCAAATGGCCGCAGATGCAGTTCACAAAAGATGACAATATCAACTCCTGCAGTTTGCCAAGTCCATTGTTGGTAACTCACTTCATTGCTCGATTTTCCCAAGAAATTATGGAGATATTATTTAAGTTTTAAATAGCTATATATAAAAGATCGCTTTCAAATTTGAGGTCTTTATTCCAAAGAAAATATATAGATTTATTTTTATTTATTAAATATTCATTGATATAATACAATATAATATGATATCATTTTTTTTATTTATTAAATATTCATTGATATAATATCATATTATAAGTTATTATTCAACCCAGAGAATATAAGCTATCTAAATATGTTATATTAAAGAGCTTTAATTAAGGTTTTTATTTTTCAGCTCAAAAAAAGAAAAAATATAAAAATACGTGTTAAGAAAAAAAGTTTGATGGTTAGTATAACTTCTTAAATGGGTAAAAATCCTTTCAATTATTAAAGTTTTTACATACTAAACAGGTAACTTTATAGGGGTTTGCCTTATAAAATATCCCATAACCAAAGACCATTTTTCTAAATACCTAAAATCACTATAAAAATATGAATATTAAAATATATTATCCAAAACTGACTGAAATCCAGCTGCTCCCTCATCTCTTCGCCGCCTCTCGCACTCCTTTGACGCATTTATGGAGCTTTGCGCCCCTCCTCATCCTTTGACTCAGTCGAATCCAGTTCGTATTCCACTTCCATCCCCAATCCCAATCCCAATCCCTTCCATCAGTGGCATCCATCCCAAAGGCGGCGTATTGAAAAGCAGCAATGGCATCAAAATCGCATTTGAATTTAGTCGCCCTATTGTCCCCACTCCTTGGGCTACTATTGTTGTTGTTGTGTCCTGCCTTGTTGCCCATTGCTGGCCACTGTTCTGCTCCTTGGGGGAGAATTGCTGGTGAGCAAGGGTCCTGAGAAGGGGGATTTGCGGGGTCTCACTTCGGGCGGCGCGTAAAGTCAGGCGACCCTTTTAGACTATGCGGCGCATATAAATTTCACTTGAAGGGGGGTAGTCCAACCCCTGTTCTTCAGTTGTTGTTGTTGTTGTTGCTGTTGTGTCGGCGACATCGTTCTCGGCCTTGTGGGGCATTAAGGCAAATCGGGTTTAATTGAAAATAAAAATTCTTAATGGTCTTTAACCCAAGATTATGGTCCTGTATTGCCGACGTCTTTTAGTGGCCTCTTTTATTAAATGGATGTGTGTGCGTGCGACTGAGAGTGTGTGTGTGTGTGTGTGTGTGTGTGTGTGAGTGGGTCTATGGTATATGTGTTAGCCGAAAAAAACCCTTTTTGGCCGAGCATCGTCTTCGACTTCGCCTTCGTTTTCGCCTGCACCATTTTTATGTCGCCGGAAGTGGCGTGTAATCGTTTTTATTTTGTAATTGTTTTAGTGCCACTTCCTTTCGTGTTTTTTATGTGCTTTCGGTCCCATCCTCTCCCCCTCCGAACTTCCTGCCCTTTTCGGTTTCGGTCCTTTCTCGACCAGGATTTTTTCGCAGCTTCCCTTTTCGGTTTCGGTTATCCATCGTCCATCCTCCATCGTCCATGCTTTTATGTTGTTCGGGCGCCGCGCACTTCTGGGGCCAAATAGGTGGCCTCATAAATCAAATATGTCACAGCAATTTAGGTGTCAGAAATTTTATTTTTTATTTTTATAACATTTTCCCTGCCAAAAAGGAAATGTCCATCGGCGTTGCCATCGCCCCTCCGCGCGCGCAGGAAAAGGTCAGCGAAATGCGTAAAAACCCGCAAAAATATTTAGAGCCGTCCTCAATGGACAGCCGCCTTGGGTCCTCGGAGTTAATGGCTCTGCCAAAGGGTGGCCTGCGGGGCCAAATATTTTCCGAGAACCTCTCCACCAAATCCACCGAATCGCTCTCAAGAAAACGCAAAATTTAATGAAAAAAGTTTCATAAATATGGCAATGAATTTAATTAAGGCCAACAACAATACAACAGAGCCACAACAACAGGGAAAAAAAAAGTTGAAAACGGTCGGCGAAACGCACAACAAAACACAAAAACAAGGGGAAAAAAAGGAAAACGGGCAGAAAAATGTCGGAACACTAATTACGCGAATTAAACGTCAAATTACAAAAACAATTTGTTTGCAGTCATTCAACGAAGGAAAATCATAAAAGGGGAAATCGGTCCGAAGTGAAATGGTGCCGCCATCACGCATATGAGGGTTATAACCTGTGACGAGGTAATGAAAACTTGATGGCGTAGCTGGAAATTGCCAAGATGAATTTCTGGCAGTTAGGGATCTGAAGTTTTTATATTAGGAGATTCTGGTTTAACGCAGGCTGCTGGATTAAAGATTTCAATAAGCTGATTAGGAGAATAATAAATTTATTATGTGACAATCATTTATGTGAGCTAATATTTGAACAAAAATATTTAGATACTTTACAAACCCTTTATAAAGATCTAATAAATTTATTTCAGTTATTAGTTTTTTGAGATATTTTAAAAAGATTTTAATAAGATCAAATAAATTTATTTCATTTTTTTTATTTGATTAATTTAGATTTATTATAAACCCTTTATAAAGATCGAATAAATTAATCTAAGTTTTTAGTTTTATATATTTTTAATTGAGATATTTTATAAACCTTTAAATTTATCACTTTAGTTTTTATATTTCATTAGTTTAGCTACTTTATAAACCCTTCTTAAAGATCAAATAAATTTATTTAAGTTCTAAGTTTCCTTATAAGTTACCTTTAATACTCACCAATCTCTTGGTTTGCTAACCCAGCAAATGGCAAGCACACAAATCAAAGGTTAAGTATATTAATTAAATGGCGATTAACCCCGTTTAAGTTCTCTGATGCTTATCCAATCCAATTAGGTCACATCTCCATGAGAATAATCAAATTCACGCCTTGCTACTCTTCAGGCCTAATGCCCAATTATCCTTGCCTAATCTATCAGACACATGTAAATTTTCAAGCCCCTGTTAACAAGGGGTTAATTAATTGCCTACCCACTCTTAGCACACACACATGGCATAGTTTGACCCAAACAAACTTTTCCAGCGGCCGGAAAAACTTATTCAAATGATTTTTCCACGCTCAAGCACCATCAAGAGATAATCACTTTATTAATACCAGAATATAATGTGAGCGTTCTCTAATATTCCCAGAGATTGAATCGTCTGGCCATAAAATCATTTGGCTCAGAACGAGCCATAAGCTAATAATGAATACAATTCCTATTAAGCTCTCGCCCCTAATTGAAATCCTCCCCCAGAACGAGAACAAAATCGAAACATTGAAACATGGAAACTGTTTCTGTCGAATGTCAGCGAATTAAGTCTAATTACGCTCGAGTCTGGAGCGATGATGAAAAATGTTTTGGCACACGCTGTCAACGTGGGTGAAAGTTTCGATGGGCTGGTGGGTTGAGTTTTGGGGGGAAATGGGTATATAGAGCGCATCAAAAGCAGCCGCATCATCGAAAACGCGATAGAGATTCATTAAATGAGGCCAGAAGCAGGAGGTTCTCCCACCCCCCTCACCATTTCATGGTCAAATGTTAATGAATCTATCGGTCGGTCGGTCGGCTGGCTGGAAAAGGGGGCGTGGCTGGTCGGAGGCAGTACATCATTGTAATTGAGTGTTCATTAGTGGGCCC
The DNA here is from genome assembly GCA_037075205.1 of Drosophila prostipennis. Classification (NCBI taxonomy): domain Eukaryota; kingdom Metazoa; phylum Arthropoda; class Insecta; order Diptera; family Drosophilidae; genus Drosophila; species Drosophila prostipennis. The sequence continues at coordinate 2,377,416 of JBAMCJ010000413.1, forward strand.
GGCTTATTGGCTCCTTCGACTGCGGCTATCAAATCATCGGTACAACGTCATTAACATGCCCGCCAATGAAGCAGTCAAGCCGAAAGTCGAAAGCCGAAAGCCTCACAGTCTTTGGCACCCTTATAGCACCCCCACTGCTAATCCAACCCCAAGTAAACCCCGCACACATCCTCATTATCGTCATGAAATCATCATCTTTATGCGCTAATATTTGTGATGTGCTCGCCAAGTTTCGCCAATTTCATTGTACATTAAAGACGCGCCAGGGGTGGGGTTATAGGGGGGGGTTTTTATGGGGGGTTACAGGCGGGGGGTGGGTGTCTGACTTAGTCAAGAATCTGCGAAGGGCCACTCGCTGCCGGTAAGTGAAGTTTACAAATATAATTTTGTAAATGCGCGTTATGCCAATGGAATGAAAGAAAGGGACGCCCGAAACGAACTCTTTTTCGGGCAGGGGTGGCGAACAAAAAGGGGGTCTTGGGGTTAGGAGTGAAACTTGAGCCAAGAGTAACAACAACAAATTTGCTGTCGGTGTTGTTGTGCTTAAGTTTTTTGGCAGCGCGAAACATCTGACTGGGATTTGATTAATTCTGAAGTCGGTTTAACGTCTAAGGGGGGGCTTTTTTGGGGGACAGAGAAGGGGAGGGGGGGGGGCTCAGCTTATTCATTTCGCTGTGGCTTCAGTCTGTCGGGTTAAACTTTGACGAGCCAGCGGGTTGGGGAGCCATGAGCCATGTTGCTGGGCATCCGGCAGACGTTAAATCAAAAGTAGCTCGAGTAACAAGTTTGATTATAAAATGCAACAACTGTAAATGTTATGACGGCGGAAATTTGTGGCAAGCAGCGGAGGAGGGTAGCGGGGGTTAGGGGGGATTTGGGGAATTTAGGGGGTAAATGTGGTTATATCTGCTGCATTGTTTGTGGCACTTGGAGCTCAACTCATCCCATGGACCCAATCAATTATTCATGAAAAGCGTCTTTAAATTACAGCTACTGATTGTTTTGACTTGGATAAAGAGAGCTTGTATGAAATGGAAAGAAATTAGAAAAAATATTTCTTATTAGACAATCACTTAAGTAAATGGAGTGCTATTTTCGGTTATTTCCGTTTAGCGGTTAATGAATAATAAAAAAATAAGCCATACAATTATGTATTTATGTATTTTGAGAAGAGCTCACATCCTAGAAATTTTTAATTTATCCTGATTAATGCCGAATTTTAAAATTAATTATTAATAAAATAAATATTTAATTATAAATTTAAAAAATAATAAAATAAATAGATTAAAGATATGTGGCTGTTGGTATTATGTTAAGTAGTCAAGTATTAAACATTTTTAACTTTCTCTTATTTCATGTGCGATTATGAGATAAAATAAATAGATTATATTGGTATTGGTATAGGTAATCTATCTGAAGTGATCAAGTGAAATTATAAATTTATCCATATTTAAAGTGCGATTATAAAATGAATAAATATTAAAATAAATATAGTAACAATTAATAAATCCTAAAATAAATTGAATAAAGATATATAAGCTGATATTTAAATTTTGGGAAGTGCTGAAGTATTCAGAACTTTTAAACTTATGAATTAATGGAGTGTCATTTTATAGATTAAACATATATATATTTAAACATATCGTTATTGAATCCGATTATAAAATGAATAAATTATAAAATAAATTAATTAATTTATAATATTCTGTGAAGTGCCTAAGTCTTTAGAACTTTTAAACTTATCAATCAAAATTTCCATTGCTTACTTAAGGCGCAATTATCTTTTGAAAATAGCAAGTAAACAAGAGGACTTTGTGGCCCAATTTGGGGGGGGGGGACTGTTCAAAGTCGGCTTAATTGGCCTCCGATTGGACAGTTATTGGGGAGTGGTCAAACGTGTGTAAATAACTTTTGCCACTTGCCGGCACTTTATGGATAAGTCTCCCCAAAAGCGACACATAATCAAAGATAGCTTTGCAGCTTGTTCGGCTGTATGTGTGTGTGTGTGTGAATAGGTATGTGTGTGTTGGTCTCCGGTTGAGTGACAGTCAGCTCTTAACTCTCAACTCCCAACACTCCACTTCAGTTGCAGCTCCAACTGATAGTTAATTTCTGTCATTCACTGGAGAATGAGAACGAGAAGGGTATAGAGATAGAGACAGAGAGGGGTATATCAAGTGGGAAAGGGATGGGGAGAATGCTCCGGCTGAGTGCATTTGTAGCCTTTGCTGTTGCAACTTGAATTATGTGCATGTCATTGTCTAACTACACTCGCATAAAACTCATTTTCCATTTGGAGAACGCTCTCCCAGTCCTGGTTGTCCTGATTTTGGTCCTTGGACTGGGCCATCGTCATTATCATTCAGCTATCCAACTGCGACAACGATCAGACAAACAAAAATAGGGAAAAAATACGAAAAATACGAACCAGAATTGCTCGCATCTCTCTACCCTTTTCACTGCAAACACAAAAATAAATTAGAATTGAAATAATTCCGTTGCGAAACTTTGTTCCTTCTCGCTTTTATTTTCATTTTTTGGTAGTTTTTAATAAAGCAAACGGCGCTGTGCAAACTTTTGACCAGCGGCAACGCTGCGTATGGGCAATATGCAATATGCAAAAATGCCAGCGGACCCAGCTCAACTTCCAGTTGCCTCGACTCCTCCAGCCAACAGCTTTTGCGGTCGGAATTGTGGCAAACAAGCAAACAAACAAACAAACAAAGCAATAAGGAGCGCAGGCAGGAAACAGGACTAGGAATAGGACGCAGGACGAGCCGAGAGATCCAGATATAAATAAATAAAAGTTCAAGGATGCGTGCGCTTTTATCTTCTTGGTCTTTTGCCGCTGATTCCACTTGCTTTGCTTTCGTTTTTCATTTTTCCGGCGCTTTTCTCTATTTTTTTTCTCGTTTTTTTTTCGCCTCATTCACGTTTTCATATTTTGTAAATAGCCAAGCGAAAATGTTCCTCCGTCCGTCGCAAACTTTTTGCGGCAATTTAAACTAATGATTTAACATTTTGTGCGGCTTTGTGCGTCTGTATGTTGTTGGAGGACATTCGCATTCATTCGATTCGGGACTCCTGCCCCCCGCCCCCCTTCAGCCCTCCCTTTATTCAGGTCCTGTCGAGACGACGAGTCGAGGGTCGGTCAGCAAAACCGCAATTTGAATATATAAATATATTTTAATGATGTCGCCGCTCATTAATCATAATCTATTCATTAATTTTAGCCTCCTAGCCTGACACATCCGTTGGCCAGGGGAGGGGGGGGGTCTGCCTAGAATGTTTTACAAACAAGTGAAATGTGTACAAACTGTATGACTATCGCTGGCATACCTTTGTCCCAAACAAAGTACAGATATACAGATGGTGGAGATTTAAACTCAAACATGACATCACAGCTAATTAACGAAAATATCCTTACCCAAACCAACGCCACCACCTGGCCAATTAGTAGGGGAAGGAACGGAAAAGCGCCGCTTTCCCTAATGACAAATTTTTTCGTACATATAAATTATGCATTAGCCAGCGGCAAGCTCGGCGCGAAAAGCTGTTAAATATTTGAAAAATATTTAGCGCTGAGCTCAGCTGGGCCCCCAAGTTAAACTGAGCTGAGATTTCCAAATAGGCGACAGTTGGCGTTTTTCGATACACAGGGAGAAAATAGGGCAGTTCAAACGGGATGACCTGAAAGTAGTGGTGGAAAAAATATCGACAGTTTTCTATTTATCGCTATTATCGAATAGATATTGCCAAAATATCGATAATTTTCCAGCTTTTTATTAAATTTAATTTTTCTAACATTTTAATAAAATCAAAAAAATAATATTCTTTTGATAACTCCGCACATCTAAAATTGATGGCCTAGTAGCAGATCAAATTCATCATCGTGTAATATCAATCTATTTTATTTTTTAGTGTAAGGAGGCGGTCCCGGGGGCGTGGCAGCTACAGAAAATGTGTCCCATTAGCCCGTTTTTATTAAATTCAAGTCACAGTTGTCCGGTTCGGTTCGGTTGGATGGTAGTGAAATCGGGAGTTCAGGGGCGGACACTATGGTGGATGGATGGAGTCTCCGAGAAATCGAAGCAGGATAATTTGTCACCAACGAGGAGCTAGACAGAAGCGAAGGAGCGAACGGGATGGCAAGAGAGGGAGAGGGAGAGGAGAGGGCCTGGCAAAATGGTGAAACATTAAATTTGGCAAATAAATGGACACTTGTTTGTCATAACGCTGCAAATGCGCCCAAATAAAATGGAAAATGAAAATGAAAAACCAAAAAAAAAAAAGGAAAAGCGAACGAATTGACGGTGTGACGGCAACGGCGATGGCGATGCCAACGATGTAATCCAAACAAACAAAAAACAGGGAGGAAAAAATGTTAAAAATGAAAAACAAGACCATTACCATTGGTGCAATAAAGTAGAAAACAACCAGAGCAACTATTATTTAAGTTATTCAGAGACGACCCAGGGAATATCCTGTAAAGGAAGTAGAGTTAGCTTAACCTGTATATATTTTCAAATCAAATATCTCTATACTTTACTATACTTTTATAGATTAAGGGTTATCATTTTCCTACTCAACCTTAAAATGTATCCAATGGATATAACATTTATTCTTAGCAAATAAAAGCCAAACTATTTTAGTATTCCACATAAAATAAACCTGAATAAGAGGTAACCCAAAAAAAGTGAATTTTTAGTTAACCAAATACAGTCGAAATGCTTAATTGGTGTCCTTGCATAAATAAAGTTAAATAAAGAGCTTTGTGTAAATTATTCAAAAAACTTGACAAATTTTAATTGGGTTTTCTTTGTATGATGTTTTTTTTTCAAACACGTAGTCAATTAGAAAAAACATATTTTTTGTAAAATATTTGGTAATAATATTGGCAGTTACCCAAATTCTTATAGTCCGATCTCCTAATCCCTGAACACTGGCCAAATCCCTGGTTCAAAGATCCGTTTCCATTATGACCTTATCGCTACATTGAATCCGATGCTGTCAAATCAATAAGGCAAATACTTTAGTGCCCTTCCATTCCAATATGCCTCAATTTGTAGCTGCACCGCATCTAGAAAGCAAAAGAAGAAGAAGAAGCTGAACCGAAAGAAGTAAGAAGGAAGCTGGAGGAAAGGGGTGAACAAAGGAGGGAGGCGGACGGACAAGAGTGCGAGCAAAGCGGCAAATACAACGACACGAGGAAACGGCAAATGGCAATGGCAAAAAGTAAATAAATCGCTTCAAATTTTCGCATGGATTGAGGGGCTAGGGGTGGTGGGGCTTAGGGGGAGTGTCAGGGGTGGAGGGGAACGGAGAATAGGGGCTGGGAATTGGAACCCAAAAACTGCTGAGCTCAAAGCTGAGCAGAGACCAAAAGGCGACAGAGGAGAAGAAGTTGAAGGCGATGGCAAAAGTTGCAGTTACACGGTGAAAAATCATCTTCAATAATGATATATTGGGTTTTTTATGGCCCCAAGGGCTAATATTTAAGGATAAGTATACAAGAATTATACATGTCCTATAAAAAACAAAATGTATTAATTAATTGTATTATATAAATTTTTCTTAGAAAAAATTTTGTTTTATATTTATTATATTTTTATTGGTTATAAATATTTTATATATTTTCCTTGGTTATGGAATACACAGATATTATTATTATATTTATTTTCCTACAGGTCTAACTATTCTTAGGCAATAAACTAATTTTTTTGCAAGCTTCTTATAAAAAATCATGGTAAAAAATATATTTTCTTTAGTTTACGATCTCTGATATTAACATATCCCCTTAGGATATTCAGATATTATTATTATATTTCGTTTTCCAGTGTACCCACCAATAGAGGGCGCCTTTTTGCTTCGTTATTGTTTTTGTTGCTGCTTGTTATTATTGTTGTTTGCTGGTTTTGTTGGTGTCGTAGGTTGTTAAAGGTTCTGCTCACTGCGAAGGATCTGGGGACAACCAGGGACACTTTCTGCGTAGCGTGGCATGTACCAGGTGCAATCTATCGATTCGCTGTTTCGCTCCCCCATCGTGCGTCTCTGTCGCCCCTTCTCCCTTGCTCCCTTGCTCCTTTGCTCCTTCTCGCCTTGTCGCCTGCTCCTTGTTTGCTATTTGTGCTCGTTATGGTTGCTGAAGCTGCCTCGCTGTTGTTGCTGCTTTTGCTGCTTTTGCCGTTGTTGCAGTTGAAATATTTACGACGTACGTTGGACTATTCCACTATTTGTAACACCCTGAGAAGATGGGGCCTCGACACACGCACAAATGCTACCCGGAATTTCGCTGAAAACAGGGGTATATTTGCTTTAATATCAATCTAGATATTGTCAGAACACCAAGTTGAACAAAGCTGAACTTTACCTAGAAAACTAGTTCCACAACTTTTTAAAAAAATAATAAATTCTTTTTGGAAATGGGCCCTTTACCATACACAAATTTAAATTAGTTTTCGTTACTCAATGATGTTTTTCTCAAAAAGGAGGAGAAATCCAAATTTATATTTTCATTGACACAATCAATTCATTTGAATTTACATATTTTTTTCATACAACTTTTGTGTTGGCGATTAAATACCAGTTTACCCAAAAAATAAGCAACATGATAAAATTATTTGTACTTTTTCTCAGTTTTTATAAAAACATATTTGTTTATGTGATTGAAGAAAAACAAAGTTCCGAAACCGCGAATGCACTTCCGCAAACACACAAATATGCAGTATTTTTTATACATGTTATTAAACCAGCGGTCGGCAGAGCCCTATTAAGTGAGCATAGGGATTTGCTCTGCCCACGCGCTGCTCGCTCACGTATAACGTAGAACAGCGGTCTGCACACACACATCGATGAGCTGCCCAGTGCAAATTACTCACACAAATATAAAACAAAATGTCATCGTATGTGTGTGCCGACCGCTGTATTAAACCCATAAACTTTTTCGACAGATTAAAAGACCCAGCTCTTATTTACAAGAGAATGCAGCAGAAATTAATTTAATAAAAAAGAAAAAAACACCGAGGGTTAAATTATAAAAGTACCGGGTATCTAACAGTTTCAAAACTCCTCTTTGGATACATTTTCTATTTTTTTTCTTATTGTTTAACCCCCTTTAAACCCCCTTCTTCTAGTAGTCGGTTGTGCATCAGTTTCTGTATTTTTGTATTTTTCGGCTCTTATTGTTGGCTGGTTTGCCAGGACGAAAGCGAAACCAAAGGGGAATACACAGTAATAAAATAACAAAATAAGAGAAAAAGTAAGGAAACCAAACAAGACGCGTCCTGCTTTCATTTATAATTTTATTTATTTTTTCAATGCATTTGGCGTAAATAAAGAAGTAAAGCGTTGGCAAAATACAAAATGCGAAAAACAAGAAAGAAAGGAATAGGGGAGGGGGGATCAGGGGATTCGGGGGGAAAAGCGGTAGCAGTGGAAGCTGCGGAATAATTTGTGCAAATTTTATGTGCGGCACTTTTCATTATTTGCAAGAACAAAAATGCTGAAGAAAAAATAAGAAGGCATAGAGTCAGACAAGTGATGGCAAAGGCGAAGAGTTGGAGGAGTATTTTAATAAAACCGTACACAGGGAGAAATTGGGTGGGTGAAGTGGGGGTTGGGGGACACACGCATAGAGTTTCATAAAGGCAAAGAAAGCAATTGAGTTGCGTTGAAGTGGCATAAAGTAGTGGCAAGTGGCGGTTGGGAAGTTGTTTTTGCTGTTGTTGCTGTTGTTGCTGTTGCCCCGGCTTGGCTTGGCTTGCTTTTTAACCATTTTTGTTTGGTTGCTGCGCTCACCGTTCAGCGTTCTCCCCTCAGCCGCACAAACACGAACACACACGCGCTCACACAATACAGCCATTGCCAAAATAATAGCACTAAATAATTAAAGAACTTTTCAAAAGAGGTATAGAGGTATTACCTGTCCAATCAATAAATTAGGTTGGTAAAAAATTATATGAAAAGGGATCAAATTTAATTTAAAAGCGTTGAAGTTGTATTGGTTAGCTAATATAAAGTTTGAATTTGGTTTTCAGAATTTTTTTAATAAGTAAATATTTAGTATTTAGTAAATTATTATTAAGATTAAAATAATATTCGAAGGCTTTTCTAATACAGTTCAGATTTGAATCAACAAAAGTATATTTACAGAAATCAAAAACTTTTGGAATTAAACACAAAACTTTAAGTCGTGAAAAATATATATATCTCTATTTGTTAAACCTTTCAGAATTCTTTTTAATAAGTAAATATTTAGTAATTTTTTATTATAATTAAAATAATATTCGAAGGCTTTTCTAATAAAGTTCAAGTTCTAATTGACAAACGAATATTTATACAAATCAAAAGCTTTTGGAATTCTAAAAAAACTTTCAATCGTCAAAAATGTATCTCTATTTATTATGCTTTTCAGAATTTTTTAATAAGTAAATATTTAGTATTTAGTAATTTATTATTACAATTTAAATAATATTCAAAGGCATTTTCAATCAACAAAAGGATACTTAAAGGAATCAAAAGCTTTTGGAATTAAAAAAAACTGTATATCGTATAAAACGTATCTCTATTTATTAAACCTTTAAAAATACAACTTGTGGAACGCCTTGGCCATATTATCTTAGCCCCAGCTGTTCATATAACGAGCAGGAGAGCCCAGGTAGATCCTGATGCGGAGAGCTCCTCCTGGGTTGTAATGGGAAATGAAATGAATGAATGAGCATAAGCACTTTTTTGTTTGTCTCTGTGTTTGTTTGTCTGTGGTGGCTTCCTTGCTCAACGTGTGTGTGTGTATTTTCTGGGATTGTGTGCGTTTGTGTGAGCTTGTGGCCGCAGACTCAGACGGCAGAACAGAAATGATGCACTTCAAATTAAAATGCGAATGCAAGCGAAAACTTCAAAAGAAGCACTAGAACAGAAAACAGAAGCGCAAACGAGATACTAATAGACAATGCCAAATGCTCGGGGATCTCTTTCTATCCATGGCATCCATGGATCTCTGGATGTGTGTGTGTGTGTGTGTGAGTCATCCGAAAAGGGGGCGCTGGTCCTTGGTAGGCGTGGTCGTTTCATTGAATTGAAGGACCTACCATAAACACACTAACACACTGTCCCAGCGAAAGTGTCGTCGTCCAAGAGTGTATGTGTATGTGTGTGTTTGTATGTGTGTTAGTGCAGCCAGCGAAGGATAAAGTTAGCGACGATGACGAAGCAGGACCTACAAATGCACTCTGCCCCTAGAGATGGTCGGGGATCCTTTTTTTTAAAGAAATTTAGCAATTAAATAGCAACAAACCATAGTAATTTAACTATACCACTCATTGCTCATCATATTCCATTTAAAATTTAAATTCATAAAAAGCTTTTATCAAAAGTCAATGCTTTGACACACTCAATGTCGTTTTTTGTGTTTATCCACGCTTTGATTTTGACATATCAGATGTCCCATCAAAAAATGTGGTTCGATGATGTGATTGGTAATTTAATAACGCTGGGGCAAATTTAATTAATAGCCACTTTAGAAGTTGAAAAGGTTTTCTAAAAATAAACAGACGTTAAATTAAAAAATTGTATCATTTTATTGATTTTATACATTTATACAAACAGAAATCATGTTTTAACAGGTCGTATACGTAATTTTTGAACATTTTTATACAGAATACTTTTTATATTTGGGTGTAGAAACATTTTTCTAAAAATAAGCTGACTTTAAAACAAATTTTAAAATTTTATAACAGGTCGTTTTGAAGACGATTACTTGATTAATATTAAAGCTGGAATTTTATTTATCTGAAAATACCAACTTTTAAAATTTGGCAATAGATAAGTTGTCTTTTAGAATACTTTTTATATTTGGGTGTAGAAAAATCAAAGCAAATTGCCTGTTTATCCCAAAAGGGATCGACTAATGTCCCTTCATCCATTTGCCATTTCGCAAAACGTTTTCGAACAACTTAAGCCTGATTGTGGACCATCATGGCAATCGTTCAAAATCACTACGGAATCCGGAGTCCGGAATCCGGATCCAAGCCGCAATTCGATTCGCCTCGCTCCGTTTCGACTAGATTCGATTCAATGCGATTCAATTCGCTCCCTCGATCCAATCACGTCTTCGGGCACGAACGAGGTCACGCGCCCATCCCTAATACAAATGCACTTTGGACGTGGCCGACGCGCGCTAAATTCGCCTTAATTCACTTTTCATACAAAACAGGCAGCAGCACAAAAGCACGCCCCACACGCGCACACAGACGCAAACAGGGGTTGGGGGTTGCACCCACCCATACACACACACACACACAGATAAACAGGGACAGGGACACACAAACACCCTCACACAGAAGCAAATGCATGTTTGTTGTAATTAATTTAAAATATTATTACAAGAGCGCGCGCGAGCGCTAAACTAAAGGAAGGAAACAGAAACAGGAGACGAGGTGGCTTAAAATGAGGGAAAAGGATTCCAAGGGGGTGGGGAAAGAGGAGCAGACAGTGACAAGGCAACGTTAAATAATTATAGCCCAGGCGAACTGCAAACAGAAGGCAAACAAACACAGTGGCAGCAAACAGCGAACGAGAGGGATGTGGCTAAATAACCGTATGCTGCTTTTCGCTCGGCAAAACTAAAAATCCCCATCCCCGAAACCCCAGACTCTCGGGGGCCAACTTTATTTTTAATTGACGCGACAACAAGCAAAAACAGCAAATCACTAGCTGCATCCGAAAAGAATGGGTTAAAGGAGGTAGGAAAATAGGTGGAGTGCAAGTTTTTGAGAGTCTGCCAAAATACCAGCAAAAAATACCGAAAAACGAAATTAAAAAGGTTCGTTCGGAAAAAAATTGCAAGAAAGTAATAAACGTAAAGCTATTACAAAATCTGATAATGGTCTGAGGGCAATGGCAATGAGGCAGACAAATAAACGCATGCCGGCCCGGCTAACACACACACACACACACAGGCAAGCGAAAAGGATATTAAAAAGAGAGAGCTGGTGCAAAGAGAAAGCGGAACGAGTGGTTTTGGAACACTACATCAAGCCGAGAATCCAATTTGCTGTTTTTACTCTGAACCGATTTTTTTTTTGTTTGATTGCCTATGATTTTAAAAATATAAACTGTTTTAAGAATTATATATAGAAGGTGTCTAAAAATATTAATTTAAATCACAAAATTGTTTAATGTTGAAAAAAGGCAGATATATCTTTTATTTTCATGTTTTAAGATACCAAATTTCAAACATACTTTAAATACAATATTGTGCTTCTTAATTTAAGCTAGCGAAATGAATTTTTTTTTATTGTTCAAGACTGAATTAAATATAGATTTTTTATAACTTTTAAATAGCAATCATTTAGTAGCAAATTTTCTTTTATTTGCTTTTTTAAGACACCAAATTTCTACCATATTTAATAAAATAAATAAAAGAAATTAATTTTTGAATGTTAACAACTGATTATAATAATCACTAATAGATTTTTTAGAACCTTTAAAGAGCTGTCCTAAGTAGCATTTTCTAACATATTTAAAATAAAATATTATGCTTCTTAATTTTAGCAAGCGAAATGAATTTTTGGAATGTTAACAACTGATTATAAAATAGATTTTTAATAACTTTCAAAGAGCTATCATTAAGTAGCGATTTTTCTGTGCACAATAATGCAAGGCATCGAAAGCGTAACAAAGTGCAGAGCGGCCATAAAAAGCGTTACAATATGCCCTGCCATGGCAGCAACATCGGATGCACAGCGGCAACATCTAGTGCCAAACAGCAACAGCAACATCTAGAGCGGCAGCAGCAACAGCAGCAACATCTAGAGCGCCAACAGCAGCAACAGCAACAGCAACAACAGCGCCAGGAGCAACATAAACATTGAGGCGCGCGTGCTGCGACGGTTGCCGCAATATTAATTTCACGAATGAACAACCCTTGAATAAGCATGCACTTCATGTACCGTTATTATGGTCCAGCTACGTGAGAGGATTCGTATTTTGATTCGTATTTGGTTCTCTTTCGAGAGAGATTCCCGAATCCCGAAATTAAAAGAGAGAGAAAACTCTCTCTCTCTCTCTGAAAGCTTTCGTCCTTTCGTTTAGCTTCGTTTAATCAGCCGAACCAAAGTGTGTGTGCGTGTGTGAGTGCGTGTAAGGAAGGCCCTGTTTGTGTTTGTGTGTTTGAGGCCAGTTGCTTTTTCATTGTGCATTTCCCAGAGGTGCATTTTTCTGAAAATCTAATTTGAGAGATTGAGATTGTTTGGTCTTTCAATGTTCGTGTTGCGACGCTTGCAATTTCTGGCCAGCCAGTCAGTCCCTATATAGAATATAAATATATATGTGTGTGAGTGTGTGTGTGTGTGCGCCATATATTTATGCAGTAGCAGCAGTGGCAGCATATCGGGGAGTTATGGTCTCGTCTACGAAATACTCCAAGTCACAGTCACACGCTCACTTTAATTGGTACAGCGCGCCGCAACGCTGTGGCAATTTCTGTTGAAAAATCTACATGGGAGATTTGGCAGCAGTAGCAGCAGTAAAAGCAGCAACAGCAGCAGCAGCAGCATCTGCAGAAGCAGCAGCAACAGCAGCAAAAGCAGCAACAGCAATCCAGTGAAATCCGCATGGCAGCGACTTCAATCATTGCGCGCCACGCTCGCTGCGGTTTGACAAACATTTTTCACAGAATGTGCGAAGGCAACCGCCAAACGCCCCGGCACCCAAACTCCTTGTTTAATGGCACACCGTCCAAAAAAAAATTAAGTTTAAAAGTTAAAGATGCACTATAATTAAAATTAAAAAGTTAAGAAGCATTTCTGAATTTCTAATTTAATTTTAGGATCGATTTAAAAGTATTATATTATGTTTTTTGACTATGTTTTCTAAAATTTGTTTCTCCCTTAATAAAAATGCTAAAATTATTCTAAGTATGGGGTTTGAAAGATAAAGAGTGTATCTTTTAAAAAACTTTAACATCGAATCAAACCATGAATCCGTTTGCCTCTGACAGCTCCGGTAAGTTGGCCAATTTCAGAATTTTTCGAACTTTGAGGTCCTCTTGCTAAGAATCCTTGCGTCGGGGAACTTTTTGGAAAACGCAATTTAACTTGGGAATTCGTAACGAATCCAAAAATATATGATCCATCGAGGTAAATTTAAAAAGCATAAAAAATGCTGCACAGTGTTATTAAAAATAATAATTCGTAGGAGACTAACATTTTTCTAGACTTCATAAAATAAATACTTTAGTTAATTGATATAAAATATAGAAATTTTTACTATAATAAAAATTTAAGCACTTCTGAATTTTTAATTTAATTTTAGGATCGACTTAGAAGTATTATATATCTTAAAACTTTAAGAGAGTTTCCAAATTGGCTTTTAAAAATGATTAAAAATATTTATTTGAAGGAGACTAACATTTTTCTAGAAGTTATAGGAAATAAAATATGTTCAAGCTAGCTCAGAAATTACTAAGGGATTAAACTACTTAGTTCTGTTAATAGATATTTTTCTCAGTGCATAGCAGCAGAATTCCCACTCCTTTGGCCTTTGCCCGTCCCTTACTTATTCGTGTATGTTTGATGAGTATGCGAGAGTTTTATGGCTGTATTGGGAATGAGCTGTGAGCAGGAGGCGGAAGCTGGGAAATCAGGGAAGGGGAGATCCTGAAATGAGGAGCATGAGGACCTGGAGGACCAGGAGACCATGGAGCGGGACGAGCGACGAAGGACGAACGACAGGCTTTGGCTTTGGCTTCAGTTTGGCGCCTCTTCACGGGGACTACTGTGTGGAGGCTGATTGGGTTATGCTGTGATTTTAATTTTGAAATCATACGAATGCGAGTGCTGCTGCAATGCAAAGCGATACGATACGATACATGTGCGGATTTATTTATGCACGTATACATACACACCAAAAAAAAAAAATATAACAAAAAAGAAGAAAAAAATGTGTGTTTGTGTGCGAGCGTAAAGCGATAAAGCGCCTTACAGGATTTTGCATCGGACTGCTGCTGTTCGCAATTTGATAAGCTACCTCTGGGCATTATTTTTACGACTCTTTTTGCTCCTCACACAAACACGCCTGCAAATATGCAATAAAATATTCCGATTTTAAGCTGGTGTGTAAATCAAACGAATCTTATTGTTTTCAATTTGTGCTCATTCCGCATTTCCCCCTCTGTTTCTCTGGTTTTCTGTTTTTCCCCCACAAGTCTCGGTCTCGGCTTATACGTTCAGTCAATTGAGAATCTCTCCGACACTTGATCCCATAGAAATCGCAGACAGAGGAGTCATAAGCAGGCATCAATCGAGTGGGGAGTGAAGTTGAAGGTTACCTACCGTTGAGCAAACCGAAAAATACATGTATTTAAAAGTCAGGCCACATTTATTAAGCATACGCACTGGTGAGCAATTTAAGCACTCATTTAAAACGAGCTTTTCCATTCAATGCTCGCAGTAATAAAATGGAATTTCAGTTTCAATTAAAGAATTTGTGTGTCCTACTTTAAAGAGGAAAAATATCTTCCTGTTTGTGTATCAAGTAAAGGACTTGTTGAGCCATTATGCTAGTTTAAATGGAAATAAAATTCATCTTTTTAATAATAATAAATAATAAATAAAAACAGCATATTTTTCCCAAACAAAGTGTGAAGCAGTTTTTATTGTACTTGTAATCGATCATCTACATCCACATTACGCCATCAACTTTAGCAAATTTACATTTAGAGACGTACGAACTAAGCTATACAAGATTCGGATAAAGCGTTTTCAAACATATGACTATGGGCGTATGGATATGATACAAACATACAAACGATATATACGATACATACAGCTATAACTAAAAACTATTGCGGAAACGGAAATGTTAGGGTTTGCGCCGAAAGATTGGAAGAGTAGATTGAGTAGAGGATATGCCCTAAAATGATTTCGAAAGATTAAGTAAAATGGGTCCTATAAAAAGAGCTTGACGAGGGCATAAAGCGCCCAGGCAGCTAAAGCGTAGAAAACACCCAGTGTCGTGTAATGCAGGACCTTCAATCTGGAAAGGTAAATTTTTAAGTTGGTAAAAAAAATTAAAATTGAAGACTTAATAGATACACACCTCTCGTAGCGCTTAATGGACTCGGGAATATTGCTGGGATCATCCTTGACCACATACAAACGCAGTCCGTAGAGACTGACGCGGAACAGATTGGTCCAGTCAAGATCGCGCATATCGAAGGAGAAGAGCCTCTTGTCCCGATCGTCGAGCTTTTCAGTGAGTTTCCGGACATTATCGTTGTCGAAGCGGAATTCGTTAGAACTGAAGTACTTAAGGACATTGCTCAGTTTGTGGATCTTGCGGTAGATCTTCATCATTCTGTAAGTGAACCAAAAAAGTTTGATTAATATTTTACACAAAAAAAAAACAAATCGATATGCGCTTGGTAAAATGCATCTCGTTTTTACCATGCAATACCGATTTCTCTGTCTCGGAGATTAGAAATAGAGCAAGATAGCTCTTAAAGTAACATGAGTGAAGAGGAGAGAGACATATTCGAAATTTGAACGGTCCTGTGGTTTACATTTTTATCATATCAAGTCAAAGTTGATACCACATAACGTAAAATCGATCATCGCTTCATATCAAGTTTTTGTTTGGTTGTATAAAATATATAAAATAGTTAACCCACCTGGGCTTCTTGCCAATTATCACCATGATGGCGTCCATCACCAGGGCGGGTAGAGTGTGGTACAGGAAGCACAGGATGTGGTACTGCCACATGTGCGGGACAATGGTGAAGCGCGGATACCAGATGGACTTGCGCATCGGAATGTCACAGCCGTACTCAAAGCCATCCTCCATATAGCGCCGCCAGGTGACCATGTTCTCGGCATCCGGGACATAGTTGTAAATCGGGGGAGTCTCGTACCTACCATGGTCAAATAAATACATATTAATTATCAGTTAATTTATCAGTTAATATAGTTGTACTCACTTGTTACGCGCTATATCCCAGGCACTGGCCAAAAGTGCATTCACACACATGTCCACCGGTACAATGTGCGCCTTGTTGTCCATGTCGCCGGTAAAAACACGTAGAACTCCGGATCCAATGCCCACAATAACTCCACAAGGGCCGTACATGTTGTCGATCCAGCCAGTAACCGGTTCGCGGTAAGTGGTGATCACTGTATGATATGATAATAAATATTATAATTCTTTTTAATACAAATATATTTACACCCAATTTTTTATTCCTCAACTTAAATCAATCCCAAACAAAAGAAGACATAACACATGTTCTTAATCCATTTTTAGCCAACTCATAACCGGTTCTAGGCACGCTAGCAAATCATTAACAAATTGCAGCTGGTTTGACTAACAAAAAGCACTAGAAACGCCCAGTGCCTAATGAATGATTTTATTACAAAACGATGACTGTGAAAAGCTAAACAAAAGTATTATTTAATTTTAACTAAGCAAACTTGTGGCGCAATGAACGACTTAATTGCTAAAGCGTAACCAGAGATTCAAGTATGAAATTCTTTTGTATACTTTGAGATCATATTTAAATCGAACTCACCAATGCCGGGTCTGAAGATGGTGACTGGCAGGTTCTGGGCGCTCTGTTGCACCACATTCTCGGCCAGGACTTTGGTAAAGGTATAGGTATTCGGATACCCCTTGATGATGGTCGGGGTCAGGGTGTTGAGGGTATGCTCATCGAGGCACTCGCTCAGCTTGAAAGCATTCTCGCCGGTCATTGTGCCGCTGTAGAATCTCTCCTGGATGTGGCGCATGTTGCAGTGCGCAAAGGCTGTGGAGACATGGACGAGGGCCTAGAAAATAATCGTAAAATAAGTAGAATGCATAATGTAAATAATACAATTTTTAAAAATTTAATTTGTTAATTCAATAGTTTTTAAATAAACAAGGATAAAGAGAAAAGAGCAGGAATTTTCTTTGAGTTTTTGGTTCGTAACTCTGTTGACTGCTCTGTAGAGCTATTAACCTAAGCATATTATACACATAAGATTCTTGTATAAAAATATTATTTTTATAATTTTTTAAAAAATCTTAAAAAGTAAAAGTTTCTAGTTTTTAACACAAATTGATTGGGAATTTTCCTACAAATTCAACGCTGTATTTTTGGGATATTTTGACAATTTGTTGCTTAATCTTGGACAGAAAATTGAATTTTTAGAGAAAAATTCTTCGTTTTTTGTGGTAATTATTTTAAAATCCCACCTTCAGGTTAACAATCTCTTTGGCCAGCTTGATGATTTCCTTGGTGCCGTGCACATTGATGGCAATCGCCATTTTGAGTTTCTCATCGAATCGCACGGTGGCCGCACTGTGCAGGACGATATTGACATTCTCCATGATCGTCTCGCGCTCATCAGCATTGATTCCCAATCCGGGCAGCGAGCAATCGCCACTGATGATGGTGATCTGGCATCGGTACTTGGGGTTCACCTGCTTCATCTTGGCAAAGACCTGGGAAAATTAAAAATAATAAAATAAATAAATAGGTAAATAAGTAAATAAATAAATTAATAAAAAAAAATTCATTAATAATTAAAAAAAAAATAAATAAATAAATAAAAAAAAAAAATAAAAAATAAATAAATAGATAAATAAATAAATACAAGAAAATAAATAAAAAACAAATAAATAAATAAATAAACCAATAAATATATAAATAACAAAATAAAAAAAAAATTAAATGAAAAAATAAAGAAACCAATAATTGGATAAATATTTAAATAAATGAATAAATAAGTAAATAAATAAATAAATTTGTAAGTATATAAATAAATAAATAATGAAATAAATACAATTAGCAGCCCTCTATCACTTACCGGATCATTAAACAGATCCTCGATGCGGGCGAAGGCATCCTTGCCCTTCTTGGTGCGTATCAGCAAATAGATTTGTCCCACCTCCGTGACGCGCAACAATTTCTCAATGATAACTGGGGACACAAGATACGAGATACGAGATACGAGAGTTGGGGTAAATAAGTGGTCGGAATTCCAGTCACGTACTGGGAGTCGAGTGGAACTTACTTTTGCCAAAGAATCCTGTGCCGCCAGTGAGGAAGACGCCCTTGTCCTTGTAGAACATTTGCATGGGCGACTCGTCTGGGGAAGAGATCAATGCAAACAGTCATTAAACAATTAGCCAATTTGATGCGCATCATTGGTGGGCTCAGTAGGGCGTCCGCCCACCCGAAAACCATCTGTTTGCTTTCTGTTCGCCTCGCTTCAGTTTGGTTTGTTTGCCACCAACTTGAAGCCCCGTCACGAATTTAAATGCGCATCAAATGCCACTTGAATTGCGCATAATTCACGCCACACACAGATACTGATGCTACCCATACAATCGCAGCAGCAGCAGCAGCAGTCAGAGCCACAAACACTCAACATAGTTGGGAGGGCACGAGGTTAGCTCCTGGCTGCATTTTTGCCAAAGTGCCAAAACGGCAACAACACTTGACGTTTCAACGCCGCCTGCCAATGGTTCTTCCCCCCAGGAATCCTTACCATTCCGAACCCAAACCACCCAACCACCCCCTGTGGAGGCCATCCATCTCTGCCCACATTGTTGTTTGCGGCATCGGTTGCCGTCGCCTGCCACTTGCTGGGCCACTCATAAATATTTGCAAGTTAGCAGCTCGTCGAGCCATTCATCTATTGTCTAAAACGCACACACGCCTAAAATGCTGGCACACGCACAGTTGCATATGCTACACGTGTACTGCCAACTGAACTGGCAGAAAAAATGTTGGTTAACTGATTGCAAAAAATAAAATTCAAGGTCTAAAATTCCAGTGCCATTTACTAACAAGCTCACTATTTGCGTAAAATATCACATGCTAAAAACTACGATTTATTAAATGTTTTTAGATCGCACTATTTATGGGACCCTTGTTTTTTTTTTTAATTTTATTTGGATTATTCAAATTAGTATGTGGGATCATTAGTTTGTGATTTTTTGATAAATTTTATACAAGTTTTTCAAAAAAATCATATACAAATTATGATATAATAAATCAATTCACAACACTTCCCTTAAATTGTTTGACTACCTACTAAAATAAATAAGATTTGATGATTTTATTTGGTTTGTGATTTAAAAAATGTTTTGTATATCACACCATTTAATTTGTGAATTTTATAATAATATTTAATTTTAATATATGGATTATCAATACAACTTATGATATAATACAAAAAATCTTAACATTTCCCCTAAATTGTTTGTCTTCCTACCTCAAAATAAATAACAGAATAACGCTAATTAATACTTAACCACTTTACAAAACTATAAAGCTTTAGCTTTCCGCTAATTATTAAGTATAATATGGTTAGAAATTTAGCTAATAATATTTTTAAAAAATTATCCAAATTATTTAGATGTTCTTCTCAGTGCTCTGGCTATCCACATTCCTCAATTAAATGGCATTTCATCTTGAGATGGCCCGCTTCGCCTTAGCCTTCATCTCGAGACTCGAGCTGCCTAATTGCCAATCGTCGGCGTAAATCACTGTCAGCCGGAGAACAGGGACCCATATCCACACACACACACAAAGCCGACACCCTTGCACAATTGCCACTTGATAATTGCATAATAAATGCAACATTGCTGAGGAGGATGTGGATCTGTCTCCGCCGTCGGCCCTTCATCCGTTCCTTGAGGCTGAATGCTGAGGCATAACAAACACATTCATACAAATACAACTTGACACCTAGAGCGGCTCCTGCTGCTCCGCCTGTCCAATGGCAAACCACCGCTATGCCAGACCACCCAAACCACCCCCCTCCTTGGGTGGCAAATTCCTGGCCCGAGGCCGCACTCAACCACAAGCACTTGGCTGGCTCACTCAAATGTTTTGTTTACCTATGCTAATTGGCTTAAATGCAACTCAAGCGCACTTTGCGTCGCCTCGCGCGCCCGCCACCCAAAAACCTTAAACTGAAAAAGCCCCTACCTCTAACCACCCACCCATAAAACCCCCCTATAAACCCCCCACCCCCCCAAAAACCCAGGCAGTAAGACAGCACTCAACCAGCCAGGCCATCATTGTTCCGTGGACGCGGCGAAATTGAGCCTCACTTGCGAGTGACTCGAGTGGGAGTTTCGAGTGCGGCGTTTAAAGCTTTTCGAGCGCTTTGGGGCATTTGTTCAACGCTAACTCCAACACCAACAGAGGGAGTTAAGCCCCCCTGCTACAACACCCCCCACACCACCCCCTCCGAAAACAACAACAACAAGGGGGTCGCACACTCAGAGTGAATTGTCAACAATTGTTGTTGGCTCTTCGGATTCTGTGGGCGGCAGACAAAAGTCTGTCACATAATTTGTCAATTTCAACAAATTTTTGTTTTTAAACCCCCCCTCGACTTTCCCTTAGGCAGTCATCCCCCGCTAATGTAATATTTCACATAAATGCCCTTTATTTTTCCTGGTTTGTGGCCGGGTTTTCTGCGTTGTTCGGTACTTGATCTTGGTTTTGGGTTCGGATTTTTTGTTTGCTTTAGGTTTTTGTACTTTTTTTTGGGACTTTTTTGTTGACTGGTCACTTACCCTTCACGTCATTTATGAGCTGACAATGATCTTCCAGCGTTTTCATGCCGTTCATAATGTTCATTATTTTGGGATCATCCATCTTAGACGGGTAAATGTATCCTAATTATCTGTAAAGAGGGAAAAAAATTAAAAATTAATTAGTAATTAAAACAGGAAAGGTAAATACAGATCATATTAAGTCGTTTAGGTTCATTAAATTAATTTGCCAGTACTAATTAGTATTTTAAAGAAGTTTTTACACACATTTTGGTCCTTCGAGCCGGATTTTCAATTCTATTCGGCAGTTAATTACCACAACCAAATTAATTCGATCGGCTTTTTTAAAGGGTAGAGAGACTACGTACTTCCCATCTGGGGATCCGAAATTTTGTTCACAAAAATAATTTAAAGATCACCTAATTTAACTTAAACAAATTTCCAACTATATAAAATAAGCTGCTAATCACTTGTTAAAACGTAAGCCGCTTAGGAGCACATGCCACCCACTTTAAGCCAACATTTATAGTGAAAAGAAGTGCAATTTCATTCCCTTTCAGCGACACAGATAATCCCTTAATTGAATATCTGGACACCCGGCATTCAGCTAACCGCCGCCCCGGCAGAGAAGTTTCGGGAAATTATTCCTTTAATTCGAGCCAGATGAATGGGAAGCGAAAACCATAAAGCCAATTACAAGAGCCCCAAAGCGGTAGCCATGCGACTGTTTCTTGGCTACTAAAAATCAAATATATATATAAGTAAATTTCGCTCCAGTAAAGCTCGAAATTTAATTAAAACTTTGTTCTCTGCCAGGCAGACCAAAGGGTGCGGAAAAGGGAAAGGTATAGAGAGGGTCAGAGTGAGATGGTGAAAAGGAGTGGAGCATCGCGTCAGGGAAATTTCTAATGAAGTGCCAGACGCACCTGTTGACACAGGCCAAAAAACACGAAGGCCAAAAAACGAGAGATATGAAACCAAAAAACAAATTGCGAATTAAACTCCAATAAAATTAAATAAAATTCAAATTTTCAAAAGCAATTGTACTATGCAAAAGTTGCGATAACAAATGAATTACAGAATTTTTGAACTCATTTAAATTACACCAAAAAATGAGCAGCGAATTAAAGCAAATTTTGAACTGTACTCGCATAATTTTATGAACCCGTTTTGGGCAAAGGAATTCCAAAGTGCAGGCGCATGCAGTGGCCAACCAGTTACTTTAACTTTAACTCATATATTTTATTTCGATTTCAGTTCAATTCGATTCGAGTGTCCAATGTCAGTCATTGACGCCTGAAAAGTGTGTTTGAAATGCGCACATGCTGGAAACCTTGGTTAGTACATACTAATAGTGGTAATTACAGGCTGGGCAGCATTAACGAATGGCTCCAGTCAATTGAATTAAGTTCTCCGAAAGCCCAGAGACCCCGACTGAGTCGCAAATTCCGGACTTTCAGCACCCAGAACCCAGAACCCCAAACGAAAATGACAAAGTAATCAAAGCTCAGAGGGCATTGTTCCGCAGTCAGATATCTCGCCCAACAAAAGCAGCGGGAGCAGAACAAACAGTAAGTACAGTGCGTTTCGTAACTGTATTCTAGTAATTTCATTCGATTCGCAACAGGTATTTAAGATTGGTATCATTAATTCGGCTTTATAGCGTCAATTTATCGCTATAATTGTGGGCGTAAGCAAACCAAGTAAATTAGCTATTTAAATACGGTACCAAGTTGGGTAATTAAATAAAAGTGCAAGACGATAAGGGATTGAATTTACAACGGTATTTAGAATAATTACCCCATAGCTTCGGTCAGTTATTATCTCAATTTAAATAATTGACATTCATGGCTTTCACTTTCCATTTCGAATATCTTAGAAGTTGTATTAGATAACTTGTACTGAAATAATTATTATATTATTTAAGATCTAAGTTTTAAATACTATTTGAGTTTATTGTATTACAAAAAACAAAACACTTTATTTATTCTTTAAAAATAAAATATTTTGCTAATAATAAAATTTCTTTATGTTCTCTTCTGTTTAATTTGATTCCTACAAGCAATTAATTAATGTTA
Organism: Drosophila prostipennis; assembly: GCA_037075205.1. NCBI lineage: Eukaryota > Metazoa > Arthropoda > Insecta > Diptera > Drosophilidae > Drosophila > Drosophila prostipennis. The sequence continues at coordinate 2,400,041 of JBAMCJ010000413.1, forward strand.
TTATTTAAATTATGTTCATTTGTATATTTAATTTTGGGTGATTACTTTAATGATTATTATTTTAAGAAATAAAACGACTAGTGAGTAACAAAAGATGCGAGATTTAATTCATTTTATTACCTCTCAAATGTTTACAATTTATTTTTATTGCTTTCGTGTTACGGTTAATTGATATTCATATCATTTTAATGAGATGAAAAACATATTAATTGAACAATCAACAAATTTAAACAAACTTTTTGATGATAAATGGCAATAAAAAGGCAAACCGCCTTACACCTTCGACCGACACTGTCCGCATCATGCGCGGATCCACGGGGGGTGATATGGGTGATATATCACCCCCCACTTGGGTGAAAAACGAAAGGAATTTTAGTATTCAAAAAGTATGGAACAAAAAAATTGTTCTGATATCACCCCCCACTACAAAATCCTAGATCCGCCACTGGTCCGCATGTAAGTGCGTGGAAAACAAACAAGCGACGCGCCATGAACAATGGGCGGAAACAAACAAAGGGACCTCAAAAAGGAAAGCAAAGGGCTGAGGAGACAATGGTAACGCGACAGCTCGAATTCGATATGAAAATGAGAATTAAATAATTTCGAGCAAGTCAAAGTCTCGCACAATTAACCCATATTTGCCATATTTGCAACTGAAAACTGAGACCCATTACCCATGGCTCGTTTTCCATTCCCCGCTATCCATTTACCATTTACCATTTTCCATTTCTGATTTCAGTTTTCCATTCCCCTGCAGTTTCTGTGGCCGCTGGGTGTTGCATTTCACACCAATTGAGAAGCTTTTACACCACTCGCGCTTGGCTCGGCGCTCACTCAGTCGGATGAGTGACGAAAGCAACGTAACGCAGTGCAATCCAATGACAGAAAGCGGGGATTCCCGCGGGGCCATCGAGGGACACTTAGTTAGCTGCCGGGCAGTCTGCCAGAGCTTCGTTCAACTGACTGGATACCACCTACCAACTAGACCCTGTACACCTCCTCCATTTCACCCCCCGCCCCTCGAAAAACTGGCTAACTGGCAGTGCGGCCAAAAAGCCACTGCAGCTGATTGCACCACGTTGACGACCACGGAGCCACCGATGCCAGCGAAGAGCGTCCCATCGTCCATCCATCCAGCAGCCGTTTTGGAAAAGCTACTAAAGGTACTCGTTCTGTACGCACTGAATGAACTTCTCATAGAGAAAGAGCGAAAGGGGCCATAGAGAAAGGGGACAGGGCCAGGGGCTCGACTTTGTAGACGAATTTATACATTGTTTAAGTATCAGCCGCAGATACTTCCCCACCGCCCATCGCCCCACCGTGCTTACCCCGCCGTCCACTCGGTTGTCGACACCGAAACTCCATCGTCAATGCACATCGAAGCGCAGCTAATTGAAACAGTTCGGCACAGTGGGCCGCAAGGGGAATTGAGTGGGCAAAAAGACTTGAAATTAGAATGGATCTTCAAAAAAATATCGGATTTTTAATGAAACTTTTTTTTAATACAATTTCAAGCGACATTTGATTGTATACAATTTTTTTCATAACATATAAATTAGATTTAAGCTTTAATTAAGATTAAGATTAAATTTCGGTTCTATGTAAAAAATATTTAACCAACTAAATGGGAATTGAAATCTTTTTAAAAATAATAATTTCACCCAAAATACGATGTCGATGTTGTTATGACATTATAAATTTCTAATCTAATTATTCCTTTAATTTAATTTGTCTTCTATTTTAACTTTTATTAATTTTTTTTTTAAATAGCCTTAACTTATTTTAAAATCTCATACATTTGTTGTAAAAGTTTTTAAATAAAGCACCACTTAGTGGAGGATATAGAATTTGTTTGTGGGGGGATTACCAAACACATTTTATGTTGCATGCTTTTTGAATACCACATTTTCTTTCACTTTTTACTCGAATAGGGAATAGAGGGACTTGTCTCCCAAAAAAATTTTGTTTTAAATAAAACAAAAACCCTCATATAACTTTTGATTTTAATATTTTAGTTTAAAATAATTAAGATTTACCAGAATCATTTTTTATCCCCTTTATATCCCCTTTTTAAGCACCTTTAAGTACCTTTAATTTGAAACTATTTTTTCTGCACAGGCTTTATGCCATCCCAGATATTTAACCACTGTGTGACTCGATCTGGTGTTGCAGCTTTTGGTACTTCTTTTACTTTTGGCGCTTGTTTGCGTGCGGTGCACCAGACTGCCTGCAGTTGTTGTTGCTGCTGTTGGCCGGCCTGCTGCTGCTGCTGCCGCTGCTGCTACTCCCGCTGTTGCTACTGCTTCGCCAGCAACAACAACACAAAAAACTTTTCGGTTAACAATGGGCTGAAAAACAAAAGTATGAACCACAACAATAACAAGTGCACCCGCGGGGGGAGGGGAGAAAGGGGGTGAGGGATCAGCTCTGTTAGCAATGCAACAACATTGCACCGGCAGCAACAATGAGAACAACGCGTCCAACGGCAAACAAAAAATCAGCGACTGCACCACTTTGCTTATTTCCATGGAATTCTGTTCGCACCACCCAAATGCGAATCGAAAATTACATCACAACCCCCGAGCTTTTCCTCGCTTTTCCTTGCTTTCCTGCGCTTTTCCTTTACTTTTCCCGACCGCAGAACCCAGAACCCAGAACCCAGAACTCAGACCCTCGTCGAACACTTTTGACGAGACTCATTCGCTTTGAAATTTTATTTAATGCTTTTGTAATAAAGTGTAAAATGGTGGAAAAGTGCAAACAACGGCCACAAGAGCGAGAAATGCAAAAAGGGGGCTGGGGGTGGAAAATGGGGGCAGTGGTGCATAATATCAGCAGAAGCGGTAGCATCATCATCAGCAGGCAAAGGCAACATCGTTAACGAACGGAGGACGAACGGAGAAGGTCCTGAACATAAGAGGGGGCGGAATAAGTAAGAACTGCGGCCAACACCAGTGGCCACATTAAAAGAAGAAGAAATAATTAACAGCAACAGTTTGAAAGTCCATAAAATGGAAATGGTCGGGCATCGTCATCACCGTGCGGAGTCAACCCAGGATTCTCCCTTGGACCACCCACGAACCACTCCATTCCACCAACGGCTCATTGGCATCGCCATTACCAGTGGTGCAGACGCCATCGCCATCGCAACCGCCACCGACCACCGCATGTGCCATACAACTTCCGACTTCCGTTGGCTTTGGCCTGTCTGAGAGTCTGACTGGGGCTCCCGACTATAAAGCTATATAGTATATACGTACACTGATAAAAAAAAAAAGTATTTACATATTTTTCTGTATGTTTTTCATCCTTTGCGGTTTTTTATAAAATTTCAATATGAAAATATTACATTTAACATATATAGTTAATTTAAATATTTTAAACTTTGATTTAATTATGAAATTCTTCTTTTTAATGACGTAAAATTTTTAAAGTATATATGATTAACAACGAATCTAATTTTTCGAAATATTTTCAAATTAAATCTTATATGTATGTTTTATATTAATTGTTATGATTAACTATTTAATTCAAATATGTACTACGCCTCCTTGCATTTAATATGCAGATATTTCGTAATACTATTGAATTTTTTATCAGTGTATATATATGTACCTACTGCTGCACTGGGCCTTACATACCCTTTCTTTTTTTGGTTAAGTGGCCATGACTCTGCTATCGATTTGGTTGCATCTCCTCCACGTATTTACTGTCAAACCCGTGACAATGCAAATAATTTGAAGAGCAAACACAATGTTTCCACAGATTATTCAAACGAATTTACTTGTATAATTACTGCGAGCGCTGATTATATCAGATAACATGTTCAATTACTTTGCATTGCACTTGGTGGAGGGGGAGACAAAAAGTATGGAAATTATTATGAATAGGGCCAGAGACATTCCCACAAAATTCCATTTGAATGAATAGTGTCATGACCATAATTTATATTATTACTAGGATATCACTAGATTCCACAATTAGTTGGATATCTTCCATAGTTGTATGGGTAATAATAATATTATATTGAGTAGTTTAATTCAAAATATTTTTTTTTAATTTTTTATTTGTATTTTTTTTTTTATTTTTTTTTTTTTTATCTAAAATTTTTTTTTTTTATTTTACATTTCAAAATCCATGCCAATACAAAAGGGTATTTACAATTCCATAAAATATCCCAGCTTGACTTTACCGATTTCATTCTTTGCTATTTGTTAATACCGTTGTTGCTTTTGCTGTTGTCACTGGGTTGACACACAAGCAACGAGTCGGTGCGAAAAATGTTCGTTAAATCTATTAAAAGATAATTACGTGAAGACAAATGGACGGGCGGCCAGGAGCCAGGGAGCCCGGGAGCCGGGATCTCGACGGGTGAGCATCCGCATCCTATCCAGTGGCAGTGCCGGTGTCCGTATCGCTGTCCGTATAGTTGTCCGTAGCATCGTAGCATGGACTATGGGTCCGTGTAGCCGTGTCCTGGCTGCGTCTGCGGTGGCCACCACCACCACCGTCCATACATCCATACATATGTACGCTATTATTATTGGAGTTCGTTGATACGATAACGCTAATGGATATGGATATTGATTATAGTTTTTATGTCGCTTATGCATCGTGGCTGTTGTGGCTTCTCGCTTTTCTTTTTCTGCCTTCTCCCATTTCCCATCTGCCAGGCTCCATTTCCCATTTCCCAGGCCACTCAATGCCTGGTGGTAATGATGATAATTTTGATTATATTGATGCGTCATTTTATGAGCCGCAATGGTATTGAAATTGAGTGGTCTGTGACAGCGTCTAGTTTATGGCGCATAATGGCACCCAATGCCAATTAACAGCTGCTCAAATGAATCTCTCCGATGGGATCTGGATCTAATGAACGAAGCCGAAGCCTTCTCGCAGACCCCATTAAGCAGGGATTAGTTCTGTTTTTTTTTTCTGCTTTTCTTGGGAACACCCAGCCACCCAACCAGACCGACCTTTGGATAATATGTGTGTGCCGGGGCACTTAGTGGGTCGGCATTCAGTCGATGGGAACTGCGAAGTTTAGCTATTGTTGGCGAAATGCGGTGTCTTAACGACTTTATCCCATGTCCGATGTTTGCATTGAGCAAACTGCAGGTTCTTCACATTCCCCGTTCCCCTCTATAAGCTTCTGGAAAATGCTAATTACACGTATCTTTTCTAGCAGAACGTGTGCGAACTCGCAATATCCAATTACGAATCTTACACAAGTGACAAACATTTGCGGCAATTAAATTAATGAAACTTTGCGGGGGCTACGTGTCTTGGATCTTGTTCGAGATATCTCTTTGAATATATTTGAATGCTATCGGTTGATATCTTTGCTCTTCGGGTTCCAGATTCCAGTGTAAAATACTCCATTGCATTCCAATCCCATTCGGGGTAACCAAAACCCAGCCACACCTGAGCTGCCGGCCAATTCGAGCGTTTAACCAAATAGTTTCGGTTATGGTTTCGGCTATGTGTGTGTGGCTAGCTGGCCAGGCAAATATTGCCAAGCAATTGCCTCATATTCGCATTTTGGCATGGCCATAACAGCAATCAAAGCCAAATTGAATAGGCAAATTACCAATGATGATGGTCCGAAGAGATTTTGATGCAATATATCCAGCAAAATGGGGTTTAAATGCAGTTAAATGTGAGTGTTTGACCCGAAGCGATTGTCTGCCAGTAACTCAAAACTGACAACTTGTGCTAACACCTTTTATTCAGAAATTGTCTAAGGTATCATATATTTAAATTTTCCGATTTTACAACAAATCAAACTCCAAATCCATCGAAAATAAAGGGGAAACTTTTCAATGTGCAGCTCGATTAATTGAATTCTTATTAATTAAACATTAATTGATTTTTATTATGATTTATTTTAATTTGATTGTTTTCATTCTTCATATAATGAACATTTAAGGTTAATTTAAAAATCTACATAAAACGAACAAAGAACTAAAATTGCCATGAACAATTTCTAAATCAATTTCAATTGTTTGTTGCGCCATTATTACACCTGTTTATTTATGGCCAATTTTTCAAAAAAAAATTAAAACTATAGAAAAACTAAACGCACACCCACTTACCCACATGCATGCATAAACACACATAAACACACACTATTACGAATTGTAATTACATAATTCGCTCATTATCAATGACAACAACAATTACAGCAACACACGACATTACAAAATCGACATAAAACAAAAAAGCGTAACGAATGCGAATGCGAGAAGGCGAATAAAAAATATAAATAAATTAAATGCGCTCCGCTATAATTTATATTAATTAATCGGTTTATTTTTTTCGTCTTTCGCGATTTTGTTGCTGCCATAATCGTGGAAATCACGGCAAAAATCAATGCAACAAAAATCTCCTGGCATGTAATGCACAATTGGCCGTTGGAAAAAAATATGGTACAAAAACAAATTTATGCGCTAATAAATAAGCAAACATTTAAATCGTTTTCAATTGCTATCTCTATCTCAGTCTCCCTTCCACCACGACTTCTCCCGTCTCCCTCTCACTGCCCCAATTTGTGTAATTTATAATTGAATGTAATTTCAAATTTTTGTTTCACCCATACACATATACCTATGAACATATAAATAAAGTATGATATTTTCCAATTAAACTTAAACAAAAGCCTTGCAAACTTCAAGCTTACGCAAGCTGCAGTCACATATAAAAAGCAGTGCTAAAAAGTGTTGTCTAGTTAGTATAGACTAACAGTTACCCATTAATTTGATTTTTTATTAAGTATTTAATGTAAAAATTGTAAAAATTGAATGGTTTTTTATTTATTGAAATATTCAATGCAGTCACATATGAAAAGCATTGATAAAAAGTGTTATCTGGTTAGTATAGACTAACAGTTACCCATTAATTTGATGTTTTTAAAATATTTTAATGTAAAAATTCTAAAAATGGTATTGTTTGTTATTTATTTATATAAACCAATATACATTTTTATAATATTTTGAATTTAAGATAACTATTTTCTCAATTCTAAATGTAACAACTTATTTTTCCTAATTGAAATCCTCCTCTCCCATTTTATGAAGAGTATCAAGGGAGTGGGGCGTCATAATGGAAATTCTTTGCAAATTGAAATTGCAGCCTCTTGAGCTCGAAGTGGCATGCGACATGACTGGAACTAAAGTGAGGGGGGCGTGGCAAGGGCTCGTCGACCCACTTACCCCCCTTAAGCAGCAACAAAGGCGGGATGAAGCGGGGGGTAAACGGTTAAGAAATCACGTCATAAACGCGCCGAGCACGAATTATTTACAAAGCACGCGAAAGCCTAAAAGAAGGCCCTCCCCAATAAAATAACAATAAACTATGCTCCATAGCCCAGTCAATGGGCGTTGGGTGGTGGGCGGTTTTGTTGGCCATAAAAACAAAGCAACAAAAGCAAAAGGGAACAACAAGCCGCAGTGGCATAAACAATTGTGTTACAAATACGACTACAAATGCATAAAGCAGCGCCCGAGTTGGCCAAAAAGAGGAATTTCAGCCGGCAGCGGCAGCAACAAATGTCGTCTCTTATAGACGATTATTTATTGTTAACGATTTATATTTGTTGTTTGTGCCACCGCCGCTGGAAGAGCTGGAAGAGCTCACATTTCAAGGCAGCGGCCCCTGGTACGTGAGAATGTGTGAGTGCCAGCCCCAGATTGCAAGCTACCCTCTCTGCTCGTCCTGGCCCAAACGATTGAGCCTGATTGCCGGCTCAAGTGTCGGTCGCGTCACACGGGGCGTATGCGTGTCGGCCGGGCGTGGATTCAAGGATTGAAGGATCCAGGATTTCAGGGATGTGGCCAGGGGGCAAGGAGGCAAGGGGCGGGGGCATATGGCATGGGTGTGGCCTCTCAGAGCTGAGCACTTCGTCCTGCCAACAAGGCAATCATTTTTTAATATTTTGTGGCAAACAAAACCTCGGAGGGTACTCAACTGAAGCTGCGTTTTTGTTACCAAATAACGAGTTAAAGTCAAAATAAAAAGGTTTTTTTATTTGAGAATGATTGTTAAGTGAAAAATAAATCATCAGAATAATTTAAACAGCTTATCTTATTTTATATTAAGTACCTACATTTTTCTTAATTAACTTTCTGTATATTTTTAGAAAAAATAAAAAAAAAGTAATTTTTTATGTATTGTAGATTTTGTATTTCGGTTTTCTATAGAAAAGTACTTCACACGTGTTATAACCATAGTTTTTTACTGACTAAAAAAAGTACTCGAAGTTAGTACCCCCAACTACTATGAAGTATTTTTGGCCTTGGCTCACCTTTCACAAAGATCGTGTCAGATCTGAAAACAGAAAACTGTTTTCAAATCTGTAATAAAATAATTTTAGGCAAAGCACGTTTTGTACTGCGGTTGCTGAGAATCTTTAGAATTTTGTATGTGATAATGGTTAACTTGTGTAAATATATTACGCAGCTACTCGTATAAGAACTTATGATAACATTTTCAATCGATCTTCATTTAAGATTTATTTTTGAGTCATTCACGAACAAGATGTGACAGGGCTTTACAGTCTAGGATTTCTAGGATTTTGTTGTGGGTGTGATAATGGAATCATTTTTTTGTTGCATACTTTTTGAATACCAAAATTTCTTTCATTTTTCACCTGAGTTGGGGGTTATATATCACCCATATCACCCCCCGTGGATTCGCGCATGGAGCTTTGGTATCTGGGGCGTATGATCCATGGCTGATCTGGCAGCCCCCCTCCCCCACTACGGGCATCTCTGGCTATGATGGCCATCAGACGCAAGTGCTACAGTTACAGCTCGCTTTCCCACACGTCGCGGGCAACATTCTTCTTCGTCAAGAGCGCGGCATGTTTGACAGCAATGAGTGCTTAACACGTACGAGAGCTTTTGTTCGATATTCACTGATGATGCTGTTGTAGTTGTTGTATTTGTTGTGAATGTTGTTGTTGTTGTGGTTGTTGTCATTGTTGGTGTTGCTCATTTGCCACTTTATCTTGGCATTGTGCATGTTATTTACTGTTGCCTCACGAGCTTCCTTCAGCTCAGGCATCTCCTTTGTGCCCCAAAACTTGTTGTATCTACGGGGACTGTCAAAGTATCTGTATCTATATATATCTATCTGTATCTGTATCTGTATCTGCAGCTGTATCTGCAGCTGTATCTGTATCTCTGTGCGTGCACATTGTTTTCGGTGTGTGTGACAAATTTCGTAGGAAATCATTTGCTATGCTCTGTTAAACGATGACTTCTTTCCCAGTCTCCGTTTCTTCATTTCGGTTTGTGTGACGCCCAATTCATTGAGTCTACTGCCAGCGGGCTTAGTTACCCCTCTCGAAACGCCCCAAATAAACCAATTTGGGAGGAACAAGCTGGAGAACAAGACGAAGACCGAGTTGAAGAACAATAACCGACCCACTGACCCACACAAAGTGGCACAAAGATGTTTTACGAGTGCTCGATGTTGTTGTAACAATTTGTTCATTACTTTTTATCACTCGTCGACCAAGAGTGACCTTTGCCCTCGAAGCGAAATTGTTGCCCCTCTTTTTTTGGCATTTTTCTTCTACTTCTCCTGGCTGTTCACACGGAAAAAAAATTGACAAGGGATCAGATTAATATTTGCAGGTCAATTTTATGTTTTTTTAAGATCAATTTGAAATGAATAAAGATTATATTTATCTTATTTTATATTATTGTTCAAAAAATACTACATTTGGTATTTTAAAACAATTTTTTATAATTGTTATGAAATAACTGATATCATAATGTTCAAATTGATATGCTTGAATCATAAATTTCACATTATTGATATGAAATAAGTTACAATTGAACCTATTTCATATCCAATTTTTTTCTGTACATTCATTGTATCATCTATTGCCTTGGCTGAGATTTTTCCCATTGTTAACTCCTCTGATTGGCAATGTTGTACTTATTGTTTTTGTGGCTGCTGCACCCACAACATGGGTCAGTTAAACGCCAAATAAAACAAAAAAAAACAAAAAATAGTTGCAAAATTGTGTCTGGTCGTGGCCACAAGCAACATATAATTATGTACGAATATTATGTGGATAATACATGAACCTCGAAGCCTAGACTCCCCCGCCACGCCCCCTAAAATATCAAAATATCCCCCCGAGGGCCAAAATGTATTTTCCCTCATTTTTATGCTGGCCACAAATTGCATTCAATTTATTTTGCTTGTTGCAAATCAAAAATCTCCATAAAGCAAAATGTTTCCTCCGCAATGTTTGTGGACTGCATAAAAATGTTTAACATCGCATAAAAGTTATTACTTCATTTATTTCAAATGCAAACATTGTTCTCAACCGAATCCGTTTTGGGAAAGTTACCGTCCAGGATGGGGAGGATATACATTTGTTTATTGCATTTAAATTGAGTATGTTTTTGCAGGGATCTCTTGGTTTCGGCGGAGAAAGTGTGGCGAGGTTTTCGGGGATTTACGGCCAGGTAATTTGAAACTTTTATAACTTTTTGAATGGACTTTCAATGTTTGCTAATTAAAAATGATTAAATTATTATTGGTTTTAGAGTAATTAAAGTATTTTGTTCGTTTTACTTTTTGGTTTACAGCGGTTTTTGATAAACTTTAACCCAGTGGCGGATCTAGGATTTTGTTGTGGGGGGTGATATCAGAACAATTTTTTTGTTGCATACTTTTTGAGTACCAAAATTTCTTCCATTTTTCACCCGAGTGGGGGGTGATATATCACCCATATCACCCCCCGTGGATCCGCGCATGCTTTAACCATTTCCAACTGCTTACCACCCGAACAATTCATACTTGATTTAATAAATTCCAAATGACTTTATGCTCAATCAAATGAAATGGAAATTTCGTGCACAAAGTGGCCGCTTTTGTTTATAGCCAGCCACTTTATAACCATCCACATTCCGGAATCTCCATTGTAACTTAATCAAAGAGAAGGAGAAAGAAGCCGACCTGGTCAAAAGTATAATAAAGTAGTTATTTCAATAGCAAGTCTGGAATCAAAAACAATTTCAAGGGTCTCAGATCAGATCAATTGAAAGCCCAAGCTAGTGTTTTTTATTTTTAATAAATACTTAAGAGTAAACCGGATATTTCAATATCCTGCCCACTGGCGCTACAACACACACACACACACTATATAGGATTTGGGATATATCCGTATATATACGAGTGTGCGGACAGGGTAAGAATGGAAAATGCTCTGGCGTATTTGCATAAGAAAAACTAAGTTGAACCAAAATCAATGATTGTACACTACCAACGCCACGCCCCCGAATTCCTTGGCCCTCCGCCTCCCTTAGTTCGAAAGTCCTGCGATGAAACAGTAGACGAAGGATAAGCAAAAGGGGGCGTGGGCGGTTCGGGGATGGTCGCTTTCATATTATTACTTTATGGTTGCCTCCAGTTATGCATACTATAACCATAAATATGCTCCAATGGAGCCAAAGTCAGCTAGCAACAAAATCAGACTGGAGAGCGGAAAGTAACAACAATAGCAGGAGGGATAATATTTTGTGTTTGTATTAATGCAGCACGCATACATATTTATACTATAACTCAGAACAATAAATAGTAAAAGCTGGATTATGATTAAATCGATTACATGGGGAGCTAACGTTGGCCAAACATTCGTTATGCTTTGGTGTTTGTGTGTTCGCCTGCATTACGCCCCCAGATAGGCCACGCCCACACAGCCTCTATAGGGAGTGCTACCCAGGGAAAATCCAAAAAAAAATCATAGGAAAAACGCAATCGAAATAAAGAAGTAAACAAGGAAGCCATAAAAATGAGTCTATGACGGGATACACAGAGAGAATTCTGACGTTCTGAAATTGAGTATTTGAATTCTCATTTTCAGGATGTACTGATTTTGAGTACAAATTTTGGGAAAAAACTTATATTGAGTACAAATTGAACTCACTTTAAGAAAAAAAACTTGAATTGATCACAAAAATCTTAATTTTAGGAAACAAGTTCTTCAATTTCCAACTTGAGTACAAATATTCTCATAATGAGTATGACATTACTCACAGGAACCTTCTAAAAGGCTGGCCTAGGGAGTAAATGACTCTTGCCATCAAATATTTCATAGCTAATGTCGTCCGGGTCGTGAGTTCAATCCCCATTCCGGTAAACACAAATATTTTTGTTTTTGTTATACTGCTTTTTTTGTTTTATTTTTAATTATTTTATTATGGTATAATCAGCCCAATTCCATTTAATGTTTAAAATCCAATTGATTGCAAGCATTACAATTTAAATCTTATACGCGGTTTGGACATTGCTGAATGTGATGCTTGTTTGGCTCAGCCGGTTAGTGCGCGCGTGCATGAACACAAGGGTCGGGGTTTCGAGTGACGGAGAAGGCGACTTGGGTCGAACAAAAAGTAAGTTTGTTTTATTTATAACAGTTTAGTATTTACATTATTATGAAACAATTAACATATGCTGTATAGCCCTTAAAATAATGTGTAAGTAAGAAAGGAAGTTCTCCGGATTGAGAATTTTTTTCTCAATTCAATCAATTTTCAGTACTCAATTTGAGAAATGGCAATACTCATTTTTAAAATACTATCCAAGTAAATTCCAAAAATGAGTACAGTTTGTACTCATTTTGAGGAAAAATGTACTTAATAAATGTATTTTGTACTCAATTTGAGTAAAAAAATTTTTTCAAATTTGTACTGATAGTTAGTATTTTGTACTCAGAATGAGTATTTGTGTTCATGCTTAATTTTTGAGTACAAAAATACTCAATTTAAGTACAAATTACTTAAATAATTCTCTCTGTGTACATATTCATAAATGCAAACAAATTTGAGTTCGTATGGGTGTATGTGTGTGTGTGTGTTTGGGGCAGGCGGACACACAGATACAAAGTAAATACGCAGCACTCGGTTTTCATAACTGAATTGCATGCCCGATTGAATGACGAATGGAAATTGAATGAATCCCCCAGCCAAATGCAATCGAAGATGCGAATGGAAATGGACACGGACACGGGATGCGAAATATGGAATATGGGATACTGGATACTGGATACAGGACACAGGATCCACCATCCCTTTGCGCCCTTGGTGACCGTTTTTAAAGCTGATATATTAACTTTATCCCCACTCAGCCTTTATGCGCAGAGAGCTATAAATGCGATTTTAAAGTCCCATCGAATATTCAGATCCGCAGCAGAGTGAATTTTTGAAGAGCTGCTGAAGTTCTGACGATGAGCTGAGCAAAAATTACAAAATAACTGACAGAGAATTGATTAATTCTTCGGTTGGCTATTATGGCTGCAACACGATTATGATTTCGTTTCACTGAAATTAACTAGATAACTATCTTAATTTGAAAAGCCAATTTGTGCTAATTGAAATGTTTCATTCATGTGAGCTCCAACCAAATGTGCAATATCATAAACATATTTACGGGGTTAAATAAAGTGTATTGAATGCCAAAGTGGGGATGCAATAAAATGAAAACCAAAATTAATTTAAATGAAATAATTAGTTTATTTGACTTGAGGTTAAACATTTTGGGTTTGCATAATTTCTGCATTCGTAGTAATTGAAATACTGCAAGCCAATATTTTTATTTATTGATTAAATAATTCAATTGAATTACATAAAAATAGTCTAGTGGCAAAATGTGTTGAAATAATTAATGATTGTATTTATTATAGTAATTATAGGTAATTAAACATAATGTTAACTACAAACGAAGAAAAATTTTAAAAATAGTAAGGGGAATTTAGAAATAATTCCTGTGTAATATATAAATCTAATTTACGTAGTTCTTAACTTTTAGAACTTCCTCTTTAAGTATTTTTAACGATATACTTATATTATTTTTTCTACTTTTTATAAGCTTTTGACACTTTATTAATTGTTGTAAATATTTTTTAGGCATAATGAACTACCATCGAAGAAAAATGTAAAAAATAGTGAAGGAAATTTTAAAATAGTTTTTCTTTGTTATATAAATCTAATTTACGTAGTTTATGGCTTTTAGAACTTCCTCTTCAAGTATCTTTAACAATTTTCTTTAATATTTTCGTTTTCTACTTTTTATTAGCTTTTCATTAGACTCTTTATTAATTTTAGTAAATATTTTCAATGGCACCTCCATTGATAAATCTTCGCTGGCACTATCTAAATGAATGCAACCTCAAGAGCGTGGCCTCTCAAGACCTCTAATCACTCCCAATGTTCTCCGCTAAGTACTCGCAGAATCACAGATGCAAACAAACCAAACCTGCCCCAAAAGTCGATAAAAACGCGTAATCACAAACAGACGGAGCGAACGTGATGGGGAGTTGGTCAGGTGTTAATTGGAGCGAAGCGATTCAAGACCAGCTAAGTTCAATGTTGAGCCACTTAACAGTTGTTAATTGCAGACACTCCCCGTGCAACAGTTAGTTAGTTAGTTGGTTACTTACTTAGTTGCTTCACTGGGCCATTAATAGAATCTCGGACAAGAAATTTACCAATTAAAAGTCATGATCAACTGACGCCAGTTGGCCATCAACTAGCTGTTAATCATCATTCGGGGCAGCATCCCAGTAATCATTATATTATCCTCATTATATCATCATCATCTTCATCTTAACTGATGGGCTGACGGGCGATGTTGTCGTTGGCGTTGTCGTTTCGGTTGCTAACTTTTCGCACTTGGCCAAACTTCCGCTGAAGGCGAACCGAAACTTTCATTGAACAAGAGACTTCGGCATCGCAATCGGAATCGACTCGAGGCGAGTTGAAAAACTTCAATTAGCATTAATCTTGTTGACAAAATTTGTTTGTGCAAATCAACAGAACAACATCAGCGTGGCGGCAACAAAAATAGCAAGAGATTTAAATGCAAAAACAGTTTGTCAGCGCGTTTTGCACATATATATTTTTAGAATGTTTCGGTTTTCTATTAAAGTATAAAAGCTAGATTATTGTCTTAGTTAGTAACCTTTCACTCACTTCAAACCCACAACGAAACCCTGCCCAATGGCATAATACTCATCCAGTGGCTCCCATCGGTCTTTGGGTTTCTTTTTTCTCCTTTTTTGCGGTCCTGCCAGCCCTCTTTGATTTTATGATTTTCCATCATGTCGGCAATATCGTATGTCTGCATGTATTACTATCGATACCCTAGCAGAGGGTATGGGAGGATTTGAACGTTTCAAAATAGGTACGTATACGTAATATAAGAAATATATAAAAAATATTCTTTATTGTTTCCTATTTCCTATTACATTCGTATATAATTATTTAAAACATGTGCGAAACATTTACAATAAGAACAAAAATACGTATACGCAATATAAGAATTATAAAAAATATTCTATACATCAAAAAATGTCGTATATAATTTGTTAAAACATCTGCATCATCTGCGAAACATTTACAACAATAACACAAATATACATCATTTATTAAAATTACTGATTGGGCAGTTATACAAAAAACAAAAGGCTATATAAGGTCATCAAATGGAACTGGTTTGGTTTCAACGGTTCTTGACTCCAATTGATATTTGTCTTGTTACTCACCGTTAAAAAGAAATTAAAAAAAAAGTGAATACAACTTTTTTGATTGAGAAATTCTTTGCTGACAGAATATCTCCAATATTTATTTATTTTCACAGTTTATTTTTTAACAGGGTATTGCTGCCTTCGAACCTTTACTAGCAGCTTTTTCCCAGCTTTTTGTTTTTGCTCTTATTTTATTCCATTTTATATTATTTTATTCCAGCTCCTTTTTTGCGGCTGCTCGTGGTGGAATCAGAGGACCCGAGGCACTTTGCATACCGATATGATCGGCATGTTATCCGCTCTGACCATGGCTTTGGCTTTAGCTGTTCTATAGCGATAGCCATGGCTTCAGGGGGCTTGAATTTCCCTAGTAACGGGAAGCGGACAACTGGTAACTGGTTCAGCTGTTCTGGCCATTCTCAAATTGATGCAACTGCAACTGGGCCAACGGCATCGGTCGTGTAATGGGCTTAATCGCTGGCATGCATCAATTATGACGAACTGAGAGGGGCGGCTGGCATGTGTGAATGGAAAGTTAATAGTCAAGCAAATCGCTCAACCGGTTGACTAATCAATAGTTAGCCATTACCTAATAAATCGACGTCCAGTCTCATCTTACCGGTCATGCTCGACATGACAATTAAAGTGTGCACTAAACCAACGAATTACTCGGGTGTTAATTGTAGGAAGTTGGCAGTGAGGTTTGGCAGCTATATTTATTCTAAGTACTATTTGCTTGGATATTTAGGTACTTTACCTGAACTTTGATATATAAATCATACATTAATCTTGTGAGGTTGAAGTACATCCATATTTACCATTTAAAATTAATTTTTAAATAAATCTTTGATAATATAACTTCTATAGAAAAAAATATACATAAAAAATGCATCGCCATATCTTCGCTTCTTTCAAATGGATTATTTTTTTTGATTTTTAAAAATCCTATTTAAATGGTGTAATATCCTGATAAAAATAAAATATCGTTTTAAGACCATGAAGAAAATCTCGAAACGTTTTACAAAGAATCACTCCAATATCTTTTAATTTTAGAAGGTATGCCAAGAAACTAAGTCAGTGAAAATATATAAAGTTATTCAATATAGGCTTTCTACACCCTATTTCCATTTTTATCCACATTTTTTTGGGTTCCACGCGAAGGTCGACCTGCAAATGCTGTCACGTAAAGTTTCGGAAAAAGCCGGGAGATTTCGAAACTGGGACTGGGTCGCAATTGGTAACCATGTCTCATTTTGACGGTGGTTTTTGGGTGCGTAATGCATAACAATGTCACCAGTTGCGAATCGAAACAGAAACCAATTCGAATTGGGATCGAATTCACTAAAAGATCGGTGGATAGGCTGACACGTATGCGGAACCCGTTAGCCCCCGATCGGTGGGCATAATTTCACTGGTTGCTTCGCCCCTTCCTCGTCTTCAAGTTGCCATGAGAATCTTGTTAAGGGGTCCCCGCAGCACCACACCTCCTAAGTTCCCGTTTTTGGTGGCCAGGCAAACAACTTTTATTTTCACATCTATCTGTTAGATACCACGTACAAGGGGCCAGCGTACGTGCGTTTTGATATTTTGAACAAATATTTAAAACAAATTACCAAAGCACAAAAGTCGTATGCAAACGAGTGTGTGAGCAGCCAAGGAGCCAAGGCAACAGTGGTCTAAAGTCGGGGGAAAACTAAAATCAGGATGTTGTGGGGTATTATTTATGCCTGAGAAAAAATTTTAAAACATACGATCAGGTTCCAAAAAAATCGCTAGTTATATGAATTCAATTATAAGGTATTTTTGAAAATACTCATAATACTACACCCAATAAAATTTTGATATGAAATGATGAACGATATGCGTATGCAATATAAGGAATTTACCATGAGCATATCGATTCGATCTATCAAAAATTAATGAAAATGTCTTACAATAAGAATTGTCTTATTCTAAATTCTAATTCTACAATAAAAATTGTCTTATTCTGAATAAATAAATATTTTAAATATATTTCATATTCAGAATAAGTTACTAACCACTGTTTCTGGAATTCGATTCATTTACAAGTGGGAAGTTGGTAGCGACTTGTTGGCTTTTAGTTAGTATCTCTGCCGTTATATTTTTCCTGTTTTTTTTTCGGACCAGCAGATAGTTTGTTTTTGGTCAGTGTGGCCAAAAAGCTTTGGCTTAGAAATTGGGAAGCAATACGAATGCGAGACAACGGTCAATGGTGGTCAGTGCGTATGAAGTGGGAATGGAAAACAAGAAGGCTGAGGGGCAACGAGGCTACTGTCCCATGAGTTGTGCAAACAAACCGAAACAGAAACCGAAAATCCCCCCACAAAGTAAGGCAGCAATGTAAAACGCTTCACGTACGAGTATCTATGCATCTGCGAGATACAAATAGGAAAAATGCCCGGCGGGCGCAGGCCACGACTTATAAAACTGCAACTGGAAGACTACACAGAAAAAAATTTACAAGAGATCAAAATGATATGTGCTGGTCAATTTTATATTTTTTAAAGATCAAGTTATTCTTATCATTTTGATATTAATAAAGATTATGTTTATCTTAGTTTACATTATTGGTTCAAAAAATTCTAAATTTGGTATGCTAAAATATCAAGTTGATATGTTTGAATCATAAATTTGATATGAAATAAGGTAGAATTGACCCTATTTCATATCGAATTTTTTGTCTGTAAACGTGTGTGTTGGATAGGTTCGGTTTTTTGGTTGGAATCGGGACGGGATTGAAACGTTTGGCCAGTTTATCAACGTCTGGAAACTTGTCCCGTTCCCCGAAATAACCGAAACAAGCCACCAACTGTCAGAGGAGCGACTATGATTGTCAGATTGGCAACATTTCGCGGGGCTGGCTGCTGCTGCTGCTGAAATTATGTCAAACCTGTTTGATTGAAACACTGAAAATTGTCTGCAAATTGTTTTTTACAGCATTGCCCAGTGTGGTGCAACAACGGGGGGTGGCCAATGAAGGCGAAAAGCGGGAAAAAAGTGGGTGTGCGGGGGGATTGCGACTGGGGGACTGTCCAACGTAACCAATTCGAGCTGATTGCTCTAATGCTGGCTCATTACAAATGCACAACATCAACATTAACGGCAACAACAAAGGATGTCGGCTTTTCTACGATTTTCGAATTATTTTTGACATAATACAAAAATGTGTGGTTCGGTTTTGGGGACGCCATGGGGAAATGCGGCTTGATTTATAGGAAGTGTGCGCTGACTTATTTGATTTCTATAATTGGATGACTGCATTTAAGCGTTGTGCAATAGAAATCAGAAATATCACAATTGTGTGTCAACACAAAAGCATATCTTATATGTACGAATATATGAATTAAATACGAGAAATTAAGTGGACAAATTTTACATATTAAAATAAAAAGGCAAGTTATTTTTCATCTTAAAAAATCTAAAAATTTATGAATTAAATAGAAGATTTAGGTGGACATATTTTAAATATTAAAATTTGAAGCCAAGGAATTTGTCGTCTTTAAAAATGTATAAATCCTTATTAGGCTCACTTAAATTAAAAATAATCTTTTATTTAAAGTCTATTAAAGTATAAATATTCTTTAATAAACTCTTTATTTATCCTTCTGAAATTTCAGATCAAGTAGCACTCGCCACTCGCAACCGTTTAAAATTCAAAGAAATTCCGCATTTATTTATTTACAATGCATTTTAAAAATGTTCCATCAAAGAAGCTTCAGTTGCAGTTTTATAGCTGCGTTCGTATGTTCGTCTGGCCGAAATGCAATCGAAATGGGAAATGCATATACATATGTTTCCGAATATGTATATATATTAAATGTATGCAAACTGCATAAATGCTTCCTGAATCGAATTTAATTGTATCTGGTGTCTGCATGCTGCATTCTGCATTCGTATCTGTATCCGTATCTGTATCTGCATCTGTAGCTCTGTAACAGTATCGCTATATGTTATATGCTATATATGTTATATGTATCTGTATCTGTAGCTGCCAGTGAGCGATGTTGTCTATCCATCTCGGTGGACTTCCCTTCGCCACACCACCCCCCCAAACCCCCCTTGCGGCTTTTTGGTTTAATTGGCTGCGGGAATATTCCATGTGATTACTTAATGAGCCCCAACTTATGTTTACTACGCGAAACATTGGTTCGCTCCGGTCGCCTCGGTTCGGTTTTCGGTGCACAAAAGTTAAAAGGTTAACAGTACGGCTACTGTTCCAGAGGAAAATGGAAAAAATAATTCCACCAGCGAACACAACAATTGTGGGGGCGTGTGCACGTAGTTTATTATTCAATTATGCATTCATTAAGGTACATAATTAATAATTCAATTAAAGGTAGCACTGCGTAGTGCATCAATTTGTGGCAATGTTTCCTTTATTACTCATTTTCACGCACTCTGATTCTGGTGCTGGCATTCCGACGAGTTCCACTCCGTGACTCACAGTTGGAGTTTTTCCCCCATTGAATCTATGGGTTAAGGGAGGTGGAGAGCAATGGGTTAAGGGTTCCGCTCGATCGCAACTCGAGGAAGTTGCCAGCTATCCGAGCCACTGGCTGCGGCATGCGTGCCTTCCGATTGAAATCGAATACCGCGTCTTACAGTTTATTGCCTGCCAAATGATGCAAATCATTGTTCAATATCTGCAGCTGGAAAAGATGACTTGCCAAAAGTCGGGCAAAAAATATTCCACTCGACGAATCAAGTCTCAATTGCAATAATTCAATTAATATTGAGCAGTAAAGTCATCATTGAATGCATTTACGGAAATTTAACGTAATTTTTCTGTTTTAGCTAGAGATTTCTTGGCATTCCAAAAAGAGAAATAAGTCTTGGGACTTTCTTGAAATGTTTCCGCAAAAATAAGAAATTTTTTAAGGTATAATTTCAGCATAGAAATTATCTCATAAATAAGAAATATTTTAAGTTATAAATTAAGCACAGAAATAGAGAAAATACTTAGGAAATTAGGAAATCTATAGCCAGTCAACTAATGAAAAATACTTTTCTAAATAAAATGTTCATAATTAATTCATAATATTCAAGATCCAAACAAAGTTAAGGCAACAAAAAGAAGAAATATTTGCTTACATATTTTCACATATTTACTGACTAATTAAAATAAATTAAAAATATTTAAAGTTAGAAGAAAGGCATAAAATCTAAGCAAATTCCAAAAACTTCATACATAAGTAATGAAATAAAATTGCATTCATAATTTAGTAACATAAACTCCAGCTGATATTTATAGAAGTCAACTTCTCTGCCCATTCTATAGGTTAAAGGGCGCCCTCTGCATTAAAACCCAGTGAATTTCTTAAGCGGCAGCTCAGGGGCTCAGGGCCCCAGGAAAGTTCAAGAGGTGCTCTCGAAAGCTCCTAAATAAGAGCCGGCAATGCCTGACCTAAGTCATCGTCGTCATCTCTGGGCCAAAACTCTAATTTATGTCTTTATGGCACATTACATTCCAGACAATTCACTTGCTTTACAACCTGTTGGAGTAAGTCTTTTACGGCCCCCCATCAACAGGAGATCAAAGCCAGGCCATGGTAATGACCCAGTTGACTGGGCTGGCTGGCTGGCGAACCTTTTAGCCAAGAAGCGGCGATTTCATGGCGACATGCATAATTAAAAAGCCGTTACAGGATGTACACGGCCAGGGTTTATGGCTAAATGGCCATGCTAAAGTTATGGCTAGCCCGCTCTTAATTGGCCCAAAAAACGTTGACAAACAAACCAGCCAGTTTACGTGCAGAGTTTTTGGGCCACGTTCATGTTCAATGCCTTCGAATGAAACCCAAAGAGTTGACCTTTCCAATAGCCAATGGCCAAGTAAAGAGAACCGAAGATTCTGATTGAGAGAACCAGAAAGCCTTGCTGAAACTCGGACTGGGTTTCAGCTCGGCCCAAGCTCAGGCTCAAGGCGGTCAGGTGCATTTATCGCAATTAAACACTTGTTGCTGCTGCTGCTGCTGCCAAAGCAAAGCAAGAGCCAAAGCAAAGCAAAAGCAAAGGCTGCAAAGCTGCCACCGCAGCGCAAAAACAACGCCACATCTAACAAGAAGCGAGGCAAGATTAATACGTGTATTACGGCCGGGCCACGATTCGACAATTCAACAACTAGCTGGTAGCAATAGCAATAGCATTAGCTATATATCTATATACACAGAAAAAAAATTCGAAATTAAATAGGGTCATTTCTACCTTATTTCGTATTAGAATATGCCATGAATCTTCTGATTTATTTAATTCAATTCTATGCGAATTGAATGAATGAAAGAATAAATTCATGAATTTTGTGGTGTTTTCTTTTGAGAACAAAAAGTCGAAAATTTTGGAACTGCAAAAAAATGTCGTTTGAATCATTTCGGAATTCATTTCATTCATTCATTCATTCGATTAAACTCAAAATTCAAATCCATTCAATTCGATTAAACTCAAAATTCTTATTAATTCATTCACATTGAATCTCATATTTCATATCAATAAAAAGCCGATATGATTAATGTCAAATTTATGATTCAAACATATCAACTTGACATTATGTCTTATAAAATACCAAATGTAGTATTTTTTGAACAAATAATAATAATAAAATAATATCAAAATGATCTTCAAAAAATATAAAATTGACCAGCACATATCAATATGATATGTTTTGTGCATTTTTTTCTGTGTAGCTATATATCCATATAGCAATAGCGATTTGCTTAGAATGCGACAACCGCCGGGGCCCCAAATAAAAGCCAAAGTGCTGACCTTGTCAGTGGCTACAACACACTAGATACTACTACCAGTACTACTTCTACTACCACCAATGTTGCAATCGATTGCACTGCTGAATCTCGAGTGGTTTTCCTTGTGTTTGATTTTTCAATTTTTGCAGCACAAAGCGAGCAAACACACACACACAGAGCAACAACTTAAATTTGCCTGGAAAAACTAGTGAAATTTAGTCATTTCCATTTTCTTCTTGCTAAATTTATTGTATTCTAGTAGCAGCTAAAACCATAAATAAATAACCTAAGGGGAAAAAGGAAGTTTTATTTCAAAATATCTTGTGAGAAATAAACACATTAAAACTTTAAAATTACCAAACATTGCACTTCGCTTGCACTTTAAAAACCCATTAATAATTCCACTGTTTCGGTTTACCTCTTATCAATGGTTGGATCTATAGTTAAAGATTTCATTTCATTTAAATCAACTGCCTGTCAGTCGGAAACCGCTGGAATTTTAAAATTATATATTACACCGCTCGTTAAATAATTAATAAGTGTAATATGAAATACATCACAGCACAGGCATGTTCTAAATATAATTACACAAATTAAATGAGCAGGCTGAATTTAAAATGACTTTAGTCATATATGTTTAAATGAATGAGTAGAAGTGCTGCCAACGCAGTGTTCTACATTCTGATTTGATGTTTGATTTTAAAGATATATAAGCTGATATTAAAGCTAGTAAAAATCAGACAGTAATTATATCTGTTTTGATTGCTTAATAAAATAAAAAATGTATTTTTTATATATATAATTAAATTTCAGAATTCTATCTTCTAAATTCTGATTTATGTTTGAGTGATTTGATGATGCTTTAAGAGATATAAATAAATGAAATACAAAATAAATAAAATAAAATTTATAAATAAATATTTTACATTTAATTACAAATATCTCCATTGATGGCCTAATAAAATAAAAAATATATCCTTTGAATTCATTTAAAAAATCAGAATACATACAAAAATGCAAAGCAAAATAGTTAGGATTTTTATGTTAAATTTTAAGAATTCAAACAAACACATTTTTTTAAGAATTTTCGAAAATGTGCAGACATTTGAGTTACAAATTACAAATTCTGATACAATGAAAACATCAATCGCCATGGCTTTTGGCTACTAAACAATTTAAATGAAGATGTTCCCAATTGGATTCATGGTCAGGCGGCCGTTGAGTTATTTATGCATATTTTACACGCTCACCAAATGCCAAGACGAAGAGCGTCTTCGAGTGTTTGGGGCTTGGCTTTAGCTTGGTTTGGTTTTGGCCTGGCTGGGGCTGCTAATTCGCCGCAGAAGCAATATTCGCACATTTATCGATTGCAAATCAATTTCGTGCAATTGCACATCTCACGTAATGCCAGCCCCTCTTGGCCAGGTCGAAATCGGAACCCAGTGGCTCTGGGCTTTTGCTTTTGCTTTGGCTTTGGCTGCAATGCATCGCTGCCGGATTACCCCCTCGATTAATGCTGCTTGCATACAAATTGGCGCATTTACGTTCGCCTTCACCTGCAGTTGGTGGAGATATCAGGGGGGGCTCAGGGTATTTCTATATCCACAAGATACAGGCACAGCTACAGATAGAGATACTCGTTAGCCAGAAGTCTGGGGGCATTTGCTTTCCTTTGGCATTCGCCAGGCAGCCCGCCAAATTGCATAAACAACAAATGAAATGAAAACTGCGCAAAGTGCGAAATATAAATTACAATGCAATATATGGCATGCAAATTTCGAATTTTTTTTTAAAGTTCTCAACTGTTCGACTGTCTTCCGGTTTAAGCCTAATCAGTATGACTGGCCCAGTGCCAGTCACATCCAGCAAATCCCATCCCCATTCCCAGTTATCCCATCCTCTTTTCACAGAAATGGCGAAAAACGAAGCGAGGTGACAACATAAGCAGACTTTTCGCGGGATTTGTCAAATATTTGCGCAACGCTGCGCTCTTGTAAAATAAAAAGAAAAAAATCCAAGGGGGTTCCAAAAACTGCAGCGTCGGATCCCAAAAACCCTAGAACCCCCCGAACAAACCCCCCCGTTTTTTGTGTGCGCTTTCACGCCTCTCACAAGGCGGGCAAACTTTTATTATTATTTCATTTTTTTGCGCCCCGCCTCGCAAGTTCAAAAAGTTTAATGCTATTTGACTTTGATTCAATGTTTGCATTGTGCCCGGCACATCATCGATTATTTTCCACTTGACGCCCCTCGTCAGTCCACTGAGTAGAGGACCCACGGAGCTAGAGAGCCTTACACTGATAAAAAAAATAGAATACTAAAAATAAATATTTGCCCATTGAATACAAAGAGTCCTATTAGGTTTTAAAATTAACGTAATATTTAATTAAATAATTAATTTAAAAAATGAAAATATTTCAATCAAGGAAAAATAATATTTTACTTCATTAAAAAAATATTTTTCTTTTAAAATCAAAATTAAACGTTTTTAAAATTACACAGAGAAAATTATAATACATTTTAGGTGCCGTTTTCTGGTAAAAACTTTTTAAAAAATCCAAGGTAAAATACAATTTTTATGAAGCGTTTTACTTTTTAAAATGTTTCACCCCTGATTTTGCACCTAAAACTTTTGATAATTTTCTCTGTGTATTTAAATTTAATAAAATATTTAAAAAAATATCTCTATCGAATATGAAATCTTTGGATTTACCACTCTTTTTTATCAGTGTAGCTATAGAGCCACCCACCCACGGATCCCGAACCCAGTTGTTTGTGTTTGTGGTGGACAAATGAAATATGTTTGGCCGAATCAAAAAGCCCTGGCACTGACAATGCCCCGGCTACGAGTATTTTGATAAATTGCGAATTAATTGAATCGCTATGACATGAAGTTTAGCACTATTTTTTCGTGCTATAATTAAAGAGTTGTTGGCTGTCAGTTTGGCTGGGTTTTCCCGGCACATAAATGTTAGAGACCCCAACATCCTTGGGAGTCATTAATTGATGAACACAAATTGATTTATTTATAAATTCTTTAACCCACAAGCACGATTTAATACGATTGTTTTGTGCATATTTTATTGCATGCATTTCATTTAAAGTTGACCAATCGAAATATTAAATTAAATCTCTTTAAATCTATAAGAATTTCATATTTTATTATTTACTTCTTTAATCTGTATTTTAAATTATTTATTAAAATTTCTACACCACTTAAGTAACTGCGGCTTACATTTTCAGCATATTTTATTCATCGCCATTTCATTGTGTGCATATTAAACCAATTTAAGTTTCGGCAATAAAATTGAGATTGAAAGCTGTTAGGCATTTTACTGAAAGCTCTTTAATTTGTATGTTCTATTAAATATTTAAATCGAAATGGGATAAATTATTCAGAATTGGTCTAATAAAAGAAGCCAAGATTTGAAAGATTAACACTACTTCTTCATAAACAAATAAGCTAAATCTTTTATAAGATTTTGCTTTCGTTGCTATTTGAATTATTAACACATTTATTTATATGTGCTATTAAATACTTAAAATAAAATAGAAGTAAAGATTTGAAAGATTAACACTACTTCTTCATAAACAAATAAGCTAAATGTTTAATACGATTTTGCTTTCGTTGCTATTTGAATTATTACAGTAATTCACAGAATGGTAAAACCAAATGTCAGCGATATTATTATTTCATTTAAATTAGTCCCCTGCTAAGTGGTAATTTAAATATTGATCGAAAAAGTCTTGATCCAGTAACAAATGTTTTTCCCAATCTAATCAATTATTTTTTTTGGGTTTGGCCATATATAAGTACGAAATGCAAACCCGTTTGAAATACACAAAGACCACGAGGGTAATATAATAATCCAACTGGTGATTATCGATTCTTTGGCAGCCGTAACTCTCGTTGCAATGGCAAAACAATGAATTATTTCCCAATTGCTGGCCGTGTTTGTTGTTTGTTTGTGTATAAAATTTGGGAAATTCAATGAAATTTCACACATTTTTTCATGAATGCCTGTGTGTTTCGGCTATTGGCTATGAGCTTTTTGTCGGCCTCTCCTGGAAGTGTGGAGCGAATCCAACCCGTTTCGTTTTTATTTTTTAGGTATTTTTTAGAAAGCCACTACGTAATGGCATTTGTCATACGTTTACCGATTACGATTACCCAGTGCCAATCTGCAATCTGCTCTGCTATTGTCTATAATCCCATGTAATTCAAGACTCACCGATTTGCTGGCTGCACAAATGTCTGTATATATAGAGATCCCACGCCCACAGATTGGATTGGATTTCGGCAAATTGTTTGGCTAATTACACAAATCTTCCTCTTTGGCACACAGGGATATTTCTATTTTTTAAGTGGCCACTTTCGAAATATTTTTTTTTAAGACGCGCTTTTGAAAGCGGCACGCAATGTTGCACAAGTGATATATCGAAAATGGTTGCAACAGGTTCGAAAGAAACTAGGGAGCGCGCGCCACGATCCGAACGGAATCGATGCGAAAACCGAATTGAGTCCCGCGAGTTTGAGTTGGAAAAAGTGATTTTTCGAGACGAGACTAAAAAACGAACGTTACGCGTTCCAGAACCGCGCTGCCAGGCAGACGAAAACAGACTCACCTCAAATGCGGCTTGCAAAAACCACAACACCTGACGTCGGCGGCTCAGCGGTTCGGCGGTTCGGCGGCTCAGGCAGCGACGTCTGCTGCGACTGCGACGGCGACTGCAGCGTTTGGTGGGCGGTAAGCCGAGCTCACAAAAAAAAAAAAACACAGTCAAATTGAGTGGCGCAGTTTGGACTGGCGATTGAAGTATGTAACTAACCACAGCACCTGAGTTAGTGAGCATCGGAGTTAGACAGCGCGCGAATGTTATGATCCAATTTTATGGAGCCTCGTAAAGAGCTCCACATCGGACTCTCCTTAAAAGCTTGGTCACTTGGGTTAAAATAGCCCGGAATGGCTAAAAACAACAAGATCGTAGTACATTCCAATAAATGGGGCACTTTACGTGACTTACGGTTTAAGGTTTCAAAACAGTTTAATTAAATATTTTGATGAACAGCTGAGATTAAATATTTTTAAATTATACATTAATTTTAAATGATAAAAACTGTTTACTCTAGATTTTTTTATAATCAATTTAGCACATTAGGTGTATTTTTCGAGCTTTACAATAATATTGCGGTAATATTATTTTTTATTTTTAAATATCACTCATACGCAGTGTTTTCATTATAAGACTTTAAATTGCAATTATATTATTTTAAAAAATTTAATAACTTACTAAAATGATTTACTTTTTTTGGATAGTTTGGGCAGTTTTTCTTTAATTTTAATTAAAATTTAAACTGTTTTCATATTTACTTTTGAATGGTTCTTATATTTATTTTGATCAGCCATACGCAGTGTTTTCATAACAAAAGTTTAGATTACAATTAAATAATCTAAAAAAATTTTAAATAACTTAGTAAATGTTTTTATTTTTTGATTTTTATTTCATGTACATTTACAATAGTTCCTCATTAATTTTAATTAAAATTTGAGAAGTTTTCATATAAAATTCCTTGGGAAATTAAGCACATAAAGCATCTGATTATTTCGCTGACCCTAAGATGCCACTGGAAAATAAAGTAATTATTGACTAAGCACTCGGAAACCTTGCAGGCTAATTAGAGACAATCCGCGAACCTGGACCCCGTCTTTATAGTTTGATCTGGCTGACAGGGCTGAACCTACACGGACCTCCGCCTCCGGCTGACTCATCCTCCGCCAGTGCAATCCACATCCGCTCAATCCCAATCCCAATCCCAATCCCCATCGAAATCCCAGCCCACTTGATATTCCTGCTCCGTTCGCCCGGAGACGTCGTTCGACGTAGTTCGCTCATAAATTTTGCATTTGCTGTGTGATTTTCCTTTTTAGACGCGACAAGATTTCACTGATTTCGCGTGTATATTCCAGCACTTATAATATATTCGCCAGAGCATTCTATTCTATACGGAGTTCAGTACTTTTTTTTTATTTAGCTGTTCTGTGGTAATCGCAGGTCCGCCATCAATCACGTAGTTCCCAGCATGTTTTGTCGCCGATCCCATCTGTATCTTGACGCAGTATCTTCTCACACCGAAAAACCGAAAACCCAAAAACAAAGCCAGACGCCGAGTCTATAAACTCGAATATATGCTGTACCGAGTCGAAACAAAAGGCCCATTAATGACAAATGCAAAATAATAACAAAACAATTTTTGCGAACCAGTCATTGCATATTAATGGTGCCCTCATCAAAAGCCACTCAAGTGCACACTTCACTTGGTTATGATCCGATCTTGTTCGGATCTGTTCAAACACTTGACAATGACATGATTCGCTTTGGATGTTTAATTACTTGATTTTGGAGGCACAATGGCTTGCAGATTGTTTGATGCCTCCATTATCGTTGTGTAATACCCTTTTGAAGACACAGAAAAAAAAATTCGATATGAAAAAGGGTTACTTCTACCTTAGTTCATATCTATAAAACGCCGATATGATTAATGTCAAATTTATGATTTAAACATATCAATTTGATATTATATAATTTCATAAAAGTTATAAAAATACTGTTTTAAAATACCAAATGTAGTATTTTAAATTTTAAACATATCAACTTGATACTTTATCATTTCATAAAAGTTATAAAAATACTGCTTTAGTATTTTTTGAACCAAAATAAGATAAACATAATCTCTATTCATATTCAAATGATATGAATAACTTAATCTTCAAAAAGTATTAAATTACATTTAATTTAATTTTATTATCTTATGGAGATTTCATATTATATAAAAAACGTTTAATTTGTGGGATGATAGTTTGCAATGAACAAATAGGGTTTCATTTGCTTGCAGTCAACTAAGTGAGGAAACGTGTCAAGTTTCTAAGCAGGGGTCAAAAAGTTCACATGAGACAATACTTTAAAATTATATATCATTGAAAAGAAGAAGTGCAAAATCTATTTTCACACCTGGTTTTAGAATTTAGTTCCCACTCAAATAAAGGTAATACTAGTTTAACAAGTTTGCATCTCAATTAACAGGAAGTCGAAAGAGATCGTCTGGATTTCTAAAATAAATTAATATTTAATACAGTCTTTTGCATATATTATATGCACACGCTCTTTCTTTTTTTTTTGTTTGGTTCATTTTAAAAACTAATCAAAATCCAGTTGTTTGCTGGTTTATTTAAACAACTATTTCGGAGTTCAATTTAAATTCTTGCACTTGAGTAGCGTACTATGATTCTTTTTCCTATAAATTAGTGGGTTTCTTTTGTGAATTTTATGTTAATCACACGAAATTTATGGGTCGTCAATCAACTTGCATTGCCAAATCGCATTCGTATGGCCAAAATCATGAGGCCTGGCCAAACAGTCGGAGTAAAAACCGAACTGCAATAAACGCAACCGGATTTTGAGAACCCTATAAAATGGAGCATAAAAGCAAAGAAACGAAAAAAAAACGAAAGTTGACCTTGGACCGTCGTCGCCTAAGAATCCGGATCGAAATCTTAAAGCTCGAAGCTCGAATTCATCTAAATGGTTGCACCCCCAAAACTGGCCAGCTCCATCATCGCGATAATAGCCTAAGCAAATTGCCAAGTCATTCGGGTTTTTGCCATGCGATATTCTGGCAAATCAACAAGCAAATAGCGCCGAGCAAACAGAAAACAGAAAACCGAAACAGCAACAGAAAAACAACAACAGCTAAAAGAAATCAAAATCCAAATCAAAGTCAAAGTCTAGGAGCTGCAAATCCGAAAGGTAATTGCCAGGGCTAATTCGGAATCGGAATCGGAATACGGAGTACGGAAAATCGTCGCGTCACCGCATAATTATTCGAGGAGTCTCGATGATGATGAGAGGGCTAGTGTGTCTGGTAATTTGCCGTTTCAGCGGTGATTTACTATTGACTCGTGGTGTCGGGCTCCTTGATTTATTTTATGACTCAACGCAACGTCTCCAATATGTTCTTATAACATAAAAAATGTCAGCTTTTTAAGGCCGATGCTTAGAGTTCCCTTTAAAAAAATATCTTAAATGCAATTTAGTTACAGAATATGTAAGGAAATACTTTATTTTGAAAAATGGTAAAAAATAATACTAAAAAAAAAACTAAAGGCAATTTAATTACAAAACATTTACAAAAATATTTTATTTTAATAAAAGGTAAATAAATTCAAATATTTATTTGTATTTATTTATTATCTGGTTAAGAGGTATAAATACAAATATTGTGTTAGTTATTGTTCGTAACTAAAACAAATCTTTAATGCAAATTAATTACAAAATATATAAGGAAATCCAAAGTTTGGCTTTTTGACTTCTTGAAGTCTAAGCCGGCATGACCTCGAGTTTGCTAAAAACTTCTCTATATAAGGAAATATTTTATCTTGAGAAATGTCAAGTAAATCAAATATTGTTCTGTATAAAAAACATAAACAAAATATTATGGAAGAATCTAAAGAAATAAAATTAGAAATGATAATGTGATAAATATTGAGTGATTTTATAGAAATACAAATATTTATCTGGAGGACAAAATCTTAAAAAGAAAATTCAAAGAAAGAAGAATATTTTGATAAATATTAGCTGATTCTTAAAAAATCTTAAAAAAAATTCAACGAAAGAATCTAAAGAACTAAAAATAGAAATGATATTATGATAAATATTAGCTAATTCTATTTACAAGTCCAGTCTTTTCTTAGTACTATAACTTACTTTCTAATTGCAAAGTCAACAAATGTTTGTAACTCAATTTAGTCGTAAAAAAGTTAATTTTAAACACATTTACTTGGAAAAATTCCAATGGGTAATCCCGCCAAGCTAATATGGTTTATTGTGTTGACAACGTACGAATTTTCTTGCGATTTCGCAATTCTATGCAAAAATAAAATACCCCAACGAGAGTATAAAGATATCAGTCATGGTAGAACGCAAAATTACCAACACATTGGCTGGAAGAAGGCACACACATGGACATGGATGAGCGGAATCCATTGAAATTCAGAGCGGGTTCAAAGACGCTCGGCCACGGCAACAAATCGTGCAAACAACAACTCGCCGAATTGCATGGAGCAACATCTTCATTCTGGGGATTTTATTTAGGACAGGGGGGAGGGAGGGGATTCCGGGTTCCAGGGAGTCACGGAGTCAGGGAGTCGCAGTCGCCAAAGCGATTCAGCTAAATGCATTCGAGTGCTTTATTGATTGGGTTTCGTGTGCTTCGCAGAGAGTGCAAAAAGTATGAAAATCTATTAATTCTACTCGGGGATAAGCAAATGCATCTCAAGTGGGTTCGGATCGGGGGGTTTTCGGGGGGGTATTGGGGGATCTGGGGGGCAGTAAACGACTGACGTCGACACGGACATGGCATTTGGGCCCGTTGACAGGTGTTGACTGAAAACTACTAGCCGGCAGTCAGGCCATTAATGAAAACAGCTACGAGTTGTAAACAATAGCTGAGTTTTTCGACTACCAGATACCCCCGTTGGTCATTCCGTTCCTGCCGTTTGGAATAACATCATTTGAAATGGAAATTAGATACAGTGCACTCCTTGCAGTTAAACTATAATTTATTTTTAAATGGAAACCAGAGACATTAGTGACGTTAATTCGTTGGCATAGCTGATAATGATTTAGCACTGAGTAATTTACATTTAAATATATACGATTCTTTACAAATTTAAATAAATAAAATATTATACAATATTAAAAAAATATTATACAATATTTAAAAAATATTATACAATATTTAAAAAATATTATACAATACTTAAAAAAATATTAAACAATATTTAAAAAAATATTATACAATATTTAAAGAAATATTAAAAAATCTTTGTTATTTATTAATTAAAATTTAAGGCTTATATTCAACCTAACAAAAACTTCTCAAAAACAAAAAACTTTATATAAAAAGTAAACCTGAAGAAATGTTATTTTATATGAATTTTTTACCAGGAATAATTTTTTTTGTCCTAGTGAAAAACACGTAGATCTGAAAGTCAAATTTCTTTATTAATAAAGGTATATTTTATTCATATTTTATATATATTTAATTTATATTTAATTTATATTTTATTTATATTTTGTATATATTTTATTTATATATCATTTATATATTTTTTATATTTTTTTTTATATTTTATTTATATGGAATGTCTAATTTTAATACTTTTTTCATGCCTATTTTACACCGAATATACCCCTAAGAACGACTAACAAAATAGTGATAATGTTACGCGATCAATCTGTTTGATGATTTAGAATTTTCCTCTGGCAAACCCGAAACTTGGTGTGTACTTGACTTCCGACTTTGACTTCAAAGTTGAGTGTCAGTTAATTGTTTACCGAATCTAATAATGTTTGACTTTCATCAATAGGCAAAAAAATGTGAGGGAAACACGCAGCCAATTAGTTAAGGTATCCATAAATCTTTAAGGGGAAAATGAGGAAGCGCATTTTGAAGTGAGGAGGCTTCAACTGTCCGGCAGTAAAAGCCAAGTTAACGCACTGTGACAAAACCAAAGAGGCTCTTAAACAATAATTACGCCCTAACTGTCCCAAAGGTCAGCTACAGATGCTCAGTCAAGGCAATCGTTCTTTTTGAATAGTTCATAAAATTAAGGGTTTATTTTCTAGAATTTTTCAAAGTCAAACAGTGAGACTAGAAATGCTTATAAATTTAATATGGCAAACAAGTATTGTAAAGTCAATTAACGAGCCAGAAATTGATTGATTACCCGCTAATCTATAAACGTTGAAATAATTATGTCATAATTATTTGCACGAGTGTCTAATTTGTTGTCGTTGCCGAAAAACGGGGAGATTTTCCGAAAATGCTGACCACTTTTCTATTGGCAGCCAAACGATGAAGAGAGTGCTGGTTATTTGGCTGATTATACTGTTATTTCAAAGCGTAACAACTTGTTTTTTAAGATTACATAAATTTAAAAAATAATACATTATACTTATTTAGGATGCTGTTATCTTTAAAATGACCAATGCAGTTTGCGAGTCCTACAACAAATCCTGGATAGAATTTGGGGTCTGTCGACTGCGAGCCGTGAGTCGCAACAAAGTGTGCCTTAATGTCGATGCCAATTTGCTTCATCCGGTTCACGATGTTACAGTCAAGGCCCAACTGATGAAAAAGGCCAATGGCTATAAGCCCTGGCTCTATAGCGTCAGTTTCGATGGCTGCCAGTTTATAAGGCGTAGAAATAATGCCTTAATTCGCATCGTTTGGGACCTTTTTAAAGAGTACTCGACCATCAATCACTCCTGTCCCTATGTGGTAAGTTAAAAAAATAAACAAATCAGGCTATCAAAATTATTATTATTATTATTAAAAGGGACTGCAACAAGTGAAAAACTTTTATCTGAGATCCGAAAAGCTGCCCACACCCATACCCACTGGAGAATATCTGTTGATGATTGACTGGGTGATTAACAAGAAGCCACAGGCGGCCACAAATGTGTACTTTACCTTCGTGGAGGATCTTAAAGATATTTGAAAACCTTGTCTTTAATCTACAACCAAAAATTAAACCATTTCAGATATATTGAAAGTCTTTATTATTTTATCCGAAGAGCTGCAGAAATAAAACTGAGGATTTCGTTGGAATCCAACGACCGTTTGAATGAAAAATGGATTTTATCTGTGGCATACAAATGCGATTATTAAATCTTTGTTTTTTGTCGAGACCACCAAGAGAATTTCCGCAGCCAGCGCAATAAGGTTATCGTAATTTAAAACAAACAATACAAAAATAATTACCAATTAAGCCTATTTTAAATTCACATTCCGTATTGCACAACACGAAAACAGCCTTGTAGGTGGCATCCACAAAAAAAAATTGGTCAATTGGAATGAGCATTTAAAACGTTGGGGGTTTTGCAAAACTTGAAGTTTATTTGGCTCTTGTATGTTACATTCGAATAAAAACGGTTTAAAAACTTAATGGATACTTATTTTAAAGCTATTTCAATTTTAACTTATTTTTCTTTAAAAATACTAATCAAAGTTACATATAATTAGTATAATTAATATTTTTAAAATTCTACCCCATTTGTATAATCTTGAGTCTTCAAAATATGCGATAGTTCGGAACCCTTAGCCTCCTTGCTGTGCTCCTGGTACTGCAGAATTCTGTGGCCTCCAAAGCGCACGACTTCGAGTAGTTTGTGGCCAATCTCCAGGACGGCCTCCTCGTCTTGGCCGTCATTAGTCCAGAGGGAGATCTTGTTGACCTTTTGGCGGATCCTAACAGAAGCTCCACAGATCTGATCGCAGTTGTCGCAGGCCTCACCAATGAGGCACAGCAGAAAGTCCAGCCAAATGATGTCCAGATCGGTTGTGTGGGTCTTGGGCAGAGTGATTATCCAGCGACCGCCATTTATATTGGCCGGGTCCTCCCACATGGGTGGAATATGCTTCTTGAAGAGCATATAATCAGAGCCTTTACTTAGCTTCGAGGGCTGCTCGATGCGGTAATAAAGCCTCCAAAAGTCCTCGACGGTGTTGAAGGTCTGAATCTTCCTCAACATATCCTCCCACGACCTTTTGGGATCGTACTCCACTAGCCAAAGGGTCCATTCATTCTGAAGCTTGTGCGTTTTCCGGGGGTTCCCCTCCTTTGATTTCGTCATGGCGTAGGAATTTAATACATTTTCCATTTTGGAAAACCTTTTGTTTTAGGAGTAACCTTGAGTTGTCCTTAATAAAGCACAGTTCACTTAATCAATTCCTTATCTCTGGAAATTATTGAGCTTTATTTAGAATGTTTGTAACTTATTGTTTATATTGCAAAATGTAGACAGGCGAAGTGTGGCCGAAGCAATATCAGTAAAATATTCTCAATATTTATATTTTAGTTAAGTTTAATTCATTACAGTAAATACTGTGAAATCTTATTCAAATTTGTAAACCTAGATTTTTAAATTAAAGCCAAATTTTAAAATCAAAACGGCACACAAATTCGAAAGTATTGAAACTAAAATACGTATAACTTTGGTATTACTTAGTTATAATACTTTTATATATTACTTTTGAGTTAATTTATGTTTTCTTACGTTTTTCTTAACAATTTGTTTGCGGAAACTCGACTGTTTAAATCAAATTTCAATCGTTATTTGGTATGAAAACTAGTTAAATGTGAAAAGTGTCCCCGCTATGCAAGGTTAGTGTCTCCGCTATTTCGATAACCATCAAAAACGCATTAGTACCATTTTAACTAAGCCCGTCTGGCAACGCTGACCCCATTTTTGCGCCAAAAATAAATTGCAATTGTTTATTTACAAAATCGCACGCTAAAAAAGAAAGGACACCGAATGGACGTGGAATTAAAGCAGCAATTCGACGAGATGGGCGTGGAGCCGGCGGACTCCGTGCTGGACAGATGCGTGGAGCTGGCCATTTCGTACAACGTCCTCGACGCCACCGAGTTCGTGGAGCAGTGGATGGCCTTCAGTTTGTCGCATCTGCATGGCGAGGATCCCGGGCTGGAGAACCTGGGCGACTTTGAGCGCAAGGTCCTGCAGCTGCGCAAGGACAAGATGGGCTCCAAGGCATCGGCGGCAAAACCCAAATCCTATGCTTCCTCCTCCTCCTCCGTTCAGGACACGAGCTCCTTGGCCAGCTATGGACTCATGGAGGACGATCCCATGCTGGACGACTATGTCAGCGAATCGGTTGTGGACTCCTCCGCCGCCCTTCACACGCCCAAGGCCAAGAAGGATGCGGTGCGGAGCTCCAACCTCAAGGGCGGCGTGCTCTTCAGCCCCGCCAGCTACACACCGCAATCCGCGAAAAGGATTGCAGCGACGGGAACACCAACCTCCTCCTCGGTGGCCGGCAAACCGGGCGACATCGTGGACTCCTTTGGTCATCCCAAACTCCTGGCCAGCTCCAGCTGGCAGTCGCAAATGGAGCACACGGTGCCGGTGACCCAGAAATTGCTGCACAAGAATGCTCCTCTGACCATTACCAATCTGGGCTACATGAACGACCTGCTGGGCGAGCGATGTGACGATCTGCACGACCGCGTCGAGGAAATTGGACGTGGGCTGGTGGAGCGGAAGCTGGGGGAGGCGGCGGCCGCCGAGTGCAGTTGGTATCCGCAGGATAAGCAGGCTCTACAGGCGGCCGGTGGACTCCATGCCGTGGGAATGATCCACTCGGAGGACGATGGTCCTCTAGATGCCCATTCCGCTTTTCTCGTAGTCATCGATGACGAAACGGATGAGGTTAAGGACACCACCCTGTCGCTAAACTTCTCCAGGATCAAATCGGCCAGCATCTTTCCGGGCCAAGTGGTGCTGGCCAAGGGATTCATACCCAAGGGCAAGACCTTTGTGGTGGAGGAGATGCACACGGAACGCAAACTCAACCCAGCCACTCCACTGAAAGTCGACCGGGAGCTGCAGTTTGTGGTGGCCGCCGGTCCCTTTACGGACAGCACAGATCTGTTCTACGAGCCGCTGCACGACCTGCTCAAGTACATCAAGGAGCACAGACCCGATGTCCTGGTGCTCACGGGTCCCTTCCTCGATGCGGACAACAAGATGGTCGGCGAATTGGCCGAGACTTTTGAATCGTTTTTCGAGAAGATGATCGCTGGCATAATGGAGGCGGTTGGAAGCCACACCGCTGTGCTGGTGGTCAGCAGTCAGAAGGACGCCATGTCGCACTCTGTGTATCCTACACCGCCGCCCACCCTCCGGCGGACTTATCCCAATCTACACATGCTGCCCGATCCTTCGATGGTCGATCTGGATGGCCTAACGCTGGGCGTCACCTCCACCGATGTGGTGGATCATTTGCTTGGCCACGAGTTTGCTGCCGGCGCTGGCGAGCGAATGCACCGGGCCATCAACCACCTGTTCCATCAGGGCTCCTTTTATCCCCTGTATCCGCCGGCCGACGAGGACATGGCCTATGATTCACAGCTGGCTCTGAAGTACGCCCAACTCAGGCAGCTGCCCAATGTACTCATCCTGCCCGGCGATCAGCGGCACTTCATCCGGCTGGTCAACGATTGCCTGGTGATCAATCCCGGTCGCCTGTGGGACAAGAAAGGCGGCACCTTCGCCCGCTTCCTGGTGGCGCCCTCGGCTCCCGGGAAAGCGGCCAATATGTTCAACAGTGTGGCGTGCCAAGTCCAACGTATCTGAAGCATACATACCAAAATGGAGTACTAAACAGACCTGATAAATCAATGGATCGATTTGTAATGATATTGACTATGATATGGGGAAATATCTTAGGGCTATCATTGTGTTTTCATTATCATTGAGAAGGGTATTAAAATAAGTTATATTATATTTATACAAATAATAATGAAAGTTATTCTTAATATTACATTTTTATGCCCGCTACAAATATATTTTACACCTAAACTTATAACTAGACCTCGGATTTTGCATACTTCTCCATTTTTGGCCCGATTTTTACCAAAATTTCTAGGTAGGTGTCATATTTTTCAAATGTAATAAATTCGGAC
This sequence comes from Drosophila prostipennis, assembly GCA_037075205.1. Lineage (NCBI taxonomy): Eukaryota > Metazoa > Arthropoda > Insecta > Diptera > Drosophilidae > Drosophila > Drosophila prostipennis. The sequence goes on from JBAMCJ010000413.1 coordinate 2,437,891, forward strand.
GCATATCGGAAATATGCAAAATATATGCATAAAATATGCAAAATATATGCGAGCAAGTGGAGGCTCAAATTTTTAATGTAGCCCTCTGGAATTCTAAGGAACTTTCAGTAAACACGGCGAGCAATTTAAACGAGCAGTTTGGCCGATAGGACCAAAAACTATTCTGCCCCTTTTACGGTTTTTGCCCCTTTCTCGCCTACTCGTTGGAAATATAAATATGGTTTCCTTAAATTTGGGAAAAAATTAGATATCTCAGAAATGACGAAAAGGAACAAACAATTTTCTTCGGTTAAATTTGGTTGGCTATGAAATGGTCAATCTTGAATAGTTAAGTTTATTTTATATTTAGCATATTTTGCATATATCTTGCATATTTTATGCATATGCATTTTATGCAAATATGCAAAAAAAAAAAAATATGCCATTAATTTTAAACTATATTTTTATTGAAACGAACTTTGGTGTTTTCGGAATTGATCTATCTTTATCCTATAAAAATATGCAAATATGCAAAATCCGAGGTCTACTTATAACCACTTTAGTTATTATGGGCCAAATTATGGATTTTGTATTACAAATTTATAGAAGTATACCTTTCAGATATATGTACATCAGATTTACTTTTGTAGATCATTTGGAATTTACTACCTACAAGCACGAAAATTTATAATATTCTTTTATTATTATATTTTCGTAGACTTAAGGTAACCGAAATGGCTGAAGAAGGACCCACCTCCACAACGCTGTTAATGGAGGGGGATCCTGTGGAGCCGGAGCGCTGTTGCTGGATCTGCTTGGCCACCGATGCGGACGACCGCCTGGCTTGGGTGAGTCCATGTGCCTGCACAGGAACCACCAAGTGGGTGCATGAGAGCTGTCTCTTCCAGTGGATCGAAGAGAAGAAGAAGGAGGAGGAGGACGAACTAGAAGACGTCACCTGTCCACAGTGTCAGAAAAAGTACATAATTGAGTACCCGAAACTGACGAAATTCGCTGCTGTTTTGGAAAAGATCGATGATCTCATCTCATCCCGACTTTGTCCTTACATGGCGGCGATTTTTGTGGTGCTCGCTGTCTACTGGACAGCCATTGCATACGGAGCGTTTTCGTTTTTGCAGATAGCTGGTCAAAAACTCGGCATGTCCATACTTAACCCAAGCAATCCTTCAATAATCCTCATCATGTTTGGACTGCCATTAATTCCAGTTGGTTTGATATTTGGTCGCCTAGTTCCCTGGGAGGACGCCCTGTTGCTCTGGGCCCGAAAATGTGGATCGATGGTGCGAAATCGTTTCTTTGTCAAGAGCGACCGCGAATGTGAGAACCAAAGCTATTTAGTTAATCCCCCTCTGTTAGAGGACAACTCCCACTACCGGGAATTCTGCGGTGCCATTCTGCTGCCCAGCATATCATATATAGTGGGACAAACTCTTTTTCAGTCTGTGGACAATGCGATGCAGCGTACGCTACTCGGATGTATAACATTTGTTGCGGTTAAAGGAAGCTTAAAGATTTACCTAATGCATAAGCAATATGTTCGGTGGTTGAAGCTACGCGTTCTGGATTACAAGGAGGAGAACGAAGGAGTACAGGATGATCTTTAAGATTTAGATTAAATAGTATTTCTAAATCCTTTATCAAAGGACACACAAATCAAGAAGACAGCAAGTTTGGAAAAAGAATCAACAAGCAAATAAATCATATGTACATATATAGAATTATATTACATAGTAAAATGAACCGAATAATATCTTTTAACCAAAAACTAATGTATCATAAATAATCGTAATAGTATCTCTAAATCCTTCTTTAAAGGACACACAAAAGTAGAAGAAATTAAGTTTGGAAAAAGAATCATCAAGCAAATAAATCATATGTACATATATAGAATTATATTACATAGTAAAATGAACCGAATAATATCTTTTAACCAAAAACTAATGTATCATAAATAATCGTAATAGTATCTCTAAATCCTTCTTTAAAGGACACACAAAAGTAGAAGAAATTAAGTTTGGAAAAAGAATCATCAAGCAAATAAATCATATGTACATATATAGTATTATATTACATAGTAAAATGAACCGAATAATATCTTTTAACCAAAAACTAATGTATCATAAATAATCGTTAAAGCATTTATTAATTTATGTATAATAGTTTACAGCTAACAGTAGGAAATGGTGTCTAAATGTAATGTACTCGCTAGGATCTCTATGTACGATTGATCTGGCCCCCCCGGAATACGGAAGTCAACTCTATATCAAGGGGCTGCGATCGCCGAGAACTAAAACTCCAATGTATATTTTAACTATACAAAAAATACTGTATGCCGTGTGTGTGTTGCGTGTGCTTGTCCAATGAACTTGGCTGCCACTCAGATGCGGTTAAGTAACTGCGTGCCACCTTAAGTAATCCTCGCCTGCCATCTCGCTTCCTTCGCCTTCGGTGCCTGGTTCCTGGAGCTGCCTCGTCCAACAACTCGTTCAGTTGTTGGGCTCCTGCTTGTATTGTTATTGCCGGTTGTTGACTCCCTCGGGGTTGTGGCTGCTGACCATGCTGTGCTCCATGTTCTTGACGATCACATAGTTGGTGATGTGGTTGATGGCCTCGTCCTGCAGCCGCTCCGGCCAGCGCTTCATGTACGACTTGATGAAGTCGCCGAACGTGTCCACCTTATCGGGTGTACTCTTGTGGGTGTCCACAATGTTCTTCACAATGTCCACGAACTTGTCGTAGTCCTCGTGCGACTTCTTGATCTTCTGGTAGTTGGCCACGCCCCCGTTGGTGTTGCCCCCGCCGCCTCCGCCGCCACTGGCTCCGCTTCCTCCGGCCGCTGCGTTCATCTGCTGATCCATGTTGTTGTCCGCCAGGCGAGCCGAGGCAGCGGCAGCCACTGCCGCCACGGCCGCCGAGGAGGCCATGAAGTTGTCCACGCTGCCTGCATTGGGCGGCGGCTGGGAGTGGTCCATAAAGTGCCGGTGCATGCCGTACTCGGTCCTGTAAAGTATAAATTATTATTTGGGGATAGTTAATAAGGTTTCGATTAGCTAGCTCACTTATAGAACCCCTCCGTATTGTTGCTATTAAACTCTTGCTGAGACATTGGATTTTTCCAAACTGGTGACTCGGATGTAGATGGTAAACTGCTGGTATTCGATGCACTCGTCATGCGTTTGTCTCTGCGGAATAAAAGATATAATGGTTATGGATTGGTTTAAACAGAAATATACATTTGATAGAGGGTTTTAAACTAGAGCCCAGCGTGAATCATTCAATGATTTTCTAATTCATTTCAGATTGAATGTTACAAGCTTTTTAAATTGTCAGAATTTTGTTGACATTTCTTAAAAATCGATGCTAACTGCCTAGTCTATAAAATTCAAGGAAATTGAACCACAAAATTATGGAACTTTCTTCTTGAAATGAGAATGTTGTTTGAATTATTTCAGAATTCATGTCATTCATTCGATTAAACTCAAAATTCTATTAATTCATTCACATAAAACAAAAAAATTCAAAATAATTCATTGAATTCATGCAGGGCTCTATTGTAAACCCATCTTATAGCTTATATCCTTCATTAACCCACTTGTAACCGGTGTGCGCGGCCAGACTCTTGAATACATCATCCACTTGACTATAGAACTTCCAGGTGCTAATTATGCCCGTGGTCTCGAAGGTCTTCTGCTCCTGTCGGTAGCGCTGCGTGAGATTGTTGACTTTGAAGTGAACCTCCAGTGCGGTTACAGGGACGCCCAGCGAGGTTAGCTGCTTGGCCATTGCCACATAGAGATGGCCATTGCGTTTGATGGTGCGCAGCTCATAGGCGCAGACTTTCCATAGTTTGATCAGCTCTAGAACACCACTATCCTCCCATTGTCGGCGCTTTTTGTTGAATTTTTCATACTACGAAGGGGATATTTAAGTTATATATTATCTTCATAAAATTGATGAATGGTAAAGCGAACTTACAGGCATTTCACATGGGTCTTACTGCCGACAACTGGGATTGCCCGACAAACTTCGTCTGCCAGCTGAAGCAGGACATGAAGCGGTTTATCTAATAGACGGGCATTGTGTACACGGATCCACTCCTAAAATAATAAGTTAAAAAAATAGATATAATATTTGTTATAAAATTAAATTGCCTGTTTTAAAATCTTTGATAAAGGGAGTAATCTTAGTGGAATGTTCAAGTATTACAATAAAGTCATTCAAGGTTCTTACGAAAATTACCTCTAGAGAACACACAATCTTGTAAATAAACAATCCACATATGGTTTGTACCTCACATATTGCCTATTTGATGACAATTTAATTGCAATGAAATTGTAATTAATATTTGAAAGCCGTTAGAGGTTCAAGTCACCTAATACTCAACATAAGCCGCCCCCAAACAGGGATTATGACATGAATGCCCCCTCTTATACCGATGCCATTATAATTGCAGATTTTACTGGGCAATCGTGGAGTTAAAAGGGTATACTGAGCTTAGGCAAAGGTGAGCAAAAAGTAAAGGAAATTTCATCTGAATCTTTAAAAATAAATCTATAAATTTAGTCAGTTTGTAGTCTTTCTAAGAAAACAAATTTTTGTAAGCAACTGAGAAAGGAAAATTGTTCTGAATCTTTAAAAATTAAGCTATAAATTTAGTCAGTTTGTAGTATCAATATCTTTCTAAAAAAAAACATTTTTTGTACCAAAACTGTTTTAAGATATTATAGATACTATGGATTACATCCTTAAGAGACTCTTATCTGTGGAATTCTTTCCACTTTCAGGATAGTTACCATATATAGTTGACTCTAACCTATTGGTAATCCTTTTGGTATGCAACACATTTTCTACACTACAGGGTATCTCATTATCAGTACACTTGACTGTATCTTTTATTCTGGCTTTCAATTATCATTAAGCCGGCACACACACACACTGACACAGCTCAGCCTCTCCCGCAAAAGCTCACGCACACATGTAATGCAAACCGAACGGTAAACGGTAAACAAATATTAATTGTGCGAACGAAACAAGTTGCAAATTGCATTCGGCAAGAGGAAGAACGACTGCGAAGTGGATGCGGCGAAGGTTGGAATCGAAGTGAAGCGGTAATTCAAGTATACAAGGGAGTTGAGATGTTCAGATACGGATGAAGATGCTCCGCCGACGTCGACTGCGACGTCACTAGGTGCTTGGCGGGGGCGGCAGAGGGGAGGAGTAGCCTATGTAATTTGCGGGGGGAGATGTTACTTTTCTCGAATACACACACACGCACATACTTTTTCCCTTTCTGAGATACACACACACACACACACTCACGTCACATCCACATCCGATTTTCTTGCGTTGATTGCGTTCTATTGTTACGCTCTTCTTCTCCATGCACCGAAAACCACAACAACAAACGACGAACGGCGGCGGCACAAAACTTAATAATAAGTCAAATAATTAAATTTTAATTATCTTCAAGAGGGAAACACACGAAAAACGTAGTTTTGTAGCTCTACGCTGCGCAGCTCTCGCCATTCGACTCTATAATGATGTTCTCCGGAGAGCAACAAGGTGTGAGCAGTGCAGCTAGTGTGTTTTGGCTACCAGTGCTGACATAATAGCCAAAAAAAAATCTAGAAAAAAAGGACAAATGTAAGTTATAATACATTTTTAGTTTTTATTAAATCAAATAAAAAATATTAAAAAATTAAATTTTTCATAATTTTCTGTGATCTGACAATGCTTACTAATTTGTATAGTTTTATGATTATTTATCTCAGCTATGAAATTTAAGAGGTCATAAAAGAGGAAGAAAATATATATTTTATTTTTATTTGTACTCAAATTGTATACCTGTGTGACTTATTCTTTAGTATTTTACTGACGGTATGCACTTATGGTTTTTAAAAAACAAAAATTTGCTTTAAAAATTTTTTGAGAAAAACATCCGGTGTATGAAAAAGAAATTTTAATTATAATTTTTTAATTTAATTTTGTCCATCAAAGGTGGTTAAAAAAAAGACAGATCTGCTGGGAAAAAGGATAGAATGACATCACTGCTGGATTGTTTGGCGTTGCCAGATGCGCTCTAGAAATACGTTGGGGCTTCAAAAGGCGCGAAATACATGCATACACATTTGTTCTTTTTATATTTCTAAGGTTTTTACGGCAATAGAATCGTGCCATCTGACATTTTTCTTACCCGCCAATCTCTCGACTCGTTAGGCGCCACAAAGCAAACGCATTTCATCGCTCATCATCATCATTTTCAGCTCCACCTTATAACCCCTCCGCCCCCTTTTTTCTCCGAACGCTTTTGTTGGAGCATAATGCACACACAGATACACACTCACACAGTCGCACCAACACGTATTTGCCGGTCATCATCATCATCATTAGGTTGTGCGATGGAGCAACAACAACAACGATAGCGGCTCCCAAATGCGAACGTCATTAGCGGGCTAAATAACAAAAAATGATAATGTTGCTGCCACACAGTCGTCAGTTCGGTTCGGGGTAATCATCATTAAATTGCACATCGTTGAAAATGGTGGGCGGGGGGCGGAGTGAGGGGCGGGGCAAGGCGGAAGAAGAAGAAATTGGGGGAAGCGAAAAGCCAATAACAAGGTCACCAGAAATTTGAACGTTTATTCTTATAGCATTTAGGGATTTGGCTAAGAATATTTATAGCACACTTTTTTCCTACAAATTGTTGTTTAATACAATTTTTGAAAATTGAAATCCCAAAATGTTTGATTAATTTAAAAAGAGGTTTAATTATAATAATGATCCATTGAATTTTTTTTATTTTATTTAACACCCTAAGTTAACATGAAACTTGTGTTAAATTTATAAAATAATATAAAATACTCAGAAAAGTTTTTTTTTAAATTAGAAAATGAATTTGTCATCAAGAACTCGACATTTATGAGGCTTCACCATCCTTGCGAACTTTATTTTATCAGTTTTTGTTAAATAATACCGAGCGAAAATAAATCGTTTTTACTTTTTATATTAAAAAAAAAGGGTTTCTCAATATATTTAAAATATTTTACTATTACATATACTACAATATTATGGTTTTGGTTTTTAAACAAGCCCTATATTCAACAATAGACTTACCAAATTAATTTACACCGTAATTTGTGTTATAATAGTGGGTATATTTTTAGAAATTAGTTAAATGCACGTAAATTTTTAGGTTTTTGTTTTTATAAACTTCGCTACTACTGTCTCAAACGCAGCTGTAGACATTACTATTTGTTCTTACACACAGTTTACCTATATTTGCCGGTCATCATCATTAGGTTGTGAGGCGAAGACAGCATCAGCTCCCAAATGCGAACGTCATTAGTGCCGGGGAAAAGCAACAAAGACCCTGGCTGTACTATCCATAATGTTTCAGTAATCATCATTAAAGTGCACATCGCCACAAGGTGCGGCGTTGGATTCCAGGTTGGAGGAGGGTGATAGTAGCGCCCAATCAAGGTCAGCTGATTTATACACACACACATTTATTTCTTATCCTATTCGGCAGTTAGGCTAAACGGGGAACCCGGTATATGTTGCTCCCCCCACTTGACCACCAGGATATAATCGCCGGGATCGCACACCCGATAGGTAACCCTGTGTATGCTTCGGCCCAAGTGCTTGACCACCACCTCCTCGCAAGGACCTCGTTGTCCCAGGACTCCAACCAAAAGCATGTTGCTTCCCACTTGGCTGCAATCCACTGTGAACTCGTTGCGCTCCACCAAACTGACATGGGTGAGGCCCAAACCACGGCTATGCACTTTACTGACATCCGACTCCAGGATGGAAACTAATCCAATAAAGAGATAGAAGAAAATATTGGTCAGGTTGAATTTATTTTATTATACTAAAAATCTTTAAATTTTCATCTCAAATTCCCAATAATGAAACCTTCATTTCGATTAACTTTATAATGAATTTCTTATTAATTTTCTATAAATCATTGTATCTCCATCCCAAAAATAGCAATAATGACTCCTTAATTTGTATTAACTTTTAACTAAATATCTATTAAAATAATTTCCTTTTGATACACAAATGTTTAAGACCTTAGAATATAGTTTTAAGAACTTCAAAATAGCTATAGATATAATATGTATTTAAAGAAAATGTTTTAAAAATGAAAGTGCAAATGGTTAAAAAAAATTCATATATGAATCAACATTAAATTATAAAAAATCGTTCGTATTATAGGAAAATTTCTTATAAATGGAATTCGATAGTTATTTGAACTAAATAAAATTCATATTTTAATCAAAATTAAATTATAAAAATCCTAAAAGATTAATCATAGTGATATAAATCATACCTGTAGAATTCGCGGTTTTTCCTTCAATGGAGTCTGGAGCTCCTGCTATGGCCACGATAATGAATGGCGACCGGGGCAAGGTGACTGAATTGCACTTGATGTGCACTTTGTAGAGTCCCGCTCCGGCAGCCAATTGGCAATTGATTTGGAATCGCTCCGGATCCAACTGCTGCTGCTGGACAGGCTGAATGGGTTGGCCACTCGGACCCTCGACGCGCACCTCGAAGTTTCCCTTGACCCCGTTCCGCTTGATGATGAAGCCCACCGAACTGTTGACCCTCAGCGCTCCGCTGGGAAAGTGGAGCAGTTGCACCTTGCCGGCATCGGTCAGCTCGGGCGCCACATAAACCCGCGGCGGCTCCGAAGGATATGCATCTATAAGTCGGGGGGATAAATCGTTTATATAAATAGCCCGCGTTCGATGTTTACTTCCTCATCGGCTGAGCACAGAAAAAAATTCGATATGAAGTAGGGTCAATTCTACCTTATTTTAGATCAATAAAAAACGCATATGATATTTTATTATATCATTTAAAATACCAAATTTAGTATTTTTCGAAATAAAAATTTTGATCTTTAAAAAATATAAAATTTATCAGCACATATCAATCTGATATTTTATCAATTTTTGTTCTGTGTACTCACCCGCATCGGGCGTCCGCTGGTAGCGTCCAAAAATACCGCCCTCCTCCGGACTGTTGCCCTCCAGGCCACTCCCACTTTGACTGGAGGAAGTGGAGTTGGATGAGGCGGCCTGCGTATTCAAACGCATCTCCTGTGACACTTTAAACATGCCGCAGATATTTGGGGAATATTCGAATCTCTTTAATGATTTTCTAAATATTTTCGAAATATTTTTTCCAAATTTAATTAGCGACTGCCCGGGGCGTGCTCCTTCGACCGACTGAACTCGGAGAACTCTCCATCATCTGCATTCGAAAATCATTCTCAATCGCAGCGAAATTCTCTCGAAATGCCCGATTCCCGATCTCAGATCTCAGTACTCTCCCCACATTCAATGGGGCAAATGTTTATGAAGTTTGTTTGCCGGGCAGCCTGCCAAATATACAAGCTATACGTATGTCTGTATATATGGTTTCATGCGGATCGAGCTATAAGTCGAGTGCCTGACCAGCCAGACGCGATTTCCAATCTAAACAAGAAAGTACGCTGCCCGGAATTCGGCATTTACTTGGTTATAAATCGAAGACATTTTAATTTGTATAGCTAAATTAACACCATTTATTGATGGTATAAAAAAACACTTGAAAAGAGAAGTGAAAGATTTCTATAGGTTATCAAAAAACAAATAATTTTAGAAATAACCATTTCTTATATTTTTGAAATAGATTCATAACTCATACTTTAGAACTTTCCAGCTATATACTTCTTATAATATAATTTTTCTCGCAGTACAAAGTCATCAGGGAATCAGAATTACTCCAATAAAGCCAAAAATGGGGTCAAAGCGCGAATAAATCAACCATTAAAATTACGAAAGCAATTCCTCTTTTTAAAAGTTCCAAAGTGTTTTATTTTTTTGTGACGAGCGGCAATTTAAATTTAAATAATAACAAATTTAAGAACACATCAATGAAGTGTATAGTCTGTGAAGATCTAAACAGGAAGGATAAAGTTTAAAGGGATTTTTGAGGAACTGCATCCACTTAGGGATTTTGTTTGATGTCGTAACCGTGCTGAAGATTGTGGTAGAAATGGGGATAGACGACCATATCGGTGTTGGTCAAGTGACCGGTCTCGTAAAGATTGCTATAGATCTATAGAGGAAAAAGAAATATTATATCTTAGAAGAAACTATTAAAGTTTATAGTTTACATTCTCTGTGATCTTGAGAGTTCTTATGGCCTCCGAGCGCATGTGTAGCCAAGTGTGACGCAGTCGCTCCTCCGCATCCGAAATGAATCCTGGCGACCAATTCTCCCGCAACCGGAAGAGATTTATGCGATTCTTCTCGCGCACTGCCCTTGGCAGCATGACAGCATGGCGCTTACGGGCATCCCGCTTGAACTTTCCATTCAGCATCTGCTGCTGCTTGGCCTTCTTCTCCTCGATCTGGATGCGCATCTTCCGGGCGAGATCCTCACGCTTTTTGCTGGCCGCCGTCTCGGCGAAAATGGAGACCTGATTCGATTGGGCATAGAAGCGGTTATAGTAGTCCAACTTGCTAAGATCCGGTGGCGGCATTATCTTCCTAAAGTTTCCCAAATGACTCTCCTCCCAGGCGATTTGCTGGGCCAACGGCCCTTGATCCTCCGCCTCTGCTTCGAGTTCAATGTTATTGGGATTGGGTTCTCCACTCACCGACTTGATATCTATTTTGGCTTTTGATGTGCCGCCACCAACAACACGAGGTCGCTGAACTGGCCTGGATTAGAGGAGAAATGGTAGAATCACTCATTTAAGCAATACATAAAGCCATGTCCGTTTGTCCGTCCGTCTGTCCGTTTGTCCGTTTCTACGTTAAATAGTCTCTCAGTTTTAAAGCTACCGGAATGAAACTTTCCAAAAAGTCTTCTTTCTGTTGCAGATAGTATATAATTCGGAACCGGATCGGAAAACTATATCCTATAGCTCCAATAGGAATAATCGAAAAAATAATGGAATAAAATATATCTTCGGTTTTTTTGACATTATACATTCTTCTCTTAGGAATATTATTTTTAATCCCTTTCTGAATTTCAGATTAAATTATAAAGAAATCGCACGACTATATCAAATAGCTGCCATAGGAACGATCGGAAAATTAATGGGAAAATAATAGGAAATAAATTATAGCTTCTTTGATTTTTATTGTATTCTCTTCTACTTTGGAATATGAAATTTGTTTAATATTTCCGAATTTTAAATTAAATTTAACAAAAATCTGACAGCTATATTATATAGTAGGAAGAATAGGAAAAATAATGTCAAAATAATACAAAATTTAACATTTTTGCGATTTGTAAATTAATATGAATGAACTGCAAGGGTATATAAGCTCCCTTTCTGGTTCTTTTTTTAGATCTGTAACTTACGGCTCTCCCCTGATCTTGAGCAGTCGCTGCTTGACCCTCTTGCGATCCTCCCTCAAGATCTGTCTCTTGTCCGCCAGCACGGTGCTGACCAGGTTCAAAGTGTCCCGGATGAGGGGCCGCTTCACCTCCCGGTCCACCTGCTCGTTGGTATGGAAACTGGGCGAATGGTTGACCTCCAGGATGTAGGGCTTTAACTTCCAGTCCACCAGGATATCGAAGCCGAGTATCTCGAAGCAGGCCTGGATCTTGTCGTGACCCGGAAAGCAGGCATGATAGTTGTGCTTCAGCACGGGCCAAGCACTCAGCACCGTCTTGATGATCACATCATCCACATTGCTCCAGAACTCCTCCACATCATAGTTGTGCCGCCTCATCCAGTTGTTAATGGCACTCAATTTTCGCTTGCTACCACAATCATCATTGTCGCAGAGTTCGTAGTGCGAGTTGCGTTTATTCACCGAGTAGTTGGTCAGGTGCATGTACAGATCGTTGGCATTCCCGGGCGTGGGTTCCACATACTTGTTGGTGGCAAATCTAGCTAGTCCCTCATTGTAAACAAAGATGCGCAGAGGATCCACGGAGGTAATTAAGGTGTAAACCCGCAGGTCGAACTTGTAGCCATCGATGAGGAGGGGCTTTAAAAGGAGATAGAACAAAATTCGATATGAAAAAGGGTGATTTCTACCTTATTTCATATCAAGCAGTTCAACTTGATATTTTATCATTTTCGTATAGAATACGGTTTAAAAATACCACATTTAGTATTTTTAACAAATATTGTAAAATAAGATAAACCTAATATTTGTTCTTATCAAATTGATATGAATATCTTGATCTTTGAAAAATATTTAATTGACCAGCACATATCAATCTGATCTTTTGTCAATTTTTTTCTGTGTAGAAGTAATCCTAGTAATCCTCATTACCCTGTGTACGTAGGTCTGACAGATGAGTCGCTCATGAGCTCCTATAGTCTTTAGGTCGTTGGTCAGCCAGATACCACGTCCTTGGGCCCCAGAATCTGGTTTCAGGATAAAGGTGCGCTTGTGGTTCAAAGCATAATTCATGGCATCTCCATAGCTAAAAAAAGGTTATATCAAATATGATGTCTCCTATATGATATCTAGTGATATCTTACTCTGCCGGCAGCATCCAGGTCTTGGGAAAGATCTTATAGTCCTGCGGATAGAGCTTCAACATTCGATTGAGATTCCTTGACAGCAGATCCTTGCGACAGATCTCAATCATGCCTGGAAAATGATTGATCTGCTGGAAGCGCTTCATGTTTTTGAACAGCTCCACGCCGGGAAACGAATCCGACCAGAGGATGTTCCACAGCTTGGACTCCTTGACCAGCTTGTAACCCAAAGTCTTGGAGATCTTGCCGATCATGGCGTAACGTGAGTTGGACACGCAGATGGTGCTCTTGGTTTCACTGGGATTGGATGGGGGATCAAATGAATACTCAGAAAACAAAATTCGATATGAAATAGGATCAATTCTACCTTATTTCATATCAATAAAAAATATCATAAAAAATACCAAATGTAGTATTTTTTAAGAAATAATGTAAAATAATAAGATCAAAATGCTATGAATAAAATATCAAATTGACCAGCACATATCAATCTGATATTAAGTCAATTTTTTTCTGTGAAAGAGCAATTACCTGGCTGCCTGCTCTTCTTCTATGTGTTTAGGTGGATTAACCACTCGAGTGGGACATTCCACCCTGTAAGTAGTGTTGTTCAGCTGGATAAAGCCCTCTAGTTTCGCCTCCTTTCCAGTTACCGGGCTATTTTCACCCGAAGATTGACCGAAATACGGGGAGTTCCCATCCAATTCCTTGCTGGCCGAGGCCTTCTTCTTCAGACTCCGGAACTTCTTTGCCCGACGTCGCGGAGAGGCAGGTTTCTGGGTCGGCGATTGCCCCGGACTGAACCATTCCCTATCCGAACAAGGCTGCTCACTGAGTGCCATGTCCAAGTGGCGAACGACACGGCTCCTCTGCTCCCGATCCCTCCTGATTTTGTCCTTGGAGAAGTGGCGCAGCTCCTGAATCCGCTTGTAAAACTTGGAATTTTTCAAATTCATTGCATTGGCCGCTGCTACTCGTTTTCGATTCGAAATGGGAAATTTATCACTGGCTAAAAACTTTGATTATAAAATGGGTTTCGTGTCGATAAAGGGAAGCCGGAATTCTCCACGAATAAAAACGTTATTATTTTGCTTGGGTTGTGTTGCGAAATTGAAAATAGTTATAACCGAAATGACGCTAAAATCAATACGTCGAAGGTTTGAGCACAATTTTGTGGGATTTTTTTAAAAAAGGGAAATGGATTTTTCTGAATAACATGACAATAACAACTAAGTCTACAAAGTTTTAATAAAAAATCGCTTAAAGAATTACATTTTTTGTATAACAATTAGTCTTTAAGGGTTTTTCCTCTATTTTAAAGTTGATTATCATATTATAATATATTGCGATAGATCACAAAATGGGTTTATGTGCGAAATGGTCCTTCGAGCTTTTAAAGTTCGTCTATAACAAGACACTTAAGTATCTAAATGTTAGGCAAAATCGTTGCGGAATGGCTTAAAACGGTCGAGAACCGCATTCATCGATGGCCGATCCGAAGGATCCAAGGCAGTGCAGTCCAGTCCCGCGGCGACGGTGCACAGGCACATGTCCAGCTCATCGCCCATCGGTGCGGCCACATGCTTGTCCAGCAGCTCCATGCGGTTCTGCCGCCAGTGCTGCTTGACGTAGTGCAGCAGATCCTGCTGCAGATCATTCTTGGGCAGACGATCCGTCACCTGGCGTCCCGTGAACACCTCCAACAGCACAATGCCAAAGCTGTAGACGTCTACACCTGTACTGAGTTGCTTGGAGTTGCGGAACTCCGGCGGCAGGTAGATCCTGGTGCCAAACACCTTCTTCACCTGCATCACGGCGTCTATGGACTTGGGACCCTCGCGAGCCAGCCCGAAATCACCAATCTTGGGCTGCAGGCATTGGTCGAGAAGGATATTGGCCGGCTTGATGTCGCCATGGATGAGCGGAGTGCTGCGCGCCGTGTGCAGGAAGTAGATTCCTCTGTGGGGGAAAACAAATTAAAGGTTAAGTAGGTTAAGATTAAGATATGGAGATCCCACCTGGCTGTTCCATGGCAAATGCTGAAGCGCTGCTGCCAGGTGAGCGCTGGCAGTGGATGCTGTGCCTTGTGTGCCCTCAGGCGATTCTCCAGGGAGCCACCCTTCATCAGCTGATAGACCAGGCAGGGATTCAGCCCATTGATGCTGTAGCCGTAGAGGGCCAGAATGTTGTCGTGCCGAATGGTATTCAGATACTTCAGTTCGTTGTAGCTCTGCTGCAGCTCCACCTGGTTCTTGTCGATGTTCGGATAGTTGCGGTAGTTCATCACCTTGATGGCCACGTCCAGCTGCTTCCACTCGCCACGATAGACATCTCCAAAACCGCCCTGACCCAGACGATTCTCGGGACACCACCTGTCCGTGGCGTTGGCCAGCTCCTCATAGTCTATTTTCAGCAGGGATTCGGCTGCCCTTTGGACCGTACTGATATGTATGTTGCCCAGCGACTCCAAACTGGGAATCTCCTCCGTTGTGTTGCTGGTGCTCGAGCGATTGTTGTTCGAGTTGCTGACGCCCGAGGAGGAGGGAAACGGTGGCCCATTGTCCACCTTCGCACTGGAATCGGGCGGCGCCCGCAGCTCGCTGATGGTGGGCACGCTCCTGGGAATGTACTTGTGCAGATCCTCGCTGACATAGTCCTTGACCAGCCGCATGGCATTGTGTAGCTTTAATCTGAAAGGGAATGGGGTCATTTAAGTGATCTTTGCACGTTCTTATCTCCAATTGACTCACTTCTTGAACAAAGCAAATAATGTTTGCACCGTGTGATTGTACTGGCCGCCCCAAATGTTGAGGAACTCATTGGCGGCGGATCGACCCCTTTGCTGCTGGCTGCTGATCTGCTCCACTTGCTCCGGATAGAGTTTAACGGCCGTGGCCAACTGCTGCCACACATCTAGGGCGTCCAGGTGGGCACATAGCTGGGCGCGCACGGGCAGCGGCAGCAGGCGAATGGCCATGGTGTTGTCCAAGTGGGAACGCGACCTGGTCCTGTTTTGGGCCGCCTGTGCCTCGGCTTCCGCGGTCTCAACGGCACTCATCTTTCAGTGGCGGTGGGCGGATCTCTGATTCATGCAGTCTGCCTCCCCGGATGCAATCAGGGGAAAGCGGCACGGGATGGGAACCTGTTGCAGCGTAACGAAAGTCTGTTTGGGGTAAATTCCCAACTAAAAGCGATCAAAACAAGAAGAAAACTCGTTAACAGAGCAGCTAACAGTGAAGCAACAGGTGGTTAACAGACCAGAAACCAGGGCTGCTATGACGGGTTGGTGTCTCCGCTAGCCATTTTAGCATGACCATTTGTAAGATTTGAGGTATTTTTGGATAAACACAACACTTCTCCGCTTTACATTAGGGATGTCAAATATTTTAACCATATCGTATCGCTGATATATTTTCTTTAACAAAAATATCAATATGATATATAATATATCACCAAAAAAACTTCGATATATCAGATTCTTTTGATTTTTTTTTTTGTTGAATTTCAAAATTGTATACGCGAAAAATAAGCTAACAACAAAGAACAAGACTTTTGCCTCAAAATTAAAGTAAAAGCACTAGAAAAGTACAAACAATATAATACGTTTTGTTAAATTTCATATTTTATTAGTTCCACATATCAAAGTTTTTTTTTAAGTGAGATAACATATTTGATGTATACCCACTTGTTTTAATAGCTTTAGTTTTCAAACAAAGTTTGCACTATGTTTGTTTGTTTTTATTAATTTCAGCGAAATAACGTTTAACACGCTTCATTTTTTTGTGCACAGATGAGAGAAAGATATGCAAATATCAAATAATATCGAAAAATAAAATATCGATATTGTGATATTTGGCTAAAAAAAAATATCACGATATAAATATATTTTTTTTGCAAAAAATATCGATGTATTGATATTTTGATATATTTTTGACATCACTGTCACTCTACTGAGAGAGCCGCTCCGCTCTCAATTTAACATACTGTTAAGATACAACGTTTTCTTACATTGGCAGAACTGTTGCGCCTCTGCCGCTGCTCTGCCAATGTAAGAAAACGTTGTATCTTAACATTGCTGTTAGAAAAACCATGAAATCTAACATTTAGGAGCGCCAAATTGGCGGAAGGGGGAAACTGGTTTAGGGAAACGAGCGCCCTCTATGGAAACATTTGTGAGCTGACAATTGCCAATCGGAACGAAATACAATCGCTGCAAAAAATATCGATGTATTGATATTTTGATATATTTTTGACATCCCTACTTCACATCGTCACGGTCGCATCACTATCGCTAATTCTTCGCTTCTTCGCTTCGCCCATTTATAATTCAGCAAATACGTCAATTACCAGCCAGCCAGCAGCGAACGGAAAAGCCTCAAGCTGGCGGAGAAAAAGGTTCAGATGGCGCTATGCCAGACGTCGGTGGTGAGTGTTTTGGGAGCCCTGGGATGCCGAATCTGTGTCATAGGAGGCGGTTCGAAATGCATCCATATGGAGCAGATCCTTCTGCCGCCGCCCGCCCACCGCCCCACGCGGGAAAGTGAAAGCTTTCTCCGGCGGGGGCATGGTTAATATAATATACCACTGATTACTGATTACTGAAATCGAAATGCGAGTTATTGAAACTGCAAACTCTTGAGTTCATCCGTGTGTGTGTGTGAGTGCGTGTGCGTGCCCGTCTGGCTTTCGGTGTATTGGTGCGTTCGTTGCCTTGCATTTTTTTTTTTTGGGGTTTTTTGGATGTTTTGTTTGAAGTTTATAAGTAGTTCAAACTCCCATGGGGGTTATAATTGGCGGTAATAGGCCTCTGCGTAGCGTGTGCCATTATCAGCAAGTCGGGGCCTCCTTATCGCCCGCTGATAAAGCAAAAACTACGTACTAGGTGTACCAGGAGTAATCGCTGCATACCGGTACATCTTATATGCATTCCCGCATATGTACATATATGTACCTTATACATATGGATAGGTACATACCTAAGTACATACCTTAACAGTCTTTGCAAACAAATTATTTACATATTCTCGTTCGAGTTTTGCATATATTACAGCTGCGGCTGTTATTTTAATGGAGGTTCAAAAAGCTCATATATATGTACATTTTTTACTTCTATAAAGTCTTGATAACAAAATGGTCTTTTGTTTTCCGTACTCTTGGAATTTATCTTCCAAATTGATCATATTTTCGGTTTATTAAACCGTTTAAAAAATTCATTCAATTAGTTCTTCATAGATTAAGAAAATATGTATAATCGGAGTGAAATTCCAGAAAGAAAGAGATCAATTTTGGTTTTTAATATCTTGATAACAAAATTGTCTACTTTTGTTTCACTTACTCTTCGAATTTATCTTTCAAATTGATCATATTTTCGGTTTACTAAGATATTCTTTTATAATTTACAGTCCGTTTTAAAATATCATGCAATTGACTCTTCATGAAGTAAGGAAATATTTATAATACAAGTAATATTCCTGAAATATAGAGATTATAAATTATGTGCCTGATAGTTAAAATATTAAATATTCAAGACTTTTACATTAGAACCTTATAAATAATTATTTGAGATGTCAATATCTTTTCAAATTTAGTTCAGATGACAGAAATATTCAATTAGAATAAAACAATCTTAAATTTTCCAAATTCTGTTATTTTCTGTTTCTTAAAATGTTATTCATTTCATGAAATGAGTTAATATTTATAATCGGAGTGAAATTCAAGAATTAAAGAGATTATCAATTTTGATCTGACAGTAAAAATATTAAATATTCAAACCTATTACGCTAGAACCTTATAAATATTGATTTCAGATGTAAACATCCAATCAATATCAGTTGACTTAAGAGTATTCTATTTCTAGAAACCTCTTCACGGGAACCCCTATTGTTTTAGCCCCCACTGTCTGCTCATTAATAGCAGGGAGTTGGGCAGTAATAATATAATGAGTGCTTAAATCAACAAAAACACAGATTTCCTCCACTGATGTGCCGTGCACTTCGAGCTTAATTATACACATTAACATTAACAACCCGCCCTCTTTTCCACCCGCAGCTGAAGGTGTACCATGCCGTGATCGAGGACGTCATCACAAATGTGCGGGACGCCTTCCTGGACGAGGGCGTCGACGAGCAGGTGTTGCAGGAGATGAAGCAGATCTGGCGCAACAAGCTGCTGGCCAGTAAGGCCGTCGAGCTGGAATCCAGCGATGGCTCTCACCCACCGCCCATCGTGGCCAACAATCCAAAGGTATAAGAGCAGCAACTGAACCGCCATGTGGATATGTTCATCCCATTTCCATTAGGATCATTTTTCAAAAATCCTCTTTAAATTATCATTTTTTATTAATTTTTTTGAGTAAATAACCCTCATTTATTTAATTGTTATTATGTTGTATGTAACCACTTCACCCCAAAGACATTTCGACTAAGATATCTTGCTTTATCTTCCTTATGCTCAACAAAACGAACCACAACAATGCTACTGCGCCTCACCAACAACATCGACTAATGCGCCGCTTCACACACATCATCGAAATCCATCAAAAAACCCGAACCAACCCACTCATTTCCATATCCGCCACCACATTCAAACGCACTGCAGAGCACCAAGGTAAAGAGCCATCTGTCTGCAGAGGAAATTCCAGAATTATAAATTTTAATCCCTAATCCCTTTCCAGGCAGCCAATGCCAAGGCCAAAAAGGCCGCAGCCGCCTCGGCGGCCACATCACAACCACAGATCGGCGGCAGCAGCTCGGCCTCCTCGCTGGCCGCCCTGAAATCGCCCGCCGGAATGGCCACCGGCAGCGGGATCAAGAACGGGCTGGTGCCCATCAAGCAGGAAGTCAACTCACAGAATCCACCGCCACTGCATCCCACCTCGGGGGCAGCGCTGCTGCAGAAACAGCAGCAGGCGGCGAGCAGTGGACAGGGTTCCATTCCAATTGTGGCCACGCTGGATCCCAACCGCATAATGCCCGTCAACGTGAGTTTAAAAGGGAGCAGTCCAAGTATTTTAAAAACTAATTAATGAATTGGATTCTATAGATCACGCTGCCTTCGCCAGCCGGCTCGGCCAGTTCGGAATCTCGCGTGCTCACCATTCAAGTGCCTGCCTCGGCGCTGCAGGAGAATCAGCTGACCCAGATACTGACCGCCCACCTGATTTCGTCCATCATGTCCTTGCCCACCACCTTGGCCTCGTCCGTGCTGCAGCAGCACGTCAATGCAGCTCTGAGCAGCGCCAATCACCAGAGTATGACGGTTTATCTCTCCTGGTTTCCAAATAATAAGCATTTCTTTGTATTGAGTAGAAAATCTTGCCGCTTCCAAGCAATTGGACGGCGCCCTGGACTCCTCCGATGAGGATGAAAGCGAGGAGAGCGACGACAACATCGACAACGATGACGATGATGATCTGGACAAAGACGACGATGAGGATGTGGAGCATGAAGATGCTGCCGAGGAGGAGCCGCTCAACAGCGAGGACGACGTCACCGACGAAGACTCTGCCGAAATGTTTGATACGGACAATGTGATTGTCTGTCAGTATGATAAGGTGGGTCCAAAAGAACCTATTTTTCTTTTCAAGATAATAATAAACCCTCTCCACAGATCACCAGGTCGCGAAACAAATGGAAATTCTATCTCAAAGATGGCATTATGAATATGCGGGGCAAGGACTATGTGTTCCAGAAATCGAATGGCGATGCCGAGTGGTAACCACAGCTGCTGACCAATATAATTACAAAAGACATCAAACAAAGAGCCTCATCGAATGCGCCTTCAGCCCCCCGGACTTTAGCTAACCGGACAGGACTCTGCCCCACTTGAAATCATGACCAGCCATGTTTAGTTCCATCTGTTTTGTATTACGCTAGCTAAAAAGAGTGCGTTGCAGTTAACCATCTCAATTAAATGTATTAAATAGAGCGTCGCATTAGTGTCAATAAACGGAAACACTTGTGAAAATTATCTTTCTGTGTTTTTATGGCGATTAGGAGAATTACAAAGGCAGCTGCTTTGAATTAACGAAAGTTATAGCAGTATAAACAAATCTAAAGAATAATATTTTGGGTTTGCCATATGATAAATATAAATTGGGAGGCCAATCTATACACAGAAAAAAAAATCGATATGAAATAGGATCAATTCTACTTTATTTCATATCAATAACAAGCCGATATGATTTATATGAAATTTATGATTTAAACATATCAACTTGATATTTTATCATATCATATGAAATACCAAATTTAGTATTTTTTGAACAAATAATGTAAAATAAGGTAAATATAATCTTTATTCATATCAAAATGATATGAATAACTTGATCGTTAAAAAATATAAAATTGACCAGCACATATCAATCTGATCTTTTGTCAATTTTTTTTCTGTGTAGCTTAAATCTATTTTCCAATTAAAAAACAATCCGCGTTCATTGAAAGTATGTATGTATTTATATATAGACATGTACATGCACTTCGATCTTGCAGTTAAGGAGTACAGCATTTTACATTTCAACACTAATGGTTAAGGTTCGCATCCTATGTACAACTCTCATTGTACACTCATCACTGTGTGGTCATCTATCGTCGATCTATGTACATACATACATGCACTTATCCGGTCGGGGCACATCCTTAATGCCCTCCATCGCCTAAACAATCTAAGTAATGACTAAAGATGCGCGGGTTTCTGGCTTACGATCCTAAAAACTAATGAAGATGTCTCTCGGGGGGTGTCTGTCTACATGTGTGTGCGTGTGTGAGTGGGTGTTTCGTGTGTGGATTGCTGATTGCTGTTTTCTAGTTTATTATTATTATTATAATTCAATCGAAAGTGAGATGGGCTTGGTTATCGTTCACATTTTATACAAGGTCTCCTCTCTCTCAGCGCTATCGCTGTAATCATATAGACAATCAAAATAGGGTGTAAAAGTAAGTTTAAAACAATTTATAATATAGCACAACTCTCGCTCCTAGGTTAGCCCTATTTGGTTTTGCCCGCAAACAAACTCGTGCTAAGCACCAAGCCGAAGAATCGTCCTCCGGGTGTCATTGCAGGACAAGCCTTGCACGTACACAATGATATAACTGCCTAATTAAACATTAAGTCGTCAGTAGCGCAATGTTGATTTCCTTGACCATCTTGACGCGGTGCAGCATCCGCTGGAGTGCATCCTGCCCGAGGGCTTGCGTCGAATACCAAACGGGGGAGTCGGGCACACAGGAGCGCTCGGGCTGCAGATAGAATACATCGTTGCGGGTCTTCACGCTCTCAGGGCTGTTGGATTATAGAGGAAGGAAAACCATTAGCAATCGTTGATTGTTTCCATTTTGAGAGAAAAACCAACCATTTAGAGAGATAAAATTCGTAGAGGCGGACGGGACAGCGCAGCGGATTCTCCTCATTCTCCTGCTGCTCGTAGACCTTCTTCTTGCGTGGATTTGCATCTGTTTCAGAAGGATTATAAAGTTTAGATTCTGTATATAATCTATTAAACTAGAGCTTGATCTTACCCAAACCCGCCTGCGGTGGATAGAATCGTAAGAGCACGTTGCGTGAGCCAGGAACTTTGGAATTCTGTGATGAGCGCTTCCAGTGCTTCATTATGTGCGAGAAGGATAATTGCATGTGCTCCTCCACGGTCTGTAAAGCAAGGAAAGAGTCACTCAAGTTCAAAATCGTTGCTTAAATATCTCTCACCGTCAAATTAAAGTGCTTTGTGTTAAAGAACATGAGCGTGCTGAGCAGGACATGCGGTGAATGGGCACCCAGCTGCTTGCACTCCCACAAATGCTCCTCCTCCACGCGAGTGACAATGTATTCTAGAGAAAGAACAGGAAATATAGGAATTAGTGGTAAATTAAGAGTATTTTTAAGCAGGGTTCGGAATTTAGCACATGTAAAATTGTATTTTACAGTGTGAGCAAAGTTTTTCACATATGCGTAAAAAAGAAAAGTGTTAAAATGTGAAAAATAATTGTTAACACACACAGCTCACTTGTGTTTTTTACACAATGTGTTATTAGAACGACGTTTTTTTTACACATTGTGTTTATAACACTAATGAAAATTACATTTTATGAACATTAACGAATCGAAGGGAAAATGAAGAATCAGTTATTTTTAACCGTTTCATAGCATATATGAATTTTTTCAACTACACAAATCCGTGAATTTTTCAGTTCAACATATATTTCTGACGTTTTAATGTCAAAAACTCATTGTGCTAAAAACACTTTGTGTAAAAAACACGTCGTGTAAATAACACAAAAACCCTGTGTGTGTTATTTATGTTTCAAACATATGTAAGCTAGAATTTTTTACACACATGTCAATAACTTTTTTTGAACTTAACACTTCATTCAGTCATTTAACATGTTAACAACAAAAGTTTTTTACAGAGTGTCTTATTTTCCGAACCCTCTTTTTAAGCCAATTAACTTACGCGAATCGTTGTACAGCACGGAGAACTTGCGCGCCACCTCGTCCAGGCACTCCGTAAACCGCTCATAGTATGGATCATAGAAGATGTTGTCTATGCGTCCATTCACATACAGATATTGCTGGATGCCTGCAGGAATAGAGTTCAATATTAATATTTGTTTCAAGTAAATAAATCAACAAGTAATCACTGACCCAGCACAAGATAGTAGATGGTATCCGGCGCATATTCCGTGCCATTGGGCTTGCGCACTTCCTTGACGAACAGGCAAAGCGAGTAATTCAGCTCGTCGGCGGTCATCTGCAGCAGCTCCGTTTTGAAGGGTCGCCGGCGCATGGAGCTCTTCTCGATGTCCGCATTCTTCGTCATCACCCACTGCTTCCAGGCGTTCACACCGAAGGTGTACTTGAGGAACATCTGGGCGTCGGGCTTCTCCTGCGGCTGCTGTGCCTGCTGCGATTGCTGCTGCAGGGCCGAGTGATCCATTTCGCTGCCACGCTGCCTCTTCACCGGCGAACGGCTATTGCGGTTGGGCGAATCCATGACGGCGCCAACACCTCGCTTGCGACCACGTGGGGTTCTGAAAATCATAAAATTCAATCAGTTATGTTCATTGGCTGAACCATTTTTCTTTACTCACCGCTGCGATGCATCGAGCATGTGATGCTGCTGGTCCAAATGATGCACTCCCATCTGACCCATGCCGTCATGGCCCATTGGCGACTGGCTGCTAATCGTATTCGTCGTCATCGACGTCTCCAGATCCACCGTCGAGGTCTGGTGGTGATTGTCATAATCTCCCGTGGCCATTTTGAGGGCAATCTGCAGCATATCGTCGCCGTAGGGATTGTGCCCGGCTCCACTGACGTCCACCACTTGCTGCTGTTGCTGCTGCTGCTGGGACTGGACGGACTCGAGGCTGTTCTGATACTGCAGCGTAACCAGTCCCGGATCCGGCTTGATCTCGTTGTCCGAATCGGAGTCCGATTCATGCTTCTCCTCTGCCACCATCTCGGCCATCATTAGCAACTCCGCCTCCAGCGGATCCTCCGGCATCTTGTCCTGTATCTTCTTGATCTCCTTGAGAATGCCTTGTGAAGTGTTGCGTGTGGTGGGTATGAAAATGGGCACTGGTATGGGCAGCGGAATGGGCACGGGCACGGGGAAGGGCATCGAGTACATGTACATGGGTTGCGGTAGGTAGATGGGCACCGGAACCGGTATGAGCACCTTGTTGGAGTAGTCCTTGTCCGTCTGCGTGGCGCAATCGCGCACATCGGGCGTGCACTGCTCGCCCGTGGACACGGTTAGGGGCTTACAGCTAATGTTCACGTTTCGCACAGACTTGGGATATGGTGGCACTGTGATGATCTTGGTCTCGGACACCGTTGCCGGCCCGAAGTCCATGGTCGTGGTGGTATTTCGCCTGCCGCCCAACGCCAAGTGGGAATTGGGCATGGGTGGCGGCGAAGGAGAACGTACCGAGTAGTCTACATGCTTGCGGGGTCTTCCCCGCGGTGCTCCGCCATGAGCCGAAGGCATGGGCAGTGGCGGAGGGGATGGGCCCGATTCCCTGGGACGTCCACGCTTGCGCCGCACCGTCAAATTGCCAATCCGGGCCTCGGTTTCACCGCTGGCGAGCGATTGAACCGTGGATATAACCGGTAGCATGGTGCCGGATCCCGATTTCTTCGCCCCAGCGCCAGCATTCTTTCCAGCCTGTAAATAAATAGGATACAAAGTAGGCAATTAGTGATAGTTAAGTTATGTAGAACCTATGTATAGAACCTACAATTGAACTTCTTCTAGATAGCATCATTAAAATCTATTTTGAAACTCCTTTTTTAAAAGCCAATTTCCCAGAATTTTTCTTAAGATAAGTAGGCAACCCTAAGAATATTTGGCTTTCCTTTTTTGGCAACACTAATTATATGGCATCATTAAAAATGCCTAATAACATATCTAGGGTATTCCCCTAACAGCTGCTTATCAGCTGGAACTTCCAGCCTGGAAGTCAAAAACCTCGTGGCTGTTGCATCGTTTAAATTTTAAAAACAGAGTTGTCACCCTATTACATTTTTTAAAAATGATTGAGTTTTTTTTAAGTTAGCTTATAGTTTTAAACTTGAAGTTGGCTTTAAATAAATAAATAAATCATTTTATTTAAATATTTTTAGTTTTTCTGTGATTTCTATAAAAATAACTTAGAAAAATAACTAACAATAAAATCACTAATTACAACTTTTTAAATTTTTAAAATATTGGATTGTTCCCTTTATGGTTGAAATTTTCTCATTAGTTTTTAACAATTTAGCAATTCAACACGAAATCACTAATTACAACTTTCTAAATATTTAAAATATTGGATTGTTCCCTTTATGGTTGAAATTTTCTCATTAGTTTTTAACAATTTAGCAATTCAACTATACATTATTTATAATCTGTAATCTTTTAATTGCTTTTTATTGACATAAAATTGAACTATTTTCCCCCGGAGGACTTGAACTTGACTCACCTGCTGCTGGGATAGCTTTAGTTTGACGCGCTTGGGCAGACCCGTGGGAAAGGGTGCCGCATTCTTGCTGCCCCGCGTGGAGGAGCCCTGCTGCTGGGACTTGGAGCTGCTGCTGGCGCTACTGCTGGGCGGCAGATCGCTGTCCAGCGTGAGGGGGGCGCGGGCGAACTGATTCTGGAACTGCATAACGCACTGGTACGTGCAGAAGTTGCGCATGGAGGCGTCCGACATGGTCAGGTGATACTGCGGCGTATTGAAGTTGCTACAATTATCGCACTTGGTCACCGCCCGGGCGGAGATGTTGCAGCTGACGCCATGCATGGTCAGGCAGTTGATGGAGCAGGTGAGCGTCTCCTGGTCCTGCTGTCCGCCCACCTGGTAGATCATGTCAAAGTTGTACTTCTTCACCTTGCACCACTGGCACGAGACAATGTGCCGATTGACGATGATGTAGACGTTGATGCAGACGCGCGAGCAAAAGACCTTCGGCGACTGCTGTTCGTTGTAGATGGTGTAGGACTCGGCGCTCCGCCGCTCAAAGTACTTGGAGCACATGCCGCACGGATCGGCGTTCACGTTGCTCACAAACTTAAAGGCCGAGAAGCACGGGTTCGAGCAGAAGTAGTGCTCTCTGTCCTCCAGCAGCATCTCCACGCGCACTGGCTTCTCGTTGTTGCAAACGCCGCACACATCGGTGCGCAGTTTTCGTCGGGGATTGCACATGCTGTCGTAGCGACGGAGGCAGGCTTGCGAACAAAAGTCCTTGAACTGATCCTTGTCGCCCACCGGGGCCAGGAAGCCCTCCTGTCCGCCACTAATGTCCTTCTGGCAGCAGGAACAGGTCTTCAGGCCCTTCTTGAAGGTATTCAGGCAGCCGGCGCAACAGAACTGCCGCACATCGAATCCGAATCGCACGCAGTACTTGCCCAGCGCCGTGGAGCTCACCTCCTGCTTGCAGGTCACGCAGCTGGAGCCGATCGTACGCTGATAGCTGCCCAGGCACACTTCATTGCAAAAGTCCATGGTCTCCCACATGAGCTGTTTCTCGTTGGAATTGATCTCCGCCTCGCAGTCGGCGCAGCGCCTCCGGAAGCTCTCGATCCTGTCCAGGCGCGCCGTTTCCGCCTCGGCCAGCGTCCTGGCCACCACGCTGCTCTCCTGGGGCGGTTTGCTGGGCGAATTCTGGGGCGGCTGCAGCGTTGTGGCGCCAATGTTGCGCACTCGAATCGAATGGCGCTTCAGCTTGAATTTTTCCGGCTCCTCGGCGTTGAGCAGATTGAAGCAATCGTCGTTGCAGATGTAGTAGCAGTCTTGGTCCTGCTTGATGAAGTACTTGCAACGCGTCTGCTCCTTGCACTGCAGGCAATCGTGCGTATTGGCGGGCGTGGCCTCCTCTCCGGCTTCTGTGGACTCCGCATCGGCCTCTGGCTCGGCGGCGGCGTCCTCTTCCCGCACCACCTCCTCCACCAGGAACTTCTTGCGCCGCACAAAGTACTTGCCGGGTTGATCGGCCAGCAGGGCATTCACACAGGCAGTGTCGCAGACGTACTCGAATCCGCTGGGTGCAGGCTCCGGCGGCGTCTCCTCCTCTGCATTCTCCTCCCCCTTGTCCTTGTCTTTATCTTTGTCCTCCGACTCTTCGGGTTTCTTGTACCGGAATCCACAATTCTTTTCGTTGTCGCACTGCTTGCACTTCTGCACGCTGCCCACGATCCAACTGATGATGATTTTCGGCGTTGCACCGGATTCACCAGCTCCGGTGCTGGAGGATTCCTCGGCGTTGGGCTCGTCGGCATCGGGAGCATCGCCTCCGGCCTCCTCCTCGTTGGCCGCGGCGTCGTTTCCATCGTCTGTCAAGAAGATTTACATTAGTTGTCATCATCGAAATGCAAAATACCTGCTCTACAATCAACAGGTTGGTAATATAAATTAAAGTATATTTATAAATATAATAAAACTAATTTTAATATCTCAAAAACCAATTTAATTAAATTGTATTAAATTGTGAAAAGAATTTTAGACTTAGACCAAGATTATTGACGAACCGAACATGGATTTATAATATAAATTGTATATCCCACAAAATAAACATAAAATTTTGATATTTCGAGTAGAAGTTTAGACTTTAACCAAAATTTTTGACGAATCAAACATGGATTTATGATATAAATTTTAAATCATACAAAATAAACGGATTTTAAGAGCTAAAGATAAGAAGCATAAATGCAACCAAAGGAAATTACTACAGATTTATACAAGTAGGCATGAAAAAAGCACAATTCAAGGCAGAAGCAGTAAGAAAATTATAATTTAAACATTGACTTGAAATTATTAACTAAAGCATTTGGTACACCAATAAAAAATGTTAGTGACTTTCGCCCAAATATAACCCCAATCTGCTCACCTTCGGCAATCTCTGTTGCCGCCGCCTTAGCTCCAGCTTGAGCATCTGTAGGCAAAATGGATAGAGTAGATGTGGGATGGGACATTTTGTGTGTTAGTCTGGCAAACATACCATTTGGCGTGGACGGGGATTCGTCGCTGGGGTCCACAACAGCTGCCCCATCGTCTTCTGCATCGATGGCGGCATCTGTAAGGGACCTGCCATCATTATCGGGTGTCTTGGACTGCCGCTCCTCGGCTTCCTCCTCTTCGGCGGCCTTTTCGGCGTTCTCGCGGGCCTGTTCCTTCTCGGCTTCGGTCACCTCGGTCTCCTGGTCGTCGGGAATGAGGCAAACGTCTGATTCCTCTGGCTCCAGAACATTTTCAACAGTGTCTGTGGGAGAGGTTTATACATTATTAAGAATTATATAAATAAGTGGTATAAGTAAAGACTCTAGTGACTCACCATCACCATGCTCGGCTTCACCAGCCTCTTCCGCCGCCTCCTCCACCTGTTCCGATTCCGCATCGGCTTCCGGATTGTCATCTTCATCGGCGGGCGTCTCTTTTTCCGTCTCGTCGGCATCCTGGCCATTGTCCTGCTCCTCTAGACTGGTGTCCACCTCGTCGCGGCCCTCTGGCGGCTCTGCATCCTCGGCCAGTTGTGAATCACCGCCCACGGACTGCATATCCACATCGTCCGCCGCCTCTTGTTCAAGGGCTGCCTCATCTTCTGCTTCGGGATCGGCTTCCGGATCAGCTTCTCCTTCTGCTTCCGCTTCACCTTCCCCCTCGTCCACATCCATGGCTTCTGGTGAAGCTGGGCCACCATCCACGGCATCTGCCTCGGCGGCTGCCGCCTCCTCCTCCTCCGCCGTGGCTTGCAGGGCATCCGTCTCCTCTTCCGCCTCCTCCTGATCCTCCTGGGGATCCACACTAACCGCTTCGGGCTGTGGCTGCTCCTCTTCGTCTGCTGGAGGTTCCTCGGAGGGCTGTGGCTCCTCTGCCTCTGCCTCCGCTTCCACGGGATCTGCCTGTGGACTCGCGGCCTTATCTTGCGACTGGTTGTCGTCGGCGTCTAGAGAGCCCTCGGAGATCTGTTCAAAGTCGTCCTCGGGCTCCTTGGCGGCGGCGGCGGAGGAAGAGTCCTCTGCTGGCGGGGGTGGCGGTTCGCTGTCCTGGGCCACTGCATCCTCCGCTGGCGGGGAAGCGGGTGTGTCCAGTGTTTCACTAGCCGCAGCTGGCTGTTCCTGCTCCTGCTCCTCCTGCTGATCCTGATCCTCTGGCCTCGGGGTGGCCGACTCTGGTCGCGCATTGGAATCCCCGCCGAACGAGTCTAGGCTGGATATCTCCTCCATTTCGGGCTTCGCTCCTTTTCCTGTTTTCTTAACCGATTCTCGCTTGGCGCTTGTTTATATAGACATATGAAAACTGCAAAACAAAACGAAGAAAACAAACAAATGGTTAGTGCATCGCGCCTATCGATAACTATCGCCTGTGCGGCGGACTATCGGCTGGCCAGGGCCTCACACCATTGCCGCCTAAAATGTGTACACACACACGCACAGGCACACCGACGCACACACACACACTGGGCCCACGGTACAGTGCACGAAAAAACAAAACATGCGCCTCTATAGGGGGAAAAAAATGGGGAAAAGCGACGGAGGAGCGTGTGTCTGTATGCGCCGATTGCGGGGTAATTAATATCACTGCACTTGCATTATCTCTCGGGCCGCCTTGCACTGGCTGCTTTTTGTCGTATTTATTTGGCTGCAGATGCGAATGCAATCCCCACAATCACAATTCCAATTCCAACCGACGACGACGAGTTGTTGGAAACCAGCACGAGTTTTGTTGTGGAGAGCGCGTCTTGGGTGCCGCAATTAGCTGCCTTTCATCGCTGCGCGCTTGGCGGGCACATCACAATCGTTCAACGGTTCGCGCAACACTTTTCTCCAATTACCAAACACCTTTTTGCACTGTGCAATTCGCCTTTCTGAATTTTCGGCTTTCTGCGAGTAAAAATGGCGCACCAGTGTACCAATGCGGCCCTCGCTTAACGCGTTTGTGCTCCGTTGGTATATACCGAAAAATGCCGCAAATAAGGCACTAAATAAGGGTATAATTTCGAAGTGAGCGGAGTTGGCAGCTCTGGCCATTTGATTTTGAAAAATGTGTTTATCATGTTTGGTCGGTCATCCTTACATTATACATACTTTTAGGAACTGCTTATTTTTTAGGTATTTTGGTTCCCATTTCCCTAATTTTCAGCATTTCCAGTCATATCTTTAGCAAATGTTTTCAAATGTAATATTATTTGTGCCTCCAACTCCAATAGCCTTTCCTTTTCCTCCAGTTCCTTCGGTTGTTCCTGCTTCTGGTCGCATATGGTTATATGCTTCCGGTTGCATGGGTTATATGGTTTTTTAAGGTTCAAGGGTTTTTTTTAATAATTTGCCATGAATGTGGTTCCTCAAAGATGTTTTACCGGTATCTGCATATCGGTTCCCGCAAAAATACCGAACTGAGTTCATAATTTGTTCACCATTTCGACGTGCTCCACCGTTTGGTTGTGCAATATCAAGAACTTTTCTTTTATAAAGTGTTTATTGCAAAAGAGGCAATCGCTTTATTTAAATGTTATTTTTTTCTTGCAGGTACCTGGTGCAGCAGGCGTGTTTTGTTGATCCTGGCAGTAGTAGACCACGGGATCTTTTTTTGTTATCTTTGAAGGAGTGTGTCTCTTGCTTTCGAAGTCTTCATCAAACCGCCTTTTTGTTGTTGTTCTTCCCAGGATGGCGGTCTAACTAGTTTATGAATTCGACCACGTTGGTGATGTGGAATAGGTGTTCTCAATTTCTTTTGATTTGAAACTGAATTTATCCATTATGTTTATGTTATGTTTATATGTTATGTTTATGCTTACAAAGTGAAGTCGATTATTGATATTGATAATTTCGATATTGCAACCCTGTATTTATCGCTGAAACATCTAGCGGCTCGCGGCGGCGAGCTGCCCTGCCCGGTCATGCGACCATATAGATGGCTTACGGGAAATTTCATCCGGCTGAAACTACAAATAAATATGGGAATAAGTTAATTTATAATAATACAAATTCTTCTTCTCCCTTCTTGAAAGGGACCCACAGATCCAATGATCAACCAATCTGAATGGAGCGCTGACGAGTGGAAGATCCTGCGAATTCGGTGAAATGTAACCGCTTTAAACTCTTAACAGGCACCAAAAAGTAAGCGGGCTATCCAAATATCACAGCAGGGTGGTAGGTCTCAGCCGAGACTTCTAAATGGCTGCATATCTAGCCGCTGCATAAATAGCTTGGATAATTTGTCTACCAAGTCCTTATAATCTAGCAACCTCGGTATTTTTAGTTCTAAGCCAGCGAATGCTTTTAAGTTTGCTTGATAATTGTCTGAAACGATGGCAATTAAATTGTGCAACATATTTTGACAATTTAGTGTGTCGAGCACTCTTTTTAGGTCTATGCATATTTCGCGAAAACCTATTGAACCTGGATGATTCATGGCTCCTCACATAAGTACTTCCCTTGACGGTGTATCTCCCGCAATGGGTACTAACCGTATTATGTGGGCTTTGCATGGAAAGTCATAAAAAAGTGCAATTCGTCCATGCACAAGATAAATTCTTTATTTTTAAATGAGCAGAACCTATTAAACAGGCGAAGGATGCCTTCGCTCATTAGTTTTTTTTTTGGACCCGTCAGACCCTTCAATTTTTTTGATATGATCCTTTATCCTATCAGGGCAAATTGTCCTCAGGATATTTTCCCAATCATGCACCATGGTTGGCTTATATAGTATGTATGTGTATATGCTTAAGTAAATATACTTGCAGACGGATGTAAACAATTCTTATTATTCTAATGCACATTCTTACACTAAATTTGAAAAACACACTGGAGAGATATCACAATGAACCCGCGTGTAGAGTTGTCAGAATTAAGACTGACAGGAATATAAGCACACACGTATTCTAGCGTTTTCCAACACTGGTTTTCCTCAGCGTTCCCGCTCTCTCTCAATGCTGCTTAAAAAAAACATGCTATAAAAAACCCATTTCCCACTAAAAAACTATTTCCCAATAAAAAACCAAAAACTGGAATACTTTAGTTTACTGCTCATGTTGGCATGCTAGCATTTGGTAGTTTGGTATCTATCGGTATGGTCGGATAATTGGATTTATGGCCTCAACCACCTCCTCCAACTTTTCGATCCGTTTCGTCAGGGTTTTTTGTCACAGGTTTTCTCTTCAAGTGCGCCACTTCCTTATACACATTTTTTCAATTCTCAAGTTTTCTGAGTGTATTTCAATTGTTTTAAATCAAATTATAAAATTCATAAAGGATTCAAATGCTTTATGAAAAGGTGGGACAGCTAATCCGCGGAACTTGCTAGCTGCTACCTTGTTGAGAGATGAAATGCTGGCGTAGCGCTGTGGGGCTACTGCTGGCGGTTGCGGTGATGATGTTGATGATGAGGATGTCGATGATGACTTCAATGATGCTGAAGATAATAAGGATGCCGAAAAAACTAAAAAATGCGGAGCTTTTGTCTTTTCTGATCAACGTTTTTATTCGAAGTGACCGGAAACTCTTGTAAAGGTCGAGTCCCCAGTTTTGGTCTTTACGCATTTAGGAATGGTGAGATAGGAACACTTGGTTTAAACAATGTAGGATTATAGAATATTTATATGAGCTTGCTGAGTATTTACATGATTATAGGCTATTTAAATTGAAGTGGATCAACGAGGGACGAGCAGCGTGGGATAAAATGAAATTTAACAAAAGAGAACGTTATAGTAACGAATGGTCCGATTTGAAAAATTTCTTCTACATTTCCATGGGTATTGATAGACACAATAAAACTTTACTTTTCCGAAATCTTTAAAAAAAATTTTCAAAAAATGGCAAAAGGCGATTGTGGGCGTTAGAGGGGGCGTGGCCCTCGGCTGAAATAAACATGCGCTGCGTAGAAACTCCAAAAATCTGCATGCAAAGTGCCAATCCTCTAGCTTTTATGGTTTCCTAGATGTCAGCGTCTATCCAGACGGACAGACAGACGGACATGGATAGTTCGACTCGGCTTTATAGGCTCGGAAACTCTTCCTTCTCCCTGTTACATACTTTTGCACGAATACATATCATACCATATACCCTTTTACTCTACGAGTAACGGGTATAAAAACCTTGGGATCACGAAAAGTTTATAGCCGTGTTCAAGAATATGACCGTATATTTTCAAAGCACCGCTGATTTATCATAGTTTCTTAACCAAACATAGGACTCAAAAAATAACTGCCGCTAAAAATAGCCGATATGTCAAGTCAAAAAAATATCACCGATAAATATTTATTCTTATTCAAAAAATATCGTACTATATATCGAGCTCCAGAAAAATCGGATAACATTTAAACATCGCTTGAAAATTTTGAGCAGAGTTGGCAGCTCTGGCCATTTGATTTTGAAAAATGTGTATCGGGTTTTGTCATCCTTACCTTTTCTATACATATATTAACCCTTTATGTTTATAACTTTTAGGAATTGTTTATTTTTAAGCAGCTTTGGGATTCCCATTTCCCTAATTTTCACCATTTCTAGCCTTATCTATAGAAAATGTTTTGAAGTTTCAGATTTTAACTTTAAACATAGTATGAAAATTAAGAACCTGCAAATATAAGTTACTTATCTATGTTATTAAAGGAATGGAATGTTCTAAGCCCAAAAGATTACTTATCCAGGTGCCCAGTTGAATAATCACGCTATCTTTCTTTATTTAGTACAATATCCGAAGTCCTTAATCTTTAAAATGTGGAACCACAGGAATTTTTATTGAATTATCACTTTAAGGCGAGTTCAGAGATTACCGAGAAAAAAAACGTATCTTCTAATATTGGCTTATATACCCCTCGGCATCCAAAAGGACATTGGGGAAATACTTGATAATCTTGGTAAAGTGCGGAAATTTCTGGGTATTGGCGAAGGTGACCTCGTTGACCTCCTGGTACTGCTTCAATATTGAGATGAGATCATCCTGGGACACTAGTTCCGTCACCAGCCAGTGCTGAATCACAAAGTTGAAGGCGTAAATCTGTAACTTCATCAGACTGGGTTCCCGGGTCAAAATCTTTCCCTTTTCCAATATTTTCTAAAAACTTAAGGTTTGTAAAATGCATTCTAAAACTCCCTTTAACCCACCTCCATGCAAACCCTCTCCAGATCGATGATGTTGTGCCGGAATGCCAGGTCGAAAGCTGGAAAAATCCCATCCATGGGCCAATCCTGCTGCCTTAGATTCTCGGAAAAGGAGAGCAGTAATTCCGGCATGTTGTAGGCGCAGGACAGGATGAATATATCGCCCAGCTGATTCAGTTGGACCAGCGGCGAGGTCACCTCGAAGGTGTATATGAACTCCAGGAAGATCTCCACGCTTTCGGGCGAAACCCCATTGATCTGGAGGACACCGTTCCACTGCTTATTCTGGTACACATCCTGCTCCAGTTTGTCGGAGGCGGTGGCCAGGAAGATGCGATGGCACGGGAACTTCTTGTAGCACACACTGACCACCGGATCATCGGTTTGGGGGCAGGTGCTCAGCACATGGACCTGGCAATCGGCATCGGCTCCACTGCGAAAGTACTCCAAACGGCGGTTCTTGCTCGTCGAGCGAATGGGTTCCTCCAGCGACGTCCTCCTGGAGTCCTCCTCGGAATCCTCCGAAGCCGTTCCCGTCTCCACATCCGAGACAATGGTGGTTCGGGGCTCCTTTAGCCCACTCAACCGCTCGGGACTGCTCTTCTCCGAGGATGAGTTGGTGGCCACCAACTCCTCTGGTGCATTTATAATGCTTCCTTTGCCCGAAGAAGGGACATCTTCCCTTGCCTTTAAGATGCTTCCCTTACCCGCGGAATAGTCCAGGGAACTCTGCACCTTCGCCGCCGCCTGCTCCTCCTCCTCCTCCCAGTCGATACTCTCCGGAGGACTCTTGTTCCTGGTGCTTTCCTTGCGTTTTTCGCCGGTTCCCTCTTCGCCAGAGTCTGACATTCCTGCCAAGGGTGGGAACCCCAATTTCCAATTTCCAAATTCCAAATTCTCCAAAAAGACAGCTCCCCAATCCCAAATCACTATGAACTGCAAACTACGTCGCCTGGATCTCCTCCGCAATGGCCAAAAGTCGGACTGCGAGCTGCATGTTTGGTCTGTGGATAAGGTGAAGGGTAAGCGCTGCCAGCGGATCTTCAAATGCCACCAGGTGATGCTGGTCTCCGCCTCCGAGGAGTTCGAAAGGCTGATCAAAGAACCCGAGTTCCAAAAGCAGAAGGGCGTAATCTTCGTGGAGGACGCCTCGCCCACCGCCTACGAGGCCCTACTCCTCTATATCTACACCTATGAGGTCTGCCAAGCGGTCACCATCGACATGTGTGGTGACCTCATGCTCCTGGCCGAGCGCTACAAGATGCTGGACTTTATCGACTGCTACATAGACAAGCTGGCTCTGCAGGATTGGCCCATGGAGGTGGTGCTGCAGGTCTTCCACCTGGCCAGCGAGCACAACCATCCGGCGCTAATGGATCTGGTAGCGAAGGTATAAGGCATATGTATTACCCATCAATCCTTCTAACTTGTAAACCTTCCCCAGAAAATCCTGCCCTTGGCCACCCAAATCACCCAGGACAAGTCCTTCCTGAAGCTAAGCGTCGCAGAGCTCAAGGCTCTGATCATAATCCTCAAGAAGGAGGCAGTCCTCCAGGACCATGAACTACTGGAGGCCCTGAAGAACTACCAGGAGGTAAACAACCTGCGATATGAGGACATGGAGCAGTTCCAGCTGTTCGTGGAGGTCACCCAAATGTTCGACAACGTTCTCTTCGAAGTGGATGGCACCATGGTCCTGCCCGCGGCAGAGGAGGTTGTCACCCGGGAGATAGGCTCAGATACATCGGTTTACAATAGGGATAGTTCATAGATTAAACTATTCGATTTACATATCTAGAGGGATCATTTATTGAATGATAAACGGGGGGGAGGGCGCAAAACAAACATAATCGAATTCGGATCGGCTTATAGAATAAATACTATAGATAATATTAATACCCGAACAAAATAATCTTATAAATCAATCAACGGAGGCTGGCTGCCTGTGGAAACGGAAATCGGAAATCCTAGGAAGCCGTGCTCATGGGCATGCGCACTTCCAGCGGCACCATGACCACATCGGCATCGGTATCGCCATCGGCGTCCTCGTCAATCACCAGGCTGCTCGGCTTGACGCTGAGAAAGTCCTCGCTGTCCAGCACCACATCCTCCTCGTCGTCGTCGCTCGAGGAGATCTCCCGTTCAGGCTCCATCTTGTAGCCATTGCTTTGGGGTTTAGGCTGCTCCTGCTCCTGTTTCTTGGCCGGAAGAGTTGATGGTGCATTAATGGCCAATCCCGTGGTGCTGGTCTCAAATTTGCAGACCACCGCCATGCGCAGATTGACAATCAGGGAGTAGAGCTTCACGGCCGGGCCCACCTTGAGCTTCAGGTACTTGTCCAACTCGTGCCGGCCCAGCATCAGCAGGGCCCTGCCATCGATGTCCTGGTCGAGCAGGGACCTGGCAATGTCCGCCGAGTCCAGGGCGCGCTCAATATACTCGTACACGTCCCAGTTGGTCCAGTGCAACGGATTGGTGCGCACCTGGTCCGCATCGAAGGCGCTGTTCTGCTGCCACAGGCGATAGTTTTGCAGGAACTGTGGCCCATAGTCCTTCACCACGGACTTGGCTATGGACAGGCAACGTTGATCGGGCAGCGGATCCGCTTGCTCCTTGTGCTCCCTCTGCTCCTTCTTCTGTTTCTTCACAACCTTCTCCTGACGCGGCGGCGTCGTCGTCTTTCGCTTGATTTCCGCCTTAACAACTTCGGGCTTTGGCTGCACCTCATCCTTAATGGCTTGCTGCTGCTGCTGCTGCTTGGGTTTCTTGGCCCATCCCCGGCGGATCTGCTCGGGCGCCACGCGGGGCGGCTTCACCGTCTTGGAGCGCCACTGGCGCCAATTCTCCGGCGCATACGGGCAGCAATCCCGCAGAGCATGGACATTGAGATTGAAGCGCTTGGCGTTGCCATAGCCACGGCATCCCTCCACATCGCAGGGCATCAGCGGTTTGGTCTGCAGATAGCCGGGTGGCGTCTCCAGTTCATGCGAGGTGGCCTCGCACCAGCCAATGGGATGCAGATCGGGACTGTCGTCCTCCAGCCAAAAGTAGTACTCCGTGGGCCAGCAATCCAGATGGAGTTGCACTCGATAGCCCTTCCGCGTCACCACAGTGGCCGGGCGAATCAGGCAGGGATTGCGCTGGTCCACCACCTCCAGCTTCATGCGCGCCTGGTACTCCATGGGCTGGCGCGGTGAGAAGAGCTCCTTGGAGGCAGCCATGCCACCGACCTCGGCTATGTAGTCGTCCCAGTTGAAGGCGGCCTTTTGGCGCTCCGGCGGAACGATCAACTGCTGGCGACCCTCGTGCCAGCCGCATGGATGGATGTACGGTGAGCTGACGTGGACCCACAGGTCAT
This sequence comes from Drosophila prostipennis, assembly GCA_037075205.1. NCBI lineage: Eukaryota > Metazoa > Arthropoda > Insecta > Diptera > Drosophilidae > Drosophila > Drosophila prostipennis. The sequence goes on from JBAMCJ010000413.1 coordinate 2,475,328, forward strand.
AGCAATCGTCCCAGCCATCGAAATGGACGCGTATGCGCTCGTCCAGAATATCCGTCACGGTGGCCACGCAGATCTTGCCCGTGTCGTTCAGATCCTCCGCTTCGAGATGCATGCCCACTGCGAATCCATTGCGCACTCCCGTCTGCTCGGACTGGAGGTTGAGGTGCCCGAAGAGCACTCGTGGCGCCGCCTTGCCACCCGTCTTCACCAGATACCGGCTCCAGCTGAAGCGCTCCGAGTTGTAGTCCTTGGGAGCCTGCAGCACGCGGGCCGTCTCATCGCACCAGCCGGGCGGAAAGATGTCCTGCGAGTCGGCATTCACCCAGAAGTCGTACATGGAGGAGTAGCCATCGAAGCTGAGCTTCAGCCGGTAGCCGCGCACCTCGACAATGCTGCAGACGCAGAAGAGCGAGCAGTTCTCCGGGTCGATGGCCTCCAGCTTCATGCCGCGCTCGAAGCAATTGGGGCTGATGGGAAAGGGATTGAGGAACAGGTGGATGGGCGCCGCCGCATCCTTGCCCTTGGCCTTGAGGTACTCGCTCCAGCGGAAGGGCTTGCGAGCCTTCTCCTTCGAACGCTGCTGCAGCTGCTCCTGTATGGCAGCCAGAGATTTCAATGGGTTCTTGGGGGGCTTCTGTTCCGGAGCTGCCTGCTCCACTTGGGTGCGAATCAGCTTGCTGTCCTTCTGATGGCTCTGCGGCAGGCGACGCTTCTGGGCGCGACGCACACAGCCCACGGAGCAGTAATCTGTGGGTTAAGAGAAGGGTTAAACTCAATAAATTATTTGTTTTTAATATAGGAAAAAACATTCTTTCTGTGCTTTAGAAAAAATTTCTATAAAGAAAAAAAATTTTTTCTAACTATTAGAACAAATTTTCTACGAAATTTTTTCCTCAATTACCAAAAATTTTTTTTTTTCTAAATTATAAGGTTTTTTTTCTCATCCTTCTTTTTATATTTGAGGTTTAAAATCGCCATTGATTATACCCGTTACTCGTAGAGTAAAAGGGTATATTGTATTCGTGCAAAAGTATGTAACAGCTAGAAGGAAGCGTTTCCGACCCCATAAAGTATATATATTCTTGATCAGGATCACTAGCCGAGTCGATCTAGCCATGTCCGTCTGTCCGTCTGTCCGTCTGTCTGTCTGTATGAACGCTGTGATCTCGGAAACTACAAAAGCTAGAATATTGGGATTACCAACACATATTCTTGGGCTTCCTACGCAGCGCAAGTTTATTTCAGCCGAGCGCCACGCCCCCTCTAACGCCCACAATCACCCATAATCGCCCACAAACTATACTAAAATGTGTCTGGCGCCCACATTTTTAAAGATTTTGGATAAGTTCTGTTGTGTTTAGTTATACCTATCGAAATGTAGAAGAAATTTTTTAAATCGGACCATTCGTTAAAAAGTTATACCTGATCAAAGTTTATATGTCCATCTCCCTCGCACTCCCTTTAGCCGAGTGACGGGTATTAGATAGTCGGGACAACAACCCGACTATAGAGTTCTCTCTTGTTTTAGAATAGAAAACTAAACTTTTCTAAAAATAATACAAAATCGCCATTAACTTTAGAAAAATTCTTACATAACAGGAATATTTTTTTTCTGAAAAACCAAAAAAAATGTTTGAAGGTTTCTCTAACATTCAGAAAAAAAAGTCTGTTTTATAAAATATATTCCTACAAAAAAATGTAACCTCATTTGATCAGTTTCCCTTCTTATAGACTTTTTAGAAAACCTTTTTTCTAAATTCACTTTCTAGTACAAAAATTTCTAAATTGCAGATTTTTTAAACTTTTTTTTTTTTAGAAAAAACGCATTTGTTTTTAAGAACCTACTTTCTTAAATATAGACGAAAGTAATAAAGCAAATTCGTAGGCGATTTATTAAAACCAAGGGCGTTTTTTTTTGATTGTATGATTAGGATGATGATTCAGGAGACTCAATTCATTACTCACGTGGTGCCAGAAAGTCGGCGGCGGGTCCGTGGCAATTGCAGCGCTGGCACAAGTAGAGCAGCGGATGGATGCTGCCCGAGGGTCGCCTGCCAGGACGATCGTACAAGGCCCGCTCGAAGTAGGCAGCTGGTCCCTGGCGCGGCGGACAGCGCTCGCTGATCTGCAGCAGATTGAACTGATTCAGCTCGAAGCGGATGGTGGAGTTCTGCAGGTTGGCCGGCTGCTGGCCGCGCCACTTCAGCATGCCCAGGTTCTGCATCATGCTCTTCTTGATGGAACTCGACTTGGCGCCGGGCGGTGGAACCACATCGTGGTCATAGGATTTCTTGCCATTCCTCATAGGAATCGGAACTTTAGGCGGCGTTACCGGGTCCGCAGAGTAGGAAGACGAGGAGGAGGACGAGGACTTGGGTGGTGTATGGGGCACCTGCTCATCGCAGCGCAAGGAGCGCTCAAAGTCCTCCTTGGACAGCTGCAGGGATTCCGCCTTGATGATGCTTATTCCAGGTAGTAAACTAAGCTCCTCTTCGATCCGCTTGACCGCCGTCGCACAGATCTCCTCCACATCGCTGCTGGAGGAACTACCGCTGCCGCGGGAGGAGATTGTCGTCACCGAGGAGTCCTTGCGCACGGGTTTCGGTTTCGGTTTGCTGTTAGCCGACCTGCTGGTGGTGGAAATGGTTATCCCAGCGGGCAGAATGGGCATTACGATCTCCTTCTGCTTGGGCTTCTCTTTCTCTGGCTCCTTTTGCTTTTGCTCCTCCTCCTCCTCGCTCTCCTCGTCATCTTCTATGGTAATGGTCTCGATGGGAGCACTGGGCTGCTCAATCACATCGATTTCCTTGGCCATAATGGCCACCGAATGGCGACGCTCGTTGTTGGCCACTGGCGAAGAGGGTTTGATGGCCACAAAGGACTTGGAGCGCTGCAGCTTGGGGGACTCCTTGGGCGCAGCTGGCTCTGTGGATTCTTTGGGCACTAATGGCTGGGGTTTCACGGATTCCTTAAGCATTGATGGCTGGGATTCTTTAACCACAGTTGGCTTGACTTGCTCTGGTTTCTCCAACTGAACAGATTCCTTGCTCTCCTTGTGGTTCTCTCCATTTAGGATGATCTCCACGGGTTTGGGAGTGGCTTTTGGTTTGGCCACCTCCTCCTCCGCTGGTGGAGGTGTTGGAACCTTGGCCACCACCTCCTTTACAGTGGGTACCTCCTTCATGGCCACGGGTTTGGCCCTAATCAAGCTCATGTTGTTATTGGTGGGCAGCTGCTCCTCCTCCGTGACCACCGGCATGGCTTTAACCGGAACCACAGCCTTTAGTTGGCTGGGATTGCTGGTGTTGTTGTTGTTGCTCTGGGTGATCCTGTTGGCCAACTTATCCTCGCCACTGCTGTTGGGCAGCGGGACCAGTTTCTTCACATGATTGGCCGCCGCCTTGTGGAGGACCAGGGAATTGGGATTGTTCTTCGCCTGGTTGAACTTTAGACGCAGCTTGTCCACCGCCACCTTGCTGAGTATCAATGGAGCACGTGGCTTGAGGGGATTGGCCAGCAAGGAGATTTGCGCCGGACCCGTACTGGAAATGGGCAGGGGTGCTGTCAATTGAGAGAGAAAAAAAATATACAAATTAGCAAGTGACTTTTCTTTAATTAGTCACCCGAAGGCTATCGATCCGATCCTCCCCTCCCCCTGGGATCCCAAAATCTTCTCCTCTTATTGCAGCTGCAAAAACCTGATCGTCATCATCATTGTCGCTTTCTGTTGTTGTTGCTTTTTATTTTTGCTACCCCGCCTTTTGCATATTGCTATTGATAAAACCCCAGCATATATGGAAATTCTTTTTTTAATTACTTATAATGGGAACTCTATTTAATTGACGGAACCGAACTGAACTTACAACCGAAAATGGCACACGCACACAAAACCTATTAATTTGGTGTTATGTGTTATGAAATGTGCAGCAGTCGAACAACAACTAAAAACTAAACCCGCAGAGCAATGTGAGCAACGAAAGTAAACTATAAAGATTGCCCCGCAAACACAAATACATGCAAACACACACCTATACAAAATAGTATAGCCCATTTTCCATTTTCCGGATTGTATTGGAACTCTGGAACTCGGGATCTCTTGGTTTGGGGAAACCCACATAAAAATTGAACTTATGTAACTTGGGAAGGGGAAACCCTACTCACCCGCTTGTAATTTCTGTGGAAGCTCTGTTTTTCCGAGGAGCGTTATGGGAGCAGCCGGAGCTCCTAGTCCTGGTCCAGCTGGTGGTGCTCCTAGCGGCGTCATGGTGGCCATGCCGTTGCTATGGATTGTCAGGCTGTTTTTATTCAAAGGAGTTCCGGAACGAATGACCACCGGCTGGGGATTGGATGAATTGCCTCCGAGCAGCGTGGTCTTGCGATTGGGTGCCAGTATGGCCACCAATGGCTGGCTGGGATTGGGTACTAGTTGGAACATGGGAGCAGGTCCTCCTCCTCCACCGCCGACGACACTCGAAGATACCACTGGGATTCCAGAGGTCTTGTTAGTGGGCACAATATTCACAGCCGTCAGTTTGGATTTCATGGGCTGGACAACATTGCTGATGGTGATGTTGCAGGTCTTATTCGCTCCTCCCATCGAGGCGAGGGGCAGGAAGCGCAGCTCCTCCTTGCGAGGAGCCAGTGTGAGCAGGCTATTTGGGTTTCCACCGCCGGCCAAGGAGACGCCTCCCTTGTGGCTACCAGTTGCAGTTGCTCCTCCTCCGTGCGGCACCGAAATGGACAACTCGCGCTGGAGCTGCTTGGCCTCCGCGGTGGCCATCGAAAGGGGCAGCATTCTCGCTTTTTCACTGCCCTGATATTTCTATATTATTTATTTTCGAAACGGAAATCGAAGAATTGTAATTTTCTTTCCCTGTTTTCGCGTCTTTACAATTTTTGTACGTTGAGGCGCACAAAAGTTTTTGGCATTTTACACTCTGCACCGGGTTTAGTATTTTTTTTCGTATTCTGTAATCTTGACTCAAGTCTTTTTCGATTTTTACGTTTCCTTCTAGACCGATTTGTGATTTATATTTTCGTTTTAAACAATCACTTTTTGCGATTTTTGAAAGCTCTTTGTTTTTAAAGTTTTCGATTTAAAGTTATTGTTTTCGCGCGTTTATTTGCACTCATCGTGTGTATTTCGCGTTTTAAAAATATATACCAAGTGTTGGTATTTTTTAATGCGTAGTTTGGCGAATTTGTTTTAAATATTTACGGTTATTTTGGGTTGGTTATTTACCTGAAAAGGGTTTAAAGGGGGTTTAATGTCGGTGTTTAAAAGGGATTTACAAAATATTCTTATACATAAGGTTTCCTGACAGGTAGGCACTACTTTTAGAACTTTGTCTTATGTTCAGGAAAACAACAGATGGTTTTGGTAACCAACATATTTAACATATATAACACAACTCAAGGATAATAGCTGATATATTTTACCAAACCAATTTACTTTTATTGCTTGATCTGTTTTATTACGTTTCCCTCCCCCCGTTTGACAACTTCCCCGCTGGAATTCAGGAATAATCCCGTTGGCCGCCTGCGGTCACACTGGTTGCATATTGAAATTTTGATACCATTTTTAGTTATGCTGCCCCAAGATTTATGTTATCTCAAAAATGACCCGACCCTATTTATAGACCCCAAGGGCTTGGTGAACCTGCTAATAACAACATAGCTAACCCACGATGCTGAACTACAATCCTGGCTGGCCAATGTTACGTAGTGGCCAAACCAATGTCACAAGAACATTGTAAAACCTCTTATCTTGGGTTCGGTTGAACACGGGCTGGGATTTATCTAGACATGGAATCTACAGCTCTAGTTTTTACATTTTGCGAAAGCCTGGTCCTCCAGTTCCCAGAATCCAACTGTTGACTTACCCTCAGGTCGTTCCAAATGAAATATGTACAGCCTCGGAGGAGGCGGAAACCAGGATAATGGAGGGAACAGAGATGCTGTCCTTTCGCAGGACACGGCTAGAATGACAGAGCCACGGGTTGTCAGGTCGCGAAAGTCAAATGGTGGGACAGGATATGAACGCTTACCTGCTTTATCCGCCGATTGTTGTTGCGAGGGTGTTAAATGCTCGTTCGACCTCGTAAATTTGTGGCCAACAACGAGTGGCCACCGAACCAGGCGGAAAAACTAAACAATTCCCGCACACTTTTCACCAAGTTCAGGGACTGAACTCCTTAAATTGACGCTCGGGGATTTCCACACTCCTTCCAAAACGGAAGCGTTCTGTCCAGCAATATTAGAAACAGCAAAAGCATGTGTGTATTTTAATTTCTATGATCGAACGGCTCAGGTGGCAACTCTGGTCCGATTTGTGTGCGCCTAATGTCGGTTATTTTGAAAAGGCGGAAATAAAAGGGCCATAAATGGTTAGCTTTGGTGGTCACTAAAGTCTGTTATGAAAAGCGGTTGCAGAAGAGCTTAAAATGCTTAAATTATAACCATTACCACTTTTCCTTGTCGCTTACAGATTCCAAGGAACTGGACAGCAAAAATAGCTTAGAACCTAGGAAAGGTGGTAACCTTTTTCAAGTACTTACAAGGCGAAATGTTTGTTTATCTAAAACTGGCTGATACTCTTAGTTATTCACTTGCAAGCCGAGTTTCTTTTAAAAATTTGTTTAAAGATTGCACAATGCAGCTGCTTCTTCTTCAGTTTAAAACTTCTTTAGTGTTGCAAAGTGCCGCCCGTAAAAAACAACGGCAGCGCTTCCAGCCAGTATTGCCTAATTTCGCAGTGGTGGTTTCTTTTTTCGTGTCAATTTATTTAGAGAAATTTGGCAAAAAATAATTGAATACAAGTTTTAAGCTATATTAACGAACTCTAAACACTGCCAGCCATGTCCCTGTTAAACAATGACGACAGTATTCCCAACATGGATGAGGATCCGCAGGGTAAGTGAAATTTACGAGTGGGTGGAGTCCGAAATGATGATGTTATCAATTGTTATTCCACCAAACATAAAAAACAGTGATGATTCCGGATGACGAACCCTCGACGGCGGTGCACATGCCCAGCGGCAGGTCCATGGACTCGCTGCGCTCCTCCTTCACCAACCGGAGTTCGACGCCGGACTCGTCGCACAATTCGCTGGAGGCCATGGAAATGGCCCAGGACGATCGGGAGGAGAAGGCCCGCCTCATCACACAGGTCCTGGAGCTGCAGAACACCCTGGACGACCTGTCGCAGCGCGTCGATTCCGTCAAGGAGGAGAATCTGAAGCTGCGCTCCGAGAACCAGGTGCTGGGCCAGTACATCGAGAACCTGATGTCCGCCTCCTCGGTGTTCCAGTCCACCAGTCCCAGTGCGGCCAAGAAGAAGTAATCCACCCACCCCCACTGGAAACTGGAAACCAAAAACCATCTCAAATATGCCTTCTCGTTCACGCTAGAGCTATATATTTTAATCTAAAACACTCGAAATTAAGCTATTGCAATGTTGTTTCAGTTGCCCAATCGTCGAATTTGTCTTTGTTTAGGCTTAAGCTTATGGCGCGCTATGTATTTTATACATAAAAGTAATTTATTTATATAGATAATTAATAAATCAATAATACCCCATCGCAATTGAATTGAAGGATTTAAAAATGGGAAAAGGGCTGGCAACCCTGGTCAGCCAGCTGTTTTTAGAATTTGTGGAATAACAACTTCTGTAAATAAAGTAAATAATTTAAGTAAGAGTGCTATATATTTATGAAATAAATAAATGTTTATTGATAAATAATAAATCAAAACTATTTTTATTAATATTTGATTTGAAAAGTAGGGCTGCCACCTGTGCGGCAGTCTGGCAGCACCGTCGGCCAGCTGTTCGTCGTGGTCGTGCAACAACAAATTCAGCAGCGAATTTACGTATTCGGAAAACGTAGAAAGCGTTCTAAAGTCGTAGGCTCCGCTCGGAATTAATCAAAAACTCTCGGAAAACAAGGAGAAACTAAAAAAACAGCGCGGACTAGCACAAAAACAACTTAACCTGAAAGAAAAGTGATTGCGAAATACGCTGCAAGAGGTGCGTGCGTGTGTGTGTGTGTTATGGTGCCTTCAGTGTGTGTGTGTGGGGAAAAACAAAACATTTGCGCTGTAGTTGTTGTTGCCCAAGTTGTTTATTTAAGTGGGAAATTCCAGTTTTAGTGGTTTAATGGCCACTAAAGAAAAGCAAACTCTCTTTGTATGTTCTCCCCTCCCGCTTGCTCGTATGGCAAATGCAACAACAACAACAACGGACAGGGCCAGTGTTGTAAAGCATCCCACCGCACACACAGGCTGCATTTATTACTTTTTAATATGCACTTTATTTTGAATGCCACCCATTGCCACCCCCCGCCAATCGCCACCCACGCATTTGCGTCAACAGAGGAAGCCAGACGTCATAATCGCATTCGCATCACTGGGAAACGCTGCTTATGGCGGAAGCAGCAGCATCGTCGGTCTGTTAAGGATCAAAGGATCACCCAATCCCCGCCAGCGACGGCAGACAGCAACATGTTTTGACCTCCCACACACTCACGGCACAGCTGGAGCGCCCCCTGGTCACCTGGTCATCCGTTTTTAGAGCCTCTCAAGCCCCGCATCAGCCCCTCGAATCACAAGCGCACAACACAAACCATGTCCTTCTCCGACTTCGACGCCATCTACGAGGATGAGCAGCTGGACGAGCTGGAGCACTTCCAGGACCAGACGGTGGCCCCCGTCCAGGAGCCCATCATCATTCGGGGCGCGGGCAACATGACGGTGTAAGTGGGAGGGCCAATGGATTAATGGGCACAGTAAACAGCGATAAGACTTATAGATAGGGTAGTTGGAAATGTAACCGCATTCGGAAAGACAACCGCTTTATCTGCACTTTGCATGTGTCAATGGTGAATCATACAACGTGGGGTAATATAATAGACAGAGTAATTATTATATTGGAAAGCAACGATCTTGGAAAACAAAGATGATCATATCTTAAAAGTATTCGTAGAATGTTTTGAATTTCCTAATGATTATCATAATATTATTATATATTAATAGAAAAGGCAAGGAAATTCAAATCTAACCTATATAATACTTCAAATTTTAAAAGTTTTTTAGTTTTGGAGTCTAATATCTTTGTTATTGTAAAGACGATTACAATATCCAAAGATTTCAGACTCCAAAACATTACCAACTAACTTAAACTGATAGAAAATGATATAAGAGGATTATTGCCTGTGCTTAAACTAGCATTATCTAATTATTTCTCCAGTAGGACAATTTTAGAAATATATTTAAGTATATTTATAATAAGTTCTCTATAGAAAAATCAAATATTAAGCACTTCGTAATATTAAAGTTGATTAAAAAACTTTACAAATATATTTGAGGATAGTTTTAAATAATTTCTCTAAAGAAAATTCAAATATTAAGCAATATTAACCATGCTTTAGAAATATAGTAGAGTATGGTTTTAAATAAGTTCTGAAAAGAAAATTCAAATATTGAGCACTTCGTAAAATTCAAATTAATTAATTACAAATGCAATAGTAGCTGTGTGTGTTGCTAGCATTGATTGTTACAAGTGCTGTTTGTACCTAGCTAAAATGTAGTTCAAGGTTGTAGTCACCTAATTTCCACATATGTAGGCCCTACTTTGCTATTGATACCACCGCTTGACCCCATTTTTCGGGGAAGGTGGCGCTGTAGCCCAGCTGTCAATTACACCCCGGGTTGCATAAGAGTTATGAGTCAGGGCAGAATAATTACACTGCACGCCAATTACCCATACTAATTCCGCCTCTATTTTCCCATGCACATTCACAGATTTGGCCTGAGCAACCGCTTCAACGCGGAGTTCCCCTGCGGTCTGCTGTCCCGAGTGGCTCCCGAGGAGTTCAAGGCGACGGTGGGCCGGATCAATGGAGTGCTGAAGAAATCCCTGCCCGTCAACGTCAAGTGGCTCTTTTGCGGCTGCGTCTGCTGTTGCTGCACCCTCGGCTGTTCCCTCTGGCCGGTCATCTGTCTAAGCAAACGCGTAAGATTAGGATTAATCTATCTAGAATTTAGTGTAATCCATTCTGATCCCTTACAGACACAACTCACACTGGACAAGCTGTTCGAATGGGAGAATAATCATCTATATCATAAGCTGGGCCTGCACTGGCGACTGCATAAGCAACAATGTGATTCCAATTCCATGATGGAGTATGTTATTTTAATTGAATTTATACCCAAAACGCCCATCTATCGGCCCGACTAAATGGAGATGAGATGGGCGTGTGGTGGGCACGGTATCGCGGGGTCGTAATGGTAATTGTAAAATAAACACTAGCTGCTAACACTTTGCTTTAGGCGTTTACGGATCGTGCTAATCGGCAGAATGAGAGAGTAGGAGTACACTAATCCATAGGATAGACAGGCAGGCGCACAGCACACAAAATGGGCATTACCTAGTTTAGTGCACTCGCAGATTGTCATTCTAAGCTAGTACTATTTAAATGTTCGGTTTAAAACTAGTTTTTGCAAAAACCCTAGCCAGTAAGTTTGATTTCTCATAACTTTAGGGCGCTCTACTTTCCCTGATTTCGTTTAGATGTAAATTCTAATTTGTGTTTTCCGAACTAATGCAATATTATTAAATACATTTCTTGTTAGGAAATTAAAATTGATTTACAAACAATGAAAATCGAACTTCCTTCTGTTTTCGTACAAGGTACATATATATTTTGATATATATCATATGGTTACCTAAGTATTTTAGCGGTTTCAATAACTTTACAGCACTTTGGGGCATATAGACGGTCGATGAACAATAAATACATTTTAATTTACTTTAGGTTTCATTTATGTATTAATGCTTAAATATAATCAAGTCTTTTAACAATGCGCGGGTCTGGCTCTAGGAATATATATAGTATATATAGCTTAAGGAATGCGATTGGAATGAATCGGTATTAACAATGGTGTGTTGTCTTTTTGGGGTAATACTTGGAGATGTGTGGATAGGACATAAGAGGGATTACTCGATGACTTCAACGTTGTTGGAGCCCTCGGACATGGCGAGAGTGGACATTTCCAGGTCGCTGTCATTGCCCAGGTTTTCTTCTTCATCTTCCTCATCCTCCTCCTCGTCGTCATCGTCCTCCTCCTCCTCATCGTTTTCATCATCATCATCGACTTCATCCTCTGGATCTCCCATAGTCTCCTCCACATCATCATCAGCTTCCCCATTTTCCTCTTCGCTTTCTGGAGTTTTCAACTCTGTTTCCGGCTCAAATGGCATCTGAGTTTCGGGTATAATGACACCGTCCTTATCGTCGGGTTCCATTTTAGCTGCCTCGGAAGCTCCATTGACCAGTTCGTTGGCCGTTCTCAGCAAGGCATCCGTTTGCTTGCGCAGTGCCCGCATCACCATCGTGTCCTGCTTCATCTGGAACTCATGCTCCCGCCTTGCGATCTCCTTCTGCTGCGCGAAGAAGTCCTGCAGCATCTCCTTTTGTACGGTTCGCATGGCAGTGGCCAGCTGGCTGAGCTCCTTGGCGAACACCTCCTCCTGACGCTTCTTGCGCTGCTTCGTCTCCTCCCCGCTGCTGCTGCTGCTGCTCTTCTTCTTCGTGCTCTCCTCGACCTGCTGGCTGGGTGCTGGGTGAGATCGGCTGCCTTTTGGACTGGCTTCATACATATTATTGGTGCTGCTGCGCTGCAGCTTCACCGGCACAGGCATGCCCATGATGGGACTCTGGCCCAGGCGACGCTTCCGCGGCTGCTGGAGCTGCTGGTGCTGCAGCGGTGTCAGCTGGTGGCTGGACATCAGGTGCGCCTGTCTGCTGGTGGAGGCACCAGCCTGCCCAGCCATCGGATACTTGGGCGGCGGTCCGCGTCCCAGAAGAGCGGCCATCGTGGGCGCCGGCTGCGGTGAACTGGACGCGGCGGACTGATCGATATCGGGGATCATGCGATCCGGCCGCAGGGAGTAGCCCGTCTCCCGCATCGGCACCGTCTTCATGCGCATGCCCGTCGTCTGCTGGACACTGATATCCCTGGGCAGACGCAGCCCCTGTTGGCTGGCATTCGGATTCTGCTTGCGCGGCAGCATCAGCTTGCTGTTGGGATGCACAAAGCTTATGTTGTTGGTGCTCTGGAGCGGCAGGGATCGACTCATCTGACCCGGACTGCTGGCCAACTGCTGCTGGCCACCCATCTTGGTGAGCGTCGGCGGCGGGCGATCGATCTGCAGGATGCCGTGCGTGGGACGCCGCAGCTCGTCCTTGGCAAAGGAAGCCACGCGCAGCGGTGGAGGATTGGCGACCGGCGTGGATGAGTAGACGCTCTCGTCGTCGTCCGTCTCGTCCAGCGCCACTGGAGGCGGTGATGGAGAGGCTGGCGCCGTCGGCGGCGGTGTGTTGGTGGTGTCCATGCCGAGGTCCATGTCGGGTTCGTGCTTCACGGACACTATGAACGGCAAGTGGGGCACCTCCTCCTGCTCCTGCTCGCCCATGTCGGCATGCGAGCTCCCGGCCTCGTAGTCGAAGGCCTCCAGATCGGGTTCGGACACCATATCCGGCTTCTGGGGCGTTTCGTAGCCTAAAAAACACAAAAAGTACGTATTAAATCATCAACAGTTTTATTGGGTATTTATTATTTTATCCGTTCTGGGAAATCTCGATGAAGCATTCAATAAACCACACAGAAATTCATTTTTATGTGATGTCATAATAGTTTCTGTTGAAATCTTGAATACAATTTCATTTCTATTATGTTTTAGGGTATGTTAAAATGTTATATCTACAAATTAAAATTTTGTATATTATTTTATATTTAGAAAATTGTAAATTTCTTTTTTTGGCGATTACATTTTTGTAGAAATTTATGAATAACATTTTTTGTTTATTACTTTTTTAGGGTCAGTTAAAATTTTATAATCATTTATATTTCGAAAATTTTAAATGACTTGAGTTATCAGTTTTAGTGTTTTTTAATGATTAAATTGGCCACTTAAATAAGGGAAACATTTATCATTTTATTATGCCAGCTTCAGGAGTTTCTTAGACTTTCCGAGATAAATCTATTAAAAACTAATATCTTTGCATAGTTTTATACCCGTTACTCGTAGAATAAAAGAGCTAGAGAGTTGGGGTTTTGGATTTAAATACCTTAGCTTCTCATTCAGCGCAAGATTATCATTCCGATGTGCCACGCCCACTCTAACGCCCACAAACCGAGAAAAACTGTGGCACCCACAGTTTTAAAGCTAGACTGAAAATTTAAACTGAAATGTGTTTGTTTTGTCAATACCTATCGATTGACCTAAAAAAAAGTTGTACCTTCAATACTGCCTTTCGCGTTAATTCTTGTTTTAAAGTTGGTTAGCGGAGTAATGGGTATCTAATAGTCGAGGGACTCGAATCTTTTTGAGCTAATAAATGATATTAAAAAAGATATGTACAATGTACATATATACGAATATTTTATGACTTTAATAATTATTTACAAACATACATATGTGGTTATGTTAATTTTCAAGATGCTACAATGTTAGTTAGCATTTATTTTTCAAAAATTTTGAACTCTTTGCTCTCAAAAAAAAGCTTAAAAAAATTCTGGCAAATTCGAAAAATTCATAAAATCTATTCATTCATTCATTCAGTTCGAAATGAATTAGAAAATCATTCAATAGAATAGAATTCACATAGAATTGAATTACATAAATCAGAAAGTTCATGGCTTACTACAATACAACAAAAATATAAAAATGGAATGATTTACGCAGGGCTCTAGTTCCAACTGACAATACTAACCTGTATCGATTGGCTCCGGTTTGATGGGTCCCAGCCGAAAGCCGAATATGGGATGCTCCACACCCAGGATGTCCTCCTTGCTGTCGTCGCCGGCCGTCTTGGAGCTGTCCATGGAGTTGCCGCACTCGCTGAGGCTGCCGTTGATATTTCCGCTGCTGCCGCCGTGACTCGAGTCGCTTAGCATGCGGCAGAGGACGCGGTAGACCTCCTCGGGCACCACCTTGGGCACCCCGGTCCCATGACGCGTCGTGGTGTTGTACGTGGACTTGAGGAACTTCCATTTGGTCCATATCTGGATGCTGGACTTCTTCACGTAGCCCTTGCTCCGCATCACCTCCTCGATCTGCCGGAAGACGTGCTCGCTCTTCATATTCCGGTCGTTTAGCTGCTCTAGTGCGTTCAGATTCTGCATAATGCTCAACATCTCCAGCATTTCCGCCCGGCTCCACAGGTTGCGTTCCGGCCGAGAGCTCGAGCTGAAGGACTCGCCGCTCTTCACCGAACTGCCGGCGGAGTAGGGTGGCGACAAATGGGCCTTAATGCGCATGGGCGTCAGCAGTCCGTCCACATCGCCCACCACTCCGTTGCCCGTGGAGGCTGTGTGCAGGAGGTGGTTGATGTCCTGGCCGCTCGGATGACTCTGGATGCTGTGACCTTGGCTCTGACGCATGTTGTGCTCCACTTTGCTCAGCAGCCGCATCTTCGTGTGAGCGGCCACCGTCGTCGGCGGGGAGGAGGAGCTGCCGGGGGCTCCTGCAGGTCCGTGGCTGCCAGACGACGAGGAGCTATCGTTCAGGCCCAGATAACGTGGCATTAACATGGATGTGACGTTGGTGGTTCACAACTGTTGGGGGAAAAAGCGAGGATATATTTCAAAATTAGTTTTGAAAATATTCTTTAAAAATGTTACAAAATATTGGACCATTTTTGACATCCACAGTCAAAAACAGTTTTGGAAAACTTCGAAATAACTTCACTTTTTGAGATTGGAACACTTGTCATTCAATTTAATTTAGTTTTGAATATGTTCTTTGAAAACTGCACAAAATATTGAGAAATGATTGACAGTCGAAGTCAAAAACAGTTTTGGAAAACTTCAAAATTACACTTGTCACTTAATTTAAATGGTGATGGTATTCATTTTCAGATTTTCACTGGAGTTAATAATAATTAAAAAATAATATTCTTTCCCCAAGTTTATAGATTAGAACGGAAACTTCTATCTAGAACGGCCTCTTTATTTAAAATGGGAATTTTCAGAGATAAATGCGCAGTCGAACTCAAAGTTCGACAGCTTGAACTTTTTAAAAGTAGATAGTGGTTCTAGAAATGGAATTTGAAGTGTATAGTATTTTAATCTTTATTCTAAAAGTATGGTACGATTTTTTTTCAAAACTTGCTGTTATATAAATATTTTAGAATAACAGGTGTTTCACCATAGGAAATCTTCACTGTTTAAAACACTAGATAATAAAGCATTCCTTTTAGTTACTAAATGTCACTCTCTTAGTTGTTTTAAATACGAATTTTGATTTTTCATTCAGAAATAAAGCTTCCGCTCGCCTTGGATACTCAACCCACCCGATGATATTCACTTGGCAGATTGTGAAAAAGTGATGGCTATGTGCCAACGAGAAAAATAAAATCCAGTTTTGGACTTTTTGTGTCAAAAGTGGCAATCGTGGATTCGGATTCGGTTATCTTTCGGTTTTCGGGTTTCGTCTTCAGAATCCACCACCAACTCGATATCGACTGGCATGTACACATTCGCTTGTGTGAAGTTGACGTGTTTCCAACTGTTTAACACATTCCAAAACCGAAACCGAAAACCCATCAAAAGTGGCAGCTCACCGACACGCTCACGAAAAGAGCTTACAAATCTAAGCCGAGGAAATATATATATTTTTTATCGATTTTGATTATTTCAAAACGAATAATGGCCGGAGAAAACGTAAAAAACAGAAACACTCTCCCGCACACAGATACACCGATACACTCGCAAAGTGAAGCGAGGCAAGTGGAACACACTCAATAACAGAACATTTTCGAGATAGTGATTTCCAAATGCAAGTAAACAAGATAGCGTAGGAATACGAATTTTAAGAAGCGATTACGCATCGTACACTTTTTTTTTTTTTGGGAAGTTACGCATGGACTGGAGAACAAGTAATGAATGAAATAGGGGAAATTTTCGTACCCGCGAGTCGGGTTGAAACTAGAATTGAATCTCGAAATTTGAGTAATTTTCCAGCGACGTCTCAAGATTGGCACAGTGGTCGGGGGTTGTTTGAACATGGGATCTCAGATACGATATATCATATCATATCATATTTTTCAAATACAACGCTTAATTAACCACAGAATTCCGGACTTGCTCTCTAACCACGATATTCCCAAGCGGAAATGTAATTGCCAACTTAATTTAAATCGTCTGTGAGCACTGTAATGCAAAAGATACGATAATAAGCTGATAGCGGTGGGGGGAGGGTTGGGAGGGGGGTTTTTGGAGAGACAGAGTAGGAGAGAGTAAACCAATTCTGTTTTGCGCGCTCAGAGAGCTCGGCTCACCCACACACACAGACACACTTACATAGAGACACTCACGAATTTACGCTTATTATGTGCAGTTGAGAATTTTTCAAGAAAAAGAACATAACGTAACTTTCGCATTTTCCTCAAAACCAAAATAACAACCGAATGACAAGTGGCTGGCCGCATTTTTCGCCAATCAGTTAATGCCAACTGCTGATATTTAAATGCACATGCCAGGCAATCCAATAAGTTTAAATAATTCGACTTGAACTATTTCATTTCCAAAGCAACACCTTGCACACACAGACACACACTTACCAGAGAGGCAGAGGCAGAGGCGGAGAGCAGCGAGAGACCGAAGTGAATTGAGAGAGTTTTCCAACCGTTGAAACTGAGGCCAAACCGTCGCCGCTAACGACGATTTCAATACTAATTTCAAAACTCGAAAAAGCGACGAACGGGCCTACAAAAACCCAACTATATTCGGTTCACCTGGCTGTGTGCGTGTGCGCTTCGGCGTTATATATGTACATATATATATATATACCTTTATTCGTATTCGGAAGGTACAAATAATGGTTAGTTGTTTTTGAGATTGCGAGAGATTGTCGGAGAGACAGTTGCCTATTAAATTTTTTTATTTTGCCTTTTCTTCTTTCGCTGCCATTTACGTTTTTATTTCGCTCTTTTTTTAAGAACGGGGTTATTTCGGGGAATATATAAATTTATGGGTTCGCGCACACACATACAAAACCAGAAAAAAAGCTACAGTTTTAATGTAGTATACACATGTTGAAATCGAGTATAATGATTTTTCAAGTTCTGTTTTTCGCTGGCTACTGTCATTCACCATGAGGTGAGGAAGAGCAAATGGAAAGTTTTAGATTATGATAAAGATTATGATTATCTTTAGCTGATGATAGATATAATCCGATTCGAAAGTTCGAAACTTTGGACTTTGCAGTTGGGTTGGGAAAATTGCAATACCATTGTAACCTGTTTGTGAAGTTTGTCTAAAGCGACTATTAAATTATTTTTGGTTTGGTACATTAAATTAATTAATTCTAGACGACTGTAATAATATTTTTTTTCTAAAATGAAAAGAGATATCAAATTCCCCTGCTCTTAAAGATATTAAATTTCAGCGAACTCATTATCGGGAGCTCACTGTAAAACCGATACGCAGTGGTAAACAAGATATCCGCCTAACCGTGTGGGTAAATAATGTTTTCGGGAATCCTGGTTACAGGTGAGAAACTACCCCTTTTCGGAACACAATACCCATGTACAACTGTGTATATAGTTGACCTGCTGAATACTTGTTAAAAAAGAAGATTCCCATTCAGCCGAGCTTCCTTGAAGTTTTCGGGGTGGCAGATGCTGAGAATGAGTATCTCGTATCGTATCTCAAAAGCCATGTGCTGAGGTCGAAACTAGATTTACAAGTATTGAGCGGGTCGAAAAGAGTGCTGCGGGGAACTTGGAGTTTTTCGAACTCGAAGCGAAGCCAGAACAGGAAACTTGAACTCCAGTTCTATACTCCATGGATGAGCAGCAGAGGCGCTGGGAAAATGCGGAAAACCTTTTTTCGCATCTGCATTTATTACGCATTGAAGTTCCCATGGAAAATTCACGATTTATGCGCATTATAAAGTAAGTAAATAAATCAAAAGCCAGGCACTCGCAATCAATGACATGTGGAACACAAACACAAGCATTATGTCTTTATCGTATCGAACTTTGAATAAATAGTTATATTTAATGGCAAAGGGAACAAAGTCTTCAAAAACAAATAGTATTTTTGCAAGAGAAGCGCTTTCAATTTACTCTTTACATGTGGAGGGCACTATTTCTATTTTTTAGTTTATAAGTTTTTCTCTTACTCCGATTTTATATATAAGAAAGCAGATGTTCGTTATATTTTGTGTTAGTCGCAAGTTGTTTTTCTTGAGATAACATAACTTTATTGTTTACAAAATAAACAAATCCGTCTTGACCACGTTTCAAAAGAACACACTAAAACCAATCATATTTTTACAAAAATCCCGTATCCTGATTTTCTAACCTAAAAAAATCAGTATTTTGGCCAAAACAATGGATTTTATTGTGACAACGTGGAATGCCATACCTCGTAGATCTCGTAATACAATTCCCAATCGAATCGTCACTTGAAAGTAAACCTTTAATTTTTGTTCTTTTTTTGACAAGTTATGATGTACCATTTATACATAATGTAAAAATTGGAAATTTGTTTTTTTTTTAAGTCAGCTGGAATGTGGTGGTGATCCATGGTATAAGTTTGTTAAGTGTTCAAAACAGCTGTTCAAAAGTGTTTTTGATTTGTGACAATATATTAAAAAAGTTACAAAAAAAAATACTAACAAATATACCCTGACATTCCAAAAGCATACATAGATCCTGACATTTGTATAGTTTTTGTTCGAAAAGCTCGTAAAGCTCCTAATAAAATTACCAATCGATTGTTTCTCATATATTTTTTCTATTCAAATTTTTCTTATAATTTTAAATAATTGTAAAATAATTGTAGTAGTATTAAAAATTATCCAAAAATTATAAAAATATCTTTAAATCTACTAAAAACAGCATTTTCTAAATGTATAAATTTTAAAAGCACGATTTAAGATATTTAAAAATTTTTATCAAATAACGGTCATTTTCAAGTTTTCGATAACGATTTTCGATTATCGCCGCCTGCGTTTTGTTATCTTGACTCTCTACCGCTCTAGAAAAAGGGTTGGCATCCCCTTGTACACACTTTACACTCGAAAAAACCGGGGTTCAGTCGCGAGAAGTGTTGGGCATGTCGGAGTCTCCAAAAAAACGTCCGAAAATCGGAACTAGCGAGTGTCTGTCCTACTTGCAGGTGGATTTGCTTCCCTTTAATGACATAAATCTAACAGAATCCCTGCTTTTTAGAGCCTGGGAGATGTCCTTCCCGAGGACGCCGCCCTTCAGCTGGCGGAAAGAATCCGGGCGGAGGAGGAGGAGGCGGCGCAGGCGGACACGTGCGGCGGCGCCAACCAAGCGGCGCTCAACATCAGCTTCCGGGTTTACTACCACATAGTGCACAAGCATGAGCTGCCCGACACTCACTTCGCTGATCTCGCCCAGCGTCTGACCAGCGAGCAGCCCACCGCCTTCCTGATGCTCCAATCCGTGCTGCTCACGGACCACTGGAAGCGTCTAGATGCGCTCCAGCTGGAGGAGAAGTGCACCACTGCCATTATTCAAGCTCTGCGGAGGAACAGTCCCGGTTTGATGGCGGTGCTGAAGGCCACCAATCTGCTGGTGAAGAAGTACCCCAAGCTGGAGCTCTTAGCCCTCCGATTGGAGCACTTTTACCACTGCCTGCAGCGCCAGACGCAAACGGGCTCGCGCGAGGAAACCCTCACCCTGTACAACCACTGCTGCCGTCAGCGGGCGAGGGCCTTCTCCTACTTCCGCCTGATTGTGGAGTTCTGGCCCTGGACGAATAGGAACAAGTACTATCTACTGAGTGGCGCTCTGAACTCCTTCCCGCTGCCCGAACTCCTGGCGGCCACTAACCAAAGCGAGCAGGAGTTCTTCAGCGGACTCCGGCTGAGTTTGAGCTACAAGGGATTGCGGGCAGCCAGCCAGTATCCGGTGAAGAGCCTGAGCAACCAGCGCTCGCCAGCTCTGCTCGCCGCCAGCGTGGAGCTGCTGCTCAGCGGCAGCGTGGCCGAGATCCAGAACTTTCACTCGCAGTGGTTCCTGCGCATCCAGCAGAGGGACATCTTATTCGAGCTGCTGCAGGCCAATCCCCAGATTGTGGAGTTTCTCGGCTCCTCGGAGGAGTTGCGATCGCCGGGCGATCAGTTGCGTCTAATCCTGATCTTCAGCATGTTCGCCAAGGAAATCTATGCCGCTTCCAAGCTGCACTTCTTCAAGATCAGCACTGAGCTGCTGACCAACTGCAGCCAAATGGAGACGGAGGCCCAGCTGCTGGTGTTTCGCTTCCTCGTCGACAATCTGGGCAACTTTGCGGTGGAGGACTGCCTGGAGTTCTTCCACAGCTTCGTGGAGCGACATCGCGGCCTGGAGAGCTCGGAGTTTCGGAACACGATGCTGGGCAAGATGCCCACGATTATCAACCACACGGCCAAGCATTTCCATAAGGTGCTCAAGGCGGACAGCGGCGTGGGCGGTGATGCCTTGGCGCAGAACATCAAGCGATTCTTCAAGCATCTGCAGAATCTTATAGAACGCGACATTCACAGCGAGGTTTACCAGCCGAAGATCTTCGCCTTGAAGCTGCTGGAGATCCTGAACCGATCGCTGTATGCGGAGCAGGTGGCCAAGAATGCCAAAATGTGTAGTCCCCAGCAGAATCAACGGATGGGAGTCTTTCTTCTGGAACAGGGAGTCTTTCGGCCCAAGGAAATGGCGCAACAGCTCTTCGAAACCCTCAACAATCCGCAGGGATTCGATGATGCCTTGGAGCTGACTGTCTCTTTGCTAATCCAGATGGGCCAGGTGGACAGTGAGAGGTGCGAGGAGCGTTGTGTAAACCTTTGTCTCACCTCGGACGTAGATGAATGCTCGCTGGTTTCACTTTACGCGCAATTGGCAGTTACAAATGAGAAGTCTGCTGGGAAAATATTTAAGGAATGTCTAATAAGGCTTGCGGATAAGTTAGATCCCTTCTTCGAGGATCCCTTGCTAACTAGCAAGAGTGGAGGCCACCTCTTTGGCTATCTTCGCGCACTGGACGAGGTGGTCAAGGCTGGCGTTTCACTAGAGGATTCGCCACTGGAGGACCTGTTGCCCCAGCTGGAACGCATTCTTGGCGGCATTCTAAAGTTCCTTAACTTAGCCAATGCAAGAAGACAGGAGGAGGCAGCCACTGCAGCCAGTTTCCAGGACATGGACGAGAGTCTCCAGCTGCTGGTCAGCGAGAGCTCCTTCAAGTCTGTAAACGAGGAGGAGGCCTGTCGGAAGTACTTGCTCATGAGCTTCTGGCTGACTTTGAAGGTAAGTAAAGATAACTCTAACATTAAAAGAACTATTTTTCTTAAATATACATAGAACAAATTTTTCTGTACTTAGAAAAAAATTTCTATTAAAAGAAAAAAAATGTTCTAAACTTTATGAAAATTCTCTATTAAACGATTTTTTTTAGAAATTGTTTTCTCAATTGCATTTTTCTAAATTATAAGGTTTTTTTTCGAATCTTCCTTTTTTATTTGCAGGTTAAAATCGCCATTGATTTTAGAAAAAAAGAACAAAAACTTTTCTAAAAATAAAAAAAAATCTTCATTGACTTTTAAAAAATTCTTACATAATAGAAATATTGTTTTTCTGAAAAACAAAAAAATGTTTGAAGATTTCTCTAACATTCAGAAATAAATTTCTTTTTTTATGAAATATTTTTCTAAAAAATTCGAAATGTATCCTCATTTAATCAGTTTCTCTTCTTCTACACTTTTTAGAAAACCTTTATTTCTAAATTTTAAAACATCTTTTTTTTACTTTCTAGTAAAATATTTATTTTTTTTTAGAAAAAACGCCATTGTTTTTTAAACCTACTTTCTTTAATATGGACAAAATCGCCAGTAAAGCAAATTTATAGGCGATTTTCTAAAGCCAAGGGCGATTTTCGATTTTTTTTTATTGTAAAGATATGTAACATGAATTTTTAATAAAATTAATCAATAAATCTTCCCTAGGGCTGTTGCGATCTGGCCACCAGCATTGGGTGTTCCCTACTAAAAACCACTGCCCACACGGTTAACTCGGAGGCACTGCGTCGTTGCCTCGATATCAATGTGTCCGTTTTGACGCTTTGCCGGCATAAAGGCGCCATCGAGGCAGCCGGCTTGAGCATAGGCCGCCTCACCCGTGCCATCACCAGCAGCTTGGAGAGCGGTGAAGCGGGTTTCCAAATGCTGCACGATTGTTTGGAAAGGGAACTGCTGACGGAGAGCCGCCAGGTGAGCACCACACGTCGTGGTGCCGGCTTTGCCATAATGTTCCTGCACGTCCTCAAGAACGACAATCCACGACAGAGGCTGCTGCTCCATAGAGCTGTGCAGCAAATCCTACAGAGGCTAAATGGTGATCGCGATTCCAAGGAGCCTGCTTCCCTGGACAGCAATCACGATCGTTTGGAGGCGTTGCTTCTACACTATCTATGCGTCCTGGTGCGCGACACGGAATTGCGGCCGGCGATGAGCAAGTACTACAATGAGATTCTCCTGGTGGCCATGGAACACATCACCAATCCCGAGTGGACCATCTCAAATGCGGCGCTGCAGCTGTTCGGCTCGAATCTGGGCAAGCTGGTGGGCCAGCGCCAGGCCACCGAGTTCGAAACGCGTCCCGCCTGGGAGCCCAGTGAACTGGACTACGATGAACTGGGCTGCCTGCTTCCAAAGGCCTGTGAGCACATGCTGGAGTGTTGCGACCGCCAGGAGGTGACCTCTTCTATAATCCTTTTCCTGGCCTTCCTCTCCAAGGTGGAACACTTGCGCACTTCGGGTGGTAGAGTTCCTAATCCCCTGCTGCTGCGATTCCGGCGACTCAGCTGGCGCCTTTTGCGGCACCAGTGCGATCAGGTGCGTCAACTGGCGGCCACCTGCTTTGTGCGCTCGCACGAATTCCGCTGCGATCTGCCGGCGGCTCTGCTGGCCAGCGCCAAATTGGCCGCCAGTCTGGAGGAGGAGAACTTCTACGAGGGACTGATCTACACGCTGTCAGCGGGTGTCCTAAAACTTCAACATGAAGCACGACATGTGTGGAGTGCTGGGCGTTTAGAGGGATTCTTTGGCGAGCTGCTCACATCGCTGGATGTCACGGAGCAAGTGCGTCGCTTCAAGCCCTACACACGCAACGTTCTCTTGGAACTGCTAAGGCTGCTGGGCAGCGCGGATAAAGCGGCTCTGGTCGAGTCGCTAGGCTAAAATTAGCGAATCTAGTTTTATCTAATCTAAACACTAAAAAAAATCCACTAAAATCGCCCTTGGTTTTAGAAAATCGCCTTTGAATTTGCTTTACTGGCGATTCTTCTTTTTTCTAAAATTCTTGTCTTACAATTTGTAATGAAGGTTTCTAAAAAAATGTATAAGAAGTGAAACTGATCAAATGAGGTTAATTTTTTTATTATTTAGAAAAATATTTCATCAAAACATACATATTTTCTGAATGTTAAAGAAATCTTCAAACATATTTGTTTGTTTTTTAAGAAAAACAATATTTCTTTTATGTACGAATTTTTCTAATGTTAATGGCGATTTTTTTACAAAATCAATGGCGATTTTAACCCTCAATTAAAAATAGGGTTTAGAAAAAGCTTATAATTTAGAAAAAAAGGATTTTTCTGCAAATGAGTAAAAGGTTTCTTGTTTAGTGTTTTTTACACGTTTAGAAACTCTTTTCTCTTCATAGAAATATTTTTCTAAAGCACAGAAAATTAGTTTTTTTTCTATATTTAAGAAAAATAATTTGTAGAGTGTAGCATTAAGCCAAAAAGCAATTAATTTCTTGTCAACGCTTTTACAACTATTCAAATGACGCATTTAATGTTTGTACGCAGTAAACGAAACGAAAGTAACTACCAAACAGGGATTTCTAAAATAACAAATGAGATAGAGGATGATCAGCTGAAGCCCTCGCCCGTTTCCTGTTCCATGGCCTGCTGCTGCTGCTGTTGCTGCTGTTTCTCCAGCGCCTCCTGGGCCATTTGCTGCATGGTGCGACTGAGGATGTTGCGCAGGATGTGCGGCTTGCAGTGCTCCTCCAGCCAGGGGATGATGCCGGTGGTCAGCTGCTTGAAGTTGTCCATGGGTATGTGCTTGAATGTCTCGAACATTTCCTCCATGATGGCCTGGAACTAAAGGAGGGCGTTAGTGACTCTAGAGATCTTAAGACTTAGGGATTATCTTGCTAACCACTTGAAACTTGGCCTCGTCGGTGAGGCGCGCCTCCTCGGGACCCGGATTCGCCTGCTGGTGCTGCAGCATGTTCTCGTAGCCGTTCTTGATGATCCGCAGGGCCGTCACTTCCTTCTGTAGGGCGGATCCCTCGTCCTCCTGCTTGAGCTTCTGCTGGTTGAGGTAGCCAATGTACTCGATGGACTTCTGCAGGATCAGCGCCTTGCTGAGCTTGTAGCCGGAGGAGTCGTTGGGCTGGCAGCGCGGCACCAGCTCCTGCAGGCTGTCGTAGCCCTTCTTGATGGCATCGCGCCGCTTCTGCTCCGCCTGGGTGTGCGCCTCCCGCCGGCGCTCCTTGTAGCTCAGCGTGGAATTGGCCGCCGTCGAGTGGCGCGCATCGCCGCCGCTATCGTCGTCGTCGTCTGTTGATCAGACAGAGACAGTACAATGTAATAAAACGCTGCTGATAGCGCAAGTAATTCAATGCCACTGCTTTATCAGCTGCCCCCCCAACGCAACTCCCACTCCTGGTCAGCGTGACCGATCTTGCCCAGCTCTCCGCTCACCTGAATTGTGCGCCGAGGAGTTGGGCGTGTGGGTGCTGCCCGCGCTGCTGCATCGCGAGTAGTGCTTGCTGCTCAGATCCTGGTCGTGCTCCATGCCAAAGACGTCCTCCTTGTTATTATCGCTCATCGTCAAATGCGACGTTGTGGAATTCCCAAAACAAAAACACCAGCAGGTGCGAGTGACCGTTCGCGGGTATCGCCAAAAGCTTTTCTTTGGTCTTACTTAAAACGTTTTGCGATAGTTTTAATAAATATATATTTCTTTTTTTTTATTATTTATTAAAAATATTACATTTTTGTAACCAGAGCGTTAATTTATAAGGAAGTATTGGTAGCAACAGGAATTAAGAAAGAAAGAAATGAATAAAACAACTTGTAAGAAGGAATAAACACATTAAGAAAATAGTATTTGTAATCTTCCATATTTATATGCATTTGTTTATTTATGGAGTTCAAATACATAATATTTTCTCAGCTGGTATTCTCATCCTAAAGAAAGTCGGTCAAAATATGGTCAAGAAATTGTTTTTTATATGAAGTTTTTGGTTTTGGTTTTGTTTTATTCTATTTTCAAGAATACAAGTTAGTTTTGAACTCTATACATGAAATTCCCAAATAAAATGCATTTTTATTATTTATTAAAGTGAATTCCTCACTTCCCAGTAACTTAAGACAAAACTAATAACCGGTTGTTTCTATTATGACGCATGAAAATGATTGATTTGATTCTCTTTTAATTCCTATTTCTTGGGGTATAAATCCACTTTATTTTAAATTTAATAATTAAAAAAAAGTTTATTAAGAATAAAATCAAACTTTTTCCCTGTAGCACAGTGCTAGAGATGGTAGTGTTCAGGCCCAACCGATAGTTATATCGATAGTTTGTCATACCGGCCCGGATGATGACTTTTGCGTTTTTTTCTTGTTGAACTTTGCCGTCGTGTCGCTTTCTTCGGATATTGCTTGAATTAAGCTGGTTTTTGGGCTACAATTTGTGATCGGCGGACGCACAAGGAATCAATCATGGGTCTGCTGTACGCGCTGCGCGTGAGGATCATGAACTTCATGATTTTCTTCCTCATCATCATCCTGATGCCCGGTCTGCCGCCGCGCACCACCTTCCCCTTCAAGGAATATGTGTAAGTCCGCCCCATTCCAATTGACGTAATTCATGGCCTAATCCTTGGAGATATGCCTCTTCCACCCTTCCATATAGTGTGACCCCGCCCAAGGACCTGAAGGGCGCCCTGGAGCAGAACTTTCACCTGGAGGGCGCCGAGCGCCTGCTGGAGGGGCGTGTCTACGGCCCCGAGTGCCTGATAGCCCGCAACAACGAGATCTACACCGGCATCCATGGCGGTGAGGTCATCAAGCTAACGTCCAACCATGTCACGCATGTCACCAAGATCGGCCAGCCCTGCGGTGGGTATTAAAGTCCTTTCTAAAGGGAGTTTTGTTTTATAATCCTAATCCCCTTTCACAGAGGACATCTATGAGGAGTCCCGCTGCGGTCGTCCTCTGGGTCTGGCCTTCGATACCCAGGGCAACAACCTCATCATCGCCGACGCCTACTACGGCCTCTGGCAGGTGGATCTGGCCAGCAACAAGAAGACCCTGCTGGTCTCCCCCGCCCAGGAACTCGCCGGCAAGTCCATCAATCGTCCTGCCAAGATCTTCAACGGCCTCACCGTCAGCAAACAGGGCGACATCTACTGGACCGACTCCTCGTCGGACTTCACCATCGAAGACCTGGTCTTTGCCAGCTTTGCCAACCCCTCGGGCCGGTGAGTTCATCGCGAATTATAGCGTAACCCCTCTAAATGTCTAATAGTGGCGGATTTGAAAGCGGTAGCGCTTAGGTATAGGGCTACAGTAGAGCCTCTTTAACTTGAACTTCTTTAGCTTAATGTTTAATTAATTTATTTATTTTCATATCTCAGCGCTACAAGTGCACACTTTTAATTATCGCGCTAGTCACATTGAGTTGATATTTTTAACTTATTATTATTTTTAAATTAATAAAAACAATTTTTTTCACGTTCCTATGTGATATTAATTACTTACATCAGATTTTCGTAGTTTCTTAAATACTATTATTATTTTTATTTATTTTTTAAATAGTTGCGAATAAGGTTGCGAATAACATTTATGAAATATTGTATGTTTGTATGTAATTTTTGGTTCTTTGAGGTTTTAATAGGTCAAATAGAAGATTCAGATTCATTTACTAATTTATATCGCTTCAAAAGACCTAAAGTTTAAGAAGATTTCGTTGTAACCACTTAATTAACTTTAATGAAGAAATCATTTGAAGCTTTCCTGAGTTAGATTAGCTTGCTAACATAACCAATTAAAAACTTGCGTAGTCTAGTCGAAAGGTTCGACTGTAAGACGAGCTAAAACCGGTTCCTCGATCGGGTCTAATGGTCAACGATCTAACGGTGTCTGTGCTTTCTTCTCCCTTTCCAGTCTCTTCAAATACGACCGCACGAAGAATGTGAGCGAGGTGCTGCTGGACGAACTGGTCTTCGCCAACGGCCTGGCCCTCAGTCCCAACGAGGACTTCATTGTGGTGGCCGAGACGGGAGGCCTCCGTCTGACCAAATATCACCTGAAGGGAGTGAAGGCTGGCCAAAGTGAGGTCTTCGTCGATGGGCTGCCTGGTTTGCCGGA
Source organism: Drosophila prostipennis (assembly GCA_037075205.1). Classification (NCBI taxonomy): domain Eukaryota; kingdom Metazoa; phylum Arthropoda; class Insecta; order Diptera; family Drosophilidae; genus Drosophila; species Drosophila prostipennis. The sequence continues at coordinate 2,502,781 of JBAMCJ010000413.1, forward strand.
CAACCTGACGCCCGATGCCGAGGGCATCTGGGTGCCGCTGGTCGTGAGCTCCGACAGCGAACATCCCAATGGCTTCACCCTCTTCACTCGCTTCCCCAGCGTGCGTCTGTTCTTGGCCCGCGTGCTGGCCTTGTTCGAGCTGCCCTTCCGCTACCTGAACAGCGTCTATCCGAACAAGTTCTCCCAGCGATTCGTCCATTTCGTGGGCCACATGGAAAGCATCAGTGTGCTGGCACCCAAGCGCTCGACGGTGGTGCGCGTCGACTGGAACGGCAACATTGTGGGCTCGCTGCATGGCTTCGACAAGTCCGCCTCGAGTGTTTCGCACGTGCTGGAGTTCCAGGACTTCCTGTTCCTCGGCTCGCCCACCAATCAGTACCTGGCGCGTGTGAAATCGCCCAAGACCAAGCAGCCCACGCTCAAGGTGCGCAATGTACGCGTTGAGGGCGATGGCCTGGAGGCGTCCATCGGTGTGCCGCCCAGCACAACCACTGCCAAGCCCAAGGCGTCGAAGCCCACAACCACGACGACTACCACAACCACGCCGAAACCCACTACCACGACGACTACCAAGAAGCCTACAACCACCACCACCACCACCACCACTACAACCACCACACCTAAGCCAACCACCACGAAGGCGCCAGCAACTAAGCCACCTACGACTACCACTACGACTACTCCAAAGCCAACAACTACTACCACTACGACTACTCCAAAGCCGGCAACAACTACTACTCCTAAACCGGCGACTACGACAACTCCCAAGCCGGCTAAACCGACTCCCAAGCGCAAAGTGCCTGAGACACCAGCGCCCGTAGAGGAGGAGATTCCCTCGGACACCCAGCCACCCAAGAAGGAGAAGCTCAAGGTCATCAACAAGCAGGGCGTCAACGTGGAGCTCTAAGATGGCAGCAAACTCCTGAGTTTATCGTGGATATTCCCAGACGCGAGATTAGTTGCCTCACGTAGTAGTCAAAAACCCATTCTGTTTATTATCTTTTCCCTCCAACATCTCAACTATTTTTTGGGGAATATCCAGAAGTTTCTTATTTATCACTCAGGCTCAAGAAAGGCCAGTTAATTTTAGTCGAAATGTAGCTAAATGCTGACTAGCCGGATGCCTAGCTCAGATGATCCTCGAAGGGCAGCGCTTTATATGTTTTGATTTTGCATATAATTCGGTTTTGCTTAAGCACTCAATACATTCCATTTCTATCTCCTTTTCGCAACACCGGAAGTGCATTCCAACTAGTTAAGTTTAAAGTTTAAAGTAAACAATGCCCCTAAATTGTTGAACGCGAGCAACTTTTGATTTTGTACTGATTTTTTCTTATTTTCATTAAAAATAAAGGTATTTTGTAAACATAGATACTAAGCGTAATGAGGTTTGGTTGTCTTAGAGTAGCTAGTAGGCTATTAGCTTAAGATAAGCTTAGTTGGTGGACACCGATTGGCTGATCTTGGCCGCTCGGCTTGGCGGCTCCTTGGGATCCGTCCAGGCCCAGTCGGAATAGTGGACGCAGCGGCCCAGCTCCTCGGAGTACAGCTGCGACTGCGGACAGCGCTGGAGACGAGCCCGCGTGCCCTGCTTATCGCACACCCAGTAGGCGGTGGGGTCCCAGAAGTTGCGGAACATGCGGTTCACCTCCTCCAGACCCTGGCAACTGGGTTCTCCATTGTGCTCGTGCGCCTGGCGCTTCTGGATGGGCAGATGTGCTGCTGATGCGGTGGCCATTGCTGAAAGCGAAACCGGAACTGGGTTTTAGTCCACGATGACTGAGCGTGATCGGCGCGTAAAATTCACTATATTTCTTGGCAATGGCCCACATATTTTACTGAATCGAATTTCCCTTTGCGCCTTACCTTATTATATTTCTATTTCTTGGTTCAGGTTCTCTCTCAGGTTTTTTTTTTAACGACTAGCAGCCTGTTGCTTGCTGTTGCTGAGTTATTTCACTTCTGATTTGTCATACCGAATCATTTCTCGCTTAAATACCATTCCGCCGACCGACGGCGACGTCGACGTCCGCTGCTCGGGGATAGATAGCGTTAGAAATGTCTGGTTCGAGGGCCGATTCCCATTCCCATTCCGAACCGAGTGGGTTTTATCTATGTATAAGGCCCAGAAATTTTGCACTGTCCGCGGAAATTCAGTTTTCTTGCCTTGATCTTGGGGGGGTGTCATGTGGGGGGTGGTTCCCTAAGACCCGGCCATGTGTCACGTGTAGCCGTCGTGGTCTGGGGAACACTCCCCCGACCAGAGTTTAACACATCGACGCAGACCGCCATAAATTTCGCACAAAAAACGAGCGCAAACATTTGGAGAAAAATTTAGGTAACCAGCACTCAGGTGGAAGCCTCTTATGCACGGAAATAAAAATCTAGTATAATAGTATAGATTTTTACTTCTTGTTTCTTTAAAGGAATTTTATATTGATTTTTTGATTTAATATGTAATAAAAAATTAACACATGATATTTTTGAAGGCCCTAAAAAAGTAATTTATTTTATTATTTCCTTAATATTTGAATCTTATTTTATTGAACTTAATTAATTAATCAATTTGATTTTTATAGTTAGACTAAATATCTTAATTTTCTTATAATAAATTTAAAAAAACTTTTTGAAACCACTTATGCACGGTAAATAAAAATGTAGTAAAATGGTATAGATATTTTTAAGAGATTGGTAAATTATTTTTTGACATTTTCTAGAAATAATATAAATTGGCATACAATTTCTATTATGTAATGATTCATTACTAATGAAAATTGAAGATATATTATATTTTTAAAGGCCCTTTAATAGTTATTTTATTTGCTATTTGCTTAATATTCATAAATTAATTTTGAATCTTGATGAATTTAATTGATATTATATAATTTACTTTCAAAGTTCTACTAAATAAATTTTAATTTTCTTATAATAAAATGGATAGGAAAAATTGTACTTATTTTAGGTTAAAATATTTTTTTCACTGTTTGGTGAAGTAGATTTCAGTATTCCAAGGGCAAGGGTCAGAGGCCCAGACCAGAGTCTTTCGAATAATGACGCCATCGGAAAATGTCAACAAATGCATATAGTTTAGCACACACTAGAATCAGTCAATAAACCCCAGCAATCCGGTAATTGGAGGATTAGCGCGCAAGCAGCCTCTAGTATCACGCTTAGTCCAGATCACGCATCCGCCGTGTGGCCCCGATGACGAGCCCCTCTATTTTATAGCCTAGTCGGTAACTTTCCCCTATGCGGGAGGCACACACGTCCACCCTCCGTGTGTCACCTTTGGGCGATAAATGCGAACACCTTATCACCTAACGAGGCAATCAGCTCAAAAGCCAGACGTTAAAAAGACTCGAGTTTCGTAGGCGTGTAAGACCAATTATTGATTCGCGAACGCTATTCACGTGATCAGTCAGTGGTTGGCGCCCATATGGATTTTATTTTAGCTTCAAATGGGTTCGCAAAGAGTCGAAATAAACTGGAAATAGTCGGCAGTCTGGCGATTATGCGCACGTGGGCAGCTGGTGGTCAAAGTCGCCGGGGCCTCCGTCTTTGGAGCACGGGGTTCCATGTTGGTCTGGCGATCGAGACGTGCCCGATGTGAGGTATGTCCATAAAAGAAATCACGATCACTGAACTCCAAGGGGAATATTTCCCACATGAGTCTAAAATATTATGAAATATTTGCTATCTCAAGAGTCAAAGCTGGGGAATTTTTCATTATCACCATCAACTTATTAAGAAATTTGCAAACTGTTCCCCATAAAGTCTTATCAAAAGTATTATTAGACCTTAAAGTCGGTGCCATACTCAAATAAAATAGTATCCCAAATATTTCGATCGACAATCTCTCCCTATAAATTATCATAAAAAGTGTAACTTTCTTTGTGGACTTTGGTTAGTTCGTCACAGAACTTCAAATAGAATAATTTCACAATTGACGTTTAAAATTTCTAGAAATTAAATCCAACTGATAGCCTCATTAAAAATGTAATTTCAACTGGAATATTTTGAATGTCCCATTAAAAAAACCATTTGTATTTGGACAAGTGCGTCACTGAACTCCAGAAGAAATATTCCATACAAAATTTCGGCTAGACGCTGTCTACGTTTTCTAGAAACAAGATGCTAGAAGGCTATCTATAAATGCTCACCCACAATGTATTTTCAAATGACCTTTAAATTGAGACGTCACAATGAGACTGCGAAATTATTTTGACACTATTTCAATATGAACCCATTTTCTCTTTCGGCTTTAGTGATATTTATTGGGATAGGTTATATATATTTTAAGTATTTTTTATATATCTTAAGTTTTATATAATAATTTTCATGGAAAAAATTTTAATATAAAACTGGCTGTAACCAGTTAAAAGAGCTCTTTGGCAAATTAATATTTACGCCCATGACAGAATTTCTCAAACTAGTTCGTCGATTTCATGTGTGATTTACTTCACATGGCAACAGGCAACCAGTTCAGCACATGATATTGGGGAACCTTAGATAAGCAATACTTTTCCGTTTCGTCACCATTTCGCAGGGGAGCACGTGAGTTGCGTTTGCCCGTCCATCAAAGTGCGGAAAGTTATAAATATCTACTAATTGATTAGTCATACATGAGTTTATCGTGGAATTGGAGGGGCTTTCTCGCCTCTCAAACGCTGAGTACTTTGTGGAATGACGTATGCAGATTTGTATGGGGGTATATGCGGTGGGAATACAACACTGATAAAAAAAACGTGGTAAATCCAAAGATTTCATATTTAATTTAAATATTTTTCGGTATGATTTTGTATCTATTGCGGTTTTTATTGATTTTAAGAATGAAAATAATAAATTTAACAATTTATATTTGTATGGGGGTATATGCGGTGGGAATAAAACACTGATAAAAAAGGAGTAAATTCTAAGAATTTATATTTAATTTAAATATTTTTCGGTATGATTTTTATTATTTGCGGTTTATATTAATTTTAATAATGAAAATATTAAATTTAACATTTATAGTTAATATAAATATTTTAAACTTAGATTTGAAGATAACATTTTTTTAAGAGAGAAAAAATGTTGACCTTAATTAAAATATTTTTAAATTAAATCATGCAATCTAATATGTTTTATATTAAATATTATGATTTCATATTTAATACAAATACGTACCACAAAGTTTTACATTTAATATGCAGATATTTATTTTTACTCTTGCATTTTTTTTATCAGTGAATAGAATATGTTGTGAATTCTTATCGAATTCTAAATAGTAAAAACTGTCATTGTGCATTTATGGCTGCAGCAGGAGTGCCACGCCCCCCAGGATCCATCGGGAGGGGCGTTCGCGGGTCTTCAGGTTAAAGGTCCACACATAAGTATTGCCCCGCGACCTGAAAGCAACCAAAGGGCCGTCAGTCAATTAGCAAAGGGCAGACAAAGGAGTTGGTTTTAACAGCATCTTGGGGAATGCGTCCACCCACCTGGTCTTGTACAAAGGACACTCGTAGACGCGCTGCAGCTCCTGCTTCTCCTGGACAATGGACTTGATGTAGATGACGGGCATGGCGCAGAGCATCTCCTTGGGACGCAGGGTCACAATGGAGTTCAGCTGACAGTCCCAGCTGGCGCCGTCCATGTACAGGTCGTGGACAAAAGCGCCCTCCATGGGCGGCAGGCTGTGAAAAGAAGGGAAAGGGGTCAAAGGGTGAGGATGGCAAACAAACAATTGAGGCAAAAAAGCCATCTTAAACTGCTCGTTTGAAATGCAATATCATTCTACTTCTTGAAGATTTATTTTCATTCATCCCGTTTTCTTTCAATTTAAATTACAATTTTTAAGAATTTAGCAATGAATTTCTTTGGATTGCAGATTTAGAAAAAAAATATATTAAATATAACAAAAAAGTCTCATATATTTTTAATACAACATAAATAAAAAGAAAACCAACTAAAAAAAAATAAAAACAGGAAATTAAGAGCCAAAAATTTTGCAATAAGTAAAAATATAGTATGGAGAAAAATCTAATAAATACCTATTATTAACAATTTTAAAGCAGAAAATTAAATAAAATAAATTTACATTGAGAAGAAAATCAAATAAAAAATTCAAATCAAAATTTATAATGCCTAAAAATCTATAAAATATTAAGAACAATTTTAAAGCAGAAAGTTAAATTAAATGAATTAGTTTTCCATTCCGATTCAAAATTTAAAAAGAAAATTTATAATGCATAAAAATCTATAAAATAATAATAACAATTTTAAAGCAGAAAATTAATAATAATAAGTAAGTTAGTAATAATAAGCAAGTACAATAAGTAAAAAAATGTAGTAGAATCATTAAATCCATTAATTTTCCATTGCAAAAAAAAACCGATACACAAATTAAAAACAAAATTTATATTGCATAAAAATCTATAAAATATTAACAACAATTTTAAAGCAGAAAGTTAAATTGAATGCATTAATTTTTCATTAAGAAGAAAATCGGACAAAAAAAATTTAAAAAAAAAACTATTAGTAAAAATATAGTTTCGGGATATTAAAAGAGCATTATCTTCTCACGTGACATCGTCCTTTTGCTTCTTGGTGACATCGCAGCTGATCAGCATCCTGTCCAGCGGCAGGTCGTGTTTGCGGGCACTCTCCTGCATGATGGCGGTGAGGAAGCTCTGCGGATTGAAGAGTCCGCCCAGCCAGATGGCGCAGGGCAGCTTGAAGTCGTTCAGCCAGCCGGCCAGCTCCTTGATGCGGTGCAGCAGATCGGCGAACCAGGACTGCAGGCCCAGCATGCTGGGATAGGCGAGTCGAGCCCAGGCATCCGGCACGTGATCGTAAAAGATGGCGTGGTCCAGTAGCTCCATCTCCTGGGTGATGGTCAGTTCGCCCCTCAATCCCAGCATCAGTTCTCGCAGGGATCTTTTAATCTCTCTGATTAGAGCATTCATCCTTTCGCATTCCTGCAGGGCAACGACTACAAATGGGGTCTTGCGCTCCACGCGATTCAGCAGGGCCTGCAAATTGAACTCATCCTGCAGTTTGTCCAGAAAGTCGTCGATCATGATCTTGACCAGCTCCTCGCGCGGTGCTCCGCAATGGGAGCTCAGTTCCGATTCCCTGGGCTGCAACTCGAATATGGTCCTGAGCAGCTGCTCGGAGGCGGTGGTCAGGAAGCCAATCTCGGCATTCGGATGCAGGCCATAGAGCAGGGGACTCTCCTCCGGCAGCATTTCCGTGATGTACGAGTGATAGCCCTCAAAGTCGAGATTCGGCGGGGCAGGAAACCCGGGGCACAGCTCAAAGTCACCGTCGATGAGATCCTGCTGGAGCAGCTCTTCCAAATAAGTCTGGCATAGCCGACGGTCCCAGTCGTCGGTAATGTGACCGCCGTACATAATCTCACCGAAGAGGTAGCGCAGATCCTCCCAGGGAATCCGATTGCTGCCCTCCAAATAGTTGTGCAGCACATTCGAGGAGATGGTGAGGTCACCAATATTAAAGGGGTACACCTTGTTCCAGCCCTGCGGTCCGAATTTGCGCCTTTCGCCCGCCACCGCATGGAAGTAGCAGAGGGCGAACAGGATCGACTTGAACTCCGCCTCCTGGGTGCACGTCTCCAGGGCGTCCTGAGAGAAGTTGTCCCAGGCCTTGTGCAGATTGGCGGCCATTCCGGAGGGGGGTTCATTGACCACCTGTCGGGAAAACATGTATCTTTAAAACTACCTTTTTAAACCAACTTTAAATATTTTCGAGGTTTTTAAAAATGCGGAAATATGAAGTTTTATAATTATGGTTCATTTAAGAATTGTAAACTTTGATTTTAATATAAAATTTTTGTTTTAGGCCTTTCTTAAAATATTTTTTATTAATATTAAATATAGTTTGTGTTCAATTCATATTCAATTAAAAATATTTTCGCGGTTTTTAAAACTAAGGAAGTATAAAGACTTATGATTAGAGTTAAGAATTTTAATCATTGATTTTAATATTAAAGAATTTTTTTTAAACCTTTCTTCAAATATTTTTAAAATTAAGATTACAATTTAATATAGTTTGTGTTAAATTTATATTCTATTAATAAAACCAAATTTTTAATATTTTATACCTTAATTCAAATATTTTTTAAAATTAATCAAACAATTTACTACTTTAATTTATTATTTAATTCAATTTTCTTTTTTAAATGAATGGAATTTTCAAATAGATAAACCCACCTTTAGTGAGGACTCCAGGATGCCCTGTGGAATCACATGGTACTGCGGATCTGGAGCCGGTTCGGCGCTGATGAAGAGCCTAAAACTAGACTCTCCCTGCGTTTCGCACTGCAGCACGATCCGTTCGATGAGCTTCTCCAGCGTGGGCAGCCAGTTGACCACCAGGTGGATATTTTGCAGGATGACCCACTGCTGACCGGAGGCCAGAGCCTTGACGATAGCCTGCTCGGCCAGCAGCTCCTGACCCTGACCCAGCGATATGTTAACCAAAGTATCGGATTCCGAATGGAATCCCTGCCGCTGTCCATACCGCTCCACATCTCTGATAGGATCCACGCCGGGTGAAAGGATAAAAAACGCCGGCGTGGCTGCATTGAGCTCCTGGAAGATGGCCCCAAAGGGCGGCGTCTGGATTTCGGCATACGAACGACCCATCGTCTGCTCCACAAACTGCCTCATCGCATAGGTCATGCGATCCGGACGCAGTGATCTTATAATGCACAATTTCTGCAGCGGAGTGCGGTGCTTCCATTCGCCGGGAAACTGCTCCCTTTCGGGGGTATCGCTGGCCATGAATTTTCGCCACCTCTTCGTATAGTTCTCCATGTCCTTGTCGATTCCATAAAAGTGTTCTATCAAAGTCAAGGACTTAATTCCACCCCAGGCACTGCGTCCCACAAAATCCAACGGGGATAAGGTACTGGGATCATGGGGAAAGCGCAGCAGGAAGTCCGTTTCGTCCTTGGCCACCTGCTCGGCGGCAATCAGGATCCTCAAGGTCATGTGCGAGGTAAAGGTCAGCTTGTCCGCCTCGAAAAGTCCTCGTAAAGTATAGCGATATGTCTGCAGGGTAATGGAATCCACCAGGTGAAGCACACGACGCTCGTAATTCTTGGATTCGGAGGCCAAGGCGATGGCCTGTCGAAAGACATGCATGAAGGATTTTAACGAGAACTTATAAATCGGATTTATCCTACTCAAATCGGTGAGTACAAAGTACAAAATGGCCGCTCTTTTCGCAGCCGAACGGTAAATATTCCGCGTATCATCTATTTGGAGGGTGGTAACCCTGGCCTCCCTCACTTTCGCTTCGATTTCGTCCACCGTTCGCTTGGTGTTCTCCAAATTCAGGACCAAGGCATGATCATCGAGGACATTTTCACCCGACGAAGCCAACCTAGCTAGCAGTTCATCCTCGAGAGCTTTCAGGGATATCTTGAATTTGTTCTGCTGCACAGTGACCTCCGTTTTCATTTGCTCCAAATCGGGTCTTTCGATTTTCACCACCTCTGCCAGCAGTTGCTCCTCCAGACCATCCGGCGTGACGGTAAAGTTAATTAAAGTCGTCTGCGCCTGCATTTCCGGTTTGTAGTGCGGATTGGCCATTTTGGTGTGCAGGATGAGCCGGAAGCTGGCATGAAACTCGATTTCCTTGTCGCCAATTCGCAGATAGCGGCCTTTTTTGATTAGCGCCCGACTGAGCAGGGGTTCCAAAACGGTGTCCATGGTTTCCTCAATCTGCTCGATGAGCACGGTTTCGCCCTGCGAGATGCTCTTTTCCAGGGCCTCGAGAAAACCTTTTTGTCTCAGCCTCAAGACCACCAAAGAGGAACCAAAACGGTTCTTAATCCACTTGATGCCTTGACTGTATATTTAATTTATATTTAATTAATTTTAGTATAAGTATTTTCTTCACTTACAGTTGCGGATCAATCATCAGTGGCCAACGCGTGGAGTACTGCAAAATGGTGGCATTCTCCGTGGACATTCGATCCATGGGTAAACCCTCGTTGTTCCAGGCGGCTATTTGTGCATCATCCGAGAAAAGGGCCAAAGTATCCACGCCCTCGGTGTGGGGAATGTGCGGCTGTTTAGCGAAGCAGATAGACCCGGCTTAAGTTTCCAACTTGGGAAAGTGAAAGTACTTACATCGATTTTGCGAAAGTTGGGCAGCCACATCTTGTGCTGCAGTTCCTCACGATAGCGGCGCGTGAAGCAGCCCACGTACGACAGGAACGAGGAAATTAGCAGTATATCTCCGGGAAGGGTACCAATCTTGGCCTGCAGGCTGGAAAGGGGCAAACAAAAGAGGGAAAAATACGATACACAGTTCAAAAAAATTATTAAAACAATAATTCTTAAGAAAACCTATAGTTTTTACGATAGAAAATTATTAAGTTGATTTTGAAAAGAGCTTTTTTTTATTTTTTTCCACTCTTTGAAAATTTGTTAAGTTCATAAAAGAGAGAAAAGGCAAATTGACAATAAAATTCGAACTCGAACTCGAAAAGGAGGGATCAATTTAAGTTCGAAAAAGAGAGACTGAGTAAAGATGGCGATTCAATTCGAAATAGAGACACAGAAGCAAGATGGCGATTCAATTCGAATTCGAAATAGAGACACAAAAACAAGATGGCAATTTAATTCGAATTCGAAAAAGAGAAAAAAGGAATAATTCGAAAAAGAGAGACAAAAGCAAGATGGCGATTTAATAAAATTCGAAAAAAAGAGACAGAAACAAGATGGCGATTCAATTCGAATTCAAAATAAGAGAGACATAACCAAGATGGCGATTCAATTCGATTTCGAAAAAAACGCAGAAGAGTGCGATTTAAATTATTGAGTTAATTCAAGGGTTTTCTTTTCAATAATGAGCTAAATTCCAAAAAGGGAAAAAATCAAAATGACGCTTTTAATAATTCATATTATAATTTCCCACATGACATTATATTTTACTTAATTTTTGAACATATTAGATTAATATGGAATTTCCTAACATATTTTTTATCAGTGCAAGTTAGGTGGTAATCTGCCCGCTTTTGATGCTAACAAATCGTATAAATTACAGCAGCAGCAGGAAGCTAAAGGTTGCAGCATCCGCATCCTCTGCAGCCTTGTTCTTCTTGCATTTAAATTTAAATGAGGGGAAATTGAAAAAATAATGATGTCGGAGGAGGAAGTAGCGAGCAGCAAGTAGCAAGTAGTTGTTGCTGCCTTTGTTGCCGGCATTCCTGATGATAAGGGGGCGGTCTTCGAAGGCGGGCTGCTCAAGTGGTTGCATAAATTATCGGAAATTGCTGCATGCCAACTCTTATTGAAATATTTGAGCTTATTATGACAAAGGCCCCAAGGGGGCGGGGCTGTCGTTGGGATTTTCTAATAGGAAGGACAACTTTTTGCCTCGCTTACTTAAGCTATTTTCAATTAGTTATCTGCTGTTATGCCCTCTTCTCCGCCAGACGCACTTAAAACTAAAACGACAATGATTTATGCTCATTTATATGCACATTCGTATGTTTAAAAGAGGTTCTTTCTATGTAATTGAATAATCCTATAATTGCTCTAGACGCAGAGACTTAGAAATAGAGATGCAAGAGGGTCATAAACTGGCCACAAAGAATTGAAGAATTACCCAAGATTCCCAGAAAAACCAACCATTAACAATGGCCGCACATACATAGATCGATTTTGATATCAAAACCCCTGCCAAAGGACTCAAATGGGCGCTCCTGGCTGCCAGTTATGTGGCATAATTGTTTTTGCTGCAAAATATTGTGTTGAATTTTCGGTGAAATACCTGTCAGGTGGCATAAGAGCATTCTCATTTAAAACAGATAGTATTTTTCGAAGGCAGACTATGCCAACAGCTCCCAACAATAACAACACAATAAGTTGGCAAACAAATGCGTGTATCCTGCAGGATCCTATCCCTCGTATGTGTGTGTGTGTAATGTCATTGTCAAATATGCAGAAATTTATATGCAAGTCAGAACAGCTTACACACACACCTGTCCGAAAATAGGAGGGGGCGACGCCTTATCGCCACCCACAAGAGGTACAAACAATTTGCTGTTGTGGGTCAAATTATATTTTCATAAATATTTGAACAATTCTCCACTGGCAAAGTCGGACATGGGGAAAAGGCTGTTGCTCCTTTGCCAGTGCATTGAATGTCCAATGCCCGTCCATCCTGAACATAAATTCACAACCCAACACAGTTGGGAAATTTTTCATTTTTCGTAATTCAATACGTATTTCATATGCATTTATATTCCGGGCTCCGGATCCCCCGGCGATTTAGCTGCTGACGCTGCCCATTTGTGCACAGAAAAAAATTTGATGTGATCTGGGGTCAATTCTACCTTATTTCATATCAAATTTATGATTCAAACATATCAACTTGATATTAAATCATATCATATAAAAACCAAATTTAGTATTTTTTTAACAAATAATGTAAAACAAGATTAACATAATCTGTATTCATATCAAAATGACAAGAAAAACTTAATCTTTAAAAAATTTTTAATTTATCAGCACATGTCAATCTGATCTTTGGTCAATTTTTTTCTGAGTGGGTATGTTTGTGCTTGATCTTTAAAAAATTGTAAATTTACCAGCACATATCAATCTGATCTTTTGTAAATTTTTTCTGTGTGGGTATTTTTGTGCTTGATCTTTAAAAAATTTTTAATTTACCAGCACATATCCATCTGATCTTTGGTCAATTTTTTTTCTGTGTGGGTATGTTTGTGCTTGCGGATTCTGCAGTTGTTTAGGTGCGAAAAATTCAGTACTTTACCGCCCCAAAACCCCCAACCATCATCATCATCGCAATCCTCATCGACATACGCCCTTTACGGATTTTCTTTTGGCTTGCACGCGCACTCAATTGAATTTCAATGAATGCAGCCCAGTCAATGGGCAGCCAAAGGTGTCGGAGTGCTCTGCGTGTTGTACTATATGTAATACATATATGTTTGTACCGACCCGAATTGCCATTGACATCTATATGAATTTGATTAAGTTTTTTCCCCAAATGCTTATTGCATGTGGCCTGTGATGGTTTATATAATTGATAGCTGGGCACCCCGTTGCTTTTCAATGGGTTTTCAGGATATTCATGACCTCAAAAGGGTGGATTTTCATTAGTTTCCCATTCAGCAGCCATTAAAACTTTGAGTTCTTGGCACAAGTTTACTCTTTGAGTGGTAAATTCTAGCTGAAGGATGGAAAATGATGAGGTCACCTGGTGAGAGCTTTCGTTTATCGAGCGTTGTAATATTGGCTTTGCTTTCATACTGCATGTTTTCTCATTTAATTCCGTTATATGTACTTGATTTTTCTTTCGATTTAAGGTCATAAATCCTTGAAATAGGATAAATTAGCTATGTTTTAGCCAAACTTTATCGAGTTATAGTCTAAAATAAATAAAACAGAAATTAGTATGCTTCTATTCAACAGTTTGTGGCATTGGTTGCACATCAATATAAAATTCACAGAGAGCCAAAAGCTAAAAACGGTTTAGAAACGGGCAAAAAAAGAAAGAAAAACCTGGATTTTGAACTATATTTTTTACTTACACCACTGTTCATGGCGAATATATTAGGTTACATCATGCGCGGATCCACGGGGGGTGATATGGGTGATATATCACCCCCCACTCGGGTGAAAAATGAAAGGAATTTTCGTATTTAAAAAGTATGCAACAAAAAAATTGTTCTGATATCACCCCCCACAACAAAATCCTGGATCCGCCACTGGGTTACATTAGTTATTTTTGCAAATGTTCTGTTTTATATTTCACATGAATATATTGCTTCACTTGAAAGCCAATAAATGGCGTACAAATACAGAAATCAAGGATTTTTATCTTAAATTAATAAATGAATATATTTTTCAATCAACACACATTTTGTACCTCAGGCTTGAGAGTAAATTCTCCATATGACATGCAAGAAAACATGTTGACTACCCTGAGGCGTTCAAAATATATCATGTAAATTTAGCAGCCTTCAACGGCTGCATCTTGGATTCTTATACGTAATCCATGGGTAGATGCATTGCCATTACCCCTTTTGGTTCCATCACGACCTTCAAAATCCTAATAGGCTTTGCCTCCACTCCTTTCTTCGGGCCTCGTCCTTTTTCCTTTTTCCCTTCGCCCTTTACCTTCAACCCATTGTGCCAACTTTCACACTTGTCAACTGCAATTGTTGGCTTGTTAGGCAGCTGCCTTGCACCTTGGCTCGACATTTTCGTGGCTCACAGGAGCAGGATCTGCAACAGATGGGATTAGCCCCGTACCTTCCTTCAGCCACTCGGTATGACAAGTTTGCATAGCCGTATTTGGAGTACGTGCCTCCGTTTTGAAGCTGCTTAAATGCATTTCGGTTAACTGCCAATGATTTTTGCAAATTGCCACCGGCACTCCGGGCGGTTCATTGCCATCCGACGAGTGCTCAATCGAGTGAATGAGCCGGGTTCGGGGACCTCGCCGTGCTCGCAGTGCGCCAAATGGGAGCGAGTAAATAAAATTTACGGCCTTTTGTTGCCGCGGTGGCCCGCAAGTAAGCGGAATTCGCGTGCACTTAGGGAAAAAATGGTACTAAAATGACTAACAAATTATCAAACTTTTTAAAATAATATTAATAAATACATAAAGTTATTATATCATTAAAGATTAAAACTCTGTACTCGTGTGAAATATGAAATATTATTCACAATATTCTCCCACTTACATCATTTAGGTCGCCATATTGCTTCTTGCTCTCTTTTTCGAAGTCAGACAATCTCCGAGAGAGAGAATTCGGCAAAATGTTATTATTTAATATCAATTTTACCATAATTTCTTGGTAAAAACGATATGTAAATGAAATACCAGAAATTTACCATGGGATTATCGATTTTACCGCTACGTGTTTTTTTGTGTAAGAATAAAGACCACAAAGATGAGGCTCTTAGGTAATTTTAATATTTAGCTAATCTCTGAGTGTAAATATAATCTCTGTTGTAAGGGTATTTATCACTATTTCAAAACTTAATAAAACCCTCTTTTATTTTGCGTTGCCTTAGTTCCCAGTATCTTCAATTACAAAGCCCAAATTGAATGTAACATTATTTTTGTTGAGTGCACAAACCCCTCATCCCAGCCCCTTCAGAAGTGGCAGGCGAAGCAATTACAGCTACAGCGGACGCACACGGAATGTAAATTAAATTTAATAATTGATTACGCATAAATGCAGTGCACCAACTACCACCAACCACTGGCGAAGGACTCACCTCTGGACGGACTCCCGCCAGCGGACATTCTCGTTGGCCAGTCCATTGACCAGCCGATGGGCCAGGTCGATGGTGAAGGAGGTCTTGTCCGCCTCCCTTTGGCATCGCTGCTTCTCGGCCACCGCATTTTCGAACTCGGCCTGAATCTCGGCCAGCTTGGCCTCCAGATTCTGGATCTTACCCTTGAGGTATTGCAGTCGTTCCCTGGCCTCGAGGAGCTCCTGATGCGAGTCCTGCAGGGCCTGTTGCTTGGGCCCCACGATCAGGAAGACTTGATGGTAGCGATGAAGGTTAATCACCCAGGCACACAGACCTGCAGCAGCCACCGACTTTTGCACCACCTTGTCGGGATTGAACTCGGGATCCTGCAATTAGAAATACTTATATTATCTTTATGATATCCTATTTAAGCAGGGTTGCTTAGCCCATGTATACGTGAGTCACATTTGTTTTTGAAAGTCACAAAGTATTAGGGTTGTTAAATCAACGATGGTGGTTACTCGGATATTAAAGAAAATAGGAAACAAATTTCAAAAATAAAGGAAAATTAGTTCCAAAATATAAATACCTACTTTTTGTTTCTTAAAATATAACATGAAAACCATCGATGTTTTATATTTTTTTAAAACATCCATAGTATCGATAGTGCTATCGATTTTGTATACAAATCCTACAAAGTATGCCAGCGGTCACACGCCTATCTTGCATTGGGCACACGTCGATTCTTCTTTGTGTCCCAATTTTTTTCTTTTTCATGAATGTGTCTGCCATTTAGCAGTTTAAAACCTCACCTTAAGATACTCCTGCAGCGTTTCAATGATATTAGGGTGTATATTATCCTTGTTGTAGTTGAGCAGATCGTTGAGAAACTGGTCCACACGCACCATCATCAGTTTCGATGCCTTCCAGCTGCGATCTCTAGGGATCTTTCCATTGCTGGCCAGCAAAACCATCACGGCGGCACAAACATTCACCACCGCCTTGGGTGGCGAGCCAAAGGATTTCAGTTCGGTGAGATTGTTTTTGTTCAGCGTATTTAGAGCTGCTTGGGCGGCCACCAGGGCGGGTTCCGCCTGGCGCAGATCCTCCTCGCACATCTTGGTCTTGATCGAGACATCCTCCTCGATGATCCGCACCCGTTTCTCCTCCTCGGAGGCAGTGTATCGCTCCCGCTTCACCTTTTCACTTTCGGCGCTCACAATCACAATCAATTTATCGGCTGCCGCATTTTTGGCCGCCAGCTGAACCTCCTGGATGGCCAGTTGGTGCTGTGGGTGTGGAGAATTAGAAGAACCGCCAAATTGCGTCAATTGAAACTCAAAGCCAAAATCAAAGTGAGCTGAAAACTTCCACCGGGCGCCGGGCGAAAATAATTAAAGCCACGGCACGATGGCTCAATATTTACGCAGAGCAACTTTTGCGCCAAATTGCGGGCGCATCAATACAAATAAAAGTGAATTTATGTGCCACGGAATAGGCAGTGATGGGAGAAATATGTGTAGAGTAGAAGAAACCCATACTTTAAAATAATTACCAACTTTACATTTTTTTTTAAAGCACAAAAAAAATTTTTTTTATGTTAACTTAATCTTAAAAAATTTTAAAATTAGTTAAACTTTTGTAATTAACTAATGTAATATTTTAAATTTAAATTTTTAAATAATTATTAACTTTAGGATTTTTTTAGAAGTAAAAAAAAATATTAGTTAAGTTAACTTAATCTTAAAAATTATAAACATTAGTTAACTATTGTACTTAACTGATGTAATATTTTACAAACATTAAATAAACACTAATGACAATACCTTACATTTTAGAATAATTTACTAATAAATCGTTCTTACTTTTTTCTTTAAAATTGGGTATTTATAAATGTATTATTTATTAAAATAAAATAGATATTAAAAATATACATATATTTTCCTTGAATGATACTATTCTAGTACATATTGCTTTGAAAATCCTTGTATCTTATCTACAAGTAAAACCCCATCACTAAAAAACCCAAGTGATGTGAAAAGTGTAGTGAAAACTGGCGGTTTGAGGACCCACCAGCGTTCAGGAAAACTGAAACGGCTTTTGTTCGCCTGAAACGAATTCAATTTAATTCAATTAGTTTAAATAACATTTGGCCTGCCGCTTGCCGCCTGCCTCTCACACTCGAATGGTTTTTGTTTAGCGCCGCGAAACAAGTTTGGTGCCGTTGGGCCCACACTGCGTATACGCGACGTAACCGGAAACGGCGCTTAAAAACTCAAAGAATGGCAGCGGCCTTCCGCATCTCCGGTTTCCGCCATTGATGTTGCCGATGGAGTTGGAATGGTGGACAAGTGGACGGCAGATTTGCTGCAACAACAATTCAATTAAGCGCACTAATTGAATGGCCGACGCGTCGCCAGCGGATCGAATGGCAGTGTACAACTATTGGATTGAATTGAAAGCTGATGCCGCCCGCCCAATGATGATCGATTTTGCGGGCACCCTGCGCTCGTGTTTAATTAATATTTGATGGCAGACAGACACAATTTTTAACTCTGCCGAGATTGTAATACTTTTATTCTTTTTTTCCATGCAGCCAGGGTATATTATTCGAGGTCCTACATTCGAGTGCAAAATCTTTTTTTGCAGAGCGGAAAAAAGGGCTGTGTGAAATTATGTGAAAGGGATTTTGACATGAGGAGTAGGTTTATTTATTTTGGTTATTATTTAATTTACAGTCTAAATTAAAATATTAAAAACTTAAATAATTTTATTATTTTTCCAATTTTGGTTTATTTTACCGAAATTCTCTTCCTTGTAGGCTTTTTCGTAGGTACATTTATTTTGATACTGTACTTAATTTGAAACATTTCATTTAAAATATTTTATTGTAGGGGAGAGGTCTGTAGGTTGAGACAGTCTGTAAGTTGAGACACTCAATTTTCTCAAAACTTTTCCACTAAAAAATTTTTTTTTATTTTTTTTTTTGTAGTCCTTTTCAGTGACAAAACTTTTGGGGAAAACATTATAAGCCAGGCTCTAGCCAGATTTAAGCTGTGAGAGTCGTGTACCATTTTGCACCAAAAAAGTTTTTGTCCACTTTTTTCAAAATTCCATTAAAAATTAAGAACGTGCTTAAATTAACTTTGTAAGAGATTTAAAACATTAGTAATTTAACTGTTAACAAATTAAAAAAAGAATCAGCTTAATGTGACAGTAAGAGAAAAAGTTATTAATTTTTTCCAGAAACATCCCAATTTGTGTAAGTTGAGACACTTTGAGCGTGTAAGTTGAGACACCCGTTTTTCATACAAAAAGGCCTTAGCCCGACAGAGGTCGCTTTCTGCCTGGTACATTTCTTTGATATTAGGGGAAAAATGAATGTTCAATGAGCCTTTTGGTTTTAATTGTTATTTGGTCTAAGTTCATAAAAAATGGATGGGAAATAATTTAGGACGAACTAAAATGGATTAAATTAACAAAAATAAATAGTTTTTAAAAGTTTGGAGTACTTTTGGTGTGAGTATTATTGACTTTTAAAAGTGTCTCAACCTACAGACCTCTTTTTCAAATTGTCATTTTTTGGCACTTTTCAAAAAAAATTATTTTTTAGTTTTCCCCAGGGAAAAAAATTTTTTTTTTTGCTTTGTTGTACAGCTAAAAGACTAAGCTTTCGATCGGTACCTAACACGTGAAGTTTCAAAAGCGAATGTCCAAATGGGAGACTAAAAACAAAAGGTGTACCAACCTACAGACCTCTCCCCTATATATAATATTTATAAATGTTATATAAATATAATAAAACATAAAAAATGCTGCAGTGCTTTTTAATATTTTATGAATTGGTTGCTTCAATAATTTAATTATTTTATTACTCATTTCTATTATTTATTTTATTTTAATTCTAAATTAAAATGTTTTAAATTTATTATAATTATATTGAAACGTAAATAACGCTGAAGTACTTTTAAATAATGTATGTAATTGTTGCTTAAATAATTTCACTATTTTATTACCCATTTCTAATATTTATTTTTTTGCAGTCTTAATTAAAATATTTTAAATTTATTATAATTATATTGAAACATAAATAATGCTGCTGAGCTTTAAAATAATATCCGTAATTTTTCCTTAAATAATTGCATTATTTTATTACCCATTTCTAGTTTACTTCACCCATTATCTTTCCCAGTGCATTAACACCCGCGAACCGGATTCACCGCATGCACATTTCTCTCTCATATGCCACATATGGTCACCATGCCGGTCGGTCGGTCGTCCACTCCATCATTTACTCACCTTCAGCGTGTCCACCTGACGGGCGCACTCCGCCAGCTTGGACATTCCGCTCTGCAGACGAGCGATGCGCTCGGCGAATTCGCCGTTTTTGTCCACCAACAGTTTGCGGTAGAGGAAAATGTATTCCAGAAAAGTTTTCGGGGTCGTGTAGTTGTAGCGTTTTTCATTCTGCAGATAAATTCTCGATATCTGATTCACGGTGCCGTGGACGTAAGCCATAAAGCAACCGATGGGCGGCACGAGTGCGGGCTGCATGGAAATGGAAGGAAAAAGGACATGGGTCAGGTCAGTCTGCTGTCGTCCTGGTGCCGGGGACTTAAAGTGTCCGGCGTGACGGCTTCCAGTTGTAAATTGTGCCCGACAGACGCATAAATAAAGGGTATACGGGTGAACAGTACACTTGTAAAATTAAATTGGACTTTTAAAAATAATATTGCGATATACAAAAATGAGCACTAACACTATAAAAAGATTTACAGAAATATTTTATGGAAATACAGAAATTATTAGGATTTGAAACCACTTATGAAGGCGTCTAAAAGTAGGCAACAATATATTGATATTATCATATTAAAATCTACTTTTTTTAAAGCATACTTTTAGACACCTTTATGTTTATTTGATTTAAAACATTATAGATTTCCGTGAAGGTAATTTAGACAATGTACAATGCACAACAAAATCTTTAATTTTATTTCTATACCAAAATAATTATTTATTTATTTTTAAATTTGTTCACGTGTACTAACCTCCAGAATGCCGCTGATTTCGTTGAGAAACTTCTGGGAAACGGACTCCAGGGCGCTTTTGGGCCACTCATGGAACCAGTCGATGGCCGTCCGGCTAATGATGGCCGGAAATTTGCGAGCCCGAACCCGTAGCGTCTGACCCACCGGCGAGAAGCAGAGCACCACTTTGAGTAGACGCCTCACCTTCTCCACGAAATACCGCCAGCAGTTCTCCTTGGTGTCCAGCGTACCGCTCTGCTTCACCTCGTTGCGAATGCCATTGGTGATGGTGTCCAGCTGGTCGTCGTTGAAGAGCTCGGGTATCTCGCCGGAGGCCAGTAGATCATTAATCAGCATCAGTACCGATTCATCGGGAATCTGTGCATCCGAGATGAGGAAAACGGAGGCCAGATTTTTGAGGCCCACCTTCATGTAAAGGCTGCCGATTTCCTCACGCATATCTAGCAGACCAAATCCTCGCTTGATTTGGATCTGGGAGACATTTAGCGAGGATATGAAGGCAGCCAAGCGGGCCAGGGTTTGCTTCCCAGAACCTCCAACTCCTATGAGCAGGGCATTTCCCCGGGGACTTTCGAGAATGCGATTGATGCTGGGAGATATAATTTAAAAATTATTAAAATAAATTAAGGGGGGAAATCACTAGGGTTTTAAAACCTCTTTTAATAATTAATAAAAGGTGTCTAAAAGTATGCAGTGAATAAAGGATATATGTCATTCTGAATGGATTCGTCGCTCTTTTGATTTTAAAATATATTGTAGCATACTTTTAGGCAACTATTTTGACATTTAATTATTTAATTTATTCTTAATTTACCGGCACACGTGTATCATGGCATCTTCAAACAGAACCAGGTTCATGTAGCCCACCACCTCATTGTAACTGGCCTGGGCCTCTATAAGCAGTTGGTAAAGTGAGTCCCAGCTTTTCAAAGGCATATATTTCTGGTCCACCAGAGACTGCGCAAAGTGGCTGTATATTAGAGGTTCTGCAAACACAAAGTCCTCGTCAAAGTCTTCAAAGTCTTTCTTGAATATATCTCGAATGGAGGACTTAAACGACTTGATGTCATAGGGATCCACCAGGCGATCGTGATAGACCCGAAAGGCCTCGTGCACATAGAGTCGCATGAGTTCCGAGGGTCGGCCGCAGATGGTACCGCCATAGCCCGAGGCACCTCCTCCTCCTCCGCCTGCCGAAGCGGGAGCACCAACGCTGTTCATGAGACCCTGATAGATGCCCGTGAGATCTCGCAGATTGAACAGATAGTGGAACTTCAAGGCGGTGGGCAAAAAGGCATACTCCACTCTGCGATGCAGGGCAATGCCCACTTTTACAAGCAGACTGCCAATAGATCGAATCTCCTTGCTGAATCCTTGGGCGGCGCTCTCCAGGTGACTGCTCAAAATGCTGCCATAGATGTGCTGCAGCACATCCTCGCCAGGTGGAGCCACCGAGAAGACACAAAAGTGCCGCTGCAATCGCGGATCGATGGTAAAGGAGCCCGCGGTGGGATTCATGCAGGCGGCAAACTGACAGTGCCGAATGTCCTTCAGCTGCAGCCGCTGGCGATCGTACCTGCACAGAAAACAAATTTTATAGAAGATCAGATTGATATGTGAAGGTTAATTTGATATTGTTCATATCATTTTGATTTGAATAAAGATTATGTTGATCTTATTTTATAATATTTGTTCAAAAAATACTAAATTTGTTATTTTAAAACAGTATTTTTATAATTTTAATAAAATGATAAAATATCTAGTTGATATGTTTGAATCATAAATTTTACATTAATCGGCCTTTTAATATTTTACAATATTTGTTAACAAAATACTATATTTTGTATTTTAAAAAAGTATTATTATAATCTTTATGAAATGATAAAATATCAAGTTGATATGTTTGAATCATAAATTTGACATTAATCGGCTTTTTAATGATACAAAATAATATTTTCATCTTATTTTACAATATATGTTCACAAAATAGTATATTTTGTATTTTACAACAGTATTTTTATAACCTTGATAATAAAATATCAATTTGATATGTTTGAATCATAAATTTGACATTAATCGGCTTTTTAATGATATAAAATCGGGAGCTCAGATGAGAGCAGTCACCCCTAAGTCACTGCACTTGACATCACTCACCATTGCCTGTAGTCCATGAACTGCCGCATAATCGTGTGCGGTTGAACGGTGCCATAGGCATCCACCTCCGGCATGTTCAAATCGTTGACAAAGTAGACGAGCCGTCGCTTGGGGCCACTGGGTGCATAGCAGCGACCCGACTTCTTCTCCAGCGGACGGTCGAGCATCTTCTGGAATATCTCCGAGCTGGTGTAGAAGTTAAAGTGCGTGGCCTGCACGGTGGTCAGCAAAGGCGTCGCCGAGGAGGAGGCCTTGCGACGCACTGCCGGAGGATTCACCGCCGACTGGTGCTGCTGCTGACTATTGTCACCTGGTAAGGTTACCACTGTTGACACGGCCACCTCGAGGAGCTCCTGGTCGCCGGCATACTGGCTGAACAGCTCCCGGAAGATGGCACCTTTGCCGCAGCCCGAGTTGCCCACCAACATGCAGGCCAAATTGCGGTCGATGAGCAGCTTGAGGAAGTAAACCAGCCGCGTGGTCTCCGCAGTGGAAATCAACACATTCTGGGAGGAATTATATAATAATTGAGATAAAATTAAGTATATTGGGAGTAACAAAGAAACAGATGGCTTTTTGTAAAAATTCTTAAATTTTTAAAATAGGTGTCCAAAAGTATGCAACAATATCTTTTTAGCCCATAAGTGATATAAATTCTTTCTGGAATACTACTATCCATTATTTACTGCATACTTTTAGGCACCTATTTATTTAAAATAAAAAGGACTTAAAAATAGAGCTTTACAATTATCGACATTTTCGATATTTTGACAATATCGATTCGATTATATTCATATCAGTTATGGGTCTAAGTTTTTACAAAAAAGAGTCTAAAAGTATGCAACAATATATTTTAAGCTAAGATTTAGTATGTATTCACTCAGTAGGACTACTATACTTTATTTACTGCATACTTTTAGACACCTAATGTTTTTTAACCCACCTGCAAAGGCGTTTCCGAGTCGATTTGCCCCTCCAGAGGGTCCTGGGCGGCCAATTCCGACCAAGGCTGAAACTTCAGGGTCTGCACATTTAGCTGATGATCGAAAACGGTGCCCTGGCTGGGCAGTTTGATGTCTTTGAATTCTCCCGTCCACCACTTGTGGAACTCACGGTGCCAGTCGATTATTACATCCTGACTCAGGGCAGATCCAAAGCTCCAAACGGTGGCGTACACAAAGATCGTTTCCAGGGCCAAGACCATCGCTTCGTGCGAGAGTTCACCGTGGTGTAGATTATGCGGATTGGCGGCTCCGACGGCTCCACTTCCACGGCCACGTCCATCGCCATTGCTCTCATCGCCGCTGTCCAGGAGACACTCCAACAGGTGGCAGGTCATCTGGATCATGGCCATGTCCGTAATGGGAGTAATTCGCCGGAAGTCGCGCTGCCGCTGCATCAGGCAGGGAAAGTACTTCTCAAACAGCGTGGTCAGGATGCCCCGCTCAATCATGTCCACCCGGGTTTCCAGCCAGGAGGAAACGTAGCTAGGAGAATGAATTTTGTGAAAAAATAATAAAATAATAATAAGGAATCCAATATTAAAAGTAAGTTATATACTCAAAAAATATTGGTTCTTAATTTTAGAAATTTGGAATCAATGGTCTTGTGAAAAAATATTAAATTAATATGGAATCTAATAACAATAGAAGTAAGTTATATACTCAGACAAAATATTGGTCCTTCATTATGTGAAAGAATATTCAAATAATATGGAATCTAATTACAATAAAAGTAATTTATATACTCAGAAAAACATTGGTCCTAAATTTTAGAAATTTTGAATCAATGGTTTTGTGAAAAAATAATACAATAATAAGGAATCTAATAACATAAAAGTAAGTTTAAATTTAAAAAAAAATTTGGTCCTTCATTTTAGAAATTTGGAATCAATGTTTTTTTCCTCAAAATTTATAAAACTATCTATTTATACACAAAATATTGCTAAATAAGAAACATTTAGAAATTAAAGAAAATCATTCTGATAAAAAAAAAAATCGCTATTAACTCAACATTTTAAAAGTTTAGGGTGAATAATTTTTAAAGTACCCATATCTTAATAACTATTTTATATTCCCTATTGTTCTTTGAGTACTCACGGTGACCAGCCCAAATCCTGTGGATTTATGTACAGAATACCGGCTCTGGAAACAGTGGCCGGAGTGGCGGCCTTCAGGTGACCCACCTCGAAGAGCAGACGCATTTCACGCTTCAGGGATATCCGCTCATTGCTGGCCAAAGTCAGGATCTTATTGTCGTCCATCAAGGTGTTGAGACTCTCGATCCACATGGGGTCTATGTCGCCATCGAGCACAATCCACTTGGGATTGCCGGGCGGCATATTGGCCTGCTCCCTCATAATGGAGGAGAACAGCCCGTCCTTCCATTCCCTCGTCGTGGGATTAACGATCCCGAAGAGCTCATCATTGGACAGAGCTTTCGGATTGAGGACATGACAGACGGGCTTTAGCTTCTGGATGCGATAGGTTTCGCGCAGGGTTTGCCAGATCTTGGTTTTCCCCGTCCCGGCATTGCCCACAATGAACACCGAGTGCCGGACATCCAAGAGCTCCTGCAGCTGCACCACCTTCATGAGGAAACCCTCCTCCGGCTGCAGTTTAATTTCATTCACCGCCCTTCTGATGGTCTTTTCGAACTCAAAGACCCGCTTGCGGGGGACATCCAAGGCCGGAAAGAGGTCCCCGATGAGGCCCATAAATATGGGCACATCCTCGGTGACAATCTTGGGTATATTGAAGTCGCGCAGCGCTCGCATCAAAACCTGATCCTCCGGTCGACTGTGGTCATCTCGCTTGAGGGTCCCGGCCACAACCAGTACCGACTTAATGGCCCGCAGACCCCAATCGTAGTGATCCTGCTTGGACAACAGCTCCTTGCACAGCGTGTACAGGGTGATAAATTTGCGGGCCAGCAGACGGGCGTCCTGGAAGCCCTCGGCCATTAGCATAATCTCACAAATCAAGGCGAAGTCCGGCACAATCATGGCGCAGGGCCGGAACAGGGTCTTCAGGTTCT
The DNA here is from genome assembly GCA_037075205.1 of Drosophila prostipennis. NCBI lineage: Eukaryota > Metazoa > Arthropoda > Insecta > Diptera > Drosophilidae > Drosophila > Drosophila prostipennis. The sequence continues at coordinate 2,528,270 of JBAMCJ010000413.1, forward strand.
CCGGCAGCTCCGTGCGGCCGGCGTAGCCGGGATTCATGGTGATAAAAATTCCAACCGACGGCTCCAGCGAAATGCGCTCGCCCATAAAGATAAATTGGGTTTTATGCATCTGTAAACAGAGGAGGAGCAGCGAGGAGGAGCAGCATGGTCCAGGAAAAGTAATCAATGCAGGATGGTGGATGGTGCATACACAGAAAGAAAATTTGATGTGTAATAAGGTCAATACTATCTTATTTCATATCAATAAAAGTCAAATTTATAATTCTAACATATCAATTTGATATTTTATCATATTATATTAAATACCAAATTTAGTATTTTTTAAAATTATGTAAATTGCTTAATCTTTATTCATATCATTTTGATCTTAAAATAATATAAAATTTACCAGCACATATCAATCTGATCTTTTGTCAACTTGATATTTTATCATACCATAATAAATACCAAATTTAGAATTGTTTTTAAATTATGTAAATAAGCATCATCTTTATTCATCTTTATTGATCTTAAAAAAATATAAAATTGACCAGCACATATCCATCTGATCTTTTTTCAATTTTTTTTCTGTGTAGCGGGTAAAGAGAGAGACTGGGTGACTGAAATCAATTTGCAAGCGGACAGCGTACCTTTATCGCCTCCTGTATGGTCTTCACCTGGACGGCGACCACCGACAGGACCTCCACGCAGATGCGATTGAACTCGTCAAAGCAGCCCCAGGCTCCCGTCTGGGCGAGTCCTTTGTAAATGTTGCCACAAGATTTGTAGTCCATTTGCTCCGAGCAGTTGAAGACATAAACCATTACGCCCAGGGCGCGTCCCAGATCCTTGGTGGTTTCCGTTTTCCCAGTTCCCGCGGGCCCAGCCGTTGCACCGGCCAGCCGCAATCGCAAGGACTAAGAGGAAACGAAAAGGTGGCATATATGTAAATTGCTTGAAACATTTATTTTCCACTAACGAGTTGTTTAATTTGCCACCGCCGAAGGGGAAAAGAGGAGTTCCACCACAAAACTGATGATCGCCTTGTTAATGGCTCCTTTCGCTGCGGTTTTATGCAATCACCTTCACTCAATTCAAATTTATTTCTCAATTCTCTGGGATTTGCCGCCTGAAGGATGTTGTTGAATTGGCAATAGTGTGTTTATTGCAAAATACTACAAGTTATCGCCGGCTAAGCAGCTATTTGCCAAACATAATTGTGGTTTTGTAGGAGCTCTTAATTTGCCATTTGAAAATTATTTATGATTTTAAATATACTAGTTGTTAGCTAGTTTGACCTTAGGAGGTTTGTCAGTCAAGCAATGTCATAAATTTGTAACTTGTGGAGAAGAGAATTTTAAGAGAAGAAAAAATTTAAATTTATCATTAATATTTAAAAAAATAAGTTTTCCTCTTCCATTTAAAAATTATTTTATTGTTTTGAAAGTAACTACTAATTGTTAGCAACGCCAAAGAAAAATGAAAAGTTTTAACTCTTTAAGCATTTTATTAAGACTATACTAGATTAAGTATAAGAAAGTGGAATTGACCTACTACTAAATAATACAACTTCTATACTCAGTAATATTATTTTCATATGATATATTATAAACTTAATATTTTGTGGTTTCATTTCTACCGAATATTTCAATTTAATACTTTTGAAAGTATTTAATACTTATCTTATTGATTCGAATTTGACACTCAATACTGTAGAATTTATGTAACTTTTCTATGACTATTTTTTTTGGGTGTAGTTTGGCCTTAGGAGTTTTGTCTGTCGAACTATGCCATAAATCTGTTTAATAATGATGTATTCTGATAATAAATATTTAAAACATTTCTAGAGCAGGGGAAATTGAAATGTAATAAGAGAATTTCATAATTTCAATTACCCATTTATCAAAAATAATTTGATGCGATATTATACTGTTTAATGTAGAATGTGAACATGTTAATATTTTGACATCTATGACAGCTTCTCCCCCGATATTAGTTTCACACCTTAGTTTCGAGCCACACATTTCGACACATTTTTCCACAACAATCTGAAAACAATATGATTCGTAGGTGTCAGAGAGATAACGTCCGATTTGGCAGTCGTGCATGAAATATGCGTGCTGTCTGTCGGAGCAAAAATCTGCGCTAATTGCACACGCAAATACATTTAATTTATTGAATTTCCGCCCCATTCTTCCTGCACATTTTTCCCTGTCACTCACATTGAGTTTTTGTCTCGACTCTGGGCTTTAACTAGCTGTTTGGTTTTAATATATTCAAGCCACGGGACATTGGCTTTCAATTATTCAAAGCCGGGGCCATGGACTTTACATTTGTAGCGGATTTCCGCTGCTAAATCCATTAACGCCCACTGGCAGGAGGCGTTGAAAGGGTTTATATTTAATTCAGCAGGACTCGTTAGAAGGGATTTTGCGCGATAACTACAAAGTGAAAGTGATTTTCTTTTGAATCAAGTAATAATACCTTACACCCAAAAAAAAATTGCTATGAAACTAAGATCTATTTTACGTTATGTGGTATCAAATTGAAATGAATAGGCTCGAAATGTAAGCAACAGGCCAGTTGGAATTTCGAATATGTGTTTCTCCCTACCACTAATGTAACTTTAAGCGCTAACCCGCTCTTTTTCGAAGTCAGAGAAACTCGGAGAGAGAGAAATCGGTTTTGCATGGTAAGAACGATATGCCAAAAATTTACCATGCGCATATCGATTTGACCGCGAGGTGTTTTTTTTGTGTATACCTCACCTGTGTTAGCGTAATATAACAGCGATCCGTTAAAGGGGTAATCACTAGTCGCGACGTATTGCCCAGATATTCGTAGGCATATCGGAACTCGGCATCGCAAATATTGGCAAAGCAATCCTCATCGCCGCCGCCACAACTGATGGCCGTACTGGCCCGCCCACTCGAGCTGCCCGCCTGGTCATCGTCCCACCGGTGACGCAACTGACTTTGCCACTGGAAGGCCAGCGAATTGTCCACCTTGGAGGCTATGATCTTGCCCACCACATCACGCGAATGCACATCAATCGTGCAAATGGTCATGATCTTCTGCCGGTCTCCTGGGGAAAGTTCCCCCAAGAGGAGGTTGATCAAAGCATTCAACTGGGCAATCTGTCGCTTGTGCAGCTCCTTCATCACTCCCTCGTAGCCCTCCTCCATGCAGCCAAAGGATCGATTCACATCCGCCGTCCAGCTGATCTGACTGCAGCATAGGGCCACCTGGGCAGGCCAGTCGTAGAGCCAGAGCTCCCGAGGTTTCTCCCCGAAAACCCGGAGGGCCCTTCGAAATAACTCATGCAGGGTGCTCCTCATCTGCTGGATGATGGCACGCAGCCAGAGTTCCACTCTGCCGCCGCAAACGATAAAAGCTGGTTGATCCTGATCCGGGGAAACGAAGGGCACATACTCATCGTTCTCCTTGGAGTGCATGCCCAAGGCATTGGACGTATTGGTTTCGTATTGCAGCCGTAGGATCGAATCGAAAAGTTTGATCAGATGTCGGTCGATTACCTGCGGATTGTTGCCATTGGAAAGGATGTCCAACAGGTCGGCGGCGGAGATGAAGTAGAAGCGCGGAAAGGCAAGTCGCTTGGTTTCCAGGTAATCGTTCAGGGCCTTTTCGCAAATCGCCAGGCGCTGTTGCAACTGCAGCAATTGGGCAAGGACATCCTCGTGGCGCAACACCACCTGCATGACCACGCGAACTTCACTAACCTAAAGAAAAATGGGATTTATAGCGAAAATTAATCCACAAAAATCACAAGAGGTTTAATATCATTTGTAAAGGTGTCTAAAAGTATGCAACAGAATATATTTTTACTGTGCTAGGATGTTATGTTTTTTATTATACTTTATATACTTTTATACTTTTAGGTATATTTATAAAATATTATAAATTACTTGAGTTTTGAAATCACTTTTAAAGGTGTCTAAAAATATGCAACAGTATTTGTTAACTGTTTTACGACTTTATTTTGTGTTGCATACTTTTAGACACCATTATAAATGATTGTGAAACTATGGTGACTTTTGTAATTATTTTAAAATCATTTGTAAAGGTGTCCAAAAGTATGCAACAGAATATATTTTAACTGTTCTACGACAATACGTTTTTTATTGCATACTTATTGAAACAAAGAATTCTAAATCACTAGAGTTTTTGAATCACTTTTAAAGTTGTCTAAAAGAGGGCAACAGTATATTTTGACAATTTTATGACTATATTTTTGTGTTGCATACTTTTAGACACTTTAACAAATGATTGTGAAACTATGGTAACTTCTGTAAATACTTTAATAACTCTAGTTTTACCTACCTTGGCTAAAAGTTCCGTAAAGTCCCTATCGATCCGCTCAAAGTTCGCCGCATCCGCTGGCAACTGGGCGCGAATGTCCGCCGATCCAATGAAGATGCATTCCAAGTAGATCCACTTCCGCTGCACCTCGAACCAGTTGACAATCAGAGTGTCTATGCCTCCCAGGACCTTTTGCCAGTGGCTCAGCTTGTCCAGGAGGTACTCGATGTGCTTCGAGGTGGAGATATTCTGCAGTTGCATCTGGTTGTCGTCCAGCGTTTCGATCAGCTCCTCAGAGACCTTGAGCAACTGGATGCTGGGACGTGTGTGGTGCTGTTCCAGTTCGAATTCCAGATGGGCCCACGTGGCCCTGATCTCGTCCAGCACTTTGGTCACCGTCATCTCCTTGATGGCCCGGTCCACCGTGTTCTTGATGTCCTCCTCGTGATGCTGCAGCTGCAGGGTCAGCAGCTGGGCCAACTTGGTGGATTTGTTGCATTTGTACGAGAGCTGTGGTGTGGAAGGCACATATTACGCATACGCCGAGTGGGTCTAATTACTCAGCAATTTGAAATTTGAATACATTTCAACGGCTTCCAGAATATCTCGGCCGTTGTACAAAGGACAGGGGAATCAATATTAATTCATAGCAAAAACACTGAGCTACAATGTTTTAGTTCTTACTATGGGAATTTATAATTCACTTATTTGCTAAGCTTAAAAAACAAATTTTAAAAAAGAGGAATGGCTCAGAATTTGGAATTATAGGAAAATATTATCTACCTAAAATACTGAAAGCAAAAACATATTTTACTTGTCTAGTAAAATTAAAATATTCAAATTTTAAAATTAGAATTAATGAATTTAAAATTTTGGAGAAATTGTTAAAGTTTGCTTGGCCATTTCAGTTAGACAAAAAAATATTTAATCTTGAAAAATACAAAATATAGTATATTCCATCTCTAAAAAATACAAAATATTTATACTATTTTGTAGACCAGTGTAATTGATGGCTTCGAATGCCAGTTAAGATTTTCTCCGTTGCCCCGGACACACATTAATAATCACAAATTTTGACTGAATTTCGGCAAATTTAATTAACAGTACTGAGCAATGCATTCCTTTGTCGCCTCCAGCTGTGCAAGCCAAAAGCCCTGATAAGCCAATTGTTAGGTGGTATTATATATAATGGAGCCAAGCCAAGCCAAAGGCCCCAGAAACTGGAAACTGGATACTGGAAACTGGAGGCATGTCGTCGCTCAACAATGCACATAATCCGGAAACCATGAATGACCGACCGACCGACGGTTGGCTTGTGGCAGTTTTCTGATTGGGCTTAGATGGGCATAAATGCGATAACTACATTTTAATTCATGATTTCGATGAAACTGATTTAGTTAAGATTTTCATTTACACACACTCACCAGCTCCTCCATGGAATGCTCTCCACTGAGCTGAGCATAAAGAGATGAGCGAGAAATTGTTGATTAGATTTTAGTAATTAATGCGACAATGATCAGGGATTTAGCAATCTAATTGCTAAGATATGTAGTTTGGATGATTCCCAGATTCGCTGCCCTTTTGTTTGTGCAAATTACGGGTTGTAAGTGCCCATGTGTTCATATCCTGGCACACACAAAAAAAAACTATGTAAAATGTAAATAGTAAATTTACTATTTTCTGAATTTTTCATGTATTTTGGTGTTTTAATTTTTGGGTCATTGAATGGTATTTAACAATTAAAATAGTAGATTTTGTTGTTTTATTCATTTGGTAATTCATTTATTATTTGCAAGAAATGCAAATAACTATCTGTGAAATGTAAGTGTATATAAATAACTTCCATTTAAATTAATATAAATATTTAAAATACAAATATAAATAGTTAAAATAATTAGATTAAAAAACAATTTTTATCGGGTAAAATACTATTTTGTAGGTTATCTACTATTTTATAGGGAATCTACTATTTTTTTTGGGCATTTTCCAATTTTTAGTTAATTTTACATAGTTTTTTTTTGTGTGTATGTTCATATCCTGGGAATATCCTGCAGCTCCTGAGGTTTTTAGCTTCGCGTTTGGCAACACACACATCACGCATCCGCTAATGTGTTTGCCCAATGTGCGCGCCATTGTAAATTTGGCACAAAGAGACATCAGCCAGCGGGCAGATTGCCGGCTCCATTCCATTGTCGTCGCTGGACCGCCGCTCAATCATTTGGAAGGACACACAAACACGGCACACGGATCCCCTGTATTTTGCCCACCTTTGTCAGCTGCATCAGCTCCATCCAGTGGCGCTCGGTAATTGCTGGATTCTGCAGCTCGGTGATGGCCCTCAGCGAGGCGACCAGTTCGCGTAGAACGCCCACGATGTGGACATAGGGCGCCCACTCGCGGATGCACTTGTCCAGGGTGCGCAGGTCGCGGGTGAACTTCTTGCACTCGTGCTCCATGTCATCGGTGTCGATGAGCAGCCAGGGCGTGGCCTGCCAGTCCACGATGCACGACTCGATGACGCGCACAAAGTCCCACAATTGCTAGAGGCATTTAGGATAAAGTGTTAGTTGTTTTGGGTTAACCTGGTTATGATTAAGACATTTCTTTCCTTTTTCCCTTGTGTTTAAAACTAAAAAGTCAAATGTTTAAAGAAATAAATAATAAAGAAAAATACTAAAAGAAATGCGGGGAGATGAAGATATGCATGCTGCAAAGCGACTGCTTGTACTGCTTGCAAAGCTTGAATTCCATTATTTGCTCATAACTTTTTAATGAATGTTCTGATTTCAAAAATTTGTTCTAGATTTCTATCACTGCTATTTTTAATCACTTTTAACAAAATGTTCAACTTTTTTTAAATTAATTTGTTGTTTTATTTCTTGAATACATACATGTATTAGTTATTATTATTCATTTTGTGGCAATTTTCACATTAATTTGAGCAATTTGATGAAACTTTATTACCAAATCTAGACACTTTTTGCTTCTGGCAGCAGTGATTTCTATAAGTATTAATAAACACAACGAAATATCAAACATATATGTGTTTGCTAATTAATTTTTCTAATTAATCGTAATACAATTGTTGCGATGATAACAACAAATTGTTTGTGATTTCCAGATAATATTTATGAAAGAATTTCGAGTGGATGAGGGCACATTCATAAAATTTTGTTTCCAAAATTTAGAAATCTCGCCTTTGTCTATAAGTCTAGAAATTTTCTATATTTATAGGTGATTTCACTAAACACAAGAACATTTTTTGTCCACTATAATTTTGTATGAGTGTAAATGACATGGACTTACCTTGACCCTTCTCAGCTCGACCTCGCACAGTTGCAGGGTTGCGGAATCGGGTGGCTGGATGTCGAGGAGTCCGGCCCAGCGGATATAGAGACGCTGCTGTCGACGGAAGCGGTGCAGCCGGACGAAGACCTCGTCGCAGACATCGTAAACTTGGGGGCAGGGCACTCGAAAGAACTAAGAGATTTGTTAAGATTCAAGATAGGTCAAGATTATTTGGTTACATGAAATAATTATAGATTTTCTAATAATTCTTATAGATAATTCTCACCGGCATCTTTTGGAACTGACGTGCGTAATGCTGCAGGTGGCAGGTGTGCAGACCGATGAGAGCGGCCACGCGTTGTTGCTGGTGAAAGCGAGTGTCCTGCAGCGCCTCCTGCTTAACGGTACTCGACTGCTTCAGCTGCTGCCACTGCTGCGGCAACTGCTCAATTCCGCGCAACAACTGCGGCTCGAACTCCACGTTGTAGGTCTTCAGTAGACCCATGATGTCCTTCAGCGGCTTGAACACGTTGTCGGCATACGGCTCCCGCTGCCGAATCTCCGACATGATGGCCAAAACGCGGAGAAGGGCCGAAAAGTCCTGGCGGGCGATGTGCAGCTGCAGCGTCTCGTGACCGCGGGCAATGAAGGCATTCAACTCCTGGAAAAGAAGTTTGCCGCGATTTAAGGTGTTCTCAAACTTTTCCAGTGAGCAATAAATGCTTCTGGGGGGCTAAATAGTTGGAAGCTAGTTAAAGACTTTACTTTATTTACGAATATTTCACGGAAAATACTTCCTATTAGTTTGACTATTATTTTTACTTTAACGGAATTGTTTATCCAATTTGCTAAATTCAGAAGTCAAGTCATAAAATATTTAAAATAAAATAGTTAAATCATAGTGGATTGGCAATAGCCTTTAAAAACGAATAATGAAATGGATATAAATTATGTTATGAATTGCTAGAAAACTTATTATTAATACTTATAAATGTTATAAAAGAAAATACGAATATATAAAAAAAGAAAGGGCGCTCAACCTTTTTACAAAATTTATTTCGGGATAAGTTCCGCAAAAAGTTATTATTTTTATTCAACTAAAATCCTCTCCATCTTTTTACTCTGCATTTCTATTTATTTATTAAATGTAATCTTTAAATAACATTACTTCAACATATTTCTTTGAATTCTGAGAAAATTATCGCAGTTGTTGACCCAGGTTTTATGTGGGTTAATCTTGCTGAGATGGTTGGCCACCTTATCAACAATATTCCACATCATGTATTTCTCAGAATGAGTATACATACGAAATTTTTAATTTAAATTTATTTCCCCCTCCGACAGATACGTGTATTCATTTGCATGGTTTTTAATTGTTGCGATTAGGGAATAGTGTTTAGATTTGGGGTATTACTTACAAATTTATGAGCTGCAACAGGAATAATTTTTAATCGTTCAATAAATTGAAATGGACAGAGTACTGATACGATTCTGTATATATTGTAGAACATAATGCTCAACTTATCAGCAATATTTATTGTTTATTTATTTCTGAAACAAAAAGCTGCGTCTCAGTATTCCAGAAACGTTCGTTTTGTGTGGATTAAATAATTGAAAATGTTTACGTTCGCCACCTTATATTTGTGGGCCTTTATTGCTGGAAATTTTGAAGGTTCCTTGGCAAATTACAATTACTGTGACGTTGGAAATCAGTGTCGCCAGTCAATAAACTATGCACTACAGCCGATGGATGCTGGCATTTCTGAAACCAAGGCCGGAATAAACCGGATCCAAGCTGCGCACAACGTCTTGCAGGATAATTTACGGGATATGAAAACCGAACTTGACTCCCAAGTTTTTGAAATATTCAACAAAATGAACGCGAATTATCGCCAAGTACAGATTCAGTTGGAGAACCAGTCTTGCGAGAAGTCAATCACGCGAATTCAACTCCAAGAGGAACTTCAGGCATTTAAGAACAAAATGGAGGAACGATTGCAGGAGCAGGAAAATAATCAACAAATGTTAATGGGGCAACTTTCAAAGGAGCTGACTAAACTGGAAAACCAGCAGGCAAACATCGATAATTCTCTAGAAAAGATCATCACCCAACCAAACTCGGAGAAATCCTGCGAAAATACCGTCTTTAAGGAGGAATTGGATTCAAAGTTGGAGGCCCTTTACAAGTTAGTGGGGAATCAACTTCTTTTGGTGCAGTCCAGTCTACAGGCTCTTCAGTTAAAATTGGAAGGACAGCAACCAGAGGTTCAGGCAACCCCTTCCAAAACACATTTAAATATCCTGCCTAATTTCGAGAAGATCAGCGGACGGTACTTTTACATTGAAAAAAATATCAAGAAAAACTGGAATGAAGCTGCAGAAATCTGTCGAGAGATGGGAGGTTATTTGGCAGCCATCGAAAATGAAACTGAGTTTGAAGCCATCAATACGAAACTGCGTAAATTTTCTCCATATTGGCTGGGCATCAACGATAGCAATAAAGAAGGCGAATTCGTGTCTTTGGCCTCTGGAAAGCCTGCTAAATATTTGTTATGGGAATCGAAACAAAATTTTAAAAGTACTAATTGCGTTCAGGTGCAGTACGAAAAAATGAGCGTTACCTATTGTGATCACAGAAATTATTTTATTTGCCAAGCAGACAACGAAATATAGATAAAACCATGTGAATAATATTTAATAATGCAATACAGAAAAATGAAAAAGAAATTGTAAGAAATTTTTGTAATTAAAAATGACTATAAAATTAAAATATAATTTAGAAAAGATTATTATTGCAATACAGAAAAATAAAAAAATAGTACGAAATTTTTGTAATTAAAAATGACTATAAAATAAAATATAATTTGAAATTTAATATTACTGCAATACAGAAAAAAAAAATTAAGAAATGTGTGAAATTAAAAATGATTAAAAAATAAAATATAATTTAAAATGTGTAATATTACTGCAATACAGAAAAATAAAATTATAAGAAATTTTTGTAATAAAAAATGATTTTAAAATATAATATAATTATGTTATTATGTTTTAATATCTAAAAAGTTATTTTTCTACCTAATCAACTTAATCATTGTTGACTTTATTAATGGACATGATATGATGGAATTTCTTGAAAGAGGCAATATTGAGTAATGTTATGAACTTCTTACCTTAAGAGTTCCCTGGACGTAGCGGAGTAGCCATTTTTTGCACAAGTGCGACCACTTGCAGGCCAGATTGAGCAGGCCATACTTGAGGGGCTTGATATCGAGGGCTAGCCATCCGTTGATGCACTCCCGATTTTCGCACTGGTCGATGGCGTCGTGCACCTCGTTGTAGTTCTCGATCTGTGGAACATTTATAAGGTTAGGGTGTGACAACTTCCTTTTGACTTGGTCCCACCCTAATTTATTTGCTAATTTGCCACACATGGGCGTGTGTTTTGTATACGTACATGTGTGGACAGGCTAAGCCCCTATATGCGATGTGTATATATTACAGTATTCGTACCGCTGCCGTCGGTTTATTAAGCGCACCAGCTGCGCCCAGAGGCAACTCAATGGCTAGTCATAAATAAAATGCCGGCCAGTGATTTTTCGTGCTCTATTCCAGGCGCAGGGTACCACTGAATTTATGTCTGGAATTCTCCATAGGCTACTTTTTAACAAAACTATACATAAATTTAACATTTTTAATTTTTATAGGCTAATTTTCAAACAAAACTATGCACAAATTCAAAATTTTGAATTTAACAATTTCCAATATTGATTTTATTATTTAAAAAGGTTACTAAAAGTATGCAGTAAAATTAATCGTTTCAGCTTCTTATCGAAAATATATTACTGCATACTTTTAGACACCTTTATGGGTAATTTCATAGCCCTTGGAACCTTTCTCTATATATAAGTAATTTCCAATTCCTTCTAAGTAAAATAGGATTAAAATGCTAACTATGAATTTACTATCTTTTAAAGTATAAAATTTGGAATTTAAAAATTTCCAGTATTGATTTTATTATTTAAAAAGGTGACTAAAAGTATGCAGTAAAATTATTCCATAACCCTTGGAACTTTTGGTAAGTAAATCCTTCAAAGTAAAATAAAATAAAAATGCTAATTATAAATGTACCATCTGTAGACCAAAACAGTGGTGAGCCTTTCCTAGAATTCATAAATATCAAGAAAAAACCATTACTAAATCAGATAACCACTAAATATCATGTCTTTTTACATCCCACCAATTTCTTTCTCTCAGGAGGCTAAATTTAAACGTGTTTAGCATTTGCAATATAAAAGGTTTCGCCCCACAAAAAGATGAAATGTTCAAGATCAGACCATTCAGACTTCGTTGCTTTCCTGTTTGGCCATATCTTGCTGGCGAATTTCCCTTATTTTATTGGGGCAACACCCAATTTCTCGCCATGTCCGTGCACTTTGACCATGATTTGTTGTTGCTGGTGTGTGTGTGTGTGCTTTTGGGTAATTTATTGCATACTTTTCGGGGCGTTTGATAATTGTTTAAAGAAAATATTACGCATACGTCGGCGATTTGCCTGCTGTGCTGCTTTGCTGTTGCAGGAAGTGGCTCCCAATTGCCCCCGAACATAAGTCAACGACGCCATGTGGTGGTTAAGCAGTTGTTTAGTGTTTTGCTTTGTTTTGTTTTTGGGGTTCTGTATTTTTTCCTTTCCGTTTGGCTTGCCCTGGTCAGTTGCCACACATTTGACCCTAAATGGTTGGCATTTATCAAGCGTTATTGGTCTCAGGGGCTACATGGCGTAAATTGTGTGGCTGCCAATTGAGCAGCAACCCAGTCTGCGTCCCCGATCCTTCGACATCCTTATCTGCTACCCGACACTAAAGCTGTTGGCATTCAGTGCCCTGGGGTCTCAGTCTCTCCTCTTACTCACCTCCTTTTTGAACGTCTCCATGATGGCATAGCCGCCGGCGCTGACGTGGTGCGTCTGCTCCCTGGCCGTTTGCATGCAGGCGGCCAGCACGTCGCCGCTCTGCTGGGTCCACAGGAATGCATAGGCCTGGAATTTGGCAGCGTAAGCCGTTGCCGCCTCAACCGTATCCGCCAGGGCATCGCGTATCGCCTTCTCCAGCATTTCCAGGCCATCGACTGGGATGTGCAGAGGAATATGGAAAAAATAAGTGAAAAAACGGTAGATAACAGACAAGCCAGACTTTATAGTGGGATTTGGAGTGCGGAAGCGTAGATATCCTTCTGGTAAGTTTACAAATTAAAAAGTTTTTATACTGAAACTCTAACAAAAATGGTAGTTAAATATATTTTAATAAATTTCCAATCATAAATGTAAATTGAATCAAGCTTTTTGAACTATCTGAAGAGAATACTAAAGAGAAATTTTTCCAATACATTTCAAAATCCTTAAACATTTTATATAACCCATTTCCTTTGAGAATATTTTATACCAGGGGTTTTGAAACCACTTTTAGAGCTGTCTAAAAGTATGCTATAATATAATTCTAGTGCAAAAGGATTTTAAATTTATCGCGAAATATGGCGATATTTTTTAGTGCATACTTTTAGACACCTATAAAAATATTTCTATGAAATAAATGGTTCTTTTAAACAGGCTTTTTGAACTATCCAAAGCGAATACTGAAGAGAAATCAACCAATACATTTCCAAAACATTTAAAATGTAATGAAACCCATTTATGTTGAGAATGTTTTACAAATATTGTGCATAAAATAAAAAAGCTGTCTAAAAGTATGCTATGATATATTTGTAGTGCCAAAGTGTTTCAAATTCATCACGAAATAAGGCGATATTTTTTACTGCATACTTTTAGACACCTATAAAAATATTTCTATGAAATAAATGGATCCTTTAAACAGGCTTTTTGAACTATCCAAAGAGAAAACTGAAGAGAAATTAATCCAATACATTTCCAAAACATTTAAAATTTAATAAAACCCATTTCTGTTGAGAGCCTTTTACTAATAATGTGCACAAAAGCTGTCTAAAAGTATGCTATATTATATTTGTAGTGCGTAGGTTTATCGAATTCACCGCGAGATAAGGCGATATTTTTACTGCATACTTTTAGACACCTTTAAGCAGTTTCCTATCAAATAAACGGATCCTTTAAAAGGGCATACAAAAATGCAAGCACTTATTGGGGTGTCGAAATCCATACCAGTGCATTCCATTTTTTGACTATACGCCTTGGCGGCTGCCAGCAGGTTGAAATGCACGGCCTGCGGCTTCGATTCCTCCAGCTCCTGTCCCACCAGTTCCTGTTCCCGATCCCGATCCGGCTCCTGTTCGTCGTCTTCATCATCCTCGTCCTCCGACAGCGCATTGTCAGCCACAATTCTTGGCATGCAGTCGCATGTCTGTTTTATATCGAGCAACAGCTGCTCCACAATTTGTTGAAAATTATTTTCCACACTTGCATCAAAGGCGGGCGAAAAGCGTATTTCCGTTTCCGTCAGCTCCAATTTAACTTCGAAGAGTGGAGCATCGTTGATGGCTGGCGTGGCGCCCCCTTTTCCTTCTCCCACTGTCGCCTGTGGCGTTGTGATTTGCTGTAGGACTAACCTTGCCATGCTGGCTGAAGCACCGGGATCCATTGGAATTGTTGCTGTTGCCGTTGCCTTCGCTGTTGCTGTCATTTCTTTGTACAAATACTCTAAACTGAATTACACGGCGTATGAGTAATGTGAAAATTAAATTTAGTGTTCAGTTTGTTTTGCAGCTTATTTCGTTTGCAGGTTTCAGTCACGCCCCCTTTTAGGGAACCCCCCTCTCAACCCCCTTCTGAACCCCTTATTTGTCTGACGTTGTCTGCATGCAATCACGAAAAGTGCCGCTAAGTGAAACATGCAATTGACGCATGAATGCTCGGCCCGCGGCAATTTGTTGTTGCCATTGTTGCCCCCATATTGCTGCGGTCGTGAAGTGTGTGGTTGTTGCTGCTGCCGGTGTTGTAGGTGTTGCAGGTGTTGCACTTCTGCAGGTGTCTTTCATTTTTGCGGTTGCAGTTGTGCGATTTCGTGCTCATTTACTTGATTAGTTCTGATGAGACATGAAAGGAGCTGCCAGCGTGCCGAAATGTAATGAAATAGTTAGCTGCCCTGGCAGGTGAAGGAGTGCAATTGATTGGCGATGAGTGCTACTGATAAAGATGATCGTAATCATGATGATATGATGATGATGATGATACTTAAAATTCAAGTGCTAGGTCAGGCTGCGCTAGAAACCTTATTCTCATCGCCTCGCGAACTTCGCGGCATATCAACTCATCCACGCTGGCCAGGTATTTGTTGTACTGACGCCGCTGCTCCTTGGGAAATTCACGGACAAACTGAAAAGAAAATTAAAATTTTATTAATCAGGTTTTAAATCTAAAAAATTAGTATTTTCTTAAAAAACCAATAAGGAATTATGAAAATATTTTTTTAATGTTTAACTTCTGCTTTGCAACATTTATGCGTGGTGAAGTTTTTTCAAACTCAATCCTATACAAAGTTAAAAATGTGGATACATCATAAAAATTAAAAAAAAATGTCCCCACACAAACAAATAATAAAAAAAATGTTTTAAAAATACCATAAAACCTTAGAAGTCTTCTACTTCAGAATAGGAATTGAAAATACCGGAAACTTAGAGCCCTACACTTTCCGACAAGCAATACTCTTAAATATTGGCTATTAAATGGCTCAAGTTATGATAGATAGTCACTAAAACTCACCTCCTGAACACTCAGATCCCTGGAGTACAGCTGAAACTCCTGGGCCTCATAGTTGAAGAACAGACAGAAGTTGGCAATCAGCAGGCGATTGAGCAGCATCTTGGTCTCGTCGCACTGCAGCAATCGCAGACGCACTCGGTCCTGCTGGTGGCGCAGATCGAGGAGATTGCGACCGTACAGGCTGCGCTGATGCAGTGGCTCCCGGCTCCAGCGACGCATGCTGGCCAGGATGGCATCCAAGTTGCCGTGCGACTGCTGCAGGCGGGCAAAGAGGTCCCGGCTTTGCTCAAAAATACCCGCCACAAGCGGATCATCTGGGGGAAGAAGTATTTGCGATACATAGAAAAGAAATATTAAGATATTATAAGTTTAAAACCTAGTTGTATCTTACTTAAAAAAGGATTTAATATAATATTAAAGTAAAATATGTGAAAAACCTAGTTGTATCTTACTTTAAAGAAGAATAATTATAGCTTTTTAAAGGAATTTACAAATAACTTTATGCTATGGATACCTTATAAGGCAGGTTATTAGCAATTAATACTGATTGTAATGCACGTGGTATTGCCATAGAACCTGAATAATTTAATGAACGATAATTATATTAATTAAAAATTTAATGAGATTTCAAAGGAATTATGAAATAATTTCTAGCTATAGTCAGTGTTGCCTAGGTACCATTTGTAAAATCAGAGTTCTGTTTATTACACTGATTTCTTTAGAAATTTTCTTCGGTGAAAAAACTTCCACTCACCGTAGTTCCGCCAGGTGAGCTGCTGACAGGCCCGAGCCACCTGTTCGTCGATGGTGGTCAGGTCATTGCTTATTAATTGCAGCTCAGCTGCGGCACATTCCCCCGAGCGAATGCCGTTGTAGAACTCGCCAATCTTGATGAGTCGTATGCGACGCTCCCAGTAGGCATCCCGCTGTCCATACAATGTGAGCAGTGGCTCCGGCAGCTGGAAGAGATCGCCGGATAAGCTGCCAGTGGCCTGCAGGGCCAACAAATACTTGGTCTCCTTCAGCAAGGTAAATAGCACGGGGGAGAAGTTTAGATACAGCTGACTATTATCCTCTGAACGGGAGAGCACCGATTCATCTAGTCCCCGAATGATGAGCCTATCAATGCTCTCATGCCAGGAGGTCCAAATTTTCATCTGCAGATTACTCAGTTTGGTGGTCAAAATATTGCGACGAGAGAGCAAAGCATCCCATTGCAGGGGCAATGTCTGTAGCTCTGATTTTTCTTTTAATCTGGAATTTTACAAATATTTATAACTAGTTTATAAATTTTCAATTTTTAAAATCGGACCATTCATTAAAAAGTTATGAGGAAATAATGGTGGCACGCGTGCAAGCAGTGCAAGCAGTTGCTTTACTAAATAACGGGTATCTGCTAGTCGGGCTACTCTCTTAATTTAAAACTACTTTTTTTTTAGTAAACTTACAATTGCTCAATCAGTTGGTTTAACTCCTTAGCTCCAAATTCATCGCATCGACTGATATGCTGTTCTAGCCACATCATCGCATTGGCGATGGGTGGAAAGTTGTTGGCCATGGGCAAGGCGGCCAAGCCTCGAATTTCGTAGCCCAGCAGCACTTCCCTGACATTCTCCTCTAGCTGCTCCATTTCCGTGTCGTAGATGAAAAGGATATGCGGAAGGACTCGAGCCAATTCCGGTCGCACAGCTGCACGTTGCAGCAGGCAGCCAAACATCAGGGTCAGCCGGAGCAAGTGCGTCCAGCTGTGGCACTGCTCGAAGGCCTGCAGCAAAACGGTGGCCAGTTTCTGCTCCAAAAGTTGCATGCGACCAAAGAAGAGAACTTGTTCGCGGCGAAAACATTTCCATTTGCTGGCCACCGAGGCCGTGAGATCAATGTCTACGTTGCTCCATTGCTCAAAGAGCACTTTGAATTCTCCAAAAATCTATGGTAAATTTTAGATAACAGATAATTCAAAGAAAGAAACCTTAAGTTAATCAACCTCTCTGACGCGTTCTGTTAGCATTTTGCCCCGCAATCCGCCCACTTCGAGTTTTTCGAGCTGCTGAAACTGCACTGCCGCCTCGAAAACCTGACGCAGCTCCATCAATTGGGCCGAGAAGCCGTCGAGTGTTTGGCCAAACACATCCTCGTGGCAGAAGCGCCACAGCTGCTGCTGGTCATCGGGTGAGGGAGAAGGAGCCACTGCGGCTGCTCCTTCGGCGAGGGCGGGCAAAAGGACCTGGCTGCCGGCATAGCGCTCCTTGTACTCCAGCATGCGTTGCCTAGGTTATTAAAATTTAACATTAAATATTTACGGTAATACCTTAAACAAAATTCGTAAATTATAATCAAATTTTGGCAAATTGAATATATTCAATAATAAATATTATGGAAATTAGCCTAGTTAGGAGCTTATATAATAAAATCAATCAGCTTTGCCGACACATACTTAGACTTCTTTGGTTTGATTGCAATTAATCGATTTTCTACTTAAAATGGCTTTAAAATCGCATTTGATAGAAAAGCTAAGGCTTTAACCACAGCTGCATTTTACATAATAATAATGGGAAGAATATCATATTTCAAATTAAAATAATTGGTTTAAAAAAAGAAAAAGAAAGAATAAAAATATTTTGTGTTGTTAAATTATTTCAAAATGTATTAAAATTATTTTAATAATTGTATTTTTCTCAAAAAGAATTTATTTTTATAATTTGTGTTAAATAAAAACACTAATTGTAATCGGGTTTTTACTTAAAATGGCTTTAAAATCGTATTTAACAGAAAAGCTAAGGCTTTAACCACACCTGCATTTTACATAATAACAATGAGAAGAATATCATATTTTAAATTAAAATAAATTGTTTAAAAAAAAAGGAAAAGAAAGAATACAAATATTTTGTAATTTTAAATTATTTCGGAATGTATTAAAATTATTATAAATTAAAATAAGTGTTTGTATATATATTTTAAATTATTATAAATTAAAATAAGTATTCATAAATATTTTAAAAATTGTATTTTTCTTAAAAGGGAATTATTTTATATTTATACTTTGTCTTAAACTTAAAAAACAAATATTAAAGACCTAAAGTAACTAGTTTAACTTAAATATTTTTCTTCATAAATCTCACTTGAAAAGCTCCAGAACCTCGGTGGTGCGATTGATTTTAAGTAGCCCCTCGTCGGCGTCGCCCTGGAACAGAAGCTGCAGCTCGAGATCCTCGGCGGCACGATGGACCAGCATGTTGCAGATGCAGCGCAGCAGGACACTCATCCGCTGGGTGCTGCGATAGTACCTGGCATTGCTCCACACCAGGTGGACCACGTGGACCAGGGGGGCCACCAGGTCATGGCCGTTGCTGAACTGCACCGAATTGAAGGCGGAAGTCTGGCGGAGCAGCGGCTGCAGCCAAAGGGAGACATCCTGTGCCTCCAGCCAGGCTGCCACTAGTTTCCGGAATGCCGTGGCATATGGCACATAGTAAACCGACTCGATTCGCTCCAAAATCTGGGCCAGAGTTTTGTGCGTGGCTTCTCGCAGCTGCTCGTAGATATTTTGCAAATTCAGCTTCCGGTTTGTCCAAAAGCCAATCTCCTGGGCGGGCAGAGAAACGAGTGTCAAGTGCTTGGGCGGATGTCCGGAGGACAAGGTGGCCGATCCCAAGGGCTGACACTCGGAACGCTCCAAGACAATGTCGTGCATCTGGGTGGTCCAGTTAATAAACATTTCTTCTAGCAAGTTTCGGAATTTGGGATCCAGTGCTGGCCTTAAATGACTAAGGAAATATAAGAAAGAAACCTATTAAAAATACTAAAAATATTATTAATATTTTTTAAGAAATTAAAATGATTTAAAATATATATTTCCTCATCCGAACTAGAATTCTATTTAATATACTATTAGGACAAATAATATTTTTAACAATTTAAAATGATTTAAAATGTAGCTCCTCTTTAACTGAACTAGAATCCTAACTATCTAAAACTAAAAATTTATTTTTAATAATTTAAAATGATTTAAAATGTAGATCCCTTCATCTGAACTAAAATTTTAACTATTTAAGACTAAAATTATTTTTAAGAATTTTAAATGATTTAAAACTGAACTATAATCCTAACATTTAAGGTAAGGCTTACAAGTTTTAAAGTTTCTCAATTGCCAGTTGTGTTATCGGCTTTCATTTCGGCTTTCCATTCTATTCAACTAAACTTTGGACCATGGGGAGTAACTTTTATAATGAGCGGAAACATTTATTGACCTAATTCTCTAAAAAATTTGCACTTGACTTCCCCCCATTTCATGTGGCTATTTGTTTAAAACTTTTTGCCTTACTTAGTTTTCAATACAAAATTGATACCAATCAAAATGACTTTATGGTTTATTTTGATTTTTGCCCCTGCTTGGCTTTTCATTTTCATTTTGTCTTCATTGATTCGAATATTGTGAATTACTGAAGCAAAAATCTCTTAATACATTTTTAAAGGCACTTGACGTGTGTGTATCGATGGCAATTTTGGCTAAATTCTGGACAATTTTCTTAAGAATGCTGATGGCCAGCTGAAGATTGCCTTTTCTTTCTTTAATATTTGTAATTTAATTAAAAGCATTTGTACTATGGGAAAATAATCGAAGTATGCCACCAGTTTTGTGCGGCCAAGGGGTAAACAACTTGAATTTACCCGGAATTGCAAGCTAAATAAATTTCGAGCAATTCATGCGAAAAGTTATGCCAATGAAAATCAATTTGGTATCATGAATAAGCCTTTCTCTTTCTGTTCTGTTCTGTTCTGTCCTGTTCACATAAACAATGCCAGTTAGCTGGGACATCTTCGAATCCAAGGAGCTGAACTGGAGGAGCTGGAGGGCAGGGGCGGAACTCAAAGACAATGGCCATCGAATGGCTGGAACTTACCCTTGGCTCACGTGGGCAAACACTTCCTCGACGATTGTTGGCGAAACTAATAACGATAAAATTGTGCGATTGTTGGTTTTGCCCTTAATCTGTGGGGATAACAATAAAGTATATACAGACAGGAATGTATACGTATTACGTATCGCCCGTAGACACATGAAAAGTTTTGCCAATTAAGCGAAATACTTCCAAGACAATGGGACGGAGTGGCTCCAAATGGGATCGGTTTGGGGGAACCGACCACCGACAACCGGGAAACCTTCCCACTCGAAGCCTTCGCCCCACTGCACTCAATTAGATTAATTTGATGAGATAGCACAGCTGCCAGCTGCACTCGCGAAAAAATCTACCTTACTTTGTATTGAATTTCTAAAAAATAAATTCTTTAAATAGTCTGAATTTTGATAAATTTAATAGAAATCTTTTTAAAAGGTGTCTAAAAGTATGCTGTGAAAAAATCAGTAAGCTTTAAAATATTTTCATGCATACTTTTAAATACCTTTTAAAATGATTTACACTCTTCATTTAAAAAAAAATATTTTAAATTAAACTTAAAATTAAAAAAAAATACAGTTTATATTTCAATCAAATTTAACAAAAGGTTGAAATCATGCTGTGAAAAATCATTCAGACCGACAATATATTACTGCATACTTTTAGACACTTTTTAATACGATTTCCATAGATTTGAATAGATCTTTTAAAAAAGAACAAAAGCTTCAAACTGTTTGTATTTTAATTATTTTAAACGGTGTCTAAAAGTATGCTCCAAGAAATCAGTCATATCCGAAAAGTATTGTTGCATTCTTTTAGACACCCACAAAATTATGTTTCCGATTTAATTCGTTTGAATGGATTTATTTTCCAATTCCTTTAGACCATTCCGATTTAATGTAGATTTTTTCCCGAGTGTATCAGCCAAATCACCCACCTCGGTCAGCGTGTTCCGCACTTCCTTGATGCGCGCCTGCAGATCCTTGCGAACAATGGTGGGCCACTGACTTTGTGCCTCCTCCAAGAGCGGCTGCAGCACCTCGTCGAACAGCAGCGACATGGTCTCGATTTTGCTGTGCACCGGGAAGTCGCCGTACAGAATGCTCTCCGCAAAATTGCCACCCGTCAGAGGTCCGTCGGAAGTATTACGTCGCACGAAGTAGGCGCACTTGCCGCGCGGCACGCCGTCCAAAGTCGTAAAGCTGGAGGAGGCGGGCGGCAGGGGGATGAGCAGGGCGCCGGGCGTGGCCGAAACCACGGCGGATACGGCGGCCGTCACACTGGCCATGGCTTCATCTCCATCCATGGGCAATACAGAGGAGGCGGAGGGTATGGAACCACGAGTGCTCTGCACCGAATACGGCAGGTACAGGTCACTCAGGCAACTCCTGGGCACCAGATCTCCGCCCGGACTGAGTGTCATCACCAGGACGCGACTGTGGCCACTCTGCCAGTCCAAAACAATGCGCTGTTTACAAGGATATTGGTAAAAGCACAATGGGAACTTTAATACACAGCCAACAAGGCGGACTAATCACACTAGACTTTATTTTAATTTCAATAAAAATCTACTGAAATTTTTAGTACCTTCATATACTAAAATTATTTTTTTTTATCAGCTTTTATACATCCGTTGTAATTAATATTTGCACATCCTTTAACGCTTTTCTATGGCTGGGTTTGCTAATTAATGAACTGTTTATTTTATGAGTTTAAAATTCGATTATGACTTGGTAAATATTATGTGTTTAAAATTTATTTTGTCATTTATGGTGATTATAAAATAAAGTAACTTTTGATAAAAAAATTCTATTCTATTTTTTATTGTCTTATGTAAAACATAAAAGAGTGAACCTTTACATAAATTAAACATTTTTAGAAAAAGCTTTAATTTTTAAAAATGTAATTTAAAATTCAATTAAGTTTGGTTACATATGTTGTGCTTAAAATAATTATTTGTTGCTTATTTTGTTATATAAGATGATTATAAAATAACTTTTGTAAATCTTATAAACATTTTCCGAATGCGATTCTGTTTTTTAATGCCTTACGTAAAACATAAAAGAGTGAATCCTTTAAACATTTTTAAAAAAAGATTTTATAGTTTTATCTCGGGATTTTAGTCACTAAGCAACTTTTTCTCATAACTAAAAATAAATGCTTCTTAAACTTACTACACAATTTTAACATTTTTAGTTATTTTCCCCTAAACTTTAATCAATTTTTCACCGTGTATCAGTAGTAACTCACCCGCAGCTCATCGCTGGCCATCATTTTGGTCCATTTATCAGGTTTGAGGCGCATTGTGGTCGTTGTATAGCTGGCCACCCGTTCCAACCTCGAATCGCTGTAGTCCCGTTGGACGCGCTGACGACCGCTGCTGCCGCCGGTGGGCAGAACCTCCTCATCGCTGCTGGCCATTCCCGCCGCATCGGACATTGGTCAGGAGTCCAGGGGGCGCAGGATTGAATTCGGGAGAAAATGAACGAATCAGCGGCTGCGATGCGGCAAATCAAACAACTCGCCGCGGCAACTGGCGTTAAAATGATGATGGGCCCGCTTCGTGTGACCTCTAATGCCGGGCGGCCAGTGGGCGGCGGCCGCAGCGCCAGCCACGCCCCACATATCGATCAAACTTCAAATTCGCATTAACAGAAAAACACTTTAAAATGTGTGTGCCGTTTCGCGCAGCCATTTCAAATGCAAAATGCAGAATGCAAAATGCTTACTTCCAAAGGGGGAAAAGTCTAGCCCGCTTTTCCCACCTCCTCTCATTCCACCTGGCCAACTTTAATTGCACACGAAGTGAGCGAAATGTAATTTCCGTTTCACTGAAAAGTTCTCAGCTCGAAACTGAGCGGCCATAAGTCAACATCAGATGGTTTGGCTAGGGCCACCAAGCATTCAAATGATGTGCTATGGATTTTCAGTGTCCAACACGGCGTATGCTTAATGTTGATCGAATGTCCTGGCACTTGGTCTCTTGGCAGTTTAAGTGCCAAGTCATCATCAGCAGAAGTCAGTGTGTATCACAAACAGTGAAATTTATGGTAGCACATCCTGGTTATCCCTTCCCTTCCGCTTTCCCTCGAAACTCAGGCGCTGTGAGTAAGTGACTGACATGTGTCAAGTAACAGCAGCAGCAAGTAGTTGCAGTAGTTGCAGTTGCTGTTGCAATTGCACCCGCAGCAACAAAGGCCGTGGAGCATAGTTAAAACGCTCTGCAATTACCGCAAGTACACAGGGCAGCCTTTAGCTGGATGTAGTACTCGACCCAAATGATGCCCTGCCCTGTCCACATTTTATAATATCACAGAAACACAGAACTGAACTTTTCTATGATTGAGTGCTCCTGAGTGAAAGTCCCAAACTTATGATCCCATCACCTACGGGTTCCGCGGTATAGCCAAGAATACCAAAACCCGATGTTTGCCGACATTTGGAATTATATGGCCTATATGGAATATATAATTGGACTTTTTTAAATTATTTTTACTGAAATCTGCTCTCAATACATAACGGAATTCCTATAAAATAGCCCTAATTGTCAACCAAATTTAAAAATCCCAAAGTTATCACGAATTTCCTGATGACAGAATAATTCTAAAAATTAAATCTTAAATGGAGCAAATATTTTGTATGCTTCAATTTCGGTTTAAAGCGTTTTCATAAGGATATTTTATTGGATTTTTTTGATTTTATTATCTTCTTCTAAATGTTGTCAAATTTCAAATAAGTCATATATTTATTTACCATAACTAACATAACTTACCTTTCTTATTTCTTAATTTTTATCTGTCATAAGTAGCTTATGTTGCATTGACAACTAAAGTAAAGTGTGTGTTGCTGGCCACCAATCCCATCCTTTGTCCTGCTGCTAATGTTCCATGGCGTATACCTACCCCAACTGGAAACCTGCTGACTGCGCATTATGATGATGGGGATGATGGGGATGATGATGATGGGGAGATGACAGGGATGTCGGCCATTCTGGACCGCTGTGTAACTTTGATGTGAACTCCACTTTTAAATATCAGCGTCACATCAAAAACAAGTGCTTGGCAACCCGCAGCTCTGCTCCCATTTCTGGTGGGGATTGGTCTCTGGCACTGGCACCCTCGGGACAAATGCATTGCCCTCATTTTCGGAGGCGAAAAGCAACCGCAACTGTAGCGCTGAGCGCTGAGCTCCCTTTTCGGTTGGGCGGGGATTTTGGATTTGGATTGGGATTGGGATTGCGACTGAGGGCGGCGGTTCTGTTGTTAATGAATTTGCTCAAGCTGTTTGCGCGCAGCTTAAAATTCACTCTTGCCCCAGGCTGGCAGCTAGGAAACGGAGCCACACAAAAAGAAATAAAGCAAACTATCTTTTAAATTTATATCAATTTTAATGAGAAATTTATGATTTACTGCCAATGAAAATTTATTTAGAATTAAAATGTTGAATAAATAAGTTATCTCTAAGATATTCAATAATATTAATTCAAATCACTTTAAAAGGTGTCTAAAAGTATGCTTTAAAATGTTTGGTATTGTAAAACGGTTCTATATTAATTTTTTATGAGAAATTTATGATTTACTGCTAAGTTATCTCAAATAATGTAAAATATTATTAATCCAAATCACTTTACAGGTGATAAAATATTTGTAATAATTAAACTTTTGTGTTTTTCTGTGCATAGCATAGATTTTTTTTCTGTGCACAATTCCCATCTGCTCCCGTTTGATCCATAAACTTGTTAATATAAAAATATATTTGAATAAACATTTCAGCAATAAAAGAGATTATTTTACATAGTTTGCATAGCTGGCAGATCGGAACGACTCAGGTCCTTCTCCAGTCCAAGTCCAAAAGCAGGTCCACTTGCCTGCCTCTGCCTTCTGCCGCCTGCTCATCGGCCTTAATGTCCTGGCCAAAGTGGGTCCTTTCTGTCTGCGGAGCAAAGACGTGCATAAATAGTGCGACAGTCCAAGTCAAACATTGAAAGCAAACGAAGAAAATATGCGATGGCTGGGCTGCCGCAGAGGGAAGAAGAAGCCGCAAGAAAAATAAACTTCGAATTGATTTTAAAAGGAATGCCTCGATGGCCCCGGCACACTTCAAATTAAGTAAATCGCACAAAAGCCGAGCTGTGAATGGCGGACGGCGGACAAATGGACAGAAGGACGGCTGGACGGTTGGACAAATGGACAGTGGTCGGCAGTGAGTCGTGGAAAATGAAACTGTAAAATGCTTTTACTACATTTTTCCCGCCGAGTGGCCGTTGGGTTCTCGCAGTCGTAGTCGTACTTTTTGAATTTATGCCAAGCCTCGATCCGAACAAGTTGGCTTGTACTTTATGAGCGAACGAACCCCTTTGCCTCCCGACTTCCCGCCTTTTCCACACTTTTTCCGGGCTGCAGCTGCTGATGAGTTTCATTATGTGCGAACAAATCATCACATGCCACTGGGTGGTGGATGGAAAATCTGAGGATGGGAGGCTGGGAAGGCTGAAGCTCAGAGGCTGGGCGGCAGACTGCACGGCGTCGTCCTCGTTTAAAAGCAATTTCGTGCATTTGTTAAGGACACGCGATTCGATGTGTGTGCGAGCGAGGAAAGTCAACACTATTTCATTACGGACAAAGACCATTTCCATTTGGGCGAATTTATGAGAGTGCGGGCATGCAGCGGTGGCTCTTAAAAAACAAAAAACGAAATGCGTTAGGAAAATGGCCGAGGCACTCAATGAAAAGCCAGGCCCAACAACAAATCGATCAGCGCACAAAAAGATAAATACAAAATGGAGCGTTTGACAGGGCAAACAATGTCAGTCCTAAGCCGTCCGCCAATGTCCAAACTTGAAACAAACAAAATAGGAGGGGAAAAAACTAGAGGGAAAACTATGATCGAAGCATCGGACCAAGGGATACCCACTAATTTGTTCTTTTTAGAGGATTTGTAGGATGTAAAAAGTTATAAAAAAAGGATAACATTAAAAAAAAAAACAGAAAATAACCACTTCAAAATATGTTGTTTTACTTAAAAGGACATTTGGCGCCCAACGTGGGGCCTAATTAAACTGTTGGGAAATTATTTATTTTAGGCCCATATAATTTTTTTTCATGATTCTGGTAAAAATAAATTATTTTCCTGTTACAAACATTCTATAAATGCTTATACCCTTATGCTAAGCCGAAAAAAATCGACAGCTAGCCAGAAAGGAAAGGCAAACGAAGCCAAACCGACAACTCCTGCCCGGCTGTTAGCGGCATTGTGTGCAGTCTAACGACAACATTCAATAAACAATTCACAATTGATTGACAAACGGACGGGCGGTCCAGTGTTATTCGGATTCACTGCTGACGACTGCCGATTGACGACTGACCAGAAGGACTAGCTGCTGCTGCTGCTCTGTTCTGTTCTGTCCAGCGGACACTGTGAAAACGGCCATGAATGAGCAACCACGACAAGTCGGCGGAAGGATGTTAGTTCGAGTGGATGAGGAAATTGAAAGCGAATGCTGACAACAACAAAGTTGGCTCAAACAAAAAAAAAACGCTAAAATAGAGCAGAATAGGCGACAGAATCAGAATCCCCCGTCCGAAAAACAGGCAAATATAACGAGAGTCCGGCTGCTGGAACAAAAACAATGAAAGCAAATTTCTGTGCGGACATCCGGCGGCGATTAGACGTGGACACTGAGCAGTGAACAGTGAAAAGTGAACAACGAACATCGAAGTCTAAACACTGGCCGTTGGTAATCGATTGTGGTTGGGTGGCAGTTTCGAGGGTGGAACATTCGTAAATATATTCTCTTTCTCAGTTGCGCAAGTGGGATTCCCTGAAAAATGTGACTTTGATGTAGGTAGATCTACGACGAATTTTATGCCAAGTTGTGGGAGCTGTTTTCTCTTAAATTTTGGTCACGTCTTAGTTGGTCACTTCCGGTCTAGAAGGAAACACCAATCTACCAAGGGATTTAATCAAGTCCTATGCCACTTGAGGGTTAATCATCTTTAAAGAAATCATTTTCTAGCAGTTTAATTAAGCCCCACGTTGGGCGCCAAGTGTCTTTAAGTGAACCAACATTTTGGGATGTGGTTATTTTGTTCTTTAAACGGACTTTAAAGTAAAACTAAACTAAATATAACTTTATGAAACTACAGATCTATACTTTCTCAGGTAATTCCTTTCAATATTTCACTGTTTAATTAAGCCCCACGTTGGGCGCCAAATGTCCTTTCACGGACTTTAAAGTAAAACTAGACTGAATATAACTTTATAGAACTACAGATCAGGTATTTCCTTTCAATATTTCACCCATAAACTGATAAAAGTCACATGTTACGACCTTGGGAATATTAATTAAACGATCTTCGGACCGCCCTGGATCGTTAGGTAGGTCCTAATTAAAATCCCTGCCCGGCTAATTGCGCGCGTGACTCTTGCAGCTCATTAGCTCGACGCACGTAGTGCCGTGTTCGGCATAGTTTGGCAATTGCTGGCCAAAAGTTTGCAGCGCAACAGCAACAAACGGCCGGATAAAGATAAAGATAGCGACGGAGGTCAGCGCAGAACGTTATGTAAGGCTGAAGTTTTGCAAATCCTTTTGGCAATTAGATCCTTGTTGGAAGGGGAAAGGACAGGAAGGACGAAGGAAGGACAGGGGACGCAGGACGCCCACAAATATTGCACAAGTATCAAGTATCGTCGCTGGCCGCCGTGGCATTTCGCAGTGCAAATATCCCATTACTCGGATGAAACTTTTAATTAAAAAGTTGCCAATGACAAACGGGACGAGGTTTGCGGGTCCTTTCCTCCTGCGACCCTGCTGAGAAATGCGCCGTAGTCTCACCAGAAATATTCGGTTCAGTTCAGTTCGGTTCGTTTCGGCCAATGGGATATGGTATATGGCCGGGGCTATCGGGATGAGCTGCCTCAGTCTGGCACGCACGTAATTGAGACAAACTTTGAGACAGTAAAACATTCGAGTAGCTCCTCCTAGAGGCGAGGGGTTTGCCAATGAGAAAATTACGACATTTAAACCCGTAGGTTAAGTGCACGTGAAATATTAAGTTTAGCTGCTCGAGAGCACACTAAATCTTATTGTAGGTCATTTGTCGGCTGGCGCATTTTAGTGCCATCCAATGTGGTACCTAATTACAGCTGCTGGGGAATGGGTTCGGTTAAGGGTTTTTAACCTGAAGCGAAAGCTAGTGGAGGGTCATAAATTTGCCAAAAAGACGTGCCTTTTGCCAGGACCAAGTTGGCTTTATTAGCGTGGCAATCAAAGCGAAGGTGGCTATTTTAAATAAGTAGATTATACTTATAAATGGAGTAAATTAAAAATCTGTAATATGTTTTAAAATCCCTATATATTTATATACAGAGAAAAATATCCACGCTTCATACAAAGTTTATTTCACTTTGGATTTTAAAAACGCTTTATTTTTAAAACGTTTTTACATGAAAACGGCACCTAAAATGTCGTATACATTTCTCTGTGTAGTTATTACTTTTTCTATATTTATTTCGGTGACAATACAATGTGGTTGGGGGGAGTAATCAAAATGCCTGACATCAACCATGATAATGGAACATGGGCCCATGATTATAATCCCCATAAAATAAGTCATAAGAAAAACCTGAGCCTGGAATACAGAGAATTTCGTCCAGTAGCTTTTCAGGCGGTAGCCAATTATGAGGTACTGGAGGACACCGAATGCTAAGTGAATTCTCCTTGGCCAGATTAAGCCTTCCTCTCAATGGCGGATGAAGTGGTCCTTGCCCAAAAACTGAAGCAGGGCTTTGGTCAATGGTGAATACGGGGAAACCGAAACCGGGAACTCCACTATCGGATCCTGTCCTGTCCCGTCCTGTCCCAGTTCCCTTCCTGCAATTGCGAACGCATCGGCTGAAAAGGCAGTCGAGTGTGCAGGCTGTGGAAATTGAACATCGGAGGCCGGATTTTTGCAGTCGCAGCTTGATGGGGAAAAAAAGACGAGGAAAGGGGTAGGGGGTAGGTTAGGGGTATAACTGCGGCTAATTATACTGCCAACGGGGAACAGGGAACTGGGTCGGTAAATGTTGCGATTTTGCCAAATAATCAGAAAAGGCTCTCAACATTTTACGTAAAACGAAAATGCAACGGAAAACGGTCAGGAGGGCGGCTTTTTTGGGGGCTGTGGGGGCGTGGTGCAAAAGTGCATTGCCAAACGGGTAGTAAACGCCTGCGGGAGCGGAAGTGCAGTGGTCGCCGTGTTGTTGCTTTGTTACGTTATCTAATTACAAAGGAATTGTGCGGCAACGTCACACAGTTGCCGGTCCACCGATCCCGCCACTATCCATCCACCAACCCCTCGCCTGAAATCTGGTCTATGGGAAAATATTATTTCTGTTCAAATGCACAACATGGGTGCAATGGGAAGGCTGGCTGCGGGCATCCTCCGATTGATATATGCAGATGCGTGCTCCGTTTTAGTCCGGTTAGCTGGGTAGCTGGGTATCTCGAACTGAACTGCCCGCAGTTAGTTACTCACTAACACAACAACACACACACACACACAGAGAGACGGCCGCCCACGGGGGAGCACCCACACACATGCGCTAAATACACTTGTGTCTAATAAGTTTTATCCGAACGGTCAACGAGGCGTGCACCCACACAAACACAAGGACGGTCGCCCAGTTGTGGTACACTGAAAAAAAGAATACAAACAGACTTATTGTTTTCGAAATATTAACTTTTTTCTTGTCTATGGATTTTTTTTGGTCTTGTAAACTGAAGCAAATATAAATTTTTATAAAAATATTCATTAAGAAACATACATTTAAACAAAGAGAAAATAGAAGGTAAATTAATTTCAAAATATAATACAGTTTTTCCTTTTTAATTATTTTCTATTCTTCATTATACCCGTTACTCGTAGAGTAAGAGGGTATATTGTATTCGTGCAAAAGTATGTAACAGCAAGAAGGAAGCATTTCCGTCCCTATAAAGTATATATATTCTTGATCAGGGTCACTAGCCGAGTCGATATAGCCATGTCCGTCTGTCCGTCCGTATAAACGCTGAGATCTCGGAAACTATAAAAGCTAGAGGATAAATATAATTTAAATTAATTTTAAAATATAAAAAATAGATTTTCCAACTCGTTTTAAGGACTAAAAATTCTTTAAATATATTTGTTACCTCTGTAGTTCGAGAAATTATTTAAAGAGAATTAAACCTTGATTCTTTTAATCTTTTTTTTCTGCTGTGCAGTAAAATGGGTGTTAAAGGGCGTGGTGGCCAGTGGGCGGTGGCCAATGGGTGGCATATAAACAAATGAAGGGTCGTGCTTCGAGGGACCCAGCTGCGTATGCGGCATATTTGAGCGGGCATGGCGAAAAATTGTCAAACTGCCGGCCGCGGCCCCAAAGTCAGTTAGGTTGGCAATCTGCTTAGCCGCTGCCCGCCATCCTGAACCCAAAACACACCGTCCACATGCCCATCCCCAACTCATCCATCGCCGCAATCCACTTGCATTTAAATTGTGAAAATATTTGGACGCTGTCGTCCGGTCGTTAAATGAAAATTGAAGCTAGGGCCGTTTTCCTCCCCCTCCCACCCTGCACGCAGAAAATCTTTAAACAAACGAGGTCAACCAGGGTTTTTTTTCTGTGGGGGTGCGGCAGTTAAGGGACGCTAATTGCGTACTTGTCAACACTCAAAATAAAAATAATATTTGCAACAATTAAAAGAGCGCCAGCGCCAACAAAAGAGTTACCAGTTTGAGGGATTCAGAGGCAGAGACAGAGGCCCCTAAAAAAGGTCCTCTAAACAAAGGGCTCCCTAGCGGTTGCAACTCTACCACCTGGTGCATAATTTTTCAAATTATTCAAATTGTAAATTATAAAAGGGACAACTCGTTTCCCCAACGGAAGCAGCGGCCAATTATGCGAACTGTAAATGCGCCGAAATCAAAGTAAACGCTGAAAGCAGTGTAAATTATTTAAACCTTTTCTTAATTCGTTGTTTTTACCCCTATGATTTATATTTATATAAATATTTACGATTTGATTGGATTTCTTATAATTAAAAATGAACATAATAAATAAAAAAATATTTATAATACCAATATATTTATTATAAATAAACCTAAATTTTAATATTAGGCTTTAAAATGTGTTTAAAATGGTTTGCCACCTTACAATTTACCTTCATTTTGTATTTTATCTCTACTGACAAATGTAATAAAATTGATCATCAAACGCTTGTTTTACTGTTATAATTAAGATATTTATATTTATATCAATATTTAAGATTTGATTGCCTCCAAGTCTTTCAAGTATTGCTGCCTGACGGTCCTTTCTTAAGAGTCCTGTAGAATTTTATTTCATTTGCTAGTATAATTTGCGCCTTTGAAAGTTGATCATAGCGTTCATGTTGACTTGACTGCTCCCGAACTTGACAATATGTAGAAGATCTTCGAGCCCCCTCTTGAAGAAGTCCTCAGAGATTGGTTTCACCGCTTACTCTGAGTCTCCAATTCAGCTCAAATTCAATCTTGTTCAGCTGGTTCCGGGTGTAATTCAAATAAACGTCCACTCACAGATTGACTTAGTGGAATTTCAGAATTTTTTTCATTCTGACAATCTGCCAATGATCCAAGAAAATGACTGGCAATAAAGGCGCACAAAAGAAATTGAGTCGGATTAAACATTTTTATTTTTTTAATCCACTCCAATTGAATACTGAAACCGAAATAGTTGTTCAAGCTAAAAAAGAAACCAAAAATATTTCTGATAAGCGGACCGGATCAGATTACGCTGAGTTTGACGCAAAGATTCAATATTCAAAGTATGAATTTCAAACCAACTATTTCCTTTAAGATAAGGAATTAGGGAATAATAAACATTGCTCCAGATCAGCGAACAAAAAAACTAAATTCCATCTTTAAATTTAATTTATTGACAATTTCCACAAAATATCCATGTATTTTTATAAAGAATATCCAATCTATAAATTATTTTTAATACAGGAACTAAGCTATCACACTATAACCTATTTCAGAATCAACCGATTATTTGAAATGTACAGTAAAAACAATTGAAATTATGTGGAACACTGATAAGTCCCACTTCCCCGAAAAAACAAATAAAATCTCACATATAGAATCTAAAATAATCTAAAAATAAAAAATGCGAACAATATTATTTATTACAGCTTTTTTGTATTAAACTTGATACCCATATATTTTATTCGTTTATTCTTTACTGTGGGTATTTTACTTTGGCTCTTATCTATCCCTGATTATCAAACTGACAAATAAACCGGAATTGGATATTACAATTAGAATGAAGCATTTTGTCATTAAATAGATTAACGCATTCGTTAGATGCGTACTTTTCTTTAGGAAACATATTTAAAAATTCAGCTGCCTTTCCAGAAGCTAAAGACACATGTACACCATTCTTGTTTCTTTTGATACCAATCCAGTAAAAAGCATTTTTTTGAACTTTTTCTGCAACGGCAGCTAACTCGGCTTCGTCTTTGATAGAGGCTAGAAATCCGCCCATCTTTTGACATGTAGCTGCAGCCTCATTCCATGTTTGCTTACTTTGTTTTTCAATGTAGAAGAATCTTTCGCCGATCATTTGAGTTCCCGCGGGGTAATTTGGATTTGTCGTCTGGGGAGTTATCTGTCTGGACTGTTCCTCGA
The DNA here is from genome assembly GCA_037075205.1 of Drosophila prostipennis. Taxonomy (NCBI): domain Eukaryota; kingdom Metazoa; phylum Arthropoda; class Insecta; order Diptera; family Drosophilidae; genus Drosophila; species Drosophila prostipennis. Next base: position 2,561,161 of record JBAMCJ010000413.1, read on the forward strand.
GTTTTTGCATAAGCGCCGCTAGACTGGTCTGAATCGCTTTAATTTGACCCTCCATTTCGGTCCTAAGGCTGTTTAAACTAGCCTCGATATCTTCCTTGAATTCAGTTTGAATTTCGACCATTTGAGTTTCATGTGCGTTCTTGAAGTCCTGTACATTGTCCTGCATAGCCTTCTGCTCATCTTCTAATGTCATTAGCTGGTCCTTAGTATTTCTAATAGATGCGTTAATCGGCTCTAGTGCAATTTCGATGGATTGGCTACACGGACTTTCAGAATTGTACGCATTGTATTGGTAACCTGCCGAGGATCCATGCAAGTTACCCACAGTAAAGGCACACAGGAAAAAAGTAGCCAGCTTAAACATTTTTAATTTCTTTAACCGCTCCACTCAAACGTTCCTGGAATACTGAAGCCGAGGTAATAAGTGGGCCTTTATGTACAAAACATAATCTGTGTATGTGATTCGTGTTATCCGATTTTTGCTACTGGATTCAGCGGAAGTGGTGTTTAACTATATATATAACTCTGGATAGTGGGAAACTTTTATTTCTAAATTTACTATTGTTATTTTGGACTTTCCTCAATTGATAAGGATTAGTAGCTACTACTCTTATCTGTTTGTGACTCATACATTTGCCAAATTTAAATGAGCAGGAATTGTAAATAGGAAGTCGCTGAATCACTGAACTTTTTCCCACAAAGAACTTTGTTGATAAGTTGGAATGCATGACTCAATCGACTTTGATTCGAGTCAGATTTGGACTGCAGGAATACGATCCTGCGTGGCCTGCCGAATACGAACACTTTAGAAATTTGTGTATGTTGAAGCGATTGTCACTACTTTTTTACATCGTCAAGATGAGTTTTAGGTCTATATTAACCGAGATCTAAGCTATCAGAAACCCACATAAAAACTAAATTGCAGTTAGACTTCAAGATCTTAAGATTATTTCAAAGTGTTCTTTACAAACATATTCGTATTCTACACCCCATAAAAATTGTAAATGAAACAATGATTGACGTCGTTATGTACTATCAATGTTTACTTGATATGCTCCCAGTTTGTATACCCTTTTATATGGCTAGAAACCGTTTGTTTTAATGTCTTTATTAAGTTTTTTATATTTTTATCAATATTTAAGGCATGATTACTTTGTGTTTACTGCTTGAGTTTATCATTATAAAGTATATACAATCTATACATTATTTGTATACCCGTTTTTTTGTTTCAAAAAGGTGCCACGCCCCCTCTAACGCCTACAATCGCTTTAGAACAATTTAAAAATTTTAATATTTCGGAATAGTAAAAATGCAGTTTTATTGTGTTTATTAATACCTATCGAAATGTAGAAGAAATTTTTTAAATTGGGCCATTCGTTAAAGAGTTATGCCCGATCATAGTTTTATATCTCCATCTCCCTCGCACTTCCTTTAGCTGAGTAACGGGTATCTGATAGTCGGGGCACCCGACTATAGCGTTCTCTCTTGTTAATTCAGGAAATGAGATATCACACTAAAACCTATTTGAGAATCATACGTTTATTTAAAATGTACAGTAAAAACAATTGAAATTAAGTGGAACACTGGTAAATCCCATTATTTGAATGAAAAATAAAAAATGCGAATTGTATTATTTTTTACACCTTTTTTGTATTAAACTTGATACCCATATATTTGACTCGTTTCTTCTTTACTGTGGGTATTTTACTTTGGTTCTTATTTATACCTGATTATCAAACTGACAAATAAACAAAAAATTGAAATTACATTTAAAATGTTTCATTTTGTCAGCAAGTAGATAAATGCATTCGTTAGAATTTTCTTCAGGAAACAATTTGGCTGGCTTTCCAGAAGCTAAAGACACATATGAACCATTCTGGTTTCTTTGGATACCAATCCAGTAAAAACCTTTTCCGTGAATTTTTTCTGCAACGGCATTTAACTCGGTTTTGTCTTCAAAAGAAGCTAGAAATCCGCCCATCTTTCGACATGTTGCTGCAGCCTCATTCCATGTTTGCCCATTTTCATGTTCAATGTAGAAGAATCTTTCGCCGATCTGTAGAGTTCCCGCGGGGTACGTTTTTTGTGTCGTTGAGGTAGGGGGTTGAGTTGTCTGCCTGGAGTGTTCCTCGAGTTTATTCTTAAGCGCCGCTAGATTGGTCTGAATCGCTTTAATTTGACCCTTCATTTCGGTCCTAATTGCCGTTTAAACTAGCCTTGATATCTTCCTTGAATTCAGTTTGAATTTCGTTCATTTGAGTTTCATGTGCGTCCTTGAACTCCTGCACATCACCTTTTATCGTCTTTAGCTGGCGCTTAGTATCTCTAATAGATTTGTTAATCGGCTCTAGTGCAATTTCGATGGATTGGCTACACGGACTTTCAGAATTGTACGCATTGTATTGGTAACCTGCCGAGGATCCATGCAAGTTACCCACAGTAAAGGCACAGATGAAAAAAGTAGCCAGCTTAAACATTTTTAATTTCTTTAACTGCTCCACTCAAACGTTTCTGGAATACTGAAGCCGAGCTAATAAGTGGGCCTTTATGTACCAAGCTAATCTGTTTAACATTCCGACTTTTGCTACTGGATTCAGCGGAAGTGGTTTTTATGGTGGCCCAATTTTTAACCATATATATAACTCTGGATAGTGGAAAACATTTATTTCTAATCGTATTATTATTATTTGGGACTTTCTTCAATTGAGAAGGATTAGCTACTACTTTTATCTGTTTGTGGCTCATACACTTGAAATTTGAATGAGCAGGAATTTTAAATAGGAAGTCGCTGAATCACTGAACTTTTAGCCATAAAAAACTTTGTTGATAAGTTGGAATGCATGACTCAATCGACTTTGATTTTGACTGCAGGAATAGGATTCTGCGTGGCCTGCAGTTTTATTTAGATCATTTTTAATAATTTTTTTTATTTCGATCCTGATCAACAATATTTTATAGGCGTCGACTTTAAAAGGTCGGATTAGTTTCCGAATTAGTTTCAATATAAACCGTGATTCAAGCTATAAGAACCACAAATTGAGTTTAGCTCGTTTCGATTAGTTCCTTCAGATTGTAAAATCCAAACTGCAGTTAGACTCCAAGATCCTAAGAATATTTCAAAGTTTTTTTAACGAACATATTTGTATTCTACACCCAAAAAAAATTTAAAATGAAACGATGATATACTTTACGTTATGTGGTATCAATGTTGACTTGATATGCTCTGCCTTTGTATTTATTTAAAAAAAAAACGTTTGTTTTAATGTACTACATTAAGTTTTTTTATATTTTTATCAATATTTAAGGTTTGTTGTTTCGAGTTTAGTGCTTGAGTTTATCTTGAATGGCTAAAAGCTTTGTTTTTTTCTGGTAAATATTTTTTTCAGTTTCAGTTGAATAAGTTTCTATTGAAGATCATTTTTGCCAATCACTCAAAAGAAATGGGGTCGGATAAAACATTTTTATTTATTTAATTCATAAAAGAAACCATAAATATTTTTGATAAGCGGCCCCGATCAGATTACTATTCATAAAGATTTCAAATCAAAAACCATGATTATCACATCTTCAAACTATTTCCTTTAAGATAAGTGAGTTCGGAATGTCAGGGACCAGACCAGCGAACATTAAAACAAAAGTCTTTCTTTAGATTTATTTAATCCGTAAAATATACATTTTTTTGTATAATTAAATTTAATTTCTCTTTATTACCCTATAACCTATTTGAGAATAATCCGATTCTTTAAAATGTACAGTGAAAACCATTGAAATTAGGTGGAACACTGATAAGTCCCACTTCCCCGAAAACAAATAAAATCTCATGATAATTTTAAGAACACACATAGTATTTTAATAATCGGAAATATTTCATTGAAAATTAAAAAACAATATTATTTATTACATTTTTTTTCCTTTATTATTGTGAGTTATTTACTTTAGTTCTATCCTTGATTATCAAACTGACAAATAAACAAGTTTTCTCGATTACAATCCATATTATGCATACCATTATGAAATAGCCCAATGCAATTGTTGTTTGCGTCCTTAATTTCATAAAACCAATCTAAAAATCCAGCTGGCTTTCCAGAAGCTGAAGACACATATGAACCATTCTTGTTTCTTGAGATACCAATCCAGTGAATATCAAATCGTCTAAATTTGGCTGTAATGGCAGTTAACTCGGTTTTGTCTTTGATAGAGGCTAGAAATCCACCCATCTTTTGACATGTAGCTGCAGCCTCATTCCATGTTTGCTTACTTTGTTTTTCAATGTAGAAGAATCTTTCGCCGATCATTTGAGTTCCCGCGGGGTAATTTGGACTTGTCCTCTGGGTAGTTATCTGTCTGGACTGTTCCTCGAGTTTATTCATAAGCGCCGCTAGACTGGTCTGAATCGCATTAATTTGACCCTCCATTTTGGTCCTGAGGATGTTTAAACTCGCCTCGAGTTCTTCCTTCGAGATGCTCTTCTTGGCTGATTTTTCAATATTTTGTTGCGCGATGATCTGGTTTAATGAGTTCCGGAGAGTTGTCTGCTGTTTTTCCAGTGTAGATTGCGCCGCCGAAAGTTGGCTGCTAAGCTTGTGATGATTTAGCGTCTGCTCCTGAAATCGGTGATCCATTTTTTCCTGAACTGTCAGAAGATCGGCCTTGAACTCATCTTGTGTGATTGTCTTCGGACAGGATTGCTTTTCCAGTTCCGTTTGAACCGACAAGAGTTGGGCGTCCATCATGGCCTGAATTTCGATCATTTGAGTTTCCTGTTCGTCCTTTAACGCCTGTAGAGTCTCCTGCGTAGATTTCTGGACATCTTCGCTCTTTTTTAGCTGGTAATTAGTATCTCTAATAAAAGCGTTCATCGGATCTAGTGCAGTACTGATGGCTTGGCTGCACTGACTTTCAGAATTGAACCCATCGTATGGATAAAGTGCCAGGGATCCATGCCAGTAACCCACAGTAAGGGCGAACAGGAAAAAGGAAGCCAGCTTAAACATTTATAATTTCTTGAAACCGCTCCAATCAAACGTCTCTGGAACACTGAAGCCGAGCTATTTTGTCAAGTAAGAAGTGGGTCTTTATGTACTAAACATAATCTGTGTATGTGATTCGCGTTATCAGTGGCTTTAAAAATAAATAAAGAAACATTCCGACTTTTGCTACTGGATTCAGGGGAAATCGCGTTTATGGGGGCACAATTCTTAACTATATATAACTCTGGCTAGTGGGAAACTTTTATTTCTAAATTTATTATTATTATTTGGGACTTTCCATAATTGATAAGAATTATGGTTATCTCTTGCCAAATTTGAATGAGCAGGAATTGTAAATAGAAAGTCGCTGAATAACTTTGTTGATAAGCTGGAATGTATGACTCAAACGACTTTGATTGGCGGATAGTAAAATTAATGGAATTGCCAAACGGCAAATCAAATTTGCGTTAAACAAAATTGTCGACTCAAAGGTTTATAGTTGGATTTTTGTTAGCTCGAAAGTGTTTATATTCCAGAAATCAATATCATTTTTAATTTTATCAATATCGAACTACTATATCATATAGCTGCCATAGGAACGATGGGAAAATTAGTGATTAATAGGAATTATCTTCGGCGAGCTTCCTTTCTTGTTTTTTCAAAATTAAATAACATAAAATTTAAATTGTATTATTTATTACAATTACTAAATAAGAATGGAAAACATAAATAATTCTAAAAATTTTAACATTGAAATATTGCGATTATTTCAATTTACTTTTACTTAAAGTAATGAATTAAGCATTTTCCAGAGAAATTTATAGTTCTTTGGGGCTATTGATTTCGGATTATTCAACCTACCTGTTGAGACCTGAATAAATTGAAAAAAAATCCTTTTCTACTTAATTTTCCTAGTAAAATGTTTTAGTTTATTCATGCAAAAGATAACTTGGAATTTTGACAAACGAGATATTTTGTGAACGGTTTCTGCTTATCTGCTGATCCCCGATTTCCGATCGCCGACGTGGCCTCTACTTGACTGGAGTGGGTCGCTTGGGCAGGTTCCGCTTGAGCAGCTGCCAGTTGATGCTGGTCGGCGGAGCAGCCGTGGATCGCTGCTTCGAGAGCTTCTTGTGGCTCGAACCCTTCGAGAGTTTGGAGCGATTGGAGGCCAAACTGCGGTACTGACTAACACTGCGAACCACCTTGCTGCCGGCCAACTTATTCCTGAACTTCCGCTTCAATACCATCTTGCCGTGGCTAATTTGGCTCTTGGGACTGGCGCTCTTCGGACGGGATAGCTTGGATGACAGACCCTTCTTGGCCAGCTTGAGGGTAGACTTCTGGGATTTTCCCGACTTCACGGACTTCGCGGACTTCCCGGACTTTGCCGACTTGAGGGACTTGGAGGACTTGTGCGGTTTGAGTGACTTCGATGACTTCTCCTTGGACTTTAACTTGGAGTTGGTGACCTTGGACTTTAGACTTTTGGCCGACTTCTGAGGCGAGACAATGGCACCGCCCTTGGCCCGTGAGTCCTGAATTTTTTCCGAGGGCGGCGGACCCACCGAGTATTTGGGCATCATGGCCGGCTTGGCGGCCAGAGCGCGATCCGCCTGGACAATTGCATCGAAGTTACCGAACACCTGGCGAATATTGCGATTCACATACTCCAAATACTTGAGCGACGAGTTGCACAGGCTGCACTTGGGGCCCTTCTCGCCGTTGTCCTTGTTGTTCCGAATTAGGCTCTCCAGGTAGAGGAAATTCTTGGCCATATTCTCGCAGTAGCGACACTTGGTGGCCTTCTCCATGGCATTCGGTGTGGGATCGTGGAGACCGGGCTTTTGCTGCAGATTGAGAACCGAATTATTGGGCACTACGTAGTCTCCGGCGGCTGGTCGCTTTTTTTGAAGGCCCATCATTTTACGTAATACCGAAATTTTGTTAACCTTGTCAGGAGGCAAATGTTTCTGTTGGGTAGACAAAAGTAAAATGATATAAAGCCTAGGTTTTGCTTAGCAAAACGTAGTGAAACTAATTTCACAGCCTACCTGAAACATAATTTTGGTGAAGGAACCAAAAGGTCAAAAGCGTTGACATTGAAAGCAGCGAATACCTGATTTGCCTACGCCTCAATTAATCTCAATTTCTTTTCTTTTATTTTCCGGGCAATTTGTCAGGCAAATCGTCAACCTTGCCCTGCACAATTATCGATCAAATAAATTGCAGTGAATATTTAAAGACCTGCTGCCAAATTAAATTAAACGCTGCCGGCGAGATTCTCACACACACAGTGTACACACGAGGGTCAGGATATATCCGATATAGGAAATAGGAAAGGCCGTCCTCGATCCCGACTCGTTTAATTTCTATTTCCTTGGGCACAATTAGCGATAATCAGCTGGCAATGGCAGCCAGCATTTTGTTGCCTTCCCCTTTACCATTCCCTTTACCATTCCCATTTCGCATTACGACCTACGACCGCCCCCCCTTTTTCGCTTTGTGTATTTGGGTCAGCTCGTTGTGCGATGTGCACAATAATTTATTTCGTTTCAAGATGTAATCGTGGACATTTTAGTTTGTCGTGTCGTTTGTTTCGGCCCAGGCTAACACATTTTTAAATGCCCTCTGACCTTGGGGCAGCGACGATTGCGATTGCGATTCTGTAATTATAGAAGTTAATAAAGAATTAAATGAGCTATTAAACACCAAAAAAAAACGACAGTATCAAATCCATATGCGCATGGTATATTTCTGGTATTTATACCAATTAGCTATACTGATTTCTCAAATCGATGATCGTTTTTATTGAGGTGTATATATTTTTGTTTAAGAATTTAATTGCGATTCTCCAAATTTAGAAGTTAATAAAGAATTAAATGAGCTATTAAACACAAAAAAAAAACGCCAGTATCAAATCGATATGCGCATGGTATATTTCTGGTTTTTATACGGATATCGTTTTTGCTATGCAATACCGATTTCTCAAATCAATCATCGTTTCATTTGGCTGATTTTATTTTTGTTTAAGCATTTAATTGCGATAAAGAATTAAATTAGCTATTATACATAAAAAAAACACGCAGGTATCAAATCGATATGTGCATGGTATATTTCTGGTATTTATCGCTTTTGCCATGCAATACCGATTTCTCAAATCGATCATCGTTTCAATTGGTTGTATTAATGTTTGTTTAAGCATTTAATTCATCTGGCTATTCGGCTTTCAGTTGATCCTATTGTCTTCCAATTAAATGATTGATCCCTGCATTTACAATTCAATACTCATGGCGTGTCTCTTTCGCTATTTCTATTTCTTTTTCAGCATTTTTATAAGGACGAGCAGAGAAAGAAGTTCCATCTTCAACATCCGTCAGTTGGCAGCCATTAAATTGTTGTGTTGCACACATCCCATCAATAAGGAGCCACCCACTTGGGCGGACAATTCCCTGCGACACATAACTTTCAATTGAAAATATCTTGGAAAAGTCAGACACAAGTGCAAATGCCAATAAAACAGAGCAGAGCTTCGGGGGGCTGGAGGAAAAGCTAGAACATATATAAACATATATCTACACACAGGCTATAAAGTTGATTGTTCATAAATGTACGGGGCGTATACGTAATGTCAGCCAGTGCAGTGCAATGTGCATCGAATCTGGCCAAGATGGGTAGATGGCTAGATGTGTGTGTATGGGTTGGGGCCATAAAGTGCCGGGGTAATGAATTTATTAAAAGTTCATTTTGTTTAGCTGGCAAAACGTTTGTCTTGGGCCCAAGTTGGCATGTTGGCCAAGTTTACGTAAACGCAAATGGGCTTCTGCATGCGACTCCTCGAAAATGAAAATGAAAATGAGAGTGTTAATGTTAATGGATTTGTGCCAAGTTCTCGCCGTGCATTGTTGGCCCACTGATTTATTCGTGGTCAAAAGGGGGACACTGCTTTTTTGTTTCTCTCTTTGTGTTGCGTTTGACTTTGTGGTGGCACACTTCTATTTTTTATATTTTTTCTATTTCTTGCTTTTGACCCACAAAGGTTGCCGCTTTTGGTCTTCGGCATGTCCTTTCCCGCTCTAACGACTTCCTGAGACGTTCGCACACACACATTTGCACTTGGTATTTACACGGAAAAAATTAGACAAAAGATCAGATTGATATGTGCGCAGGTTAATTTAATATTTTTTAAAGATCAAGTTATTCATATCTTATTTTACAATATTTTTTCAACAAATACTAGATTTGTTATTTAAAAAAAGAATTTTTATAACTTTTATGAAGTGATAAAATATCAATTTGATATGTTTGAATCATAAACTTGACATTAATCATCGGCTTTTACTAAATACTACATTTGGTATTTTAAAACAGTATTTTTATAACTTTTATGAAATGATAAAATATCAATTTGATATGCTAGAATCATAAATTTGACATTAATCATATAGAATTTTCATTAATATCAAGCTAGGTAGAAATGACCCCATTTCATATCGAATTTTATTTTCTGTGTGGTACTTAGTCCAATTTACATGCCGCCGACTTTCACGTTAACTTGGCTAAAAAACGCCGACGTCTACGTCAAGCCACGCCTTGTTTATTTTTCGTGCCTTACGTGTTTATCGCCTGCAAATGGCGATTCTGGCCAAAAGTGAAAGCAGTCTCGCCTCTGGATTTGCCTGGCTTTCCCCATGAGTGGGTGGCGTTAGCTCAAAGTTCAACCTGCTCGGCATTTCAATATCAACAGAGGCATGCATAATTTCTTCGCCGAGCCTATGTAAATTTGCTCGGAAGTGGCGCTGCTTTTGCCTTTGCCCCACATTTTGCTCGTCGGAAAAGCGGGTCAACTTCATTTTTCGTGCTGACCCACAGCCACAACAACTGTTTGATGTGCGAAAGCCGCAAACACAAATTAGCACAGAACAGCAGCAACAACGCGTCCATAATTTCTTTTGCAACACTGCGATTTTTACTGGTTTTTCGATGGGGTCTAAGGACCTCCCAACCCCCCTCTTTCCATAAACACACTTACACTCTTGCAGTTTTCCCTTTCGATTCGCGTTTTTGGGCTTTACTGCCTTTGGTTGGGTTTTTATTGTTATTATTTAACGTCGCTGCCGACGACTCTGCGACTTTGGTTTGCCGCCGCCGCCTACTTCTTGGCATAAAGTCCAAAGTGCAAATGTTTTGCGGTCAGTTTGGATTTGAAGTTGGCCAGCGCAACGCGACGCGCAGCTCCTGCAAGAAATACCTATAGTACCTTTGTGTTTTTTCCAGCCCGTATGTGCTGCGGTTTGCCTGAATTTCTCCCTGCCCATTCGCGATTCGCCGGCCCACAAGGAATCGCTCAGCGAAAGAGGATGCGTTTATCCCGGCAACACAATGGCTGAAAGGAAAAGCAATTACCAGTGAACAAAGCCGAGCAGGACGCACGGCCGCAGCCTGAAACGAGATTTTTAAAGACACTAAACCGTTCCCCAGGGTAAGCAAATATACAAGGGGGTAACTTTGGTTTAAGTAGGGGTATTTGTTGAGGGACAACAAGAATTTTGCCTTTAACCAGAAGGAATCTACTATTTTTGCACAATTTTTATGAACCAAACTTGACTTAAATTTAATATTGGAAAAGGTTAAAAATTAAGAAAAATTCGACTTGAGTGTTTGTCACTTGTAAAGTGTTTTTCATGGACTTTTTAACTTGGACATTTAATTCTAGTTATACTACAAATAAATATTTTTGATAAAATACTCTTATATTTGCCAATAAAAAACAACTAATTTTATGAAATCAGAATTAAAATAAAATCACAAAAATGGCCTTCTTTTCTAAAGAATTTCTCTCTTTGTACATTTAAATAAAACCATCCAAGTGTATAAAATAAATATGAAAATATAGGTTAATATTTGCATAAGGTGAAAGTATCACAGAAAGCAACTTAATAAATTGGGTAGACTTTTGCTTATTTGTTGAAACAACAAAATATATACAAAGACTTTCGAAAGAAAGTGTTAGTCTTAATAGAGTAATTTAAAAATAAGTTTAGCGATTTGCAGCTAAAAACTTGCATTCAACTTTTGGCCAGAAGTTTTTGCAGGCGCCAAAGGTGTTTAAATTCTCATATGATTTTCTTTTAAAAGAGCCAACGGCTGATTAAAAAAATCTTCGAAAGGAGCTGTATGAATTTTATGCTGATAAATTTTATGCTCAAAAAAAGTATGTATGCATATTAACACAAATATTTTGTATATATACAAACAAATATTTATTGTGCTCGTTGCAAATTTTTCATAAAAGTTGTGTGTTTTTGTCGGCAGCTACGAACAAAAACAAGGCACTAAAAAGATTAAGCTTTTGTGGTGATGGCGAAAATTAAAGCGCTTGCAAGATGTTTAATATTATCACCTGTTTGGTGGATGAGGTATAAAATGGGGTATAAAATCTACTATAATTTTATTTTCCACACATTACGGCATTCTCTCGTCCTGCGAGTTGAACAAAACTTTTTACGCACAGCCAGGACTCGCAACGCATTTTAGCTAAAAGCATTTCAATGCTGTTAACTATTTTTGATGGCGTTACGCACTATAAACTCGGCTTCAGGCAAAAGGATACCCGTATCCTGCGTATCCCTGGGTTTCAAAGCCCCCGAAAAGCGGGGAAATGTGGGGATAGCTTCATGGAAATGGAAATCTCAACGGAATTGAAACACTTAATTTGCTCGCAATTTGCCACCCACAATGCATATGTACAACGTGCACCTGGGGAGATAATGAGACAAAGCCGCTTAGCGATGCACGGACGCCCTTGATGTGGTTGGGATTGGTAGTGGGTTGGTTTCCAGGGGGTTTCAGGGGGTGGTTTCGAGGGTGCTGATGTTACGTTAATGAAATAAAAATTAAACTGCAATGCCTGGCAGGACGAATTAATTGTGTCGCCAAAGGAAGACGGATGCAGCACACCGAGTTGGCCAGCGGCACTGAAAAGGTGTCGGCAATTAAGTGAATTCAGTCACTTGCTATTGACTGGGGAATGCAGGTGTTCTGTGGAAACTGGGACCCAATCAGGATGTGTGCATATAATGGATAATTAATCTTTAAGCTGCCGGCATTCGGCACTCGGCAGTCGGCAGCCTCCTTTGTATTAATTAAGACACGCCACTTATCGATTTCAATTAAGGGCCAAAGGAAAATGAGTTTGTTGTCCGTGTGTTTGCTGCTCTGCTGCTCTGAACCCATTGTGTTTTGCCAGCTTGAGACAATTAATGGGCACCAGTTAGATAGACGTATTAAAAACTCCATTGCAGACAGGTGATTTAGTGGTTTACAGTGGAAAAGCAGAATGGTTTGTATTGAATTATTAATGTGCTTGCTCAATTAGATTTTATCAGTCGTATTTTATTGTCACTGAGATACTTGATATTAATTTTGCATTTCTTTCTTATGATTTTAAATTAATTATGTTTGTATAAATTACAAATTATTGAAATACCTTTTTTTTGAGACAAGTCAATTTAAACGTATTTAAATATAAATTATTATGTATTTAAGCGTACTTAATTTGATATTTTTCGAACAAAATTTACTTATGATACAAAAATTACCCCCAAAACATTGTTTTTTTTTTTTTAATTTAACGTAAGACTTAAGACAAAGCAGTATGGTTCTTATTGAACCCTATCCTTAATTAGATTTTATTGTCACTGAGATACTTGATTTTAATTTTGCATTTATTTCTTATGATGTTCGAATTAATTATGTTTCTATAAATCACAAATTTATTGAAATACGTTTATTTTGGGACATATAAATTTAAAAGTATTTAAATATAAATTATTATGTATTTACAAAATTTTACAAAATTTACTAATGATCCAAAAATTACCCCCAAACTTCGTTTTTATATTTTAATTTAACGTAAGACTTAAGAAAAATTAGTATGGTTCTTATTGAATTATTAATGTGCATCCTCAATTAGATTTTATTGTCACTGAGATTCTTGATATTAATTTTGCATTTTTTTCTTATGATTGTCGAATTTATTATGGGTCTATAAATCAGAAATTTATTGAAATACATTTTTTTGAAACCGATAAATTTAAAAGTATTTAAATATAAATTAAATATTACAAAAATTTGGTTAATTTTCATATTTAACCATCCTTAATTTGATATTTCTTGAACAAAATTTACTTATGATCCAAAAATTACCCCAAAAAAATGTTTTTTCTTTAAATTTTACGTAAGACTTAAGAAAATATTATCAAAGACTAGGGTTTAACTGCCTTTAAAGCCTCGCACAACGAATTGTTCTAGCCATCAGACTTTATTTTCCCTGGGGTCTCGATTTAAAGAGAATTTCATGGTCCCCCCTGATAAGCACCTTTTTTTTCTGTTGGTGTAGGTATTAATGGGGCATGTGTTGCGCTGGCTGGGGGCGGAAAGGGGGGGCAACAATGTATCCAACACCATGCCAATAGGATTAGCACAACAAAGTAGCGGGTATGCCGAGTATGAGTATGCATGCGGCAAGTGCGTGCCTGAGTGCACCTGTCAGGGCTTTTAAGTCATCCACCCAGTCATAGCTGGCTCTGTTCGTGAGCCCAGCAACTGACAACTTGACAGCCCCAGCAGAGGCAGAATCACCAGTTCTTGGAAGTAGAACCAGCAGTTGGCCCGTTTAGAGCAGTCCAGATCGCCAGGGCAAACAAACAAATGGAGACTTCTCTACGAGACTAGGTCGACGTCGTCCATGCGGGTGGCTTATGTTCTACTACTTCTACTGCTCCCTGTTTTTCCTGCTGCTCCTGCGAGGACATGCAAATGGAGCAGAGCACCGGCAAGAACATCATCAACAAGTACACAAAGCTCGTACGAGTGCGAGTGCCAGTACAAGGGTCCACAATGAGCTGCCAAGTTCAGTCGCATAAATGCATAAGCCGCAGCACGCATACATATGTGGGCAAGGCGATGGCAGGTGGGCAGCCAGATAATCACGCCGCACACGGAATGGGTGGAGGTGAACCTAGAGCCTCCAGGAGCCAGTAGCCAGGAGTCAGTAGCCAGGGAATCCAGCATTTCGGCTGGGAGACCCACTTTAATTAAGGGTTCTGCGCTCTCGCACTGCCACGCCTCGAGCATGGCCGAAAAAGGGTCCAATGCAATCTGCAATTGAACAAAGCCTGTGAAATTCAGGAGTTTCTAAACTTGTGTCTGAAAAATAGAAAGAAAATATTTTAAAAGGTAACCAAGTTTCTTGGAATTTTATAATAAGGTTTTGGCTTTGCTTAGCTCCCTAATCCTTAAAGATTTCGGAAATGTATAAATGTAATTTTGTTATGTTTAAAAATACCTAACGAAATGTAGAAGAAATTTTTTAAATCGGACCATCTTTTAAAAAGTTATGAGTAAAGTACAGAATAAAATTCAAGCAGTGCAAGCAGTTGCCTTGCTGTATGTATATCTCCATCTCCCTTTCACTTTCATAATCTATGTATCAGGTAAAAATGAAATCAGATTTGAACAAAACTTTCTTAGGACCTAAAAAGCTTATTTAATGTTCTAAAAATACATATTATAATTGTCTTTTATTTAACTGATAAAACACATTTTCTTATATTCTGACTGTATTTATTAAAACAAACAACAAATTATAGATTCATACTTAACATTATGTAATATTACGACAAAATTCGCTTACGATATATCCTTAGATCCACTCCGAACCCAAACCCCTTGCCAATCAGCGGCTGATGAAGGGCATGCCGAGTTCCCGTTTTCAGCAGCCAGCCGCATTTGGCCCTTTGTGAGTGTTCAGATGCAGCTGCCAAAAGTTGTCTTAACTCGAGAGCACACTGTGTGCAGTTTCAGTTTATTTCTGGGGCATTTAAGTGACTGGCCGCCTTAGCAGGGGTTACTTGGGATGCATCTCCGGCTGAAGACTGGAACCCCTCCGGTTACTGCCAGACTTTCAACTGACTGGCTGGCTGGCTGCCTTTGACGACTGGGAACTATGCTTCTCCTCTCTTTTTTTTCTGGCTTTCGCTGCTAGGACGAGTGAAATGTCGGCCAAACTAACACATCCTGACACAAGTCAAGAAATTTATGAGCTGTAACGTTGGCCGGAGCTGCTGAGTGCCGATGGGGATGAGTCCTCATCCCTCGTATGAGTCGTGTGTGTGGGGCTTTTGGCTTAATTGAAATTTAAACGTTTAACCCTCGGTGTCAGCAGTTAAGTCCTTTGTTTTGGCAGCCGAGTGCGTTTCCTTGCAGCTCTGACACTTGGCCATTTCAATTTGCACTAGCAACTAAATCGTAGAGTTACCACTCCTTCTGTTGGCCATGATTGCCTTGAATCGAAAACCAATAAATGGTGAAGGGAATCAACCCAATTATGCCACCGAACTTTTGTAAACTTCACCTGCTGATTGGACCAGTCAGACACGCAAGTGGCGAAAGCATTAAGCTCGAACGCATGAGCCAGTCAGCCAGCAAGTGGCCATTTGGGGTGCCATGGCAACCCTGGTTGGCCACCACAATAACACGGAGCATGCACCGACCCATCGACCACCGCTCATCGCTTACCTGACCCCCGAGATTCAGCCACCACCCCCTTACATGCGAGTCCACTGGCAGCCAGCAGTTGTGCTGGAGATTCCAGCGGTGCCGCCATGTCCAGTGCTCCACTTGCTCTACGCTTAATATAAATTTGTGCATTTTTTGTGTAATAATAATAAACCGGGGATGCCGAAAGTGAAACAAATCTGCTGCCGACAGCCAAAGTCAAAGGCAAAATTTCTGAGCTATGCGAAAATGTCAAGCATTTTGTGTGTTCGTGTGTTTTTGTGTGCTTTTATTTTGTGTATCAACAAACCGTACTTGTGGATTTTTCTCTTGTATTATATATGTAAACTTTATGTACCATATGCATGCCTGCTGCAGTGGACAGCGCACGCTCGTCGGTTCTCTCGGCCAGCTTTTCTTTCCGGAATGCTTTGAGCCGGAGCGGAATTGGCCGGGCAATGCCTTTGGCCCTCGCTCTCTCGCGATTAACCTGCGGAATGTCAAAGTCAAGCCAGGAGATCGTGAGGTGGCTTCAACTGGCACGGGAAAAGGAACAGGGACAGGGTCAGGAGGTCCATACACAAAAAGGGACTGCATCGCATTCCCATCCAGAGCAAACAGTTTATTTTCTCGAATGTAGCGAAGTGCACTGAGAAAAAATCCTAAAAAAAATACTAAATATTTTTGCTTAAGTTTTTAAGCTTATTTTGTTAGCATGTTCCCAATCGATTAGCATTCCAACCTGAAAACTTTATTTTCCGAAAATGTTGGGCATTTTTTAACAGAATTAAGAAGAAAAAAAAATTCGGTTCTATTTTTAGTGTTTCATATTTATATTTCCCAAAAAAAATATAATTTTTTGCGGAACCAGCGGGGAATTCTCAAAATAAGGAAGAGAATACTCGCTATTCAAACCTAAAAAACTTTATTTTTCCACCATTTTTTGCAAAAAGTTTTAAGTGTAAAAACTCGAAACAAATTCCCGTTATTTTCTATAAGCCCTTAATTACAATCCCAAAAACTGAAAACTGGAATGACATTCTGCGTTTTTCTGCGAATCCTTTTTGCGATCGAAACAAGATGAAACAGAAAAAGCAAAAAGGAAATTTTAAAGCTTATTATTTAAAAATTCCTTTCAAATTTCGGTATGATTTTCGCTGAGTGTCCTCCTGTTCCCTTTCCCGTGGCTTCCGTCCTCGTGGGTGGAGTGGCTTTCCAAGTGGTTTTTCAATAAAGTGTTAAGTGGGCAAAACTGCCTGGCTGCCTGGCTACCCGTCCTCTCGCATCCTCTCGCGTATGTGTGTCCTTAGCAAGTCCTTAGCTACTTTAGCCGGGCTCCCATCGCAGGTGTCTGTGTGTGTGTGTGTGCTTAGTTGTCGCAGGATTCTCGCTCACCTGGCAAATAGTGCTGCGGTCTAAGCACACCTCGCACCCCCCTGGCCACCCATTGCCATTGTTTGATGGTGGTTATAAAGCTGACAGCTGTCAGTTGGCAGTAAATTTGCTAAAATGTTTATTTGCCAAGCGGCTAAGTTTGCGTTTAACAGCAGGGCACATGTATGTGTATACACATATATATCCATCGCACAATCACAGACGTTGTGTGAGGCCGCAAGGATACATTCGGGCAGGGCCAAGGACCAAGGACCAAGGACCAAGGACCCAGGACCACTGACCAATGCCCGGGGACCATTTCGAGTTGGCCAGGTTTAATCATTTATAAACAGCTGCAGCAGCAGCAGAAGCAGCAGCTACTACAAATATGCGAGCAATTTCTGGCATGGCTGGCATGACAAATGTTTTGGTACTTAATAATAGAATAATTATGGCGACACCATACTATAAAACGGTTTAATGATTATGATGCTCATATCCACATTTCTATGCAGGACACTCAGGACACCAGGGGTCACACACACACACATGCCTGTGTAATGGCCGTGTGTTTGTGTGTTTGAGTTTAATTGCCATTTTGCAATAATGCGATTCAGAAAGCAGTCTGGCCCTACGATTGCCCTTGAAGCTTTGGGATTTAGGCCACGCCATTTTCACTTAACATGCCACCGGATGCCACTCAATTTTCAAATTTTCTCGATTGCCCAACAAAGTTGCCTCGTTATTTTCGCTTATACACTGGCATAAAAAAATTAACAATTCAGAAAGCACCTTAAAAATTGGTGAAGGGATTTTTAAAGATTTTTTATAACTACTTTTTTAATTACAAAATGTGATAAGAATAGATTTTACATTTTATAGGTAATTTGATGTGCACTTTTCTAAAAAATCTCGAATTCTTGGGTTTTTCTTATAAAACTAATTCCTAAAATAATTTTTAAAGATTTTATATTATTGATATTGTCTTAAAAAACATTATATAAGAATGCGTACAAAAAATTTTTTATTTAAATCATGCAGTTTTTCTTCCTTTTCATTGTCTTAAAAATGCAAAAAATTGTATTTAAGACTGAAAAAAAAATAAACAAAAAAGAAAATACCGAAATAATTGTTTAAATAATTGTTAAAGATTTTTTATTATTGATATTGGATTAAAAAACATTATAAAAGAATAAGTTCCAAATCATTTTTATTTAAATAATAATAATAAGTTTTTCTTCCCTTTTATTGTCTTAAAAATGTAAAAAATTGTATGGATAATTTGAGTTATTTTTTTAAAAATTAAATGGGCCATAAACCAAGTTTTTTTTTGCGATATAGGCCTTCATCGCCACATCATCATCCGCTCCGCCAGCTAATGGAGCTCAAACTTCAGACTGGGAAACGGAAAAAAGTTAAATTTTATTGCACTTCCCGACCAACTGCTGGGAGCAGCGTCTTGTCTCCTTTTTATACATTTTTTTTTATTATTAATTTATTAAAAGCCCGACGCCTGTCGTCTGGCCGTGGCTTTCAGCCGGTTTCTCTTCGGATGTTCAACGCCTCGTAAACCTTGCCAAAATCATCACCAAGTGAAAACTGAAAATGGCAGAAAATGAAATGTAAATCCGGGGAAGGCGGAGAAATCGCCTGAAAGGCAACAAACGAATCGCGAGCTTAATGCCCGGCAATCGCCATCAATGAGCCTTTCCATTTCCACTTCCACTTCCCGAAAAACCAGTAACAATCCCAATCCCAATCGCAATCCAATTCGCATTCGCTTTTCGGTCGCTCTTGTGTTTATATAATTTAATTTCGAGTTGCAATCAGCTCGATAGGTTTTCGCAGATTTCCACGCTCTTTATTCGCACGCGGATTTGGCTTTAGCTTGAGCAGCTCGAAACGAGAGGAGCAGCTCGAAACGAAACGCATTCACACGATTATTATTTGTGGCTAAAAATAAGCAAGGAATTTCCACGTTTCGCCTGCGGTGGCGTTTTTCGAAAACTATTTTCCAAGCGATTTAACAGCCAAATTCACTTTGATATCAACGCGTGAAATGCGCGGCGCTTATGTGTGAAAAGGGAAATTTAAATCAAATGCAGAGACAGTGAATTTTTCATGGCATACTTTGGCGCGGAGGTCCTCGTCCTGTCAACGCCCTTGTGCGCAAAGGTGGCTGTCTATTTCGCTGTTTTGCCAAGCATCAACCAACCAACCAACCAACCAACCAACCTATTCCCTAGTCATCATCATGTGTGTGTGCGTTGCTCACTCTTTGATAAAAACCGAAATTAATTATTGACGAGGACATGGCCGCGGATGTTGCCTTTGCGTGGCGCCCGTTGAAAATTTAAAAGGCGTTCGACTGAAAGCAGCGCACACTCCGCAATCCGCACTCCCCAATCCACACTTCCGTTTCCGCTTAAAAGCACCGAGATGTGTTTGCTTTGAACTAGCGAAAACTGTCAACGGCAACCGCAAACTATCGGCGGTAAGATGAAGGACCCGCATCGGCGAGAAGCCCTTAACCAAGCCAGTTGTGAGCAAACAAATTAGTGTTTAATTATACATAGGCAACCGGCAGGCGGCAACCAGCGATTCATTAAACGAGAAAAAATGCATCAAAGCGGCGTAAAATGAGTGAAAAACCCAGTGACAACAAAGACAAAGGCAAAGTGAGGGGGAAAAAGCGGGGTAAAAGGACAAAAAGCGGGTCAGAATAGTAACCGCATTAGAGGATGCAGAAGCGTCCGAAGGCGGAAGTGAAGCGCGTGACGGGGCCGGCCAAACCGCCGCGTCTGAAGGCCGCGAAAAAGCAGTTGCAGTTCGAGAGTCCGCTGCCACGAAGGACACGCGCCAAGCAGCAGGAAAACCGGGTGGAAAACCGGGTGGAAAAGCGGGAGGAAAAGCGGGAGGAAAGGCAGCAGCAAAAGCCAACAGACAAAGTCATTGCTATGCCGGGCAGCAGCCAGGATGCGGACACGGATGCGGCAGCGGAAGCAGCAGTGGACGTGCCAGAAACAGAGCCAGTTCCATGGCCAGACCCGCACTCCCACTCCCAGTCACACCCACACCCTCATCCAGATCCTGGCCAGCTCACGGTGTCACATTCACAGTCCGCCTCCTCCTCCGCCGCCAAAAGACGTCTCGCCGAAGGCTGCACCAGTCTTATGTATGCCTGTCAGCGGGGCGACATTGTCCAAGTGCTCGCCCAAATGCGCGAAAAGGTAAGATGGACAAACACTCTAAAAAAAATCTTATATAGTACCCTCTTCTTATTATTTATTCAAGTTTTTATAATTGTTTAAAATTTGTAAAATATATACAAAAAAATTATAGATAGTTAAAATCAAAAAACTTTCTAAATAAGCTATAAAAAACTTAAAAAAACAACATTATATTCGGTTTTTATACCCGTTACTCGTAGAGTAAAAAATGCAGTTTTGTTGTGCTTCTCAATACCTATCGAAATGTAGAAGAAATTTTTTAAATCGGACCATTCGTTAAAAAGTTATGCCTGATCAAAGTTTATATCTCCATCTCCATCTCCCTCGCACTCCCTTTAGCCGAGTGACGGGTATTAGATAGTCGGGACACCAACCCGACTATAGCGTTCTCTCTTGTTTTTTTTTAAAGCCTGGCGCTTACTTCTTTACCAATTTTATAAAACGCAAGTGTAAACGCAATTTTGTTTTGTCCTATATCAAAATGTAAAAGAAAATTTTAAAATCTGACAATCCATTAAGAAGTTATGAACAAAAAATGAAATGACCACTAGATGGAGCCAGTAGTTTTGACGACTGCATATCTCCATCTCCCTTTAGCTAAGTAACGGGTATCTGATGGCTGAAGTACTCGACTATAGCGTTCTCTCTTGTTTTTTTCTAAACGTGAATCTAATTATTGTAAGCAGCTGCACAGAAATCCATTTATACTCTCTTTTTCTGATCATTTTTCTTTTAATAAGTAAAAATATTGAAATATATACATTTCAACACAGAATTTTAGAAAATTTGCCTTCAATGGGAATTTTTTCTATAAGTTAGACAAAGAAAATGTCTAAGAAAAATTATTTTCAAATAAAATAAATATATTAAAGGAGATACATTTTTTTATCTAACTTAAAATAGCTATTGAAGCCAAATTTGCAAAATGTAGGGGAATAGATTTTTCAAAGTGCAATTGCATGCCCTAAAACTATCCAGAGTAGTCTATTTTGGCGTATTATAACACGTGTTCAGTCCAAAGGCAACAACAAGCCAACGGCAAGTGTGTAAGGGACCGGGAGTTGCCAGGAGAAGCTAGCAAAAAGCCGAAAGCCGAAAGGATAATGGCTAAGCCGGGGCGGTCCAAGCATGACAAGTTGACTTCTTCCAGGTCCGCGCCTCCTTGGCTCCCGAAAAACAAAGCCAGTCATCTTTTTGTCGGGCCGAAGGGAATAAAGGCCCAAATCAGGCAGAGGCGTAGCAAGATTCTAATCTTTCTACAGTCACGATGACGATGAGCCGACACAATGCTTAAAGTCGGCCAAAAGCGGAAAACCCTTCCAAAGGGGGGTCTTTAAATTTCCGTTGCAGTCATTTCGGCGCATTGTTCACAGTTCAGAGGCCCTAATTGCTTCATAAACATTTCTACAACAGGCACAACAAAGGCGAGTTGAATTTGAATGCTGTAAATGGCAGGACATTTAAAATTGACAAAATAATCCCCCCAGCTTAGTTATGCCGGTCGAATGGTGAATGCTAAATGGTTGGTCCTTCCACTCTTCTTCATCTTCATCTCCTTTTCTACTTTCCTGCCCATCCTGACCATCATTTGATTCCGTTTCGTCCTGCTCCTCGTTCATCAAGCGCCTAAATATGCCAATTTCACATTTAATTGAAATTTGAAAAGTTTTTAATTGAACGCAGATAAATTTTCAAGGCCTGCCAAAGGAGCCTGGTCATGTCCTTCGAGGCTCGAACTCACCCCTTCTCTTGGCCATTAGATGGCCATGTTGCTAGTTTTGCAATTATATGCCCGGCATTGTGAGTCCTGACAAATGCCTTCATTTCCGGCCAGTTGGCGTGCCTTTCGTCCTGGTAATTGATATTGACGCCAAATTTGATGTGAAATTGCCTGGCATTGAGTATGGCCAGCGACTTTTTGCGCAAATACTTAGCTGAGGCCATCCGCCATCCTTCTATCAGTTTACTCGGCTATGTAATTGCCAAATGACATTTCTGTTGCCTAACCTTGGCAGGGGCACCCCAAATTCTACCCCCGAGCAGTTTATTTGCCTGTGAAATATGGCAAATGCCGGCGATTATTACTTACTTTGTTTCGCGTACTTTATGAGCCTCATAAACTGTAACAACAGCATGACCGCATTTTGGCATTTTCGGTTGCCCAGCTCAAAAACACACACAAAATTGAGGCGGAAAGATTGGTTTTCAACTTAGGGGCCAACGAGGCGTATGCGTAATGTGAGTGTGCAGCGTTGCCTATGCAAATGAAATGGTACTGATGAAATGGGGTACTTGTACACAAAAAAAAAAACACGTCAAATTGATATGCGCATGGTAAATTTATGGCATATCGTTTTTACCATTTATCTTTCGGAGATTCTCTGATTTCGAAAAAGAGAGGAAGAAGCAATGTGACAACTTAAAAAAATTCTCTCAATTCAAAATAGAGCGAGATAGCGCTTAAAGTTACATGTGTGGGAGGGAGAAAGAAATATTCGAAATTCGAACTGGCCTGTTGTTTACATTTCGAGCATATCAAGTCCAAATTGATACCACGTAACGTAAAATCGATCATCGTTTTATATCAAGTTTATTTTTTTGGGTGTACTTGTATTTTTAGAGAAAAATCTCCTCTTGCGGTTCAAGGTAATTGTGATTCAGATTCTGAAGATTCCCCAGCAAGTTCAGTAAATCTGTATATAATTACGTCGCCAGTCGCGCTGACTGATATTATTAATGTTCAGTTGCGGCTATATTGTTGTTCTTATTGCTGTTTATTCTGTTATATCTCTGTGCCTCTGAGACATATTTTAATTTGTCTTGTCTCTGTGCATGTCTGTGCCTCAGATTTGCCGCAGCCTTGATAAGGCCGCCTAAGCTATTAAAAGTTTTAATGTCTTTAATTTACCGTCTTCTCTGGCCAACAGTCGGCATTTCTTTCTTTTTCATTTTTGTTTTTGTCATAGAATAATTAAACAGCTCCTCTGTTCGCTTCTATATTTTTGTGGATATATTTTAATTGCTCTGCTCTAGACTAGAGGACCTCTTGAACTATACAGATGTATATATATATGACTTGCTCTCTTTATTGGATTTCTGTGTTGCCGATTTATTGCTGTGTTCAACATGGCGTATGAGTAACAACTATTGCAGAGCTGGGGCCTCGCATATATAGATATATATACTCATATATATATATATATAGATTTATATACAGGGACACTGGCTTTTGTACAAGCAACGTTGGTGGCTTCTCAGCTTTTCGAGAGCACTCAAGCAACATTCATCGACGTTGTTTACTCGCCTGCTATTGTTTTGCTTAAACTTTTCATTGATGTTGGTTTTTGCAGCCACCCCTCAATATCTTGGTGCTCTCGTCTTTATTGTCTGCCTGGGCCATCTTTGTTGTTGCTACTGCCTCTGCTGCTGCTGTTTTTACCAATTAAGTCTTAATTTCTTAGAAAATAAAACTTTTTGGCTCCCATCTTCTTGTGAATTCCCCGAGCTCTGTGCCCGCCTTTAGTTAATGTTAATGGCGTAATTGTGCCACCTTCGCATCGGGGTTCACTGTGTAGCCCTCCTGCCTTCAACTTTAAACCGCAATTTAGCCGAGAGTTCGAAACTGAAGTTTTACACCGCAAGTTGGTAATTGTATGTCTATCTAAGGGTGTGTAGGTGTGTAGGTGTGTTTGTGTGTGTGTGCTGGCTGCCATCCCTCAGATTGCTGCAGGTGTGAATTATTTATTTTCACTTAAGATTTGCGGCGCTGCTGGGTCCTGCCTGTCCTGCTCCTTCGTACTTCGCAACTCCCAACCAACGGCCCCTCTTCACTTTTACAGCTTTAAGCAAAAGTTTTCGCTCAAAAGTCAGCTGCAGAAGTTGATTTTAGCCGACCGAGAGCCGCAAGAGATGCTTTTGTTTGTTGCAAATAATATAATAACAAAACAAGGGGCAACTTTGTGGGAAAGTGCTGAACGAATTTGATGACCCTTTAAGCGTCAGTTAAAAATAAAATAAGTGTATGTATTTGTGTACAAAAAAATACTGGATTTTTTTAATCATTTAAAAGGTGCCTTAAAGTAGGCTAAAAAAACGGAAAAGTCATTTTTCGAATTGATTAAAAATATATTGTGGCATACTTTTAGACACCTTTAAAAGTGATTTCGAAATCTAATCAGTTTTTGTTATTGCTTTGCATAGAAGTGCTTTTAAATTATGAATTAAAAATTAAAAGTAGTTTTAAAGTGGTATACACTTTTTTTATGAAATGTATAGGTACCTACTTTCTTTAATATTTAAATATATATATATTTAAGGTATATTGTTGCATACTTTTAGACATATTAATGAGTGGTTTTTACAATCTAATCGGTTTTTGTAAAACATTAAAATTGTTCAAAATTAACAGTAATTTTTAAGCGGTTTAAAGATTTTTTTTTTGGTTTTTGAAAATATGTAGGTATTTTATTCTAATAGCGCATACTCCCTATTTCCAACCTTTTTTACACAGGGTATACTGGACCTGTGGGAGAGGCGAATGGGAATTTTGTGCGGTCCTGGGAGTGCTGGAAAGTTGTCGTTGAAAATTAATTTGAAATTCAGAGCGCCTTGTCTTGCGCCGCCCCTCTCTTTAATATTGAAGCACCTAGCCTGTTTAGAAAATATAGTTTCCACTTTGCCCAGTTTTCCATTAGCTGCGATTGATTGACCTTCAGTCGGCATTTTATAATTACGCTCGTCCATAGCACTTTCCTCCGTTTTCCCCCGCCAATTTTCCGCGTTCCTTCGCCATTGCCGCTCAATCAACGTGCAAATTATTATCAATTTGGGCGAAATGGCGAAAGGAGTGGAGTAGTCGGCGGCGGTGGCCGATGCAATCGGATCCTCTTCTTCCGGTGCCTTTGGTCTTGGTAATTTTAATTGCGATTTTTTTCCACCCATTCCAGCGCTCAGAGCTCAACACGTTCGGCACATTTTGTTGAAAATTCATTAAAAACAAGAAAGGAAGCTAGCTTCGGCCAGCCGAAGCTTATATACCCTTGCAGATAATTCCTATTAATGACTACTTTTCCGATCGTTCTTATGGCAGCTATATGATATAGTAGTTCGATATTGATCAAATTAAAATCGATATTCGAAAACATTTAAAAAGAGTCATATCCCAGACTAGAAAAGAGTACAATAAAGACCAACGAAGCAATAATTTATTTCCTATTATATTCCCATTAATTTTCCGATCGTTCCTATGGCAGCTATATGATATAGTTGTCCGATTTTGAAAAAATTTTATTCGAAATTCAGAATTAGATAAAAAATTGCATTTCCAAAAGTAGGAGGTTATAGGTTCAAAAACACCCAAGATATAATTTTTTAAAATTTTTTTTCCCGATTATTCCTATGGGAGCTATATGATATAGTTGTCCGATCCGGCTCGTTCCGACTTATATACTACCTGCAATAGATATAAGACTCTTGGGAAAGTTTTATCCCGATAGCTTTAAAACTGAGAGACTAGTTTGCGTAGAAACAGACGGACAGACGGACGGACAGACGGACAGACGGACAGACGGACAGACGGACGGACAGACGGACAGACGGACATGGCTAGATCGACTCGTCTAGTGATGCTGATCAAGAATATATATACTTTATAGGGTCGGAAACGTCTCCTTCACTGCGTTGCAAACTTCTGACTGAAATCATAATACCCTCTGCAAGGGTATAATGACGTCGAAAAAGTTTGCATTTCACCCAGTTTTCCATTTCCATTCCCCTTTCGTTTATTCAGAGTGAGTAGCTCTGGCTGACTGTTCAATGTTCAATGTTCAATCGTTCTTTCATTTCATTTGATTTGTCTTTGCTTTTGCCGCTGACATTCAGATTACTTCAATCGGTATCTATTTAACTTCAGTCGCAGTCATTTGAATTTTTAATTAATCGCTCGGCTGTTTGGCGAAAGTCAGGTGAAAAAGTAGCAAGAAGGAAGAAGCGAGTGGAATGCAATCAGCGCCAAAGGTTGCCCCCACTGGAGGACCTCTGATTGGATCGAAATATTTTATTTTGGCCCCGAAAAACTGACCCCCGACATTTGCATGCGATTTCGACAGTTTTGCATGTCCGAATACAATTAATTAGGCTGCGAGGCCCAACAAATGTCCAAATAAAAGTCAGCGGGGCCAACGAGTTAAATTAATGGCGAAAAGGTTTGAGGTTTCGTTTCGTTTCGTTTTCGGTCATCATCAGAAGTTGGCCAAAACGAGCCAGCGTCACTGGCTAATTGAGCACAAAAACCCATTTCCAATTGGTTGGACCTCGAACTTTGGACCAAAACGGACCATATGCGGCGGCTTAGCCCGACAGCTGTCCAATTAATTAGAAGCCACCAGAAATAGCAGGCGAACTATGACGAGGATGACTCTCCAACCGAACTGAACTGAACTGACCAAAGTTTGCATTGGCAAATTAATTACTGAAATCGTAGAAATTTGTCTTGCAATGCACAGAAAACAAGAAAGGAAGCTAGCTTCGGCCAGCCGAAGCTTATATACCCTTGCAGATAATTCCTATTAATCACTAATTTTCCGATCGTTCCTATGGCAGCTATATGATATAGTAGTTCGATATTGATAAAATTAAAATCGAAATTCGAAAACATTTAAAAAGACTCATATCCCAGAGTAGAAGAGAATACAACAAAAGTCAACGAAGCAATAATTTATTTTCTATTATATTCCCATTAATTTTTCGATCGTTCCTATGGCAGCTATATGTTATAGTCGTCCGATTTTAAAAAAATTTTATTCGAAATTCAGAATTAGATCAAAAATGGCATTTCCAAAAGTAGGAGGTTCTAGGTTCAAAAACACCCAAGATAAATTTTTTTAAAATTTTTTCCCCCGATTATTCCTATGGGAGCTATATGATATAGTTGTCCGATCCGGCTCGTTCCGACTTATATACTACCTGCAATAGATATAAGACTTTTGGGAAAGTTTTAGCCCAATAGCTTTAAAACTGAGAGACTAGTTTGCGTAGAAACAGACGGACAGACGGACAGACGGACAGACGGACAGACGGACGGACAGACGGACATGGCTAGATCGACTCGTCTAGTGATGCTGATCAAGAATATATATACTTTATGGGGTCGGAAACGTCTCCTTCACTGCGTTGCAAACTTCTGACTGAAATCATAATACCCTCTGCAAGGGTATAAAAACATCCCATATGAAATAGGCTCATTTCTACCTCATTTCATATAAATAGAAATCTAATCTATGTCAAATTTATGATTCAAGCATATCGACTTGATATTTTATCATTTCATAAATGTTATAAAAATACGGTTTTAAAATGAAATACTATGTGTATTAGGCTTATTTCTACCTTATTTCATATCAATAAAAAGACGATATGATTAATGTAAAATTTATGATTCAAGCATATCAACTTGATATTTTATCATTTCATAAAAGTTATAAAAATACTGTTTTAAAATACCAAAGTTTGTATGCTTTAAACAATTATTGTAAATTAGATAATTCTTATCTTTATTCATATCAAAACGATATTGTAAATTGACCTGCCCATATCAATCTGATCTTTTTTGAATTTTTTTTCTGTGTGGAAGCCACACTACTGGAAGCTACTGCTGTTTGGCTCTCGAGATGACTTCCTGGCCGCTCAGAACTTGCAGTCCAACTGGAGTTGGAGCCCAAAGGATATCCGTGTATGAATTTGTATCCTCCTGCTACTGCAACATTTTTGCTCAAGGAAGCGCCCGACGGGCTAATCACATGAGAGTTCGGATGGGGGAAGGGGCATCCAAAACTTTTGCCTCGGCATCCAACAATATTTGCTCTGAGTGCATAATGACAGTCAAAGTTGACACAAATGAGCATAGCTTGTTACTAATTTTAATGCACTTCGGTGCACAGTTGGTCCTGTGTCCTGCGAGGAAGGACGGGAAGTCCTGGCTGGGATTTTGGGGTCAGAGAGTTGGCAGTTCAGTTCAGTTCAGGACGGAGCAGAAAGTTTTGTGTTGCGGAAATTACTCGGAATGCGGGACTCTGGGCTGTGCATAATTTTTAATTGACCCACCGTAGGAGTGGGAGTCTAAAATATTTTCCAAGTTAATTCGATTTAGAGAAAACTTGAGCCATGACTTACAACTTAAAACTCACAACTTGGCCAATGAATAATGCAGGCGACATGGACATGGCTCGGCTCTCTCATAATTCCCATGTTCAGCATGTTCAGCTGGGGAAGGCGACTCTAAAGTATGCATGAGCCATGTAGCCGGAATTGAATTGCCGTTAAAGCGGGGAAATTGCTCTTGATGTTTAGCAAACATTCTACCACCTGGCTGTGCGATGGGAAGGTAGTGAGCTCCAACCGCCGGAAAAGTTTGTAGATCAAAATGAAAGTTTGCCGTTGTTGTTAATCCGTTGCACGGCATAAAAACTATGCGAAAGTTTAACTACACAGCGCAGGGAGTACAGGTAGCAGGATTCAGGATCCAGGAACCCGGATCCCCGGCACATGGCATAATAATAATCCGTGCGGCAAACCTTTTGATGAGTTCAGGCCAAAGCGGATGAGAAAGTGGGGGGCGGGGGCCCTGAGCCAAAGTAGCTGTAAATAATTGCCAAAACTACTTAAGAATGCTGCACAGTGAAACGCTTCCTCGAAGGATCAGCAGGTGGGCAGGTGGAAGGAGTAGAAAAGGGGTGAAATGGTAGAGATGCCGCAACAAAGGGCCCGATTCCAGCCAACTGCAGTGCAAGCAGACAAGCGGCATTGTTGCTGCAGCCGCCAACGTGGCACTAATTAGAAGTATAAAAGGTGCCACAACAACAGTTAGAGAGCAGCATCATCTCATCCTTATTCCTACCCTACGAATGCCCCTGTATTTCTGCCGCCTGCCTGAGCAGCAGTTAAGCTTTGTCTGTCGAGCATGCAAATTATAGTTTGCTGCGGAGGCGTCTGGCGGCTTGAGACATTGCCACGCCCACTTCTGCGCCTACTATGCGTATAAAGCTGTGGCTGCCGCTTCTTGTTTGAGATCCAAACAGTGGCGAGCATGGGGGTTTCTGAAATCAAAACGTTTACAGTCTTAAGACAGAGCGATCTGAACTGGGGGTCTGCACCAAAAATTAGCATGCATTTTTGGGGGATATGAATAACGGAGATTTTCCAATTAAAATACATTTTATAATTGAGGGGTGCCACTAAAATTACTAGAAATTGAAAATCTCTTTCAAAACTGTCCAAAAGTATGCAATACAAATTTTTAGAACTGAATTTAAATTATTCATATTTTACTGTATACTTTTAGACACAGCACTCGAATAACGAAGATTTTATGCCTTCTTAAAAGATATATTCGAATTATTATAAATTTTATTACTAAAGGCTACCACAGAAATTTCTATAATTACAAAATCTCTTTTAAAAGTGTCCAAAAGTATGCAACAATAATTTTTAGTTCTAAATTAAAAATATGCATATTTTACTGCATACTTTTTGACACTTTTAAAAGTGATTTCAAAACACTATAATTGTTTATAGTTTTATTTCACCTTTTCCAAGTCCTTAAAGATCTTTAACATTAATGATGAAATCAGAACCCCTTGGAATATTTTCTGCACTCAAATAACGAAGATTTTATACATACCTTCTTAAAAGATTTATTCCAATTATTACAAATTTTATAACTATTACAGAAATTACTATAATTATAAAATATCTTTTTAGTACTGAAATAAAAATATTTATATTTTACTGCATACTTTTAGACACTTTTAAAAGTGGTTTCAAAAAACTCTTATTGCTTTTACCTTTGATTCACTTTTTCCAAGTCTTTAAAGATCTTTAACATTTTAATGATGAAATCAAAACCCCTTGGAATATTTTCTGCGAGCGCCCCTGGATCCCAGGCGGTTGCTACCTGCGCACTTTGCCGCTCACGTTAATTAAAATACATCTTGAGGAGGGGCCGGGCAAATGTGATTAACATATGAATGGCACATTGTCCGCATAAATTTGCCATTGAGTGGGACTGTGTTGGGGTTCTTTGGGGTCTCTGGGTTCCCTGGGTTCGCCGGAGTGGTGGCTTCTATGCCCTGTGGTCACTTGACATCTTAAGCGGCCGCAGACAGGCGACCTAGAGGCGCCTACGAAAAGAGTTTCCGGTATTTGGGCGCACTCCGGGGTTATCCTTGGGGTTATCCAGCTGGGCTACCATTTTGGGGCTGCTGCTCCAGCCTTTTAATGTGCCATTCTACCGACGCGTCACACATAATTATGGCGGATGTGCTGCCCAACGAAGCGTTAAGTCGAATTCTCGGTTCCCGCCAGCATTTTACCCCACCGGAATATATGCCGACATCCCCGAGCTTCTCCGCCAAAAGGAGATGCCAGCTGCCATTTGTGCCCTTTCATGGCTTTCAGGCCATGCATGTATTTTATTTTTTATGCATTATCATGTAACTTCTCTTCTCCTTTCCTTTCCTTTCCTTTCCTTGCCGTTCCTGCTGTTATTGTTGTGGCGGCTGCGTCGTCTTTCATTATTATTTATGCTTTATTTATATTTGTACGCACTTCCTGGCCGTAAACCCCTTGCTCGGCGAATCCCACACGGCGTATGCGTCATGCACGCCTACATTTCGTGCTCGTGAATCAAAGGAGTAGAAGACACACATCCTATGACTTCTGTGACCATACTTATACTTCCATCTCCATCTCCAACTCATTGTTATGCTAATGGCCTACGATATATGAATAATAAGCCCGGCCAGAGCGCGACTGCTGCTGACCACACACTTCAGTTTGAGGCTGTGATTTCGAGAGCAGATCCTGTGGCTGCCGTGGAGTTCTTGGTCCTTTGACGACAAGGACGACAGTTGTCGCTTCAGTTATGCAAATGCCGAGGGAAGTGGTCGAATATTTGATATCTTTATATCTGTTTTCGAGAGCTACGCAAATTGTTTTCCTCTGTTTCTGTTCAGGGCTTCCCCATTCAGATCCTTAAGCCTCCTGTATGCCGGGTGCTGTGATGGGTGTAAAAAACCCCAAAGGAAGTTTTAAGTTTAGTTGTCGTTTCGGCATTCCCGGAAGCTCTTAAAGGCACAACCCGTGTATGTATATCCATCGACTTAGGATGGACGAGGGCCAAAGGGATGAGTTGGCTGGCTTCGAGATGAGCAATCGTAAAATGCGAAATTTTATGCTTCTACCAGCCTAACTGTTGCTCCTGACTGCTTTTTTCCGGGACGGACGCCATAAATCCTGACTCGTGCTTTTTAATGTTCACCTTTTGTGTGTTTTGTTGGCTTGCAGCTCATTTGCCATTAATCCGGCGAAACTAAAAGTGAGATAAACAAACCCAGATGGACTAGCTGGCGAGTTGTTCTCCTTTTTTATAACCAGCACTCGTGGAGTTTATTCCGCGTGTGGTTGGGGTATTAAATAAATTAAATGTTATATAACTCTATATCGACAGCTAGGGGAAGTGGGTTTTGATATAGACTAGATTAATTACTGTACCCAAAAAAATTAAGAACTCTATAAGATATGTGTTTAAAATAAACAGGATAATATAAATTCTATACTTAGTGGTATTAATTTTTTAATAAATATTTTAAAGTTTTTATTTTGTTTTTGTGACCGTAAGTTCAAATGTAGTTCTTTCGAAAGTATTAATTTAATACTCTTCTTATTGATGCAAATTTGTCACTTAATAGTGTAGAATTAATGTTTATTTTTCAAGACTATTTTTGTTTGGGTGTGAGCGTTTATAAATGTTAAATAATTTTGTATAGACATTTAGGGGAAGTAGGTTTTGATACAGTATAAATTTAATCACTGTGCATATTCACTTGAGGAAATTAATAATGTTTCTAAACATTTAAACTAAATATTTCTTAAAGTAAAAGTGACAAAATCATATTATACGGAAATATCTTGTAAAAAATGTAAGTTAATATATTTTAATTTAATGTTATTTTAGAATATTGTTTTTGCTCATTTACTAATAAATAATTATGTGATAATATGGTACTTAGAGCCAAGTCTTCTGCTTGATTCCCTGCTCTTTTTTGATACCTCTGGAACTTGTGATATTTATTCCCTTGTTGTGACCCCGTTTTTATGTGGCCCAGGCACGTTTTATTTGTTTAAAGAACTATTAAAATGGCATAAACAGGAACTCGAATGGCGATGGCAATCGCCCTGGTGGACTGGACTGTTGGACTGGCTAACTGGCAGTGCCAAAGTTTTATCTGGCCGAGAATGGTGGAGGGAGTCCAGCTGGTGCTGCTGCATTGTTGTTGCTCGTATTTGATTATCGCATTTCATTTTGTGTCGGGTGAATGTAGAAAGTTGAATGCAAATTTGCATGACACCAACAGAAGCGTTGGGTGGTTGTGGCTGTGGGTGACGATGATGATGATGATGGGATAGGGGGAGGGCAACAATCACACCAAGCATCATCATCATAATAATAACAAAGCAGCCAGAGCAACACTGCCCCATCCTGAGGTCCTTTTTGTTTGTATTCGTATTTTTTTTGCCTCCTCCTTTATTTTTACCCCCTATTGTAGCCGCCCAGGCTGTCAAAGTTTTTAGGTATCATTTCAGTTTATTTGAATTATTCATAATCCGGCGGGCAGCGTAAGAAACAAACAGCAACTCAAACAAGGCCGGCAGCCAGCAGAAAAGCAGGAAAAAGCTGAAAAAGCTGGCCAAAGATAACGGAAGCAGCAAATAAAAATCATTCATTGTAAACATTTTCCCCGAATGCTGCAGCAAAAGTTTTTTTTCGAAGCAAACAAAAGGGAAACGTAGCCGCAGCTCAAATTCGATTCAATCAACAGAGAGAAATATGAAAATCCCCACAGTCATAAAAACACAAAAAATTCGCACCATATTTCGGGGCAAACTGTAAATTAAGTGAAACATTAAATATTTAACTTTTGGGGGAATTAACTTTTGGGCTTTTCCAACGAATCGCACCTGTTGAGCAGTTTCTGGGCACTCTGGAAACCCTTTTGCTGCCCCAAGTATCCCCCTCAAGTGCGCCCATGCAACACGCAAATGCCTAATAGTCAAAGTTTACTTTCCACTTTCTCTCCGCTTGTTGTTCTTGCCACAAGAGTTTTGGCTTACTTTCTTCTTTGGTAGGTATAGCTATTGAACTCTTGTTTGACTCATACTAAAATGTGCAATAAATTGAGCACTTCCTGGGGCTTCGGAGGGGGCAGATTGAGCTGAGGGGCGGACAGGTGAGAGGTGGCCTCCACTCGGCTCACGACAGTCCTGCGAAAGTCACGCGATATCCTCCGCGCGATATAAATAGCAAGGCAGCGTGCCCGAAATGTTTGTAAAAATTGAATGTTGGTTAGAAAAGCAACACAGTCAATCACTCAGGCTTACTGACAAGATAAACACCACATGCACAGCGAATAAACTATTTTATTAATCAAAAACTATTTAAAAACAATATATAATTTCAACAATTTATGGGTTTACAAAAGGCATACTCCTGAAATTTCACAACGGTAATTCAAAAATTGTACGTTCCTAAAAATTCTGATATATTGCGCAAAAAACTTCAAATGAAGAAATTCAATGACTTGTTAAGCTCGTTATTTGATTTCTATTTGATTGACATTCGAACTTGAACATTTTAATTTTTTTCCATTTTTTGCCAAAAAAAAATTCGATATGAAAAAGGATAAATTCTACCTTATTTAATATCAGCAATAAGCCGATATGATTTATGTTAAATTTATGATTTAAACATATCAACTTAATATTTTATCAATATATAATGGCCAGCACATATACATCTGATCTTTTGTCAATTTTTTTTGTATACAAAAAATATGAAATTAAAAAAAAAAATTTAGTTTAACGGGAAGTAATGGAGATCGGAGCTTATGGTGTTAGGTTTCCAAAACAGTTATTATTTTAGCTGTACGCCTTTGTTAAATGAAGTTATGATTGAAAAACTGCTATAAAAGGGTATTTTGGTCATCAATTTGAATCTCTATTTTCCGTTCCGATAAATTATGTATTTTTAAGGAGAATATGAGAGGTGATACCTTTAAAAGAAATAGAAGTCAATGGGCATTAAAATTAAATTATATTTTTATCCCAAAAAAAATGTTTTTCCTGGGGGATACCTACCTCTTAACCAAGTTACTTTTATTGAATACCTCCCCAAAGAGGAACCTGATTTTTCCGAGTGAGTGGGCAGATAGGCGGAAAATAAAGAGGTGTGGGAGTAGCAGGAAATTAGCACAAACTATGCCGCAAGAAAAGTTAGTTGCGAAGCCTAATAAGCGGCGCCCATGGACTGGGACTCCTTCACCCCAACCAACCCCCACAACCATCATCCGCCCAGTTGGCCGACGATTTGCCAACGTTTTCACTTTCACATTTGCGTGCTGCCGCTGACGTCGCTGCCCTCTGCCGCTGTCGGCGTCGCTGTCGTCGCATTGCGAATTCCTGGCGGCAGCGGGCAAAGTTTTAGCATACTTTTCGGCGGCGGCGACAGTATTTTTTGTGCACTTGACATGTTTTGACACGCTCCACGCTCGTTGCTCCTTCCAAAAACCTTTGGCGCAAAAGGAGGAGAAGGAGGAGGTCCTGTTTCTGGCAGGACAAAGCATGTTCGCCGCGCCGCTGGAGTTCGATATTGTTTTGCGCGCCAAAAATGCCAACGATAATCTGGTGAGCTACCCACCACACCTGCTACCTGCCACCTGGCAACTCACCACGTGGCCCAGGACAACGGACGATGGTTGCCAAAGCAAACCCTTCCAATCCTCTTCCAAAGGACCTTTCCAGGCGTCGCTTTCCGTTTGTTTACCTTTCGCCTGGATGTTGCTTTAGTTACTAACGAACAGTCGGCCCTTTTCCACGCTTGTTTTTCCTTGCCATAATTTCTGCCTGATTAACGCGAGAATATGTTAAATTATTAATTGGCCGGCCGGCGTGTTTTGCATTTAAAGCTGCAGCCGCCGGAGGTGTGATGCGTTTGGAAAAAGTAATTGCTTTCGCCCCCTTCGACAAACAGCCACAAAAAAAGCCGGCTGACAACCAGCAATCGAAACAACCACCGGTTAAATAAACAACACTGCACTCTATATATGTATGTAGAATATATTATCCACAAAAATATTTGCTGGCAATTAAGCAGGAGACTGTGAAAATTACGCGATCCATCAAACGCTGCCCGTGAGCAGCAGAGGTTGGGTATGTGGCCGTGCTGCAAATTGATGCAATATGCAAATGGCATTTTAATTAGTTTATTAATCGGCTGCGGCCTGCGCCCAGCAGGTGCCATCGCTGGCCCATAATTTTCCGGCGGGCGAAGTGTAATTAATTTCCTGCAATTTTCTATCATTCCATTTTTTCTTTCAGCCCCAATTGCTGCGGCAGCGGGACCGAAGCCATCGCAACGCGCTGCACTACTGTGCCGCGCAGGACGTCGATCGGAGCAAGGACCTCGTGGCGGCCGCCAGCATCGCGATCGCAGCCCCCGAGCTGCTGGAGTCGGCGGACGAGGATGGCTTCACCCCGCTCCACCTGGCCGTCATCCAGGGCAACCTGGCGATGGTCAACCTGCTGCTGGCCAACCGGGCGGATGTGAATGCGGTGGACAACGAGGGCCACTCGGTGGTGCACTGGGCCACG
This sequence comes from Drosophila prostipennis, assembly GCA_037075205.1. NCBI lineage: Eukaryota > Metazoa > Arthropoda > Insecta > Diptera > Drosophilidae > Drosophila > Drosophila prostipennis. The sequence continues at coordinate 2,596,997 of JBAMCJ010000413.1, forward strand.
GGTGAGTACTGTACAGTAAAGGTCTTCTAAAGTAAATCTCTAAGTCCCACAAAAATTAAATTAAATTCCAGACATTTAATTATGAAAAATATTTTTGTTTTATTCGTATTTATTGATTTATGAGAATTTTTAGTGCAAAATTCTGGACCTTATAATTAAAGTCACTAAAATATTAATATTTTTGAAACAAATTTATATTAAATTCCAGACAAAAAATTATACAAAATATTTATCAATAAAATGTTTTTGTTTTATTTTTATTTATAAGAATTTCTAGTGCAAAAATCTGTTCTTTATAATTATAGTCACTAAAATATTATTATTTAAAATAAAAATAAATTAAATTCCAGACATTAAATTATTAAAAATATTTATCAGTAAAATATTTTGTTTTCTCTTTATTTATTCATTATAAAAATTTCTAGTGCACAAAGCTGGACCTTAAATATAGTCACTAAATATAAATACAGTCACTAATATATTAATATTTTTTGTGGTCCCCAAAAACTACCTGGATTGGAAATTGAAAAGTTCAAGTAGTAGTTGTTCCACTGTAAACTTTCCCTTTGTTAAAAATGCATTGATTTAATAACTATTTTTAATTGGTGGCCAAAAAACAAACTAATTTTGTTTAAACTATGTTTTTGTTTGTTTGTTTATCAGAAGCTTACACTTGGCCAAGAAAATATTTACATTGTACTAAATAAATATACAACTGCTTTATTTAAACAACTATTTATTTAGGACCGCAAGCATTTTCCAATCAATTTAATGTAAGGAAAAAAAATTGCCTTTGGAAAATGGCTATTTATAAAATTCAATGTGTTTAATTAATTAATCTGATTAATTTCGGCAGTCTGTGACAGAGAAAAGCATTAATTTTGTTGGTAGATTAATTCAAAAAAATCTATTTAAATTGGTAATAAAGAGTTTTATTAATGAAAAAATATAATTTCTAAAAAATGTCATGAAAATTAATAAAATAATTTGAATAATAAAAAAATATAAATTCTATAAAATGTTAAATTATTTTATTTTAATATTATTTATTGTATTTAGTATGCGGTGAGGTGGAGTCCTTGCGGGCAGTCCTGGCGGCAGGAGCCAGTGTGGCCAAGCCGGACGCGAATGGCGGGACTCCTTTGCACTATGCCGCCCAGATGTGCGGAGCCAGTCACGATGGCAAACAGCAGGCCAGCTCCAACGCCAGTTCGAGGCTCTCCCTGGAGATCCTGGGCATCCTGCTGTCCCATCCCCAGAGCAGCGTCGATGTCCAGGACAAGGATGGTCGGCAGCCGCTCCTGTGGGCCGCTTCAGCGGGCTCAGCCAAGGCGGTGATTGCTTTGGTCAAGGCGGGGGCCCGGGTGGAGTCCTCAGATAAGTGGGTATATCCTCCTTTAACCATATATCATCTATATATAATCCTTAATCCTTTAGAGATGGCCTCACTGCTCTGCATTGTGCCGGTTCCCGGGGCCACACTGAATGCATCGACACCCTGATTGGTCTCTGTGGCGCCCCCACCGATTTGATCGACTCCAATGGCTGCACAGCTCTCCATTATGCCGTCACCTTGGGTCATGCCGATGCCACTGCTAGATTATTGGACCTGGAGGCGGATCCCAATCGTCAGGATCGCAAGGGACGCACACCAGCCCATTGCGGCTGCTCCAAGGGACAATTCGAGACCTTGAAGTTGCTGAAAGATCGAGGAGCAAATCTCTGGCTGCGCAATGCCAAGGGCGATCTGCCGCTCCATGAGGCAGCGGCCTCGGGGAGAAGAGAGCTTCTCGAATGGCTCCTCAACCAGCGCCCCAAACAGGTGAATACCACTAGCAATGATGGCAGGAGTCTCCTGCACATTGCGGCAGCCAATGACTACACGGATATGTGTAAACTGCTACTGGATTATGGGGCAGATGTGAATGGGGTGTATAGGAATTCCAGGGGATTGGTCTTAACACCTCTAGATGGCGCCCTGCAAAGGGGTCACCGTTCCACGGCCAAGTTCCTGCAGGCCAACGGCGGTCAGCCGGCCAACAAGGTGCGTTTGACGAGCAGAAGGGCGGGGAATCCCTTCCACGAAACCAATGCCACCGATATGGTGAGACCTTTAAAGTATGTGGAGAAGGAGGAGCTGCATGATCTGCGTAGCTCCAAGAAGTATGTGGTTTATCTTAAACACGCAGATTCAGATAATGGAAATGGTAATGGAAATAATAATGGTAATGGTAAGTTGGAGGATCCTGATGCCGGGGACTGCAGCTGCTCAGAGCAAACTTATCGCAAGGAGCAGCGTTTGCGGCACGTCTGTCGGCGGCACAAGCGGCGGCAACTGAGGAGAAGGACCAGCAGTTGTGGCGAGTCCAAGCACGAGCGATGCAGTGAAATCTGCCGATCCAAAAGTAACATAGAAATCAGAAGGCGCAAATCCCGGGAGAGATATGCCAGTTCCAGTGAATGGGAGGAGGAGGATGACGATGAGGACTCCTGTGAGAACTGCTGCTATCACAAGAGGCAAAAGGATCGAGTGGTTGCTCGCAAGCGATCCACTTCCTCCAGGAAGTCAAAAAACCGAGAAGATAGCGAGGAGGATAAGTCTTCACCAGAGAAAGGATCGAAAAAACCACTAACCATCAATGGAGATCATCAGGCTGGGAACTCCAAGGAGCAGCTCAATCCAAAGGAGCGTCAATCCTCTCCAACTAAAGAAGCCACCTTCATCAAGTCACCCCCACAAAGCGCCAGGAGTGAGAAAACCGCTGAAATGGACCATCTTCTGGTGGAAGAATCGCATGCAGTTGAGCTGACCGACGAAGAGCAGGAGGCGGCGGCCAAGTCGGTGGTCACACAGGTGGACATACATCATGAACCAGAGGAGAACCACAACTCCAAATCCTCTGAGGATTCACCTGCAGCTGCTGGGGAAAATGGAAGCGAGAAGGAGGAAGTTAAGCTGCAGCTGAGCGAGGAGGAAACCCATTTGGTGTCCAAGGAAGTGGAACAGGTGATCAAGATAGCCGCCACTGCGTTGAGCAGCGAGTCCAAGAGTTCCTCCAGTGAGGAGAGGCCAACGGCGGAGGAAGAGCAACCCAAAGAAGTCAAGGAAGCAGAAAAACCTGAAGAGGAGGCTAAGGAATCCCCAAAACCTGTAAACCCCTCTCCACCGCCCACTAAGCCTGCCACGCCCCCTCCAGCGTCACCCAAAGAGGAAGAGAAACCACAGCCAAATGCCAACACGGTCGAAGGGGTTGAGTCTGCGGCTTCAGACAAAAAAGTCGAGCAGATGGAGGAGGCTGAAGCCAAACCGAAAGCTAATGCTCCCATTCCCACTCCCACTCCCCCACCTCCAACCACCGCTGCTCCTCCTCCTTCTAATCCAACGGCAGAGCCGAAAAAGCCGCCAACCGCAGCACAGCCACGCCCATCCACAGCCCAAACGCCCACCCCAACCACCAGCCAGCCGGAGCCACCGCAAAGGGAACAGGAGACAAGGCGCTCCTTCACACTCCTGGCCTCCGATTCGGCGGACGATGACCCAGTTCTAAGCCCAAATCCGAATCCTGCAGCCTCAGCTTCCGATGAGCCTGCCACCGAGCGGAAATCGAGCTTCCAAGTGCTGAAAAGCGATGACTCCCTGGATGAGAAGACCAAGAGACCTGGACCTCCACGCAAGGTGGACTACGAGGCGGGCCATCAAGTCTTTCAGGTGGTCAGCGAGGGTGGAGGAGGATCTGGGGTGCAGCTGCCCAGCGCCGCGGAGCTGGAGAAGATGGAGTACGAGTACGAGGAGTACGATGATGAATACGATGATGATGACAGGGATGGCTTGGATCCGGAGCATGATAGTGCCCTGCGTCGCTTTCTCAGCAGCGGAAATCGACATGGAGTGGGGAGTTCAGGTGGTTTAGGAGGAGGAGCAGCAGCTGGAGGATCCATAGCAGATGACACATCGGAGGGCATGGGAGGCAACGGAAGGAAGCGGCGGCTCAAAAAGCGCGTGCGCAGCGGCAACAAAACGCGCAGCAATTGGAAAAACTCTCAGGATTCGCGAGATGGCGGCAGCCATATGGTGGCCTTGGCCACCACCAGCAAGGATCAGGACTCGGGCTTCGAGCCCAGTCCGCGGGCGGAGCGCAGCAAGATACCCACCCTGCGTTCGGCCCACACGGCCCACATGCCACGTAGGCCCATCTACGCCACTCTGGACGGAAGGTCCTGCAGCAGCAGGATGGAAAACCGCAAGCCCGGCGACAAGGGAGCCTGCGACATGGGCGCCGTCACCCGATCCATTCAGCGAAACATCAGGAGGTGAGTTTTTAGTGGAGAAAATTATTCAAAAGTAACACAGAATCACTTTGGGTATTAAAATCATTTTTAAACATGTATAAAAGTATGCAACAATGTATGAAAAATTGAGAGGAGCAACGCATTCACAACGAAAAATTGTTTTCTTTTTTTATTGCATACTTTTTGACACTTTTATAAATAATTTTGGAATTTCTGGTGATTTAATTACGATTTATTTATACAAAAACATGTCTAAAAGTATGCAACAATTTATTTAAAAAAATAAAGACCAATGAATTGATTCCTAAAAACATTGCATACTTTTTAACACCTTTAGAAATAAGTTTAGAAAATCTTGTGATTTAAGTATGATCTATTTAGATGATTTTGGCAAGTAGCTAAAATTTGGAAGCAATTTTCTTCCGTAAAATAACTTCCCTTTTTTATTGCATACTTTTTGACACTTTCATAAATAATCATTGAATTTTAGTGATTATATATTTAAAGGACTTTGGCAGCAGCTACAACTTTTATTCCGAGAAATTACTTCTTTTTTTTTAATGCATAGTTTTTGGCACTTTCAAAAGTAATAGAATTTTCATGATAATATATTTTAAGGATTTTGGCAGCAGCTACAACTTTAATGCAATTTTGCGTTTTACCTTCAAAAGTGTCGCTCTTTTGCATTCCAAAATTCCCAGAAAATATATAAAAAATCGATACATGCAAATGGTAATGGCAAACTTATAAATTATCCGATTTTTCCCAAGCGGAACAGATTGCCCGTGATTGCGGGGAGTTTCGAGGGCCCCGGAGAGTTGATGGCGGGATTCATTCATTTAAATTAATCTCCAGGCAGTTAGTGGCGCCGGCGACTCTCCTGCCGCTGCCTTTTTGGCCGTAGATTTATTTACTTGATGCTTGATTTTAATCAACTTGAATGTCCCACTGCCCGACTCGCCTCGCATCTCGCATCTCTCGCATCCCGCATTATATCACGCGCGCACTTCAGCTCCGCAGTTGCGGTATCCTCTTAATGTAATCAAACTGGACGGGAAGCCTGCCGCCTTAAAGTTAATTTAGCCAGGGATTTAATAGCCTGGACGGCATTTCTCATTTCTTTTCTTGGTTTCCCTCTACTCATTTTTTTTGTTTGCTCCATTGTTGCGCTGGTCAGCAAATAAATTGCCCAGCTTCCGTTCGCCATAAAAAGGCGAGCGCTTTAAAGTTATTATAATGCGGTTAAAGGCAATAAACGCGGCATTAATGTTCATTTTCCGTGTACTTGAGCATGAACTATGAACCGCTGTCCTTTGGATCTTAAGCCTTGAGGATTAAGTGTGTGAATAACAGGTGGCAAGAGGTCCACATTTATTGGTGACAACTTAATTTTGCTACACCTTAATTACCTGGAGAAATGAAAAGAAATGTGCTTCAGCCGAATTGTAAATCATAATTAGGTCAAGTCCAAACACTGGTCCAAATATCCTGGCCCGAAAATCATGTCCGTTGCCAAAAGCTCGCTTGTCATTAGCCGAAATGCTCATTTCCGGCAAAGAGTTGCGCATTTTAATTAGCTGCACGGAATCAGAGCCACAATTTCAACCGGAGGAAAGTGAAAATGGCAAAAAGGTGGGTTGTTTTGTTTATGCCGAAACTTGAACAAAATATGAAAATTAGCCGCAAGCAGGCAGTCTCGCTCTCTTCGCTGTGAAGCAAAGTCTTTGGCTTCGTTTACAACTCGCTAATGCTAATTGTAAATGGAATTAGTGCAGATTAGCGAGAGCATTTTTAGAGGACGATTACCATTTGTGTTCGCTCTTCGTTTGCCGGCTTGTTTCCGGAAATCCTTTTTGGCGCCCCCGGGGGGATTTTCCCGAGCCCATGAAAAAGCAGCATCATAAACTCACACTAGCAATCAAAGGGAAAGTGAAACACTCGCGTGTAGACCTAATTTAATTTTGTCATTCTTTGGCGGATCGATGGCCGTAAGCCGTAAACTGTAAGCTGTAAGCTGTTGCTCAAACTTAAAAGTCAATTGTATTTATTTATGGCATTTGCATAAGCCACGGCCCGCAAAACTTAATTAAAAAGCGTAAGCTGACTTTTATTAATTTTGCTAATCTGCCTTGTAGCCCATGAATAAATTTGCAAACATTCACCGAGAAAGAAAAACAAAACAAAACAATAACGTAACGAAAACAGAAAACAGAAGCGAAACAGAAATCTCCGGCCGGCGAGCGCATTTCATAAATAATTCTTTCCACTTGACTAATGAAAATATTTAACTCGGCTGTTTGCATAAGCCAAAGGAGCGGGAAAACGGGAAGAAAACCAGGGGAAAGCCAGGAGAAAGCAGAGATTGCGCCATGTTAAGGTTTCGACAAATACGCGGCGTATACGCAATGTACGCAAAACCGAAAGTCAAACAAGTGTCTTGCTCAGCAACTTTCCGAACAAGTTCCTCAACAAGTCGGCTGGGGTGAGTCAATTAATTCCCGAAGAAGAATATACGCTTGGGCATCGGTGTGGGCGAAAATCCAAATAGAATTTGCAAGGCAAAAGAAAAAGTAAAAATAAAAAAGTAAAAAGTGAATCCATACCTCCCAGTCGAATACTTTTTGCGGAGTGGAGGGGGAAGTTTCAGGGGGTGTCGACCAGGAAAATACCATGAAAAGTGTGTAAATAGAGACTTTATTTTATTTCGTTTTTCGTTTTTGTATTTTTCATTTTATTTTTCACATTCGCATGCTTTCACACACACACAGAGACCGAAAGACCGGGCAACTTTATTTTGTTTCCTCGTTTTGGCTCCGAAGAGATTAAAATTTTATCTGACGCATAAATTAAACAAATAACTTACGAGTCTGTGTGTCCCAGCAGCGGCGGCAGCAGCACAGGTGAGATTTGGGATTTATAATGTGCGCTCACGTAATTGACGTTGTTAAATATTTGGATTTCGCTTTCCATCCCGACCCCAAGTTTATCTGTTGTCCTTGGGCCTTGTCCTGATTTCCTTCTCTTTTTTTTGGTTCGTGATGGGATTAGGCATATTTGTTGACCGATTTTAAAATGTTGATTCTGATAGTCCTGCACGTGGAAAAAATTAGATATGAAATACTGTTATTTTACCTTATTTAATATCAAATGTATGACTCAAGCATATTAATTTGATATTTAATAATTTCATAAAAGTTATAAAATACCAAATCTAGTATTTTTTTAAAACAAATATTGTAAATTAAAATAAACATAATCTTTGTTCATATCATTTTGATACTGGATCTTGGGCCTTGTCCTGATTTTCTTCTCTTTTTTTTGGTTCGTGATGGGATTAGGCATATTTGTTGACCGACTTTAAAATGTTGATTTTGATATTCCTGCACGGGAAAAAAATTCGATATGCTTCAGGTTCATTTCTACGTTATTTCATATCGAATTTATGATTCATACATATCAATTTTATATTTAATTATTTCATAAAAGTTGTAAAATACCAAATTTAGTTTTTTTTTAACAAATATTGTAAAATAAAATAAACATAATCTTTGTTCATATCATTTTGATACTGGATCTTGGGCCTTGTCCTGATTTTCTTCTCTTTTTTTTGGTTCGTGATGGGATTAGGCATATTTGTTGACCGACTTTAAAATGTTGATTCTGATAGTCCTGCACGGGAAAAAAATTCGATTTAATTTCATTTCGACCTTATTTCAAATCAAATTTATGATTCATACATATCAATTTGATATTTAATCATTTCATAAAAGTTATAAAATACCAAAGTTATAAAATACCACATCAAGTATTTTGTTAAACAAATAATGTAAAATAAAATTAACATAATCTTTGTTCATATCATTTTGATACTTGATCTTAAAAAAAATATTAATTTTGACCTGCACATATCAATCTGACCTTCTGTCAATTTTTTTTCTGCGTGCCTTTACATAGCTGTTTTGGAAAATTCATTAAACTTTAAGCGATTAGTTTAAGCCTTAACCTTTAAGACCCAGATATTCTTGGTTTTTCCCTGGAAAATCCAGCCAGTCAGCCAGCTAACCACTTGGCCAAGTTTGAAGCACGGGCTCAGAAATAGAGCCTTAATGAAAAATGAAGCGGTAAAGTTTTCGGTTGGCCGCCGACTTTTCGCGAATTCTCCGGGGGTGCGACTTTGTCAACACTTTTTGGAGGCCATCGATTTTCCATGGGGCGTAGATATAGAGAGATGGAGATATAGGGATGCAGGTATGCAGGCCACGTTGTTTGGGACAGCCATTAACACTTGGCAAAAGGTTCGCTCAGAGCTTTTGTGTTGCCTTGTGCTCGGTGGAAATTGCCCGAGGGCGGAACGGGAATTCGTTGCTGTTGCAACTTGTGCAGCGCTTAATTTCTTTGCATTTTGTTGTCGTTGTCAGCGCCTGGGAAAAGTGAGAGCTGCGCCTACTCACTACTGGTGGTGCTGACTTTGCCGCCGGCGGGTTTTCCACTTCATCCACTTTGCCGCTGCGTGCACTTTTTGCCTGTCACATTTGTGTCGCAAACAGGAAGAGGTGGGCGGTGGGTGGAATAGGGGGTGGCTATGGGGCTGCCTTGCAAGGTGGCTGTCAGTCAGTGGGTCGTTTGGACGCTGGTGGCACTGGAAAAATGTGCCACACAAAATCAAGGCGCACAAGAAAATGAAATGAAAGTTGTACTAGGCGAACGAACGAACGTAGAGCGGAAACGGAAATCAGTAGCAGCAGTAGTGAAAAGTGGGTGGGAAGGCAAAAAAATATATGCCAAGGACAGTATTGCAAAAAGTATTTGCACAAAGCGAAAGACTTGCAAAGAACTCAAGCGCAACCGACTGGAGCCAAAAGCGAGGCGTAAAATTGAAAAGCGCTTCGGCAAACAAGTGATGGCGATGGCGATGATGATGGCCAGAATGATGACCAGAATGATGACCAGAATGATGGCCAGAATGGTCACGATAAGGAGGGCCATGATGATAAAGATGGGGCAGCAAAACAAGCGGAAGAACGATGGACCGCTTTGTAGTCGCGCTGCGGGATTTCTTCGGGGCCCTTGGCCAATTTATTACGCAGCTTTTGGCTCTCAAGGATTCTTACCTATTTATTACCTGGGCCCTCATCCATCCCACGAGCAATGAACTTTTGTTTCAAAGTCAAATTGTTTTGCATAATTTCGCGCTGCGCAGCCAAGTGGCGAGCAGTGTCAAGCGGTCGTCCTTTCCTTCTCCTTCTCCTGGGTAAACAATTTTCGAAAAACGCCGCTCCAACCGGCTTTTCTGCACTCCAAGTGCCCTCGACAAATTTGCTTAGTTTTTTCGGTGAATGCACCCCGCTTCTGCTCGGCTAAAAAGCAAAAGGCTTGGACGTCATTCGTTGATTTAGAAGAGTCGCTGGCCCGCAGAAACCGAGTTAAGGGAGCAACTTTCAAGGGGCCCCCAGGATGCATATCCTTAGCCTTATCCTTATCCTTAGGCCGCTTTAAGCGCTGTTTGCCTAATTTTTAATCAAATTTCTAATAACATTTTATGGCTTAGAGGGCGCCGTTGCCTTTCTCAATTATTAATAGAATTTTTTCCGCGTACGCACTTTAGTATTTTTGAAATTTTAATAACACGCTGCCTTTTATTGCGCTGCGAGCGGAGAGTAGAAAAAAAGAAGGAGGTGGAGGAGGTCCTTTGTAAGCGGAAACAGTAGGAGGCTGCCTTTGTTTGACTCGCGAAATATCAAAATGACAATTTACGTACATTTGCCAACAACATTTATTTTGCAAGGCCCCTGAAAAACTGATGGGGACAATGGGGCTGCGCTTTTCTCTGGCCCCTTTGTTTATGGCTTCCCATCTCCCTTACAGATACTACATGGAGCGCAAGATCTTCCAGCATCTGCTGGAGCTCAAGTCGCTGCAGATTCGCTCCAGCAAATTGAACGAGGCGGTGCTGGTGAAGCGGGCGGTGGACGACTACCACAAGTCCTGCGTCCTTCTGGGCGGCGAAACGGGCACGCGGCTGCGGCGCTACAACTTCAGCGAGTACACGTTCAAGAACTTCGAGCTCTTCCTCTACGAGACGCTCAAGGGACTCCAGCGACCGGGCACCAACAACTTCCAGAACATCAACGAGGTCTACGAGGAGGTGGGTGATGCAAGCGATGATTAAGTGCCCGGCTCCAACTGGCTCATCCAATTCATCCTTCCATTTTGCAGGCGGAGCGGCGGCTGAGTCCCGATTACAATGCCTACGAGAAGGCGCTGCAGTGCACCACCAAGACGCACCGCTGCCTCCATGCGGCCCACGCCTACACGGGAATACCCTGCGCCGCCTACAGTAAGTAATCTTTTTGGGGGAAGCACTCAAAAGAATTTGGTTAGCTACAGGAATTTTTATTTAAACGGTATAAATTAACAGAACTTTTTTGTGTAGAAATAGGAAATGTCCATAAATTTAAATTCAACGTTTTAAGCTTCACTTAAAATACATTCAATTTATTTGTATTTTTTTAAATTATTTTATAGTTACCACTTTTTGCTAAAAAAATTGTCAAAAATGAAAATTTCTTTGTTTAAATGTCAGTCTATTGGGAATTTGAATACGAATTCGACAATATATTATTTTCCATTTTGCGTACTATTAAATTTTTTGTTTCGATTAAAATACAGTTCTTTTTAACGAAAGGTTAGGATCTGAGTTTGTGGTTAAAAAGGAATTTTTCTAGAAGTTTTTTACTGTAACTCGGCCAAAATTTGTCCAAAATTAAAAATACTTACTGTTTTGAACAGTTAATAAATCAACTGATTTATTCACTTCACTTATTTACTAATTTAGAACATTTAAAATTTTTTACAATTTTTAGATTTTTTATAAGGGGTTACATTATGATTTTTTGCGAAAAATGGATAAAAATGAAAACTTCACAGTTTAAAAGGCAATCGATTTGGGATCTAATTACAAGCTCAGCGAGGTATTACATTCCATATTTGGACTAAAACTTCTATTGTTTTTGCCAAAATACCGAAAAAAAGACGTAGCATAAAGTGCAAGTTTCTCAATTTTCAATTCCAATTATTGTAGGTACCTCCTTTTATTTTATTACGTTATTTAAATGCAGGTTGATAAAACCATGTTTGAATTGTTAAACAAACTGTATGAATAAGGCGAAAAACCCTCCATATAATCGGCTTATTTGTTCTTTGGCAAAAAAAAGTATAGAATTAACGGCTTTAATAAATTATTTAAATAGTAAGAACTTTTTTATTTTTGACACAGCTACAATTTTTTTGTGTGCCGCGCCTTTGCCGCTCTTTCGATTGCTCGAGGGCTTTAAGCGGCTCTGTGCAAGCGTGAAAAATGGCACCAGACGGGCTTTGGCTTTGGCTTTAGCTTTGGATTTGGCCAAAGAGTCAAATCGCCTGGCCAACAGTCGACTGGGTTGGCAACACTTTCCCCGGATGGTCAGTGGGTCAAGCGTGGGACGAGCGGACACTCGAATTCAAAGCCTCTCCTCCTCGGCAGCCGGAGGGCATAAAAATATAAATCCTAATTACGAGCAGTTTATTCAGTGCGCGGGGCAAATTAAAAATATTCTCGACCCCGACTGGCTGGCTTTCTGGCTTTCAACTTTTATTACATCTTCGCTGGCCTCCTTCTCAAAAAAGGATGCGCCTCCTCCTTTGGCTGAGGTCAAATTAAAAACGCATTCATTTGCGCTTGTTTGTGCCCTGTTATTTTCCTGAAAGTAGCAAGTAATCCCAGTTGAGATGGCTCCTAATCCGGCAGACAAAAATGGACTTCTCCATTTCATTGTTTATTTTTGTAACCATGCAATTCAGCTGAGTGGCGCACCTGGAGGATAACTAAATCCCTTGCAGCGCTACAACAATCATTAATCTAATGTGTGTCAACGTTCTCTTTGCATTTGCAGTTCCCATGATGAATCATCACACGATGCCAAAGTTCGGCTTTGGCCAGTACAAGAAGACCGGCAGCGTGAGCAGCTTCTTCCTGCCCAAAATCCTGACCAGCGGACGCGCCGCCAGCGGAAGAGCGGGCGGCGGTACGGGAGGCGGTACGGGGGGCAGTGCGAGCGGCAACCGCTGCAACCACAAGGTGGCGCTGGAATTGTCGCACGGCAAGAACAAACAGCTAATTTCACTGCCCGCGGAAAAGCTGGACAGCAATAAGCGTTACTACGTGACGTTCACAGTTAAGGACTCCTCATCCTCCGCGGGGCCATCGGCGTACCAGCAGCAGCAGTGCAAGTAGTTCGTACGTATGCGTAATGTGGCGCACATTGCGTATACGCCATGGATGGATGGCCATTGGCGGGATCCTGCGCCCGCATCCTCAGGCTCCTTTTTATGCTGTTTCTGTTTTTGCTGCTGCCTCCGCTGCTGCTGCTGCTCCAAATGCATTAAAACAATGCCATCGCAACATTTTGTGTCGCTGCTCCCGCTGTTGCTTTTCGCTGTTGCTGCAATTGTTGTGGCCACCCGTTGTCCGCGCTGCCTTTTTTCCATTCGCTTCCTGTCCGGGTTGCTGGAGTAATACCACGGAAAATGGGGGCTTTTGCAGGGTGTATCGCGGAGGTATACACTTAACCCATTAGGTTGGCAAAATTCAATTTATTAAGCTCAACTGAAAGCAGGCTCTTTGGCTTCTTAATTTTAAAGAACTAAAAGTCCTAAAAGGGTTTCGTATTTCAATTTCGCTTTTGCTATTTTTTCAAGGGTTTTTTTTACGCAGCATACAGACATAATATTTAAAATTTGACAATGTGTCTATAACATAAAAAAATTCAAATGGTTTTTTAAAAGAGTAATGAATTTTTAAAAATATTTAGAAAGGTGACTCAGAAATCACTAGTGGTTAGAAATTACGTATCTCAAGGTGACTAAAAGTATACTGTTAACATTTTCGGAATGAATTTATTTGAGTTTTGCCTTTAAAATATATTGTTGCCTACCTTTAGGCAGTGATTGGACAATTCTAGAGATAATTTAAAGTTAAAGGTTTTTTTTTACGAAGCATTATATTTCATTAAATTTTATAGTTGTAAAATGCATTTAGGAAGGTGACCAGAAATCACTAGAATATCTCAAGATGTCTAAAAGTATGCTATTAAAACAACTTCGGAATGAATTTAGTCGAGTTTTGCCTTTAAAATATATTGTTGCCTTCTTTTAGGCATTGATTGGAAATTCTATAGATAATTTAAAGTTAAAGTTTTTTTTTAACGAATATATATATGTAAAATTTGACAGTATGTCAATAATATTTCATATTTAGGAAGGTGACTCAGAAATCACTAGAATATCCCAAGGTGACTAAAAGTATGCTATTAAAACAACTTCGGAATGAATTAAGTCGAATTTTGCCTTTAAAATATATTTGTTGCCTACTTTTAGGCAGTACTTTATTCAGAAAAAATGATTTTAAATTAAGTTTTCATTTATGAACTATTTTAGATCAAAATAATTTAATTTTATGACTCATTTATAGGGCAAAGAAAATTCGTCTCATTAGCCTCTAGCATTGCTGTTGTTTCTGCTGCACTTTAAGATGGCCAACTGCTGATAATGGATGATGGCTCTGCTCTGCGGCTGTCAGTTGAAGTTGTCACGCCGGCAGCGATGCAGGCAGCAAAAGCAGCAGCAAAAGCAAAAGCAACAGCAAAAGCAGCAATTGCTAAGGCAACGGCAGCTTAAATTATGTGCTCCTCCAACCCCGGGCAGTTCAGTTGTTCAGTTGTTCGGTTGTTCGGTTGTTCAGCTCCGCGCTGTGTTGTTTGCCTGTTTCGCATTCTTTTTTGCCGTCTGTTTGTTTGTTTGTCCGTTGGCGCTGCCGCTGCGCTTTTATTTCAGTTTTTCATTATCATTTTTTGTCGCAGTCGCTGGGTTTTTGTTTGGGGTTGGGTTGGGGCTGCTTGGCATGCTCCTAATGCCACAGATAAGCGTTGTTATTAACGCTCGGCTTACCAGGACTAGGCGACAGGCGTGAGGACATGCCGCCCATCGTCGCTTTTGTCCCAGGGAAAAGGAGGAAAACGGGAGCCGCCAGGATGAGGAGGAAGTTCAGCAGGAGCAACAGCAGCAGCAGAAGCTAAAGCAGATTCAGATTCAGAATCAGCGAATGAATAAATGTAAAATATGTACCGTGCATTTCTTTGGCATTTCAACATTTTTACTTTATTTGCAATTTTATTTACTTGTCTGCTTGTGCGCCCTCTTTCCATTTCCCATCCAAGCCATTCAAGCCGTTGTTTGTTTGTTTGCTTACTTCGCGCTGAGTGCATTGTAAATGGAGAATAATTGCATTGCATACAAAAAGCGTCGCGATTTTTAAATTGTATAAGCGAGCAGCAGGAGCATCAGGAGCAGCAGTTCAGCAGCAGCAGCAGCAGCATCCACATCCGCCGTTAAATGATTTCTTTAAATATCAAATTATAAGAGCCGGAGTGCATAATAAATTCCGCATTTTAAGAGTTCTCGTTCTCGTTCCGCGTAGACCTAAGGCAGCTGTTGCAAAATAAACGTTGAAAATGTCTAAATTGAAGCGCGGCTGTTTCATGCATTTCGCACACACTGTAGTCAAAACAATGGCAGCCCACAAACCGTCCACTCAACCGCCCACATGTCCTTGGCATAGATGCGAAAAGCGAGCTGATTGCTCGCTTCGCAGGCGCCGGTATCATTATTTCAGCATCTGCCCAAAAACGACGACGACTGCTGACAAAAGGAACAGGCTGGCGAAAAAGGAAAACATTTTTACGGCATTCTCGGCATTTTGGCAGCCACCTCGCTTTGTCCCATCCCCCTTCTCTTTATCCTTTTCACTTCTCCACCCCCTTTGGGCTTGTAAAACTGGATGGCATTCTTATGGCTGCCATGAATGTCAGTTGGAGAAGTGGCTCTTACAACCGCGGCGACTGCAGCTGTCAGCCAAGCCAGCCAAACAGCCAAACAGCCAGCGATCGCAATAATCACCGGGCTCAATCGAAGCCATTATGAGTTTCACCAGGGCAACCGACCACGACCACTCGGCCATCCGACTGCTAATTGAATTCCAAACTGGCCCTTGCACTCCTTTTGCCCCTGCGATGGGCTTGTCCTTTTTCCGTTGGCATTCAGACATTGAAGCAGGGGCAGTGCTGACGTACATAAGCCTTAAAAGTAAAGAAGTTCTGGGGAATTAATTTTACTAACTACAGTTGGGTTTTTAAAAACTCAAAAAAGAAAGTAAATTATGAAATAAATAAATATATTTAATGATTTTCTCCTTGCATTATCCCACTATATTTCTTTAAAATTGTTTTATAAATTAAAAGTATAATCATTTTAAACCAAACAGATATAAATAGCTTTTTATGGGCATATCACAGAAACAGCTTTGTTTTTAAAATCACTTTTAAATGTCTAAAGAGGTGTCTAAAAGTATGCAACAATATATTACTGTGTTTATACGATGCCGAATTCACGCTATCATTTCCCGCTTTCTTCCGATTCGTGTCTGTATAAACGCCATTTCGTGAATTCGGCAACACACGAAAGTTGACTATGATTTCAGCCTCAAAGCGTGAATTGGTGGTGCCCAGCTCTGGTAACTCTGTTAAAAATTATCAACGTTGCCAGATCGTTAAAAATTAAAGCCCTTCATAGGCTATTTCTCTACTCAGAGGTTAAAAATTATCACCTTTTTTTACCGGTCCGGCATCTTTATCAGCTGAGAGTGAACAAAAGCATGAATTCTCGGTTGTCGTATAAACAGGGGTTATTTCTAGATCGCGCTTTCAAGAAAGCGTGAATGTCATCGTATAAACATAGTAATGTTTAACTCAAAGGTGATATGAATCCATACAGGAAGATGTTTATTATACCCGTTACTCGTAGAGTAAAAGGGTATATTGTATTCGTGCAAAAGTATGTAACAGGTAGAAGGAAGCGTTTCCGACCCTATAAAGTATATATATTCTTGATCAGGGTCACTAGCCGAGTCGATATAGCCATGTCCGTCTGTCCGTCTGTCCGTCTGTCTGTCTGTCCGTATGAACGCTGAGATCTCGGAAACTATAAAAGCTAGAGGATTGGTATTTGGCATGAAGATTCTTGGAGTTCCTACGCAGCGCAAGTTTATTTCAAAATGGTGCCACGCCCCCTCTAACGCCCACAATAGCTTATAAACGATTTTAAAAAATTAAATATTTCGGAAAAGTAAAAATGCAGTTTTGTTGTGTTTATCAATACCTATCGAAATGTAGAAGAAATTTTTTAAATCGGACCATTCGTTTAAAACTTATGCCTGATTAAAGATTTTATCTCCCTCACTCCCTTTAGCTGAGTTACGTTTATTAAATAGTCGGGACACCAACCCGACTACAGTGCTCGCACTCCCTTTAGCTGAGTGACGGGTATTAGATAGTCGGGACACCAACCCGACTATAGCGTTCTCTCTTGTTTTTTATTAAGTGCATACTTTTAGGCACATATTTTGACATTTAATAGTAATTTTAAATTCCCATCTGTTTCTGTAGAAACCCCCATAATTAATCATTTTATTTCGTTAAATTAAAAACCTTTAAAAAGCCATTTCAATTCATCTTTTTATTTTATGTGTCACACTTTTATTAAAAAGTTTCAAATACTTTTCAAATTATTTTCTTTAATTCATTTATTTTTTTTTTTTTGATTATTTACACC
This sequence comes from Drosophila prostipennis, assembly GCA_037075205.1. NCBI lineage: Eukaryota > Metazoa > Arthropoda > Insecta > Diptera > Drosophilidae > Drosophila > Drosophila prostipennis. The sequence continues at coordinate 2,613,989 of JBAMCJ010000413.1, forward strand.
TTTTATTGTCAAAAACTTTTTAATTTATATTCTAACTAATATTAGTGTGAATAGTAATTATAATCAATATTAGCCCGAATGTCAGTCGCAGAAGTCAAAGTCTTCTCCTCAAGCAAAGAATAAAACCTGTTTGACCGAATTATGGCTGTTTGGGGGCCTTAATATTTCAACAGTCCTGTCCGGACTAAGTATGCCTTCCCGGGCGGTGACAGGGTATATGGAGTAACCAAAGTCTACGACGACCAGGGGCGTCGTTTAATTTATTTAAGCACGCTGCGGCCAAGGAGTCACATTCTCCTTTCGAGCAGGCCGAATCAGAGGAATCTGAAGGGAAGTGGGGCGACTGACCCAGGATTTCATTTCGATTTGCGCACTTGCCAGCAAATCTTCGGATTTATGTGGCTTTATTTTTAGTCCGAGTGCTGCAAAGTGCGTTTGGGCCGGATGGATGGAGGAAACCCCCCTTCCCCTTCCCCTCCCCCTTCCGTGTTGGAACTTAAAATTCCTGGCAATTGCCGGGCAAAAGCTGAAGCTGCAACGAAAGCGCTGGCCAGCAAATGAAAACGCCATAAAATTGACAACAAAAGCAATGCCAGTGGCGAAGGTAAGTTGGAAAGTAGAGTGAAAAGTAAATCCGCACGTGCCAACCGAAATTACGGGGAATACTTCAGCAGGGGATTGGAAATGCGAGACCACAATGCAGATTCCGAGCAGCATTTTGAAATTAAGCTCCGGCTTGAGCATGTCCTGGCATTCGTAGGGTAACTTCGGTCGGGTGTTCCATTACCAATCGATTTACCTAATTCGGTTTCAATTCGGTCCGCTGGCCAAAGTTGGTTTCCCAAGAACCCCGACAACCAATTACGGAAAACGGTCATTCCCGAAAAGTTTCTATTGCCGAAACACATGGTAAGCTATATAAACTGGGGTTAATTATTGAAACATGTACTTAGTACACTCAAAAAAAAACTTGATATGAAGCAATGATCGATTGTATTTTATGGGGTATCAATTTTGCCGCATATCAAGGAAACTCAATCTGATATGCTCGAAAACTTGGTATGAAACGATGATCGATTTGATATTATGTGCTATCAATTTTGCTGCATATCAATTCGACTTTAGGCGCTATCTCGCTCTATTTCGAATTGAGAGATTCGTCATATTGCTTCTTACTCTCTTTTTCGAAGTAAGAGAATCTCAGAGAGAGATAATTCTTCAAAATGCTATTATTTAATATCGATTTTACCAGTATTGCATGGTTAAACCGATATGCATATAAATGTACCTTAATTTACCTTTCGCATATCGATTTTTTTTTGTGTGTATAGAAAGTGTGATTTCATTACTTATTATTAGTGAAAACTAGACTAAAATGTAGGTGTTTGGTTGGAAGCTAGTTTCATTACCCATCGATTCGCCCACTCAGTTTGAATTTGTGCTCTAAAAAGTGGGCAACAAATTACGACAAACAGACTTGCATTCGTAGAAAAGTTTCCCAGCTGAAACTTTACCTTCTTGGGAGTTGGCGTTGCAAATTTCCCTCCAACTGTTTTAATCTCCTGTGCATGCCAAGGCCGCCGCCTCCTAGGACCCCACCCCCTTCAAGCTTTACAGCCTTAATTCGAATCCACGAAGAGCTTGTGTTTGGCTTTGGGGCAAAGGAAAGGGTAAGGGAAAGGGAAAGGGAAGGGCAAAGGATCCTTGTGCAAAGTAATGAAGGCGGTCTCCATTGACCGACCGCCCTGCCGATGTTTCGATTACGCGCCTCAAGTGGCAATCAGGCTGCAGACGGGGTTGCAGCAGGATGGCCGCAGGATTTGCTCCGCATTAATAACACTTAACCCCTGGCCAAAGTTGGGCAAACAGGATTCGGATTTCCAGCAGGTGAAGTCGCGGCATTAATCTTCGCTTTGATGTCCAAATCGGTGGCTTAATTGGAATGGAAACGGGCTGCTTGGTTTGAATCTTGTTTATTTATTCAGTATTCGGTATTATTATTAACACACTCAGTAGTTTCGGCTTAGTTTTAAATGTATTTCACTTTTAAGTTTTTCGCTTTTCTCGTTCGCCATTTTTAAATTTAATTTATTTATAAATCTAACTTTGCTTAAAAACAATCAGTTTGGTTTTGTCCAGAGTGACAGAGACAGAGAACGACAATGTGTTCCATTTATATGTATCTATATTTATATTTATATATATATTTCCATTTCAATTTATTTCATTACGCATACGCACTGTATATTTTGCTAGTCTGCCATTTCACTTTATGTTTGTATATTTGAAATTAGAATTCGAATTACATTGGAGTATTGTGTAAACTGTATGGCGTATTATTATTATTATTATTATTATTTTTATGTGTCGTACTTTTGCTCGGTTACCTTAGTTATTTATAACATTTACACTGAATTCGCATTTATTGTTTGTGTGTGGTAGTTTCGAGCCCATGTGAGTCTGGTGTGAGTGGAATTGCTGAGGACTCTTTATTCATTATGCACTCGAACATCGCCCACGTGGCTCCTGTTTGTTGTTTGTTTTCTGGGTTGTTATTCATCTTTTGCCCTCGGTTCGGCAATAGAATATTCATGGCATGGCCATAAATAGCAACTGAAAGTGCCAAATCGGATCGGTAGTCTTTCCAATTTGCCGGACAGCTGGATAGATGACAGGGCCTTAGCTGCTTATGAATCCTATATCGCTATGCAGACATTAATGGATGATTGGCTCGTTGGCCCAGATATTTGCCATTTGCAGATACCCAGTGCAAAGTCAATAACTCTATGAGTCTAATTACACTTTCAATACACACGGCTTACTTAACTTAACTGGCTTACGGGCTAGTTGTTCATTAATTACAATTAATATTTAATATTTAACATTTAAATGCAGTTTGATTAATGTTTGCCCGTTCTCTATGTACAGTCGATGGTGCAACAGCAAAATGAGTGTGTGAGTGAGTGTGTGATGTGTGTGTTTTGTATTTACAAGTTTCGGTATTTTGATTTCAGTTACAAGTTTATAGCGTATTTATAGCGCAGCTTCTTAACTTTTCTTGTTTCTTTTGATTTTTCCTAGGCAATTTTTGCATGACACTTAATGGCTGACAATTACAAAATGACTTATTCTTATCTTACGTTTGTCTCCTTAGACTTTTACACAATATACGATTTACCTTTTACGCTAATGCATTTAAATTTATGCTAAAAATTTACAGCTATGTCAAATGAAATGCCCGTGTGTGTGTGTGTGTGTGTAGATATTTATTATTACTTTTTACAATTACTTCAGCGTTGGATCCAGGGTCGTAAATTCCAATTCGCCGCGCGGCAATATCAGATCCGGGTCTGCAATATACACTTTGGTTGGTTGGTATAAAACAAAATCAACAACAATGGCATATGTGTGTGTGTGTGTGGGGATTGTAGCGAGTGTGTGTGTGGGTGAGACATAAATTCATGTGAGAGTGAGTAATGAGTTTGAGTGTTAGAGTGGGTGTACGAGTGTACGAGTGTAGATTCAGGAATAGAGAACAGAAACAAAGGCAAAATTGTTTATACCGATTAGTTTGGCTTGGTTTTGGTTTAGATTGCTATTGCTTTTCAGTTTCACAACACTTGCAAAATGACATCATAACACAGAGTGGCAAATTATGATTTGAGCGGCGAAAAGAAAAGAGAACCATTAGCAAATATGTAGCGAAAGCGTGACCAACAGTGCGCTGATAACAAAATAAATAGCAGCTAATAAAACAGCAACAACGAACAGCAACAGAAACATTGAACAACAGAGACATCAACAACATTTCAATATTAATATTCACTTTGCTCCGTGCAGAGTGCTGCCCATTTCGCCTTTCCCCCTCGTAAACGTAAAATAATTCAACAATTTCTTAATTTTTATAGCGCATTTCGAGGGAATTTATGGGTCGGGTTTTATTGTGGTCCGACTTATTGTGTCGCCCGGGCACAAGTGAATCTTGAGCGTCATCTAGCGCTTGTTGTTTACGATTTTGCAGTTTGTTATTTGACGGGGCACCCATCGCCCATCGTCCTGTGATATTTTATTATTATCGCCTTTTATGTCACATTTGTGCGGCGTCTTTGAGCCATAAAGACGCGCACAAACTAAGGCAACTCTCTAGTGCGTCTATGTGTGTGTTCGGGTGTTCGGGAGGTTGTGTCCTTTCACGTTTACTTTCACGCCATGCCTGACAGCATTAAAAAATGTCAAAAGTCGCAAAAATGTTGCCAACAAAAAGCGGAAAGAACCTCTAAAGGGAATGGTGCCAAAGGGGGTGGGGGGTTATTCGGTTGGGGGTTGGGCGGAAACGGAAGTGCGGCGACAAATGAATGAGCAGCGTTGACATTGAGGCTTCAGGAGAGCGTGTGCGTGTGTGCACAGAGAGAAAATTCGGTGTCCTAGATACTCCTAAAGATTCTTAATAGTCGGCAGTTTGAAAAAGTTGTGAAGAGTAATTTTAATAGAATTTTATTCCTACAAAAAATCTTGTAATATTTAGGTACTTGTTCCATCTTTAGGAAATACAAAATTGGTGCGATTTAAAAGAAATAAATAATGGATTCTTAAATATAAACCTTAGATGCCCAAAAATTTCTATAATAATTAAAAAAAAATTTCCTTTATTTTCCACAGAATTTTAGAATTCCCTCAAAGCTCACAAATACTAAGAAGACAATTTAAATCCTCTTACAGATCAAGCTACTTCTGTGGTTTTTTAATTTTCCTCGAAAAACAATTTTTTTCTTGCTGTGTAAAGCCTCTGCTGCCGCATAAACAATGTTGCTCAAGCAAATTCTGCGGCATTTTTTGCGGCATGACAGAGACATCAAAGTGAGAGCTCCGGAGCAGGGAAACACATGTGCTTTAAGGAGTCTTTAAGATAATGCCACCATATATAGACCATATAGCCCATATATATGTAGCCGCAGCAAATGGCGCCGTGTGCTCATTTCGAGTGGCTGCTGTGTGGCTGGGTCTCAACTTTGTCTAATTAGACGAGTGCCGCTGGAGTGCACATGGAGCGTAGAACATACAGCAGACCTACAACATCTACAACCTACAACCTACAACCTACAACCCACTCGCATTACTTACAATCCAAATGATCACACAAAAAGCCCGGCCAGCAAGGACGAAGGCCACACAAACGTGGCTCAGACGCTCGCAACTCGCATTTCGCATTTCGCGACTCTTGACTCGCACAAACAGCAAGACAAAAAGCGAGATGCTGGGCCAAAATGAATGGAGCAGCATGAAATGAAACAAATGTGCACAAAAAAGCAGTTCCATCCTCCGCTTTTTCCCTCCTCACGCAGCGATGACTGTGGGGCACAAAAAGTCAAACGAATTTGACTGCTCTGGGGGATTCGCCCTTCGGTTCAGTCCCCCATCCCCCATCCACCAGTGCCACCTGTACAGTGTACAGTGAAGCACGCGAGACTGGCATATGCAATTAAAAATGCCGGCTAATGACAGCAACTGCCGAGATGTAAAGATGCGAACGGGTGTCTTTTCCTGGCCGTGAGTTTGTTTGCCTTGAGTTACGGCGCTGGAAGCGTTTTGCTCTTTCCAGGACCTTTTTATTTCAATTTGACATCGCCGTGTAAATGTGGGGACTATGAATTCCCAGGCAGCAGCTAGGGAAAATTTACTACGCCAATCTGACACTGTTTAGTTTGGTTGGAAAAGCTCGTAACTAGCATTCAATAATAAATTATATGTATTTTAGGAAAGGAAATATTTTAGATCATTTGTAACTGACAACAGATAATACTTTTTTAAATACCACAACATTCAAAATTTAAGACTTGAATCAATAAAAATTATAAAGCCCAAAATTCAAATCACTTTTGGGTTAAAAAAATATATTGCTGCGTACTTTTAGACACCTTTTTTGACATATAAAAATTATTTTAAATAAATAGCTTGTTAATAATGTGATTGTAGCTAAATTTCTTTCATTTTTAGTTTAGTCTTCTGTAAAAAAATAATTATTAACTTGTTTGTCTAACATTAATAAATCTAATGTAAAATATTAAATCAATAAAAATTATAAAACCCAAAAAAAACTTTTTATAATCTGCTTTTAATTAAATTTCCTTTGTTGTTAGTTTATCCTTTTCCAAAACAGACTTATCAACTTCTTCATTTCATGTGATATTTATCTATTTCTATAAAAATCACGATAGGGTTTAATAGTTTTTCAACCCAATCAAAATTCGATTGAAACGTTTAAGCTGCTTTGCAGCTCAGTGTAATCCCAGCCAAGACAGTTGCCGAACTGTGTGTGTTTTTAGTTGGCGCCTTGGCGCAACAGCTACAAAAGCAACAACGAGTACGAGAACATTTCTGGACCGCTCCTCGGGCTCCCTCTTCAGACTTTAGACTTCAGAGCGACTTTGGCACTTGTTAGTGTCTTGTAAGCCAGTTGACTTGGTTTACGTTCTGCCGGGTGAAAGGGCAGCAGTTCCGAGTTCCGAATATGTGAGAGTGTGCATGTCGTGTCATGTCAGCCGAACAGTCCCCCATCGCACATAAATTAAAGCGACTTTTAGAGGAAGGGCGAGGAGGGGTAGTGCATAAAAAAAATGTATATTTATATTAACGAGCGGAAGGACAGGCTGAAAGTAATGAAAATATAAAATTAAATCGCTGACAAAATCAAATTTAGCTAATTTGCGACATTTGAACCCACGCACAACGGGCGGCATGAGCGATGTTGTGTTAGCAATAATATCACGTATACGACACATCTGCCCATTAAATAATATTTGCATTTGCCAGCATGTCGGCACGTCAGGCCCAGGCAAAACTCACTGCTCTGCTCTGCCGTTTGTTTGTGTGTCTTTGTGCTTATTTTTGTGTTTTAATTTAGTGCTTTCGAAATAATTAAAATTTATGCAATTCAAAGTTAAAACAAAGTCTGCCTGAGCTCGCACAGCAAACAGGAAAGCAGGGGTGGGTAAAAGGGGGTAAGGGGAAAGGGGTTAAACCAGCAGCAGAATATTTTGCAAAATTTGTTTCTGTCTGAGGCATGTTTACGCACATAGTACATATGTTTGTTTGTCGACTGCTCGCTACGAAATTTATGCGAATCATCCCAAAAGGACTTGGCACTGCACTGAGTGACACATAAGTGGGGAACCCCTACATATATGCAATATATATAGCTATATGCTAGAGAGAAATAAACAGAAGTGTCAACAAAAAAACAAAGACTAAGCAAACTTTCCCCATTGTCTTGGGGCCGAGCTGCATTTATCCTTTTTAAAAACAATATTTGCCTGCACTCTAATGTTTATCTAGCCTTGATTCGCCAGGCAAACGGAAAAGAAACTCATATACTTCAATTAGCTGTGCGATTTAATATCTCCGATCCATTCAGCAAAGAAAATCAGGGGGAATGCTTGTGGATATTTTGCGGCATTTGCAAGCCAAAAAATAATTACAAATGCACAAAGGGAATAAAGGAAATCGGATGAAGGACATGTGAGTGCAGGGATGTGGCAACGGAACAAGCAAAGTAAATTGCCAAGCCAAATGGACGACAAATTAAAATGTGAAATGGAGTGGAGCAGTGTTCTCCTCGTTGGTTAGGGGATATTAAAAATACTTGAGATGGGAGATGGAGAACTCAGAACTCAGCTTAGACATGACTGCCCATCTGCTGCAGCTGCAACTGCAGTTGTTCCTCCTGTTTCAGTTTCAGTATCTGTTTCAGTTTCTGTTTCTGTTTCTGGTTGTGTTTCTGTTTCTGTGCTCGTTCGACCTGCTGCACAGATTTAGTTACATAAAATTTACTTTGCATACATTCGGGCGGCCAGGCTTGGTTTCGGCTCGCAGGATCAGGACAGGAGAGGACCACGCTCGAGACGGTGGCATTGGAGTTGGTGCTGCCCGGCTGGCTGGATGTTACGAGCAGGGGCAGCAGCACGTCGCCTGGATGCAGAGGATACAGAGATACAGAGACAACAAGGAGTGGTTAGGAGTGGTTCTCTCCCGCAAAGGACAACTACATTGCTTTAAATACTGGGCAAGGTATTTACAACTTCAAGTCGAGGATTAAGACAGTTGGAAAGCAAGTGGAGAGTGTTACCTACAGAGATTTAGATTTAGATTTAGAGACTTAGAGGCAGAGAAACAGGGAGACAGAGAAAGTGGGGGCTAGAGAACTAGGGCTATGTCAGGCGGGATTTTATTAGGGTGCCCAGCTAATCTTCCAAATACTCGAAACTAAACGCTTCAATCGCTTCAACTCATTTGAAATCGATACCGTTTCAACGCAAATGTAACGAAATTAAATACTTTGATCTGCGCTAATTAGAAAAGTGTGTACTCGTATGTCATAAGCTACTTTTGTGAATGCCAAATGAGGGGCAATTAGTTTTTCATTTACATGTGCTCGTCTGCTCATTAGTTGGGCGCCAATTTCGCGTTCAACCGCATCATTAGCGCGAACTCAAGCCAACCTAATTGTTTTACATGTGGTGCGTTGATCTCCTGCGATTGCAGCACTCACTATTCACTATTCACTACTCACATGCCAAGTACTTAACTAAAAATTATTATTAATTTTTGCACAATTACGAAAGCATCGAGAAAAACATTATGTGTACAAGAGTGGTCAAGCGGTTGTCAGATTAAAAATAAATAGTTTATTTATAATTTAATTTATTCGTTTCGTGCATTGTGCATTTGTGACCAAACAAGATGTTAAGCTAATCTACATAATGGCTGCAAATCAAGATGAGGTGTATATATAGTACTATAGTGTATGTACAGGCAAGATAACTCTATTTACATAAGGCAAATCAATCAACTAAGGCTACGAGTACAATTACAAATTAATATCGAAAGCAGGAGTCCTTGAGCAAACCAATTGGGGATGCATCGCTACAATTCAAAGCTATTGATAGACGGACTGATAAATTGATGCTTGACGGCTACTTGAGTACGGACTACGAACTACGGATATATTTAACTAGAGATACTACAACTACAGCTTGTTGAGTATAGATTTTGGAATAGTACCGTTTAGGCTGGGCTGCGCATACTGGATGAAGCTCTCGGAGATGTAGTGATGGGGTCCGGCCACGCCCACAATGGCCCCGCCACTTGAGCCCACGCCCCCAGGCATCGGCATCCCGCCCCCGCCGCACAGGTGGGCGTTGGGCGGGGCCACCCGCGCCCTAATCTCCGCCGCTCGTCCCCCGCCGCCGCCCTCCTCCAGCTCGTTCAGTTCGTCCTCCTCGATGTACATGCTCGGCACATCGTTTCTCGCTGGCCTGAAAGAGAAAAATACGGAAAAAATAAGCAGGCATTCAAAAAATACAGACACTGATAAAAAAAGCAATTGTAGAAATAAATATCTGTATATTGAATGCAAAGATTCGTAGTATATATTTAATATAAAACATATTAGATTGCATGATTTAATTTGAAACAAGAAAGAATGCTATAGTCGAGTATTTCGACTATCAGATACCCGTTACTCAGCGAAAGGGAGCGCCATCTAGTGGCTGTTTCCATTTTTGCTCATAACTTTTTAATGGATTGTCCGATTTAAAAATTTTTTTCTACATTTCGATAGGTATTAATAAACACAAAAAAATGGCATTTACACTTTTACAAAATGTGTCAAAAAAGGTCGATAATATTAGATTCGTTGTTAATCATATTTACTTTAAATATTTTACGTAATTTAAAAATAGAATTGCATATTTAAGTCAAAGTTGAAAATATTTGAATAACCTATAAATGTTAAATGCAATATTTTCCTATTTAAAATTAATAAAAACCGCAATGGATGAAACCGATGAAACGGATGATACCGAAAAATATTACAATTGAATATGAAATCTTTGGATTTACTACGTTTTCTTTATCAGTGCAGGTAGGTATGCAAAAGTTTAGTGGCTAATAGTTCCCAAGGTGAGAGCAGCGACGAAACAGCTTAGCGAACTGGACAAACTAAGCCAGCTGCCAGCTCCCAGGCGACTCAAATTTCAATATAAACAGCAACATTCGAAGCTGTGCCAACTTTTCAGCTGTGGTTTGATGGCTGGCAAAAACCAGAAAATAAAATAAATTCATGGGGCACACGGCGTATGCGCAATATTCGCACCGCTGTGCACCTTTTTTCAAAGCGGATTTAATGCCAGCGACTCTCCAGCATTCGAAATGATAAATATTGGCAAAAATATTACCATTTCACTGGAGGACCCTCGAGTTTTAATCAGCCTGCTCGATGGACCATTGTAAATTAAATATAAACCGATTGCCGTTGGTTCGTAGAGCTAATTACGGCGCACTCTTATCAGTCGGCGAGCCTCTGCCGCTCACACACGACGTGTGCATCAAATATTTGCACTAATACTTTGCCGCAAAAGGCAAATCATTAAAATTTATGCATAGACGCAGAAAGGGGGGGCACACACAGGTGCTTTCCGATTTTCCGATTTTATTCATGCAACGAGCAGGGAGCCCGTTTGACAGTCGTGATGACCATTTAATGACCCGCATGCGATTCGCTTTGATGTCCCCGGCGACTATTTTCGGCAACTATAATTAATATTTCGTGGGATTCCGCTTTGAAGTGGTTGCCCGAATTCATTATTGAGCAATCAGTGTGGTTTAAAAGAAAGGGGGCATCTCTGCACTGTGTGTTTATCTTTCATTAGCCAGTGGGCGAAAAGGGGGCGGGGCAAGGGGCGGTACATCAGCTAAGCAGCTGCTTAATTACCCGGCGACCCTTTCGCAGATACAACGCTGATTTCCTATCTTAAATGGAAACTCTAACTTGTGCGGCTGCCTCGTTTCCGGACCTCGTTTGCGGCCATTCTTTTCTTTGACCCTGTTCGCTTAGGTCGTCGTCAGGTGCAGGTTTAATTAATTTAATTACAGACTAAGCATAATTTACTGGGCAGGTGCGTGCCGGGCTCTAATCGATTGGCGGCGGCCTCAAACTGTTTAGGCGATCGCCCTAATGAACCCCCGACATTAACCACCGGGTTCGCCAGATTGGCCTTTCGACCTTTTGTTCGGAAAAGGTAGTGAAAAAGGCAGGTGAGTTTAAAGTGGGCGCCCCCCTTTGATTGAGCGGCCATTTCTGCGCGACTGTGGCTGTCATTTAATTACTTTCCGGGTAATAAGCATAAGCGAAGCGAGAGGAATGCGCAAGAAAGTATGCTACGGCTTTTCTTTCTTCATCCTCGGCTGTCAGTCACGTGCCCCACATAAATAATTTCGTAATTATTTCTGCACACACGGACTCCGCAGCCAACAATTTCATTATTAGTTTTTCCCAGCATCCCGGATAGATAGATGTATGTATGGCAGAAACAAAGGGCAACTCACCGCATGCTCTTGCGCACCTCCTGCGGCTCAGGTGGTCGCGGCCGGTGCCGGCAGACCACGACGATGCCGGCCACGATAATTGACGTCACCACGACGGCGCCTATCACCACGACGGCGGCGAGTATCAGCAGCGTCGACTGCTTCTCGGGGCCGCTGCCCGTGCTGGCGCCGGTGCCCAATCCGCTCGAGCTTCCGCCGCCGCCCACGCCGCCGCCCCCGTGATGCGTTGTTTCTGCGGGCGTTGGGTCCTCGGACAGAATGGATTCATCTGGAAGAAAAGAAGGGCGATGCCATTAAAGCACGGAGAGAAAATGTGGAAATAGTAGTTATGCTGGGTCCATCATTTAGGTCTTACAGCAGTTAATCATGGAATAAAACTGGAATATTATTTAATTATAAATTACCCATTATAAGATCATAAAATATCACATCAAAAAGGCTTTAAAATTATTCAATTAAATATATAATATAACAAAATATATATAGGTGTCTAAAAGTATGCAGTGAAAACCAGAACAACTTATTAATATATTGTGACATACTTTTAGACACCAATATTTTTTTTTTGACACCAATATTTTTGTAAATAATCTTAAAGCCTTTCCATTTGATATTTATGGTCCATAATATTTTTACGTTATGAATCACCCATAGTAAGATCATAAAATATCACATCTAAAGGCTTTAAAATCTTTGAAAAAGCATATTTAAAAAAAAAAGGTGTCTAAAAGTTTGCAGCAAAAGAATAACAGACTCCAAAAATATTGTTGCATACTTTTAGTCGCCTTTTTTAAAAGAATTCAAAAACTCCAGGTTGTTAAAAATTATATTTTTTCTTACCCATCATAGAATCATAAAATATCACCAAGAGACTTTAAAATTCTTTTAAAAATAATATACAAAACATAGAGGTGTCTAAAACTATGCAGTGAAATCCAGAACAAATTCCCAAAATATTGTTGCATACTTTTAGTCGCCTTTTTAAGAGAATTCAAAAACTCTAGATAGGTAAACCTTCTAGTCATGGCTATTTTCTCTCAGTGCATTAACCTGTGTCGTAGGTTCAGGGCTTCTGATAGTTTCAGGGGTCTAGCAATGATTTGTTATTTGCTCGGAATTAGTTTGATGCTCCTGCTGATTTCTGTTTGCCTCGCCTGCTCGCTGCCGTTTATTTATTTATTTGTTTTGCCGTTCCGTGTTCTTTTGCCTAGCTGATTGCTTTTGACTGTTTGCTTATTGTGTTTTCGCTTGTGTTTCCCCTTGGGAAAGGGGGGAAAATCGGGCTGAAAATTGAAATTAGCCAAATCGCTGGGTGCTCTGTCATAAGTAGGAGATGTAGGCGATCTGCGGGCAGGATAAATAATTATGAAAATCAAAGGGCACTCCTCCTCTCATTTTACCACTTATTACCAACGATTAGACTTGATGGCAGTTGCAGCTATAAGTTTTTGGCAATTATGAGCAACATGTGAGGCATTGTTTATATTTATTAGATTTCCACCCGGCGGAAATTGCAACATAATGTGTGAGCCGAGCCAGAGGTCCCGAAAGGCAAACTGATTGTAAGATGATCCCCGGGCAAGATTTATGCCAGACATTCGTTAATGCCAAGCTCCCTCCCGATTTTTGTTGGCAGCAAAGCATTTCCGCTCCATTTGCGGGCCGTCAAAGCAACGGCCTCGGAATTGAAACATTGCCAACACCACACCAAACCAGATCCATGCTCCTGGTATCCTTGGTCCTCAGGTCCTGGCCCTGAAGTCCTGGCTTTTGAAGTGAGCGTTTGAGTGGAAATTGCCTACACCTGCGGCTCAATTTAATTTTTGTTATTGCCTGGCCTTTTGCACTGGCTATGGATCTGGATTGGCTGGCTGACTGGCTTCTGATGCCATGGTTCTCAGCCTCAGCCTGTTTTTTAATCAGTTTTCCCTGCTTTTCCTTTTCCCCCACATTGTTTTGCGTATTTATTCGCCTTTGATGCTTTTTTGCCAGCTCAAGTGGCCACTTTGCCTGATATTTTTCACGTTTTCCTTTCGCCCTTCGCCGCCCCAAAGAGTGTAATAAATTCCCTTGATGAGTTCTGCGTAAACTGATTTAAATCAGCGTCAGCTGATTTGCCTTCATTTTATTTATTCCGCTTAAATCCGAAATCTGTTTAGGTGGCGACGACGTCCTAGGGAATTTATGGGCTCGCACATATGTAAGTGTGTCTAGGCGGCTGTTAGAAATCCGCATAAATTAAAAGGATCCCCGGGACCAAAAATGGCGAGTCCATAGTCTCGGTTGTGAAATCACAGAGACGCCGAATTTACGAGTCTGCGGCAGCCCATTAACATACGTAAGTAACTCGGGGAAAAGCTGTTGTTTCATGTAAATAAGTTTCGCCGGACGCGGGAAAATCTAGTGAGTGCGCTTAATCGAACATTTGCGTATCGAATGCAATTAGCCGCCATTAAATCGGGCAATATGAGTGATTTATGGCTAACTGGGCGAGCGAAGCACACGAAAAACGAAATGAAAATGGCCGAGGCAAGAAAATGGTTGTGGAAATGGTAATGGAAATGCAGATAAAAATAAAAATCAGCATGAAAATAATGACAACATTGTTGTCGTCGTACTCTCGTAGCCGAGAAAACCGAGAAAACTGAGAGCTGAGAGCCGAGAATGGCGAAAGGAACAATAAAAGAAAAGTGTCTACGGTGGCCGTTAAGCAAAACGAAAATTGAAGCAATTCCGCTTACGCTTTCGCTCACGAATACACAGGCACACAAAGGACCTGCTCACATGCACACATACTTTGTACACACACACACAGAGACAGTCGCATTATGTCGTTAGGCAGGAGCAAAATGAAGAGGCTGTTGCGGCACGCCCCTGCGTATACGTAATATGCGTGTGCCCCACTCAAGGAATTGATGGAAAATGCTGAAACGCTTTCCGCTCCACTGCATAACTCAGTCAGTGGATTAGAAAAGGGCGTCTCGTCTTTGGGGCTGGAATCCCCAATCCCCTGGGTCCTCAGTTAGGCCGTCTCTCCAGGTTCTCCTTTCGCTCCAAGGACCTTTTGCCTGTGACGCCATGTGCGAACTTTTCGCGGCGGCTGATTGAAGACGATTTCCCCGAACTTGCGTTGATTTGAAAATGCAGTCAAGCGTTGAATTAGACAGTTCCGTTCTCAGCTGTTCTTCAGGCTCTCCGTATTTTATTGGCCCTGGGATGGAAGTGACCCACAAACTAGGCAACTCGGTTGGCCATAACTTGCGCTCTTTATGTGATTAGCAGGAGAGTTCTGTTTTTTTTTGGGGACTCGATGGGATGGCAAAGGATTCGAGGGCTACTCACCATATGGTCCCAGTTGGGCGGCCACGCGTACATTCTCAATCACCACCGGCGGCTCGCTTCGTCCTTTGGCGTTGACGGCGTAAACTAAAAATTGATATTCACGTCCCGGCTCTAAATTATTCAAACGAAACTGTGGACTGTTCTCCTGCATGCGGAAGAAGGGTGCAGCTGTCGCCTGGAATTATACACAAAAATATCTGTTATATATACATATATATTTGGCTGATTTGGGATGCGGGCATGACAACGAGGACGAGCGCATTTATAATTCACTCGTATGTATTTTTAACTTTTCAGAACCCAACGCATAAATAATTATTCATGCCTAAAAAATACGAAGAAGCACAACTGTACTGCGGAGAAACACAGAAACAGAAAACAGGACAGTGTCTGAAATTTTAAACTGAATATCCGTTTGCCGTAATGGGACACAATCGAGTGAGCTTCGTTGGTTACGCACAAATTCCCACTCAAGTAAGCGTAAGTAATTTATGTTGTCCTTGCGGCACTTTTCCCTCCCCGTTTTCCCTGCGAATGTGTGTCCTTTATCTAGCATGAAACTTTAAAGCTGCCTGCCAAAGGACCAACGCGTGGGTCACAGTCGGCTGTCCTGCCATCATCATCATCTTCGTTCTCCCATTTTCATTTTCATTTTCATTTTCATGACCATCCTCGTGATGAGCTTTGCGCTTGGCTACTTTGCTAATAAACTCGAACCGGCAAGCGCTTCATCAAGGCTGTTGAGAGCAGCCAAACGAAATGAAATGAAATTTTCATATGATATTCCCATCTAAAAGTGACAGGGATAATTTAATAACTCAGCATGCACTCCCCGAGTGCCGAGCTCCGAGTGCCGGACAAAGGGTACAGAGGTTCTGTTCCATGTGGGGAACTCACTGCATTAATTATGTTGTCCCTTTTACACTCGAGTTGAGCTGAAGAAAGGTCCTAGGATACTATAGAGATACTATATAGCACCCCCCAAAATATTTATTAATAATTCAAGCAGAAAAGTCAAAGGACATGCACACTAATTGACCATATGGATTTCAAGTGAATTATTGCCAAGTCTCTGGGCAGTTTTCCTTTTCCCTTTAAAGTAAGTTAGCTAAGCTGCCGGCTGTTTGCCGAACCGTGAGTAAATTTTAATCTAATTGAGCAATTTGCGTTTAGCCTGCCGGAACTTATCAAGTTAGTCCCAACTCGATTTTGGATGGTAGCCAGTAGCTGCACTCACCTGATCGTTGAGCGTGGATATCTCGTTGTCGCCCGGGCCAATGGCCTCGCTGAACTGCCGTCCCTGGCCCGTGGATCCGCCTGGATCGCCGGCGTACAGCGGGTCGCCGCCCACCACCTCCAGCAGGAAGTATTGGGAGAGGCCTCCGTCGCTGCCGGCCACACAGACCACCTCCAGGACGGTGTCGTTGCGCAACTCGCAGGCCTTCGGTGCCTCCGGAGTGTCTGCGGGGGAAGAGGGAAGGGAAAGGGTAGCCAGAGATAGCAGTTAGTCATAGTCATGGACAAGCCGGGGCTTAATGGTCCACCCCGCCACCCATTTATTCACCACCCCTCCGTAATTGCATTTAAAAGCAGCTCCTGTCGCCTTAAAGCGCCACTTTGCCGCAAATGAAGGCGTCGCCCCGTTAAAACAAAAATAAAGAGTGCCAGTACGCCCCTGAAATTATTAAGTCAGCTTTGATTTTACCCCAAGGGTGGATTGCACAAAATGGACGGGGAATTGAAAAATATTCGTAGAATTATGTTGCACTTTTCATGGAATTTAAGGGGAAATATTTCTAAATTTTTACGCATTATAACCTTTGAAACCTTTTTAAGTTCCTCTTGTGGTTACAAAATATTAATATTTTATAGAGGACTTAAAAAAAAAACATTTTAAATAGAATACACAAATTATTACGGATTTTTAAACCTTAACCTTTAAGCATTTTTTAATTTATCTTGTTGTTAAAAAACAGTATTATTATTTTATGGACGACTTGAAAAAATTATAAATTTTTAATAGAATACCTAATTAATATGGATTTTTATACCATACCCTTACAACTTTATAAAATTAATTTTCTGGTTAAAAATATTAATATTTTATAGAGGACTTAAAAAAAATACATTTTTGTAGACTACCTAAATTATTATGGATTTTTAAACCATAACCTCAAAACCTTATTAAATTTCTCTTGTGGCTAAAAAATATATATATTTTTTTTAAGGAACTTAAAAAAAATAATCATTTCTAATAGAATACCAAAATTATTATGGATTTTTAAACAATAATCGTTTAACCTTATTAAATTTATATAGTGGTTAAAAATATTATTATTTTATAGATATTTTAAAAATCTATTTTATTTGCGCAGTTTTTGTTATTTATTTTAATTTATTAAAGCTGTTAAACAAATTTAAAAAAATCAATGTTTTAAAAATATATTGTTTTTACTATTAATTTCAAAATTCTGAATGATTTTCTGTATGTATAGTACGGAAAATCTTTTCCTGAGTGCATAACCACGCCCCTACTTTGCATTAATAACAACCGAATTTGGCCAGGACCTGAAGCAACGGCAGGCAGTTCAACCTGAGGATTATTTGGCAACATTTTGGCAAAGTACAAGTACCGGCACTCCATCCTCCTGCCCTCCCCCTGCTCCACCCTCCTTCCCTTCGGCACACACTCGCCAATTATGTAAGTAGATCCTTATGTGTGCATAAGAGATAGACTGGGGGACAGGAGGACTGGGGGACAGGAGGACAGGAGGACAACACCGGCACCGGTGGCAATACCGACACCAGTCTTGTTTAAATTGCGGCGAAGATGGAGGTAAGTGCCGGCATCTTGTGGCAACCACTTCCTCGACTTGAGCTGGGGCTCCACCTCCATTTCTACTTCCACATCCACTTACTTGCCGGCAGGATGTGCACCAGACAGGGCGTCGTTTGGCGGCCCACCACGTTGCTGGCCCAGCAGGCCAGCGTTATTAACTCGGAGTCCGTCTGCGGCAGATACGTCACCGTGCTGGCCAGTCCATTGGATTGAATCCTCGAGTTGAGCACCTGAAATGGTAGAAATCCGGGGGATTAGATTCAGCGCCATTGTGCGAACGTAGGCAGGATCAAATGCAGTTCGAAATCAAATAGAAATCAAAGCAAACTCTGATTCAGATTCAGAACCCAACCGAAAAGAGTAACGATTCCCCAACCAACCGGGGGGCATAAATATTTGAAGGCAAATAAGTTTTTATTGCAAGCCAAACGAATCGAGACGGTAGATGGGATAAGTCATCCGGTGGCCATCCGGGTTTTTCGTGCAGATTTTCAAATAACTTTTGCGGTAAATGAATTACTTTATTTATTGTGCACAGCTGTCCCACAACCGTCTCTATAGAGTCGAGTCACATATGCAAGTCTTTCGGTTCGTTTGGTCAGCCATTCGACTGCTTCTGGTATTTTTCCTCTTCCATCTATCTTTCTGTATATTTCTCGTTCCTCGTTTTTTTTTTGCCAGCTCTGCAGTCCTCTGGCACCTAAACGGTTTGCATTTTAAATTCCCCACCTTGAACGTGGGTAGGATGGAGTTTCCTTGCCCCCGTCGCCATTCCGAATTTATACATTTTGATTAAATTTTAATTCAGTCACGTACGGCGCTCGATTCCCTGCCTCGACCATTGTTCGTCTGCTCCGAATTGTCGAACGAAAATCCCAGACAACCCTCGAGTATTTAGCACAAGTTCTGCTAATAGCACCCGACTTCGAACTTGGTTCCTTTATAACCCCCTCTATGCTCCAACTCCTCCTCATCTTCTTCCTGACTGGCAGAGTCCCTGGCATTCCGAGTAATTGCGACAGTCGGGCCAAAAGCTCCGGCTGCAGCACGTTCCCCAGCATAATTACAGACACAATAAGTTCGGTTTGGATTCCGGACAAGCTACCTTTTGGCCCAGTCACGATGCACGGTGAAAAAGTGCTTTAAACTTTGAGTAACTTTATTAATTTGGAATTTAATGCTAGTGAAAAATCGTTATTTAAATGAATTAGTTAATATTTGATTGAATAAAAGTAGAAAATGGTTTAATTTATTCAAAATACCCTTTAAAAACAAACTCATTTTTAAGTAGGTTGAAAAATGCAGTATTTTTTAAGAGAAAATGTCATGTGAAAATTATTAAAGAGTCAAAATAATTTTATACAGTTTCCATGACTAATATTATTGAGTAAGTAAATCGTATCAATCATTTTAAAATTTTAAATTAAAATTGTTTAATTTATTCAAGAGACCCTTTAAAAACAAACTTTTTTAAGTAGGTTGAAAATTGCAGTATTTTTAAGAGAAAATGTCATGTGAAAATTATAAAGGAGTCAAAATATTTTTATACATTTTCGATAAATAATATGATTGAGTAAGTAAATATTATCTATCATTTTCCGTATAATTGTGTACATTTTCGATGATTTAAATTTATGAGAAAGTAAACTTTTTCAATATTTCTCTGGGTTCCATATCCCATCGTATCGTATAGTTATTTGTTAAGAAAAAAATCCCATTAAAAATAAAATCATTATAATTCCTTTTAATATCTATATTTTTTTGTGCTCTCTAAAATATCCCATAGTTATTGTAAAAAAAATCACATTTAAAATACAATTAAAATTAAGGATATATTTTGTTTCTGTGCCCCCAGAAGAAGTGGGCTGAGCTTTAATCGAATCGT
Organism: Drosophila prostipennis; assembly: GCA_037075205.1. Lineage (NCBI taxonomy): Eukaryota > Metazoa > Arthropoda > Insecta > Diptera > Drosophilidae > Drosophila > Drosophila prostipennis. The sequence goes on from JBAMCJ010000413.1 coordinate 2,633,437, forward strand.
ATAGTAATTTAAAAAAAAATCCCATTTAAAATAAAATGTAAATTAAGGATATATTTTGTTTCTGTGCGCCCAGAAGAAGTAGGCTGACTTACCGGCGACACGTTCCGGGTGTTGTTGTAGGTCCAGCTGAATCGCACGGAGTCCGGCGGATCGGCATCCACCTCGCACTTTACCAGAATCGAGTGGAGACTGACGGCGCCGATGGAGGTTTGTTCGGTGCCCGACTTGCAGCGCGGGGAAACTGGAGGAAGGAAGAAGAAAGATGAGAGCGAATCGGGAGCTTCATAAATATACACGGCATCGAGTTGTTAGGCAGCAAAAAGTTTCCATTTTAAATTCGTTCGTTCCCACCCCCTGGGAGGGCAAACAACCGCCGCCCTTCTCTCGTGGGGTAAAAAATATACACAAAAATATGAGAGGAAGGGGGAAATCCAAGGGGAAGTCGAGCCAGCTACATAGCCTTGAGCATAGTAATTAACATGTTTCCGTTTCACGAACGAGGAGGCCTGTGTTCTCCAGGATTTTTTACCCTCTTCCTCACTTTCTGTTTTTTCTTATTTTTTTATTTACTTTATATGTAGCTTAGCGGGGAAAATCTGTGTGTGCCAGGTATCGGAAGAAAAGCGAGTCGGCCGGCGCTTACTTTCACTTGGCTGCGAAATGGGAGCAGATATGCGGAAGCACTGCCTCTGTGCCCCTGAGGCGAAATGTGTCTGTCTGTTTGAATACCCAAGTCTCGGTGGGCTGGATCACAGTATCACAGTATCACAGATTGTGTGCTGAAAGCCGCCTTTAAAATGTAAGTCACGCCAAGGCAGATAAGCATTCGAAGCTTCATTACGGCGTTCTTGGCTTTTATCGCAAGTTGGCCTGCATTTCATAGTCGAATACTTAAGCCATCTGTCGGCGTCTGCGAACTTGTTGCTGTAGAACGAGTGTGTGGCGAAAGTTACCTCTATCTCTAGCTGAAGGACGCCGAGTCTCGCGAAACTTTCATAATTTCAAATATAAACTACTTAAACTGTCGTAGGAAGGGGTTGGAGAAATGCATTTCGGATTTCAGATTGTCAAAGTGGCAGCCAAAGAAACGTGGCAGTTTTCCGGTTTTCCAACGTCGCTTGGTAACAAGAAAAGAGGTTTTCTTTTCTGGCTTGCTTGTAAGCTGACAACACAATAAATGCTGCCAACAAAGAGCCACGCACCATCGCTCGCTGGAATCAGAATCCCTTTCTCAAGATTGTATGTGGGTACACGAACCCGGCCAAATAGTGTACTTAAGAACCACTTCGATTGTGCTGCTTTTTCCCACTGATTTATGCAACCAAATCGCTTGTGCGAGTAGTATATGAAATCCACATTAATCACAGGCACAAAAAATGGCCAAAAGGCAGCGGAAAAATCGGACTGCGGACTGCGGACTGTGAGGTTTATGAAAAGTTTTGCCCTGGATTTATAGGCGAAAGTTTTGTCTGTGCGTGTGTATAAATCAATGGCGGTTGTTTAGGCCAGCGGCAGCACGAGTTTTGGAATCAGAACCAGAATTTTACAATTCTACAATTGTAAACAAGCGCGCAACAAACGCCGACAGTTACAGATGGAGTTTGGTGGGGACGGTCATGCATCATTTCTAAGCAATTTCCCCATCCGCTTCTCCCTCAAAAAAGTTGGCAACTTTCATTCCGGCAGCCATTGCTTGTTGATTTTGATTTTATTCTGCTGCTTCCGCTTCCGGTTTGCCATGTTATTTCATCACGTCGTATCGTATCCCTCTTTCCCTTCTGGTTCGTATAGTTTTGTGTATATTTTATTTCCCATCTCGAAAGTCGTACTTACACTGCACTTTTAAAGCGAGGCTCGAGCTCCGGGTTTCGCCCTCCGTATTTGTGGCCCCGCAGGCGTACGCCCCCGCACTCTCCCTCTCCAGTTGCGTCAAGTGCATTATTTCCGTGCTCTCGCCCGACATTCGCATGCCCTGAAATGTGAAATGTGAACAAGGGGATATTATTACGCTTTTCAATGGGTTATAGAGGGTGGGAGGGGTTTTTTTGGGGTTAGAAATTGAGGGGGCAAAACGGTTTAAGTTAAGCATTGAGCGAAATTAAATGGCAAGAAATAAAGGAACTCGGGATCTGTAATAGGGGATTTCTTATAAGCTGTTTGGATTCGTATTTTATTTATTTTTAAGAATTTTAAAACTATTCATAAACTTAGGAATTCATATTTTCCTATCTGACATTTAATTAAATTTTTTATTGATGTTTCCTTCCCTGTATTTCAGATTTAATTATTTTAAAACTATCCAAAAACTTATGAATTCATATTTTCCTATCTGCCATTTCATTAAAATTGTTATTGATGTTTCCTTTCCTGTATTTCATATTTAAGTATTTTAAAACTATCCAAAAACTTATAAATTCATATTTTCCTATCTGACATTTAATAAAACTTGTTATTGATTTTTTCCTCCCTTGTATTTCATATTTAAGTATTTTAAAACTGTTCATAAACTTATGAATTCAGAAAAATTCCTGTTTGACATTTAATTAAATTTGGTATTGATGATTTTTTCCCTGTATTTCATATTTTCATTCTAATTTTGACCTCTTGGCTATAAATTTGATTGAAAAGCTTATCAAAAAAAATAAAAGAGTACCTGCACTTTATTAATTTCTAATTTTAAATGAAAAATGTAGTAAAAAGATATCCCAAATTCTTTAAATAAAATGCTGGACATTTCTTGGCATGGAGTTTCCATATTATTTCAAGTATTTGATGACTAATTTGGGGTCTCCTCCCCATTTACTCTAGAATACATATGCCGAAAAGTATTGTCCCACTGGTCTTAGATGGCACAAATTGCGGTGGTGCCGGCTGCATTGTCGAGTGACCGCAGGAGCCACAACCACCATCACGAGCAGCACTAAATGGCAACCGCAATGGAGCCAATGCCTCTGCTTTTCCATTTCCCATTTCCCACTTTCCATTTGCTATTTGCCGAGCGGCAGTGGTTGCCGCCGCCTAATGCGGTATTTTAGTGGGCCGAATAATAATCGGATTTTATTAAATCAAATTAATGTATTTTTCGGCATTTAACATTTGACGGGCGGCACTCGAACTGCTCATCGAATTATCCCGAATCGCAGGCGATTCCCATACAGAGGGACTCCATGCGGATGCGAATGCTCCATTAGCACAGCTTGACTCCGGAATAATTCGATTATGCATTTAGTAGCGAAATCCCGGCTGACATTTGCACATGCGTTTAATTAATTCATAATAATAATAATAATGCAATTTAAATAGCTTAAGTTCCACCCAACTGTGTGGGAATATATTCATAGGTATGTGGGTATCGTTGACAGCTAATTTGCAGCAGGGCAAACCCATAGCCCATGGGAAACTAGGTGGAAACACGCGTTATAGATCCGCCGCAAATTGGCCATGCTGCATCATTTGATTATTTGTAAAATTCATTAAAAAGCCATGAGTGCGCTGATGGAGGGCGGTAATTGCATTGGCCCTTGTGCAATAATGCATTTAACAATGCAGCAAAGTTGCCAGCACACACAAACACACACTCGAAAGCTGCTTTAATTTGATTCCTCGGTGGGATTTCATTAATTTACCGACAACGAGACCCCCGGCTGAAAAGTTCAAGTTGACCCAGTGCTAAAAAAGTTGGCAAAAGTGGGTAAGGAAAAGCGGAAAACAGTCTGATAATAAAAATCTATATATGTACGGCAGGCAAACTGACGTCGAACAACTCGAAGAAGTGACAAAGTTCGGCTCTTTAGAACTTTTTTGCGCACATTTGGCCAACCGTTTTTCATAATTCTCTGCCTCATTTTCCCCCTTAGCCCATTAATGCCATGGCCAGAACAGAAAATCAAAAATCAAAGTGCCCTAAATAAAGAGAAGTTTTTAGAAAACGGAGGGTGGATTCCTCCCCCTCTGCCAAATGATTTTGGCAATTTGTTAACTGCCCGGTCAAAAGAGAGAGCAAAATGGCAAGGGAAAATATGAGCTCGGGTTTATCGTTTTTTTGCTAGTTATGAAAAATGATGATGTGACCATGTGGACAAAACTGTCAAAGGATGTCAGAATCATGCGGTTTAATAATAAAAATCCAAGACAAAGTCACAGCCAGCTATTCCAGCTAGTCAACAATGGTTTTTGGCCCGAGAATAGCACAATCTCAATCTCTTTCGGTTTATTTGGCGCATGATTAATAGTTAAATAATTTGCAACACGAATGGACTTCAATGGACATCATGAGCCAATTATAAGACGTTTGAAAAATGAGCTGGGCTCAGCACTTCTTGACCACCATTATTCTCTCACCCAGCAGGAATGCCAGAGGAATTCCGGCCTTTAAGGGCAAACGAAATTAAACCGCAAAAGTGTCTGCTTATATCGAGCCGCAGGAATGTCGACGCCTTCGGGGGCCGCCGGCAATTGATAATAAAAATTTCGAAAAGTGTCTGATACACGTCAGCTGTTGGTCGTTGAAAATAATAGATAAGGAAAAGGAACTGTGGAAATACACAGAAAAAAATAAATAAGATAGAAATGACCGTATTTCATATCAATAAAAAAATTAAATGATATTTGATATGATTAATGTCAAATTTATCATTCAATCATATCAACTTGATATTTTATCATTTCATAAAACTTATAAAAATACTATTTTTAAATATTAACACTGCACAGAAAAACAAATCTATAAGAAATAGGGTAATTTCAACCTTATTTAATATCAGTAAAAAGCCGATATGATTAATATCAAATTTATGATTCAAACATTTCAACTTGATATTTTATCTCTTCCTAAAAGTTATAAAAATACTTTTTTAAAATACCAAATGTAATATTTTTTGAACAAATATTATAAACATAATCTTTATTCATATCAAAATGATATGAATCTGGACTAGAACATATCAATTTGATCTTTTGTTAATTTTTTTCTCTGTAGTGTAAAATCAGTGGTCTTACTTACATTCTTGAACCAGGAGTAGCCGGTGACCGGCGGTCGGGCATCCGCGCGGCATTTGAAAGTGACATTCTGGCCCTCGGCTCTTGTCACCAGCCGGCTGGGATCCTCGTTGGCCAGGTGCACTGAAACAGTAGGCGGATCTGTAAGAAAAAAACAAGAAGGCAATGAGGAATAAGTGAGTGCGGCATCCGGCTTAATGAGCGCGGCGAATGGCTGAATAAAAGTCAAAATAATAAACGGCAATGGCCGCAGGGAGGTGAGTCGTTGGGGTCTTCGTTGCGTAATGTACTTAGCCCCAGCTGCCGAACATCCTTTTGAAGGAGGCCCCCACTTGACCACACGCCAAATGGGACTATTAGTTACGGTTGTAAAAATCTAATACGCGTCGGAGACTGTCGGCGCCACTTGGGCCCCAGTCAGTCTTTCATCCCCTCCCGCCCTTTTTGGAGTTACATTTTGGTATGGTAAGGGTAGGGGTAGTCTGAACTATATAGTGGTTTATTCTACGGCTTTCAAATGTCAATGACGTGGGTCGGCTGGTGGGCAGGAAAGAAAATGCTGGCATTTATGGTAAATTATTAAGAGGCAGCACAAAATGAAAAGCGGACGAATCAAGTCGACTGCCGGCCTGATTTGAGTGCAGGTAATTCAGCTTTCCTTATTTTGATACACTTTGAAAAAAGTTTAAAATGTGATTTTAAATTTATTAAAATTTTTACAATGGTTCGAAACACAAATCAAAGTAAATAAAAATATAAAAAAAATATTTTAGTATACCAGCTGTTGTTAAAAAATATCTAAAATAATTCGATGCTTTACCTAGACTTTCAATCTGTTTAACCTGTTTCTCCCAGTGCACCCACCCGACCTCCGTTTATCCAGAGAAAATTCAACGTAGGAAGGGCAGTAATGTAAAACGGAAGCCGGAAGCGGATGTTGCAAATATTATGGAGGCCGGCAAAGGAAAAAAATAAAGAGCAATAGAAACATAACGGTGCAAATTTAATCAAGGCAAGTCGAAGAACACGACATTGAAGTCAACTTGACTGCATTTTATAAGCGGCTTAGCGAGACTTTCTACTTTCTCTGCCAGGCCAACAGGTTGGATCCCCTGCTCCTTTGGCCTTAATAAAATTACGCTGGCTCTGGCCGTAATATGCGTCTAATTGGACTTTCCACGGTCCAGTCAACACACACACACAAATAGGCCAGGACTTGGGCACAAAAGCCTCTCCTGGCCAAGGCAAGCCGACCCAGACCCAAATACCCAGCCGCATTTCTGCTAATAACTGGCTCCGAGTTCACCTGAGGAGCAGGAGGTATCTATATCCTGTGTGTGTACTCACATGCCACTCGGATGATGCGCTTGTCCTCGATGGCGCCACCGGAGAACCAGGGATTCGTGGCGCGACACGTCAGCTCGGCATTATCGTTTTCTGATGTTACCTTTAGTGTCAGGATGCTCGTGGTGATATTGCCATCCTGCGGGGGAAAAAAGGAAAGGAAAGAGGGGGATTATTAGCTTACTGTTGATGAAAGGGGGAAAATGATCGAGTAACATGATTATTAAAATATCGAATGAAAACCCAGAGGCACCAGAAAAATACAGAACAAATATAAAATATTCTCATTGTACACAGAAATAAAATTCGATATGAAATAGGGTCGATTCTACCTTATTTCATATCATATTATTCAAACATATCAACTTGATATTTTATCATATCATATAAAATACCAACTTTAGTGTTTTTTGAACAAATCATGTAAAATAAGATAAGCTTGATCTTAAAAAAATGTAAAATTGACTAACACGTATCAATCTGATCTTTTGTAAATTTTTCAATCATATCAACCTGATATTTTATTTCATTAAAAATGCCAAATGTAGTATTTTTTTAACAAATCATGTAAAATAAGATAGGCTTGATCTTAAAAAAATTAAAATTGACTAACACACATCAATCTGATCTTTTGTAAATTTTTTTTCAGTGTAAATGGAAATTCTTTGAAGCTTGCTGTATTATTTAAAATGCATTTTAATACCCAGTTAATAAAAGACGCTGCATCTGTGAGAGGCTAGATATTTTCTGGTGAAACCCAAACCTTTTTGGGGGCTGTCATATGCCCCAGTTTGAGGGGCTCAGGGTATGTGCTGTGGCCATTCGATTGGCGTTTGCCAGCAGGGTCTTTGAAAATAATGACTCGAATTTCGAGCTAAGCCGATGTCTTTTTTGCAGCACTGCCCACACAGTCAGCCCTCGAAAATAGGAGATAGAAGAGAGGAGAGTAGCGAAGCGCAGGAGGAGCTCATGGCAAACTGGGTATTAAGTTACGACATCAACCAGCTCCTGGACCAAAGTCGAGCCACGTTTCGGCAACAATCGCAGCCAGGTCAGGGAAACTAACAAGCGCAGGACTCGTATGTCCTATGTGTGCTTGCGGAAATCTGTCCCTGGGATCGAAGTCGAGTCGGTTATGCACGAGTTGACTAATGCCTGGCGACGTTTGGCAGCAACTATCCATTTACAGGGCATAATTAGAGAGCGAAAAAGGCAAAGCGTACTAATGGATGCCGAAAACTGAGACAACTCAGAGGGAAGAAGTATCTGATAAATGCCTCGCCTTTAGTGGAAGAAATTGCTTCCATTTGCTAACGAATAGCAGGGAAAAAGCCCCATGAATTCCAATAAAAATTCGCACATTAGCCGGGGAGCCATGGAGTGCAAATTTGTGCAGCTTGGCCGAGAAACTTTTCGCCAATGCAGTTCATCAAAGAAGAGTCCTGCCCTTCGCCCCTTTGTCTTTCCCTCTGCGGCTGCCGGAAAACTGGAAAAGTTTGCCCTGCTCGCATTTAGGGTCACCCAGTGGTCGCCTCGGTGGCCTTTGTTGTTGTGTCCCCCCCAGAATCTGAGGCTATTAAGCGCCGCCCTGAGTTTTATATATGTGCACAAGTGCCTGCTGCACTGCGGCCAGCTATCAAATGTCAAACGCTAGAAGCAAATTTTCCGGCACAAAGTTGCGTTGTCCTGGGAAACGGGAACGGGCACCAAAACAGGCAACAAGAATGAAAACTTTCTCCTCTCGCTTTGTGTCCCCGCAAAATAGTCGAACAATTTCGGGCAATTTGGCCAGCAAGGACATTCACTCACCTCCTTGTCGCTGTGCACGGTGACCTCGGCATTCCGGATGGGCTCGCCGTCGAGCAGCCAGGTGATCTTGGCCGCAGGATACGAGCCCCAGGACTCGCAGCGAACGGGCGTGGGCTGCCCGGCGGTCAGCAGTTCGTTGGGAGTGGCTATCTTCACCCGAACAGGTTTCACTAGGAGATTTAAAAGGATTAATTAGATTACTTCGCTTGTAAATTATTTTAATTATTTAGTTAGACTTATAAATCTTGTTAAAATTTAAGACCTTTTTAAAAGTATTTGTAAATTATAAAGAAAATTTGTATATATTTGTAGACATATATATATTGTAGAAATTCAGTACTTTATTACAGGACCATTCTTTGAAAAAATAAAGTAAATCTCTCTTCAAGTTCTTAAGCAAATTAATTTAATGTTGGAGGCTTTTGATGGGCCCTTTCTAAAGTATTTGTAAGTACCTTCTAAAAAATATTTCGTACATATTTTTTAAAGTGCCTACAAATTTAAATTACATTTTCTGCGAATTTTACTACTTAATTTTAGGACCATTCTTTGTAAAAAAAAGTATATCTCCCTTTAAGTTCTTAAGCAAATTAATGTAATGTATAAGACTTTATTTATCGTGTATAAATATTTAGAAAGCGTGTGATGATTTTTCAATTTTTTTTTTTTTTTTTTTTATATATTAAACGATATTTTTTGCGATTGCTATAAAGATAACTTGGATCTTTTGGTCAACAAGACTGCAAATCAGCAAATGTTTTCGTGACTCTAAGTGAAATGCAAAACTTTTATTTGCGAGTAGCTGGCGGAACTCGACAAGGTAATGAAATGCAAATATTTATGGGGGGTGGAAATGGGTTTAGAGACTCACAGTAAACCTGCACGGTGACATCCTTGCGGACGGGATCCACCAGTCGCGTTCCCTGTGCCCGGCACTCGATGCGAACTCCGTAAAAGTCCCGCGTGGTGGTTCCAATCAGCAGCTGATTAACCATCACGGTGGCGCCCTCCTCGACGGAAGTGTGGCTGGTGCCGATTAGCTCGGTGTCATCGCGCCACCAGGTGACCTTGGGCGGGGGGCGTCCTGCAGAGAGAGGGGAGAAGGTGGTTCAGTGAGTTGTGTTCTAAGCAGCTGCTCGCTTTCAGCCAAATGCAATGCGGGCCTCTCATCTGGCTGAGATGCGATGCAATGGCGTGGTGCTGCAGGATATGGAGGATCCTTGCCACCGGTGGCAATTGACACTCCTGAGTGCCGTGGCAAACAATGCGTCGCACTGCGGTGGCAGTGGCGCTGACAAATACAGTTAAACGCAGGCAGTTAAGTGGGTCAAACCACCGCATAAAGTGCGTTCTCAAGTGCACAGTGGAAAAATGTTGGAAATTAAAGAGTGGATTTTAAAAAATATTACCTTAATTTATGCTCTCAATTTTTAAACAGATTTTATACATTTAAACTTATATAATATGCCGTATTTGGATTTATTTTTAATCGGAATAATATTTTTTCTGTGCGTTTAAATGTAAAGTGTGAAAATGTTGGAAATTGAAGAGTGGATTTTGGAAAATATAACCTTAATTTAGCCTAAACGTTTACCTAGATTTTATAAATTTAAACTTATACATTATGCCGTATTTTAATTTAATTTTAATCGGAATATTTATTCTTTGGATCATTAATAAAAGTGCGAAATGAAGTGGAAAAATGTTGGAAATTAAAGAGTTGAATTTAAAATTTAAATTTTAAATATAACTCTAATTTATGCTTGTACTTTTAACTAGTTTTTATACATTTTACTGAAATAATATGAGGTATTTTTATTTATTTTTTATCGGAATAATATTTCTTGCACACTGGAAATATGTTGGAAATTAAAAATTTATGCGTTAACATTTAAATGGGTTTTATAAATGTTACTTTTATAAAATCCGGTATTTTAATTTATTTTTAATCAGAATAATATTTCTTTTATGATAATTTTTCTTTGTATAATAAATTAAACCACTTATAATAAAACTTGCTTGCTTAAAATATTTACAACTTTTCGCACAATAAACTAGGCACTTTAACCACTTATTTTTTTCCTGTACAGCAAATAAAGCGCCGCCTGTTAACGGCAGCCTGAAACTTGAAACAGATAACTCACCTCCCCTCACTTGACAGCAGAGGAAGAGCTCATAGCCCTCGCGGAAGGGTCCTGCCATCTGGGATATCTCCTTGCCCTGGGCGTCGAAGATGCGCGGCTCCTCGGGCGGCACTGGAAATGGATAGCAGATAGCCACTTTAGGGGTCAGCTATTACCCTATATATATAACATGGCCACTTACCAACTAAAGTCAGGTTGTGCCGGAAGTTCCTCGTCGGGGAGTTGAAGAAGTCGACGCGACACCGATAGACGCCGCCATCCTCCGGCTTCACATCGTTGATCTGCAGGCGCGAGTCCTTGGGATTATCGCCGATGCTGAAGAACAGACGTTGCCCCAGATCGCTAGCTATGGCCGCATGGGGAGCCAGCTTCACGTTGCCGCCCCGCGAGTCCAAACTGTGGGAAAAACAAAAGAAAAACCAAGGCGGAAATAAGTGAGGGGGCGTGGCAGCATGTAGCGATTATTAGATGTCATAAATAAGCATATGCGAGGAGCATAAGTTGCCGACTTTCTTTTCCACCGCCCCTCGCATAATTTAGCTGCATAAAAAATGGCGCTCAATTTGCACACCATGAGCCAGGAGAGCCAGGAGTTTAGTCCTGTCTGTGTGGAACAGGACTTGGGGCAAATTGCAGTAATTTGTTGCTGTTTTAGTAAATTACTCAGTTTATTTCAGGACCTCTGGTCCTGCTGCATTTTCCCGCTTATGATTATCGAGTGCCGGCTAGTTCTCTTCACCTTCCTTTCCATCCATCCACAAACCCCTTCTAATGAGTACTCCCGAGTGTTTTTCCTTTGCGCGGCACGCAAAGTCGAAAGGCATTTCCACTTGGCATGCAGGGCACACGCTGCCTGGGCTGCCACAATTTATATTGAAAATTTATCAGCGCAAATTTATAAAAATCCATGTGTGAGGAGGGCCCTGGTCTCCTTGTGCGTGAAAATTTGCTACACTTTAGCAACGACAGCCGTAATCGGATGTGCTTTACATTTATTATAACAAAGTGGATTATGACGGGCGCATCCTTGGCCCCGAAAAAAACATCCTCTGTACTTCGTACACACATGTGTGGCAGCTGCCGGAAATAAGCCAGAAGCGCTCGAAAAAAATAACACGTTAGGTGTAAGAAAAGGGATGTTGACGATTATTTCACGCTCCTGACGGATGGATGGATGGATGGAAGGCTGTCTGGCAGGCTCTCCGAGTGGATGATTACGCACCAGTGACCCAGGGGGATAGTAGTTCTCGCTCACCTGTACAGAGGAATGCCCGTGGTGTCCTTGAACCACAGCAGCAGCTTCACCGAATCCTGCGACGTGGGCGGGGTCAAATCGCAGGGCAGCTCCACGGTTTTGCCCAAAGCGGCCCAAACCAATCGAGCGGGTACTGTGGGCGGGAAGAAAGGAAAGTATATTATTTCTATGCACTGAGAGAAAATTAGCAGCTAAATAGCAGGAGTTTAAAAAAAAACCGATACCCGTTACTCATCCAAAGGAAGTGGGAGGGAGTTGGAGATAAGCAAGCATTAAAGCGACTGCTTGCACTGCTTGAACTACTTGAACTTTATTATTTGCTCATAACTTTTTAATGAATGGTCCGATTTGAAAAATTTCTTCTTTATAATAGCTTATTTAATTTCAATAAATTATAGTAATATATATTTTAAATTTATCCGATTCGTTAAGTCTGAAAACATATATTTAGTTAAAGCTAAATCATCCTTCTATCAAATGGTTGGATTTTTTTTTAGAAATAAACTGTCGTATTGTTCGTCTTAATTCCTTTATACTTTCAAGGCTCACAACATCTTGATTTCACAAGGATATTCTCCCTCCTTTTTCTTCACTTTTCTTTCATTTTATTAGCAAGGCATGAGAACTGTCGCCAGCAATCGAAGTTGATCCAGTGGCAATACCTTGCTGTGCGATGCGATGCGATATGTATTTATTTATTATTTGCACTTCCTGCATGATTCGCCTGATTGTTTGTTATTTTAACACAAAGCTTCCGCTTGCCATTCGCGGCAGCCCCTCCTCGAAACGCCTGAACACCCACACCTGCTCCAAGGCCACGCCCACTGAACCCACCGCCCACTGAAGAAACCGCCCAGGCATTGTTGTTCTTGTCTTTCGTTCCCCGGTTGTCGTCACCAGCGTCATCAGTTTGATGTTTCTTTTTTGGTCCTTGGTTTTTGGTCCTTGTCGCTTCGGTTTCTCGCTCCCTTAAATATTTCCTTTTTTTATTCGGCACAAAAAATGATTTCTTGTGAATTTGTGTTTGCTGGGCCCATGTTTTGTGTTATTTTATTTGACAGGGGGCAACCTGTAAAATTTCCACATTGTTTCCGCCTCGGCGGCTTCTTTTATTTTTGCTCCACCTGAACAATAATGCGGCTGTCGCTTTTTCGTTTTTCGAGGCCTCGTTATCTGGTTGCTTAAAGCAAAACACTGTGTTTAAATTGCCCACCAGTTTATTTGCTGCTTAAATTCCCCAAGCTTTTAAAGTTTTCATTTTGCGCAAAAATACTCGAAAAAATATAAACATATTCTCTGTTGTTTTCGTTGTGCCACATCAAAGGCAATGTTTTTTAGTGCAAGTGTATATGGGGGATTAGGGGAAAACAAGATTAGAAAAAAGCTGGAAAAATATTTGCAAATTATTGAAACCCCCAGCGCAGCTCTCGCTCAACTCTAAGCTGTGTTCTTTGGGCCACAAAAACCAAAGAGTTGGCCATTTGTTATGCGTTGCATACTTCCAGGCGCGCACTCGCTGACAACTTGAGCAAAATGGCAAACAAAATGGCTGCTCGGCTGCTTCCGCTGCTTTTGCTTTTGCTGCTGCTGCTGCAATTTGTCAAACGCTTTGGCTTGCGGTCGGCTGTGCAAATATGTGGCCAAACGAGCGAAGACGACACCTAACCCGTAAATCCTTATGAATGGGGGATGTTCAGTGTCTAAATCTAAATCATGGCTGCTGGGGTCACGCATGTGGTTGCACAATCCCCTCGAGCGGAAGAGCAACTCCCCAGCCTCCGCCTCTGACCAATTAAGCAAAGCACTTTTGATGTGTCTCCCGCCCGAAATCTATTTATAATTGCCTCTGGCATTCGCCCAGTTGTTAGCGGCAATCGTCTGCTCGTTCTTAATGATTTATGCCCACATTTAATTCTTCTATTGGCAGCCCGTCGTCGTCGCTTTGATGTGTGTCTTTCGGATCTTTCGAATCTACGAGTTCTCCGAGTTCCAAGTTCCAAGGCGAGCGTCTACCTGCGGCCCTCCCTCGCTTTTTGATGTTTTGTTTTGACACATCGCATTATTCTCGGTCTATTTTTGGCCACTTGTAATTTACTTAACCCACAGAGAAGCCCCTCTTCAATTGGAATTTTCACTGCACAAGGGAGTTTCTTCGCGTAGCTCATCATCATTTGTGCAACGGTGCATTTGACAGGCTCTCAGCATCTCAGGGATCAATTAATTTCCATCGAATGCGCCGAGTGTTTACGGCTGTTTTATAATTCGAATTAAGACAATGGAAGTGTTTTCAAATGATGTAGAAATAGGAAGTGCATCTCTCGGGTGGTTTTCTATATATAGAAAGACCCTTTTCTTTTTCTTTTTATTTTTCCTAGATTTTATTTTACGACTGAAGCGTTTTCCCCATGGCCCTAAAGCTTTAAGTTTACTGGGGGAAATTGCGCATACGCAGCGTGTTACTTTGCATGCATAAACCAAAGGCAGCCAGCAGCTTTTCGTGCCCCATTTGGCTAGGATGCCTCCTCGGGTTCTCCTTGGGTTCTCCCCCGGCCACAAGGCCACAGCCCCAGGACAACGTTGCATTAATTATGCAGTGGTTGGAGGCCTCGGCGGCTCTTTAAGATTTCTACGTTTCACACAGCCAGCGGTTATATTTAATTGATTTCTTTTTGCCGCTTTGTTGGCTGCAATCCAATAGTTTAATGAACTTTGGGCAAAATAAACCCAAAGTGTTGCAAAAACAATAATAGAAAATCAACAAAGCGTTTCAGCTAAATAAACTCAGACTCGCAGGCTGCCCCGATTAAGTGTGCCGTGTCCATGTAAACAGTAGCCAAAAACAATGTTTTTTTTTGAACCGAGGGAAAAAAAGGATAGCAAAAAGTATTTGGCAATCTTTCAATATGTGCGCACATTTTTCTGTGTTGTGAGTTCTATTCAATTGATATTTAAAGCGTAAGCGAGTGGAATTCGGATCGGGCCATTGGGGTTGACACACAGCACATAACACATAACACATAACACATAGCACATATAACACATATTACACATACGCACTGTATGCGCAGTGCGGTTTTGTTCTGCGGTTGCGGCTTTGTCTTCTTGGTGGATGGTGAATGGTAAATGGTGGATAGAGGATGGTTTCGGTCTGATTGAAACGTTTGCCAAACGCACATAAAAGTCAATTACGCCAAATATAAGTTAGTTAATTAACTGAAAATCAGGGGCGGGCTCAGCATAAATATAAATGTGCCCTGCTCCCGATTCTTAGCCCTTTTTGTGTGCTGCTGCCGCTGCTGCTAATGAAAAGTTTATTTAGAACGGTGGCAAGTCGGAACTAAACCAAATTACAGGCAATTGCCAAGATAAATATTTGAGTTTCACTATTCAGAGCGGCGGCAGCAGATGATGCTACACTGCGCCAGTTTGCCATATGTATGGAATGGGGGTAGAACTCTTCTTCGATGCTCCTGCCGGCTCTTAAATATTTTATCCCGACTTCAACCGGACTCTCTGGCCTTTTCATACCTCCCCCCTTTCCCCTTTTTCACCCCCAAAGAGCCGACCTTACTTACTGCTTTTTATTCCACGGCTGCCTTTGCCGCGTTGGGCCAAATTGTTTACATTTAAATTGTACATTATGGCAAACACACACACAGAAACACACACAGACACACACTTGCCACAAAATGTAGCAAGTTGAGAGCGAAAGTGGTTGCCATTGCGGACGAATCTACCCCTCCTCCTTTGACCCCCCAGCTGTCGGGTCACGCCCCCCTGGCCACGCCCCTTTGTAGTGTAGTCAAAGTCGTCAGTGACCCTAATGTACTTTCTCACACTTTTTAGCATGCATTACGGGCTGCCTAACATGGTTGTGTGTGTGTGTAAATAACTTTTAAAGTGCTTTACTCACACACTCGCACACAGAAATGTGAGTATGAATATTTACTTATAATTAGAAATGCCAGAATGTTTTGTTTTCCTTAGTTCAGCCTTTGACTTTGCCCCTGCGTATTTTTCTTCTCGGTGTGCGTGTGTGTGTGCACTTCCTGTTGCCGCCATCTTTGGGGGCAAATAAACCCCAAAAAGTGCTCAACCCGAATACATGACTCTTGTGTTCTCTCAGCTCTTTGTTGGCATTACTTCGTTTTCGGCCAGAACACTGGTAATGTAGAAATTAAGAGGAGTTCACAGAGGGCCAGGAAAAGGAGGAAAGTAAAAAATAAATATGGTACAGAAATTATTTAAAGACCAAATGCTTGGGCGAGTGTCGCGAATTCGTGGCGCCAAAGAAGTCGAGCAACAAATGTTCGCGCCAGGCGATTCAATTAGGCGAAATATTTCTTGGCGGCCCCCTAAAAATGAAATGTTCCCCAACATTCTTTTGCAGGCTTATTAATAACAAGTGTGTGCACTGAGAAAAAAAATGGCTAACACTTTAAAATGTTTATATCAAGGGTAAGCAAATATTTTAAAAAGAATTTTATTTTTTTTATTTATAACAAATATTAGAAAACATAAATAAAATGAAATCTCGTTTTTGATTTCCATTTTTAAATCTTAGTAAATTTAATAAAACTTATAAAAGTTATTTTTAAGAGAGTATCTTAGGAATCAAAATTTATATTCAAATAAACAAAAATTAGAAAACATAAATTAAATGAAAATTTTTTTAATAATGGCCATTTTTATATATTAGTAAATTTATTAAAATTTATAAAAGTAATTTTTAAGACTGAAATTTATTTTAATAAAATCAACTCTTTATTTACAGAACAAATATCCAAGAACTAGCCATGTTTAAGGTATTACCATCTAGATAAAATCATTCTTAAATATAAAATTTCTTTAGTGTGTTAGAAAAGCGTTAATTTTCTTCGGTGGACTGCTGATGTAGCTGACCAAAAAACCCTTGCCACGCCCCTAATATGTCCGAGAATTTTCTCGCAGTTCAGCTGGGGATTTTTCACAAATCTGGCAAGTCGTTGTCGATGTCGTTGTGGGTCAGCAGCAGCCAGTCGGCCAGTCAGCCAGCTTTGGTGGCCACTCCGCCGGCCTGGCAGTGAAAGTTTTCAAATTAAATTTTGCGACGCCATTTTCAATTAGAAAACTTCTCGGCCAAAGTCTCTCGCAGAAGCGCGACTCACTCGCTTTTCCAAAACGCCCACTAGCTCCCCACTTTTCCCACCCGATTTTCCCCATTCGCCTGCTTGTGCCACATCATCGGTTCAAGTTGGCTTTAGGTTTTCAGTCCTCCTCTTTTTTCTCGAGATTTTTCAGAGCCCGAGAACGACCTTTCTTGCTTTCAATTAAAATGCGTTCGCTGTCATTTTGGACGCCGTATTGCACTGGCTACGTGATTTAATAATAAAATACGAAAAAATATTCCAGTCAGCGCTTTGTTGTCCTTGTTGTCGGCCATTACGTGGCTGTTTTATATATATTTTTTTGTTTTTTCCGCCGCCTTCTTCGTTGTCCTGGCTCCTGCTTGATTTTTTCTCTCCTCGCAACTGTTGCTCGGCTTTGCCGGGGGCTTCGGGGACTTAACTCGAGAGTCCTCCGAAGGAGGCGAAGCATTTAAACAGCACATTAAATTCAGAGAGCGAATGTGGTGGCTCTGTCTAAACTGAAATCCTATTATGGCCCATTGGGCAATATGCAGGCACCTGCATTATTAATGGACAAATTAGTTGCGGGTTTGGTTAATGTTGCTGTAAGCTGATTTGCTTGATTTATGTGTTTAATTATTTATTTGCTCAGACCGTTTTTTAATTGCAATTGATTGAATGCCACTTGCAGCATATTACAATTTCCGAGCAGCGCAATTACAGAAAAAACAGAAAATAGCAAAACTGTATTTGATGTTAATTGGATGGAGGGCTGGAGGTTCGACCCTTTTGGAGGGTTCGACCGGTCGCTCTAATGGCGCGTGAATTACTTGATTCCAATTACACGAAGGACCTGCAAAGAATCCCAAAACTGCAGTGGCCACAGCACAGCTGCTGCCCATGTCCATGAATTAAACAAATTTATGCGCTTTTAATTTCAGAGCAAATGTAAAAACAACAAGGACGACAGTCAGATGCACTTTCCGATGTCACCGGCAGGATTGAATCACGACAGACCCTTCTAGTCAGCTTAATTTGCGTTGTGAGCTGTGAAATGTGTTGGTTTTAATAAAAACAAAGGGAAAACCGCAACAACCAGTCGAAAAAGTGGGGAAAACGAAACTGAAACGGGGAACTGGAAACTGGAAACTGAAAACGAGAAAACAGTGAAAATGAGCAAATAAATTAAAATGCCAGCAATGGCACACAAAGCAGCCGCACGGCATTTAAAAAGTAAAATATGGCAACGACTTGCTGCAGGATATTTTTCGCCGACACAGCATTGCTGCTGGTGCTGCTGGGCTGCTGGTGTTGCTGCTGCAGCAGCAACATGCAACACATGCTGCGCAACACGAGCCCTTGCTGTACTGGCAGCTGGAGGTTCTGAAGAGGAGCCCAGGCGCAGTTACAGGACACGACAGGACACAGCTCGCCGGGCTGCAAACAGGAGCAGCAGCAAAAGCACTAAGAGCAGCAGCAGCAGCAGCAACCTCAAAACTGGGCCAAATATGCTGGCTCTGACACACGGGGGGCATGCCACATTATTTACACGCGTGTTTATTATTTTCAATTAAAATGCACAAGGCAAATTTGGTAGGTAAACATGCTACAGCGACCGGCTGCCTTTTGTGACTCATGTCCCAGGCAGCAAAAGCAGCAAAAGCAGCAACACAAAAGCAACAGCAACACAAAAGCGAAAGTAACTCACAGATACAAACTACAAATAGTTCGGCCAAACCAAGGGGCAATTTATTTATAGTCTGTTCCTTTTCAAGTTGTCGTAAAATTGCGTAAAAATCATTTTTGAATTTGTGCCAGTTTTTCGAAACAGCACGACGCACAGCAGAACTCGGCCCTCTGGCATCAGAAGACCATAAGGTCAGGGGCGTAGTCAGCGATCAGGTGAAAAGGGGATAGGCTAATAAATTGGGATAGAATTAATTTTGATTTAAAAATCTTTATTATATATTTTTTGTAATCATTTTAAGCAGCTCTAAATTTTAGAATTAACTAAAGTTTTAATTTTATAAAAAACGATTTTTTGGGCCCTTTGGGGTCGTTTATTGTTTTAATTTGTACCTCACACGCGTCTCCTAATTATTTCCGAATTAATTTGATTTTTCTAGATTTTTATGTCGATCCGCTCTGGGAGGAATTTGCTACTGACCATTTTTTATTGTTCCAATTATATTAGTTTAGATAAAATAAAAGAAAATATTTATTCAAGATTAAAATCTTAAGCATTTTAGGCAGTTCTAAATTTTGGAATTAATTAAAGTTTTAATTGTATAAAAAAATAATAATAAAACGAAATATTTATTTAATATTAAAATCTTATTTAAAGGTTCTTCTTAAAGGTTTAGTATCTTAAGACCCCCCTTGGCCCACGTCTCTGTGGTAGGTACAACAAATTTAGAACTTAGGCCCATACACATACTATACACTTCGAGAATTTCCCCCTGACACGAGCTGGCCTAAAATATTTTTATGTGTTTTTAATGCAATTTAATTTCGTTGCCCACGCATCAAAAAAAATATATCTGTATTTATATATTCTTTTGGGGATGCCCGGGGCCCAGGGACATATTTGGATTTTGGGATGGAAACAGAGACACAGAAACAGCGAAATGTTTGCTATCGAAAGCCCAGTAATTCCGATTTAAATAAATCAAATTTTTATAAAAAGAAGAGCTCTGAAAACTGAAATGGAAGACGGCGAAAATTGAGGCTGATTGGGCGCCACTTCGGGCCAACGCACGGCAGTCATTCGATTGGAGCTGTAGCCATGCCTCCAGTCAGCAGTTTGCTACCGGAGTGAAAATCAATTTAATTATAGCTGACAATTAAATTTACGCCGAATTAACAGCGACACTTTAGTGTTTTTTGCTGTTTTTTTTTGTATCCCGGAGGCAGTCAACAGGCGACGTTCTGTAGTCTGTAGTATTCGCAGTCGCCTGGCTCCATTTTCCACTCTCCAGTTGGACAAATGTCGCGCTGATTTCTTGTCAAACAATTTTTTAATCAGTGTCGCTTCACTAGAGCTGTCCTCGCCCTCTTTTTACCGCCCCCCCCCCCCTACGCCTGTTGGTTGTTGGTGGCGACTTTTCATTTTATTCGCTGCTTCTCCTGCAGATGTTGGCGCCGCGCATTCTGCATGTCTGCCTCTCCTGCCAAAAAGCCAGTTCGTCCTCGCATTTTAATTTTTTTCGTTATTTTTTCCTTTTTATTTGGCTGCCAGCTGGCCCTGATAATTGCCTGCACATTTTGGGGAACGTTAATTCTGACACTGGCATGCCGAACAGCTGACTCATTGGAGCTACGCGTCTGCCGCTTAATTTGACAAATTCGCATGACGCCAAAGCGGCAAGGCTAATTAGGCGCCTTGGCTTTGTTTTCGGCCAGTTCTCAGTTCTCAGTAGTTGATTCTGAGAACTCCAGCTCGTAACTTTTAACGACGCTTCAGAAAACAAGACAAGACAAGTGCCGCCGCCTGCAAGTTTGTTTGTCTTGCGTAAACAAATAATTAAAATAATGTGACGGGGCAAGTGCAGCTGTATCTGCATATCTTGGTCTCCATATCTGTATCTGTAATATGTATTCTGCATCTGCGTTTGCGTTTGCCATGAAGCGCTACTTTTGAACACCCCCCACATGACAAGTGGAGAAGCAGATGCAGATGCCAAGTCATGGGAAAAACCAGCAAACCAGCGGCGTTGACTTGCACTTTGGCCCAATTTTTGGCCTACACAAGCCAAACACTCGAAAAAATAGCAATAATTAAATTTATTCTAAAAAAATACTAATAAAAATACTAAAAATACTACTTTATATGAAATATTTTAAAAGGCCATATCTTTATAAGTAGGTTCCCTACGAGCTTAAAATTTCTAATAAATGATATGGTTTTAAAACTTGTCTACATCCATAAGAACACAAAATTACTTAATTACTTACTTACTAAATTTAGCGAAGCCTTTTCGATTAGGAATTTCTTATTTTCCCTAAGCTCAAAGTGTGGGAAATGCCTGAAATTAAGAGCTTCCTTTTCCCAAGTGCAGCAATGTGTTGTGCATATGGTGGAAAAGCTTTTAATTGTTGGCTTTTGTTTACCAATGAGCCAGCTGTCGCGGCGACCTCCTTGGAAGCTCAGCACTTGCTGCTGCTGATTGCTCTTTTTTGTTGTCGGGCTAATTGATTTATTTACTGTGTGCGCCTGTTTTGAAATAATTTCATGCTAATTTGCTTGTTAATCGTTCGCCTCCCCCGCCCCCTTTCCCATCCCACCCCCTTTCTATGTGTGTTTTTGTGTGCTTAGCGCCATTTTCCCAGTGACTCAAAGGCGGCGCTCCAATGAAGTGTGAAGTGTTGGCTGCCTTTTGCTTTCGCTTTTGCTATTGCTTTTGCTTTGCTTGTTGTTTGCCTTGCTGCTGCTGCTTTGGCTGCTGTGCATTGATTGCTAATGAGCAGGGGCATTAGATGATTTAGTGGCACTCAACCCTCGATCCCCTCGAACTACCGACCCCTGTTGAAAGCAAAACAAACACACATTAGAGCTCCACTTTCTCCGCCTTTCTCCGGCCGCCTTTCCCCCATCGCTTCGCTGGCTGCCTGCATTTGACACTTGCGCCTTTCAATTTCCAGAGAGCCATAAACCAAATCGGCAACGAGTTCAATTCCAAGCTCAAGTGGCCATAGACCTCAACACATTGGCCCGCTGCTTAGGGGACATAAACCCCTATCGTCCATATATCAAATATATGGCACAGAGCAAGAAAAAGTCCTTGCAAAATGATCACCGCATTAGCCTTCCGATTTGTACTCCACATTTTCCACTTTAAAAATAAGTTAGGCAGTGTTATTTTGAGTAAAAATCCTATCAAGATGAAACATTTATTTTGAAATCTGAAATTCCTAATTTAAAGCTTTTCAGCATTTTTAGATTTAATAGTTTCTCCGGTGAAACTCTTATTTCGGTTGTAGCAAGGCAGCAATGTGCAAAAGTTTCTTTTTTATTTTTGGTTTTTTATACTTCCAAAGAAAACTCCAAAGTGAGATCTTAATTAAAGTGTTTGGCCTTTTAGAACTTTCAGTTTGATTCTTGCGCTTTATATTTCTGCGAAGAGCAGCCATCTGCGAAGTGATTCTATATTAAGATGTTATAGGATTACAAGATATCTGGTACAGCTGCTAGAAACTAGTACCTAATCTTGTTAGATTCTAGATGGAATACAAAATATTTAATAACAAAAATTTTATTTTGATTGTTGAAGCTTATAATAGGAAGTAAGATTTTAATAAATTTTTTATTTTTATGTTATCTAAGAAACTCGTTATCTTTTTAGATTCTAGATGAAATAAAATTTATATAATAATAAAGATTTTAATTTTTTAATTTTTTTCAAAAATTGTAAGTACGATTTTAATAAATTTTTTATTTTTTTAGAACTTGTTATCTTTTTAGATTCTAGATGGAATAAAATGTATATAATAATAAAGATTTGTTTTACTTTTTAATTTTTTTTTTAAATTGTAAGTATGATTTTAATAATATTTTTAATTTTCCTATTATCATGACTCATTCAAGGCTTCAATTTTTTCTAATAATATCTATTTTTCTCCCCGTGAGCTCCCTAGTTTATGGCCACGCCCAAGGAGCCGGCTGGGAAGCCGTTGCTATCACTGCTGGTGCTATTTTGTATCTGCTTCGGCAGACTGCCATAACTCAGACGTGGCGCACTCAATTTGCTTACTTGGCAACAGTGTGGCAGGATCAGGGGGCATGGACATGGACGTAGGGCAGGGGGCGGGGGCAGGGGGCACACCTCAGAGGCAGACGCGACACCCTGGCCTTTGGCTGCCCGCCCAACTATTGCTCCTTCTTTTTTGGCCATTTTGTAGCTATTTTATTTTGTATTTATTTGGCGCTTCTTTTGCCATTTTATGCTGTGACATTTCAGCGCTGGCTTCGCCGGCGACAAAATCCGTTTTATTTATATGCAAAATATGTAAATTTACGACCAGCATGACCCAACCCCTGGTGCTTTTCCCCTTTTCCCTTTTCCGCTTTTCCACTTTTCCAAGGGAAAGGAGCAAAGCGTACTTGTATTTTATGCACAGCATTGCATACTTATGGGCCACAACAAGATTGAATGTGTGCTGGTGAGTATCTG
The DNA here is from genome assembly GCA_037075205.1 of Drosophila prostipennis. Lineage (NCBI taxonomy): Eukaryota > Metazoa > Arthropoda > Insecta > Diptera > Drosophilidae > Drosophila > Drosophila prostipennis. Next base: position 2,656,265 of record JBAMCJ010000413.1, read on the forward strand.
TGTTTTTTGGGGCGGGTATATGTATATGTGTTTTTAGATTTACAAGTGCGATTTCGATAGAGTTTATATCGCCTTGCCCTTGGTGAAAAGTGAGGCCCTAAAATTTACGCACGCATCCCAGCATATTTATGCATTTTCGGTGAGGGAAATAAAATAAGTTCTCTCAGCCTGACAATAATTTAGATAATTTTTGTTTTAATTAAACGCACAGCTGACAAACTGTTCAGATTTATGGGTCGCTGGCCATAAATAAAAGCCCGACCAAATGACCGCAACTGGCCAAACTGGGAATGAAAATGCCAAGCTTAAAATGCAGCAAATGTAATTCGTTCTAATTTATTTACTCCGACCAATGCAATTTATGGCAGTTGTTGTTGATTTTCTACAGCTGTATTGCTATATTGCTATATTGCTGTGTATTTTCAATTTGCTACAATTTATGGCAGCGTTTTATGCAAATCCAGCGACTAATCACCGCGGCACACGACTTGCCGCGAGGCAAAACTGTCGCTAAATTAAAATTTAATAAAAATGCAAATTACCCAAATTGCAGTCAGCCGGCCACGCCCCTTCCGTTGCCGCCCCGCCACGCCGCCCATTTGACTAATTTTCAATTAACCGTCAGGCGGAAAATGTCCAAGTCAAAGGGTTGTAACTTTGTAACCAAACAAAACGAAACGAATCGAAAGGCCGCCAAGTGGAAAATGTTGCTAAATAAAAGACAAATCAAAGGGGGTGTGGCCAAGGCCCAGGGTCGCTGTAAAGTATTCACAAACGAGTTGATTACGTGTCTCACATAGATTTGCCCTTTTCACGATTTCACAATAGGAATGGAATTTCCAGTGAAAATTAGCCAGGAAAAATCACCGAGAAGGGCGAAACGTTTGCTTGGCATGTTCAAGTGATAAATTCAATTTTCCACTTGAACGCCAGAACGCCGATGAAAATGACGATCCCCGTTCCCCCTTCCCATTTCCCATTTCCCGCAATGTGTGACTAATGGTGGGCCCGGTCATCGTCATCCTGGTTTGGCGGCGGCGGCAATCAAACAGAAATCATAAAGGCGTGTTGTCCAAACATAAACATGGGGCCCCTTTGGATCCCGATTCCCTTGAACAAAAGCAGGGCCCATCCCTTGCTATCCCTTCGCCCCGAGAAACGCGTGCCCGACGGCGATAAAAATTACAAATTCTCACACCACCCCCAAGGATTTCCCCTTCGGCCAGAGAGGTGTGCACTCGAGCGAAGTCCTTCGACTCCGAAGGATGCATTGTCAGGACAGGCCGAAGGATGAAGGGTGTCCGTATCCCTGTCCGTATTCGTGTCCTGGTGATTGCGTGATTCACCAGACACAATACAATATTAATCGGTTGGGGATTAGCTGGAATTACCCAGACAGGGGACTAGACCTGATTACAAAGGCAGGTGGACGAGAAGTCACTTTGACTTTATCAGCAGAATTTAAGATTAAAGTGTTTTTGGTAGCGGTAAGTAAACTGATATGTTTTGTTTAGATTTTTGAAATTATTTGTCATTTGGATTTGAATTACCAATTAGTGTTTGTAAAAAGGAAAATAACATATTAAATTTATTGTTAATTTTTTATTAATAAATCATACTTTGTATAGGTATTTTATATCAAGTCAGTAACATTCAGTAATTAAAGTTTTCCCACTGAATAAACGTTTAAAGTAAAAGGCATATTTTTCGGTAATTGTTAAGATTTTTGAAATTATTTGCCATTTGGTTTTATATTACTAATTAGTGTTTGTAAAAAGTAAAATAAAATATTAAATTTATTGTTGGTTTTTATTAATAATTCATACTTTGTAAAGGTATTTTTTATCAAGTCAGTAATATTCAGTAATTAAAGTTTTCCCACTGAATAAACGTTTAAAGTAAAAGGCATATTTCTCGGTAATTGCCAGATTAAGAAAACTACTGAAAAAAGGGCGAAAATATTTAATTGTTATTGTTACTTTTATGGAATATTTCCATTTTTGCAAGTGGCACATTTAAAAGTAACCATGGCCACCGAATTTCCACCCATCGACCACCCGTGGCGAATTGGGCAGACAAGCTGTGTGGAGTGGACAAATAAAAGCGCTCATAAAATTGAATTTTTTATGACTAACGAAACGAGACCAAAAGAAACCAAACCCGTGCCCCCGAAGGGTTAATTTCGGAGTGAAGTGGAGCGGAAGGCAGCGAGCAGAAAGGACAAAGTGCAAAGGGCCAAACGATGTTGTCGATGCCGAACGTTAACTGATTTGCACCTTTTGACTTTCGGCTGGGGCTGACTAACAAACAAGGTCGACGGAGTGGTGGTGGTGGTGATGGTGCGCTGATTAACGGAAGCATTACTCATGGCCCGGAAAATCTTGGGATGGGGAAAACGGGGGATCCACAGGGAAAATGAGGAGTTCGGCGGGCACTCAATCAAGTGCAAAATGCAAATGCGTTGAGCAGCTAAAAATATACCAGCAACAAAGGGGAAGTTGCGGCCCATAAAAGCCGGCCAACAGCAGCTGCAAGTGCCAGATCTTACGCTCCCGCTCCCAATGCGACTTTATAGTAGGGCCCCTGCCCCTCCAGCGATTCCATCCCCATTCCATCCCCATCCACCCCCTTTTTTCATCCATTCAACCTTAGTGTTGCATTTATTGCGCTTGTTAAAGGCATCTAAAAAGGGAAGCGCGAGCGAGAGAAACAAGTTAAAAAGTCATAAAATGATATTTATTTCATTCCGCTGCCGCGTAATGCGGCCCTGGCAGCCATCAGCAGCCTCGCGGGTGGCATCATCATCCCGAGACCCAAACACGATGATGAGCTATCCCTACACGGTGGAAAATATATCTACTATCTATCTACAAAGTATCTACATTTGAACTATACATCTAACAGAGAGAATATGATAAAAGATTTCTAAATAGGTTTTTGATTTTTCAGACCTAATATGATTCTGGTAATTTGATTTTGAAAGAAAAATTGGGAAAAATAGACGTGATGGAAAAATATATCTACATATACCTATGTATCTACAAACTATCTACATTTAGGCTATACATCTAACAGAGATTTTTCAGACCCAATATGATTCAATAATATGATTTTGAAAGAAAAATTGGGAAAAATTAACGCGATCGAAAAATATATCTACATATACCTATATATATCTACAAACTATCTACATTTGAGCTATATATCTAACAAAGAGAATATGATAAACGATTTCTAAATAGTTTCTTGATTTTTCGAACCTAATATGATTCTGATAATCACTATGGACGGCAGTCCATGTAGTGACGAAGCGCACAAGGAGAGTGTGCGAAGGCGACTACTATTATATAGCCGCAAAATTGAAAATCTGCTGTGATAGTCCGATCGTAATGAGTAATACACCAAATTAAAGGTATTGCTAAAACTTAAAGGATTGCATACCAAGACCTCAAGAAAATCAATTGGTTTGGGAGGGAGAGCGGTGAAAGTGTAAAAGTGAAAATTTAGAAATTTGGATCTGTTGGGGCCGGTGGGGATAATTGGCCCCCCAGACTACGTTAGTTGTATTGCTACTGAAAATGCGCTTAATATGAGGGGTCATATCAGAAAATCGGACGCTCCGTTCAAAAGTTATAGCCAAAATAAGATTTCCTTCTTCTTCCCAAAATGAAAATTTAATTCTGTTTGTCAGTTTGTCAGTTTGTCAGTTTGTCAGTTTGTCAGTTTGTCCAAAATATGTTTTTTAAGTTCTGAAAATTTGATATGACGTTCATCACATCGATATAAAAAACTTTTGTTCTACCACTTTTGGAAAAACCCGCTAGTTTAGCGGGAAAACAGCTATAAATAGCTATAATTCGGAAAGCCGTAACTTCTATACTACTAAAGCTACAGACTTGTGCTGCATCTCGTTTGAAAGGTATTTTTAAATGCTATAAACGCCTTCTATATGCAATTTGTGTAAATGTAATAGTTAAAAAGATATGAACAAAAGAAATTTTTTTAAAACTTTCTTTTTAGCTTTTTTTTAATTTTCTCAAAAACGGCTCTAACGATTTTCCTTACAACTTTAAACTGTATAGCCCTTGAGATTCCCTAAATTTTGGTATATAACACATTACTGTAAAAAGTCACGTTTAAAAGTTATTAAAAACGAAAATAGCCACTTTTGCCAGCTCATAACAATTAATGCTGCCTAAGGCCGTTCATTTACGAGCCGAACAGATTTGGGCCAAAAAAAATTTTTACATTTTTGATTTGCCTGAACAATTTTTTTACATGTTCTATTCGGAAAATGAGCAATCACGTGTATCAGGATTTGTCCGAAAAAAAATTATTTTTTTAGTTAGAATTTTTTAAAGTTTTCCAAAAATTGCAAAATTTGAAAAAGTACCCTCTCATTGAAAATCTTTATCTCCGGTTATATGAATCCGCGTGACTTCATGTGTTTTGATTTAATTCTTCTAAAACCTCTTCTTTAAAAAAAAAATGTTAAAAAAAATAAGTTTTTATTTTCTTAAAAATAAAAACAAATTAAGATTCTAAAAAATTTTGTATTTAAATAAATAAATAAATAAATAAATAAATAAATAAAAAAATAAATAAATAAATAAATAAATAAATAAGTAATTAAGTAAATAAGTAAATAAGTAATTAAGTAAATAAGTAAATAAATAAAGAAATAAATAAAGAAATAAAAAAATAAATAAATGACTTTTGGTCATGGTATGAGGTATACTAATATGTAAATTAAACCCAGGGTATATATTGTCCCTTTAAAAACTTCTGATATCAAACAAAAACACCTCTTAACGAGGTAAAAAAATAGTGACGACCGCACCTTCAACATACAAAAGATCTGATATCATATTTTGTGACGAAAAATAATTTTACATTCGAAAACATAAAAACACTTTCTAAAATTTACTTTTTCGGCACGCTACAATAGAAAATGTTCATGTGGGTAAAATCTTATATTTTGTCTGAAGCGGGCCGAATGAGTAAATTTTAGAAAGTGTTTTTATATTTTCGAATGTAAAATTATTTTTCGTCACAAAATATGATATCAGATCTTTTGTATGTTGAAGGTGCGGTCGTCACTATTTTTTTACCTCGTTAAGAGGTGTTTTTGTTTGATATGGTTCTGAAAGAAAAATTGGATAAAATTAATCTAAGCCTAATTCATTTTTTACACAATATTTACAGAATATTTATAATTTAAGGATCCCTTTAATTCAAAGGGATTTTCATCTCATAACTTTTGGATTAATCGAGCTACCTTAAAGCCCTTACAGATCCACCTTCTTCTAAAGGGAAATTCAAGGCGATTTTCTTTAATATCAAATCCTTTATTCTCCGTGTATCCGCCGTATAAAGCTGAGCAGCTCGAGCGGCACCAGCTGACACCGAAGCTGGCCAAGAAGAAGTTCCGTAGATTTGGTTTTTATTTGAAATTTATATGCGAACTCGCCGCCTCGCCGGGAAAAAGAAAAGTCGCTGGGAAACGCACAAAGAGGATCTATGAAGGGGGTGGAAAGGAGAAGAGAGGGGTAACTGCCTTTTCACACAACTATTTGCCGCTTTTATGGAGTTGAAGCTTTGACTTCTTGGCTGCTCGCCGCTGAGCCACTGAGCCACTGGAAATGGAAATGCGCCAACGTTGTGGCTTTTTAATGTTTTCTTGTTAAAGTTTATTGAAAAACCTTGCCCAGTCACGTTTGAGTAGTCAGCGGGCGCAGTAACTTATAACTGTGAATACAAACACACACGAAAATGGAGTACATATATATATATACTATATATAGAGATGGTGCGTGGGGAAAACGTTTTCAGCGATTCGCTTTTCCCGACCAGAAATGAAACATCTGCAGGAGTGCACGCCCCGATGCCCATGAAAATGGGCCAAAAGTGATTTCTTCTGTTTAATAAAGAGAACGAACGGAAACTTGTGCATATTACTTTATCTATTCTTTTTCCCCCAAGGGGGAGGGGGCGTTAGAAGAGGGGGCGTGGTCGTGTTTGCTCATAATTGAAATTTCGCGCTAAACAGGAAGTGGCTATTGCCAGCGCTTTTGTTGCGGCCAGTTCAAGTTGTTCGAGTTGTGTGAAAGCTTTTTCGGGGGAGAATGGAATTGAATGGAATGGAAAAGTGAGTGGCACATGGCCGAGGAAAATGCAGTTCATAAACAACAGCAGGAGATGTGAAAATGCAATAATATTTATGAGAAACACTCGGTGTCCGGGGAAGAGGCAGCCGTTATGATATGGGGTAAATGGGTTGAATGGGAGGCGAGTGGCAAAAGAAAATTAAGACCCAAGTCCGGGGAAAATGTGAAATGTGTGCGAATAACATACAGAAAAGAAACGAACGAACGAACGAAGTTTCTGGCCCGGGAATTGTCATTGTCTTCGGATCCTACAGATAGTACACATGTTCTATCTATTCTATCCACGGACCACTCGCCGCCCTTCCTTTGTTCAGCTGAACAATGGAGATGGAAGTTTTAAGAGCAAGTTTCTTCCAATAAAATGTCAGCATATCGATCGATTCGAAATGTGTTACTTTTCAGCTTTTTAATGAAAGTATTCTTACTTATTTGGCAGGGATGCGAAAAATGTAACTTAAATTTTACTATTTTTTAAAACGCCAGCATAGGAAACCCGTTTATGTTACACAGAAAAAAATCAATATGAAATAGGGTCAATTCTACCTTATTTCATATCAAAAAAAAAAAAGCCGATGAAACATATCAACTTGATATTTTATCATATCATATTAAATACCAAATTTAGTATAGTTTAATTTGAACAAACAATGTAAAATAAGATAAATAAGATCTTTAGTCATATCAAAATGATATAAATAACTTGATCTTTAAAAAATATATATAATTGACCAGCACATTTCAATCGGATATTTTGTCCATTTTTCTTTTTGTGTAGCTGCATATTTTATGCATTTTTTAAAAAATTCCTGAAAGTCAACCGAAGGTTTGAATTGCCGAGGTGAATAATATTCAAAATACCTGGATGAATACTCCGCCCTTCAGGCATTTCGAAGTTATGGACGAGAGTCTGTTTCTATCTTTAGTTGTTCTCGTATAGTTGTATCGCTATAAAGCGTTTTACCTGGCTGGACATTCTTTTTCCCCGGCATTCCATCCATCGTGGTGCGCTTTTCCTCTACTTTCCTTTCCGGCACTCTCTGCCGCTTTCCCGCTGCATCCATTTATTTTCCACTCTCGTGTCGCTGCCGTCTGTCACAGGGCCCCCTGTTTTTCCCCGGTTTTTCCCCTGTTTTTCCATCGTTTCCAACCCACACCCCATCCATTTCCACCGCACACACGTACTATGCTGTTCTCTGTGCAGTGTGACATGTGCTTCCTCTGTTGTATTTTCGAGCGCCCCCCTATTTTCCACATGTGAAATTGAACTTTGCATCTTGCTGCGACGCGTCGCAACTTCAGAGATACAACGAGTGCAACGAAATTTTCATTTGCCCGCGCCGATGTTGCACTTGACTTGTGGCGCTTCTGCAGCGGCAGCATCTCCATGTGCAGCACCCCATCCCCCATCCCCCATCCCTTGCACCACTCCAATCCACATGGTGGGGCATCCATTCTGACCGCCTGGCAGCGCTTATGACGCTGTTTTGACACTGCGAACGCGCGCGTGTTTATAAATAAAATATATATGGAAATATATATATTTGTGAAATTTCTCCACGCTTCTTTTGCTCCGTGGATGGATGGTTGTTCGCTGCTGCACATGTGCTGCACCCTTCTGTTGCCTCCGCTGTTTTTCCTTTGAAGTTCATAAAAATTAACAAAAAATCAATTTACAACACAAACGATGCGCTGATGAGGCGAGTGAAGTACAAGAATGGATGGTATGGTATGGTATGGCTAGGAGTGCCCTTGTAGATGTTTTCATTGCAATCGAATGTGCGCTTAGTGACGCCGCCTCTGCCTCTGATCTCTAAAACCAAAGCCACGCCCACTGTCCTTGGGGTGGTTTCTACGTTCTTGAGCGGGATAGATGTATGAATATATATGAATATTTTTTGCGAGCGTGTTGATTGCCCATCAAAGCAAAGCCAAGGCCAGAGGAAAAGCAGCAGGAGCACAGCAAGAGATTTGCATAGAACATAGAGCATAGAGCACACACCACCGGGAAAATAAATCCCCCTAAAGCCAGAACGCTTATATTTCTATACACTACAAGAAAATATGTCACACGATCAGTTCAATTGAAAATAAAATATTTGAAAGTTAAAAAATATTTCTTCCAATATTATAAATTCCATACAATAATCTCATTTATAATTAACAAACAAAATTATTCTGAAAAAAAACATTTAGAATTTAAATATTTTTACCAATAAAATAGCATACAAATTTTTGCAATCTAATATCAGAAATTCTATATAATAATATTTTCCAATCAAAATAATTCTTGAAAAAATCAAATGAAAATAGCAAACAAATGATCTACCATAATCATTCCTTGTTAATTGATATTTCTATAAATATAAATACTTAAAAATCGATTTGGAATGCGACGAATAAACACCAATTAAGTGAAAGGAGAACCAATTTCGATTCTGTATTTTTCCCCCGTGCAGTTGTTGCTGTAGCGTCAGCAAGAACATAAAAATAGCGACGATTATGATGAAAATATTCATGCGACAAACGGAAGCCATATCTCCTGGTTCTTTTCCCTCCCAAAACACGCGATGTGCTGCAAGTTGTTTATGTGCCAACGATACGCAGCACATTTGGATTCCACTTAAGGCGTCACCACGGTTTGTATGTGTGTTTTGGCCAGGGGCTATGGAAAAGCCCCAGATACATGCCGAAATTCCTTTAGGCGGATCAATAGGAGGCACTTGAGAGAAATCTAGCTGCGGGAAAAGCGCCTTTTCCGTAGCCATGCAAAAACCAAAAGCGGAGCCCTAGGATTGCCGCTAATAAAGCGGCAAACGTAATTAAATTTAATGCTCGGCCTGCTCAGACAAAAGCCAAACAGCCATGACGTCTAAATCCGAGTATTGAAATTCAATTTACTACAAAGTCCCATGCATCGCTGGGCTCGACGACAAACGGCGGCGGAATAGAAAATGCTGGAAAATGTGTGTGTCTCGATTTCGGGCAAATCCTGTCATAAATTTCAGCCGTACCCAATACCCGTACCCAACTCATCCCAGGATTCTGTGAGGCAACAAAGGCAGTCGACACGCAGACGACCCCAAAAGGAAAATATGCTGATGTCGATGCCGAATTATGATTTGTTTTTGTCGACTGGCCGGCGGGCAGAAAGGGGCGGTATCAGACTTTGGGGAAATGAGATTTCGCCCAAGGTTACCGAACAACCAACTACAACCAGTTGAGACGGCGCTCGTAAAAAGCAGCAGGCTCCAGGTTTTCCATCACCATCGCATCCACATCCTCGAAAGCAGAACAGCAGAAAAGCAGACCCAACACATCCTCGACCTCGCAAATTATAAAGTTGTTTGGCCAAAAGTGCTGACGCCTCTCGCAACCATGGCTTGCAAGTTTTGTCTTCTTTCGTTTTTTGAAAAATGTGCCAAAAGCCAGGGAGAAGCGAAGAGAAAAAACTTCTGCACGTTTTATCTAACGCACATTGATAAGGATTTTTGGCAGTCGTCGCATGATTTGCAAGTTTGCACAAAATTCCTCGGCAAGATGAACGTTTTGTGCAGACGTGAGCGAAAATGCGATGACCTCTTGGCATAGTTTGGCTGCTTTTAGCCAGGATTTACATCCCGATGATCAAATCAAGTGGCCAGCGCCGGCAGCTCATGGGATTGCGAGCAGGTGTTGGCCAGAGATAGAAATGAAATTTGGGCTAAAGCGAAAAAAGGCATCTAAATTCAAGATGGAACATCCTGCATCTGCACCTTATGGTCAACTAAGCACATCTTCTGATGTTTTCTGCAGATGTGGAAGATCTTAAAAAATATAAATTTATATTTGTCAAGAAGATTTCATTATAAACCATTTTCCCCTTAACTTTCTTAAGCTGTAAACATTTTGTAAATTATTTTTAATTCTAATAAATGTGTTAGGAAAATTAATTATTTGATTACTTGGATAGGGATGGAATAAATATAAAAATCTTTGTTCTTTAATTCTTGTTTAATAGTAAATCGTTTAGATTTAGTCCAGATAAAAATCATGCATCTGGATTCACAAAAATAAATGTCCTATTTATCTGAGATAAATTATCATGAATGTTTCATTATAAACCATTTCCCCCATAACTTTCTTAAGCTTTATAATTATTTAAAATTATTATTTATAGTTCAACCCAAGAATAAATGTGTTAAGAATATTATTATATTATATTTCTTAGATAGGGAATCCCTATTAAGGATTAAATAAACATAGAAATCTTTCCTGTTTAATTCTTCAGTTCTTGTTTCATAGTAAATCCCTTAAATCCATTCTTAAACCCAACAAGTAACTTTTGATATTTCTAAAAATATCCCCGCCCAGCAAAGTCATTTTCTTTTCGATTTCCAGCAAATATTTCTGCATTTTAAACAGTTTCTATTGTCTGACCAAATCCTAATGACGAGCGCAGACCATAACGAGCAAGAGTTCCCTGCAATAATTCGAGGGGAAACCGCCAGCTCGTTACTGCTGGGAATAACTGAGTTTCGGGACCGAGTTTCTTTTCAGTCCGAGAACCGAGTGCTGAGGGCCGAGAAACTCCTGCCAATCGTTAGCTGTTATTGTTATTACACGTAATACAGTTGCTGGCTGTCGGTTGTCGGTTGTCGGTTGTACTCACTGTTCTTTTGAAAATCCTGCGATTCCTCGTCGGCCAGAACCGATTTTAGCTGCTGCAGGCAAGTCAACAGGGCCAACGTCAAGCCGACAGCCCAAATCGCTTTCCCATTGTCCGGGCATCTCGTCCGTGATTTTCGATGTGTGTTGATGCTGCCGGTTCTCCTCTGCTGCCAATATGTCGTTTGCATTGCTGTTGTTTCGCTGGTTTTTGCTGGCATTCCGCTTGTTGGCAATAAAAGCTGTAGCATGGCTGTAGCTGTCATTTTGTTGTGCTTGCGGTGCGTTGTGCCAAACGCGAGAACGTCTCGTCATTTATGTGGCAAACTTCAATTTGACCAAAGTGTCAAAGAAACGCAAGAGGAGTACGAAGAAAAAGAAAGGAGTACCGAGAATGTTGCAGTTGCAGTTCGCAATTTGCGTGACCTGGCGCCAATAAACACGCGTCGCCTTGTTATGGCCGCCCGGCTATTTCCGCTTCCGCCGTTTCCGCTTTAATGAAGCGCCAATGTACTCGTGGCCCATAAAAAGGGCATTTCCGCCGGCATTTACGAATGCATGTCCCTGTGACTCAGCTCAGATCAAGTCCGTAGCATCGCTTAATGTGCTTTTACATGTTTATTCGCCGCTTTTATGGACATTCCCTTTTTTTTTGGCGGACTGTTTGTGGGGAATCCTGTGAATAGAAAAGCAAATGTGGAAGCATGAGTAAGTGCTGATTGTTTTTGGGGTAAGAACACGGGGAGAAATTGTATCGGAAAGGGATTTAAAATGGTTCCAAAATATGTCTTACGTATTCTTCTCAATTTAAATGGTATACATAATATTATAACCTGTTTCTTTTTCAACTACAAACAAAAAAAGCATGTCACCGTAAAATCGATATGTGCATGTAAATTTCTGGTTATGCAATTCGTATATCGTTTTTACATGAAATACTCCTTTTGAGCATATCAAATTTACGGGGCCGCATATCAAGTTAAAATTGATAATACATAATGTAAAATCGATCTACATTTTAAATCTATTTTTTAAAGGTTTATTTTTTGAATTACTTGTATATTTTATCTTCTCAATTTAAATGTTATAAATAACTAAATAATTTCCTTATTATTTATTTGTTGAATACCTTGTATATTTTATCTTTCAGTGTACTGGAAGCTTCCTAACAGAAATATGAAAAGTGCTAATAAAATGTTTATACATTCGAAGCCAGGCAAATTGGACTCGTAAAGAGCTGCTGGCCGAAAAGGGTACGGTACCAGAAGTCGAATCGAGGAGCCCATAAGACTACTGACTCACAAAGGAGTTTACGCGGCATCGAGGGGAGTTTCACTCCTCGGAATTGGTTGTTTTATGTGGCCATCGCATCGATGAAGTGTGATTAATGGCGCGCTTCAATGTGAGACGCGTAATTAAGGCTGTGGATTTATGTGCTCGGTGGCAGCTGAGGCATGACCTTGCCACCCCCATTACAACTCTCATCTCTTTAACCCCCGACATGTCGGCCCATAAAATCGAGCCCTCGAGCTGAGTGCTGCTTTATCACCTAGCCAAATGTTGTTGCTGCGCCTTTTAATTGCGTGTTTGAGAGCAGCACGAGTGTCGACAATTAAACAAGGCATCAAAATTGATAAGCCAAAATACTACAATCGCCCCCGACAACAAAACAGCCCCGATGAAAACCGCTCGTGCGTCAGGGTTAGTTGGTCCTCAACGCAATGGTGCTGCATTAATGGAGTGAAGACGATCCAGGTCGCCGTTCCATTCACCTTAACCCAGAAAAAACACCCGAGCTCGCTTAATTATGCAACATTTTGTATCGGCAACCAGGCGACAACTCGGTTTCTTTTTCTTTGTATGCGTTGCTTGTGGCTTAGGCTGTTTTTAATGAGCAACACACATTGGCGAGGAGTGAAAATAAATTATATATAACTCTCGCGAAAAAGTTCATAAATTTTTATGAAGCCTTTTGATTAAAAGATAATAACTGGAAATACAGCCAGTGAGTTTGTTGTTCTTACTTTTGTAAGGACTTAACACTGAAAAAAATCGTATGGGACTTGATTCTGGCAAATCTAGCGTTTCAAACCAATATCTACATGGTATCTACATGATATCTACATTATATCTACATGATACCTACATTTGACTCTCACTGATATTTACAACCTATAAAGGTATTAAACATTAGATAATATTTTCTTTGTTAAAGGCATGTTGTTTTCCCCCAGTGCACCTATATTTCATGTTTTCTTTAGTCCCTCCTTTCTTGTTACCTGCCCATAAATTAACCTGGCTGAGAGGACTGAGGCTATTGACAGTCAAACTTTGCTCATTAGTAAATTTTCGACAAGCAACGCATGTTCCATCCATCTGTCTGCTCCAAGGGGTATATTATATGATATTATATCATGAATGTATATATTTAGCCCTATAGAGTCAGCTGCTTTGGCCCTTCGGTTGGCATATTTTATTGCTGATTAATTAACTGGGTGGAAACGACGACTCCTCGCTCGCAGTTGCATTGTGACGTTCCGGCCTGAACTTTAATGACACCAAGTGGAAGATTTGCTAATTAAAAAAGTTTCGCCAATGCGAACACGAAACACGAGAAGGCAAATGAAAGAGATTTTCCGCTGGCCAGAGGGAAAAGTTGCTGCTGCTGCTGCTGCCAAGTATCGTGTAACTATTGCCAACTACTGACGCTTAAAGCCCCCAGTTAGTCGAAGTTAGGAGGCATTTACCGACAAAGAATTAGTTGTCCAATTTATAAGGAATTGTGTGTCGAAAATAACACACAGTTTGGCCAATCTGGAAAGCCGGCTGATCTGTTCGTTAGTTTGGTATATTTTGGTAACTGCCAGCCGCAGGCAGTTATTGATTGGTTTTCCTGGTCAGGTGCTACCACGCCCACCTATCAGGCATTAGCATCAGCTTCAGCCTCAGCCGTCTCGGCAGATTTTAGCCTTGTCAAATTACCACAGCTACTCCATCATCGTTAGAGCCCCAGCTTCGCCCACTCGAATTCATCCTGGGAACCCTAAGAACCTAAGAACCCTGCATCCCGTCATCAAGGCTCACAAATTTATGGCCAAATGCTCAACTTTGCCATAAATGTTCATCATAATGTGACACAATTTCCTCAAGATTTAACGCCGCATAAAAACCCAAAGAACACTCCCATATGGTAATGGTGGATGGGTTGGGGGGGGGAAGCCAAGGATTGAGAGTGTGGGAATGGGAATGCGAATGGCAATCTGGGAGTGAGAATTCCCCCATGCATTGTGCTATCCACATGCTCAATAAAGTCAAAGGCGCATAACTCTCGGCGTAAGCGGGCGTTGGCAGATGGCATAAATTTGAAATGAAATAAAATAATGTAAAATAAAATAAAATATAATATAAATTCAGCTGCAGTCAGTCGGTGGAGAGCAGCAGCAGCAGCATGCAGGCGACAGATAGACGCAGTGTGAATTTAACTGACAACCTCCCCATCTTATCGGCCAGCTGGGAGCGGGCTCAAAGGCTTCCCCGTGCGAGTGTGCGGGTGTGCGAGTGTGCCAGTGTGTGATATATCATAAGCATGCGTCTGACAAGCGTAAGTACCGCCGCTGTCACTGTCACAGGACTAACAGGACCAACAGGAGCGGCAGCAGAAGCGCCGCAAGAAGCGCCAACTCCTCGGCGTCGACGCGTGTTATTACACCATGCGGCATACTTTTAGCGCCACTCAAAGAACATTTCACTGGCATTCAGAGTGTGTGTCAGGGCGTGCACTGAGCGAAATTGTGAGAATTTTCCTAAATTATTTACAATGGTTTTATAAAGATATTATTTAATAGAAATTATGATTTTACGATATTTTTAGTAAGGTTTTTTGGCTGTAACTTGGTCGAATATTGCCCGAAATCAAAAAAACTAACTGTTTTAAACAGGAAATAATCTAATAAATTGATGCCCATCACTTTTAAACTGTTTTAGAAAGAATAAAATTTTTGTCAATTTTTACATTTTTGATAAGGGGTTACATCACAATTTTTTGCAAAAAATGGACAAAAATTAAAATTTGCAGATTTAAATGCCAATCGATTTGGAATTTTATTACGAGAAAAATGAGGTATTGCACTTCATATTTGGACCATTACTTTATTTGTTTCGGCCAAAATACTGTATTATTTTGATGAAAACTCAGGATTTTGGGGTTTTGGTAAAGTTAGGATTTTTAGTATGATACCTAGATATTATTTTTGCTGTTTTCGGTTAAAAATGTTGTTTGTATGATTTAAACAGCACGAATCTTAAATCTTTTGAAATTAATTCTGTAAAAATATATCAACTAGATAGTAAATTGCTTCTAGCTCATGGTATAAATCCTCATTATTTAACGAGTATTGCCACTCAATTGCTCCCAATAAAACCCCTTATCGAGGCCAACCTTTTTGACAGTGTGCCTGTTTGTGTGCATAAATAAATAAAAGTTGAGTTATGACAAAAGGAGCCAGCAGCGAGTGGCAAAGGCAAAAACCTGCCCAGAACGGCCTGATAATGCGCTTGGCGGCGCTGACTTGCCGCTGACTTGGAGCGTGTGTTTGGTGCGCTGTGTGCGTGCGAGGCGTTTAACATGTCGTATGCGCAATTTGTGAAATATGTGAGAACAGAGCCTGCCAGCATGAGCAATAAGTTCTCCTTCAGTGTGTGTGTGTGTAAGTAAGCAATTAGTTGCCTTTTCAGCTGAAATAAAAGCAAATCGGGTGAGTGGAGGGCAAAGAGCAAGGGAGCAAGGGAGCATAGAGAGGAGGATAAGCAAACAGCAGCTCATTAATATCCTTTATGCGTTTATTACATCAGCAGGCGGCGTCTTATGAAAAAACATAAATTAATGCAGAACATCGTCCGCAAGAGCGGGCAGAAAAAATAGCAATTAGGCCGTTGGCAAAAGGCAGTTGGTCGAATCAATCAGACAATTCAATATAATTGGCCTAATTTATTTGCCCCGCTCTGCTGAGTTTCTCCTGCGTTTCATTCTGCATGTATTCCCAGATATTCCCAGTTAATTGGCAAGACGAAATGCAGCATTCTGTGTAATGAAAATTAAAAATTAATGCTCAAAGGTGCGGCGCATGCAAAAATGCTTTAATCAAATCCCAGAGCACGCCTCTTCGGTCAGAGTAAATATTTAATATGATTTTTTCCTCCTCTTATTTTCTCTGTTTTTTTTTTTTGTTGCGTGCGAGTATATGTTTTACTTTTTTTTCACTTGACTCTTCTGTTTAAATAAATATTTGCCGTCGAGGCACTGACCTTTTGGCCTCAATGCGTCCTTTGCATTGATTGAAGTTTCCATTTTTGTTGTTCTCTGTTATTTTTTATGTTTTCCCCATAGAGATGGTCGCACTCACTGGATTCCAGGCTCTGAGCTCCGAGTTCTAAGCTCATGTTTGGGCAGTCGGCCAAGGCAAACAAAGGAGCAAGCTCTATGTTTCTATATATACGAATTTATTCATGTGTTTATAGTGGCCACTCCAATTTTTCATTCTTTCATTGAAAGATTACAGTCTTTGATTCTCTCTTCGCCTCTTTTGCATGGTATTTAAAATGAATTTAAATCAAAAGTGAGGGAAGTAAAGGAAAGTTCTATAAAAATCATGTTGGAAAATATCTGATATATGCTGTCAAGAATGTCTTCTGAAAAACATCTACAAAACTGGGAAGGTTGGCATAGCAACGCTTGGGGTATTAAAATTCAATTTTTAGGACTAGAACACCTGAAGTTTAATTAAAGTCTCAGGTAAGGCAGCCCCTCACAAAAGGTTCAAAAACACGAACAATGAGGGAATTCACTTTATCCCTGTGCTTTCGGCTGCCTTGGGCCATTTTCCTGTGGAATCCGGAAATCACAAAGGGAAATTACATAAAAAACTACTCCATTTGACTAATTTAGTGCACGCATATGGCCCCCGGGGAGGGAAGGGGAGGGGGTGTGAAAGTTTCCTGAGATGGACACAAAGTTCCCCCCTCTTTGGGCAGCTGTCAGTCACAGGAGAAGGCCGGGAAACTGGGAAAACTCGTCGCCAGCCATGTGGATGTGATTCACGATTCACTCTCCCCCTTCGCTTACCTGTCCAAAACGCCCCGACAGCTTAATGTAAATAAAACAAATGGGTAAACACGACCACCAAATTTACCTTAAATTTGACAACATGCGCCTGGCGGCCCACAGGTGGCGCTTCTGCGGCAGACTTTCATTCAGGCCACAACCCCTGAGTTTGAATCCCGACTCATCCGTCAATCAAGGCGGCGATTCCTTATTTATTTATACAGTCTCGGCTGGCTTTAATTTTCTGTTTCCCCTTGCAAACTTTGCTCGATATTTATGTCGACACATTTGTCAGCTAGAAAGTTTTTTCAATTTAAATTAACAGCTGCTGCAATTAAATTAAACGCCTTAAATTGCCAAAAATATTTACACGTGTCCCGCAGCAAGCCCAAAAAATATGAATTTAAATGGAAGTTAGTTTGGCAGCCGCACAGCATTTTCCTTTGAACGCCTTCTAATCCCTCAATTAATAATCTTCAGCTCCCAACTTTTTGTGCCTTGCCCAAAGTTTTCCTTTTTTTTATCCCCCTGTTTTGGTCGACGAACCCTTTTCGTGGTTGGAATTTTTTGTCAGAAACAATTATTTAACGCTCGCTTTCTGGGCTTTGCATTTTTATATTCCCTTGTTCGCAGAATTAAATGTCTAATTTATCAAGTCCTGGCATTGCCAATAATTAAATTTCGCTCTAAGGAATTTTAGGGGGGTTTTCTGATGTTTTGCAGAGGGAAAGGGAGGGACAGATGTCAACTTTAAGATTTCAGCCTGTCACCTGGCTGCACAAAAGGCCGCTGGCCCGAGGGGGCGTGACAGGGATCATTTCATCTGAAAAACACATGACGTTTAAGCCACCCACCAGCTGTCCTTTTGGCCTTGTTTTTGTTAGCTTGTCTCAGCCTTGACTGACTTTGTTTATCTTTCATTATTTATTCTCTTATCGGAGCGCAGCGATAAGGTCGCCAGCAAAAAGCACACATCACTGCCTTTCCCTACTTCCCCTATCAAGCATAACTAATTAATTATGCCTTCTTAAAGGCGAGTTAAACTTTCGTTTCTGGTGTATGGGTTACAACTAACCCAGGAAAACAGTGTGCTAATCCACTTATCCCACTGGGAATCCAATGTGTGATGGACTGATGAACTGATGTACTGATGTACTGACGAGGAGGAGTTGGGGCTACCTGGCTGCTGGCCAAGCGAACAACTTGCAACTTGTTTTCGTATTAATTAGAAAAATAAACAAAGCGCCAAGCGCTGAGAAATCAAATTAAAAGTAAATTGAGAGCAGGAGGAGTATACATACCCTTCTCGGAAAAGCCAAAACCAATTATAGACTCTGGTTGGGGTAGCTGGTTGCTATCTATTTTCCCCCGGGGAAAAGAAAAGTGCTTCTGCTTGTAGCTCGAGTAGGGGAAAATATTTACTTGGCCATTTAATTAATAGTCATGAATAGCGAATGACACAAATGCATTTGCATATGGCATTCTAGAATCCATGGATTCGAAAGAGCAGATTTTTAATTAGCCCGCGGGCCAGAAATAAACCAAGAAATAAAGCAAGAATCGCGGATTCTTGACATATTGCCAGCAGCTGAGAGGCGGCAAGATGCATGAGTGAAATGGCTGAGGCGTAGCACGTGCCGCATCATGGAAAATAGTTTGCATTTTCCGCCACGCCCCCCCTGGGGGAAAATGGAGGGGCGTTTGGTGGGGTGAAGGGTCAGGGGGCTACAGTTATCGGCTACTTAAAATAAACAGTTTAATGTGCAAACTTTTTGGGCTGCCTCGCAAGAACAACAAGCCATCAGGCGGCGATATGGAAAGGATCTCCTCATCCCCTGTATCCTCATCCGCATCCTGTGGAAAGGCCACTCTGCGTCGGGACAAACAAGCCATCTAGTCAAAGTTTTTCGGGGGCAATCATTAAAATTCATTTCCTATCGACAGTCAGCAGAGACACACACACATGTGTGTATGCTGGGTTATAGATGACGCCATTTAGTTTGAATATCTATGGCAGCATCCACATCCACATCCACATCCTTCGCATCCACATCCACATCCACATCCATGTGCTTTTACAAGTGCCTCAGAGCGATTTGAATGCGGCAATTCCTTTTGAATTGATCCCAAAAGTGACCTTTGATTTTCGATACGATTTCAGTCATTTTCACATGGCCCCGGCTAAAAGTCTCCAGCGACCTAGAGAGCCACAGGGAGAATCGGGAGGAATGGAAAGAGATGGCATAAGGCGAGGAGAAAGAGACGGAAAGCTTACTAGCACAACTTGAATCGCCGGCGAAGCCATTTTGTTTGTGTAGTTTAAGTGCCCGCATTAGTGGCGAATATAAATTTTGTCCGTAGACCCGAAAACAGCGAATGCTGAATGGTCTTTAGAGAGCAACGGCGGCGGAACCCAAACCCAAACCGAAATCAAAACCACAACCGAAGACAGAAGCCCGGCGACATCCTCGGTGACAAAAGCGACGAAACGATGGCAAAAATCAAACTAAAAGTTCGCCCCATGGAAATGAAAATCATAATTCAAACGTTGAAATCAGCACACAGATTTTACCCTACGCATGTGGGTAAAAACAGTAGGGGTCATGTAAATAGCACTAAGTGTTGGATTTAAAAAATGGAAAATATGTGTAATATTCTGAGGATTAAAATAAAATTAAATAGAGTTTTAGTTTTATAATTTAAGTGGTATAAAATAAATACAAAAAAAATAAATGCCATTAGGAAAATACAAATTACTTCAAACTTTTTACTAGAAATATTAAATTATATTCTAGTATATTGTCATTTAAGTTCTGAAATGGTTTTAATACCAAACTTTTACTACTTAAATATTTAGAAATTCCTTGCTAAATTAGCATAGTCAGTGGCGGATCCAGGATTTTGTTGTGGGGGGTGATATCAGAACAATTTTTTTGTTGCATACTTTTTGAGTACCAAAATTTCTTTCATTTTTCACCCGAGTGGGGGGTGATATATCACCCATATCACCCCCCGTGGATCCGCGCATGAGCATAGTTTATATTATTTTAACTGCAACTTTAAACTATTTACCAAAAATATCAAAGTAAAT
Source organism: Drosophila prostipennis (assembly GCA_037075205.1). Taxonomy (NCBI): domain Eukaryota; kingdom Metazoa; phylum Arthropoda; class Insecta; order Diptera; family Drosophilidae; genus Drosophila; species Drosophila prostipennis. The sequence continues at coordinate 2,676,267 of JBAMCJ010000413.1, forward strand.
TCATTCAATTCTGAATTTATTTTTATAAAGATCTGTACTGATTTTTCTATATGAGATAGTTTATTAAATATCATCATAAATCATCATACCACTCTTATTTATTTAGTGTTTCCTATCTAAATTAGCATAGGTTATACTATTTTGACTGCAACTTTAAACTTTTTACTAAAAATATCAAAGTAAATTCATTTAATTCCGAATTATTTTCTACAAAGAAATGTAATGATTTCTCAATATGAGATAGTTCATTAAAAATGATCATAAGTTATATATTTTTGACTACAACTGTTCGGATTCGAGTCTCTCCATCCAACCCATCCCTCCCCCTTCGATTGTTTCGTGTGTATACAATGGCAACTATTGAAAATACGCAAAGCCTCTTTCGGCATGTCCTTGTGCTGCTTCTGTGATTTCGATGCTCTGCCTTTGACCCCCGGAAAATTCCCAAATTGTGCCCCGAATATGGGAATATAGGAGTCCCTCCGTGGCCTCCTCCGATTGCGAAAATTCCGGGTGAATGGGACGCGTGTGCGTTTTGTTTTATTGCCAGCTACGACGAAGCGTTGCCAAGCCGTTTTCCACTGGGTTTGCTTAGGGCAAACACTTTCCCCGCTCCTTTGTTGGCCCATTGTGTGCGGGGATAATCGAAGCCATAAATAACAGGCGCGAAAGCTCCGCGTTCTCCTCTTTTTTTTTTGGTTCTTTTTTCGGGCTTTTTCCGGTTTTTTTGGGATGGGGTATACGATAACAAAAGTGCCAAAAGTGACAAACAGCAGGCGACCGTCAACGCGGCCAAAGCCAACTCGTTAGTAAATCCAATTTGTGCGTGAATGTCAACAGTTTCGGTGCAGTCACAGTTAGAGTTACTATTACTGCCGCTGAGCACTGCCACGCCCCCTGCCCCCTTTTCCCTAGCCCAACGGACACCGGAAAATGCCGGAAAATAGCAACTAGCAAACTGGCGGCAAAAATCGCGTGAGCTGACACATATGACCGAGTTTCGAGTTTCGAGTTTGGAGGGGGATTCATCCGTTTTTTTAAATCAATTAAAAATTTACATTTCATTCACACAATAAATAATTTGCATAATAACACAGCATGCACAAAAACACTCACGTAGCATCGCATAATTAAACGTTCAATTTATGCACGAGTACGGGGGAGGGGGTGAAAAAAAAACACAAATTCCATATGCCTCGCATTTTATAAACAGTTTTCAATTAATTACAGCATTCGCTCAAACAAGGCATTTTAATGGGGCGGCGGCTGCATCGGATAGGCTGCATCGCGATGCATCGTGTGATGCATTAACAATGATTATTGCATACATTTTGGCGCATTTAAAATTTCATAAATTCATTTGGCCAGACTGCGGCAGTGCGTGCTCTTTAAATTAATTTATCACGTTGAGTGCATTAAATCAGGGCCGATATGCATCTATATTAAAGAATTGGGGATAGGGAAGACAGAATCCAGAATGCCAGATTCTACAATCCAAGGGCCTCGACTGCAGCACTGGCAAACATAAATCGAGAGACTGTCTGTGATAAATTTAGACCCTCCGGCGACAAAGGCAAAAGCCAAAGCCAGAGCCAGACAAAATGTCTTGTCGAGAGATATTTCTCCAGAATTTACCAATGTAGTCGCAGGCTCCAAAGGGATTTCTGCGGCATATTCCCCAGGGTTTCCGGAATTCTACGGCGGCCTTTGAAGACTATGTAGGTCCCATTCTCCGGCTTCTAACAAAATATTTATTTATACGAAATTCAGCAAACGCTTTCAAGTGCAAAGACGGCAAACACATTAAAATCAATTTCATTTGCACAATAAAAATACTGACCAGCAGACGGAATGCAAACAACACAACGGCAGCAAAATCAGTTCAAGGAAATAAAACAATATTTAAATAAATCAAAATTAGCATCAGCCAGAGAAAGAACAGAAAACAAAAGCATCTGAATCTACGAGTTACGAGTTACAGTAGAGACATCTGTATCTGTAAATGTATCTGTATCTGTGCGGTTGGGAGCATGTTTTACATAATACAATTTCCATTTGCCGAAAATAAAACACACGACGACTCTGGCAACGTGCTAAACAGACTAGCACACAGAAAAAAAAATCGATATGAAATAGGATCAATTCTACTTTATTTCATATCAATAACAAGCCGATATGATTTATGTCAAATATCAACTTTATATATTATCATATCATATGTAATACCAAATTTGGTATTTTTTGAACAAATAATGTAAAATAAGGTAAACATAATCTTTATTCATATAAAAATTATATGAATAACTTGATCTTTAAAAAATATAAAATTGACCTGCACATATCAATCTGATCTTTTGTCAATTTTTTTTCTGTGCACAGTAGTTCCAAGTCCACAAGATGCGGATACATATGTAGATGCTGCTGTGCGGGGGATTCGTCATTTAAAATACCAAATATATTTTGATTCCATTTTGGTCAAGGCCCAGGAAGCTTCATCTTCTTCAATGCGGTTGCCTGGCCGCAGTCTGTTCTGGCTCAAACTGACATTGAGTTATGGGCCCGGGTCCCTGGGCCCCTTCAGATTTTACAGTATCTCAGTATCTTTCCTTTAAATGATTTTCAAATTGTATTGCCCAGCTAGCAGCAGGCAGTTGTATAACAAACACATAAGCTGGCAGGAAATAAAGAGATGATTTATGTTCATTTCAGCTACCTACGCGCCAAAGACTTTAATAAATGCCATAAAAAATGGCCATATTTAATTGTTGGACAGTCGAGGGGTGGGGGTTGGAAAAATGTTAATAAATGTCAAGACTGTTTCCACTCAACTGACAAAATGAGCAACGAGCTTGAAGTTGACACCGACTGTCCACCGCAGACAACGTCATCAGCGAGCGGAGAACAAGATAACCCAGCAAGTGGGTGGCTTGGACTTTCTTTTTTGCCCCGCCATAATTTGACATAATTTATGAGTTTTCAATTTATCATCTCTGGGGATGCCATGGCATTATGGTATGGCACTCAGTCTGCGAAGCTGCACTTGCATCCGCAATTTGCCTCGCATTTTGGCCTGTCAAAGCCAAAGCGCGTTTCGAAATGTCAAATGTCAATGCCGATTGTGGGATTGTGAGAGCCGAAGAGCCGAATCCAACCCCGAAATTGCATGTGAGGCACACATGTTCGGGCTCCCACATCGCATTAGCCCAGCCGTCTGAGCCTGCTCTGCTGATCTCTGTGGGAAGTGGCTCCCCTTTTTTCCACCCGACTTTCTCTTTCGACGCCCATAAAATATTGCCACTTGTCATCGATGAAGAGCCGTCCGTCCGTCTGTCCGTCCGTTTGTCGCGCATGTTGTTCTTGTCATTAAAGTCGTAAGCACTGTCACGTAGCTGTCAATTTACAAAAATCGCATTAGCCAGAAGAGGAATCTACATGCTGGGAGCATAAATTCGGCAGAAGTACTTATGCTTACAGAGAAAAAAAATTATTGGAAATATATAAAGTAAAGTAACTAAATAGAGAAATTATTAAGTAATAAATTAGGGAAAATATATATACTTTGAGCCATTAAAATTGTAATTAATATAATAGTAGAAATAAGAGAATTAAATTTAATTTGAAAACCTATAAATGTAATTAATTTTATCTCATATTTTAAAAATTTTGAAGTTTCGAAACCACTATTAAATATGTCTAAAGTATGCTTTAAAATTAGAAAACAATTTATCATAAAGATATTCGCAGCCAAATTATATTGAAGTTCTATTCTTAACAGATAGGTTTCTCCTATATTTTTCTTAATTCAAGTATATTTCCCAACTTAAAAATTTATTGGTTTTTTATCTTATACATCAAAATTTAGGAGTTTTGAAAACACTATAAAATGTGTCTAAAAGTATGCTTTAAAAATTATAATACAATTTATCCTTAAGACTGCCGCAGCCAAAATATATCTCAGTTATATTTCTAACAATTATCTTTCTCCCTTATTTTTTTTTCCACTGCATCTATGTGCTTATTATGTGCTAGATGGTATGCATTATGTATGTGCATATTTATGACAACTGTCGCTCCGCCGACTTGACTGTCGCCCACATCATTGGGAATTTAGGGCCCGGAGATTACCGGGTCGTAAAACCCGACACTCAACGGCGTGTACGGGTAAGTCGGTAGGTTGGTAAGTTGGTAGGTTGGCAAGTTGGCCGGGCAGATAAGAAGGCTCAGAAGGCGAGCACTTGGCGGGCTGCACATAATTAGCGGTGGCCACTTAACTAGCTTTCGCATTTTCCCCATCCCTTTTCCCCTTCCCCAAACGACTAAATGTCAACGTAAATTTGCATTTTTAAGACGCATAAAAAGGACTTTGCAGGAGGCAGCCGAAAAAAGCGAGAAGAAAACCAGCAGAGGTAACAAAATGCAAAACATGCGCAACAGGAAACAGGAGCGCGAGAATAGCCGCAGGACTTAAATGCTTTCAAGTTGGCAGTCTAATGAAACAGGGAAAAGCGGTTAACGAAAAAACCCCGGCGACATGTGCATTTGGATGGATTTCCCGGCACTCCAACACGTTAAACGGCTTTTCAAGAGCTTCTCGGCATCGCAATTGAAAGCGAAATCAATTACAACAGAAAAAGGGCCTGAAAAGCATTTTAACGACAGCATTCAGAGCTCGCGCGAGCGGCTTTCATTCAATCATTTACATAAAATTTTATTTAACAAGCGAATTCCAAAGGCTTTCATTTTTAATGCGACCCCTCGGATCCCCTGCTGCCCAGATTTCCCAGGACTCTGTTTCCAGGACCCTCTCCTCGAATCCCCAGCGATTCCAGCCACAATCCGTAGCTCGTGTGTGAGTGCGTTCCATGCGTGTGTGCATGAAACTTCATTATGAGTGAGGAGAGAGCTTCAATATTTCTGCAAATAAAATGCCAGTCGAAGGCAAATTGAAAACCCAGAAGGCCGAGCCAAATATTAGCATACTTGGGGGCGCAGTCAAAGTTTGTTTGCCGAAACAAATTAACCTTGAATATGTCCCTGTCAAAACGAAGCTGAGCTGGGGAAATTATGCAAATATGCTCGGCACACCAAAACAACAATGGATGTCTCCGATAAGGTCCTGTCCTGTCCTCCCCCAACTAACTGACTAACTGACTGACTGTCGTCCTGTGGCTTTGGCTTTTGCAGAAATTTATTAATTTTAACCAGAGACAGAAAGCCGGAGACTTTGACGTCAGCTTCAGCTAGCTGATAAGCAGCCACACGCTTGACAAAATCAATAATGGCAATACTGCTCTTGTTTCAGCCTCCCAGTTCTGCTGTTCCTGCCGTTCCTGTTGGTATTTGCATGATTAATGAAGCCACGTAATTGATTACACGGCCACGCCCATTCTGGGCTCAAGAAAAAAAAAAGGAAAAAAAGCAGAATGAATGGTAGAAACAAAGGCAAAGCCAAAGGCAGTGGCAACAGCAACAGCAACTCGAACTTTCGCATGATTTTGTATCATCGAAGGCAGCAGCAAGGCACACAGCTGATTGATGCGTCTGTGGTCGGGACAAAGGCACCCACAATTCACATACCATCCTCATTCCGCCCGACTTCACCATGCAGACCCATTTTCATGTCGATCCCCAGCATCATAATGCGACCACGCACGTGCGTGTGGCACATGACTACACGTAGCGAAAAGCAGATCTTGAAGTTACTAGGGTCACTCATCTACCCCTTTTTTGTCTTCTCTTTATGATTCCTTCTTAGTAAGTCACTAAATCAATCTTCATTATGAAATAATAAACATTTTTAACGCTTATCTATCAAACCTACTTCTTAATTAATCTAAAAAGGAAAGAAAACACTTTGATTTTTAAATTATTTACAAAGGTGCCTAAAAGCATGCAATAAAAATTTCTTAGTAAGTCACTAAATCAATCTTCATTTTGAAATCTAAACATAAACAAAGTAAGTAAATTTAAGAAGTCTTCGTCCTAATTGAAATAAATAAGAAAAGATTAGCAAACATTTTTAATTAAAGATACAAATGACTTTGGTTTTAAAATCATTTAAAAAGGTGCCTAAAAGCATGCAATAAAAACTATTGCAATAGTAATGAATTTTGCGCTTATAAATATTTATTGCATACTTTTAGACACCTTTGCATAGATGTGATATAGAAACACAGTCAGTATCCAGGATATTTGATTGAATGAATAGTTTTTGTCACAACTTTTTTATCGTGTACCCTGGCTGATCTGAAACCCTGTTTCGAGCCATGTCAGAAAGACATGAGGAGTGGGAGCGGCAGAGCCCGGGCCAAAGGCTGTCATTGACTGCGGATTGGCGTTGTCAACGATGCAGCGAGCTTGATGACAAAGATGATGATGCAGCCGCTCTCAAAAGCTGCAGCAGACATCCAGGGTGGGATGGTTGTGGGTGGTTTTGGGCGGAAGTCGGGCTTTCTCATGGCTGGTTATTTATGCGTAATTTCTATGCACACACGCAGAGGCTCTTCGGCTCATCGTCCTGGCATCCTGACATCCTGGCGAGGGAATGGTGGTGTAGATGGAGATGGGCATCCTGGATGGCGGCCACTTCAGTTTTAGCCGCCCCAAGTGGTTGGCTTTGTTGGCCCGCCTTCGCCGGAGCTTTAAGGCCCTGCTGTTCATACAGGCGCACAATCATCAATCAAAATCAAAAGCCAAAGTACTTTTGACATTAATTTATTCAAAGGGGATACAAGCACTTTTCGAACTGCACAAACGCACCGCAGAAAGTGGGAGGCGAATGGGGAATGGCAGGAAGAATTGTTTGCAAATTGGAGACCCACTCTTCCATTATGACCACTTGGCCATAATAGTTATTTAATTTCGCATCGATGGCATGCAAATTCCTCTTCATATTTGGCCAAAAGTAAAAATATTCTAATTAATATTTATGAACGCAGCGACGACGCGCTTTGCATAAATCAAAAGCATTTGAATAATAAATACGAATTATGCATTTAATTAAGATTTGCCACAAAAATCCAGTGGATGCTGAAAACCGGGAGGGGGTAAACAAAAATTCAACGAATCCATTTCCATTTTTCCTTTTGTCTTTTTGTCTTTTTGTCTCTTTGCATGTGTGTTTGTTCGTTTTCGGGCTAGCGAGATTTTGATTTCCTCAGCTTGCATCGGTATCAGTCAAAGCGAAACGGGCGACAGTCGCGCAAAAAACCAAATCGAACGAACGCCGGGCGTTTTCAATCTAAATGCAAATGCTTGCGGTGTGCTTTTTGTTTCATCCTTGAGCCGCGACAACAGCAGCAGCGGGAACAGCAGCAACATCCACAGCAGCAACAGCGACAACAGCAACATCCACAGCAATTCAGGTGAAATCGCAACACAGAAAGCCAATTAAGCGACTCAGACATTAATCGAAGCTCGTTGCAGATATCGCGAGGGAGAATCGAGTTTCCTATAAAAAAGCAAGGTAAAGGCAATTCGCCGTGCTTAATGCAGAAATCGCATTTGGTCAACAGCATTCAGCATCATGGCCATTGTCCTTTTTCCCCGGGATTTCTCCACACAGCAGTTTTAGTGGAATTTTTTTGGATTTTTACTTGTTATTTTTTCAAGGTGTCTTTAAGGTTTTTTGAAAAGAAAATCTTAAGTATAAATTTCTGCATTTATATTCCAATTTCTTGAAACATTTTGTATGGTATTCTATAAACATCAAATTAATCTACCATTTTGTATTGATTTACTCAAAATATCTTATTTTTATACATTAAAAATAAAATTTCTTCTAGTAAATATTTACCAATATTTTAAATTATTTTTTTAAAATTCTAATAAATATAAATTCCAACTAATTAAAAATTAAATGCTACTCTAATTTTATGATTTCAATTAATGTTAGTTTTATTTGGTGTATTTTATTTAATTTTTTTAAGTTTAAAATTTTAAATTGCAAAGTATAAAATATTAAATGCCACTTTTTTTAAATTATTTTAATTAATGTTAGTTTTTTTTGGTGTATTTTAATTAATTCTTTTTCATTTTAAAAATTTAAATTTTAACTTACTAAATATTAAATGCCATGCTTTTTTAATTATTTCAATTAATGTTAGTTTCTTTTGGTGTACTCCTTTTGCGATTACCAATGCAACTAGATGGCCATGTTAATACCTATTTCCAATTCAATTGGAAATGTTCATGTTGGCTCCATGGTTTCCATTGCATTAAGGGCCAATAAAAATTTACAAGCAACCTACACGGGAATCGAGAATCTGCCACCGGGGAGGGATTTTCCTCCGCTTTTCCTCTGCTTAAGTGTGTTTGACATGAGATAAGCTCGTTTTTCCCGGTTCGCCTCATTTGCTTTACTTACAGCAGGCGAGCAGGCTAAATTGATAAATTATGGCAGAGACTTGGACTCCACCGACTAGGAATTGCCGGCAATTAGCTGGGCAAAAACCACAATTAGCATTATGTGATAAGAGGTACGAACAGCACTATAACATATCTATCCAGACAATCGAGACACTTGAGAGGAATGCCATCTGCAATTGAGACGTGTAAGGTCAACGAAAGTCTGCCGACTGGGGAATTCTTTGCCCATCGATTTCGATGCGAATGCGTATGCAAATCACGGCCAACACTTTGGGGGCATTAGAATTACAAATATATCCAGAGAGCGATTTTACACAAGGGCGACGATTTCTCGAAAGCCGCGACGTGACAGCACGCAAATAAAATGGAAGCTCTTGAAAACAGATACAAAGTAAATATGCAAAGTCGGGGGAAAATACATAAATCAGCGCGGTTACAAAATGTGAAATGAAATGCAAACAGTGGCAAAAACCAAGATGCGGAAGCATAATTGAACTTTGAAGCTGAAGCCGGAGGAGCAGCTCCTCTGCTCTCTACTCTCATTAAAGCCAAATGCAATTTACGCCGATAATTTGCAATAATTTGCATACTACGTGCTGCATTTTCCGCTGCACCTGCAACGCTTTTCCCTGGATTTTCCCACCCACTCGCTGGATTTTCCGACCCACTCGTGGCACTCTACGTGCTCCAGCTTTTTAATTGCACGGCTTAGCCGAGCCGAGGCGCGTTGGCATTTTGTAAATTTTCGTTAATTGGAAAATGTGCCAGGATTCATTTTCATCTATTTCCCAAATGCCCCAACGCCATGCGAGATCCTCTTGCGAATTTCACCCGGTGGCCATGGCTCAAAATGGATTTATTTTAGTCGCCGGCTTAATGGAATTTCCAAATGGTTATCGCCTTAAGCGATCCCAGTCGGTTATTCTGAATGCAGAAAGTCCTCTCTTCATTATGCACAAGTCTCTCGCTGCCTGATTGTATTTACCCATAATATTTATCCATTTTGCAAAAGCTCTCGGGGTTCCAGCAGCAGCAGCTAAAGGATTTATTATGCATAAAATTGCAGCAGAAAGTCAAATAAAATATGTATTGAAAGTTTTATTGTTTGGCAGCATATTCACTCCCCCTTTTCATATATTTGCACATGGCACACATTTCCACATTTCCACTTTTCATGTGGAACTGCCGCTTGTGACGCTCCCGGCATTTTGTTTAAAAATTGAATTCTTTTCTATGCATTTACCTAAATTTCGTTTTTTATTGCTCGCCGCCCCGAAAACTTTATGTACGCAATTTTTTCCATCGCTTTGTTCATATTTTCAACTTTGTGCGGGTGTTTTCGCTTGCCTTTTTCTGTATTTATATTTGCGCTCGTGTGTTCTGCCGGATTTCTATTTGCTTTAATAGACCAAACTCTGGACAGGCCAGCACACACATGGTATATACGCATACATACGTGCCGACACTGGCTCAGGATCCTGGGAGCCTTGCAAATATCCTGCGGCACTGGCGCTTACACATATGAGAGCTTACTGCGCCCTCTGCCGGGCGGAAAGGGAGGCACAGTGGATTTTGTGATTTGCTTTTTATGTGTGCCATATGGACCACTGGCACTACCTATATGGATATGGATATGGATGGGGAGAATGGGGCCACGCACATGGGGCCTTGTTTTGGCTGTAAGGCGCCAAGAGGCGCTTAGCGAAATTCATGCAAAGATTTGACCGGATTCGGATTGTTGCCAAGGTTGCCGTTCCCAAAATATACAAATATGCGGATGGGATAGGAGAAGAGGAACAGTGGATTTTGTCAATGGATTCCCAGCTTTTAATAACTGGGTTTGCCAGGTACCTTAAATCTTGGCAACGAATTGGAAATAATTTATAGAATTTATGTTTTGTATCATATTAATACGATTTATTATAATATGATCTTTCAATTTACTTTATATTTTATTTTTAAATGCAATTTTAATTTTAAAAAATTTTTAATTTTACTAGGAATTTAGTTAATACTATTCGGTGATAATAATAAAGCAAAAAATAAATGTAATAGTAAATAAAAAATTCCTTTACTATTATTATACGATCTTTTGATTTACTTTATTTTATTTTATGTGCAATTTTAATATAAAAAAATTCAATTTTTCTAAGAATTCAGGTAGTACTATTCGATAATAATAATAAAAAGGAAAATAAATGTAATAGTAAATAAATAAATATTCTAGTCTTTTTTTGATTGTTCTACCCATATTATTTCTATTATTCTACACTCAGAAAAAAACGCATCCTAAATTTGAGCGCGATTTATACTTGATTTCGGATAGTATTTTTTGGGCTTGTTTTAAGAATGAGAATGTTGGACGTTCTTGAATTAAGAATAAATCATTCTCAAAACCCAAATTATCCGAAAAAGTGCTTGATTCAAGAACAAAATTCAATAAGCATGACAAAACAAGAACGCTTTATCCTAAACCCAAGTATAATTTATTCTAAAAAAAATATTTTTTCTTGGTAAGCACAAAGATTCTTAATGTGATAACTAAAGGTACTTCTTTTCAGAAAATAAGGTTTTGGTATTCTGTAAATAAGAATTAATTATTCTCATCAGTAGTATTAAAATTGAAAAATAAAAAGCATTTAGTCAAGTACAATTTGTGCTTAAGGCAATGTTAAAACGTACTAATTAGTTTACTTAACGAGAACCAATACTGATTAAAATAAAATAGAATTAGACTAAAGTAGACAATATTAGTTCACAGAAATTTTATAATATAGGTACGTATGTTTATAAAACACAAGTTTTTTAAATTTAAATTCATAGCTAAGAATTAAATTCTCAGAATAAGCCGATTTTGTGTTTAAATCGGGGAGAAAATAGGAAATTACGGAAATACGCTTTGATTTTTAAAACATTTACATAACGATCATAACGAGTGATATACCAATCGAAAGGTATAAAATTTAGAAAATTGAAGCTGTTGGGGCTTTTAGGGATAAATGGCCCTTTCAATTAGCCGCCTTGTATTCTTACTGACAATACGCAATATGGTCTTCAAAAACATATTCAATTGCAGTTTTATTTTTATTAAAGTTAAGAATTAAATTCTCAAAACAAGAACACGTTATACTTAAATTAAGTATGCAAATAAAAGTACTTATTTATGTTTTGGTCATCGCCGCGTAAGAGCGAGCGTGGCCGAGCTGTTAGGACGTCCGACTGTGGTGCGTGAGGTTGCGGGATCGAATCCTAGGAGAGGTATGTGATTTTAACAAAAATGTTTCGTATGTATAAAACACATTTTTATCTACAAATCTTTATACATTTATCAGTAATTTAGTGTAAGATTATACAAAATAAGTATTGTTAACTAATAAAACAACACTATGATTTATACTATTAGATTAAGAATATTTCATACTTCATTTGAGCATAACTTATACCTCATTTACAAGTAAATCGGATTAAATTTGTACAAATAATAATATTACCCCTCCACTTCAAAGCAATTTTCATCACATTTTTCAAATTGTCAAATGTTTTTTTTTATAATTTATACATTGTTTAAGTAGAATTTATACTTAATTTAAGTTTAATTAATTCTGGTTTGAAGAACATTTCATACTTAATTACGCCCGAAAATGTTCTCAAATTAAGAATGTCGGTTTAAGAATAAAATGTTCTTGAAATGAAAAAAACAAGCCCATTTCGTACCTGTCGACCTTTCAAGACCATTTGGGCTTGAAACAAGCACAATGTGCTTGGTTTTTTTTCTGAGTGTACCTTGCTAATGAGTTTCAGTGTCTAGATTGTTTTACTCTGCATTAAAAACAACAATAATAATCAGGACATAAATCCCAGTTCTCGAGCCTCTTTCCCGAGAAGTGACCATCTCAGAACAGCATCCCACTCAGACATGAAAATTTGAGAGGTAAACAAATCTGTCCCCTAAGCAAACCCACGCAGTCTGTTTGGGGATCTAGATGGAGAACGGAGATGGAGCTAGACCCACAAGCCCGGACTTACAGCTACAAATCAGCAGAGGAAGAGGGTCCAAGACCAAGACCGAGTAAAACTCACCCCGGGTGGCTTTCCCTCGCTGGCTAATCCAAAAGGCAGAGGAACTTTCAAGGCCTTCGAAAACTCGGCAACTGGTAAGTTTAATTTATGTTTTTGCTTAGCCAACAGAGAGAGAGAGAAAAGCAGAACTTTTGCTGCCCCTCCGGCTATTGTTCTAATGCACTGACCCGTATTCGCATTCGCTTTCGGGCGGAGATGTCTGCACAAACAATTTGTATCTTGCGGATGCTTCCATGCACTTTCACTTCGGTCTGCCGGGCAGCGATGACAATTGTGATAAATTGTATGACCGACCGATCGGATTGGGAATCATAAGCAGGGGGGTGGTCTATATGCGATATAGCCGACGAACTGTTGCGCCCACTCTGGATAAATGCACACAGACACACGCGATTCACTATATATATACCGATATGCTGACCACTACAAACAAAACCGCAGTGTGTTATTGTGTCATTAATTTCTCCTCTTTCCTTGTAGAATCCCACTTTTTTTATACCATAGAGTCTCCTGCTCTTTTGGCGCTTAAAGTGCGAAAACTGACTGGAATTAATTGATGATCCGCACGCGAAATCGTTAATGAGCCAGCGTGACGCGTTCACATTTCCATATGATTTACTTGGGGGTCCGAATTTTCCCGATTTTCCGCAACTCACTTTTCAGTTTTGTTGTTTTGCCCGCTCTGCACTTGAATTTATTTTCCGCTTTCGGCTGTTTTTGCTGCTCGTAATCCGCTTTTGCCCTAAATTTCAATTCCCTTTTTCGCACTGCAGATTTTTCGGATGGCTTCCGCTTTTTTCTCCAGTTCTTTTCGAGTGTTTTGATAACTGAAGTGTATTATGATTTTCTTTTTTCCGGCACGTTGTCTTATTTTCTCTGGATTTTAGTGGGCGGAAGGGGCGCGGCACACGCAATCCTGAGGGATGCGCAGCATTCACGGCTTTCGAGAGTCACGCACCGCCTACTCCTTTTTATTTATTCCCCTAATTAGCCACATAAATTGCAAGTTGGCCGGGACAAAAAATTAAAAACACTCAGTCTAGCAGAAGTAGAGATCTCTGCAGAGTTTTGCTGCCGCTTCCGCAGCAATCTTATAGATATTTTTATAGAACTTTATAGAGCAGCACCCGCACGACGAACCAAACGCTGGGAGCCACGGATAAGAACTAAACAACAATCGCAGCTGCCGCTGCTCGGCTTCTCGGCTGCTGCTGCTGCATGTTGTTGCTGCTGCTGGTGTTGCTGCCGCTCTTCGCTGGTGTTGCTGCGGGGTAGCAACACATGCCGCATATCATTCACGCTTTTTCACTTCGGAGACCGAACTTCGTAACCGCTGGTCACGAGTACGAGTCTTCGCTCTCTCTAATTTTCCACTCTCTCGTGTCGCATGTTGCATGTTGCTCGTGTGCCGCACGGCAGCAACATTGCCGCCAAGACGTGACCTTTGGCAACTGGTCGAGTGTTGTTTTGGCCGCGCTTGCAGCCAATTAATGGGCCACTCCACTGGCCATGTGATTTATTGGCACCTCTCATAAATCCCAGGATAAACAAAAAACAAGAAGCACATGCATAATTTCCATAAATCTTTTATGGCTGCGTGTAAAAAGTTTGAGGCTTTCGGCTTTTGGCCAATTATGCGCCCCGAACTAGGCACTAATTTGACAGCAAAGTGGCCAAAAAGGCTTTATCCCTCCTCTGGGGTCAGGCTAGGTCAACTCAACTCAGCTTGGGGGTTGGGCTGAGGCTCTCCCGGCACTCGATTCGTGTCCATAACTAACCCCATAATTGAGTTATCCCCCTGAACGAGCTTTTGTTGTCGTCGTCCTGGCGAAGGATTATCAATGGCCTGTGAGCATTTACTACACTGCCTGCTGATTACGTTCTAAGGATTGCTTCATTTTGCAAACTGTGTGGGGGTAATGATGCATTTTCATTAAGCCATCATTGGCAAATTGGGAATGTGCTGGATTAGCAGGTTATCAAGGTATCACAGTTCAATTTTGAATGATATTTAATTAACATACTGAATAAATAGTAGGAAAATGTAAGTAAGTAAGTAAGAGTAAAAATTAAATTGTAATCGTTGTGCTTTTAAAGTATTTAATATTTTAAAAATAAATCTTGAAACTTATTTAACTTATAATTTTGCCTTAATATTTTTGATTTTCACAAAAAAATTAAATACCCCTTCTTAAATAAAGATTAACTTCTTCTTACTTTTTTATTTTTTCCTTTTTATTTGGATATATTTTCTTGGCAACATGACATTGTCAACAAATTCGTCAACAGCAACATATTGCTTTCAAAATTTATTTTGTTGCTAAATAAAAATAAATCAACATGTTTCTTTCGTTAAGTGTTGCGAAACATAATAGACTACAACATTTGTTGTTTAAATTCATTGAAATGTGTCTAAAAATTATAAACCAAAAAAATAACAAAAAACTACTTTGATTCAAAATGTACCTACATTTAACTAAATTTTCGCTGCGCAAAAATATTTGCATTTTAAAAAAGCCAGCGATTAGAATGAACTGTGCCCCAAAAAAATTCTTATCACTATGGACGGCAGTCCATGTAGTGACGAAGCGCACCAGGAGAGTGTGCGAAGGCGACTACTATTATATAGCCGCAAAATTGAAAATCTGCTGTGATAGTCCGATCGTAATGAGTAATACACCAATGGAAAGGTATTGCAAAAACTTAAAGGATTGCATACCAAGACTTTAAGAAAATCAATTGGCTTGGAAGAGAGAGCGGTGAAAGTGAAAAAGTGAAAATTTCGAAATTTGGAGCTGTTGGGGCCGGTGGGGATAAATGCCCCCTCGCAATGTTTTAGTTGTATTCCTTTTGAAAATACCCGTCGAATGAGGGGTCATCCGACGCTCCGTTCAAAAGTTATAGCTAAAATAAGATTTTCTTCTTCTTCCTAAAATGAAAACTTAATTCTGTTTGTCAGTTTGTCAGTTTGTCAGTTTGTCCAAAACATGTTTTTTAAGTTTTGAAAATTTGATATGACGTTCATCACATCGATATAAAAATTTTTTGTTCTACGACTTTTGGAAAAACTTGCTAGTTTAGCGGGAAAACAGCTATAAATAGCTAAAATTCGGAAAGCCGTAACTTCTATACTACTAAAGCTACAGAGTTGTGCTGCATCTCGTTTGAAAGGTATTTTTAAATGCTATAAATGCCCTTCATATGCAATTTGTGTAAATGTAATAGTTAAAAAGATATGAACAAAAGAAATTTTTTTTAAACTTTCGTTTTAGCTTTTTTTTAATTTTCTCAAAAACGGCTCTAACGATTTTCCTTACAACTTTAAACTGTATAGCCCTTGAGATTCCCTAAATTTTGGTATATAACACATTACTGTAAAAAGTCACGTTTAAAAGTTATTTTTATACGAAAATAGCCACTTTTGCCGGCTCGAACAACTAACGCTGCCTAAGCATTGAATTTAGTATGTGCGTATGCAAACTGTATTTTAGGGTCATGGAATCAATTCAATTGTTTTAAGGAATTCCAAATAGGAAACTTTTGTTTTACGAAATTTGGAAAAACCCGCTGCTTTAGCGGGAAAAAGCTAAAAATAGCTAAATTTCTTTAGTTCGTAAGTTGTACACTACTGAAGCTACAGACATGTGCTATACCTCGTTTAAAAGGTATTTTGAAATACTTAAACACCTTTTTAACTTAATTTGTTTAAATACAATGGCTTACAAATTATGATTGACCAATTTAAATTTAAATGTATATATTAGCTCCTATGAGAGCCAATGTAAACAAACAAAAACTTCTGATATCAAATAAAAACACCTCTTAACAAGAAAGGAAGCTAGCTTCGGCCAGCCGAAGCTTATATACCCTTGCAGATAATTCCTATCAAATACTAATTTTCCGATCGTTCCTATGGCAGCTATATGATATAGTAGTTCGATATTGATCAAATTAAAATCGAAATTCGAAAACATTTAAAAAGAGTCATATCCCAGAGTAGAAGAGAATACAATAAAAGTCAACGAAGCAATAATTTATTTCATATTATATTCCCATTAATTTTCCGATCGTTCCTATGGCAGCTATATGATATAGTTGTCCGATTTTGAAAAAATTTTATTCGAAATTCAGATTTAGATAAAAAATGGCATTTCCAAAAGTAGGAGGTTCTAGGTTCAAAAACACCCAAGATATAATTTTTTTAAATTTTTTTTCCCGATTGTTCCTATGGGAGCTATATGATATAGTTGTCCGATCCGGCTCGTTCCGACTTATATACTACCTGCAACAGAAAGAAAACTTTTGGGAAAGTTTTAGCCCGATAGCTTTAAAACTGAGAGACTAGTTTGCGTAGAAACAGACGGACAGACGGACAGACGGACAGACGGACGGACAGACGGACATGGCTAGATCGACTCGTCTAGTCATGCTGATCAAGAATATATATACTTTATGGGGTCGGAAACGTCTCCTTCACTGCGTTGCAAACTTCTGACTGAAATCATAATACCCTCTGCAAGGGTATAACGAGGTAAAAAACTAGTGACGATCGCACCTTGAACATACAAAAGTTCTGATATCAACATTTGTGACGAAAAATTATTACACTCGTCATTAAATAGACTTTCTAATATTTTCTCATTCGGCACGCTGCAATAGAGAATGCCTGTGAAGGGAAAGTGGCTGGAATAGTTTGCTAGGGCGGGCCGAATGAGAAAATATTAGAAAGTCTATTTAATGACGAGTGTAATAATTTTTCGTCACAAATGTTGATATCAGAACTTTTGTATGTTCAAGGTGCGATCGTCACTAGTTTTTTACCTCGTTAAGAGGTGTTTTTATTTGATCAATTTTAAGATTAGAAATGGGATGTTATTTCTTTGTTTTTTTAATGTGATTTAAATGTATACAATTTTAAATTGTTTTTTAAGCATATTTCCCATATATGAAACTTAAAGGCTGTACTCGCAATGTGTAGCACATATTTTCTAACTGAAAGTGAATGCTGCTGCCTCTGGCCATAGCCATAAAAATATTCGCTGTTGTTAAATGGGAGCAGATTGTCGCATGGTAATGCAGTACCAGTGGCAGCGGCAGTTCCAGTTGGCAAGCTGTTGCACCTCTAAGCCATCCAGGGCACTTCGATGGCAGCAGCAGCAGCACGGCCTCCACTTTTCCTGGGGCATTAGCCTTTTATGCCCCGCTGTTGCAATTGCTGTTGCAATTGCTGTTGCTGTTGCTGTTGCTGTTGCAGCTGCAGCTGCTCGCCCGCGGCAACCTTCACACCTATGCACATCACATCACATCACGTGGCGCATTCGCATTGTATGGCCACTTCCACTTGAGCGCCGCAGAAGCAAGAGGCAAAGAAATGGAAAGTAGAAAAGCGCAAATAGGATCAAGGATAACAAGGGCATAACAAATGCAATGCAGCAAGGGGGCATTGCAAATGCTTTTAAAGCAATACTTGATGCCGCCTGATTGAGTGGCAAATGGGCTTTCCACCCAAAGGGGGAGGGGGTTTTCAGTGGGCTAATTGGGGCGTGGCCCCATCCTAATTCCCTCTTCAACACACTACAAATAATAATTATACTTTAAAGTCAGGAGTTTCTGATGATCTGAACCTTTATTTTAAATGTCCGACCTTGTAATACAGAAAAAAATCATAATTCCCTCTTCAACACTCTACAAATATTAATTATACTTTAAAATCAGGTGTTGTTGATAATCTATTACTTTTTTTTTTAGAAAATCTGACCTTATAAAACAGAGAAAAATCCTAATTCCCTCTTCAACACCCTACAAATATTAATTATACTTAAATATGAGGAGTTTCTGATAATCTGACACTTTCTTTTTAAAGAATGTCTGACCTTATAATACAAAAAATATTTATGAAATTAAATACCCATTTGTACAAGACCTCTTTAACTTACTAAAACTTTTATCTATTTTATATATTTCTCTATTTATTTTCCTTAAATGATCCACGCAGCTTCCCCAAATTAAATTTAAGCTAATTAATCATCATTTAAGATATTTCTTTTCGGTGTGGCTATGACATTTGTGCATTTGTCTTGATGTTGCAGTGGAAATTTGTTTGTCGGGTGAAAAAACTTTGCTTATTTCATTTTAATTGCTTCGCAGTCGCAGGACTCGGCACACACACACACATAAAGGGAGAGGAAAACTCACACACACACATAGACTGTGAAATGCGGTTGTGTGGCAACCTTTTGTGGGTGTGTGTGCTCATTAAAAAGCGAGGCAGCTACGCAGAAAAGCGACATTTGCATAAAATGCCACTGTGTGTGTGTCCCGAAAGCTGGAAAAGCGTGCCACTGACACACAACTGTCACTCACACGCACTCAGCACTCACACATATATGAACAGGACTCTCCCCACACACAGACAAAGCCAAGTCAAAACTTGCAAATTTTAATGCATCACAAGATTTCAACAACTTCCTATGTCTCACAATCCGAAAAATCATCACCAGCAGGCTAGCAGCCTCGCAGCTTGACGCTGGGAAATAAAGAAAATCTCCAGCTGTCAAGTCACGTGCCTTCTGCGTAGGAAAACTCAACCCACCCACCCAACTAACCGTTTTCCAACCCACCCACTTGGCTGAAATCTCAGAGCGGAGGGCTCATTAAAAGTGGCTGCCGTTTTGGCCCCGGGGCAGCCAGCCTTTTGCCGGTCTAATGAAGTTTCTCATAAACGGGGGGCCAGGACCCCTCTGTTTCCGGCTGATGGGGCGGCACTACTGCCGTTAAATTGTCGTTTCCTTTTTTACGCACCGAAACTGCTCGAATGATTGACAGCTGGACATTGTGGCTGAGTGAATAACTCACTTGATTTATGTGGGCGTGCCCCCGACAGCCGTGCTTTGGCTTTGGCGCTCAATTAAAACGGAACTGAAGGGAACCCAAGTCAAAAGTCACCAAAAGACAAGAGAGCGTCCCATCGAAAACCAAACCCACCAGAAGCCATCGATGGATTAACACATCTCCCGGGGCAAAATCTCCTAGCAGGCGACAACCCTCATGGGCAAGGTCTTTGTTTTGGAGGCTGGGCTGTCATATAAATCAACCATAATCAACGCGAAATGCGGCTTGACTTTCTGTAGATGGACTGCGATACAAGATTTTCAGATAAGCTACACTGGGCGAAAAGGGTTCATTTGTCCATTTATGATTATCTCAAAATATCCTAATAGATCCCATTAATATATTTGGTATAATTTATTATAAATACGTATTTAAATTGATAAACTGTTATGTCCCATTTTTTTAAATATTTAACATTGAATTTTATTTCTGGAATTTTAATTTTTTTTCCTTGTCCACTTTTTCTTTTTTCAAAATTTCTATTCGGTATATTTTATTATAAATACGTATTTAAATTGATAAACAGTTTTCCACAATTTTTATTAAATATTTAGAATTTTGTAAAAGTTTATATAAGTTTTATTTTGTTTTATTTTATTTCTAGAATTTTACAACTTTTTACAAAATTTATTCCGAATTTTCCTTAATATGTATAGTTATTTCTTTGGGTATTTATTTATTTTAAATTAAATATTTCAAGCTATTGCCTTAAATTTAATTTACATTTTAATAAATAAATAATTCAATCCCATTATTTCTCCCTGTGCACGAGAGGGTAAACGTGTTTCGCGGGGCGCATAAATCTAAATTACACTGCAGCACCAAGGGGATTGTGGCCCAGAACCACAAGTATGAGGGAAAGTCGGCTCAAGATCCGAATCTCCCCCGAAATGATAGATAGAAAGTGAGAGGAAATTGCCGGCACTCGTAGGCATTGTTTGTTTGCTTGTTCGAAATGTTTTCTAATCGGCCAAGGAGTCATTCACATTCCCATTCACACCTCCCCGCATGAGGGTTCCTTAATTGCAAGTTATTGATGAGGATGGGGCCCCACCCCAACTACTAAACATTCAATTTTCAGGAGAACAACACCTTGGGCAGAGTGTGGGAAAAGAAATCCGTAATATGAACTGTCAGCAAAATGAACCTTATGAAAAGTCATTGACAGGAGCAGCACAACAACAGCAAACAGCAGACACAACTGGGTTATCCTGGGCCCAGGACCTTCAATAGGTGCGTGTGGGCGTGTCGACGGCAAAAAGTGAGATGCAAAAGGATGGAAAAAAAGGGAGAAAGGGACAAGAGGCGAGAAACAGACAGAGAAAGGTAGACAGAATCTCATTTGCGGTCATGTTGGCGTGTCAAAAGCGGACAACAATGACAACCTCAGGAGCAGAAACCAGAGCGGCAACGGCATCAACAAGGTTGTCAGGCACTTCCAGACCATATGGCAACCATTTGCCTGCACATTATAAAAAAGGAGGAAGCTAAGCGGAAATATTGAGAGGCCAGGCCAGGGGGATCAATGAACCCGATATTACAGTCTCACCCCAGCAACCGCCGATGACGCATTTCAATTTAGAGATACTTATCTACCAAAATATTGTGCGTATACAATGAGTCCGCTGATTGGTGGTAGCCTTTGCTAAGAAGCCTGCATATCAAGGCATAAAAATTACTATTTATTTATAAGATGATATCTTGAGGTATTTATTTCTTAGGAATAACAGTTTCATTTGCCTAAAAAATTGAAAACAATGTAAGCAAGAAAAAATATTTGATTTTAAATTAACTACCAAACTTGTATTTTAAAAATATATCTATACAAAAATGTATTATTTTATGTACAATTTACTATTCTAAATCTTTTACTACTTATTATGATTTTTAGTCAGATTACTCATTAAAAAGTTATGAGCGAATAATGCATTTCCTGCTAGATGGCGCTTGCATATTTCCATCTCTTTCACACTCATTTAGCTGAGTAACTGGTATTTATCAGTCGAGGCATTCGTTTATAGACTTAGCTAATTCAGTTCAAAAGATCATATATTTTGCATAAATTACTTTTTTTTTATTTTCTTATTTAATCCCCGAAAAATATTCTATAGCTTCATTTGGACTTAATAATTTTTGCACTGAAGTAGGGATTATTTCATTTTTGTGTCTGCATGTCAGGATATTTTTTACTCAACGTCATATTGATTTTATAATTTTCAATGTGTTCATAATTAGCCACACCCATTGGACAGCCGAACCTCTTTTCGGACCTCGCCCTCCGGTGATTCCTCTTTCTCCTCCCTCTCAAATGTCACAAACATGCCTTTTTTTCCATTCAAATTCGAGTCTTTTTGGGCCGACGATTGGATGGCAAATCGAGCTCATCCGTAGATGGATCCGTAGCTGTTAGCGGGTGGCGTCTGTATCTGTGGCTGCCATCGAGTGTGTCTGAGTGCCCGGTCCTCTTCGTCCTTTTTGGTCCTTTGTGCGGCTGCCATGCTGTTCGTAATTATAAATGTCAATGCCAATTGTGCGACCTTTTCCCCTCCCCTCCGGTAATTTCACACTTTTCAAATGGAAAACCAAATGAGTGAGTGACTCCGCGCGTGTGTGTTGGTGTGTGTGAAGCTCATTAGCCGCAAAACGCTCGCAATGCAGTTGGCTAATTGAAAACGCGCGCCTAATTACCGATAATTGATCAGCTTAGGAATGGAAATGGAGTTGGAGTTGCAGTTGGTTGCAGCACAGCTGGCTGATGGCTGATGGCCAAATGGTGCGAGTGCGAGTAACTTCCATTGGCTACTGACCTTTCACCCTGCGTGTCCTGTCGGCCTCAACTGCGCCCCATTAGCGTTCTGCCTTCCCTTCGTCCTTTTCGTCCTGCTGGGCCTTTGTCAAGCAGAACAACAACAATGACCCTTCCCAGCCAGCATTTTCAAGTGTTTATTCCTGGACACTTCAGGTCCTCTCACCTCCCACTCTCTCTATAGAGTGTACAATGCGAGGTGTGAAGTTTGTTTATGGTCAAGTGGTTTGCTTTTCTTTTTTTTTTTTGCTTTTTTCGTTTTGTGTTTGTTTGTTTGTTATTTTTTTTTGCCTGCCTCGTGCCGTGGGCGTTGAGCAGCAGGCTCGCCAGTTGTTTGCAGGACACTAATGACCACTCGGATCTTATCTGACACTGCTTGTTGATCTTGGCCAGCCAGTCCAAGCCGCCTGCCAGCCACGCCCTCGCCATTTTCCATGGTTTTCCCCTGCTTTTCCCCCTGTTTTCCCCTGCAAACATTTGCATTTTAAAGTGCGCAATTGCTGTCCGCGAATAGTTTTGCATACGCTGGCCATAAATAAAAGTTTGGGGCTCTGGAGGGTGTGTGTTACGGTTTGGCAGGATCGAAAGTTGCAATGAAATTTCGTGGTGGTGCTTACAAAGCCAGAAACTCTCCTCAAGCAAGAAGCTTAATTAAATATTAAAAAAAAACTTCTAGGAAACATATTTTTCCTATCTTTAAACCACATTTAGTTTAGTAATCTAATCTAAACTTTTATAACATTATACAACGTTCCAAATTAGCCCTCGAATTTAAAATATTTTGTTTATGAAATTCTGCTGCACAGAATAAACCACAAAATACCCAGCTTCATCTAAATAAATTGCGCTTGTATTAGGGCCAATCAAAAAGTAAACAATGAGCTCACAAGAGCTTTTACAAATTTGTTCCTACATTTTTAAACAAATTAAAGAAATTAATCTGCTCTTTACGGGATAGTGAAGAATGAACTGTGGACCCATGTGCTTCCGATGCCACAACAATTTCGAAATTCCTGAAAAACTTTATATGTTTCGGACTGCTGCTCGCTCAGCGAAACTGCTGAAAAATAACTGAAACACTGTCAGCGCAAACAACAACAGCAACAAAATCAACTATCCAGATCTGCACAAAAAGTTACAAACCCCCCAAAAAAAAGACAAGCCAGAAAAGCTGGCAAAACGCACTTTATTACGACGAAATGTTTCAAACATTTTGAAGTGAGTGGACTTAATTCGTGTACACAACACAGTCGTCCGTCGGCTGACTATTTCTATTCCTACTCCTCTAGAAGACCAAGGACTGCCACCACTGCCACGCCCCCTTGAATTCTGGGAGATGGCACACGACTGGCAAAAAAAAAGAGTGGGAGTGCATTTCCCAGTTCCCAAGCAGGGAATTTCGATTGGCAACATTTTTGCGTACCTTTTCCAGCTGCCTGGCAATTTTGTATGTGCGTAAGTACACTCGGAAAAATATGAAATAAAAAGAGAAAGATCAAAAAAGGTATAATTAAAAAGAGATGGGATTTTATATATTTAATTTTGTAGAAATAACATAAAAATATATAGTTATAGATATAACTGTTTCTTTTCTTGGCTTTTTAAAAGTCAAAAACCTTTTTTATTACAATTTTACATTTGTATAATTAATTTTAATGAATTTATGAATTTTTTTTATCATTTTAACATTTATAATTTTATCTACTTTTTTCTATCTTATTATAATTAATTTAAACTTAAATTTTTGTTTAATTTTTGTAGTTAATGTAGGCAAACCTCTACCATTAAGTGATTGTCCAAAGGACAGGTTCTAAATTTAAAAAGAATATATGTATATTTGATTACCCATTGATTTGAATTTATATTTTATATTTCTTCGTTTGACTTTTAGTTAAAAATTTGTAATTAAAAAATCCCTTTCTTCGCCTGCACCTGGATCGATTCGCCTGTGTGTGTATGGAAAAGCATGTCTCTGTGTTTGCGCTTCGCAATCTTCAATAAAATTGTTTCGGCTTTTATTTTTGGCTACGCTTTCCATTTGTTTAAAACGCAAACTATTGTGAGGGGCAACAAAGACACAAGAAGAATCGACGGGAGGCAGGGGGGAGCATCACCTATACCACTCTATGGCCACGCACACGCTTTTATGCCCTTGGGTTTCACCCCCTTCCCACCCTGCAATGTCGATCCAACCACCCAACCAACCCCCCTCCCCCTTGGTGGGCACAACATTGTTGCTCTTTTTAACGCTTTTGCAATTGCGCATTGTATTTGTTGGAATTTTCCTCCTTTTTCCCCTGTATTTTTCTCGATTTTCCGTTTTTATTTTGTTTTTTTCCTCTGCTCTGAATGGACCGCCGGTAAAGGGGGGTTTTCAGGGGCGGCGAAAGGGGTTTTCGGTTGCGGGTTTTCAGGGCGGCCACTTTATTTTCATAGCCGCCTCTTTCACAGCCGCATAAAATGCAACAACAGCAAATTGGAATGTGTAACCGCAACTCGTAGTTAATTTTATTTATTCCCAGCGCTGCGTTTTCTTTTTTTTGTGCACTTTTAAGTCCGCTTTCCCAGTCGGCCTTTTTTAATTGTCCTTCAGCGCTTTAAAGCCGGAAAAACAACGACTTTTGGCCGGGATCTGCAAGGGTGGGTGGGTGAGTGTACGATTCGTGGTATCTGTCCATTCGTCAATATGATTTAGGGACGGGCAAACAACTCGGCAATAACATAAATTAGGCAAATGCTGCAGATAAATTAGCGGAGGCCAAAACAATTTTACGGACTCCTGTCACAAAGCGCAGCCAACGAGAACCGGAGGATCTGGACATTTGTTATTGTCCTTACCAAACACCGAACACCGAATGCCGAATGCCGAATAACTCATAAATGCAGTAAGCCAGGGGCGTTTTTTGAGGGGGGATGGGGGTTATTTCGGAATGGAAGGGACAGCTGGCCCTGCGTGCAGTGGGCCCATAAAAGCGAACAAACAAAACGCAACCCCTCGGGCCCAGTTACAGATATCCCAGATATACCCTATACAGATACAGATACAGATATAGGCTCGATATTAATTGCAATATTTGCCGCTGGCGATAATGCAATGTTTGCCGGTTCGATTTCAAGGACATGCATTATGCGTATATGGGCCCAACTAATCGTTTTGCCTGTTGTCCAATATAATCACTGCCACATTAATTACAAAATGTGTGCCAGCTGCGAAACTGGAGGGCAGGTGTGTGTGTGTTTTTGTTCCACCAGCGGGAGTTCGACTTTCATCCAAGGATCACCCAGGGAATGGAAATGGGACTGGCGGGCAACTGCTGTTATTTAAAATCATTTCACTGCAGGACGACTTCCGCGGATGGAAATGGAAACGAGCCGGGACGTGTTGGGCCATCCTTTCCGCATGTGGAACGGAAGCGCTGCAAACGGTGCCAAGGAATATTTATTGACGGCAGCAGGGGGGCTGAAATATGAGAGACTTTAAGCCTGCGTTTTAAGTCATCACGAAACCAGAAAATCGGAATATCAGTTTGGAAAGGTATTGCTGAAGTTTATGTATTTGTTTACAAAAAAGATGAAAATTCCAATTCCAATAATAAAATAATTGATTAAAAAAAAGGTCCAAATATGGAATTTCAAACCGCGTTAAGTTCGTAATAAAATTTCCAATCTATTGATGCTCAAACCTAGAAACTCCAATTTTAGACCGTTTTTTGCAAAACAAGAAAAGCTCAATAAATTTATTAGAATAAGCAGCCATTTCAATAGAATTACGAGAATTTTTTGCAATAATGCTAAATTTCCTCCAAATGGAACTATTTAAAAATAAATTTAGATTTAATCAAAACTAAATAGAGCAATTAATTAAGAAAAAATAGATTTGCACTTTTATTATTTGTAATTTTAATTCCGGATCCTTTTATTTTGGAGGAAAACTATTAGCTACGCCTAGTTTTTAATACCAAAAGAAAGTGTTTCATAAAAAGGAACTAACATAGGTACCTTAAAATTTATTGAAAAGCTTTTTTATTCATTTTTTTTCAGCCACCAAACAATAAAAACCCAGAATAATTTCTGTGCCATTTTAATAAAACTAGAATTTCAAGCCCGAGCAGCTTGGCTTGGAAAGACATTGCCTGCATAGCTGGGCACTCACAAATTTGCGCATAAAATCATTTCAAGAATTTATAATTAACAGATTCCCATGCACTCTGTGCTCGGTATTCTGCACATCGGAGTTGGTCTTTGGACCTCGGACTCTGACTGTGACTGCGACTCCTCGAGAAAAGCTTCCATTATTCTGTCATCCAGCCGAGCATTCTGGGGGCTTCATGTGGCCATGACAACCCAGAGTGCCGGGGCCATCCGGCCAACTCGGTGACAAAAGGGAAGTGCAATCAATTTAAGCGGATTGCGGAATTGGACCGTCTTAAAGGGGGCGCCCTTAAAGCTGGAGGTCAGATCGGACACCTGTTGGGTGTCCTGTCCACCGTTACACCATCGAGATACATTTACTGTGACTTCTGTCGCATCCCCTCTGACCGGCAACTGCCGCCTCCGGGGGTTGGTTATTGCCTCGGGTCGCAGGTCAGAAGGACCTCCTGATGGCCGCTATTCAATTTTTAATCGATCTGTGCAAATAGTCCCTCCGCCTGTCCGCTTGTCCGTTTGTCCGCCTGTCCGTTTGTCCGTTCGATTGTCCCTGGCCGCGTTCGTGTGGACAGCTGGCCTGGGTCGCCAATGTGTGACGGTCGCAGAGCAGCTGCAGCAGCGCTTTATGCCCGAATTACGCTCGATTTATGTTTATCTCTGAATTTACGAACCAGCATGTTGCCCCGCCGCCCAATACCAATACCAATGCCAATACCACTGCCAAAGCCGGAGAGCACAGTGCGATGGCTCAATCTGCCACATACAAATTTCCACTTTAAGACCTCAACATTACAGGAAAAAAACCATTATTAATTGTTGTATTTTTAAAATCGCAAACCAAAAGGATAACAATTTGGTCATCATACTTTTTGGCTTATTTTTAAGAGATTTTAAATAGATATTTATGTTTGCTACTGTGAATAAATTTTTTTCGAATACCTGATGTACAATTTTTTTGAGCGACCTTTTTATAAGATTAAAAAAAAACAGTCTTTTTGTATAGCATACATTTAGATATATTTTTAAGGGATTTTAAACACCCAGAAATTTTTTACAACATACTTTTGGGCACATTTTCAAGAGATTTCAAAAAGGAAAGTAAAATATAATTGTTTCTATTAAATTTCCATCGAAATTCAAGGATTACGTTCTCTATTTTTGATTAACACATAAAACATGGAGGTAAGGTACAAAATGTATCTTACTTTTTGGCATATTTTAAAAAGATTTTTAATAGTTATTTATGTACAATATGTTTCGAATGTCTGATGTACAATTTGTTCTGTACGGCATACTTTTATATAGCATACTTTTATGCACATGTTCAAGAGATTTCAAACAGGTAAGTAGAATACAATTGTTTGGTATTAAGTATCCACCGAAATTCAGGGATTATGTTCTCTATTTTGAAAATATTATTTGCCTTTCAGAAAACACAAAGCTAATTACCTAAACCAAACATTATGGGGGAAAGTTGAACAATCAAAGTTTAGACAATGATATAATCCTTTTCCTCACATTTCTGCAGGGTATTTGGCAGTGTCTGAAATGAGAATGCGTCTGGAAAATCTCTTCATTCAAAGTACACACGCACACACACACACACACACACCATACACCATGCCACACCCATGTTGTTTGGTGCCATTTGTGGGCATTGATTTGGCTTGGCGGTTTGGTTTGGTTTGGTCTGCTTTCGTTGGATTCGATTCGATTCCATTCGATCCGCTGTTGCTTGTTGGTTTCGGTTTCTGCTCCGTTCGGCGCGGGCTCTACTCCTCTTTTTTCCACATTTTTATTGCGTTCCCAGGCTGGCCGTTCGTTTTGAGTAAAGTCCAGTTTATTGCGAAATGAAATGCGGCAATCGCGGCCTCCACAAAAGTCAGGTGGTTCATTGGCGGCTCTTTCAGATTTCAGTTGAATTTTTCATTCCACTCCGATGTTTGCTAATTGCCGTTTTGTATTTTTTATTCACCTCAATTGTTTTGTTTTGATTGACTTATTTTTGGAGCGGCCAGCTAATTGCGACGATAAATCCCCCGTAGAGCTGGTAATGGAATTGAATTAGTAACAGGAGGCTGCCATGGAGCCTAAACGCAAAGTTTGCGCCCTGAAATCAAAACGTGTGAAAACAAAGGGAAAAGCTGGGAAAACCAGCGAAACAATGGGCCATATAAGAGGGATTACACACAAGAAAAGCGCATTCAAGGCAACTTGTACGTGATTCCGTGCGGAAGTGAAAAATGTTTGCTCGTCGACTAACTTTTCTCGCACACATAAAACCGGAAATGGGAAAATGCGAGGGAACATTTTCCGCCGTCTAACACGACATCGTTATAATGCAATTAATTAATTGCATTCTAGTTTTCTGTTTTCTACTTTCTGCATTCAAAGCCAGTTTTCAATTGTTTCTAATGCGCCGCCCTCACGCATTTCAACCCCAGTAAACCTCCTAATTTCTTGCGATTTTTATGTGCCCTTTGCATGGCATTTGAGCATTTCTGAATATAAAGTATCAAACCGATGACTCCACAGATGCGGGTCGCATAATTAAGCCTTAAAAGTAATTGACGCTTAAGTGGCCAACTTTTGAGCATAATTCACTCGGACCAAAGCGACCCAAAGCCCACTCAATATACAGACTATGGACTGGACCCACATTTGGCACATCATTTTGCTCAATCATAACAATAAAATCAAATATCGGCGACTAAACCAAGTCGGGGGAATAGCGAAACAAACAAACAAACAACAAAAGTCGGGTGGAAAAAAGTTGCGAATGCATTTTATGGACTTTTTATGACTTAAAACTTATGTGGACGAGTCGATGGAGCCAGAAACGAGACATATAAAAATCTCAAAAATAGACGGGGCCAATGAAAAGCTTAACAAATGCCATATAAATATGTATCCCAATCGGTATCTGTGTATCTTTGTATCTGTAGCTCCGGATCTATGCTACACTTTCTGGTTTTATGGGATGCCATTTTGTATGGGTCACCTTGTTATTGTTGTTGGGCGTCCCAGTTGTTTGAGTTTTGCCAAAACTAATAAAATTAAATGGAATTGCTTAAAAATTGCCAAAAATGAGACATAATGTCAAAGGGGCGCCACAGGCAAACGGTTATGAAGCGGCCGAAATGGACGGTGTGGGCGTGGAAAAGCTTTTCGCTTGCCCTTTTTCCCATTTTCGGCTGGGAAAACAGCCGGCTTATAGGGGGAAAACAGCACTCGGGCTCCGTGACCACGTTCGCGCATTAAAGTGTTTTTGGCCAGAAATTGAATATTGAGTGGTGGCTCTAATGGCGACAAAAGGACAGCGCAGGGAAATGCTTTGAATATAATATTTTTTTTTGCCCAGAAATAAAATCTATACTATTAGGAAAACTTTTAAGAGCTCTCATCTTTCCGGGAATCATCTAGGTTAGCCTTTTTCTAATTAAAATTGACTTTAATTTAAACTTAAATTTCCCAGAATTCAACCCTTCAACGAACTCAGTTTCAGTTTCCATGGTCTTGGAAACTTGAGCCCCCGAAATCAGAACTCTCTGGCAAAGACAATTTTAAATTGAAATTGATATTGAGAATTTGGGGCTGTCTGGCTGAAGATGCTCGCCTTTCTCTCGGCTTTCCTTGGGATGCTGACAAATTGAATTGCGCAGATTGGGGACGATGACGACGACGATGGGGAAAGCCTTCAGCTGAAGGTCCTTGCCCCGGCCGCAATATTAATGCAATTAAAAGCGAATCGAAGTCGTCGACGCTGATATCCGTGTCATCAAATTTATCGACGGTAAACGCATCAGCGTGTTGGTAATGAATTTAAGGAGCAAACGCAATCAGGCGCATGAAAACGATTACGTTTCATTTCGCTTCGAGTTTCAGCGGCCCACGCGGCGTATACGCAACGTTTGATTGACAGCACGGCGCCACATTTATGCCAAATTCAGAAATCTGTGCAAATTTTAATAATTAGTTGACTGCCGGCCAGTGGATTATCGTTCGACACGCACACATAGCCGGAATATTCAATTTCTGACCACAATGTCACGCTCCCGCAAAAAATACATAGATGCGGAATAAAAACAGATACGGGATACGAGGATGCAAATTCAATTTTAATTCTGTTGATGAAAAATAATATTTACATGATTGCCGGCCGGGGCAGGCAGGCCACCGAAAAATAAATAAAATGCCTGGCCCGGCAAGCGAATCAAATTTAGCAATTTATTGAAATTTTAGTTGTTCCCGAAAGGCAAATAAACGCAATTGAAATTGTTGTGTGTGTGTCTTTTTTTTTATGTATTTTTCGTTTCGGTTACGCAGGACAATCAATCAGCCTGTCAATGCGGACATTGGTCAGCGGAGCGCATCATTTATTTACTAATATGTCAGCTGTGAAATATTTTCATTAAAATTCTAAATCAAATAACCGCAAAAGCGGGCGGCCAACTTGAGCGCGATAAAGCGCTTGCCTGGAAAGTGTTTAAAGCGATTGAAGACCGCCTGCAATCCGAGTCGCCGCCGCGAGACTTGCAGCAAATTAGCATAGCCTAATTGAACACAAATGGCGTCCAATTTCAATAAGGCGCAATCCGAGAGCCGGGAACTGGTCGCCTGGCCGCTGGTCGTGAAATCGAAACCCGCAGCGAATGGGGCAGCCAGTGATGATGTCTGCGGATTACAGAAAAGCTAAATCGAGCTAGGAAAAGAAAAAATATGGAAAAAAATAGGAACTGCAGCGAAAAATATAAATTACAATATTACTTTTATCAAATAACTGCAATAACTAGCTAATAAAAACTAAAATAAAATCATAACTATACATTTTTAAGGAATTAAATTGTGAATTGTAATTTTGTTAAATTTTTTTTGGAATTTAATTGACAAATATATTTGCCTAAGGATTTCTTTGAAGTCATTTCATCCAAAATCCCAGATGAGATTGGCTAAAGAGAAATAAAATTTAAATCATAATTTTCAGAGGTTTAACTTTTAAAAATTAAATTGTGGATTGTGAAAATTAGGTTGATATAATTTCATTTAATGCCATACTCTCATTCGATTCCAGTATATTTTTTTATTCAGGTTCGAATTTATTTTCTAAAATTTAATTGGCAAATTTATTTACTTCATTAAAATCATCTCCTCCAAAATCACTAAAAGGTGTCTAAAAGTATGAAACAATATATTTTAAATCCCATGAATTTATTGGAACCGAAACCGTTTATTTTTCGTTGCATACTTTTTGGCAGCTTTTGAAGTGCAGTGCTTTTAAAATTTTTTTCAAATAGCCAGTAAACTAAAATATTTTGGCTGCAAAAAAGCTGATAGGCCATCACCAGCGTAGACGGCATCCGTTTGCAATTTATGGCACCGCAATCGTTCCCGCACAGAGCCTGCTGGCCGGATCGAAAAGCATTGGCCAACCCAAAGTCAGCCGAAATGAGTCTCTTTGGAGCTCTTTATTATGACGAATGGTGCGGGGAGTGGTGGCCATAGGACATGTGATATGGATATGGATGCTAGAGCATGTCATCTGGCATAATTGCCAGCGCCAAGTCGGTTTGAAAAGTATGCAAATTGCATGTGGCAGTAATTAAAGGAGAGCTGCTGCCGCCGCCACGAAAGTAAAAAGGAAATTGGCAATAGTGATGGGGTTTTGGGCCATAAGATTGAGCCTGCGGACAGTTGGCATAAGAACGCAAGAACGCAAACACCAAGAACATTCACAATGTTGCCCAAGTAAAAACTGCAATCCGAAACAGTTCTGTATATTTTTTTTTCAGCTTGGTGCAATCCTGGGGAAAATTTTTGATTGCAAATTTGTGTTTTCCTTCCTTTCGGTGCGCACTTCCCATGCAGCTTACCTTTTTTTGTATACCTTTCGCCTCCAAATGGGGAAAAAGTAGAGGATATAGATATACCAGCTCTCCTTGGGCTGCCAGCACGCATTACCATTGATTAACACTCATTCAATCTTTTGCCGTGCGCTCCGCTCCGTTTCGAAACTTTCTTGCACAGATTGAAATACAAAGTTTTTTGCTGAGCTTTAGTTGCCACTCTGCATTCGTCGTCCCTCTTTCGTTTTCCACTTATTTGGTTTTCTCGTTCCCATTTTCCCTCCCTTCTTTTTTTGTGGCACATATTTCTGAACTTTACTTTGCACTTCGCTGGCATTGAAAGTCTTCAACATGAAAAATAGATTTGCCCCGTAGCTAAACATAAAAAAATGCTTCGAATCGAGTGAAGAAACTTGCCAGATTCCGGGAATTTTCATAAATCAGCAATAATTCCTGAAATATTGAGAGTGTCTTTGGCAATGGCGATAAGCCATTTAAAAGGCTGACTGACCATTAAAGTAGTTTCCCAGAATTTTTTACTATTTTGAATAATAAACTCAGAAACTTTGCGCATTTGACAACTGCAGAAGGCGGGGGGCTGGTGGCCTAGTGGGCGTGGCAGCTAATTAAAGTCAAATGTATGCCACTGCGCAGACGTCTAAAGTTGTTTTGCATTGCTTTGTTTTATTCCTGCCAGTCAGAGGCTCAACTTTCGAGTTCAGCTCCGTGGAGTGAAATTTTTAATGGGCCAAGCGTTTTAATTACTTTGCCGAGCGAGCGAGCGAGTGTGGGGGTGGGGGTGGATTTGGGTGGTGGATTGGGGTGGGTGGATTGGGGTGGTGCTGGTGCAGCGGTGCCCTGCGCTTAAGCTAGTGGAACATAATTACTCGTCTGCAGCGCAACTCCCGGAAGTCAGCGGCAGCCGCAGTCGCCGCAGCGCCGGAAAGTGGGCGCGAAATCTGCCATAAAATATTTATATAGCCTGCCATATATACCATCCTATATATATATATACCCCATATATATATATGTGCCACTGCAAACAACAAAAGTTGGTTGCGCAAAATCAACGCGCTCGTTGCGAGTTTAAAGTTTTTCGAGTTTGTTTGAATTTTGTTGCTAATTAATTGCGAAAGTCAGTGAGATTTTCATACCCCCTAAGAAAAGTGGGGTATATTATATAGGTGTTTTTTTAATTTAAAAAATAAATACAAACAAAATCAGGTTAATTTTCTTCACGTTTATTTAAGGATTAAGGAACTAGTTTCCTAAAAAATCCAAAATTCCATTTTATTACAGGGTATCACTTAAGCTTATTGCCCACCTTCTCCTCCATTTTTATTTATTTTAGTTCCTCACAGTTTTACTTTTATATTCCGTTGATACTTTATGTTTTATTTCGTAAACAGGCCCCGCAATTTTTTATGATTTAACTTAGCTGCTTCCCTTTTTTGATTAACTGAAAAGTGGAACACGCTGCTCGGCGGCTGGGGGCGTGGCACTACCGCCCCCCTGTTTGCACCGCGGGAATTGCCGGAATTACCACTCCATCAGCGTGTATATTTATCTTTTCCCCTTAACAAGCATTGGGTTGCAAAAAAATTGCATTTCAAACAAGTAGAAAAATCGCTAAGAGGTGATTTTTATGTTATTTACCCATTACTTAAAGGGGAGTCATTGTAATAAGATTACAATTCTATAAAATCAGATGAGAGTGATTGTTTTATTAGCAGATTAAATAAAAGTATTTTTCACAATAGAAATCCAGAAAAAGTTTTATAGAAAAAAATATATATTATTTTAAAATACTTCTCATTTAAATCAAATTAAAATCGCATATGCTGAGCTAATAAATCGTACACTTGCAGCCTGAAAAAAACAGTTTCCAGACAGAATTAAAGTTGTTTTATTTACGCAGAGCTTTCCCTTTTGAGATACCAACTCCACAAAGTAGGCAACACTTTTTGTGCACGCCACTCACGCAAACAGCCGAAAAAAGCGGAAGTGGGGAGAAAGCGGTTTGGAGAAAGCGGTTCGGGAGAAAGGGGAAGGAACAGGGGCAACTACATTAAGCTGCCCACAACATGCACTGGAAACTGGGCACTGGGCAAATGTTGTTTGCGGCACTCGTTTGCTGCCGTTTGTCGGTCGCCGCTCATAAAAGTCAAACTATTTTTCAATTTCAAATTTCACTGCTGCAGCTACAAATCTTCTTCACAGGGCCTAGAATCGCTCTATTGTGGTTCTTGTTGTTGGACTGACCCACTGGCCATAAATATGCTGCGTGCCACCAGCAATGGCAGCAGCAGCAGCAACAACAACAATGACAGCCCTTTTGGGCAAGGGGCATTTTGGCACCCCAAACCCAAAAAGCCCGCAGTAGATCAAACCAACTAGAGGAAGAAAAAAAAAAGGAAAAACTAGACTAAAAATAGGGAAAAATAGAAGACTCGAGCAATCCTTTTGTGGTGTGTCGCAGGCAGGCAGCCCAACTACCAACTGCTGCTGCACACGCATTGTATTTTGGCCAAAAGATGGAGCCCAAACCGAAACCGAAGCCAAAGGCACTTCCCACAAGCCAGGCACTGCAAAAATATTACCACTCAATTGAGATTATTTCGATATTTTTTTAGATCACGAGGGCTAAAATAAACGTATGAAATATTAAAACAGTTTGCTAAATTTAACTGCCTTTACATTAAATATGATTTATTAAAATTATCAATTGAGATCATTTAGAAATTTTTTTAGATCAACAAGGATCAAAAAACTTGTGAAATGTTAAAACAATTTACATTAAATATTATTTATTAAGTATTTCTAATGATTGTCTGTTTTTAAATTTATTTATTTTGACTTAAGGACTCTATCAATAGTATCATTTCAACTGAGATCATTTCGATATTTTTTCATATCACCAGGGATAAAAAAACGTGTGAAATATTAGAACAGTTTACTTAATTTAACTGCCTTTACATTTAATATTATTTCTTAAATATTTCTAATGATTGGCTGTTTGTGATTTACTTATTTGGACTCAAGGACTCTATCAATAGTATCATTCAATATTAAGTTTACCCAAAGTTCTAGACAGATAAACTCACAAAATCATTTTTGTTTTAAAGTAAAAATATCACAGATTTTTGTAAAGAATATAACCACTTTTAATCTCAGTTCAAGTCTCAGTTAAAACTTTCTAAAGAAAAAAATAAGAAAAGTAAAATCTTAATCCTATTGAATGGACTGTAGATTTTTTTAAGCCATTAATTTTTTGTATGTTCTTCTTGTACATTTTTTTTTTTGGTGCATTTAAGCTATGCCATTTCCACAACCGTCTCCGCCTGAAGTTTTTGTATTTGACGCAAAAATATTCATGGCAAACAGCCGAGAACCGAGAACGGAGAACGGAGAGCAGCCGCAGCCATTCGACTATTGGCCATTTGCTAGTCACACCCGCACCCGAAAAACACGGCCAAACAAACATACATTACTTTTGGCACACATTTCGTTCGGTTCCCGTTTCCAAGCTGTGTTTGTTTTCTAAATTTTGATCACGTTGGCCCTGACCTCTCACCTCTCCACCACCCCTTCCGCCGCAGCTACTTGTGGCCTTTGTCCGCCCGCTTATTGTTAACAACTTTTCGGCGTTTTATGTCTACATGCGATGCCCATTGTGGGCGCTCTTCTGTTCCTGACCACTCGACCATGTTGGACAGTGTCGGACGAGCTGAACAGAGGATGAAACCAGGCCAAAGGCCCACGGACAGCTTGAAAAATTAAAGCGACGCAGAGCGAATTAAATCACTCATAAAAAAGAGAGGAAAACGCGAAATCGCTAAATGCAAAATTTGCATTTACAATCTGAACGCGGCACTGAAATATATGGCCGCCCCTTTTAAACGGCCGCAAAGGGGCGGTGGGCGGCGGTGGGTGGACCAAAGGGGGCGTGGCCAGGTGGACAGGTGTCCCCGTGCTTACACACGAGGGGAGCATAAATATTTACAGCATTTTTAAAATGATTCGTGGGCGAGTCCTTTGGCATCTGTTGCCGTTCCCACGGCTGCAGCATGTAAAACTGCAATTAAGTTGTACCATGTCGCCTGCTCGACAAAAAACGGGATCCAAAAACGTACGTACGACACAGAAATTCCCATATAATAATCGGCCAGGCACTGGCAAATAAACTGCAAGTCATACCCGTAAGAGCAGTCAAATAATACACATACGTTTGGCTCGAATGGCCAAAAAAAAGGGGAGGACAAAGAAGGGAAATGGACAAATTCCCGGGCAAAAATGACAGAATGATAGACAAAGTGAAGATGTTCTTTGCATGGTAGAGAGCTCAAATTGAAACGGCCTGCAGATAACCGAGTCAATTAAAAAGCAATTCGAGAACACAGTTAGCTAGAGAGCAGTGGGAATTTGTTGGGTTCCCCCCGAGATATAAAAGACTGGCCAAATGGAAAATTCATGACAGAAAGCAGAAATAATTACTGCATGAATCGGGGGAATCGAGTGAAGCGAAAGTGAAACCCAAAAATGGTTTACAGTTTCGACTTGCGAAAGTTGTCAATGTCACGACAACTTACTGCTAATCATTGTAATGCCTCCGGCTCAGTGGAAAGACAAGTCCTTGAAAGGGGATAGAAGGATAACTGCACTGGAAAAAAATTGACAAAAGATCAGATTAATATGTGCTGGTCAATTTTATATTTTCAAGTTATTTATCATATCATTTTGATATGAATAAATATTTTGTTTATCTTATTTTACATTATTTGTTAAAAAATACTACATTTGGTATTTATATGATATGATAAAATATAGAAGTAGAGAGGGTGCAAAGAAAAATAAATTGACAAAAGATCAGATTGACATGTGCTGGTGAATTTTATATTTTCAAGTTATTCCCATCAGTTTGATATGAATAAAGATAGATCTTATTTTACATTATTTGTTTAAGAAATACTACATTTGGTATTATATTTGATATAATAACATATCATGTTGATATGCTTGAACCATAAATTTGACCTATTGATATGAAATAAGGTAGAAGTGATCCTAATTCGATTTTTTTAAGTGTGGCTGCCTTGGAAAATGAATGAGTTTTGGCATTTCGGCCGCATGATGCGGCTGACTTGGCCAACTGTAAACGAGCAATAAATGCGGGCTCAAGTGTCATAAGTAGCTGACTGACAAAGCTTGTAGCTGAGTAGCTGAGTAGCTGGGTATCTGTGTGTCTTTGTATCTTTGTATCTTTGCAGCTCAAGCAGCGAATCGTGAAATATTAAATGCGCCCGTGTCGGTGGCATTGTTGGAAATTAAATGGATACCGGGGGTAATGTGATTATTGGGGATCCTCCTTCGGTTCTTCGGCTCCTCTGACTCAGCCTATTGTCGTCGTCTGTCAGTTGGCTGCACTTCAACTTCAACCTTTCGCCTCCACTTAGGAACGCCCGATTGAGCAGCAAAAGATGTGACTTTGGATTTGGTGTTTTATAATATTTCCTTTCTTTATTCGCCCCTGTCATCCTGCGAGCTATGAAATATTTAGCCAATGAAGGGGAAAATCAAACAAGAGATTGAGCTTCGCTGGCAATTATGTGCCATGTCACGGGTATTTGTGCGATGTCGTTGGATGTGAACGTGGCTGTTGGTCCTACAAAATCAGCGCTCAGACTAATTAAACGAGAACCCAGCACCGATACAGCTACAGCTTACTAGGTTGGCTGGGGAAACTGCAAGAACCAGAACAAGAACTCATTGGGTCATTTTGCAATTAAGCTGCAGTCGCATGTTGCCGGCGAACGAGAGCCATAAAGCCTGCATCCCATGTATCCGCATCCGTATCCATAGCCTCGGCGAATCCGAGACCGAACCCGATTCCAAGTCCGCCCCCTTCGTCTGATGATGATGAATGAGTTAAGCGGCCGTTGCCATGTAGCTGCACGTCTAATGAGATACTTTTTCTGCCGCTGCCACTGAAGATGAGGATGAGTCCTAGGATCTAGGGTGGAGATGGATCCGGGTGGCGAGGGGGATGCAAAGGGGGATGAGCATGTGGCTGTGGATGTATCTTCATCTGCAAGTACACCATTAGCAGCGAAGGGTCAGGCGACGCCTAGCTCAACTGCAAATCATGACTCGCACTCGTTCCCACACTGCGGAAAAAATCAGTAATGATATATTTACTAACTTATTTAGAATTTACAATCAAAAGGTATTTAATTTTAGAGATTTTTCTTATTTTTTCAAAAAATCAGTAATGATATATTTTCTAACATTTTCTGAATTTTTAATCAAAGAATATTTAAGTTGATAGATTTTTTAAATTTTTTTACACATTTGTTCGGAATATTTTGTCAATACTTCTTTACTTTCGAAACAATTTAATTGTGATAAAATAATAAATAATTTAAATTGGTAATATACTATTATAAAGCCGTATTATAATGACTTTTGTGATTTTATTGGCAATAGGAATTAATAATGATTTAGATTTTCTTTTTTATTTTACATTATTTAGTTTATTTCTGAAATTTTATTATCATACAAAGATGGAATATCTATTAAATTAAAATAAATGCTTATTATTGAAAAATAAAATCTGTAATACATTTAATAAGTTATTTATTAATATATGCAGTATAAAAATGATATCTTCAGTTCAATTAAACAAACGAAAATGACATTAATATTTACATTTAAGACAAAACTAAATTCTTACTACATACCATCATTTCAATAAGTTGTTAAGAAGATATCTAAATTCCTGATTTGATAAGTTGCTAAGATGACATCTAAATTCCCGACTTGAGAACCTATTTCCCAAGTGCAGAAAATCGCCGTCATCGTCGCTGTCCGTCAGCTCTTCCAACTATGTAATCTATGGCATGTCAGTATCTGTATCTGAAACTGTAGCCGTATCTGTAGCTGTATCTTCAGCCATCTCGGTTAGCTACACTCACAGTATATATGTATGTATGAATGAATTGCCCGATGCGTGCCCAGGCACTAATTGCGTCTAATTGAATTGCAATTGACCGTGAGTTGGCGTATTTTTCATTCGTTTTTGCCGACACCGCCAGCGTCGATCCGAGCTGGAGATATATCCCCTGGTTCAGGGAGAATCGGGTGGGTTCGGTGGGGGGGGGTTTAGGGGATGCTAAAAGGAAGCTGGCTGTGGAGGCGACAACATTGTTTGATGAAGATTTACGCAGCTGCTTTGATTTGTGTCAACAACGCCCGCCAACATCGCCATCGCATTCCTACCCATACACTTGCTCATTCATGGCCCCATCTCAATCATTTGGTCATGGCGCCAATGATTTGGCTCAGCAGCCTTAACAACCCGGGTGACAATTGATTTATAATGACTGGAAATTTATTTAGCCAGCTATGTGGGGAGTAAGTATGCAGTATATATGCCTGAATGATCATCCGGCGACCGATGAATTATTCAATTAAATTAAATGTTAAAAATAATAAATGTTCTTTGAATTGAAAGTGATAATTGCGGCACACATTTCTTGACTGATTTGGGATTTTTTTTCCATTTTTTTCCTATTGTTTGTTAACATATTTTACTGCCAGCTTGTATTTTATATATTAAATCAATTAGCCATTGTCATGCGTTAATAATTAAATTCAATTTCGCCATTTAATGAGCGACTTTCCATTCTTTGGATTTTGACATGCGCATGTAATTATATTAACCATTTCGCTGCAAATTAAATTTTTGCATAGCAAAATTGTGACATTTGTGTGTGCGAAAGGAAGGTAGTTGGCAAAGGAATTACCG
This sequence comes from Drosophila prostipennis, assembly GCA_037075205.1. Classification (NCBI taxonomy): domain Eukaryota; kingdom Metazoa; phylum Arthropoda; class Insecta; order Diptera; family Drosophilidae; genus Drosophila; species Drosophila prostipennis. The sequence continues at coordinate 2,716,207 of JBAMCJ010000413.1, forward strand.
CCGCCACAGCCAAACGCCCGCTTTCATTGGCAAATTAACAACTTATACGGCAGAAGTTTTACCAGCAAAGTTCTGCCAAAAAGCCGAAAGTTGCAAGCACCTGTCCCCACCGGCTGGCTGACAAAGTTGCCTGACTTTTCTGGATCTCTGGGAAAAATGGCGCAAAAATCGAAGATGCGGAAAAAAATACTTGAGCGGTTTTCAATTTTATGTCACGCTGTTGTTTCGTTTCGTTTGCCTCCTGCGACTGTCGGTGTGTTTCACAATTTATGTTTACAACTTGCCAGCAAAAATAAAAATTGTATTTTTATGACGGGTTGAGGGTTTGGGTTTGGGTTTGGGTTTCGGTTTGCAGCACAAAGAGCCAGCAATAAAATAAAATATTGTTGCAGCCCCCGAAAAAGTGTCACTGATATGTCAAACTAACAAAACATAAAGCGGGCATAAACAAAAACTGAAAACCAAACGAAAGGCAAAAAGAAACCTATATGAAAACGAAAACCAAATCCAGGACAGGGGCTGCCCAAGGGCTTAGGTTTTGAAGGACCAAACCGGCTGGGCAGATACAACAAATATTTAAAGTTATCTGGTGGAAACTTGGCAAGTTCTCGTTGCTTCTTTTCACTTGTTTGTCTTTGCTTAATCTTTTGATAGAAATTTGTATACAAAAGTTCTCTCACCAGCCAGCCAACCAAACAAAGTTTGCTACATTATTTTCACAAGCGCACGAACTTGGCACAAGGTGTTTTTCTTGTCATTGAACTTAAAGGTGAGCCAAACTTTTCAGCTAGCCGGCAAATGATGAAAATGAAAGCGATGATGATGATGCATCTCCCACCATCTTATTCCCGTTTAGCCATAAGCCATAGTTGGCTTGCTTTGTCACAATTTCTGCTTAGCTTGAGCTTCTCTTATAATTTACAATCGTGTCCCGTGAACTTTGCGCTTGATTTACACTTGGCTGACGTCTGCTTTTGCTTTGTATCTGTATCTGTATCTGTATCTGAAGCTCTGTAGCTGTAGTATCTGTATCGCTGGCAACCAACCCGGAATCCCCCCTTTGCCAGCTGGAGTCGTCCTTTGTGTCCTGTTGTTATTTACAACGTGCTTGGGCGGACACCATCGCACCGCACAGTTAATTTGACGTGGCCAATGGCTTTTATGGGACGTGCAACGTGGCGAATGCGCAACAATTGACTGACTGACTGAGTGAATGACTGACTGACGGACTGACGGACGAGTGACCGTGCTAATTAGACCCGCAACATTTGACATTTGCCATATAACTCAACGCCTCAAAAGGTCCAAGCTCAATTAATGGCCTTCTGGAAATGTATTCCTGTCGCAGAGGCTGAATTTCATGATTAACATGAGTTTAAATGTAGCCAACGTGCAATTATGGCATTCTGATGAACAAATGGATTTAAAGACAATTTTTTAGGACAGGTAAGAAAATTCTGTACACAATTATACATCAATTAAATCAGGTTGTTCATGGATTTTTAGCACTCTATTTTATTTGCTTGGTAAATATGAAAAATCTAGAAAATATTTACGAAGATACAAATTTTTAATGCTTTAGGAGCACCTTTTAATTATTTAAATTTAACTTATATGGAATTTTGGCTTTCTGATAAACAAATAGATTTAAAGACAGTTTTTAAGACAGTTAAGAAAATTCTTTGAACAATTATTATTCAATTAAATCAGGGTTTTATTGGAATTTTAGCACTTTATTTTATTTGTTTGGTAAATAGAGTAAATATGAGATATCTGAAAAGTATATTTATGGAAGTGCATATTTTTAATGATTTAGTTGCACTTAAAAATACCTTTTAATTTAAAGATTGCAACCAGTAAGGTTTCCACTATCACTTCATGAATTAGATTACTGCGGGAAAAGTTTTAAGTTTGCTTTTAAGTTTTCACACCCTCTTCACTCACTTTTTATCGCCGACGACATCCCTTTGACTTTGGGACACTTGACTTGACGATTTTCCAGCCAGTGCAAGTTCCCCATTTGGCATGCAAATGCAAAATTAATTTGCACAATTAATCAGCCACGCCATCGCTAGCATATAGTAACCCCCCCAAAATGTAACCCCAGCGAGTGGGTTGGCTTTTCGCAAAAGTGCAGCAAACATTTTCATTGCAATTAAATTTAGCACAAAAAGTTGCCAAAAAAAAAGGGGGAAAAGGGGCGAAAAAAGGATGTCATGTTACTGTCAGTGGCAAAGAGTGAAGTGCTCGCCAAAATGTTGCCATTTGCATTGCCACTTAAACACACATAAAGGCGGTGGCAGGAGTCCGGGCCTTGGGGGCGTGGCACTCGCACACATACATGCACGGGGAGGGGGAGAGGGAGGGGGCGAACTGACGGTCGCCGGCACGCAAATCGAGTCAAGTTGAATAGGCGGAAGTAGAGCAAGAAATGCGATTGCCAAATTGAGTTGAAGGTTTCGCTTGACTGTGTTTTGTTTGGCCAACTCCACGAGCTCGACTGGCTGCCTCGTCGTCCCTTTGCCATCGCCATCGCCATTGCCACAGCCAAAATCAGCAGTGGCAGTAGCAACACCAAAGCCAACAGCACGCAGAATAAATATTTCAGCTTTTTCGACCTTTTTGATTAGGTAATATACTTTACTTTAGAATTTTTAAATTCCTATTAATGGTTTTCTAATAAATAAATTAATATTCTTGAAATCTGTAGAGATTTTTTGTAGAAAGAAAGAAAAACTAAATTTACTTTGTACTTTTTGTGTTTAAAAAATCTGTTCTTTTATTTTAAGCAAGTAAATTTCTCTATATTAATTTTTAATTATTTATACCAAATTTAACAAACTTAAAAAATTAAAAATGTATTAGGAAATCATTGTCAGTTTTTGAATTCACGAATTTTCAAATGATCCAAAATGTAATTTAAATGCAAAGTATGGACGTTGACGGTGCAAAATTTTTATATATTTATTTCTAAATAAGTTGGCATTTTGGGAGAATTTAAACAAAACTAAATTTACTACTTATGTACTTTTTGTATTTTACAATCAAAAGTTTTACCTTTACCAATTAAATATTTTCAAAAATTTTAAATTTTCATATAAATTTTTATTATTAATCAGAATTATCAGTTACCAAATATCACACACTCCCAATTGATCCCAAAATTAATTCGAGTGCAACGCCTAGGTTTTCGTTGACGGTGCTGCAGCTCCCAGTTCCCAGGCACTTGGCACTTTGCTGCAATTTTGTAGTTTTGATAAAATTTCGCAAGCATATTAAAAAGTTTTGCCCAACTTCGTTTTTACTTTTGCACATGCCATACGGTGGAAAGAAGGTTTGGGCAGGGGTGTGGGTCAGGGGCAGGGGCGGCGGTGCCGGAGGGGGTGTGTCTCCGCACATGCCACTGACAGGCCAAAAGAGGAAGCTGTGCCTTATGGCTCTGCCAGCCACGGCTTGTTTGCTGCCAAAAAAAAAGAAAATAAATAAATAGAGTACAAAAAACACAAAAACTAAAAGTAAAAAAATATCGAAAAGGAAAAGGAATGTGAAAAGCAAGCAGTGCACTTTGCTTTGCTATTTAATTTTGCCGCTCAAAGGCTTGACAAGCTCCTGAGCAAAATTGGGGGCGAAGTGGGCGAAAGCGGCAAAGGGAGACATTTTTCGGCAAACTTTCGCAACTTGTTTATGCGAAATAACCAATTAAATTTGCAACGAGCGCATCGCAACGCATAACTAAATAATAAGCTCGCACAAAAAACGACATTCCTTGTGGTAATTAATACAATTCAAACATATACTACTGCATAATGAATTAAAGTGCGCAGAGTTCATGAATCGGGCAGAGCTCAACCGCTTGAAAAAATATTTTATTTAATTTTTAACTGGCTTATATAAGCGAATGAATTCCCGAAGCGACACACTAGGACTATTTCGGAATTTTTAGCATAATTTGGTGTTATTTTGGTTGCGTTGCTGCAGCAGCAGCACAGCAATTAAATCCAATTGAGTGCTGCTACATTTTTGTTCAACAATTTGTATGGCCCTCTCAGTGTTTGTGTTTCAGCAACAAAAGCGCATTTAATTCGGCATAACACAATGCATAAATCTGCCTTTATTGAAAAACCAAAGCCAGCAACCAACCAACCAAACCAACCAACCAACCAGCCACCTCACACCAATTGAGTTTTCACTGCAGCTGCCGGCTGCTGGCTTTTGCCGGATTTAAACTTTAAAGCCATTCCTGGCTGGCTAACTGGCTGCCTGGCTGCCTGGCTTTGTTCCCAAAAAATCATCATCGAATTGTTGACCTACTTGAGATAGAGGCCGAGTGTCAAGTAAGCTTCTCAGGAGTCCGGACTTTAACGGGACTTTGGGCCTGCCTGATTGTTATGTAAAGGCTTCCTGTCTCGTCGTTAGATTGTTAAGAGCTTGTTAGAATAATGGCCAAATCGATGCACATGAGCAGTAGCAAAAGCAAAAGCAAAAACACACAAGATATTGGTTGAATGTCGGTCTGCAAGGATTTGTGAGTAAGAAAAACTGATTGTCCAAACTATTCACTTAACTTTATTTATTTAATTCGCTTTTGGGGCTGACTTGGTCTAAGTTGTTTGTAATCAGTTTTGGCAAAATGGCTGAGTTTTCTTTGAAAATAAATGCGAGTTTCAAGGCTCAACTAATGGGAATAATGATTTTATCATTCTTTTTTTCTCAAAATAAATGAAACTTAAATCGATATGCTTAAAGATACCATAAAATGGTGTCCAAAAGTATGCAACAAAATATTTTGAATTCAGAAGTCTAAGGAATTTATTCTAAGAGACGACTTAATCGTTTTTACTGCATACTTTTAGACGCCTTTATAAAAGATTTTAAGGTTTTAATGGCATTTCCAAGCAAAAATATATTACAGAAAATTACATTCATTGGAATTTAAATAACAATAAAATAAAAAACCAATAAAAGGTATTTTATTAGGACAAATTTCCCAAAAAGTATGCAATGATTTTCAAAGATGTTGGTACTGCATGCCAAAAAAATTAATATAAATAAAAACCAACTAGTTTTCACTGACCATTTAAAAACATTGCAAATCTCCGTTCTTTTCGTGTTCCTTATTTTGCAATAAATAACTAATTTGGTGTGATTGCTAAGCGAATTACAAGAAAGAGGCAGCCGTCGAGTGCATTGCGGTTGCATGACAAAGGCTGGCTATTAAAAAATGTGCATTTTAGTCCGACTCGTAAATTATATTCGCATTGTGTTTGCCTTTCAATAGCCGGTTGCCAGCACGCACACATATTTACACCACTTACACACTTACACACAGGCGCACACAGAGATACACTGGCGTAGAAAATCGCATTGTCAGGCGCTCGTTAGGCAGATGCATGTGTATGTGTGTTTGGGAGTAAGAAAAAATGGAGGTTTGCCCCTCGGCCGTGTATTGGTTTTGTCGCTGTGGTTATGCGCGCTATTTCACAGGATACACCAACACAGCTGCAGAGCGAGACACGCACACAGGCGCACACACAATAAAAATGATTGCATTGGCATGCGATGACAGGATGAGAGGGAAAACGGGGGGTTCATATGGAGCCATGGAGCAGCCGGGCTGCATTTGATGGATGAGTTCGAAGCCATGAACCAGATGTGACAATTCAAATGCCAAAATTCAGCTAGCACACACACACACACACACAGAGAGAGAGAGAGAGAGAGCTACCCAGGGGCGTAGTAACTCAGGGGGAGTTGTCAGAACATCGCATATTTCCACTTCCAACGATCCCCCTACGTACGCGCACCTGCTCGCCCAGAACCCTAATATTTCGTGTTAAAAAATGCATCGAACAATATGCGAAGCGGGCCAAAACTCACGAGTTTTTATTGAAATTGAATTGTTGATAAGTTTTGTCAACACAAAGCGCAGCTGAATTTAAATGGGGTTAGCTCTTCACACGCTCGCACACATTTTTGGTCGGGAGTTCCGCGCTGAGCGGCTGACGTAATTGATTTGCTTGATATTGCTTTTGAAGTGCTGGGCTGAGCTCACATTTTCAAGTGTTTACTGGTTGGAGTTATGCACGGGGAGAAAAAATTGTTGTTAAAGTTTGAAAAATATTCTAGGAATAAATATGGGATCCTTTGGATACAACATTTATTGTTGCATACTTTTAGTGACCTTTAAAAATGTTTAAAAACACCTTTTTTTAAATATTTTTTTTTTATAATTTTTTTACAACTTTATTGTTTTTTGGCGTAAAATTTTTTTAAATGCATACAATTTTAAGATGCAAGTAATAAAATTATCAAGGAATATAACCATATCTTTCTGTTTGAGCTATGCACATGGGGTAAAAATAGTTGTTACATTTTGGTAATTATTCTAGGAATAAAGATTGGATCCTTAGGATAAAAGATTTATTGTTGAATACTTTTAGAGATTACGATTATTAGAACATTTAATATATTTTCTTTTTAATTTTTTTTATTTTTTATTACGACTTTATTATTTTTTAAAAATTAAAGTTAAACATTTTTAAAAGCATACAATTTAAGGAGGCAAATAACAGAATTATCACGAAATTTAACCATATCTTCCTGTTTATGTATTTTAAAATCTAAATTAAATTTATACAACAAGAAACCTTCAAGAAGATCACCAAAAACCTCTAACTTTTTATCCCTGTGCCGGCTGGCATGTCAATATTTATCTGGGTTAATTCCTAATTCATTGACTGGACACTCCAGGCACAAATGCAATGTGGAGAGCCCTTGACTTGGTCAGGCCTTAGTCGCAAATAGCATTCCCCAATCGAAAGCCGGTCGAGTTCAACAGCCTCATGCCGCAAACATTTGGCATTTTATTCGCATTCGCTTCCCAGCGATGAGGAGGCTCCTGATGTGGCAACAAATGTTGCCAAATGCTGTGCCACAATTCGTTTAATTTGCGGCCAGTCCGCCTGCTTCCCGACCCACTTAGCTACACTTTCCGCTGGCCAGAATAACCCACTTTTATTGCCACTTCGACATCGAGTCGATGGCCAACATGTTGCTGACCCAAAACCGATGGCCAGAACCGAATAGTTGGCTAAGAGCGCGTCTGCGCTTTAAGCCATGGCCCAAAGAGACTGGGATTGGCTTTGAATTTCTCTGTGCCGAAAACGACGATGCTCGGCCCAATTACTCAATGGCATTTCTCAATCGCTTCAAACACGCGACTCTGTTGGCCATTAAACGCCCAACTCTTGTACGCTGTTAAATGAGCCCATCGCCAGACGCAAAACAGGCCTTTAATTGCCAGACGAACCTGTTAGCCATGTTGGCCATTCAGTCATTGGGCCAGCTATTTGTTAGCCGGCTTACAGCTGTCAAGAGGACAAATGACGCTGCCTTGGCTTTAAGCCCTTCGGTCTAACTAGCTTTTTCAGCCAAATGAGCATCAAAAGAACATCGCCGAGCACCTGAATTGTCTACTCGAATTAGTCAAGCGACAAAAGAGTCCCGATTTATGTGAGGCAATTAATTTTCGCGGCCCTGCAGATTGACAAAGGCCTTAAAGACTTAAATTGGCCAGATTTTCGCGGAGGCACTGGCACTGCAGCAATTTGCAGCTCATTTAAATTGCAGGCGCGTAAATCAAGGCGGCAACGTGCAGCATTTGGCGCCCCGAGGCAAAAGCGCTCAGGCGCCAGCTCACAAATCAAGCGGCAAATTGAAATTGCTTGACAAGGCCGCAGAGTTATGGCATCCATAAAAAAAGAGTCCTAGCCGAGAAAGCAGCCAGATAGCAGGGCTAAAAAGACAAACAGATGATGATGAGGCGACGACAACATTTCTGTTCTGTTCGCCTAATGTCAGCAATTCGAGGAGCAAGTGTTTTGGTGCATACCGGAAAGTTCGGCTGTCTTTGAAGTATTACTTTATGTTTTCATAGACCCAATGGCTGGGCTCAACACTTTGTTTTAGTTTGAGAATTATTATTTGTATACCCATACATTAAAATTTGCAGGTTTCCAATGGAAACAAGCTCAACGAGATAATAAAAATAGAAATTAGGAATTTTGACAACCAAATCAACTTATTTAGGACGGAAATAAAAATGAGGAATTAGAAAAAATTCAAAACAAAAAAAAAAACCATTAAAATTTAATAATTTTTCTGAGCGATAGTATCGATTGTGGGCCCAAACCGTCGATGTTTCCTAAATTTTTAAGCTATCGATAGTACTATCGATTTTTTTACCAACCCTTTAAAGAACGTTATTACTTTTAAAAACATTAATTTCTTGACAGAATTTTAAATTCCCAAGTTAATGCTGATTTTTTTTATTTTATTTTTTAAGTATTTATTTAGTTAAATTATTAATAATTTTTAGTCACTAAAAATTTGACATTTGAAATTTATTATGTTAAAGGTGCGATCTTCACTTGTTTTGTACCTCATCAAAAAGGTTTTTTTGCTTAATACAAAACCAAAAAGTAGCTTTTCAGTATTACATCAACTCAAAACACGCTGTTAATTAAATATATTCCTTTTTTTTCTCTTTCAAACATGTGGAAGCTACAGGCCCTTGTGGTCCACATCCTGTTGATGGGCTCTATACTGAGCACATATTTCCAACCCACTCTATTGCCTAACCTCGTGCCGCAGAAGACGATGCGCGAGTTGGGCCTTGAACCGCCGGCAGATCGACTGGTGGTTTTCCTCACCGACGGCCTGCGAGCGGCCACCTTTCTGGCCAACAATGGCAGCGATGTTCCGGATCTCAAGGACATTTTCCGGCAGCAAGGTCGCATTGGTATATCCCGCAGCTGTGCGCCCACGATGACGCGACCCGGACACATTGCCATATTCGGCGGGTTCAATGAGGATCCCGCGGCTGCTCTGGTCAACTTCCGCTACAATCCCAGCAAGTTCGACACCGTTTTCAATCGCAGTAGGAATACCATTGGCTGGGCCCACCGGAATATTGTCAGTTACTTCAAGGATCTTCCAACTGGCGGTGCACCGATGAGATTTGAGTCCTTCATGGAAGCGGAGCTGCCGGAGAAACTCACCTGCGACAAGTGGACTTTCGAAAAGGTTGAAAAGTTCTTTAAGAACGGCGAAAATGTTCGCGAGTGGCGCAATCTAAAGCCAGCGGTGTTCTTGGTCTACTTGGCGGATAGTGATATAGCTGCTCACCGGTTCAAGACGCTTTCTAAGAAGTTCTATAAGAAGCTTCAGCACACTCAGCACGGCATTCGAACGACCTATGAACTCTTTGAACGGGTCTTTAATGACAGTCGAACGGCCTATTTGATGACATCCGATCATGGAATGACTAACGAAGGTGGGTACTTAGGGGGATTTTTAATATATCTTAAAAAATATCGAAATTATCAAAATTTGCGTAACTTCGATAATTATCGATATTCTCGATATTTTTATAACATGTGTTTATCGGAAACATCGATATTTTTCTGGTGTTTTCATTATAAACATAAGTATAATCTTTTTTTTATAATATTTTACTTATTTTTCTTTAAAACTTTAATCGACTGTGAAAATATCGATATTTTTCAACCCAAAACCAATGTTTAACTTATTATTAAGGTTAACTCTATCTTAGTTCCAAATTATTTGATTAATAAACTACCCAATCTTCTTAGGAAACCATGGCGGTGGATCCGTTCTTGAAATAGAGACGCCCCTGTTTATGTGGGGAGCTGGTGTGAGTAGACCAGATGTCGATCCTGAGGGCAACTTTCCCAGCAAACCCAATATTTCCGAGGTGGATCAGACCCAACTGGCTCCCCTAATGTCTGCTTTGATAGGTCTACCACCACCGATGAATAATATGGCCCTGATGCCAGTGGGTTATCTCAATGTGAGCGAAGAGTACGAAGTGAAGGCCTTGCATCTGAACATTTTGCAACTTTTAACGCAAGCCAAAATTCTAATTCGGCGGCATGAGAGCGCCATATTCTACAAATGGCTGCCGAAGTACGAGGGGCTAAACTTGCAACAAATCGAAGGATTTTCGGATAAATTAAATTCTCTGATGGCCCAGGGAAATATGAAGGAGGCGATGGAGATTTGCGAGGAATTCGGAACATTGGCACAGAAGTGCCTGGCTTACTATCACCAATATTACCAACTTCCTTTGATGGTGGCCACCACGGTATCCTACTTGATTTGGTTCTACTGCTTGCTACTTCAGTTGACTCGGTTATCCAAGGAGGAGAAGGAGCACAGAAAGGGATTCCTGACCTTGTCCACCCTGATCCTTACCATGATAGGCCTTTTGATCCTAACTCTGTTGATGCTGCAAAATGTGCCGAATATCACGGCATTTTACCTGATTCTACCATTTGGCATGCTTATAATGGCTCAGGCCGAACGTCCTGCGAAAGGTTATTGGATTATGGCTCCGATTTGGAACTTGGCCTGCATTTTACTGCCTGCTGCCCTGCTGATTCTAACGACCTTTATTTATCAGCATCTATTCCTGATATATGCGATTTCCGTGCTCCTAAACAATCGACGGGCTTTCCTGAGGCCCTCTGTGAAATTTTTCATTTGGCTTTCGCTGGTTTTACTTCTCACTGGAATGCTGTATGTGCAGCAAAATTTCTACAAGGGACTCAAGATAATACCCTTGAAAAATTTCCATGTGCTCTATGTAAGCATGCTGTTGGCCATTGTTCGTCCTGTGATCCTGAGACATCGACATGATGCCCGAGTTTGGGCAGCCAATGCAATGGCTCTGCTGGCCGGAGCCTATGGAGTCTATCAGTTTGAGGTAAAGGAAACCATATCGATTTATGTCCATGTCGCCACTTGGTCCTTCTTGTTCTTCGCCTTCCTGTCGATTCCGTATTTTGCCAAAACCACTTTGGAGGCCAGGAGGAGATTTGATCTGATCACCATCAACATGGTCACGATCATCAGTCTGCTGACCATCTCGTGGGGAGCTTTGAATGTCCAGATCGTGATAACCGAATTTGTATTGGGACTTCAGGTCTATGAGGAAACTAGGCGAAGCAAAGAAATTGAAGAGCTGGCAGAAGAGCACCGGCCACTGAAGACCTTAAGGGGATTCTATCGATATGCCTTTATGATTCTACTCTACTTCTATGTGGCCTTCTACCTGGCGGGACATTGGCTGTCCACCTTTTTGTTCAAGTCGACGACCGCTCGACTGTTTTATCCCCACTTCTCCCTGTTCATAGCCGGCAGTCTGCTCATCCTGAAGATTCTTCTCCCATCTCTGATCTTCATTTGCGCCCTCTATGCAATGGTTCCATTTGTGCGGAAGAACACCAGGGCAATTTTAATCTGCGTGTTCTTGATCAGCGACGTCATGGGTCTGTACAAGTATTACTTTGTAAAAAACCAGGGATCCTGGCGACTGATTCGCAAGGATCTGGATCAGATCCTGCTGACCCATGCCGTCAACTTTATGCTGCTGGGCTGCGTCTGCTTGGCCAAGATTTTCATGGCCAATACGAAGATGGAAAGGCCAGAACGTAAGGTGCGTACCTCTCGAGGAACTCAAGGAACTGCACCACCTGAAGAAACTGAGGCTTGAAATGTGTATTTTTGGAAAGTGTAAAAGAAATTCTAATAGTAAATTATAGATATTATTAAAGTTATATTGTTCTGAGTAAAATACTTTAAAGTTAAATCTTCCATCCCCAAAATATTCTCAAAATATATACACTTTTAAAATGCTAATAATTGAAATGTATTCATCTTTTTGGAATATGTACAACACATTCTAATAATAAATTTTAGATATTATTATTTAAGTTATTTTATTCTGAGTAAACGGAGTTAAACTTCTGCGTTAAACTTTCTCCCCCAAAATATCCTTAAAATATATACACTTTTCGAGCTATTTTGCCTCACTTGAACTGCTAATAATTGAAATGTATTCACAAAAAACTATAATAGTAAATTATAGATATTATCAATGTTATATAATTCTGGGTAAAAATAATTTAAACTTAAACTTTCTCCCCCAAAATATCCTTAAAATACATACACTTTTTGAGCTATTTTTGGCCCACTTGAACTGCTAATAATTGAAATGTATTCAATTCATTTCGTTAAGCATTTAAGCCTTTGACACAGAATTAGTCGCGCCCTCAACCGACCGGATGTTTGATATTTGTCATAATAATTAGCTGGCATTTGCCTTTTGGCCCCCTCGTTTTCGGGGGGAAATGGGAAATGGGGTTTCCTGGAAACGGCTGATTAAATGGGCCTGCCGTTTGATGGAATTTTCTTTATTTTTTCCCATCCCCTGACCACATCCGCTGGGCTTATGTTTGCGATGTCGTCGCCCGTTGAGCCTTTGTCGCCAGCTATTTCACTTTATTTGCCTTGGCCAGCTCGCTGACAGCTTGTTGAGTTTATCCAGTCAATACACTCATGGCCGAAAAGGGATTGGAATTGGGATTGAGGATTGATCGGCGGGCTGATTGATTAATTGACACTTTGCACATTAATTAGCCTTGGCAGCTAGCCCTTTCTTTTGGTACATGGCTTTCAGACACTCACATTCGTCCTTGGCCTTGGCTTAGATGTTTATTTAGTCAGCTACATAAAGAAAATAAACAGTGAACTTCTCCTTGATTAGAAATTACACTTGCATATGCTGGCCAAATTTATCGCTGATTAATAAACTCATTAGAACTTTGCTTGTTTCCTAGTCGCAGCACCGCATGGAGTGAACGAACTTTGGCCAGATTTAATTGGAAAAGTTGAGATGCGCCTAAGTCAGTCGTTAGTTGGTCAATATTTATCTCGGCTTAGCACATCCTGCACATCCCGTCTAAATGCGGTGGGTCTGTCATCTTTATTTTCCATGGAAACCCCCGAAGCGACGAAGGAAAGAAGGCAGAGCCAAGAATAAAGGGATATATATATATTTAGGGTGTGTAGGTACGATATCAAGGCGAAGACAAAGAATTATGCCATCTTGTCGGTTATTAATGAGCCGCAGCCTCCAGGGTCCTCAGGATTCCGATTCCGATTCTGATTCCCTTTGCATCGAGCAAAGTTTCAATTTGGCGGCCGCCTAATGAGAATGCATTTGAAAGGTAAAATGATTAATGTCAGCGGCAGCTTGGGGCTTATCTTTTTGTGGGTTAACCACTCGCCAGTCGCCACCGACGACGCGGATTTAATTAAAATAAAAATACCAAAGTTCCTCGGCGCCGGCAGCAGCTGTCAGGGCCAAAAACCCATTCGGCAATTATTACATTTGGCAGTTAATTAAAATATTTATAAAAGGCGAATAATTTTATGCGCAGAATTGAATTGATTTGGCAAATATTTGCCAGTTAGAAAAGTGTTTTTTACCGCGATTTATGCGTGCAGCACGGGGTATGCTAAATTAATGGAAATAAATGTTACATTTTCTGGACAGTATCATTTGGTAACTTGCTAATTGTACAACTGCTGCCAGATATTCCATAGTCGAGCTCATTTTGTACTATTTTAATGTATTTTTTCCCCAATTATTATGCGAAATACTGCCATGAAAATGAAATAGAAAATCCACCAGCTGATGCTGCGGTTGTTTATATTTGCTCACTGATATTGTCGGTGGGTGCAAATTAGTTAAAAACCCAACGGCAATTTAATTTGCTATTAAAAATGTTCAACTATCAAACCAATGATTCATATGCACAAAATGTTTCAAATATGCTTAAAAGTTATATGCAAATTTAATGAATTTGTATGCAATGTGTGGGTTTTTTTTTACCTATGCGTTAAATGCAAAAACCAAAATAAAATCTATAACCAACTATGCCGTGCAATTAATTATGCGAATACTTTTGCCGCTTGGACATCGTGGCATTTATTTCCATTGCCATTTTCAGCCGTGTGCATTAGTTATACACAGGTATTTAATGAAGTTGAAATAGTTTTGGAAATATTTCCGATACCGATGCGGGGAGCGTTGGCCTTTTATTGCAGCTGCATTATTCAAGTGGATTAGCTGTGAATGCTTTTTAGAAATTTTCGACCGCATCGTTGGCTTTGTGCAGGCGGCAACTATCACGAGGGATGACAACTTTTTTGCGCACACGACAAATTTATTTACAAAGCGGATTTTGTACACAGAAAATGGAAAATAATAGGAGTATTTTACACAGAAATCACTGGGGATACGAAATAAATGCTAAAGGTGCTTGAAAGTATGCAACGATATTTTTCGAATTAATTGATTTATTTTATTTGTCAATTATATCACATTTTCATGGAAACCTTTTTCTCTCAGTGCTGCTGACCTTAGCCAAATAGATTTATTTTACTTTCGAGATGACACAGAAATCACTAGGGATTCGAAATAAATTTTAAAAGTGCTCAAAAGTATGCAACAATATTTTTTCGAATTAATTGTTTTATTTTAGGTACGTTTTTCTCTCAGTGCGGCTGCAGTTAGCCATATAGATTTATTTTCCATTGTAGATGACTCAGAAATCACTAGGGATTCGAAATAAATTTTAAAGGTGCTCAAAAGTATGCAACAATATTTTTTAGAGGTAATTGTTTTATTTTTAGCCAGTTCTGTAGCACTTCTATGGACACATTTTTCTCTCAGTGCTGCTGACCCAGACTATTGCCCTATTTTGATAGTGATATCTCTGCACCATCGTAAGTGTTTCAGGAGCCCGACGAAATCTGCCATCTTTAATATATTACTATCGCACTTTTCATCACGTTCTGACCTGCAAACAAACAAACGGGCAGACTCACATTCACCCACGAAAACCCCGAAAAAGTTGTTTGCCATTCGAAGTCGTAATTGAGTACGCCGTGCGCATGTATAAATAACAAAGCAAAGTGTCCTGGGCCCCCCAAAAAAGCGAAAAGGCGAAAAGTTTCGTTCTCAGGAGCCATTTTACGGAGTCCTCGTATCTCCTTTGTTTTCTATTAAACAATTGACAAAGTGCCTTGTCCTTGGCTGATGCGACTACACATATAAATTATAATTTAATAAGAAAACAAACGAAAAATTCAATGGCGCCATAAACCATAAAAAGACGCTGAGCGCGGATGTGTGTCGAATGTCGAAAAACAATAAGCAAACAATGCCCGGGACGAGAGACGAGAGTAAACATTGAAATCATCTTCGGCGGCGGAAATCGAGCTCACAGGATCACAGAGGGGCGAAGGACGAAGGCTCGATTAAGTAGCATAAAGTGATGATAAATGCGACATTGAGCAACAATAAATTGTTGCCTTTTTGTCTCTGCTCGTTGTGCTGGTTGTTGTTGTTTTACAGCCAGGACTCGCAGGACTCTTCGCACTGCTTGCCATTGACGTGTTTGACTTATTGATGCTGCGTGCCGGGATTAGCGATGCGGCCCACACTGCGTATGAGCAACGCAAATATACCGAAAATCATAAAGCATCGCTGATTAGCATTTGTATGCGTGGCTTATGGGTGTCTCTGTGTGTGTGGATGTGGGTCTGTGCGTGTTTATATTTTCGCTGCTCATTCAATTGTTTATTGGTAATTCGAAATTCATTGGACGGCAGCATCAGCCGACAATCCTCCCGAGTTTATGGTCCTGCAGACAGCGCATTAAAGCTTAAAATCAATCGAAGTGATTTCTTGGCACAGCGGCTGCATTGCCATCGATTTGTGGGACGACTAATTATACACAGTGGGAAAATGGTTGATAAACAGGTGGTGATTTCAGGTAAATTTGATGGGGTTAATTTTAGGGAAATAAAATTGAAAACCCTATTAATTTAAATATTTTATCTAAAATTTTCTATTAATTTAAATATAGATCTTTTCGATTTAGTTCATCAAAATTAATAAATATAAAACCTTATGTACGAGTATTTTAATATAAAAAAAAAACGTGAAAATAATTAAAAATTTTAAAAATATTTCTTAAATGTTTTCTAGTTTAATTTTTGTATTTATTAAAATTTTTTATTTTTCACAAATTAATGAAAATAATAAAAAAAATGTTTTTCATTAAATTATATTTAGTTAAAAAAAATTAATGAAAAATATTAATAATTTTAATACTATTTCTTAAATATTTTCTAGTTTAATTTGTGTATTTAATTGCAATTTTTTTAGGTAACAAAAAATAATGAAAGGAATTAAATTTTCTTAATATTTATCAGTAATGTTATTTTGTTTAACATTTTGTCTTAATTAAATCAGTTCAATGAATATTTTAATTTTAATATTTTTATTGACCTAAATTATTTCTAGTTTTCCCTCTGTAGGTCAGTCAGTCTCCGCAATTCCCCTGCAAGTTCGCCGGACACATTTGAACTGCATTTGAGGCACTGAGGCGCACTTTAAGCTTCATTGCAACCAGCATGCCCCATGGCCAAATGTAAGGGCCAAAGTTTTCCACTTAAAAAACGCGAAGTTGCCTCAATGCTGGAATTGTTTTTTCTCTACGTTTTTTTTCTTCATCTCTTCTCGAGTCTTGACTGTGCTCTGCCGCAGTTGGCCGCAAGTCGTGCCACTTGCCACAGGAAAGCCAAGCCAAGCCAAACCGAACCGAACGAAACCAAACCGAGCTGCTCGCTGAGTTCGAGATTACTTTGGTTTACATTGTGCTACGTTTGCGGCTTAAATATTGTATTAAGTTTGCTGGCTGGTGATTGGAAAGCAACTGCACATAAATAGAAAAGAACGAGAGAGCAAAGTTCACCTCATGCAGCCGGCAGCTGGCATTTCATTGCGATTTTGCATTATTTGCAGCGGGGAATGGGGGATGGTGATGGGCGTCCTGGTCCATTCAAAAGCCAAGTTAGCAGCCACTTGAGTTTGCTTGCTGCTATTAGCCGGGGCTCCAAAAGGGGGGCGAGGGAGAAGTGGACCGGGCAATTGCTTAATTGCAACTTAAGCTCAATTTTCCTGTTGCCCCCATACCATCGCATCTCTGCCCTGTCAGTCTGGGCCTTGTCTGTTTGTTGTTGGCACATAAAATCTTGGCCAGCTCACAATCGTTGCATGTAATGACTGGCATTTGCGGCAGCTACACCGATATGAGCCGAGGAGGTGAAAGGGGGGAGTTTGGAGCACCTAGAGCACTCCAAACTGTATGGGCATAGATAAACAGGCCCACTCGAAAAGCCCCCGGGCTAAGCCCTTGAGCCCCCCGGCCACTTAAAACGTAAAGTTGCCCAGGTTGTAGGCATTAGAATGCCTAAATCCTAGGAAGCTTCTGGAGCTATCCTTAAATGCAGTTTAAGTGTGGTCTACTACTTGCGGCCTTTGCCAGCCGCAAATGATCCTTTTAATGCCGCAAATCGAGTGCCAAACATCAGTGCGCCATGAGTTTTCCCTTTGCTTTTTGTTAGCACACACATCTATTTGCCTTACCCTCGTATATCCACAAACAAAATTCAAATCGCAGCCATGAGTTTAGAGGAGCAAACTAGTAGTTCTCTGGAGGAACCGCCGAGTAGCTTGGAGGTCGATGGAGATGAACAGGAATTATGCAAAATGTAAGTAAGCTAAAATAAACTTTCTGGATTTTCTGCTTAATAAATACACAAAAAACAACATTTTGACATGAGAAAGGGGAAAATTCTAGCCGATATGAAAAATGTAAAATGGATGATTCAAATATCAATTTGATATTTTGCAATATCACTTTTTCATAAAACTTATAAATACATATTCTATTTTATTGAGCAAATAATTTAAATTCAAATAAATTTAACCTTTATTTATTTCAAAATTATATAAAAACGTTGGAATTTAAAAAATATGAGCCGCCTAAAAAATGAAAAATGTTAAATTGATAATTCAAATATCAATTTGATATTTTGCAATAACACTTTTTCATAAAACTTATAAATACATATACTATTTTTTTCAACAAATAATTTAAATTCAAATATATTTAACCTTTATTTATTTCAAAATTATATGAAAACCTTGATCTTTAGAAAATATGAGCCGTGTGATCTTTTGTAAAATTTATTTATGTGTTCCTAACTTTTTTCCCTTACCCTTAGTGATAAAGAACTATGGCAAAAAATATCCAAAAGCATTAAAAAAGGAGAAAATAAATCCTGGGAGACCCTGCCTGAATGCCCTTTGGAGGACATGGGCTTCAAGGAGTCCGTGCAGGATCTACACTTCAAATTCGGCTGCAGCAAGGAGTATATGGTCCGTGGATTAACCGATGTGTTGGAGAACAAAAAGTGCACTGACGTAGTGATCCATGTGGGCGATCAGTCCTTCAAGTGCCACTTGCCTGTTTTACAGGTGTGCACGGAGTATTTCAAACAGTTTAGCCGTGTAGATTCAATTACTTTAACCACGGATATGGTAACGCCAAAGGGTTTTGAGCTGGCCTACGAGTGGTTGACCCATGCGGATGCTAAACTATCGCGAAAACACATTGTGGAAATCTATACGACTGCCAGTTTCCTTGGAATTCCCGAACTAAACTCCCATCTGTGGAGTCGATTGGACAATCCCAAGTTGCTCAATGGCTTCGAGGCCTTTCGATTGTTTCTCCAGTGTTTGCCCCTGAAGGCGACCGTTCTGCAGGAACTGATGGTGGGCCGCATTCACGACTACTTTCTGATAGCCGTGGCCACGGAGGAATATCTGGCATTGGAAGCCAGTCACGTCTTCCAGCTACTGGGTCACATAAATATGTGTGTTAACTCCGAGATGGAGATGTTTATGAGTGGTGTGCGTTGGCTGTTCTACGATTGGCAAAATCGCAAAGAGTTTGCGGTGACCATTATGCAGGCCATTCGCTTTAATCTAATGCCCGCCTGGTATACCACTGTTCTGAAGACCAAACACTCGGATGCGGAGTTCCAGGAGCTGTTGGACATGCCGCAAATCCAGACGATGATCAATCTGGGCCTCTCCTTCTCGATAACCCACAACTTCCTGGATCCCACCTCGCCGCTAAAGGAGCCGCTGCAGATGCAGAAGCCCCAGGAACGCCAGTGGGTCTTCAATCCGAACATTCGACATCACCACCGCTACGAGTGTCCCAAGTGGCGTTACTTGAATCTGGATGTCTTCAACGAGTACATACAGCACATCATCATAGCGGGCCCTCGGTATGTGCCCTCCCTGGAGTATCTGAAGCCCGGCCAGATGATGACCTGCTGCCACGAGGCTCTGGAACAGAGAGCATTAAATAAATAAACCCGGAGAGAGCTACCCCATATACACACAAAAAAAAAGGCACTGTAAAATAGATATGCCCATTAAATTTCTTATCTTATCGTTTTTACCATGAAATACTGGTAAAATTGATATTATTTAATATGTATAATATGTGCTACACCGTACTCACAAAAAAACACGTAGCTGTAAAATCGATGTGTCCAATAAATGTCTTGTATTTTGTACACATATCGTTTTGACCATGAGGTACTGGTAAAATTGATATTAAACAATATCATTTTGCTAAATTCTCTCTCGGAGATTGTCTGACTTCAAAAAAGAGAACAAGAAGCAATATGCGCTTTGCCTTTTAATGTAAAATTGATATTCCCGAAATATCGTTTTTACGTTTTCAAGCATATCAGGTCAAAATCGATACCACATTACGTAAAACCGAGCATCGTTTCATATAAAATTTCTTTTTGGTGTATCTGTATCGTTTGGATGGCTCAAAAACACACCCTTGGGTGCCATATAACTGCCACAAATAATTTCATTAGCCTTTGCCGTTCTGGGCTTCGCTTTCGCATTAAGCGTTTCCAATTAGTTGAATTGCTGGCATTTTGCTCAATTAATTGTCAACGTTTATGAACTAAGCACTTGGTTTGTGGACGTGTCAAGGTGTGTGTGTTTATGTTTGCCCTACACAACACACACATTCCGCATTTCGAATGCGAGCAAACAAACTACAGTCACACATGCAAATGTCAATGCCCCCGCGGCTGTCAGTTGCGAAAGCCGCAAAGAAAGAAAAACATTTTTTCTGTTTAAACAACACCAAATGCTGTAAAACCTGGCGGAAAAACAAACCAATCGACGGGCATAATCAAAATATTTTCACAAAAAATAACACAATTAACATGCAGAAATCAGGAAACAAAATGAAATCGATTTCGCGTATTTTTTCAACACTCACTTCATTTCGTTTCAGTTTTACTCGAGGCTTTTCCGGATTTCACTGCAAATGTTTGAATAACTTTTTGTTTACCTTTGTTCTACCATTATCCTGCCTTCATAAATTTTTAGCTGCTGCATTAAAACAATAATACAAATGCAATTGATTTGGCCCGCAACCCCAAAGCAAACAAAAGGCCAAATAAAAACTACAAAATTCAGCGTCGTTTTTTTCTTGCTTTGTTTTTGGCCCATCGTAATTTAATTGTCTGCAGTTGAGGCGCCATGCGATAAATCAATTACTGCAGATTAAGCTTCAGATTATTAAGGGCTTTTTTGGGCTCTGCCACGCCCTCTTTTTTTCTGCTTTTTTTGGTGCATCCTAAGGGGCAGCTGTGGCTGATGTAATGCGTTGATGGAAATGAAGATAGATGCATCTCTGGCAGTTGCAGCGGCCCAATAATTGACGCTGAATATGATGAATGAGTGCCAATTACAAGTGAGCGAAAAAACGAATCAAAAGACGATTAATTAGTCCAAGAAAGACGCGATTCGAATGCCAAGTCGCTGGATGAAGAATAAATATTCAGTGTCATTTCAATTCTCTTCGATTTGTAGCTACGATTGTAAAGGCCGAAAGAATCTTGGTTTTATCATAATAAATAAATAAATTTCGAGATTCTAAAGTTTTAATAATGGTTTTGTGATAATAAGAACTTTAATTTTGAGATACAAACGTTCTAATCTTTATTGTATCATGATATAAATTTTAATTTCAAGATACAACAGTTCTAATCTTGATTTTATCATAATAAGAATTTTACTTTTTAGGTACTTAAGTTCTAGTCTTGATTTTATAATAATAAGGTTTTTATTTTCGAGGTAATGAAGTTATAATTTTGATTTTATCATAATTAGACTTTTTTCTTATAGATACTAAAATTCTAATATTGATTTTATCATTATACGAATTTTATTTTCGAGATACGGCAGTTCTAATCTTGACTTCATCACAAAAAGAATTTTATTTTCGAGATACTAGTACATAATACAAATTTCAATTTAACAAATAACCGAAAAACCTAAAAATGCTTTTTTCTTTTGTTATGTTTTCCGCCTGTAGTGTATATTTTAGGATCAAGGTTTGCATCCCAGCCACATTTATCTTTTAATATTTAAGATGGATTTTACTTTGGCAGCAAGTAAAAATACCATAAACTACCTTTAAACCAAAAAAAACCCTTTTGTTTGGCAGCACAAAAAATCCCATTTGATCTTTCATTGCTCTTTATTGGCTGTTGCATAAAACTGATAATCCTATTGTGGTTTTGCTTGTGCCCTTTAATTGCCCTTACACCACGCTCCCCTCACACACACACACACGCACACACCAAAGCGGCTTTAGTTTTCATGTTTTGCGGCGGCTGCGTTTTTGAAGTTCCATTACTCAAACTCTAAGCGCTCCAAGGCTAAATCGAATGGGGAAAGCTGAACTGAACACAACTGAACGGAAGGGATGCGGATGCGAAGGGTTTCGGTGGCCAACTGTTTGGTGGCAAACTTTATGGTGGGCCCATTGTTTCAATTGTTCAACTGGCCCAAAAGTTGGCCAATTCCGCCGCTGGCCGTCACATTTTGAGTGTTTTTTCCAGCTTAAAGGCCGCCGCACTTAAAGCCTGATTAGCTAATTGCTTTTGCCTAATTTGATTTGTCGGAATTTCAATTAAAGTCGTCCTCGATAAGATCGCAATGAATGTCGCGAATAAAAGCCAGGATAATAAGGATAATGCATGCATTGAAAGTGCTCTAAGAAGGTATTGAAAAGAAAAGGAAGAAATAAATAAATTTTAAATATTTAAAAAAAATATAAAAAATGTAAGTAATGAATATATTTTATACCCTCAATTTTACAAATATTTATGATCGTACAAGGATACTAAATCAGTATAAATGTAGTGCAAAAAAAAAGTATAAATTAAAAAAATTAAAAGAAAGGAAGAAATAATTAAATTTGAAATATTTATAAAACAAGAAAGGAAGCTAGCTTCGGACAGCCGAAGCTTATACACCCTTGCAGATAATTCCTATTAATGACTAATTTTCCGATCGTTCCTATGGCAGCTATATGATATAGTTGTTCGATATTGATAAAATTAAAATCGAAATTCGAAAACATTTAAAAAGACTCATATCCCAGAGTAGAAGAGAATACAATAAAATTCAACGAAGCAATAATTTATTTCCTATTATATTTCCATTAATTTTCCGATCGTTCCTATGACAGCTATATGATATAGTCGTCCGATTTTGAAAAAAAATTATTCGAAATTCAGGATTAGATAAAAAATGGCATTTCCAAAAGTAGGAGGTTCTAGGTTCAAAAACACCCAAGATATAATTTTTTTTCATTTTTTTTCATTTTTTTTTCCGATTATTCCTATGGGAGCTATATGATATAGTTGTCCGATCCGGCTCGTTCCGACTTATATACTACCTGCAACAGAAAGAAGACTTTTGGGAAAGTTTTAGCCCGATAGCTTTAAAACTGAGAGACTAGTTTGCGTAGAAACAGACAGACGGACGGACAGACGGACAGACGGACAGACGGACATGGCTAGATCGACTCGTCTAGTTATGCTGATCACGAATATATATACTTTATGGGGTCGGAAACGTCTCCTTCACTGCGTTGCAAACTTCTGACTGAAATCATAATACCCTCTGCAAGGGTATAAATATAAAAAAATGTAAGTGATGTAAGTAAATAATAACCCCCTATTTTACGAATATTTATGTTCGTATAAGGTTACTAAATCAGTGTAAATGTATGTAGTATTGTATAAAAAATGTAAAAGAAAATGAAGAAATAATTAAATTTCAAATATTTTATAATAATTAATAAAAGTAAGCATTACAAGTATTTATTTTTGTACAAGTTTAATAAATAATAATTTAATAATTTCAATGGAAATCGTTATTAGTTTGCCCTAAGAAAACATAGAAATTACCTGGCCTAAGGAATTTAATTAATACCATCAAGATAAACCTTTGGGTGGTTTTGCAGCTCCACAGAAGAGCTCTTAAATTTTTCGGGGCTATTTTTCAGAAACGTTTGGGGTTGCGTTCGGTTGGGGGACCACAACTACAAGTATGCATAATTTGCTGATTGCAATTAAAAGCAATTATGCTCGGTGTCCTGGCAACCACAAACTCATTAGCTTGTTGCACCAAAACCGCAATGCAGCATATCCCACAACACCAGCAGCCGTAGAGCAGCAACAACAACGACGAAAATTACTTACACATAACTGGGGGTTAGGAGGGGGTTATCAGGGGGTCAAGGGGTCAGCATGTGCGAGTGAAGGGCCACTCACTTGACCTGCCCTTTGGCC
Organism: Drosophila prostipennis; assembly: GCA_037075205.1. Lineage (NCBI taxonomy): Eukaryota > Metazoa > Arthropoda > Insecta > Diptera > Drosophilidae > Drosophila > Drosophila prostipennis. Next base: position 2,739,679 of record JBAMCJ010000413.1, read on the forward strand.
CACAATCCAAATCTAGAACCAAAACGATACTGCCAAAGGGATTGCCGAAACCAAATCGAATCGCTGGCAAAATTGCACAGCTTGACGCCATCTTTTTGCCCAACCAAATCCTTTGCAATTTTTTTTTTGCCTCCCATCTTCTTTTTTTTTTTGATTTTTGGACACAGTTTTTGACGTGCGTGTGTGAAGTGCTTTCAAACAAAATGGTCACAGCAAAGTGCCCACAGCTTCGGAGGACCAAGGACCGAGGACCGAGGACCGGGTTTGTTTAGAAGGTTTTATGCATATGTCCGACATGTGGAAAATTCCATTAGGAAGTTTTCTTTGTTTGCATACATTTGCATGCCTCTCTCTCTCCACTTTGTTCCTTTTACTGGCCTTCCATCAGAAATAATTTATTTGCGGCCAGGAGCAGGCCAAGATTTTTATTATTATTATTTTGTAATGGTTTTCGAGTGTTTGCAGTAGCTCTCTCTTTCTGTGCAACACAACAGCCACACACAGCAGAAGGCAAAGAAATGGAAATGATTTGCATAAAATCGATTAAACATTTTCAGCAAATAAAATGCATATTGAAATGAAACGAAATGAAATGAATAGAAAGCAGGCCATAAGCACCAGAAGCCAGGGGCCAAGGATTCTTGCGAGCGTCCTGCTTTTTCCAGGTTTTTGTTTGCCAAGTGGGGGTAAGCAAGGGATAAGCAGGGCTCTCTGTCTGTGTGTGCAAAAGATTTATCAAATATTGCCCCATCGATTCACCTTACGTCGTATATTTCAATGTTCGAAAGCAATAATGGCACAAAATGAAACAAAATGCATTTAAACTAAATTGCTTTGCCAAGAACTCGATAATAATAATCCGGTAGCTCAATGGCTTAATTTATATGCCACTCGTTTGGGAGCTCAAATATTTTTCCATCATTAAAATATGAAATATCCCCACACACACACGGGCATTAATTATGCTCAGGCAGCAATTACACTTGAGACCTGGAAATTGACAGGCCAGCCTATAGATTTACATATATGTATATGCACATTTGGGCAAACAATCAAGTGGACCTGGCCAAAATGACTTGGCCTAATGTGATAAGTTCAATGGGCAGAGTTAAAGTGGAATTTTAACCAACATTTACCGCAAAATGAGATGTGTAATCCAGTTGGGCAAACAAATACCAAAGTTATTTGTATTTAATTTCTTGAGCAAGCAAAGTTAATTAATTACTGGACGAAGACTTAAAGAGCAGCCGACCTTTGGATAACAATAATTTAAGAACTTGCGCTTCAACTCACTGGAAAACTTACTTAGCAAACTAAAAGCATCCGGGGGCCAAAGTGCCGAAAGGAAAAGGGCTCAGATCCCGGGATCGAGCTCTCGGAAATTCACGGAGAACACTCTGGCATTAATGGCAACTTAAGCTGCCCTAAGATGCAACAATAGCGGGCACATCAAATATAAATGATGCCACCGAAAACAGCTGGCCACGCCCCCTGCCCCGCCCCTCTATATATATATATATTCGTCAGCCGAAATGCAAATGCAAATGGAAGCGAAAATTAACGTGCATTTCCCTCGGCTTGCCTGCCCCTCGGGAAAACCGGAATAAAAACAATTTCGGATACAATTTAAGAGGGATTTTGTTTTTGTTTTTGGTTGCTGCTCCTACTCTCACTCTTATTATTGTTATTTCCGCTCTGCATGGCTAATGAAGCAAAACGGAACCCTGAACTCAAAACTCAAAACACCCAGCTGCAATTTTTCGACAACTCTCGACTGCGGTCGCCTGCTCAAGATACAAAACTGCAATTCAATTGCCCGCCAGGCAACCAAAGAAAACCAGTCGAGCACTTTAAGGCCAGTAGCATAAAAAAGAAAATACGAGCAAAAAGAAAATTGCTTGCAATAAATTTCGAATTAAATAGAAATTTGCACAGTCAACTGCTGGAGGGGTTGGGTGGGTTTTTCGGGGTGCAAAAGATACCGAAACCAGCAAAAAAATGCAAATCTCAACTAATTCTTATAAATTATTTAATAAGAAAAAGTCAAATGATTCATTTTTAAGCTGCACCCTTCATCACCAAAGCTCAGCTGGAGCACAAAATGCTGCGAGGTGGCGAGAAATGAAAAGGGAAAAACTAAACGAAACGAAAAACGACCGAAAGACCAAAACGGCAGCTAGAAAAGCTATAAAAAGTGCAGCAAAAGAGAAAAGTCAGGAGCGGAAAATGGCAGAGACTGCAGAAAAAAAAGAATGCAAGACTACCCTCGAAAAACCAAAACGGGAGCTAAAATACCCATTTCCCTTAAGTTTATAAGGGATTTATATCTGAAATTCAAGGGCGAAGATTTTATAGTGTTTTTTTACTGCAGAAAGTATTATTCCTAATATTTATTATATCTTTTGGAATTATGTAGCTTTTGATTGTGGAATATCAGAAATAAATAGGGCTAATATTATTAGAAATTTGATAATTAGTTGAGTGCACTTAAAAGCCTACTTTTTAAGGAAATATTGTATACAAGAATTCTTTTGATGAAAAAATATGACAAAATCTTAAGTGACGACTTTAATTGAGGGAAATATTAAAAACCAAAAATAAAATAAAATAATATTTAAACTACAAAGATGACCTCTTAAAAATATTTAATTTATATGTTATATATTTGGTATTTGGAAAATATAACACTAAAATTTTGTATCAAAAAACCTGAATTTACAGATGATCTTTGTGTTCTCTTGGAATTATGTAGCTTTTTATTGTGGAATATCAGAAATAAATAGGGCTAATAGTATTAAAAATATGATAATTAGTTGAGTGCACTTAGAAGCCTACTTTTTAAGGAAATATTATATTCAAGTATTCTTTTGATATGAAAATATGACAAAATCTTAAATAAAGATTAAAGATTATTAAAGAAGATAATAAAAAAAAAAATAAAATAAAATAAAATTTAAGCAACAAAGATGACCTCTTACAAATATTTAATTTATATTTTATATAACACTACAATTTTATCAAAAAACATGATTTTCCAGATGATCTTTGTTTTCTGCTGATGGATTTAAATTTCCAGGGTATTGAAGCTGCGGCTTTCCAGATCCTTCTGCACCAAAGTAATTGTACAGTGCTTTTCCGCAAAACGGTGATGATTTACCGTCAAACTGGAAGTGAAGTGAAGCTGTCAAAGAGCGGTTCGCTCGCCTGAATTGGCAGCATGTGCCGCCGACAGCCGAGGCGTAAATAAGTTTGCATGCATCGAATGGGGAATATATAGTGGGAATAGGGCAAAAAAAGCATGGATTTTGCTGCCAATAGAGCAAAAAGTCCTTTTGTTCGAAAGGCAGTAGTCAATATTAATGTGTCACACGCGCAGCTCGTGCGTGAGTGTGAAAAAGCGAAATGTTGTCCATCGATTAATATTCACGATCTCGCTGGGCACTCAGTCGAGCGAGCAACGCGCCCTCTGTGGGGGGAAAAGGGAAAGTGACAGAGGAAAGTGAAAAGTGGAAAGGCAAAGTCAAGTTCTACGCTGAATTTGTTGCATACAAAGGGGCGCTGCCTTCGCCTTTGCTTTTGCTTACAGAGAAATGCGCTAACAAAGCGCAAGCAGAAATAAAAAAGCATGCTGCGAGCAAAAGCAAGCAAGAAATGCTGCTGCTGCAGCCGTGGCAAATGTTGAATGTTGTGCACATGGCAGTTTATTCATGATTTCACATATTTCCAGCCACGCCCACCGCCCACCGCCCGCCATTGTTGGCAAAAAATATTGCTTCTGTGTGTGTGAGCTTTCTAAGGATGAGAAAGTCTCTGGGACACACCAACACACACACACACATTTACATGCCGAAGCCATAGCTTTATACCCGATTTTGTTTTTCTGCAACGAGGGTTTTTTTTCCCTGTACGTTGTTGGACTTTTGGCTGCACTAAGACAAACTTTTTTCAGCTGCTTCTTTGGTAAACTTGCATTTTTATGGTTTTAACATGTTTACTTAAATTCTTGTGTATTTGTCTTGTTGGCGTGGCTGTGACAAATGTTCAAAGCAAAGGCAGTGGTAAAAAAAAAACGATTTAATAAATGGCTTTATTTTACTTTAAATTATTTTTTGGACTAATTAACACTGCTTTAATATTTTTAGTGCCGGATATTTTTTTAATGTATGATTAAATAAAAGATTTTTAAAAGAATTAAAAATAAAAACGAAGGGACTTTCAAATTAAAAAAAAAAAATAAAAATGATACAAGTTAATATTACCCAATTATTTTCTTAAAGGTTAGAAACACTGGGAATTATTAAGTCCATCAAATAATTTTTTCTCTATCAGTAGGTCAGTCACACTCAAAGCACCTGATATCCAAAGTATCACATTTTTCACATCTACATATATGCAGTACCCAGAGATTACTTATATGGGGGTTGTCTAGGGCCCCACGCGATCTGATAAGGCGTTTCTAGTCATTGGACTCTAATAAATGCATAATTGCTTACGAAATACGGACAGAAGATAAGGTTTTGTTTTGAAAAAGAGATGGTTCTCATAATGACGTTACATAAAACAATTCATTTTTATAGATAAAGTAATTATAAAGCTCAAGATTATAGAATCTTTATAGTTGTCAGCAAACAAACCATTAGATAATCTCCCCGATTTCAGTTAAAAACGCTTACTTTGCAAGAACTCGAGTTAGTATTTTGCAATCAGCGTCAGTATGGCGTTGACATACTATCTTTTTGAAGTGGCGGTCGCCTTGCTGGCGATCGTGACCTACACTCTCCATCGGAAATTGACGTACTTCAAGCGTCGTGGAATTCCTTATGATGCACCTCACCCGATCCGGGGAAACATGGAGGGTTATAAGAAGACCAGGACCGTTCACGAAATCTACCAGGATTACTACAACAAATATCGAAATAGCAAAGCTCCGTTTGTGGGATTTTACCTCTTCCAAAAGCCCGCCGCCTTCGTTATCGACCTCGAGTTGGCCAAGCAAATACTGATAAAGAACTTTTCCAATTTCTCTGATAAGGGAATTTATTATAACGAGAAAGATGATCCCATGTCGGCGCATCTCTTCAATCTGGATGGTCCGCAGTGGCGTTTGCTGAGGAGCAAGCTATCCTCGACCTTTACCTCTGGTAAAATGAAGTTCATGTATCCAACGGTTGTTTCGGTGGCCCAGGAATTTATGGCTGTGATGCACGAGAAGGTCTCGCATAACTCTGTTTTGGATGTACGGGATCTGGTGGCCCGGTTCACGGTGGATGTCATCGGAACCTGCGCCTTTGGCATTCAGTGCAATAGTCTGCGCGATGAGAAGTGCGAGTTTTTGCACTTTGGCCGGCGGGCTTTGTTGGACCATCGACATGGTAAAATCCTGACGGGCTTCATGCGCAGCTATCCCAATTTGGCCAGGCGATTGGGTCTCCAGCGGAATGCCAAACATACCCAGGACTTTTATCACAGGATAGTCACAGAGACTGTGAGTTTGCGGGAGAAGGAGAATATCAAGCGGAATGATTTCATGGACATGCTAATTGCCTTGAAAAATCAAAAGGAAATGACCCTCGAGAGCGGCGAGGTGGTCAAGGGTTTGACCATGGAGGAGGTGGTTGCCCAGGCTTTTGTGTTTTTTATAGCTGGATTTGATACCTCCTCCTCCACCATGGGATTTGCTCTCTACGAACTGGCCAAGAATCCGGAGATCCAGGATAAAGTTAGAGCCGAGGTGGAGGAGGTTTTGCAGCAACATGATCAGAAGTTCACCTACGAGTGCATCCAGGATTTGAAGTACCTCAATCAGGTTATAAATGGTAAGTGAAATTAATAGTATTTGAACTCCAAACTAATTATACATTTTAATTACAGAAACCCTTCGCCACTATACCATTGTGCCCAATGTGGATCGAGTGGCCGCCAAACGCTTTGTGGTTCCCGGACATGCAAAATTTGTCATCGAGGCCGGTCAGTCGATCATCATTCCTTCATCAGCCATCCACCACGATCCCAGCATCTATCCCGAACCCAATGAATTCCGTCCTGAGCGATTCTCTCCCGTGGAATCGGCCAATCGTCCTTCAGTTGCCTGGCTGCCCTTCGGCGAAGGTCCTCGCAACTGCATTGGTCTGCGATTCGGACAGATGCAGGCTCGCACTGGACTCGCTCTGCTCATCAAGAACTTTAGGTTCTCCACATGCGAACAAACAGCAGATCCTCTCATCTACGATCCGAATTCTACAATTCTTCTCGGGCTGAAATGCGGAATTCATTTGAAGGTGGAGGCTATCTAAAAGAAGGGTTTTGGAGAGCTATTTACCGAGTGAAAAAGGTTTTAAATATTTTTAAAATATTTTATTAACAAATTTACTGCTTAATTCAGATTATTATTCATGTCTGTAATAAGCTTTTAATAAAATACATAGGTATGTAATAATAATTTAAACAAAATAGAAATAGAAATAGAAGTGCGAGGGAGATGAAAATATGCAGTCGTCAAAGCTACTGGCGCCATCTAGTGGATATTTCATTTTTTGCTTATAACTTTTAAAGGGATTGTCCAATTTTAAAATTTTCTTCGACATTTAGATACGTTTTTTATATTGATTCAAACGAATAATAATTCCTTTTTTCAAATTATAGTTTTTGCTTTATTTAGTTGTATTTTTCCCTTGCTTACTTTCTATTTAACCGAATTTCTATAGATTCAACTATTCATGAGACGACCCATTGGCATTGCATATGCTGATAACATTTTTATCCTTATTGCTGGGCTCAGCATTTACCAATTACCGGCAGGCAAAGGGACTCGGAACCCATCCACTCCACTCCACTCTTCACTCCACGCCCATTTGGATCTTGCTGGGCTTTAGCTCAGGCCCGCATGTATTAATTCTAATTAAATTTGTTATTCAAAACGAAACTCGGGCACGTCCTTGCTAGCCATTTTGCAAGTGTTAACCTTTTTCCCGGCCATCCGCATCCACATCCGCTGCCCAGGACTACGTTAAGTTAAGCCTTCGAAAATGGACCAGCCGTCGGATTGGCGACGATTTGCACGCCGAAAGGAGAGAGAAGGCGAAAGGGAAGGGGCATCAACCTTGACATTTTTGCTGCCAGTTTCTGTTTTCATTACACTAATGAAGTCATGCGCCACGGTGCGGTATGTAGGCATACCCATTTGCTATATGGCGAGGCAGTATGGCAGTATAGCTGCTAGGCTACCAGTTTTCGGGGTCCAGAGATCCTGCCAAACGACTGACAGACACATAAAAAAGGTGTACTCGTGTGGGTCGGTCCGCATGTATTTAGCAATGCCAGCTGCGCCTCATTACCCCATTTTATTGTGCCTACTAGGCTGAGTGATGCCTCATGCTAACACTGTCAAAGCCCCTACACTCTCCCTACACTCTGGCACATAATTAATGCAAAATGCAAACGTATTCATGGCACTCGCATAACGCATACGCCGTGTGGCCATTAAGGGCTTTAAAGCTTTAAGATACGAGTCTAGTCGTTTTTCAGCGGGATTTTTCAAATGTCTTATCACTTTGATTTTATAATATGTTTATTAGTAAATCAAGAAACCATGATTTAGTTTTAATTGCTAGAATTTTTGGAGTATTTTTGCTCTAAGATGACCAAAAATTGTCCCAAATCAAAAATACTTACTGTTTGGAGCAGCTAACAAATTGATAAATTGATCCCCGTGACTTTTCGGCTGACCTAGAAAAATAATTTTATTTTTGTTCATGTTTTTAAAAAGGGGTTACATCACAATTTTTTACAAAAAATTTACTAAAATTTAAATTTTTACATTTGCCATTCCACATTTGTAAAAAATTGTTTACTTTTTCGGACAAAATACTTTTTTTTTAAGTGGAAAATCTGAAAGTTGGTTTTTTTGAAGAAGTATAATTTTCCATAATGTTTTTTTAATAAAACTTGAACACAAAATTTTCGAAATCAATACTGGATAACAAAAGCCAGTTGCTTTTGATCCCCCACAACTTTTCGTCTAGTTTAGAAAAATAAATATATATTTCAAAACATTTTTGTAGGGCTTATTTGGCGAAAAATCTGTAGATTTTATATTTAGTAGTTCTTAAGTCGCTAAACTAGTTTTTTAAAGATGCCATTTCCATGGCCTTTTTATTACAAGGCCACCTTCTGCAGCCTACTATAAAATTAAGGCTTTAACGGTTTGAACTTCGCTAACTGCACAAGTCAAGTTAGCTGGCAACGCTAAATTGTAAGACGACAGAAATATTTCAACAGGAATTTACGACGCGAGCACACTAAATGCTCATTTAGTTTGCACTTTTATTTAGAAACTTCCTTTGCACGTTTGCCAAATTGTCTGCGGTGGCCAAAAGCCGCCAGGCGAAATGGCTGAGAAAACAACAACTGAATTTTGTGTACTGTGTGTGCGAGTGAGTGTGTGGCAAAGTGCAATAATAATGAAGGTAGGAGGCGTAAATTTCGCTTTGGCTGCAGGGCAAGGTGAGTTGAGAAAAATGGTCTGACTGCAACGAACTGGGCACCATGGGCACCCCATGGTGGCAGTGGGATCTGGATCCTAAAACAGCCACCTGAACAACCCACTCTCACCTGTACAGGTGAGCCATGTTGTCAGCGGAAGGTAGCTACAAATTCTGGTTGCAAAAGCTTTTAGTGAATTTATGGCAAGGAAATTCCTTTCGCTTCTGCTCGAAAAAGCAGCCTGCACCGCGCTGGTCGGTCGTTTGTTTATGTCTTGGTCCTCAGATCCAGACTCTGAAACTCCCTACAAACTCTCCAAACTGGAAGCTGCTGGCGGCTCCACAACACTTGGCCTGTGTACAGAACGGCTTTATAAACTCCTGATTCTGATTCTGGGCATTATGCACTCGCACTACCCCAACTCGGATTCGGCACGAGTGCCTAATGAGCCCCAACAAAGGCGTGCTGCGCAATTTTCGCAATTGAAAGCCAAAACTTTGACATGGCAAGGCCAAAGCAGGCAAAACAGGCAGAACATCCTGGCAGCACGCACAATTAATTTGCCAGCAGCTCACGCACTTCCCGCACTCACTTGAAAACAATTTGCCATATGCATTTCCACAAATTTGCGAGACTTCTTTTCTTATGTTTTATTTTCTGGCAGCTGTACTCGTATCAATTACCTGGCCATGTTTTGCAAATTGCCAACAACCTTGAAGTGTTGAGCTGCGAACCTCCCCACTTTGCCAGCTTCTCCCTTCTCCCTTCGCCCACCAGGCAGTCTGCATCCTGTTTCATTTCTCCTTGGCCAAAAGTTGATTCAAGTTTATTCAAAAACAAATTTAACTTTTAAGTCATCAGCGAGCAGCGGCGAAAAGTGGGAGATATAGCTCCCAGCCAGCTGCCATATGCTGCAGTCCTAGGTGAGTCGTACACGGAGAGAAATCAGGACATCATAAAACATAAGAAATATCTTAAGGATTTTTTAGAAGTAAAATTCAAATTTGTTGGTTGATAAAAATATTTTTCTTACTAATCATTGGATTTTATTTATTTAATAAAAATATTTGTTAAATTGCTGTGAAACTAATTAAAAGGTTGCAAATTAATTAAGTTACTTCGTATGAATTTAAAGAACAAAAAATCTTCAAATTTTTAAAATTGATTTTGAAGCTAAAGAAATAGAAATATATTATTACGTATATTTTATTCAACTATATTGCATTAATTATTACCAAATATTTGTATTTATTACAGTAATGAACATTTTCAAACAAATTTGTTTAAAGATCAATACTTTTTTAAAAAACTTATAATGATTGGTAACATTTTTGAGACTTTGAGATTTTAAGCTTTCTTAAATTTATTTTAATTTCAATATAGTGAGTATTAATTTCCCTTTATTTACCATTTAAAATATTTATTTTCTTCAGTGTACCAATTTGAACTCCGCTCAGGAATGTACCGCGCAGATTATTCTGATAGGTTTTTCTTTCGGTCCCATCAAGAGCGGTAGCATCTTCTTTATTATTTTCCTTTCGTGGAATATTTTATTGTGAAAATTACGTTAGCCTGCATATGCAGGGTGGCTTGGCAATGGGATTGGGAATGGAAATGGAAACGGGAACGGGCTTTTGCATCTGCATCTTTATTCTGTCTGCCATTGTTTAACTGGAGGTCTTCGCTTTCGCTCTCCTGCAGGCCCGTCAGCGAACCGAATTCCCAGCAGTATTTGCATTCAACTTAATTGCGTTTTAAGTAGATTTGTGGTGAAATGTGTTTGTACGGATGCGATTGTCAGACGGCCGTTGTATATATGGCAAGGGATACTCCTGTGGCTTTCGGCTTTTCTTACAGCTATTTCCTTTCCCTGAAAATATTATGTGTGTGTGCAGAGCTTTAAGTTAAATAAAGGCAGTATCGAAAAACAAAGGTGGCCGGATAATTAAGATGGGAAAATATTTAATGAAATTATTTCACTGATTGCGAAAAGCCGATATTATTTCAGCAGAAATAAAGAGAGCAAACATTAAAGTATTTAAAGGTAGAGTAATTATTTTCTGCCAGCAAAGGCAGAAATAGCCAATTAGGTTTGGTTTCGATTTCGATTTCAAAGCCATAACAACCTTGAACGAAAATCGACGGGAATTCGCTGTCAGCATTTCTGCATTATACGCACTGAATCCCTAAACCGACATTATTTTAACGCAAAAATCTCTGCAGCTGTCTGAGCCACGGCTCGTATTCTTTATTTTATTTTATTTTATTTTCTCTGTGCCAACGGTACACGTGTCAAACTAATTTCACATTTTGTTGCCTTTTATTCGCTGGCGCATTTGTGTCACCTGCCGAGCTGTAGAGCTGCCACGCCCCCTTTCATCCGCATCCGAAAATCCCGCCCCCACAATGCTGTTGGCGCATTGAAATTCATAAAATATTTGCACAGCGAAATAGGCTACGAAGGCTGAGGCTCCGAGGCTTCGGGCGGAGTATTATGTGTCAAGCACGTTTGAATTCAAATTCAAATATTTGCCAGAGTCGACAAACAAATAAGCGCAAATATGGTAAACAGCAATAAGCAGCTATGTATGGCAAAGGCAGAGGCAAAAGCTGAAGCTGAGCAGAAACTCGTGTTCATCGGATTTTGAGTCCTTGTGCGAGGACTCCAACTCCAACTCCTAATACCTGTGCATGCAAAATTCTTTGGCCCTCCCCCGAATATAATGCCGTCACCTTGGCAGTCAGCTGAGCTGTTTGTTGTCTCAAAGTATCTCAGTCTTAATTTCATGCACATTGGTAAATATTCAGTGGCCAGCCATAAAGCTCTCTCCATGTGTAAAACCGACAGCTACGAAATAAAAAAGGAATCGGCTTAAGGGCTCGACTTGTCCTTGGCCTCCAAATTGATGAAAACACTGAGCCGGCAATTCCTAAGTCGACTAATCCCGTCTTCGTAAATTGTCTCCACCTTGTAATGCCAAATCAAGAAAAGTCTACAAGCTGAGTAATTATGACTATATTAAAAGAGCTACTTTGGGCGATTATACGAATTTAGAAATTAAATTAATTAATGAAATTAAATTACTGTGATTTTTCAAGTTTTAGGTGCCTACAATATATTAAAAACTCAGAAATGCGTTGAATTCATTGAGTAAGATGACTATCATGCTTTTAGGCTCTTATTTTATTTATTTTATTTAAAAGGTATTTCAAAACCTTATAATGCCAAATCAAGTCAAGTCTACAAGCTGAGTAATTATGACTGTATTAAAAGGGCTACTTTGGGCGATTAACCGAATTTGGAAATAAAATTAATTAATGAAATAAAATGACTGAGTTTTTCAAGTTTTAGGTGTCTAAAAGTATGCAACAATATATTAAAAACCAGAAATGCGTTGAATTCATTGAGTAAGATGACTATCCTTTATTCACTGCATACTTTTAGGCTCTTATTTAGTAATTATAGCTATATTAAAAGTGCTACATTGGGCTGTTATACGAATTTAGAAATTAATTTATTTAATGAAATTAAATTACTGGGTTTTTCAAGTTTTAGGTGCCTAAAAGTATGCAACAATATATTAAAAACTCAGAAATGCGTTGAATTTATTGAGTAAGATGACTATCAATTATTCACTGCATACTTTTAGGCTCTTATTCAGTAATTATGACTATATTAAAAGGGCTACTTTGGGCGATTATACGAATTTAGAAATTAAATTAATTAATGAAATTAAATTACTGTGTTTTTAAAGTTTTAGGTGTCTAAAAGTATGCAACAATATATTGAGAACTCAGAAATGCGTTGAATTCATTGAGTAAGATGACTATCATTTATTCAATGCATACTTTTGGGCTCTTATTTTATTTATTTTATTTAAAAGGGATTTCGAAACCCAAGGGATTTCTTTGAAAATAGATATTCAGTTCAACCAGTAACAAATCTCTTTAAGCAAATCGGAATAAATAGTCGAAAGAAAGGGGCGAAATGGAGCGACGACTTGTCAATGAATCGATTATGATTTGTGGCGAAAGTATAGCACACTTATATGGTTCTGCCTACACAACTTTCAGCTGGGAATATATATTTCAGCGCGAATTTGCACATTCGCAGTGCCAAAGAATGCGCCGAGGGACAATAAATCTTCGATTGTTTGCCCCGAAAGCTACCAAAGGATGTGTGTGTCCTTGTGTGGGTGTGCGGGTGCGGGTGCTGTCTGTATCTGGCTGTGAGCCTGGGGCAGGACATCCATTTTGGCCATTTCGGTTTTCGCTCGCCACATTTGCTGGCCTAATTGCGCCGTCTGCCAGCCAGCCAGCCAGCCAGCCATTCAGCGAAATAAAAAGCGCAAAAGCGAAAGGCAAACACGCAAACACAGAAAGAGAGCTGTCATTACGCTTCAAATCCCCAGCAAGTCCCCAGCTACTTTGATAATTGTCCCAGTGACCTTTGGACCGAAGGCAAATATGCGATCAAATAACAAGTGAGTTTCCAGTTTGATATCAATGAACTCCTCCGCAAATCCCCCCAGCCCGTTTAACCTTGCCAATTATAGTGAAAAATAGAGCCAAACATTCCCATGTCTGCTTCGGAATGGGGGAGAGAAAAATAAGAAATAAGAGAAAAATAAGCGAATTCGGCAATAAATAGCTATAGCCATGGTGAAAATATATTTTTAGTTGTCTCGGTCAGTGCGAGGTCCTGTCCGATTTGGAGCTCCAAGTCCGAAGACTGCAGGCGACTTCGACTCGCTGCCAAGACAAGATAAATGATGTTACCAAACTAACACACACGTACAGTTGGGGGTGAAAAAATAGTGAGGAAAATGTAAGGTTTAAATTATAAAATTTTACTAGCAAATATAAAATCCTAATATTTATTTATTTCGAAATATCGAAAAATGCATTAAATTGGAGCTTTAAAATCTCTTCTTTATATGTCTAAAAGTATGCAATGAAAAAATAATGATTCCAATTTAACTTCCTGACTTAAAATATATTTTAGAACACTATTTTGTGTGAGATGTTTAATATTTATTAAAATGTATTAATTGTAAAACTTTAATGGCAAATATAATAATATTTATTTATTTCGAAATATCGAAACTTGCATGAAATTGGAGCTTTAAAATCTCTTCTTAAGATGTCTAAAGGTATGCAATGAAAAAATATTGGTTTTTCTGTATTGCAGTATATATTTTTGTGGGTAAAATAAAAGCGAGGAAAATGCAGTTAATTTTTATTTAAATGTACTTATTGTAAAATTTATTAGCAAATATAAATTCCTAATATTTATTTTTTTCGAAATAAAATCACTTATAAATATGTCTAAAAGTATGCAAGGAAAAATAATGGTTTCCTTTAAACTTCAGGACTTAAAATATATTACTGCATACTTTTAGACACCTGATTATACCAATAGTTCCCAACTTATTTTATTAACCCCAACTGTGTGTGTTGTTATCACTTAGCTGGCCATGTTAGCTGCCATCTCGCTGACTTTTTGCGATTGTCTGGCCGAGGATTGTCAGGACTTTTGACTTCTCCGTGCTTTTTAGCGCTGCCACCTCGACCAATCATTTTCTTTTCCTCACCTCACCCATCTCTCATAATGATGGCGTTGTGAGAAATGCAACTATTTTTGATTGTAGTTTAAGGTGCCATGTTTGCATTGCTCGCCAAATGCCGCACATTTATCACACTTCCTGCGGGGGACATTTTTGCAAGTCGACACAGAACACAGAACACAGGACACAGAGAAAGCGACATGGAATTTATTGAGCCAGTCTGGGGCCATATATCAGGCGCAGCATTTGTCAGCCACTCCCTGCCGATGGCTCTAAACTGAATTGAACTTTGTTCTTATTGATTTTCAGCATCAGTAGCCTCGTTTCGCTCTCTTTTTCCTTTTTCCTTTCCGGTTCTGTGCGATGCGTGTTGTAATTTTGGCAATTTTAATGCCATTAAAAGCAGCCTAGCAGCCCAAAAAGTTGCAAATGATGTGCGAAGGATGGAAATGTTGCGAGCATTGTACGTATTTCGTATTTATGCAATTTGCGGCAGCTGCTCGAACAACCGCAGCTACAAGACTCATGTAGAGCACAGTCAGTCACAGTCACACCATTCGGCATTCTGGCATTCTGGCATTCCGGAACCACCGCAACAACAATTACAACAGCAAGAACAAGCAAAGGAATTTTCAATTAAATTGCAAAATCAATTTTCAGCAAATTAGCATATTTATATTTGCATATTTTTAATGGGCTGACGAAAAAGGTAGCGCACAGAGGTCACAACAGGTGCGAAAAGGGAAATTGTGCCAAATTAAAATCAGATAACACGGAATGACTTACATTAGAGGAGCAGGAGGCCACATATGAGTGGGGGTTTGGGTTCCAGTCGTCACCAGCATCTGTGCCAGAGGCGCGTGTCTGATGTTCAGAAATCAGCATTAGAATTGCGTATATTAAGCCAGAGTTATCCTTACCCACATGGATTCTTGGGCAACTTCTTCAAGCCGCTCACCACATTTCCGGGAAACTCAAAGTCAGCAGTCCTTGCGGCCACGTGCAGGGCACTTAGTAATGCCACTGCCTATGGCATATCATAACCATATAGACAGGAGCAGGAGCTCCGATAATTACATTTAGCAACTGCCGGGTGTTTTACTCTACGGATTATTCCGATTGGGGAGGTCGAGGAATATTCTAAAAATCCAGGACTCATTGAAATAAATTTGGATAATTTATTTAATCAAGAGTAACCTAATACAATTTATAAATGTTGGTTATTCACGTAAATCTATGTTATATTTATTTTCGGAGCAATGAAAATGGCAAGCACAATTACTAACAATATTATCAAAATTTTTTTTAATATAATAATTAATGTTTTATTTATTTTACTAGGAGAAACCAAGTACCAGATTCTAAAAATCCGAAACTCTTAGAAATTAATTTAAATATTAATTATTAAATAGATAATTTATTTAATTAAGAGAATTTTAATACAATTGGTAAGTGTTTAACTATTAAATGTTCTAATTCACATAAATGTATGTTATATTTTTTTCCAAAATTTTTAATTAAAGAAAATAACTGAATTGGAGTTAAAAATATTATCATAGAAATTTATTTAAATATTAAGTACCATATATCAAGAAAAAAACGGAAAAACGTATAAATGTTTGTAAAGGTTTAACTATTAAATACATTTTAAACATTGTACTAAAATTATTTGTATTATCTAAAGTATTTTTATTTTGTGAACAATAATAATTATTAATTACAGAAAATAACTAAAATATAGTTGATAATATTTAATTTATTTAATCTTATAATTTCTCTTTATAACCTTAAAACTTTAGCACTGCCCCCCGTTAAGCAACTCGCATTCACATATACATTTTAATTTATTTATACACGTTTTTACCCCCGAACAGCGAAATGGTTTTGCTTGCTCCCCAACTCATTGCACATGTGTGGCCACAATTTTGGTATACAAATTACAAAATTATACAAATCAACGCCGCACAATTGCTTCAATTGAACCCAGACCAGCGGGGCCTGGCCTTCAAGAGCCCAAGATGGTGTTTCTCATATGCGATACCCCCAAATTCCTGACGCTGGTGTGGCTGGCAGAGATTAGAGTCACTCCAGACGAACAATCAAAGACAAAGCGTCCTCGACACCTGTGCAGAATTATGAAGCCCACTTTCAGACAGAAGAAGAGAATCGCGGCTGGATCAATCGTAGGGGTTGGGATCCGGGGGGTGGTTTTTGGGGGGTGATGAGGGCGCAGAGGCAATTAAGTCATTACTTCGTACACAAACACATACTGATATTTCCCGCCAAAGGCGTTCGGTCTGCAGGTGTTTTACAAGTGTGCAAACAAAGTGCCACGGTGGTTGCATAAAAACCAGTAAAGCGGATGTAAGTGTCTGCCTTCTGTGGAAACTGGCTTCGTTTGCGTGTTTGTATGTGTACATTACCCTCCCTTTCCGCACTTTTCCCACTTTTCCCGTTTGTTTGCCAGTCTTCGTTGTGGTTGCAATAAAGGCATGCAAATTTATGTGTGCCCCCACCCACTTGCCATATTTTTGATAAGCAATTTTCATCGCCCCCCAGAGCTGAGCGAGTGTGAGTGAGTGAGTGTGTGAGTGTGCATGAGTGGTGGCGAAATGAAATTAACAAATCATTTCACTTATGGGCACTGGGGCATCTGCTTCCACTTGGCTCCGGCATCACTTTGATGCTAATTTGAATGGGAAATGTGTCATTTCGGGTGATTACAAAGGGATCTTATCAGCAAGCAGGCAGCAGCCCCAGTTGGGGACGAGAAATTGAAATATTTTTCATAAATTGTAATGTAGGTTTTGCAAAAACATGTCTAGAAAAATGTATACAATAAATGGTTTAATATGAACATTGTTCATTGAACAATTTTACAAAAATTAAAGAAACAAAAAATTATGGTCTGTAATGGATATAGTTATAATGGAGCAATGTATACAAAATTCCTAATTTTATTTATCAAAAATTTAATGTTTAAAATTCCAGTAACATAAATTTTAATTTAGGAAAAATAATTTAATTTGATTATTAAAAGCAATAAAAATTAAGGTTTTAAATTGTCAACCGAAGATAAAAATAAAATCATACAAAAAGGAGCAATGTATACAAAATTCCTAATTTGGTACAAATATCAAAAATTTTATGTTAAAAATTCCAGTAAAAAATAATTTAATTTTTTTATTAAGAGCAATAAAAATTGAAAGTTAATATTAATACCTGTTTGAGAATGAAGTTACGTATCTTTTTAATAAAGAATTTTACCAACCTTTTTAAGGTGTAAGAACAAATATATACATTGGATTTCAACTGGATTTCAGTTATGCGATAATGGCAATTAGCCAATTAGAAAATTGAACCGATAGATGGGTGAATTATTGGAAACTTTAGTCATGGGACAAATGTCAGGAGAACTAGACACCGCCTCATTGCTTCGCATGCGTCGCGTGATGAAGTGCATGGGAATGCTTCCGATTGTTCAGAACCTCCACGCGAAAGTGTTTTGCACAGTGGTCCTCTTGATTACAGTGGGCTGTTCCAGCTACTGGCGCTTCAGCTTTGACTATGACTTCGACTATGATTTCCTCAACGATCACTTTTCCAGCACCATCGATCTGACCAACTTTGCCGCCCTCGTTGCGAGTCATGTGATTATTGTGATGGAATTGTTGTGGGCTAACTGCAGCCAGGATGTGGATAGGCAGCTGCAGGAGATCCATTGCCAGATGATAGTGCAACTGGGCATACCAAATAATACGGATAGGATTAGGGGCTACTGCAATGCCATCTATGGGTCCCTGATCATCCGATGGCTGATATTTTGCCTCCTAACTGTTTATAATAATCGCGCTCTAACCTACTATGCCTTATATTCGGAATTGGTTCTGCTGGCTCGCTTCTCCGAGTTCACATTGTACTGTGCCGTGATTTTGTTCCTCTACCAGGAACTCGTCCTTGGAGCTTCGAATGTGCTTAAAGAGCTGGAGAAAACCCGATTTGAACTGCGGACCATTCGCCGTTTGTCGCTGGAGAAGTTGCCCAAGCTGCAAAGAATCCACGGTTCATTGTGGCAATCGATTCGCTGTCTGGAGCGCTACTTTCAGCTGAGCCTGATCACGCTGCTCATGAAGTTCTTTGTGGATACCTCGGCTCTGCCCTACTGGCTCTACCTCAGCAAGGTGGAGCACACAGAGGTGTCCATACAACACTGTAAGTAAATTAAAAAATATTACAAATAATAACTAAAATTATTTAGATGTGAAAATAAATTTAAAAAAAATTAGAACTAATTTTAAAAATATATTTTTCTATCAATCTACTTATTAAGTAAACTTAAAAAATATTAAAAATAATAACTAAAATGTTTTAAATGTAAAATACTTTTTTTAGATATTATAACTAATTTTAAAAATATATTTTTCTATCAATCTACTTCTTAGGTAAATTTAAAAAAATATTAAGAATAATAACTAAAATGTTTCAAATGAAAGTACAGTTTTTTTTTAAATTAGAACTTATTTTTAAAGTATATATATTTTTCTATCAATCTATTTATTATCCCCCGCAGATGTCGCCTTTGACGAGTGCATAAAAATCGTGGAAATTATAGTGCCCTGCTATATCTGCACACGATGTGAGGCAATGCAGCGAAAGTTGCGTTCGATGTTCTACACAATCACCACAGATCGACGTAATGGTCAGCTTAATGCGGCTCTAAGAAGACTTAATCTGCAACTGAGTCAGGAGAAATGCCAGTTTAGTGCAGCAGGATTGGTGGAAATCACCACAGAAATGCTGGGCAAGGTGAGTTAAAATATTAAATGATAAATTATAAATTGAAATAATTTATATATCATTTGTTTACCTTATAGTTCATCTTTGGAATGATCAGCTACATAGTGATCTGCATTCAGTTCAGCATCAATCTCAGGGCCAGCAATTCCAGCAAACTGGCACAGAGTTCGACACCCAGTGCCCACATTTAAATGCCCTCTGGCATCGATTATTGTTGGGCAGTCTAGTCGCGTGCTTATTAAATTAAAGTCAATTAACCTAATTAGCAAATTTGATGTCTGCCCGTGCATAATCAAAAAAGGACAGCGGGCAATCAAGGCAGCAAAAGCAACAAAAGCAGCAAGCAACAGCAGCTGGCCTGAAGTCTTCTTCACATAATTATTCATGCTTAAAAATTCTATTATAAACTTTTGCCTTCGGCCACTGACCGTTCGCCAAGGACCAAGGACCGAGGGAGGTCCTCGTGATACTTGTGCTCATGTTTTGGGTTTGTTTGCACACGCATGGCCAATCTGTCAGGGGTCCATGCGTGTGTGGGGTACACTTAGAGAATAATATATTTTTTAAAGAAATTATGCAGAAAATAAATGCCTAAATTTAAATTTGCATAAAATTCTACATAAAATTGATTATAATTATTTAATAAAGTTTTAGTTCAGTTTATTGACCTAAAAAATTAATTTATCATTTTAAAATCCAAAAAATAAAGATGATTCGTTCATTAATAAATGCCATTCATTCTGGGAATATAATATTTTATATATTTAATCATAAACTATTTTAAATATAAATACAAATAAATAACTACATTAAAATTTGCACAAAATTCTACATAAAATCGATTATTTCATGAAGTTTTAGTTCAGTTTATTAACCTGCGCAATTAATGTCTAATTTTAAAATGCAAAACTGAAAGATGATTTGTTCATAAATAAATGTGATTCATAATTAACTAACTTCTGGGATTATTTTGCACATTTAATCACTTACTTTTTCAAAAACTATACTCACTTTTCAGTGTTGTTAAGTATTTACAGAATATAAACATTTTAGAGCGTAAGGATGTGTGCCTACTTGAAGTTTGCCACTCAGGCCAATTGTGGCACGCACAGATTCGTGGGCAAGTGAGCATGCATAATACACCGACTTTCTTCATATATTCGCACGAGTAGGCGCACGAGTCCTATGGTCCCAGGAAAATCTCCAACGGCTGATGATAAATCGAATTGAATCCGTGAGGCTGTGGGCGGAGATGTCTAGATGTCGAGTCGAACAGAATCGTGCCTCAGGTCAGGCGGCAAATCTCAAACTTGTAGGGGCACTTCATTAATCAAGATGAATTTTTCATTTCTGCCTGGTTTAAAATTCCTCGAAGGCAAAATCCCCAAGAGTCCGTCGGAAATGTGAAGGATCCAATAAACTGCAACTGTTTGCTGTCATATGCGACATGACAATGCCCTTCGTTATTGACTGCGGATCCTAACGAGCTCTCTGACACTCTGACACATTGGGTATCAGGCAAATTTCTGAACCGGCTTGAAGATTTCCCTTCATTGACACTGCGTTTATAAGCAGGCGTACACTCGCAAAAAAAAGAGGTTTTTTTTCTTTACGATACTTTCCGTATTGTATTGAAAAATGTTGTAGTATTTAAAAATATTAAGAATTAGATATTTCTAATTGTTGATAAACAAATTTATATATTTTTTTTGCGATACAATAACCATTATTTTAAAAAAAGGGTTATATTTAAAAGTACTTAAAATGTTTTCCATTTTTAAATTTAAAATTATAGGCTTACCTTCTTTTTTCTGAGTGCATTTCGTAGCTTTTGTGATAGAGCTTAAAGAAGCCGGCAGCTGCAGCTGCAATGGCTTAGAGCCACCTGAAAACGTTTTTGTTCCACAAACCCAGGTATTTTTCCTTCTCGAAGTCAGGCTTATGTGTTGACACTAATTAATGCTCTAGAATTTCCCCCTTCAGCCCCCCCTGGTCGATTGACAGGGAATTGCAATGGCGAATGGCAAATGTTCGTGTGCCGTTGCCGCAACACTTTGGCAGACCCAATGGCAAATAATAAAAGGCAACTCATAATCGTCTCATAAAAATCAGATGTGCTCACGCACATTAATGCATATAGACGCCAATGGCAGTATCCCAGTGCCATGAGTTCTTTGACATAGACAATGGCGGCAATGGCAGTCCTATTTTTACGTTTATGCGTGGAATATTAGCAGTACTGATTTTTGATCACAAATACCACCAAAAATTATAAACAAAACTACAAAAGCATTAAATTTAAGAACTTAAATGGTTCTTAATTTCTTCTTTAGTTTTTAAAGCATCATTTTCCCGTATACAGTTATTTTTCAGAGTTGCCACCCAGTACTTTGAGTAACATTTCAGGTTATAAGATTGGGCTTAGAGTTGCCAATTATTATTTGCTTCGAAGTTACTTCTTAAAATTTCAATAAAAGCGCCTAGGTTCCTGGATAATTTTTTGGTTACTTAAAATTGATGATTTATAATTTGCAGAGTTGCCACCTAGTACTTTGAGTAATGTTTCAGGATATAAAATTGTGCTAAGAGTTGACTACTTCTTAAATAATTTTTTAATTAGCTAAAATTTATGAAAAAGCTCGAAGAAGCTAGCAATTAATGTTTCTTGTTTTTCCTTTTTGTCAAAGAATCTCCCATAAACGCAGTATGTACTTGCTTCTTGGCAGTGACAGACATGAGAGTGGAACACAACCAAAACACACACTTTCGCACACTTGCCGGGGGGACTTTTATAGCGACACGTAGTCAGGCACGTTTTGAAGTGCAGGAAGCTCTATCACAGACAGAAACGAGCGTCTCTGTGTGCGTGTTTGAGTCTGTGTGTGTAGTTATTACTTTTATGAAGCATGTGATTACATTTTATTTTTAATGCTTTTAGTAAAATGAGGTTAGTACACACTTGGTTAGCGACAAATTACATTCTTCTTTTTTTTCTTCCCCCATTTTCAGTAGGGCGCGAATTTTTGGTTGGTTTTTGGCCTGGATTTTGTAATCTTCGGGCAGCAACAATATTTGCACTCGCTAATTGTTGTTGTTATTTGGAAAGGGGAGGATAGGGCTTAAACCATCAACCATCAGTTGCATTAAACATGTGCACAATTAACTTCCGCTTCCGGTTATGATTGAACCCGGCCATATTTGAGCTGGCCACGGACATGCAAGGATATATAGAGAGGACATGCAGGACGATAAGCCAGGCAATAAACACACACGCCCACACTCACACACTCGCGGCCAGTAATGTGCAGTGGCTGGAGTTAACTGTTTGCATATTAACGACAAATAACCCACAATCTCGCAACCTTGCAGCTGTATTATGCATCGATGGGCGATGGGCAAGCTGAGTGAGCGATAAGCACTAGATAATATTCAGGTTCGGGTCATAGGATCGATTCCTTAATGGTTCGCAGGCAGAGCTTTAGTTTAAATCAGCCATAATAAGGGGTGGAATGGCCCCCAGGCATTTAGCAGGCGGCGGCCTCAGTTTTGGGGTCAAAGGGTAAGCCGTTTGGTTCTTCTTCGGCTGCACTTGGGTGCGACAACATCTGCTGGGCATTTGCTAAGCAAATTGACCCAAAACCAGCAAAGGCCGCGATGCCTCACATTCCAATTAACTACATAGACAAGGTTTGGTATTAGCCATTATAAGAAAAGCAGCTTAATCAGATCTAAAAATTTAAAACAAAATAATAAAAATAATCGAAGATTATATTAATCAAAACTACACAGAGAAAATTATCAAAACATCTAGGTGCAAAATCCGCGGTGAAACATTTTAAAAAGTAAAAGTAAAAGGTTTTATTTTTATTTTTAAAAAGTTTTTTATAAAAATGTTCTCTGTGTAAGAAACTTTAATTTAAATATAATACCAAATGAACAATAATTTGAATTAAATTAAACTTATCTCTATAGCTCACTTATTTTTGTATAATATTAAATTAAATAAAAAATGTCCCCTCTAAATGCGTTTGACATTAGCAAAGCACGTATAAACATCCATAAAAGTCATTAAATTACAACGAAAAAACGAGCCAATGATAATGATAGGATATGATATGATATCGTGGCACAAAAAACTAATTAAAATTCAACAGATGGTCAAGTGCATATTAGTTTAGGCTGCGGCCGACCTATTACCATCCCTTTTCGCCCAGTGAAAACGGGCAAAAAACCAATGCACAAACTTTTCATAATCAGTTGATTCGTTGAATGAGCTGTAATTAAAACAATAATCTAGCCAATGCCCGCGGGCGAAGCTGAAAACTGAAACTAAACCAGGTCAACCAGCGAATTGGCTGAAGTGATTTGGCATATTTATGGGTATTACGGATGTATATACTATATTTATACGTTTGTACAGTCGAGAGAAGTGCCGCGTAGGCAGCTGCCATTTCACTTTTGAGCCCTCAAAAAGTCTTCCTACATTGGACTCCTGCCAACCGAACTCTGGGTGAAAATAATAAACAAATCGGGCAAAGGAAAATGTTGACCAATATTTCAGTTAGGCTCCTGGATGGGTTTTCCTTGGGCTTGAAACCCAGTGCTTGGACCCATAAATTATGAGGAGGGTAAAGGGTGGTTGGGCCCCGGAAAGTCCAGCACCTGATTTGTTTATTTTTTGGGACACACATTTTTCAAATTTTCCCTTCGTTGACATGGCACATTCCAAATGCCACGTGAACTCCGAACGAAGCTGACAAAATTCTGTGGCAAATCCAAATCCAAAAGCCGATCTCCATTGACATGTGATAGTATTTGCTTGTCGCAAACAGAACGCATGCAAAACATTTAATTGCTGTGCAAATGTTTGCTGAAAAGTGCTTAAAAACGTCTCAGCACGAGACACACACATCACGTACTTAATTATTTGCTGGGCAAACAAAGACAAAAAGGGGATTTTCCCCGTATTTTCCTATTGCATTCTATAGTTGCAATAGGTATTGAAGGAATGTGTTCATTTTATCGGTCTGCGAGCAGGCATCAAAATACTCCGGGGATTTTCTGAGACTAAGGAGCTTTATGGAAGGGACCCTGGGATGTCATTGTTTCATCCAACTATCATACACAGAAAAAAAAATCGATATACCCACGGTAAATTTCTGGTATTTCATACACATATCGTTTTTACCATGAAATACTGGTAAAATTTATATTAAATAATGTAATTTAGCCGAATTTTCTCTCTCGGAGATGTAAAATTGATATTACCAAAATATCGTTCTTACGTTTTTGAGCATATCATGTCAAAATCGATACCACAAAACGGAAAATCGACCATCGTTTTGATATCCATCTTTTTTTTTGGGTGTAGTTAACCCTTCAGCACAATGGCATTGTGCTTTTGATGTCAGTCCACACCTGTCACCATGAAACTAGGCATTCGGTAGGCAAATCGTTAACTGATCTCTGTGCCGGAGTGCCATAAATTCCAGAGGGTGCCAACTTTTCAACTGCCACGCCCACAAAAGTCAAAGTTATGCCCCCGGGGAAATGTGAAATTTTCACACCATTCTTTTTCTACTTCGAGGTTTGCTGGCTGGCTGGTTGGTTGGTTGGCCAAGAACCATTAGCATTAGCACCACTAAATAGAAAATTTGGCCAGAATCCAAAATGCTGGCTATACACCCGCTGCCAAAATGTTTTAAATGCACTTAAGCGAAGAGCTAGTTCTGCTGCTTTTTTCAGGCACTCTCATTCAATGGGTTTTCCATTAAATTTCAATATTTCGATTGGCCAAACTGCAAAGAAATATTAATTTATTTTGCCCAAACAATTTGTTTATATGTATACGGAGGTTTTTTACTCAATTTTCAATCAAATCGAATTTTTGCATACACAGATGCAGAGATAAAATTGAGCATAACTCAACTATGTTTGTTGTTGAACACTCTTATGTAATTGAAACTGGATTTCTGCA
The DNA here is from genome assembly GCA_037075205.1 of Drosophila prostipennis. Lineage (NCBI taxonomy): Eukaryota > Metazoa > Arthropoda > Insecta > Diptera > Drosophilidae > Drosophila > Drosophila prostipennis. Next base: position 2,764,501 of record JBAMCJ010000413.1, read on the forward strand.
ACTTGAAGTTGTGGTTTCAAATTGTCTTTGCCTTGGCTTGGCTTTCCTTAGCTTGAGTTGGCTTTCATCTAAATAAATTACTCGAAATTCTTTGATACTAATTAAAAAAAGCTTTTGAAAAGATTAAGGATTTGTGCAATGCATTTGGATTGCGAGCTGTGTAAATGAAAGCACTCAAAGCCAAAAGCCAAGTGCGGAATAATTTGCCAAACATTGAATGGCTTGTCTCGAGATAAGAGCTAAGGATATCGGCAGTGGGAAAAGGGTAGGAAAAAAGGATCCTATAAGGATGCCTTCGAGGACCAAGGACAACCGCTCAATCAAGCACAGCTATCGAAAAATCGCTCCATCTTCGAACCGGCGGGCCGCTTAACCCCAAACGAATTGGATCATTTGCAGGCTATCTAAATGTTGCTGCCGCTGTGTTGTTCGCTGCTTTTGTGGCGCAACAAAATACGGCACAATAACACTTTGACACAACATTGTCATAACTCTTTATAAGGGACAGGCGATGCGATGCGATGGGTGTTCTGTTTCTCTTCCGTTCTTTTCTGTTCTGGGCAATATAAACAATGGTTGAGCTCTGCCCCTAAACGATTGCTCGTGGCTGCCACACAAGTTGTATTTTTCAATATTGTTTTTCCATGTGATTGAAGCACAAACATTATTAGCATACTCTCCTTCTCGGCAACTTGTTCGCCCCCCCCCCATCCCTTTGTCCACCCAACTAAACAGCCAAGCAGCATATATATGTATATCTGGCTATATAGTTCCGTCTACATTATGCAAACATACATCAATAACCTAGTACGTTGTAATGCACTTGTCTCGGCAGGCCCCCAAGTTATCCCTATCCCTATACCCCTCTCTTATGGGGGTTTCCAACCCCCCTCTTTTCCCATGGACAGCTGCTGCAATATGTTGGCATTGCCTTCGTTGTGTCCTCGAGTCGGCGGATGGAAAGGCGAAGGCCACAAGGCTATGCGGATGTAATGGAGCCATGGCTGAGCAAAGTATGGCTGAAGGCATTATTGGAACAAATCTTTTTGTCTTCGCCTGCCTTTCGGAATGCCTTTCACTAGGATACACAATCTCGCCGAGTTCCCATTGCCACATTCGCAGAAATGGATTTTAAATTACTTGAATATTATTGCGAGAAATATTTATGATATTCTGGTAGTTTTATACATCATAACATTTTTATTTAATCTATTTTGACTGTGATTAAATAATGGAAATTGTAATGTTCTATAGTAGGATTGTTAAAACACTATCGATATTTTTGACTATCGATACTATCGGAAATTAAAGAAACTAAAAAAAAAACAAATTACAAAATAGAAGGTTAATTATGAAAAAAATTAATGCTTTTATCATAAAACTTATGGGGGAAAAAACTATCTAAATTTTACTGCGATTAAACACAAACAAAGTTTAATGTTGCGCCCTAACAATTTAAATGCCGTCGTGTTCTAAAATATGTACTTTAAAACACTTTTTTTCCTGAAATATACCAAAAATTACACATAATATTGAATTATTTTTGATTTTATTACCAATCCTATTCTGTAGGCTAATAATTTTTTAAAGAGTTAAAGCAATATATTTAAGTTTCTCATTTCTACTTGTAATTCTAGTTTTTATGTACCTTAAATTTCATTGCTGTTGAATTGTAAGTAATAAAAAAATACGTTTTTATCGCATTCGAAGGCGTAAAATTATATTTTAATTAAATTTAGAAATTAAAATTTATAATAATAGTTGCCGAAAAAAACAATAAGAGAAACTGAAAGTGAGACCATTACTTATTATGCCTCAATCTGTAAAGCACACACACTGGAATAAGTAGAGCATCAAATTGCCGCCTAATGGTAATTTGATGAAACTAATTTGATAACAAATTCAATTTGAAAGTGCCAAAAGTGTAGACGTTGGCCAAATGCATTTGGGGCCCCCGAGAGAGAGGGGCGGGCGTCGGTGGGCGTGGCTCGGCTGAGGTTTTAACGCCAATGCAGATTGTGACACATTAGCACAGAGCACAGAGACAAACACCTAGGCGTACATACATACAAACGCACACAAGCACATCCAGACAAGCGACAGAAACAACAGCGGTGAGGGCAGTAAACAGCATACATCCTGTGGCAGGACTCATGTAATTTGCAAAAGTTCAAAGCTTAACAAACTGTTACGGGGAAAATGCAAATGGCAAATGTACTCGCACTAGATTTGCAGACCTCCCTCCTCCTTTTGCGATTGTGATTGTGTCTGTGTGAGTGTGCGTGTGTTGAGTCAAACAAAACGTAATTTAATCGTCCTGCAACAACAAACACTCATTCAATGATTGAGCGCCACGAATGGCGCATTCCATTCCGCATACGTTGCGTATACGTAATGTGGGAGTGCCGAAATACGCATACGCAACGTGCAACCATTTTGGCAATTAGTGTGGCAGCTCATATATAATTAAGCTAGCTGCAGAGGAAACCCGGAAAGGAAACAGAAGTTGTAGCAGTAACAGAAACAGCAAATGAAACAGAGGCACCAACCGAAGAGTTAGCATAAGCAGCACCGGAAACGGAAGTTGACTTAAACATTGTTGGCCTTTTTTATTTTTTTTTATTCCGAACAGTATATTCAGGCACAAACGCATGCATAATGCCGCGCAAGAGCCAGCTCAGCTGCAGTCTCTGCCTCTGCCCGCATCTATGGTTGGGTGAATGCCCTTACACTGAAATAAAATAAATACGAAAATTTGTGAGACATAAAAAAAGAAAATAAAACATGGACACAATAAACACACATTTTTGCGATTTAATTATTAATTTATTTGATAATAGTAGGTAAGTTTAAAAAGTTTTTCTATTTAAAAACAAAAAAAATAATATTTAAACAATTTTCGACAATTTACAGTTGCAACCCTACTTTTAGTTTTAAGTATAGCGTGGTTAAAATATTATCTGATTTGAAAAGAAATACAAAAATGGTGAGCCATAAAAATACTGATTAATTTATTAGATAACAATAAGTAAATTGAATAAGTTTCCCTATTTAAAAATGAAAATTAAGCGCACTTTTAACATCCACATGTTAAACTAAAAGAAAACTTTAAATATAAAAAAGGATTACAGTTTTAAACCAACGTTTAGTATTATTTTATTTGGCAGAAATAATAAATTTTTATTATCGTTAAATTATTAAAAAATGCTTAAAAAACTGTTTCTTAATATTTTAAATTTTTTTTATTTTTCCAGATTTTTTTAAAGTACCGTTTTTGTATTTAAAAGAGTTTTCTCTATATTGTGTAAGTTTTCAACTATTCACAAACGAATAATTTATTTATGTTTTGTGCCCTCTTTTTATGCATTTATTTTTCTTGAATTTAAAAAGGATTTTTCCAATATCCCAGTGTAGCCAAGCAGGCGTCGCCCGGGGAGCCTGGTAGCCCGGCAGGGGATCCTGGGCAGCATCTTGCGCAGTGCCCAATTGATTTTCACGGTGCGACGGGCCCCCAGGACAGGAACGAGAACGAGGATGAGGACGAGGACGAGGACGGGCTCAGTCGGGCCTGTCTTGGTTGTCAACCGAGCTACTTTGGCCCATCCACGCTTGGCTTGGCACAAGTCAAAGCTAGTTGGAAGTCAATGCGCTTGAGTGCATTGTGGCCCGGCTTTATCTTCACTTTTCGGGGCTGCTCTGGTTTTGTTTTAGTCTTACTATATTTTGTTCTGTTCTGCTCTGCTCTGTTCTCTGTGTTTTGTGTGCACTCTTGATTTCCTTAAGCTGCTGCAATTAAAGGGCGCATCCTTGCCAGCAGCCAACAGGCAGCTATTATTTCAGGCGAGTGCGCCACTTACAAGCTAGCCGAAAACTTTTTAATATGCTTGCGAAATTTTCGTCAAAATTGCAAGTTAAATAAGTAAGTACAAGGCACGCGGCGATGACAACGCGTCGACGAAGCCAAGTAAAGCAAACACAACGGCAAAGGAATCTCGAGACTTGAGAATAGCATGAAGGGAAACCATCAACTTAATTTCCCGCTCAAGTCAATCCAACTTTTGTGCAATTTGCGTGACAAAATGGGGAAAAGGAGCGAACCGAGCGAAACTGCGAAAAGAACTGAGTGGAAGCCACAAAGTTTGATTGCAATTGAGACAAATAGCATGGTAGCAGGGTTAAAAAAAAATCTCTAAAAAAACTCTATGCCTGCCGAATAATAAATGTCCTGGCACCTTTGGCAAAAAAACTTTTGAGCCTTTGATGCGAGCATGTGATGCATTTTATGGATTTCCGATGCTTCTCAAAAGGGTATTTCATGCAGCTCTGCATTTAATTGAATTGCCAGCAATAAGCAATGGCACACACGACTTTGTGCCACAGGACTTTTTGCCAACTTCCTTGTCGCCAAAGGACACGGGACAGGAAACTTTGCGAGAAATTCAAATAATATACCTTTAGCTATATATATCAGGTGTCAAAAGGATAGACGCAACTGTCAATATGGGTAGATGCAGCCTGGAGCCCGCTATTATTGCATCCGAGCACAAAGGCACCGCCGAAACCACGACTAAAAAGAATTCCGAAAGCTTAATCAAATACGCATGCTCATTAAACTTTTTCAATTTAAAGCCTTTGGGTGTCAAGTTCTGCGGTCTCGTGCGTCAACTCATTAAAGTTGCATGGCAACAAAGTTGCCAAGTCACCTGGAGGTGACTCCTCGGCTCCCGAAGGGCTGCTCCACTTGGAAACTCAACTCAAGACCAAATGGCATGTCATAAATTTCAGCCACAAAATGTATCTCAGCATGCGAGGAGGAGCAACAGTGGCCGGTATACAGTATACAATATGCAAATGAAATTATCGAGCCCATCCTGGAGGCAAGAGCAACGCATTAGGAGTGTTTCCCCGGAAAACCCTGGCCAGAGTGTCGGAGTGGTCGGAATAGAGTGCACATGTGGCCCCGACCTCTGACCAACAAAGAATATGGACCACATGCAAATACATCGGACTGCTTCCCAGGGAGAATTAAAAACTGAGATGTTGCTCCTGTTGGTCGAGTCAAATGGGTGGGGATAATGCCAATGAAATCACTTTCGGTTCGGCAATTGAGAGGATTGCCTTCAACGAGTAATGAAAATTGCTAGTTTGCCATCTCACCACATATGCTGAAAAAAGAAGCCAAAAATTAAGAACAGAAACACGTTATTGGGCAAATGGGAAATATTTCTCTTGCGATTCCAATTACATCTGTGATGAATATTAGCAATCAAATAAAAGGGAAAACAATTTAAATTCAAAGTAAAAATCATAAACCATTTGTTCCATGATTTCTAAACATCTTTAAAACTTATAAAATCCCTAATAAACAGTCACATTAAATCAGCGATTATTATTGTAAGAATTGTGTGATTTGATTTAATTTTAATAGTATTTCTTAAAGTAAGCATATACTCGTGTGTATTTTAATATATTTATAATTCTTTAATATTATTATACATTTGACTTATACATTTTGACTTAACCATAAGCTTAAATATATTTTAATAGATTTAAAATGATTTATTAAAGTAAAAAAAAAGCTTAAAGTTATTTTAATGGATTTAAAAATATTTACTAAAGTAAATACAAATCTTCAAAATATTTGAATGTATTTAAAAATATTTATTAAAGTTAATAAAAGGCTAAAAAATATTTTAATGGATTTAAAATTATTTATTAAAGTAAATAAAAATCTTTAACATATTTGAATGCGTTTAAAAATATTTATTATAGTAAATACTAGTCTTCAAAATATTTTAATGTATTTAAATATAATTACTAAAATAAATAAAAATCTTTAAAATATTTGAATGTAAGTCAAAGTATTTATTAAAGTAAATAAAAGGCCTAAATATTTTTTTAAATATTAATAACAACCCTAATTCCCATTGGACTACACTGAATTGAATTTCATTCCGCCAACCAGCCAAGGATCACCTGCTGATGTCGCCCTAATCGCATTTAATTAGAAAACGCAAATTATGCCACCGAAAACTGGCACTAGAACCCGCCAAGTTGGCATTTGGCATGCGGCCGGGTCTTAGCCACAAACTCAGCGTTCACCATTCAGCATTCAGCATTTGGCATCCAGAATCGGGCTGACACGTTGCCGCACTTGCCCGGCTTTTAATGAAATCGCATAGCATATGCTACGACGAGTGGGTAAGTTGGTTAGTGGGTGGTTTCTGGGTGGTTACTGGGTGGTTACTGGCTGTCAGGGGTCGGTGTCAGTCCCACACACACACTCCCACACTCCCACACTCCCACACTCACACTCTCACCTGAAGTTTTATTTCAGCCGGGGTCAGGTGGGTCAGGCCGGCAGTCAAAGCTGACACGCACACGCACATATTTAGGCCGGGTCGAGGGGTTGGGATGAGCAGGAAACGGATGTGGAGTGTGGGGATGTGGGGTGGCCCTCATTCCCAACCCAACTGTGATAAGAAAGTGTCAACACAAACGTGACAAAGCTACAAATGTTTAATTTTTATGGCTGTGCTCGTCGGCCGTCGACCATTTGCCTTGGTTTGTGGGCGGTCGCTACACTGATAAAAAAAATGCATAGTTAAAATAAATATCTGCCTATCAAATGCAAAGATTCGTAGTACCTACATATTAAATATAATACACATTAAAAGATTTAAATTGAAAATATTTTAATTAAGGTCGAATATATTAGATTCGTTTTTAATCATTTATTTTTTAAATATTTTACGTTATTAAAAAAAAATTAGTTTCATACTTAAATCAATGTTTAAAATATTTAAATAAATTATAAATGTGAAATGTAATATTTTTATATTTAAAATAATAAAAACCACAATGGATGAAAAGCATACCGAAAAATATTTAAATTGAATTTTTTATCAGTGTGGCTGCGCGTGCCTCGCCGCTTAACTCAACTTATTTACAGTTGGCCAAAAGGGTTCGAGTTGCCAGTTCCCAGAGTTTCCAGGCCACATTTGGTCAAGCTCTGCGCTCTCTTTTTGTGCCGAAAATCACGTTTTTACCGTAAACATGTTGCAAAGTTCGCGGCTGTTTTATCTTCTGGCATAGTTTTCCCCGCTTTTCCCGCTTTTCCAGTGGTCCAGTGGGTCGAGAACGTGTCGCCTGGCTTAGAGAAAAATGTTGGAGTTAAATATTTAAATTTTGCCAAGGCTTGAGTATTTTTCTTGTTTGTTTGCTCGCCTCGCCTTGCCTCAAGTTAAATTAATTTAGTACACATTTAGGGGGCATTTAGCCAGGCTTTGGCAAATACACAAAAATTGCCAAGGAAAAAACTTAATTTCTATGCAAGTTTTTCGGCTCACAGACTTTGGTTTTGTTTTTGGTTGGCTAAAAATTTTAATGCATCCCAACCAGCCAACAACCAACACATTCGGAGGCATAATGAATGTGCAGCAACATTTTTGATGGCGCCCGCTGACAACAATAAATTACTTTTGGCTTTAAACGAAAACCATTAGCATAAAACTCGGCAACAGCAACAAACAGCGGCCACAACAGCACATCCTTTTAACGCGGATATGCGGATATGGGGATATGGGGATGCGGATACTAGGCGTATGCGCAATATTTGTCTGGCTCTAATTTTAGCCAACAATTTGCCAGCACTTACATGATTAAATTGCAGCCTCGAACGCTGCTGATGATGATGATGGGGCTAGATGGCCGGGATATACCAGTAATGGTGATGTGATGGCAAAAGCGATGGGGTGGGCAAACTTTTCAAATATGCGAGTCTTTTAATTAACTTGCCGGCACTTGTGAAGCTCTCTGTGTTTTAATATATTGTACGAATATTCCCTCTTTCGACCCTTTTTCACTCACTTCTTTTTCTTCATCCTTTTTTTTTTCCGCCCAAGCATGCTTTTATTAAGCGTTTCATAATTTCATGCAGTAAACTTGCTAATTGCGCCGCCTTGCTTCCTTTTTCCTCGGCACTCAACTTCTACTTCCACTGCCACTTCACTCCACACAACTCAACTCAACTCGACTCGTTTCGCTATGCCGCCCTTTTTGGCCAGGCCAAGAAAGCTGCCAAAAAAGTGTGTATAAAATAATAGGAAAACATGGCAAAGGACAGCCAAGGAGCGGAGTGGAATGGAAGCCGTGTCGAAAGCAAGCCAGTGCGAATTAGTTGCCCCAAAGTGTTTTCCGTTTTTAATATTTCCTTGAGACTCGGGACTCGACTTGGGCGAAAGTTGCCAAAGAAACGAACATCCCGGCCACTTTTGGAGACTCTTGGCCACGGCTCGTCGCTTTTCTGCCGCTTTTCTCGGCTTACCCGCTTCACTTACTCAATTTCCGCTTTTAATTAAATGAACATTAGGCTGAGCCACCGAAAAAACCAACCACCTGATGGCATTTTTGCCCGGAACTCGCTGCATTTTACATTGCAAGCAGAGCGAAGCCCAAATTGCGCGTAAATTGCATGCAGTTAGTTTTAAATTTTAAAATTAATTTTTAGCCCGTATTTGCCGCTCTGAATCTCTGAACCCAACTGGCCTTGTGTGTTTGTACACTTTAATAGCTGTTAATATTTATGAACTAAAAGTTCAAACAACAAACAGCCGAATAGAGAGAGCCAACTGTTGTCGATATTTAACGATGCATTCGGTGGGGGCGGAAATGTGTGCGTTGCCAGAATGAAACTGGCTTTGTATTGGATCCCAGCCAGACCTAAACAAACAGCAGGCGTGAATTGGCTCGTAATTATTCAATAACAGTTTATTTAAAACAGACCATTAGGACTTCATTGGTGAAAATTAATTAAAGGCAAACTTATAGTCAAACACCCATACGTGATTTTAAATTTACACGACAGGCACTGGAAAAGCGATCAAATCATATGCAGTGATTATTTCTGAATTTAGTTTTTATACCCAAATACTCGTAGTGGAAAATCGGACCATCCATTATAAAGTTATGAGCAAAAATTGTGTCAGCCATCAAAAATTTCAACAGCCGCTAGATGGAGCCAGTAGCTTTGATGACTGCATATCTCTATCTCCCTCACACTTCCATCAGCTGAATGACGGATATCTGAAAGTTGAAATTCTCGACTACTTGTTTCTTTTAGATTTTTATATCAAACCGTTTTGGGTGATTTTGGCTACTTCCCGTTATTTTTGCCAATAAAGACTTCATTTGCTGGAAATTTTTTCACAAGAAAACACAAAACGTGATATGAATAAATCATTTCGGTTTCTTTAAATATATTCTAAAACAACATTACAAATTCGCACGTTTAGTCTATTTAAATTAGATTATATAAAAATCTAGTAGTTACGATCTATCATACGTTTTGCACTATATAGCATTTTTTGTCTTCTCTGGCATAGAAATAAATGCATAGCAAGATGAAGCAGTCCAAGGCAATTAGCAACTTCAGTAGGTTCAACTGCATTAATTGCATGCGCACAACTTGCAGATCTGTGGGACAGCCAATCCATTAGTTCAAAATATGTAGGATATCACCATCGAACTTACCATCTTCTTTTCGTTGGGCATACAGCAATTGTTGCTCAAGTTCGGGCAGCAAATAATTTGATTCCCTATCGAGCGCCACTTGGAAACTTACTAGACGATCGGATAAGTCCTGCGGATAATTTCCAACAGGAGCTGGCAGACCAAAATCCAGCCATTGGATCGTTAGGAAAAGGATGCAGAAGGAGCTACTTAACCGAGACATTGTCGATCAACGACTGATGAGGGAAGAACTCTCTGTGGAATGCCCTCACTCGAGGTTCCCCAACATTTGCGTAAATATGAAAATAATGAACACACGCGCTGCGTGAAATGGAGTGACTGGTACTTGTATTTATATTCCCCTTGTTTAAATAAAGTCAAGCCCGCAAGAAAACAGCTGAGAAGCAAACAAAGACGATCAATATCCGATGCGAAGGTTAGGCGACAGAATTTCTCTCAGAATTTTCTGAAGTTGTTTATTAATCCTATGAGACTATATCTTCTGTGGTAGTTTCCTCAGTCGATGTACTTTCCTCAGTCGAAGTTTCTGTACTCGAACTGGTGGACGAAGACTCTGTGGTAGTACTTTCCTCAGTCGATGTTTCGGATTCTGTACTCGAACTGGTGGACGTAGACTCTGTGGTGGATGTATCATCTGAAGATTCTGTAGTAGTTGTTTCTTGATTACTTGATTCCGTCGTGGATTCATCCTTGCCATCGCCGGAACCGAAACTGCCCAATAGATTTAAAACTCCCTGCACAAAAAAGAGTGTTTACAGAGAGTGTTTTATACATTTTTTCAATTGAACAAATAAAAAAAAGAATAACTTTTCCACACGAACTTCTAGCAAATATTGTACTGTTTTGAGGGACAATATTTGAATTTCTATAACAAAAGATATCAACCTAAATTAAGTGGCACTGAAATCTATTTGCCAAAAAGTCTGAAAAAGCCAAACTAAAATTTAGACAAAACCCAACATTAACCATTACCAATTGTCTAACAGCTGAACAGCGAGATTTTTTTTTAAATTGGGAAAATCCCATTTCTAGTTAACGTTTTTTAGAAAATAGTATGTTAGTTCAAATACTACCCTTCACGTTATTTTCTATTATTTAGTATACTTTCAATACTAATATCACAGGAAAGCTAGAATTTTTCTCTAAATTTACTATACCTTAATAAACTCGTTCTATTATTTAGTTTACTTTCAATACTAATATCAAAGGAAAGCTAAAATTTTTCTCTAAATTTACTATACCTTCATAAATTCGTCCAATATACCGCCAATCAGATGCGGTGGTGAACCCGTAGACTCGGCTGTTTTATTGTGACTGCTGTTGTCTCCAAGTCCAAAGAGATCCAATATTCCGCCTAGAATATCATTAGCAGCCGAATCATCTCCTCCCGAAGGATGCAAGTGCTTTAGAAGATGATGGAGGAAGCCATTGGCATTGGCCAGACAGCCCAGCAGGCAAATCAAGACTATCACTTTCATGGCGGGCAGTGAGTTGAAAGTTCTTTTCGTTGTTTTTTTCTATCCTACAGCAACAAGCAGAAGTGATCTAATGCCTCACTAGACGCGGATACAATTCGTTTTTGACGGCGCTCCTAGGCTGATTATACTCCGTAACCCTGAATCTAATTAAATTAACGGCTGTTTAAATATCTCAAAAGTCAAAAGACCTGACATCGTTTGCTGCAGGTGTGCGCTTGACTCATGAATGAACCGTGTCATGACATAAGCGTTCTTAGAAAAGTATTTAATTTATAACATGAACGTGATCAAACATTTATGCGCCATTACCTTTGCAAGAATAGGAAAACAAGTCATACACGTCTGAACTTTGGTATTTTCAATTTAAACAGTATTTACGACTTCTCAGCTAGACCATCTTCATAAGTAGCTTTCAAGCTAAATGGTTTTGTTTACTATTCAGAAGATTTCGTATAATAAATCAATATACCTACACTATAAAATTAAACAGCCCTAAATCGCCATTAAATTAATAAATTTGCCATGGATTTGAGTTTTAACTTTTAGGAAAGGAATTTTCTTATGGAGAGGAGAAATATTTTTCTAAAATCAAGAAAAATGTCCATAAATTTCCGATATTTTTCCTAAATCTTGAAATTGCTTTTTTTAAACTTAGAACTGTTTTCTTGAAAGATAAAGGGGAGTTTTTTCATTTCCAGAATATTATCTTTATTTTAATTTAATTCATACTCATTTATTTTGAGCGTTATTATTATATTTATGGAATATTAAATTTCACTAACTAATTTTTATAATGTTTTTTGGCTTTTTTTCCTAGATTTCAACAAACAATTTCTGAAATTCACTAAGTTTTCAAAAATTAAGGTAAAATTGCATTTCAAGTTAAACTAAAAACTTTGAAAAAAATGTTAGAGTGTATAAATACTTAGTATGTAGCTTACCTCATTGAAAATAATAAAAATAATTTCTTATATTTAACTAATAATTACAATGATGTCATAAATATTTAAGCTAACGACCATTAAACTCGATTATTCTCCTTGAATCTGCTCCTTGAGGCTGCTCTTTGATCACCGCTGAATCGGATTTTCCAGCAATCTGTCATAAAGGCAACGCATTCTGCCGTGATACTCCTCGCAAAGTCGGACATCTAATTGGCCCTAATATCGCTGTCATCCGCACTGGCACCCCACTTGCACTCAGCCAGCATTATGGCTTTGATCTGACTTAGACATATGCCCAAGATAATGGCGTTGGCGTTGGCAGATGCACTTGCACCATCCCCGGGTTTTAATGGGGTTTAGGGTGTGCGACTCTCGAGCGCATCGAGTTGTAAGCGGTAGAAAAGCATATCAAATGCATTCACGAACAGGAGCGTTTTAAATTACTCACAACGTGGATGAGGACGGGATGATGGCTCAGTGAGATTGGGGGGCGGACAAGGGTTCTTGTGCGAGTGAGCTTCAATTAATATGCAGCAATTGCTTGCTTACGCCTCGGTTATCTACTGCCACCCAATTGTTTATTTATGTGCACTTCCTTTGCCATCTAATTAACGGGATGCAGCATGTGGATTACCTGTCATTTCCACCCCTTGTTGTTTATCGCCTGTTTCAATTGATCAAATTTGCTCGAGGAAATCAAGCGTCCGCACAAAAGCAGCTCGCAAGTAGCGAAGTAGCGAGGACCTAATAAAAACGAGGATATGGCAGCAGAAACTAGCAGTCTCATCATCACTTGGGCCCCGCAGCCTGATCTATGGCACTGCAAGTGTCACATAAATTACAAGCGGAAGCATCAAAATGCTGTCAAATGAAGAATGGGGGAAAGCTGGGTGGTCGTAGTGGAGTTGATTTGAGTCGCGACGAAAAGGATTTTCATTGCCGTATTCTGGTAGATAGTTCAACTTGCAGTACACCGAGGAAAATGAATGAAAGCAACTAAGAAGCAAAGAAATCTAATTTAGTGTGACCATAACACTTTATGAACTTTATTTTTGCGCAGTATGACCTTGCCTTTGATAAGAGGGCGTAAATTAGTAACATTAGGATTAAAACCATTGATTTGAACCGATTTTCGTGACATTTTCTCTCTGTACCGCTGCTTGGCTTGACTTCAGTTCGGCAGCTTGGCGTTTAGTTTTTCGCATTGGCACTTTGTCTTCATCAGAGGCGACGAGCGGTGGCCGCAACAAGCTCATCATAGCCATCGACGGCCGCATCATCGTCATCTTCATCGTCATTCTCATCGCTGTCGTCGTCGTCGTCGTCGGCGTGCTCCTACATAGCTATAAACATCAATTTAGCAACGAAAATTGGTTTTCAGATAGCTTCCAAACACACACACACACACATGCCCACGTACACTTCTTCAGCTGGAGAAAAATTGTTTTTCGCTTTAAGTGACAAGCAGTGAAGGCGAACTGACGACAACTTTGTCGATGTCTTCGTTCCCTTTTTATTTATTTGTTTTTGTTTTTTTTTAGGGGCTAGTGAATTTTGTCATGTCGAAGCACCCGTGTGGAAAATAATAAACCAAAAGAAGCGACAAGAGCACTGTAAAATAAAAAGTATTGCCCCACTTTCAACCATTTCGGTGACTTTAACTGGCATATTTCAAGAGCCTGGCTTTGATTTCGAATGCGACATAAATAAATATGTATACATATCAATTCCAAGTGAATATTGCAGATGACCACGCCCCTGCTGGGCCATAAATTTATCATTGCATAAACCGCAGGCGCATGAATAAGACATTCGAGTTGTGGCAAATGGACTGGGAAGTGGGTAGCCAGCATATATTGATAATGATTAGATTGATTGAAATTTTAATGGCCCAGTGAGGATCTAAGCCAACAGAAGCTGTCATAAACCACAAATACAGACCACTTCACTGGCGCTGAAAGCGAAAATTATTTAAATTTATTCTTCGCTCGCAAAAGGAATAAACGAAGTAAAAAACGAAGACGACCGAAATGTGGGCCAAATGAAATTCGCTCAACAAATTGTCATTAAAGGCGGCAACACATACACACACACAACCAGACTTGGCCATAAACAGAGCCGCCATTTGACCGTCCATATTTATGATGTGAACGACAAGACAAAATGGACTTCCGGTGTGGGGTTGGGGCCATGGAATCCCGGCTCTTTGCATTTTAATAGACTGACCCAAACGCTTTTGCAACCACATGCAGAACGCGAAAATACAAACGCTGGCACATGTGTGTGTGTGTATATTAGCCGGGGGTATGAGAAGCATTTGCAATGCAAATTGGCAAAAGTTTAAAAAATTTATGCGGCTTTAATGGCACCTGGCGTCTGCAGACCGGACCACGGATCCAAAAACCAGACCACCACACACAGAAACACCACTGCAACCAAGACTATTCCAGGAAATTATATACTAAATAGCAGTATAATTTTTTTGGCATTTCAGCTGCTCATTTTGTGTTCCCTTCTACAGCCGTTTTTGTCGACTACATTAAATGCAAATTTATGCCTATTTGCTGCAAGAAAGTGTAACGGAACCTTTCTGTTGCTAGCTGCTTGTTAAACTCGCATAAATTTCGCTGGCGGCTTCCCATTTCGCCTGACACTAAAAGGATAGCACTAGAGATGGTAAGGTGAGGTACAAGTCATGGGAGGAAAATGGAAAATTTGAAACACTCTTTGGTATTACAAAATGAAATTTAGACTGAAAATATATCCTCAGATTTTATATATATAAAGCTCGCTTTACTATATTAAGAATCAACGCAGAGCACAAATTACTAAAAATACTGAAATCCTTAGCGTTTTGAAATCACTTTTAAATGTCAAGAAAGTGTCTAAAAGTATGCAGTGAATACTTTTTAAGTTTAGAATATTTTGTTGCATACTTTTAGACACCATTTAAATTAATTTTAAAAACCTCATCGATTTTCGTGGCGTCCCCCACAGCATATAAAATATTTTCTTATATAATTCCTATAGTAAAGGTTTTAGCTTAGAACTGACTTCATTCTAAGAAGCCTCATTCAATCAAAGAATAAATATTTTTCCATGATATGCAAAGAGTACAATTCAAATCCACAAAAAAAATTAGAGTTTTGAAATCACTTTTATTTATTTTTAACTTATTTATTTTATTTTAAAGTTAGTAAAATATATTTTTTTTTTTTTTTTCAATAAGTGTCTAAAAGTATGCAGTGAATAAAGGATAGTCGTCTTCTTCGCACTTATAAGTGTAGATTATATTGTTGCATACTTTTAGACACCTTTTTAATTTTTTTTTGTCTTTAAAGATTGATTGAGTCATTGAGTCCATATATAAATATTTTTCCATGAAATACAAAGAGTACAAATCAGAGACAGTACCAAACTTGGAATCTAGGTACAAGAACTTCCTCCCACCACTGAAAAAAAATCACCCCCTGCTGCACCAACTATTGAGCGTTTCATCAAAGCCATGGGCGTGCCTTAAGGGGGGTAAAAAAAGGGTAAAAAGGATAAATCGAGGATTGGCAATGGCTAAACTATGGCAAACTATCGCCACTTGCATTGTGCATTCGAGCATTCGGGCATTCGAGCAATGCTCGCAACTTATTGTTGTTATCGCTCTTTGCACTTCTTTTGACTTCTTTTGGCCGCCACTTGGCAGGCGGCAAACTCTTTGGAACTTGGCTAAGTAAAATTTATGTGCATTTCTTGTTTGGGCCTCTTCTGTCCCTTTAGTGTGAAATGTGCCAAGAAATGTTTGGTTTTGTCTTTGGGTTTTTTGCTCTCATAGGCGCAGCAGTGGCAGAAGTTGCATTGGAAAAACGTTAGCTCCAAATAATTAGCCATTAACAATTGGCCCGGCCAATTGGTCGAGTAACGTCTGTTGCCAATTTCCTTTTCTGGGCCATCGCTGTAAAAGTTTTAGACTTTATCCCATCTCGGGGTTGCACTGGCAAATTGCTGCCTTGTGTTGTACTTGCAACTTTTTGCCTGACGCGCTCAATAAAACGATTTATGCTGCTTGCCCCTTTTTGGGGCCCCGAAAACTTTGCGAACTTCTGCCAACATTTGTTTTGTCTATTGCCTTGTTTCTTGCGGCATTTCTGGCAGCCTTTCGGCCACTTGACTTGGCCTAAGCTCCCCAACTTATTAGTGCAGTTTATTCACCGACTCAAGAAGCTGCGTGCGGTTTGTCTTGCGGGCTGCGCATAAATCTCGGCGAGCCAACTTTTCGGACACGGCCAGCAAATAAACACCCGGGGTCATAAATCAGGCTGCAACATGGCCAACATGACGTGCAACATGCACTGAACAAAAACTAAAGCTGCATTCTGATGGTTCTGGCCACCCAAAAAAAAGAGGCAGATCGAAACTCCTTGGGCGTGGCTAATGCAAATCATGGCGGTGGCGACAACAGCTGCACATTTTAGCCCAATTTGGCCAACTTGGCAATTCATGGAGCTGCAATGCCGAACGCCCCTGCATAATTTATCATTTATTTGGGCTCATTACCTCGTTCAGAATATGAATAATAAAAGCGGCGGCGGGTTAAAAAGCAAAAGTGCATTGCTAATTGAAGGAAATTTTAACCATGTCATGTCAACACACTTTTTGAGGCTTTTTGCTTTCGGGGATATTTTGGGAAAATTGTGCAACGACCTGGATTATATTTTGCGGGCTTGCCACCCGCTGTTCTGCGCAACAATCGCTGTTCGATTTGTGGCACCTGCAACTGCAACTCATGTCATGTGTGACAAAAATCGAACATTGATGTCATTGACAGACGCAATTTTGGCCAGCAATTGTAATTGGTTTAGGTCCGTGGCAGCAGTTGTAGTTCCAGTTCCAGCCAGTTCGGAACATTCGTTAATTAACATGTTCGTGGCTTTGCCGGTTTGTAACTGGATGGGATGTCCCTGCCCCGAAGCGAGCTTATGTCAATTGGGGTGGACCTTTGCCGGAGTAACTGAAAATTTCACACATTTATTTGAACCCATCAACTGATTTATAGCAAAACGTTAGCGCAACATTTCATGTATTTATACAATTTGTAATTTGTTGTACTTTCAGTGTAATTACTCTTCATCCAAATATAAATTCACAATTTAACTCTTAGAACTCTTTGTATTAAAATAAAATAAATAAAAGTTTATATTTAGTAGGTTTAACTTTCTATACCAATTATTTGTATTATTAAATTAAGATTCATTCTTGATTAGATATTTTTGAAACTCAATAATTTACAATTAATGTAGAAATTGTTTATTTTTTTATCCTTTTTTCCACGTGTAAGTACGTATATCTTTACTTATCAATATTTTTCATAGAAAATATATTTCAAAACAAAATTAATTGGTTTTAAATACTATTAATAGGTGTTCTGTGTACACAAGTTGTCGACAAAACGTTATTACTTTTATTTTCATAATTATTTTCTTAATTTTGTTTCGCTTGTCATTAATATTTTGTACGTCAATAGAACAAAATGTTATTTAACAAAACCCTACCAAAAGTATTGGTCCCAAAAGTTTTACATTAATTTAATAAATAAATTTAATAATTTAAATTTTTTTATTAAATTTTTAATAATAAATTTAATATCCCGTTAATCCAATAAATAATAATAATTGGAAGATTTTTTAGGAATGAATGAAGAATCCCATTTGTATTTCTTTAGTAGCTCCAGTAAAATCAAGGTCCACTCCGCTGTCCACCTTCTATGCAAAACTCCCGCCGTTAAGCGAATCATTTTGCACGCGCAATGAACTCATCGCCAGCGTGGACTTAATCAAATTTCGCAGCGAAAAATAGCTTGGAGAGCAGCCGTCCGTTTCGAGCATTTCCGGCACGTTTTTTCGGGCGGAATCGGACGGAATCTTAGCATACTTTGGAGCGCACTTTATTGGCCAAATTCGGTTGAAGTGGAAGTGGGTGGGTGGTTTCTGTTAAATGGAGACGAGGGCCCACGTTGACACACTTATTAAGCAGCTGGCCACGGGAGTAGTTCCATGGTCATCTCTCGCTAGGTTTTGGTCGGAAAGGGATCCCATCCCTCCCCTTTGGCCACCATTTAATCAGCTCTTTGTGCGCCGGGCTTGTTGCACGCTTCACGCTCGCAGTGGCACGCGGCACATAAATCAATGGCAACGATCTTTACGTGCTGCCTCAAAGTTTCTCGTTCAGCATCCGACACAGCTAGAACACTTAAAAAAACTTTGATATCTTTGATTTTTCACAAAAAAATCTATTGAAATACAGAAAAGTAGATTTAATTTTAAAATATTTTATAAAGGTGTCTAAAAGTATGCAACAATATATTTTAAATCAGGAATTTTCTTTATATCGTTCACCATTCGCCACAGTTAGAACACTAAAGGAAAATATTGGAAATAACTTCTTTGCTTTTTCACAAAATATATTAAAATACTACAAAATAGATTAATTTTATAGATTATATTATATATATTTTTATATTTATATTTTAAATCAGGAGTTTTCATTTCATCTTTCACCATCCGCCACAGTTAGAGCACTTAAAGAAAACTTTGGGAATGACTTCTTAGATGTTTCATCAAATAATATTAAAATACTGAAAAATAGATTAAATTTTAAAATATTTTATAAAGGTGTCGAAAAGTATGCAACGTTTAGCATTATAAAAAAACGAAAAAACCCGTATTAAAAAAGGTGTCAAAAAGTATGCAACAGTATATTTTGATTATTTTTTACAGCATACTTTTAGGTACCTTTATAAGTGATTTCGCAACCACAGCGATTTTAGCTCTTCAAAAAATAAATAGAAAATTAAAACTATTTATTTTCAGTCCACGAAACCCCTTCTCGTCACTTTTTCGCCAACCAACACTCACGCGCCTTGCAATCTTTATTGCACATTGCGGCTTCCGGCTGGCGGCTGCCGGATGCGGATGCGGATGTGGATGTGTATTTGTGTGAGTGTGCGCCCGCTTGTTTGTGTTTGTGCCTCATTTTAGTTGAGAATGCGGCATTAAAATGCATTTGGCTTTCAATTTACTCGCACTCGCGCAATATTTTCATTAAGTGTTTTCATTTTAGTCATTTCGTCCACGTCCTCATTTTGCTCATTTTGCCCACCCGCACCCGCACTTAAGTACTCTAAATTGTTAATGAAATGTTAAATGGCTCAGAGTGGCCGAAAGGAAAACACAATTCGACGCCTGCTGATTGACCGTAATGAGCCAGTTAGGCAACAATATCCATTAATAAGTAATTAATAATGACCCCTGTGGGGCACTGGGGCGCAGGTGTTTGCCACATGTGGCATTAATTGCCCCAGGCAAGGTCAATTAACAGAGGAGAAACAATCACAGCTCTTGGGCTAATTAGAAATGTGTCTCTGAGTCTCGAAATCTGAGTTTGGGCCAATCCTGCAACCGGAAACGAGCAAACAAATTCATTAATTTTAACAGCCAAAGAGCAATAACAACAAATGCGTTTTAAGTGCAGGGATGTAAATTGGTAAGACCCAGAAAAAAACCAGCTAACAGCAACTGAAGTGGAACGCACAGATAGACAGCTGTTGATAACGCCCAGAGACCGTAGCAAAAACCAAACCAAACCAAACCGAACAGAACTCACAGCAGACACAAACATGTGTAGGATTGCCAAATCCTCTGACTCCATATCCCCACACCCCCGATTCCAAAATATACCATCTATATACCATCATGCATCCTTCTCCTCCTCTGCCGGCAGCAAATGCGCTTGTCCCATGCTGATCCCTTTAGCTGTTGAATTGCAAATTGTTTGTATCTGGCGTCAACAATTTGTTTTTTGTCTCCGCCCGTAAGAGCCTTATGTCGGAGTAATGGCAACTATATGATATAGTTTGCCAAGCCAGATTATTAATGTAGCTGTGCACCGAGAGAGCCGGTAATGGAAAGCTCTTCCCCTCTAGATTATCAACTTGGAAATGATCAAGAACAAGGTTTGAGCTGGGTCCTACACAAAGCTCCTTTTAGTTATGGGTTCTTAATAAATAATGGAGCAAACAAATGGATTTTCTCAGAAGAAATACAGAATGGTTGAAAGCTGAAATATTTTATTTAAAATATTTTTAAATTGTTAAAAGCTGTCTGTTATGAAAGAATATTTAAATAATTGAATTTTCTAAATTCAGAAGTAGAGAACTTTAAAAATAAGGTAACACTTATAATAAAATATTGTTTTTAAAAACAGGTGTCTAAAAGTATGCAGTGAAAAAAGGACAGTCGTCTTCCAGTGTAAATTCGTATAGCTTTTGGGCTAAAAATATAGTGTTGCATACTTTTAGACACCTATATTGACATTTAAAAATAATTTTTAAAAGCCAGCTTTTTCTGTGTATTTTTTTAACATTACATAACATTAAAAAATTCATTTTTTAAAGCCCTATCTTTTTTGTAAAATAAGGGCATTCTGGGATCGTTTTGATCTAGATCTCCCATCTTTTCGGAATTTTTTGCCAGCTTTTTTTTGCGCTCGCTGACAAAATGTCCACCCATCTGTCACGGCAACCGGCAACAACTTTCAGCCAGCGGGCAGGCATCAGCAACAAGCATTCAAAAACTTAATTTTTTTTCTCCTTTATTTCGTTTTTTTTTGCATACCCTACATGCAGCAATTTGTATGATTTCCAACTGCAGTTTTTGTGGATGCGTTGTTTGTAGGTTGTCAAATGCGTTTTTCCCACTTGTTTTACAATTTTTGTAGAAGAAACAAATTTGAATGCACAGCAAATGGCAAATGAGCAAGTGCATTGTCAGGGAGAATTATTAAATTGCAGCGGCTGGAGGAAAATGGATAGGAAAATGGGAAAATTGGTGGGTTGGTTGGATAGAGAAGAAAAAAAAATAAAGAGGAGCAAGTGCCGCTTAATGGTCTGGCCATGTCGTTTAATTTTTGTATTTTCCTTTTACCCCTTTGGTCGCATTTTGCTGCATTGTGCGCTAAATACTTTGACGTCTTTTTATATTATGCATTACATTTTTGCCGCTTTTTTCGTTTGTTTTATTTTATTTGTTTGTTTCGCCCGCAAGCATTCGAGCCATTTGCATTTACATATGCGCATTGCTTGCTGCAGATTGTATTTAATTAAAATTTGTTGTAATTCTAGAAATGGCCGGGAAAATGCAGAAAGGCCATAAAGCAGCCCTATGACAGCCCAGCAAGGACGGAGGCGATTTAAGTGCGTGCATATGTAGATACACATACCATTTCGCTTCGATTTTCCCCCTCATATGGCACATGGTAAATAATGAATGCCCAAAAATGCAGTAATTTATCGCCATGTTTATCTGCTACTCATTACTAGGCAGAAGCAGCAGGCAGCAGAATCTGCATAAATATCAAATGTAGCGCATGAGTGTGTGTCATTTTTCGAGTGTGGAAAAACCCATTGCAAAAATGGCGATAAGCAAAATTCAGTTTTGTTAATGGCTTGGCCAATTCAATTTGCCGTTTGGTGCCCTGCCGTTTTTGGGACGTTCATCAATTTCGTTTGGCAAATGCAAATAGCCAAATGATAGGCAAATATTTATTGTGCCCCGCATAATGAGTGAGAAATCTTGTTTTGGCAACCAAGTCAGGTACTGTGAATAGTGCCGGGGGCCGGGAAACCAGATCTAATGGTAGTGAAAAAGCAGGCCAAAAACATGGCCAAAGGGGAGGAGTATCCATCCCGCCATTCCGTGCATTTTAGTTCAGTTTGCATGCAAAACAGCATCGTCGTAAGCATTAAAACTAATGCACCGAAAAGTAGACTATTAAAAATGTAAAGTCAACTTTATTAGCTCAAAGGAAAATTGTGTCATTTGTATGTCTGCGCGTGTGTGCGTGTGTGAGTGCCTGTGTGTGAGAGCACTTGTATGTCTGAAACTTCAGGATACATTTTCAGAGAAGTTGTCTACTTTTCTCTACACAAGGGGGTGGAAAAATATCAGAAACTCAAATTTTAAGAAGAAAAACAAATAGAAAATAATGTACTAAGAAAAATTTAAGTTAAAGAGTCAAATGATATAATTTATGCAGTTTTTAAAAAGAGATTATATATCTTTTTTTTACTGTTATAATTGTATATTTTCAATAATAATTGGTATTTTGTTTTGAAAAATCATTTGAAATTATGGTACAAATATTATCACTTTGGAAATGAATTCATTAAACTTCCGTACTGCAAATATATTATTATATTAATATATAATTATAAGGTTAAAATTATACAATGCATACAGTTTTGAAAATTATTATATATATGTTTTTTAACTTTTATTAATCTATATTTTCAGTGATGATGAGTACAATATTTTTGAAAATCAATTGGAATTATCGTAAGAAATATTATCACTTTGGAAATGAATACATTAAACTTCCGTGCTATAAATATAATATACCTATATATACATACCTACATAAACTTCCATATTAACTAAAATAATCTAAAATTGTTACTACATTTTGGTTATTATTCTTAAATGTTTTTCCCAGTGCATGCATACTTTAAAGGGTCAGACATATTTGTTTTCTTTGCGAGTGAGTTTCAGGTTTGCTTAAGCCTTAAAAAATCATTTCTTATCTTTGGTAAATTGAATATCGCCTCGCCAGCTATGTATAAATCCCCATTCACCAGAGCCGCTGGCGACGGCCTCTCAATTGCCAACAAAGTTACACAAACACACCGACCTCCGAAAGTATACATTCGCCTGCAAACTAACACATTAGGCGGCGTTTCCTTTGCCAAAGTTGGTTGACTTCGCTTTTTGGGACTGCTGTTTTTGGGGCCGACAAAACGGAGACGACAACAGCAGCAGCAGCAACAACAACAGCACAACAAGCAAATAAACTGACAGACACTCGTTTCCGTTTTCAAACAAAACAGACGCCATATTTAAAATTCCAAACGGGGCACCCCGGCAATATAAGCAGGCAAACAAATGAAATAACACAAAATTGCCGTTTGCTAAAAACTTTTGCTTTGCTTTTTCAAGTTATTTTTCCCCATTCGGGATTCTGAATTCTGGCTGGCTGGCTGCTGGCAAAACAAAGAATTCAATTTAGTGAGCCGTACGTTGATGTGGACAGGTTCATTGAACGCGATTTTGGATTTTACTCGAATGAGCATAAATTTGACGCTCTCCCTGGCTTTCCAACTAATTGTGGAATTATGCCAAACGATGGAATTTGGCAGCTCGAATCGAGTATCCGCTCGGAAGATGACAGCCTTTCGGATTGTTTGGCATTTATCATCGTATCATCATGGCTGCTGCGAAAGCAGCCCAAAAACTTGCTGACCGGTGGCCGTGACTTCCGTGCACCAGAAATCAAATGAAAGATTTATTCCAGATTCGCATGACGAGATAGTGTGTTGTGTTGTGGCACAAAAGCAGCACAACAGCGATGGCACAAAAGACACGTAGGCCAATAAAAATGCCATCCTCGTCGTTTGCCGGGTTCCACAACTGAAGTTGTATATTATGTTAAAATGATTTGTGTGGCCAAATTGCCGTTCAGACGTTGCACTAATTTCATGAGATATTAAATGAAATGAAATGCATGGGGAAAACAATCAATAAAAGATAGGGATAAGTACAGTGGAACTTCTAGGCTAAGGGAAGTAGTAAATTAATAATTGGTCAATTTTTTAGATATAGGAGAGTGCCACAGGAATCACTATGGTTAAAAAATCAATTTTAAATCTATTTTTATATATTAGTGTCTAAAAGTATGCAGTGAATAAGGGATATTTGTCTATTGTCTATTTGAATGAATTCATCAAAATTTTGAGTTTAAAATATATTGTTGCATACTTTTAGACACCTGTTTTTTAATTTATGTTTTATATCAAATATATTTTATTGATTAAAAAATGTATATATTTGTTTTAGTAGAAGTGGAATACAAAAAAATCATACGATGTCATATGATATCATATATTCGTTTTTAATTTCCAGCTTATTTTGTTCTTTTACTCTTTTTGCCCTTAAACTCTTTCCATTTCAAATCTCTGAGTTAAAAAATATTCATTACAAACAATTTTTTTAAAAATAATAATAAAATTAAGTTACTATATTTAAAATATAATCCATTATAAAATATATTTGCTTTCAATAAAGAGCCATTCCTCCGGGGATTATATTTCAAACAGCGCCTAGAAGCGAGGGGTGGGAGTTTTACAATATAAAACCCTTCCATCAAAGCATTAGAAAAATCTATAAAATCGCTGGGCCCGTCAGGACGCCACCCATACATGCCAATAAAATATTTTATCAAACGTACGTGCTGCTATTAGTCTCCCCGCTTTCCAACTTCCCGACTTCCCCAACTTGCCCCGTCACATGTACGCATATCAAATGACTGCGTTGATGTGTTGAAAGCCCGGGAAAGACGGGAGTCGAGTTGAGATCGGGGCGGTCAACCCTTTTTTACGGCTGGTCAGTGGAGCACTCCGGCATTCCGGATGGCTCCGGTTCTGGTCTCTGATTATGCGTCGTGCGGCCATAAATTTATATTGAAAGACGTGCGCTGTTAATCAAATTAAAGTGTTTGATTAAATTTTAAATAAAACTCTCTCACTCTCACCCAGCTGCCGCCGCCGCCGCTGCAGTAAAAGCTGAAAAATGAATATAAAAAAATAATAATGTGAATGAAAATGAAAATGAAAATTAATTTAAGAACACGTGGCGTATGCGCTATAATCAATTTATGAATTATGCGCAAGATTATTAATTAAATTCTGTTGTTCTGCGGCGAAGCGATAGAGCACTAAAAAGGACACCCATTTAAGACCGGTGCTAAAGAGAATTTCGAAAACGTGTCGCAAAGTACGTAGATATTCGAAGACTCTTTCTGCCCACTTTAAAGCGCTTAACGGGCCAACTGAAGTTAAATAACAATTTCACTGCTCATTAACCCTAATTTGTATGTAAATTTTTCGGCTGCCCCGGTTGGCCCTTTTTTCCCGGGCCCACGGGTATTGCAATGGCGCCCCGTTTTAAAGGCGAACTCTTCGCTTCGCCATTTTGTATGTTTTAAGTAACGCACATGACACGGAACGCAGGGAGTTGCCATAGCCTTGGAAAAGGGAAATGGTTTGGGGTGGCAAAGGGGAAAGGGGAGCCTCCATTATGGAGCAGTCGCTTTCTTCAAGTTGCAAATAGTGCGGGGCATGCAAAGTGCAGGAAGCGAGAAAAGAGTTGGTTGTTTGGAGCTGGCCTGGCCGAAACGAGCAAACGAGAGATGGCCAGAGATAGCCGGCAAAATGAAGCGAAATAAGGGGGGAAAGAGGGGAAAAAAATGGGAAAAAGCGTGGAAGATTGTTTGTCTGCTGCCCTCATTCTCGCATCTGAGCTTCATCTTCCATTAATTCATCCGCCATGGTGGCCAAACAATAGGCCCGCCTTTTCACGATGGCCACATTTTTGCGGCTGGTGCCGAAAATGGTTCATTTTCCTTTTTTTTAAATTGGTGCATTACTACTCAGTGGGTAAAAAACACTTTTGACAAAATATTATTCGAAAAACAAACAAAAAATACCAATTTGTGAAGGAAAGTTCAGACAAAAAATTGTTTATAAAAAAGTATTAAAAACTAAAATAAGTATAAAATTAATTTCTAAAATTTTCTTTTAATTTCCTTGTTTTTTTAATAAATAAAAAACCCATAGTGGAACAAAAATGGAAAAATTATATTTGGCATAATTATGCAAGTTTTCTGTTTAAAATTTTAAAATTATTTTTAATAAAGTTCATACCTACAAATTTTGTATTATAACTTTTAAAATAATGTTGGTGCAATCTTAGGTCAAATTGGAAACTGCAAGCCATTTAATTAATTTGTGTTTTAAATTGAAAATTGTGCTCTCCCTCTGAAATTGGCACACATTTCGGCACTCGACTTTTTGTTCACTTTTTGGTACGCTTTTTTCGGGTAAGATTTTCCGTTCACCAATTTCGCATCCAAGTGGCAACCGGGCATTTCAATTTTTTTTTGGTTGCCAAAAAACGGACTTTCGGCAGTCATTATCGGGATGTTATTGTTGCTCCGCAAAACCAGCAAAAATTGCGAAGAACCCGATGGCCAGTCGGAGTGCATTAAAACAAAAGTGAGTGCATGGGCAGACACTCCAATCGCAAGGACATTCGCTTTCCAACTCTCCAACTGGCAAACGGCAAACAGGCAAACAAGAAATGACAGCAATGCAGCCTTCTGCCATGCAAATTCAATAAATTACGGCAACGACCATTAATTATATTTTAAATTGCAATGTCCACACTGGCACACTAGTGGGAAAGTTTTGCTTTTGTTTCGAGCCCCTCTTTTTGCCGGGCAAATTGTCGCAGTTTATCTCCTCGGCACGCATCGAAAGCAAAATGTTGCTGCCACACTGGCACATGGCCACGCCCCCTTAGGCCGCGGCCGCCCATTTGTGTTGCCAATGAATGCGCCGCAACAAATAAACCACTTTTGGCCATTCCCTGGCATAAAAGATAAATAAATGCGGAAAAGAAAGGGGAAATAAAACAATGCAACTCCAGATGCAACTTCAACTTTTGTTGGGTCAGTACTACAGTGGAACTCGGTCTCTGGGGACCCCCCGATCCTTAAAACCATTATCATAGCCCCGCGTAAACAATTCTCGAGTCGGGCCTGTTGACACTGGCAGCAGCATGTCATTAAGGGCGACTCGACGTCAGTAGCCAACCGCTGACGTGTTAACTGCAGCGCGTCCAACTTTTAATTGGTTTTAAGCATGCGCGGATCCACGGGGGGTGATATGGGTGATATATCACCCCCCACTCGGGTGAAAAATGAAAGAAATTTTGGTACTCAAAAAGTATGCAACAAAAAAATTGTTCTGATATCACCCCCCACAACAAAATCCTGGATCCGCCACTGGTTTTAAGTCACAAGTTAATTTCCATAAAGCAAGGGAGAGCTCGCAAAAAATCCAAGCGACAAAAGAACACGGAGGAAAATAAATCAAAAGTGTCGTAAGTGTCGAAACAAAAGGGTTGAAATTCGATTTTAATATTGATTTCTTAAATTTAAACAGGAAACAGAACAGAAAAATATATTTCGAATAAAATATTACTGGTTACTGCTTTACATTATAAATTTTTAACTAAACTTAACTTAGTTTTAGAGATCTATAAAGCAAGGGACAATTTGCAAAAAAAACCCAAAAAACAAGAAGGAAAATAAATCAAAAATGTCGTAAGTGGCGAAACCAAAGGGTAAAAATTCTATTTTAATATTAAACTGAAAAACTTAAAAGTAAAAGAATTCCAATCAAATCGTATCTAGAAAATATCTTAAATATGATTATTGATTAAAATTATATAATAGAAACTAAACTTAATTTAAGAGATCCCTTACGAATAGTTGAAAATGGTTTTAAATCTTGAATACTAAAAATCTGTAAATATTTAAATATTTTTATTAATGTCAAGCTCAAGATCATATATAAAATGAACATTTCTAATATACATATGTACCTATATATTTACCGTCAGCCAAAAAAGGATAATAAAATAATCAAATACAAAAGTATTATATAGACATTCAATGGTAAGAAAGGAAACATATTAAAATGTCCTATGAAAAATTCAAATATATTTTACATTATATTTTTAAATATTATGACTATTTCATCGATTTTCCCGCAGTGTCTCCTACTTCTTGGGCTTGCCTCGTTTGCCGCGCTTGGGCTTCTTCTTGAAGGGTCCCAGACCGCGTCTTACCATGGTGCCGCGCCACCAGGCCTGCAGTCGCACGGCGCACTCGATGCGATGGATCTGGAGATCCAGCAGGCGCTGCTCCTCCGCCTTCTGGGCGCGATACTCCTGGACATAGGTCATCCGCTCCTCGTAGATCTCCTTGTGTTTTTGGAGTAGCTTCTTTTGCTCCAGGATGCGCAGCTCCCAGGCCTCGGCCTCGCGATCCACCCTTCGCATCTCGCTGACATACCGCTCCTGCCACTCCTTGATCCTGGCCTGCAGTTCCAGGATTTCACGCTGGCGAAAGGAGCGCAGCTCGGCACTCACCCGCTCCTCACGCGCCAGCTTCTGTTTGATGTCCAGGATATCGCGTAAATAGGCCCGCTCGGCATTCTCACCCCAAATGGTTCCCTGGGCCAGGCGACCCTCCTCCCAGCGCTGCACCAGGCTGTACTCGAGGTCATTGACCCGCGAAACGCAGCGCAGCTTGTACTTGGTGTCGGCTATGCGCTCCTCCAGATCCTGCAGCTTGTCCTTGGTGGTCCGCTTCTCCGTCTCGAGGTCTTCTCTTAGTTGCTTCAGTTCGTCCTTGGATTCTTGGAGTTGCTGGGCTGCCTGGGATTCCTCGCTCTTGTTGCCACCCAGGGCAGCTATGGCTAGCTTCAGGTTCTCCAGACCTTTATCAGTTGCCAGGGTTGCCACCTCTTTGTCAACTTCCAGGGTTGCCACCTCTTCATCAACTTTATCAATTAAATGTTCCTCTTCAAATAGACTTTCTTTTTCATTAATTTGCAGATCCATGATTTTCATCTTATCATACTCCTCAGAAATTATATCTTTACTTGCCTCTAAATTATCTTTCTTTTCAATTTCCACAGATTCCTCCTCCTCAAGACCCTGATCCTCTGCCAATTCCGGATCATTCATGGCCACTTCGAAGATCGTTCTCAGGGCATCCATATCCCTTTCGAATTTCAGGGCATTCAGGACATCCTCGTCCAGCTGATCGGCATCGTTCTCCGGTTCGCCCAGCAGCGATTCGAGTCTGGGAAGGACCTTACCCGTTATAAGGACTCGTTCCGGTTTCTCCTGCTCCCCCAGCGACGAACTGCGTCGTCGGCGTAGAGAAGCGGGCAAAGTGAGTGGTTTCCTGGCATTCAAACGTTGCGAACGCTGCTGCAGGATCAGCTGATTCAAGGTGTTCCTATAGACGGTCAGCAGCAGGATGCGTCGCAGTTCCAGCAATTGCTCCTCCGTGTGTCCTGCCGACATTGCAACTAACAAATATCGAAATTTTTCAGACAGAAAGACAATGGTTAAAAGTCAATCCCTGGTTTTCTCCACGGGCAACTGTTGCTAGGATGTGTGCTGTAGTTTATAAATGTTTGGCTTTGCCTTTGGCTATGAACTCGGATTTTTTTTCCCCGCTGGCTCTTAACTTCTGACTCATGGAAAAATTCTTGGGTTGGGTTCCAGGACCTGGCTTGCATATTTCATTGCTGTCATCGTCCTCGTGGCTTACGTGCGAAAATGCCCAACTGACTGCGTCAGAGACCCCTTATTGCACAGAAATCGTTGAATTTATTTGCCATCCTCTCCGAGTCCTTTTCTTTCTGTATCTCCGTTTCTGTGACTCTGGCTCCTGCTCTGTATCCTTGGGGTTCATTCACTCCTTTTCGGGGCCATGCAAGTATGCGTCTTCGCCCTGGGCGCTTGGCTTATATGTTTAACCCAATAAATGCCGCGCTGATTGCAAGTTAAATTATTGGCGCGCACAACTCCAGACCCGCATTACAATTAAATTATCGCATTAACCGCAAAACCTGCACGCCGCCTGCTCTGCGACTCCGTTCACTCGGCCATTTTCCCAGCATGCCCGCAGCGACAGGGTTTAAAAATAAAATAAGTACAGGGACCTCTTTGGCATTCGCAGGAGACGTGGTAGTGGCACTCGATTACCCTGGGCTACAAACGCAAAATTGTAATAGAAAACTGCTTTTCTGGGAAAAATTACTCATTAAAAATTAAAAGTGACATAAATGAAATGATATGTATAAACAAAACAATAAAACAAATATAAATAAATAAATATAAATATAATAAATACAAAAAGTTCGAAAATAATTGATATACAAGTTTTTAAACTCCTAATAAACAGCATTTAAAAATTTGCTAAATATTTTAGAGCTATATAATAATATTTACATAAATACATTTATATATTTACATTTATTTAACACATCAGAAAAATAATAATAATTATAATGAAATATTTGCAGTTGCGAAAATAGTTTAATCATATTTTAAGTAAAACTAAATGAATTTATTTTATTTTAAATCTTTAGTAATGAAATATATATAGTAATCCAAATATATTTTAAATAATTTAAATGAAAGTAAGAGGTTTATACAATTTTTAAACACCAATAAATTGCGTTTAAAAATTTGCTAAATTCTTTAAACATTTGTTTAAGGTGCGAAAATAATAAAAAACAAATTATAATAAAACAAAATCAATTTACTTCATTTAAAATCGTTAGTAATGTTTCTAAATATATTTTATTTTCAGTTGCTATAGCTAAATTTATAATAATACTAACTTTATTTATTTATATTTTATTTTATTTTATCATTTTATTTCTTATTTATAAATTTTGGTAACAAAATAATTTCTTTGGCTCCCTTTTAATCCCTATTCTTACAAAATAGCAAACAGTTCATAAGTCCGATACAACCCCCTATCAAATAGATACTCGCAAAGGTCAAATAGCCCCGATCTTTTGCGAGGGTAATAGGGCGCTTTAAAGCAAACCGCCGAAAGTGGTCAATGCACCGGGCGGCAGTGTCTGGCGAATGGGTCGTGGTGAAAAATGGCAGGGAGGACATTAATTTAATGCCCGCCAATGTCTCGCGCACACACGCAGAGATAGCGAAAGAGACGGCAAGACTGCGAAAGAAAGAGACAGCATGAGAGAGAGGAAGGGCGCCAAAACGCACACATGGGGAGCAAGCAGTTCGCACTTGGCGGGCTCTTCTGCTTTCAGCTGCCATTATTTTTAATAGACTCGAAAAGAAAAAGTTTTCAGTTTTCTACTTCATTGACTGCAAATCGGCAAAAGAAGCGCTCTCCGGGTCGCCATTCCCATTCGCCGTCTTTTAAGGATGTTAAGGATGCCAGCCAAAATTAAGTGCCCCCAAAAAAGGACGCTGTGCAGCGCCTGATAAGCACTCACATACACATACACACACTTCGCACAACTGCAGCGTAAAGTCAAACACATAAATCGCCCACGCTCGCCACAAGCGAAAAAAAATGTCAATTTCCATTTAGGTTCCTTTTTTTTGCTCCTCTACAACCCCCCGTCGCATTTTGCCAATGCAAATGTTCGATTATGACAAACTTTCCATTGATATCCCAGCGCGCACTCAGCCAAAAATCCAATCGAAGATATTACTCGGGTGCCAGGACATGCCAAGTCGTCCTGCTATTAATAACTTCAAGGCCCCGTCGCAAATTGTTCGGGCTAAATAATAAATATGCAAATACTGGTCGGCAAGACAAGACCTCAAGTTCGCCAGACATCCGCGTCTGTCGCAACTGTCTAACCTGCCATCTTAGCGATTTTTTCCAAGAAAAGGTAATAGAGCAGAAGGAATTGAAAGAATAAATCAGTAAAAAATAAATATATACCACAACTTTAATGAAAGAATCATTTTTGATTATTTAAGAATATAACCTGCCATCCTAGCGATTTTTTTCAAGAAAAGGTAATAAAGCAAAAAGAATTGAAAACAAATAAATCAGTAAAAATGTATAATATACCACAACATTAATGAAAAAATCGTATTTAATAATTCAAGAACACAATAATGTATTTATATTTAATTTTGTATAATAGAGCAGAAAGAATTAAAAAATAAATCAGTAAAAATGTATAATATACCACAACATTAATGATAGAATTTTATTTGATAATATGAGAATACAAAAATGTATTTTTAAATATTTTTTAATAATATAGCAGAAAAATAAAAGCTAAAATGTAGAATATACAAAAACTTTAATGATAGAATCTTATTTCATAATTTAGAAATACAAATATTTATTTTTATTTATTTTGCAGAGTATCTCGCAACCGCTTGATAAACCTAAACAAGTTTATTACAACGTTATTTTGTCCTTTTCAAAAATGCACTTTCGGTATTTTTAGCCAACGCTTAAGGAATGTCGCGCATTTCAGTTAGCCGAATTGGTAGCGACAAGGAGAAATTGTCCGTGGTTCTGGTCGCTTGGCAACAAGTTCATTTTGCCCCTTGGCAAAGGTCAAGGAAGGCGACTAAAGGGGTTGGTATTAAAGGTATATTTTATAGATACCATTAAATACATTATTTTACCTTTAAATATGATTAAAAAGAGGAACTTAATTTATTTTACTAAAATCTATTATCCCTTTAGGTACAGAGCCCCTGATCCTTTGCACACACACGCCCTTGCCCGCTGACCCATCAGCATTCTGTGTTCCCTTAAAAACGGGGAACCGCGGAGATAACCTGCCGCACATATGACAGGATGGCCCCTCCTCCTCCTCCTTCGGCCATTTGTTATCCCCTACATGTAAATAACCAAAAATTTTATATTGCGGCCCGCAACCACGACACCGTGACAACGCCGGCACATGGCCATCTACCATATACTATACATGTGGCGCACACGGATGAGGAGCCAGGCCAACGCCAAAGCCAAAGCCAGGAGCAAGTCAAGCAGGACACGGAGTTGCTGTGGCTTCGGTGTCGCTGGCAGGAACGGGAACGGCAGCAGGAGAAGGAGCAGGAGCACGGGAGTGGTCACTGCTGACGCTGGGAACGCTGATGATGGCAGGACAGGACATACGGGGACATACGAGGACATACAGGACATGCAGGACATACGGGACACCGTGGTGAGCGTGTGAATATGTCAGCGTGTGCGAGAGGTCCTGTGTTGTTGTCTGCGGCCGGGGGAGTGATAGACGCCACTACCATTAATTCACATTCAGGTGCCGCACGCTTGGACGAGCACAAGGGGTAGGGTCTGCACTGAGAGAAATTATTGCAACTAAAATTCAATTTAAATATTTTCGGTATATTTCCATTGCTGTTTTTAGTAATTTTAAATATGAAAATATTACATTAATCATTTAAAGTTAATTTAAATGTTTTAAACTTTGATTTAAATATGAAATTCTTTTTTTTTAATGAAGTAAAAGATTTAAAGTACCTAAATATGATCTAATATATTTGACCCTAATTGAAATATTTTCAAATTATATTTTATATTAAAAATTATGATTTTGTATTTAATTCAAATATGTAGGTACTACCAATCTTTGCATTCAATATGCAGATATTTATTTTTGCTATTGCATTTTTTTATCAGTGTATGTTATATTACATTTTACAATCTGACGAATGCTGGAAATTTCTTAATTTTGAATATTCACTTAAAAACCTTTTTGGGTGGAATTATTAAATCCACTTTCGGAAGAAAGCTATCCTGAATTAAATAAACTAAACATGGGTATGGGTTCGACACCCAATGTGGTACAATAAACTTTTTATTTATTTTTTTATACAAATTATTGGTAAATTAAATCAGTTTAAAAGAGAGAAAATCAGCTTTATACACATTATTTAATTTTAGATATAAATTTAAATATTATTATTAAAAATCATATATGTTTTACACAAATTCCTTTTTAAATTACACCTAACAACTCCACTTCTTAGTCATATTTTTCCCCAGTGTAAGCCCGGGTGCGAGTGTGCGACAACAACATGTGTTTACACTCATCAGAACAGGAATGGAAGAAGCTGGGCCCACTCGTGCAGGCAAATCCCGTGCAATGCATTATAAATGGCTCTACCGAGGTCCTGTGACCCCAGACGACTCTTCACGTTCTTTTTTTGGTTTTGCGGGCCCACTGAAAACGCAGGCCAAGAACAGAGAAACCGAAAACAGAAAACTGGACGGAGTTCAAAAAGAAGTGACCCACTTGCCGGGCGTGTAATTAGTATACCACACAGGGCTGAAAAAAAAAAACAACAACGACAGTGGAATGTAAAATTCATGGGGCGAAAAATCGAAAGTTAGTTGCTCCTCAATGCGTGGCACGTTGGGAAAGCCGACCGTCGTCGACGAGGGAAATCGATAAGGGCCAAATGTCCCTGGGCAATGCCAAGCAACCACCAAAATAAATACGCAAAGGAACCACCAAGAACCGAAACCGAACCAAACATGCCATGACAACGCGACGACTCAGCCAAACAAATGCCAATCGCATTCATACCCATACGAACACTCACTTAATGCGGCTATTCGAATAAAGTTTGCTTAAAAATAGAACACACTGTCGCATTAATATCCCCGTGCCAAGCAAACTGTGTCAATAGCGGGTAGTATTATTGCATATGGCCAGTTGGTTCGGAGCCTTCAAGAGGTAAAGTTCGTAGTTGTGGTTCCGGCCGAAGAACAAAGGGATCTATTCTTCCCACCTTTAAGCCATGTTTCCCCAAGCCGAACTCGAAAACTATAAGCTGCAGGTGGAGTTGTTGCAGGAGAAGCTTCAGCGCAGGTGATTATATAAAAAATAATATTAACATAATTAATATCAGATTATAACTATAGCTATTGCGCAATAAATTCACATTTATGCCTATTTTAATGGCAGCACTTTAGACCGAAAATGTTTCTAAACATAATTAAAATCTCTCTAAACTATTAAAATGTTAGACAAACACTAATCCAATCATTAAATTATTCAATTATTTTATTATTCATTTATTGTACTATGCATTTAGAATGGGGCTTTCAATTGTCGTTTTAGAATTATAAGCGACAAACAAAGTTAATAAGGATTGCAAAAATGAAAATAATTAATTAAATACCAAGGTTATAGGCAATTTGTAATTAGCTATTAACCAGAGAATAAATAAATAAAAAATAAACAAATACCTATTTTTAAAAGAGCTCATTGTTTAAGGTCGTTGTTGTATAACTATAAATTAAACTTCAAGGATGTTAAATAATGTTTGTTGCCTCCAAAAATATACAGAAACATGTCAAACGTAAAAATTATTTTATTTCAATAAGATGTAATATGTATAAATAACAAAAATAAAACTAATCCAAACTAAGCTCTTTTCTTTTAAAATACTAAATACCCCAGACCATAAAAGGGAAAATCGAGTATGACTTTCAACTTGACAGTTTCAAGTTAAATGCTTTAAATATGCATTTATGTTTTGACTTAATTTCTTTGATACCCTGTTTGCGGGTAGCTTAAAATGCCCTGCAGCGAGCATCGAATCACACAAAGGCCATGTCCATTGATTTGTGTTTGTCAGCTTTTCCTAAGCTTTTCCAGCAGAGCAGCTTACAAATCATATGCATGCCCTTTGACTCGACTTTCCCCCCGATTTCCTTTCTCCTCTCTCGCAGCGAGGATAATCGCCAGCAGCTGGAGCACAAGTTGGATAAAGTCCTGCAGAAGCGCAGCGAGCTGTAAGTAGCTTTCGTCATCTTGCCCCATTTTCCATTTCCACTCCACACAAAGGTGAACGGATATTTGTTTGTTCCCCCAGCGACAAGTCGGTGCGCCACAAGAGCCGCCAAAAGTACCAGGAGTTCCTCGAGGAGCAGACCAAGCGCAACGAGCGCAACAAGAAGCTGGTCCACATGCTGGAGCGCATCGACGAGCAAACGGCTGCCATGTCGCAGCGAAGCGAGCGGCTCAAAATGATGAAGGTGAGTCCACCGGCGGTCCGGAACTAATGTGAAATCAAACACACTCGAAAATTCCAGAAATCAAATGGCTAGAAATCAGAAAAATATCAAAAAATCAATAAAAAATATATCCTTAAAGATTAAACTTATATTTTTTAATAGAGCAAAATATCAATCTATGATATCTATCATAAATATCTGTGGGAATAAGTCCCAGAAATTATTAATGATTTCAAAACCATCCTTCAAGTTTTAAAAAATTAAAAATCATTGCTTACGGGTAGCTAAGAAATCAGACATATCTATAAAAATATAATATATCCTCCAGTATTTCTGAGATTTTATAACTATTTATTTGGTTTTATTAAATCACAGAAATCGCTGAAAAAAATGCATAATTTCTAACGTACATATATCTTTAAAAATATATCCCAGTAATTTTAGAAGATTTTCAAATTATCGGTTTAATTTTAAAAAATTTTAAAAATCGAAGTAAAAGGAAGGCCATCTTAATATATCTGAAACCATCGTAACTTTGTAACTTAGAAGCATTAAAATGTTTACAAACTTATAAGTTTTATACATTTAAACAACAAACTATCAAAAAATTTTTAAGAAATGTTTGCATTCTTTGATTAGGACCCAAAATATTTCTTGTATAAAATATTAAAGAAATGTTTTAAATTCTAAAAAACTATTTAATTTTTAAAAATGGGTCTTTATTTAAATTCAAAACTTTCTGTAGGTACTCTCCTAACAATTTCAATAATAATGAAATAATTTTTCCGAGTGCTTGAACCTCACCCTTAAACCATTTTTTTCTTTTCCCCCTTTTCGAACAGCTGCAATACCAAATGTACTTTGCGAAATTGGTGCAGAATCAAACATTGCGATGCATCCAGCAGACGACGACGTCGTCGACGTCCATGGCTCCCACCGCCGGCGGAGTGATGCCGGTGCCTGTGCTGATGCAACCGCAGCCGCAGGTGGCGACCAATCCGCAGTCGACGCCGCAGCCGCATCCCTGGACCTTTGCCATGGCCACGCCCACCCAGGCGGGCATGCTGTTGACGCCCCAGTTTGCAGCAGGTCCTCCAGTGAGTCCCATGCCCATTCCCCAATCCATTCCCATTCCTCCAGCTGCCCATCCTGTTTACTATCCGGATCTCTTTGGCGCGGCAACCGCTGGAGCTTCGGCTCCCCTTGGCACCTCGAACCTCTTCGATTTGCGCGCCACCCTGCGCGCCTTTGATAATGAGAATGCCGATTTACCGGAGCGCATGCAGCCCCACTTGACAGGTGATTATCAGGTGGATCCTCCTCCTCCACCAGCGACACCCACATCGACTTTAAACAGCCAGGAGAACCAGGTGGCGCGGCAGCTGAGCAGCACTTCCTCGACAATGGCCACATCCTCGTTGACATTTGATAAATTGCCAAAGACAGCGTCGCCTTCGCTGACGTTAACTGAGCTGCCGACTGCAGGAGGAGCAGCAGGAGGAGCAACTGCTGGCCAGGATGTGGACAAGCAACCGCAAGGGGAAGTCGGGACAAATTCACGCGTGACTAAAGTCGAGTATGAAAAATCACCAACTGTCGTTAGGCATAATGAGACGGGCCAGCGACATCAGCAGCAGCAGCAACATCAAGAGTTACAGCAGCAACATCTAGAAGTACAGCAGCAACATCAGCCCTCAGGCAACTTTGAAGCATACTTTGGTGAGCTAAAAATCGATGAAACGAAGCCAAACCCCAACCACGAAGACAAACGCCCCTTAAACTTGCGTTCCAGCGAGGTAGTTGGAGGAGCAGGTAACCCAGTTGGCATCAGCAACGATTTGCTGGACGAAGTCAAAGCCAGTCGGGCGGCCCTCGAAAGAGCAGCGGCTGCGGTTGATGAGCAGCTGGCAAGGGGTAATCAATTGTCGCCGGAGCAACCCAAGCCAGAAACCGGTGTGTCGATTGAGAATATTGAAAATGCCATTTACGGCGAACGTTTGACAGGGGGAGCAGCAGGAGTAACTGAATTGGCAGCCCCACCAACGCAGGGATTTTTTGAAAACACATCGCCAGAGGTGGAACTTCAGGAGGTGGAACCCCAGCAGCCAGAGGTCTCCGGTTACGGCGGTTATAACGAAACCAGTGAGCCCATCTATGCCAGCATCGATTCCGCCAATCTGCAGCCCACGCCAAAAGTGGAGCCGATTTACAGCGAAATCGGAAATCCCACAGACTATCAGGCGTATGGCGAAACAACTGATGTTGCTCCTCTTCCAGCTCCAACCGAACTCAACGGAACTGCGATGGATGCCAGTGGCGAGGTCCTGCCGCAGGAGTACTCCAATATTGATTACGGCAACTATGCCGGCTATGATCCCAACGCCTATCCTGGGTATATATACGATGAGGCGACGGGGCAGTATATAGCCGATCCCCAAGCGGCTCAATATGCGCCAGATGGTGGCTACGGGGGTCAGGAGTATGATGCAAGTGGGGTGGGTAACTACGATTACAGTGGTTATGAACAGTCAGCGGATCAGCAGTTGCAGCAGGAGGAGCAACTTCAGGAGCAGCAGGAAAGCTATCCTAACGAAGGGATAGAAGAAACCCCCATAGAAGCACCACCGGAAGTGGCCATCGAAAGTCCTGCTGCTCCTCCGTTAGAACCTCCAGTGAAACCCTCGAAACCCACATCGATTCTCTCGACGACAGACAAACAAGCGGCGCTTAATGATGCGCAGCAGCAGCAGCTGAAGAAGAAGAAGCGCGTTAATTTCGTTGACAGCAGCGAAACGGATGATAGCTCAAGCGCGAAACCGACCCAGGCCGCAAATTCTGGAGCAGGACCTCCTCCTCCTCCTCCTTCTAATCCTGCCTCCGCCTCCTCGCCTGCCACGCCCCCAACTGCGACAGGCGGCAGCGAGAGTGATTTCGATTTTTCAACCGGCAGCGAGGCGAAGAATTAGAACAAACGTTGGACAAAAAAAAAAACATTTCGAGCTCTAATTTGTTGCCATTTGGGTTAACCACCCAAAGGACCCTCCCCCAATTCAAAGTGAACAACCGCTTCGATTTATTGCCAATGCATTTTTCAGGGGGTGTGGAAAAAGAGAGAAAACTGCAGGAAGCACAGAGGAAAAAGGAGAAGCGACTAATAGGTAAAAAGCAGTTTTCCGAGGGAAAATGGCCAACCTCAAGCCACAGAAAAGTTGTTGCTTACTTTGGGCGATGAAAAAACTAACAGCGATCGGCTAATTCAATATTCTTAGTTGCATGTCAAATAAAGCAAATAAACTTAAATATATAAAATTAAAATCGTTTTTATTTAAATTTCATGTAATCCATACAATAAAGTAGTTTCCGTCTGATATTCTTAATGTTTTTGTATAATTTCTATTTATAATACGGAAATATTTAAGGATTGTAAAAGTTTCTTTGCTAGACCTTAAACATAAACTTAAATTAATTACAAAGTCAGAAATAATATTTTTTTTTACAATTCATTTATTTTATTCTTAAATTAAAAGAAAACTTTTGTATTTTCAGCGTAAATTTCAAAGACATCTTTTAGTTAGTACAAATTGAAAGAAATTTACTTTTTAAACGTCTTCTTGGGATAAATTATTATATTATATTATTTAAAATATGTGAGGATTTTACAAAGTTTTTGTTGTTACAACATAACAATTTTAGATAATAATAAATTAATTGAAAATCAATTAAACTTACATTTAAAATTCAAATTATTTGTCAAAACGTATTATATATAAATATATAATACTTGAGGATCTTATAAAGTTTCAATTGTTACAACTTAAAAACTCAAAACCTAATTATTAATATTTATTATAATAATTTAATTGAAAACTTTTAAATGCCTAGTGATATAAAAATCAAAGAAAATTATATTTACATGTAGTTTAAGCAGCCTTTTTAATTTATTTTTTGTCACTTCTGTTTACCATTCACTTTCAGCCTTGACACAATTCGGCTGTTAACTGTTAACTGTGCGTATACGCAATATTCCGTATTAATACTTGACGCTGACACACTTTTTTTCGCGCGGCGCCCACGCAAAAGTGTCCAGGGGAAATATTTCATTAACGACATCGGTAATAAGATCAGCAGCTGTTGCTGCCAGGCCGCAATTTATCAAAAGTGCAATTGTCTTTGCCGTGGGCGGTGGGCCGTGGAAATTACCTTTGGCAATATATATATACGAGTATATGGCACTCTGTATTTGCTGGCCAACACTCGCTGGCATCGCTGCCAATGACGCTAATTATGTGCGGCCAGGCGGTTAAAGCCACGTCCAGCAAATATGCTGATTCCCGATATGAGGAGCATACCCACCGGCTCATCTGCTTACTTGGCCAACAATCGCCAACTTAATTGAAATTGTGCCAGCAAAAGTACAATGCTCTCGATGGCATAAGCATATATGTAAAATAAAACAAGAAAGGAAGCTTATATACCCTTGCAGATCTTTCCTATTAAATTACAAATTACAAAATGTTAAATTTCGATATTATTTTGATATTAACTTTTCTATCCTTCATATGGCGGCTATAAAATATAGTCGTCCGATTATTGTTAAATTTAATTCTGAATTTTAAAATATTAAAAAAAAATCATATGCCAGAATAGAAAAGAATACAATAAAAGCCAAGGAAGTTATAATTTATTTTCTAATAATTTCCAATTATTTTTCGTCTATTAGTCGTCTGGTTTTAATAAAAATAAATTTGAAGCTAAGAATTATAAAAAAATTGTTATTCCCAAACGTAGGAGGTTATATGTAAAAAAACATTGAAGCTATAATTTATTTTCGATTATTTTTCTGATACTTCCTATGGGAGCTATAAGATATAGTTGTCTGATCTGGCTGGTTTCAACTTAAATACTACCTGTAATAGAAAGAGACTATTGGGAGACTATTTTCCGTAAAAACGGACAGACGGACGGAGATACGGACAAACGGACGAACCAAGAATATACATACTTTGTAGGGTTCGAAAGATCTCCTCCATCGCGTTGCAAACTTCTGACTGAAATCACTATACCCTCTGCAAGAGTATAAAAACAGAGGCATTTTTCGTACGCAATTTTAATTTGATTCAGAGTTAAGGCAGTGAAAGCGCTTATATTTTCATTTTCGACTAGCGGCTCCAACTGTTGCTGACATTTTTCCATCAACTTGAGTGGCCAAGGACATTTTGCTTTCGCTCTACGAATTTCAGCCGTCATCAATGGGATCATCACGCTCATTGGTATGCATTCATAAATCGCCGGAAGTGCCATTTTCCATTTTTAAAATAATTTTATCAAGTTTTTAATTACACTTCAAGTCAGCCGTGCTTCATACTTTTATTTTTCTTTTTTTTCTCCACTGACTTAATTTCAATTAATTTCTGCATTGAACATTGGACAACAGTAAAAATGTAATTAATACATATAATTGGCCTGTCGCAATGTCAACGCTTGAGCACATCAAACATTTAAATCAAATGTCAATCAATTTTTGTGGTCGAGTCATTAAATATTTATAAAACCATTGGGAGAACGCCGCACACTGTCCCTTTGCATATATCCGCATTTAAAGCCAATTATTGCTGGTAAATTACGGCAGTGTCGGGTAAATAGACTAACATACCACCCACTGCCCCCTCATTGAACCCATTTTTGTTTCACTTTTTAATGAGTTGAACATTTGAAGCCGTAGAAATGAAATAAAGGAAGAAAATCGACCGGGTAAAGTGGCAGTGGGCAACTTTTTCAACAGAAATTCGCAATTAAATGCTACACACAAACCTCAAAGGCAAATGGCAATATAAAATGTAATGGGCCACATTTAAAAAGGGGGGACAGAGAATTCAGACAAATTTCCCAACGTTTCTGTCACTTCAAATGAAATATTTGCATTGACCCGAACTTTTTTCCATTGGGCAAAAAAGGTTTTAAATTCCTGCTAATGACGACGCAGCAAAAAAAAACGCCCAATTTCTTATCAAGCAGCTAATTGCAAGCTCAATTTACAACAAATGAAAAATACCCAATGAAGATACCTTTGAAATTAAAGCCAAGCCAAGTTGAAGTGCAAAGGTAAATATGGATGATTGGTTGAGGAGGGGAAATGCTGCTTTTTCACGACCCACTACACAAAGTTTATAAAGCGTTTTGTCAAAGAAAACATTATATAAATACGACATATGGTAAATGTGTGTCCCTGGCAGCGCAATTCAGAAATAAATTGCAAAGCAAATCAAATCGACACGTCGCAGGTAAGAAGGATAAAGGATTATAGCTGCTTCGCCCACAGTCTGCATAATTGAGTGGCGCTTATTTATGCACCCCCGGCAACCGGATAGCGCAAACAAAGGGGCACCAACCCCCCCATTCCGCCCCCAATCAATGCAGCCCCAGAATCCCCACCCTATATATGTTCTGCAAAGAAGGTGGAAAAAATATAATCAGTGCTGAAATTCAATTTGGAAATAAAACGCAAATCGAGAAGCAAAATTTCCAATGCCATCGAACATATGGTGGGTTAGGGTTCTCTGGTGGTTCCGATGGCTGTGATGATGGTGGTGCTGTGGCTGTGGCTGTGCATGCTGTGTGTGTGTGCACACCCAGTGAGGCAGAAACAAACAAGGTGGAAACACCAGGAACCACCATACGCGGCGCATGATTGACGGTTATGCAAATGACATTTTCGGGGTAAAGGCAAAGGCAACGACTCCTTCCCCGATAATATTTATAGAGCAGTTATGGTAGTATGAATAAAGAAGTTGGCTTTGTGGGGAACATAAATGATGGATGGATTGAACCTGTCGGAAATTAATTTCGAGTTGTAGTAACTTGAGTCGAAAGTTTTCAAAGGCGGAATCATGGGTATGTCTTAAATGTATGTCTTTAGAAAATATAAAGAAGTACTAAGCTTTAACGTTAAAAGTGGTATAATTAAATAAAATTTTTAACACAAGCGAACTTAACATTTTTTAAACTAATATAAAAACATTATTTTTTCGAAAAGTCTAGATAATTTCAGAAATTTTAAATATAAATTTGTATTTATACAATTTCTTAAATTAAAAATGCTAAAACAATATTTTTTCCCAAAAGTTAGAAATAATTTCAGATCATAAGTCCATATTTTTTCCAAAAGCTACATATGTAAACTTCAAAACTATTTATTGAATTTTGTATTTTTAAAATTATTATAATTTATTTTATATTTATCAAATAAAACCATATTTTTCTCAGAACTTTTAATAGAAATATTTATTCTTCACAATTTTGTAAATTATAAATTTTAAATCATTTTTTTCAAAAGCTATGTAAACTGCAGAACTATTTATTGATTTTTGTATTTTTAAAATTATTATAATTTATTTAACACTTTCCAAATAAAACTCACAAATACAACTATGTATTTTCAGAAACCTAAAACTCCAAAGCACATTTCATATTAATTTTAGTGCCTGGTGATATGATACTCCTTTGTCTGCTCGTCCACTAACTAGCCTTTATTTGGAATGGGTTGGTTTCGTGGGTTTCGTTGTCAAAACGCAAACATTGGCCAATGGAGATACTATAGTTTTCAGTCCCCGATCCAGCTCATCGGGCGCTGCACTGACATTAACGCTAATTGAAAACATGAAAGGCGATACACCAGCCAAACTCCCATTTCCCCGTGTGCCCGCCATCCGTGATGATTAGTGCACGTGCAATGCTTTCAGCTTTCAGACTGTCTGTCTTTCTGAAAACCCGTCGATGTGTAGTCTCCCATGCCGCCTGTCACCCAGCTCACCTGACTCACCTGGCTCACCTGCCCACCACCCAACTCGCAGCCAACGTTTTCCTGTTCAATTTCGTGCTATTTTCATGGTGAAAAGATAACAAAAGTTTCGCCTCACTTTGCCGCGCTGGCAACATAAGAGTTTTCCCCACGTTTTTCCGCCAACTTATTATTGTTTAAATATTTACACTGAAAATGGCGGCGGCGGCAAGGGTGCGATTCCTGCTGTCTTTTGTGTCTTGTAGGTGCAGCCATATGCGCGACAAGTTCCTCTAAGGGGGGCGGCGAGGGGGGCACAAAGTTTTCCAGGCACTTCTACTTTTGGGCCCGAATTGGAGCCATGTCATTGTCAAGCAGTTAGTTGTCTTCTGGGTAGTGCGACTTTTGGCTCAAAGAGCAGACATTGCCGGTGCTATACGATTGTGCACTGAGAAAAAATGTTGAAGAAA
The DNA here is from genome assembly GCA_037075205.1 of Drosophila prostipennis. Taxonomy (NCBI): domain Eukaryota; kingdom Metazoa; phylum Arthropoda; class Insecta; order Diptera; family Drosophilidae; genus Drosophila; species Drosophila prostipennis. The sequence continues at coordinate 2,808,230 of JBAMCJ010000413.1, forward strand.
ATAGGGGTATACTCTTGTAACTCTGAAAAATTGAGGTTTCAGAAAATAGTAAAACAGGTCATTCTAATTCAAATACAAAATCTCTATTAGAAATATGAAAACCACATATTTTTGTACAAAAAGCTAAACGTTTAGAACAAAAAAACTTATTTTCCCTGAACAGAATATTAAATAAATTTTTCAAAAATAATAATATTAAGTCAAGATTGTTACAAAATAATATACCTTTTTTTGTGGTAAATAAAATTAATTTATTATACGTTTTTTTGCAAATATGTTATTTGTTTGTACCTGATCATTACCCTGCGTAGTTTTAATTAAATAAATCTAAGACATCAATCAGAAATACCAAAATTAAAAATATATAAATTTAAAAAAAATAACAAATTCTGGGATTTTTCAAAAATAATAATATTAAGTCCAGATGGTTAAAAAATAATCGAAAGTGTTGTAATAAGTCAAAAGAATTCATTTGAATTCTATTTTTTTTAGCAACAAATGTGCTGTTTGCACCTGATGATTACCTAGCGTATTTTTAACGAAATACAGCGCACTATATATTTTCTGTCAGTGTTTTAGCATCAATTTCCTTGGGGTTTTTCAGGATCCTTTCAGCAGGCAATGACGACAGACCCTTGCCTTCGATTCGAGTTCGAGTTCACTTTAAACGCTTGGTCTCCCCAAAGTTTGCGCCACACTTTCGGAGATTAGTCGTTTCCCCCCCGTTTTTTTTTTTGGCCCAAGCGGAATTCGCTGATGATGTGCATGCTATACTTGTGCAGATATATATGTAAGTATATATCCCGATGTCGGATGCTAATGCCATGGCTCACACTCAGATGATGGGGGAATGTTTTCGCATAAACATCACGTCGGTCACGTTTCACGTTTGTCCGTTACAGCTACATTTATAGATATGGCCCAGAGTCGAAGCGATGCTCTCTTTTTTCCATACTGTTCGACTGCAAATGTTGGGCCAACAGTCAGCCAGACACGTATGACAGTTTTACTACGATGGCAAACAATGCTAATAATCATCATAATGCTTTTGAAGTGGCGCAAATATTTGCCAAGCCCATAAACATAAATCAACAGGGGTGGGTGGGTTTCCATGTGGCAAAGGCCCGCTTTAAAACGTATATAACTTATATACCAGGACATAGAATTTACGTCCTGTCAGGGAGGCCGAGAAGAAACTGCCTCCATGTACAATTTGCAATCAGGCAAAACTAATTTGCCCAATAAGCCGCAGGCGAAGAGGTCAAAAAGGTATTTTGGAACCGAAACAGAAACCGAAACCGACAGTTGCAGTAGTCAGTCGTCGATTCGTCGATTCGTGCTCCAAATTGCACAGATAATGGAGCAAAATCAACTTGAGCTGATATTGACAATTCAGTGCCACAAACACAGAACTTTCTCAGCTGCTTCTCCTCGACCAATTGAGAGATTCCCAAATGACAGTGGAATTGATTTTCATCGATATGGCCGCAAAAGCAGTAGCAGGAGCCATGTGCTTCTGCATTTCATATTCATATGCGAACGTGCTCCTGGCACTCGATTGTGATTGTGATTTTGTGAGTTTCTGGGCTTGTGAGAGTGTCCCTGGCAATGGCAGCTAACAGCCGACATCCCATAACCAACCGCAATGTAATTGATGTGGGTGCCTTACTGGGTCCCACTTCTTCATGTTGTTATTCATTAAAATCCCAGCCGAGTGCTTTTGTCTCTCACGAGGAGAAGGTCTCAAGAGCGTGTGGGCGGTGGAACCCCTTTTTCGGGGGCTAATCTGCATTGTCTGGATGGGATGGCAACATAGAAGGATACTCAAATACACGGCTATACATGTCGCATTGTCCTGTTCCCTTTAACCGCAACTTTAAGTTCTCCTGGCGATGGGAGAGTTCGATAAAAGTTCGTGAGACTCGTGATTTGGTTTTGGGGTGGGTAAAAATATTTTAAAAAAAATAATATTATCCCAAAACTGGTCTTTCTAGAAAGTATGGATCTCAAAAAGAGTTAGCTGAAAGTTTGGGAATTATTAAATTTAATTTATAATAGTTTTTATGTTGTTAGAACTAGTTGGGAATTATAAGGGATAAAATAGTAATTTCAAAAGTTTTTATGTTAAAGTTTTAAAGCTAGCAACAAATTTGGAAATTATTAAATTACATTTGTAGTATCTTTTGAGCTGCCAGAACTTGTTGGGAATTATAAAACTATAGTGAAAGATATCAAATAGTAATTCAAATTTCAAAAAGTTTTTCTAGTTTTTGAAGCTAAAGTTTTAAATACAAATTTTTGTTAACCAAGTTAAAATTTATCTCTATCGGTTCTAGAACCCCAATAATATCCTTATCCCTCGCATCCACAGGCTCTAACGGAATTTTCACTTTTATTGTTTAAGCTTTCAGCACAGATTGTGCGCGTATTATTGAAATCCCTTTTGTGCGCCCCAGGCAGGCGACACACGCCATCTCGGCGAGTTCCATACCACTCCCTATCCTGTTCATACCACCACATTCCACTCCCAATTCCAAGTCTCCCATTGTTTCGCCTGGCTTGGTGGCTTAGGTGATGCCATTACCCGACTCCAAACCTTGGTGCTCCGTCGTCTCCTGATTTGTACAAAACAAAAGCCTTGCTGCGAATGGCAAAGTTATTTGCAAGCATTGATTACATATTGATAGCAAAAGACCGACTTTCAGTGCCAAGTCGACTAAAACCGCCAACCACAAGCGGGAGAAATGCAGGGAAAGTACCAGCCAACGCTGCTTTTCAGGCAGCATCTCTTTATCCCCAACAATTGATACTTCCTTAAATTTGTTTCGCATCCTGGCAAGCGATTTCTATCGACAGATAACGAAATACCTGTGGCCCCAACCCCAACGGAAGCTTATCACATGCTTCAGGTGGTATTAAGTTGTGGGTAAATATTAATTAGGGAGCTTCAATCGAATTAATCGTTTGGGAATTTTCGTATTTTCTGTTGAAGTTATTGTTTATCTGGTTGGATTTTAATCTGCTTTATAACATTTTTTAAAACTAAGGATATGATCTATTCTTTACATTTATATTAATATCAGTAAGTTGGATTTTAATCTGTTTTAATAAATTTTATAAAACTATGAATATGATGATTTGTTTTACATTTACATTTATATCAGTTGATTTTTCTAGTTTTTCTGTATACTGGTTCTTGCATCTTTTTAATAATTTTAGGACCTTTGGGAATTGTTTACGTTAAAAAACAATAAAATGTCTTAAAAATCCGTACTAAATTAAAATTTGTATGAAGCGTTTTACTTTTTAAAATGTTTCACCCCTGATTTTGCACATAAAACTTTTAATAATTTTCTCTGTGTGGTTGGATTTTAATCTGCTCTATAACATTTTATTAAACTAGGGATATGATAAGTTTCTTTACAGTTACATTTATAATTATATCACTAAATTGATTTTTCTCGTTTTTCTGTATACTAGTTCCTGCATCTTTTTAATAAATTTAGTCCCTTTGGAAATTATTGTTTACCTGGTAGGATTTTAATCTGTTTTATAACATGTATTATGATAATTTTCTTTACATTTATATTTATATTTATATCAGTAAGTTGATTTTTTTCGTTTTTCTGTATACTTGCTCTTGCATCTTTTTAATAACTTTAGTCCCCCTTGACATTCAGCTTATTTTCATCTAGTGCCACCAAAAACGGAATCTTCTTAACGGCTATCTCTCCATCAGGATACGAACTGAAAGTGCATTAAAAATGTCTCCATGACGACGCACGTGATCCGCTTTATGGATTGCAAATGGGGTAGAGTCTTTGTATAGTAAGTCATGAAAAGGTAAGGGGTGAAGTGGTGAAGTGGTGAGATGGTGATGGTGCGGTGGCTGTGCAATTTAATGCGCCATGGCCACGGATATCCGTTTAATGGCCATGAATACATAAATAATAAATAATAAAATTGTATTTGTTTATTGCTCGCAGACACTCACACACGGCACACAACGTGTGTGCAACTTACACATTGCCTTTATGTGGATTTATTTACCTTTGCGAATAAAATATATCAATATGTGTATAAATATATTTCCTTTTTTTCCGTTTTCGTTTTTTGTTAAAGTTAAATGCAATTTAAACAATACACAATATATTTATAATAAGAATGATAAAATGCATTGGAAAAAACGCGGTTTATATATGGACTATCTGTGCGCCAATGCCAGAGATTGGCTATTAAGGCCATGTAAATCGGGTAAAGCGGGTTTCTGTATGAGGAGAATGGAGTATGGGCGAGCACTTCCGTTTTCCTGTGGCTTGTTAAAAATTATTTAATTTTATTGTATTTCAATTGTTTGCTGCGGCAGGGAGGAAACAATAATCCAAAGTCATTGTTACTTCGCAGCCGTGCATAATAAATGAGATGCCTGCTCTGCTCTGCTCTGATCCTCCAGCCCCTCCACTTTAAAGGACCTCCGCACAAACGCCACCCACTTCATCAGCTCATCGTCCCTCAGTGCCAATGCTAATGCATGCAATTTGCGCTGCTCTCGAAGCTGAGTGTCCTGGGATACGCTGACTATCTGGCCTTTTTTCGAACAGATATGTTATTTGTTTACGCCAAAAAAAAATTGATATGAATGAATAATTTAAAATTTTTAAACAACGTATTTCTAAAATAATTAAATATCTATTTTTTTATTTTATAATCGAAATTGTTAAAATAAAAAAAATGTCATGAATGAATCATTTTACATTTTTAAATTATTTATTATTATAATATAATAATAAAATACCTCATTTTTAATTTATTATCGAGTTTTTTAAAATATTTACTCCTCATTTATAACTATTACGATAATAATTTTTAATATAAAAAAAAATATGAAGGACTAATTAAAAATTTGATAAATTATTTATCCTTAAAATAATATAATACGTAATTTTTAATTTATTAAGGAAATTTTTCAAATATTACCTTTTAAAAAAATAAAATACCCCATTTTTATTTTATAATAACGATTTTATATGCATGAAATATTTTTAACTCTAGATTGACATAACTTTTATTGACTACCCATTTACTTTTTTTCCATTAAGGATAAAAAACTTTTTAAAAACCTTCCGAATAATTCTGTTTTCTAACCTATTTCTTTTTTTCGAAAGAATTATCTCACAAAAATGTTAGAAAATTTTTACAATATAGAAAATAAAGTAAAAGTGTAATAAATTGTAATGTATTAAATAAAAGGGGCCAGTATATTGAAGTTAAGCCAACATTTTGCTAATGTTATTGTTGTTTATTTGTGTTCTTTAGCCTTAGTGTTCCTTTGACATAGTTTAGCGGCAATACTGATGTAAAGTGGAACCGGATCGGGATATGTTGCTATGGCAAATTAAAAATGCCATTGGCACGGAGTCCAGCATGCAAATGCATGTCCATGTCATAGAGTTACACAAAGTGCTTAATCAAGCTTAAAAGAAAAGGACTCGCAAGAGAAACATACATGGCCAAAGTAACAAAAAATAAAAAAGGCAGAAAGAAAGGGGAAGCCTAACCGAGCGATGGGCAAAAGGATCAGGATCAGGATGTGGAGGTGGAGGACTCAGAGGCGGAGGTGGAGGTGGTGCAGCGCACTCATTGACTGTGCAAAGTGAAGTGAAGTAGTTTAAAATTAAAAAGGACACTTAATCCCGTCAATGTCTTGCCGTCGCGCCGGCAACCCTCATCCGCATCCTCATCCATATCCCTCGACTGAATCCTCGTGTGTGTGCATGTGGATACCCTTGGATCCCTGGAAAATTCCAGCACGGGATTAGCAGGCGGTTGGGGATTGAACAAGAGGGTGTTTTCGTTTGATTTGGCTTGTGGAGGAGCAGAGCGAGGATGAGGCGATGATGGTGACGCTGGATGTTTGCCCACTTTGGCTCACAAGAAGTGCAATTATGTGCACAAAATGGAAAATGAAGCAAGAAAGTGGAGCAATTGAAAGCGACAGATGGAGAGATGGCAATGTGGATGTGTGGCTGTGTGGATCCTGTGGCTGCACATGCAATCGTCGAGAGACAATGCTGATTGCTGGCCAAAAGACAAAAACAATTTAACCCACATTTGCATGGTATGGTAAATGGAAATTACCAGCGTTATGACGTGGAAATTGGCCAGGCAACGAGATAGAAATCATCCAGGGGAACATCCGCCTCCCCCCTTCCCAAAAAGCAACTCGAAGCCCATCTTATCTAGCTAATTAGTGAAATGTGCTTGCCTTCGGTATATTGAATAATTAGGTAAGCGAAGAAGACTCAGTGATGGCCAAGGTACACATTTAATTTAACCCAAAATAGAAAAGCAGGTATTTTAGATGCTACAAGAAATTTCTGTATAATTATAAAACAATATTTGAAATATTTGGGGGATGCCACAGAAACAAATGGGTTTAAAAAGTCAAAATAGGTGTCTAAAAGTATGCAACAAAATATTTGTAACTAAAAAGTGATATGATTTCATACAAGACGACGATTATACTTTATTCACTGCATACTTTAAGGTTTTTTTAAATGGATTTGAAAAGCCTCGTAATTACAATTATAAATATTAAGAGTGGAAATCACTTTAAAATGTCTACATCGGTGTCTAAAAGTATGCAATAACATATTTTTTACCCAAAAGTGATATGATATCATACAAGACGACGATTATTCTTTATTTACTGCATACTTTTAATCTTTTTTGAGTAATTTCAAAGACCTCGCTATTATAATTATTAAATAGTAAAATGTGAAATCACTTTAATCAAAATAGGTGTTTAAAAGTATGCAACAAAATATTTGTAACTAAAAACTGATATGATTTCATACAAGGCGACGATTATTCTTTATTCACTGCATACTTCTAGGCTTTTTTGAGTTATTTCAAAAACCTCGCTTTTAAAATTATTAAATATTAAAAGTACATATTATGTTTTCGTACCCTTGAGTACAAACTACCCATGACTTCGCTTGGCTCATCCTTCAAAAGTGCTCTTCAGTAGGTTTTTAAACATCCAACCAACATGGTGGCCCAAAAAAAGAGCCGTCTGTTGGCCACAGCCTTTCCATATCTTCAGATATTTTCCGTGTTTTCCCTTACGCCACCGCCCCAAAGTTTTGGCACCTCACCTCGAAACCGTCTCACATGGTATTTGATGGCTGGATTTATCTGCTATGCAGCTGTTATCCTTGTGATGGTCCTGTTTGTATCGTACGTAAACATTATAGCCATTCACAAGGAAATATTGGATTATCATGTGGCAGACTTTACCAGTGTCATGGGAAATATTCAAAAGGGCCTATATTCCGTAATGGCCTTTGCCAACCAACTGAATATGTTGTTTAATTACCTCCGACTTGGGAGAATCTACGAAGATATAGCCAGTTTGGAGAAAGATATAGATGAGGCATCTCAGTGTTTTGGTGGTCAGACGCAGCGCTACAGTTTCCGCTTCCGTTTGGCCTTCAGTGTGGGTTTGTGGTTGATCCTGCTGATGATTTTGGTGCCCAAGTTCACTCTATCATCCATGGGTATCTATATCAGCTGGCCCTTCAGGATTCTAACCGAGTTTGTCATCGTAATGCAGCAGTTGAAAAGTGTGGAATATTGTGTGTTTGTTCAAATAATTCACGAATTGGTGCTGAGATTGCGCTACACATTGCTTCAACTGCAGCAGGAATTGAGGGACTGCGATCGGCAGGATATGCTCCAAGCTCTATGTGTTGCCCTCAAACGCAACCAATTGCTTTTGGGACGCCTTTGGAGACTTCAAAGCGAAGTGGCCAGCTACTTTAGTCTGTCTATGATGCTGTTGTTTCTCTACAATGGTCTTACTATACTGCACATGGTAAACTGGGCCTATATCAATACATTCCTCGACAACGATTGCTGCCGTTATGGTATGTAAAAAATAATATAATAACTTTAGTTTTTAATAATATTATTTTTTTTTTCCAGACCGTGTCTTCATTTGCTCTTTTTTGCTAATTAACCTTCTTATGCCTTGCCTTCTAAGTCAGCGATGTATCAATGCTGTAAGTTCTATTTTAACTAAGTTTCTAATCAATTAATTTATTTTACTTTAAATACAGTACAACAGTTTCCCACGAATCCTGCATAAGATTCGTTGCATGTCTGCTGCCTCCGATTTTCCCATGCTAACCAGAGGATTAAGGGAATATTCCCTGCAGATGCAACACCTGAAGCTTTTATTCACCTGCGGCGGATTATTCGATATTAATTTAAAATATTTTGGCGGGGTAACATATTATATCTATAATACCTACATATAATATCTATAATATCTATAATATCTATAATATCTTTAATATCTATAATATCTATAACATCTATAATATCTATAATACCTATAATATCTATAATATCTATAATATTTACAATATCTATAATACCTATAATATCTATAATATCTATAATATCTATATATAACATCTATAATATCTATAATATCTATAATATCTATAATATCTATAATATCTATAATATCTATAATATCTATAATATCTATAATATCTATAATATCTATAAAATCTATAATATCTATAATATCTATAATATCTATAATATCTATAATATCTATAATATCTATAATATCTATAATATCTATAATATCTATAATATCTATAATATCTATAATATCTATAATATCTATAATATCTATAATATCTATAATATCTATAATATCTATAATATCTATAATATCTATAATATCTATAATATATCTATAATATCTATAATATCCATAATATCTATAATATCTATAATATCTATAATATCTATAATATCTATAATATTTATGATATCTATAATATAATATAAAATCTTACTACTTATTATTTATTTGCAGATGCTGGTCACCATTATGGGATATATAATAATTCTCATACAATTCAAAATCCAGGCAATTGCTGAGAATAAATATAAGTCGAGTCTCAATATCAGTGTTTAATGACATGAAAAACACCTAAAAAGTAATTTAAATTGTTGTAAAAGATTTGATCTATTATAAAAGCGCTTTAAAAACTAATTATTTTAAAAAGATCCATTAAGAGATGTGGTAATTATATGATAATTATCTAATCAAACTCATTAATGGAAAGTGTTTACTGGGATATCCGCTTACATAGTAATTTCAGAGCCTTTTTACAGTTCTCTTTAGGACCTCGACGGAGATGGAAGCCAATCGAAGTCGTCTGCTGACCACAGCACGTCCTTATCTTCAGGTTTTTTCCCTCTTCGGTCTCACACCTCCGCCTGTGTTCTTTGACAGGACATTGCACAAGGAACTAAGGCGTTACCTGATGACAGGATATGTCTGCTTTGCTCTTGCCATCCTGCTGTTGGTCATCTATGAGTGCTATGCCAATATTATAGCCCTACAGCTTCATATTAAGCAGTTTCACGCCGAGGACTTTAGCAAAGTGATGGGAAAAACGGCAAAGATTATTGTGGTAGTAATGGCTGTGAGTAACCAACTTAACATGCTGCTGAACTTTCGCCGCCTAAGGGAAATCTACGAGGATATCGCAGATCTAGAGGCGGAGATAGAGGACATATCCAGGTGTTTCAATGCCAAGCGTCGCTGGTGGAGCTTCCGTTGCCGCCTGGCCTTCTGCATTGGACTGTGGACAGTGCTCCTTGTGGACCTGGCTCCGCGTTTTATACTGGTGGGACTGGAACCCTTCCTCTACTGGGCCAACAAATTTCTCACCGAGATCATACTGTTGAAGCTGCAACTTAAGGGACCAGAATATTGCCTTTTCGTGCTGCTCAGCTATGAGTTAATCCTCCGCGTGCGTCATATCCTCCAGCAAATCCTGGTGGAACTTGAGTATTGTGATAATAGGGACAGGATTCAAGAGCTGTGTGTGATTTTAAAGCAAAATCAGTTGCTGATTGGTCGAATCTGGCGGTTGGTGGCTGAGATTAGCAAATATTTCACCGTATCCATGACGCTGCTGTTCCTCTACAACGGACTCACCATTCTGCACATAATCAACTGGGCCATCATAAAATCTATCAATCCAATCGACTCCTATCAATATAGTAGGGCCTATATCATATAAATCATTGGGTGTTTTTTGAGTATACCTTTTATTTTCTAGTGCGAGTTGGTGCCAGTATTTTACTATCGATCAATCTGCTGCTAGCCTGCTTTTACAGTGAATGCTGCATTAGAGCTGTAAGAACTGTCTCTATATTTATATTATATATTTCTTAATCTTCCTTAAATATTTTAGTACAATAGCATTCCACAAATTCTGCACAAAATAGGTGGACAACCTGTGGCTGATGAATGCTTAAAATGGGCCTCAGGGAATACTCTTTGCAAATGCAACATCTGAAGCTCCTTTTCACTTGCGGCAGTTTATTCGACATCAATTTAAAATACTTTGGAGGGGTATAATAATATACAAATAATTTATTTTAAATACATATATTTTTTTATTTTAGCTGGTGGTCACCATAATTGGTTACATAATTATTTTAGTTCAATTTAAAATTCAGGTTTTCGCTGAACTAAAATATAATCAAAGTATTAGCGCAAATTAATTAATATTTTTACTGCAATAAGAAAATCAAACAAACTCTTACAAATTAAGATTACTATTTTAGAGCCATCCCATATTTTTTTCAAGGTCTGAATTAATGACCTTCTTTATAAACTGTAAAATGCATGCTGATCATCTTATCGACCTAATTAAAATCGAGTGCTTGCTATTATATAATATATGAGCAAGCGTATAAAGTTGTCCAGTTGCCAACGATACCTCGACGGACATGGAAGTGAATCGCAGTCGTCTGCTGACCACAGCTCGTCCCTATCTCCAGGTTCTCTCACTCTTTGGACTTACACCTCCGCCTGCGTTTTTTACCAGGACATTGCACCAGCGACGAAGAGGCTACTTGATAGTAGGATTCAGTTGCTTTTTGTTTGGAATTCTACTGGTGATCATATACGAATGCTATGCCAACATTATAGCTCTACATCAGGAAATAAAGCAGTTCCATTCGGAGGATTTCAGCAAAGTGATGGGAAGGACGCAAAAGGTTCTCGTGGTGACCATGGCTACTTGTAATCAACTGAATATGCTGCTGAACTTTCGGCGCCTTGGTCGTGTTTACCAGGATATTGCGGATCTGGAACTGCAGATAGATAGGGCTTCAAAGGGTTTCGGTGGACGGAGATATTGGTGGAGCTTTCGATACCGATTGGCCCTTTTTGTGGGTCTGTGGATGGTGCTGATTATCAGTCTGGTTCCGCGCCTCACAATTCGTCGCCTGGCACCCCTCCTCCACTGGGCAAATAAAATAGTTACCGAGATCATTTTGATAACTCTACAACTTAAAGTTCCAGAATATTGCGTGTTTGTGTTACTGATTTTTGAACTGATTCTCCGGCTGCGACATATCCTCGAGCAGATCCAGTCTGAACTTGAGGATTGTAATAGCAGGGAGAGGATTCAGGAGCTTTGTGTGGTTCTAAAGGACAATCAGCTTTTGGTGGGTCGAATTTGGAGGTTGGCCGGTGAGATTGGATCGTATTTCACCCTATCTATGACGCTGCTGTTTCTCTTCAATGGACTGACCATCTTGCACGTGGTCAACTGGGCTCTCATAAAATCTATAAATCCCAACGATTGCTGTCAGTACTGTAAGTGGTCTATCCAGATTTAACGAACTTTTCTTTTCATTTTACTTTACTTCTTATAGCGCGAATCGGCGTTAGTCTCTTGCTAACGATCAATATTTTTCTGGCCTGCCTTTCAAGTGAATTCTGCATCAAAGCGGTACGTATAGATCCTGAAATATATCTGAGAAATATAGTTTTTGATCCCAAAAATATTTTAGTACAATAGCATCCCGCGGATTCTACACCAAATTTATGGCTTACCTGTAGCCGAAAATTTTCCAATGCTAAAAATGGGCCTTAGGGAATACTCCCTGCAAATGCAACATCTAAAGCTAAATTTCACATGCGGTGGGTTCTTCGACATAAATCTCAAGTATTTTGGAGGGGTATATATTTAAATTCTTATTTATCAATTGCCTTTCTGAACTCAACCACCTCTTTTCAGATGGTCGTTACCATATTTGGATATATTATTATTCTCATACAATTCAAAATTCAAGTTTTTGCTCAATCGAAATATTTTGAAAGTCATAACATTAGCGAAATTTATAGTGATAATGAATAAAGTAATAAGAAATAATGTTATAACAAATAAAAATATCACTTATCTACTGAAATAACATAAAAAATACATTTTATTATCATCGGGGAAAATATTTTTAAATTTTTGTCAAAAAAATTTAATTTAATTTAATTTAAAAGAAAAATTTCAAGATGTTTTCTTGATGTTTCAAAAAATATCCTTCATCTTTAATTTTAAATACCTACAAAATTACTGGACCTCATTTGTGAACTATAGTAAGTATTAAGTATTGATATATATTATTGATGTACCTGGAGCAATCTGCCTTCTTATCTAACTAATTACTGAAAAGAGTTTGCCCAGTTAATTACCATTACCTAGTGGGGTTACGCACTTTTGCCAGTCTTTTCCAACTTCTTGCCGGACATGGAAGCCCATCGAAGTGGACTGCTGACCACAGCACGTCCTTATCTTCAGGTTTTTTCCATATTCGGTCTAACACCTCCGCCTGCCTTTTTCACCAGGACATTGCAAATACGACGTAGAGGATACTTTATAGCAGGATACAGCTGCTATTTACTGGCAATCCTTCTGGTAGTCATATATGAGTGCTATGCGAATATTATAGCTCTACAACGGGATATATATCAGTTCCATGCGGAGGATTTCAGCAGAGTGATGGGAAGAACACAAAAGTTTCTTATGGTAGCCATGGCTACTTGCAATCAGATAAATATGCTGCTAAACTTTCGACGTCTTCGAAGGATCTATGAGGATATCGCGGATCTGGAACATGAGATGGATAATGCATTTACTGGTTCTATTAAACAAAGGCCCTGGTGGAGCTTTCGACATCGATTAGCTCTTTCCGTGGGACTTTGGATCGTAACGCTAGTGGGTTTTATGCCGCACGTAACGCTGGGACGCCAGGGACAACGTTTCCACTGGACCAACGAAGTACTCACCGAGATAATCCTGATAATGCAGCAACTTAAGGGTCCTGAGTTTTGCCTCTTCGTGCTTCTTGCTTACGAGTTGATCCTTCGAGGGCGTCATATCCTTGAGGAAATCCATTCCGAACTTGAGGATTGTAACTGCCGAGAGAGAATTAAGGATCTGTGTGTAACTTTAAAGCGAAATCAGTTGCTGGTTGGACGAATCTGGAGTTTGGTGGGTGAGATCGGGTGTTATTTCACTCTATCTATGACGCTACTGTTCCTCTACAATGGACTCACCATTCTGCACATTGTCAACTGGGCCATCACGAAATCTATCAATCCCAACGATTCCCATCAATATAGTAGGTAGAGTCTTTGGGAATGATCTTTATATTTATTCTATTCTTATATTTTTAATAGGGCGTTTAGGAGCTGCTCTATTACTATCGATCAATCTTCTGCTGGCCTGTCTTTATAGTGAATATTGCATTAGAGCTGTAAGTATAACTCATCTTATAATTACTTATTACTTATACCTTATCTCTATAAATTCTTTTAGTACAATAGCATTTCATATAAACTACACCAAATAGGTTGCTTACCTGCAGCTGAAGAATATTCAGTGCTTAAATTGGGACTAAGGGAATATTTCTTGCAAATGCAACATCTGAAGCTACTTTTCACCTGCGGAGGGTTCTTTGACATTAATCTCAAGTATTTTGGAGGGGTAAAGTATACCATAAAACTTACAACTTTATACTCTAAAACTCTATTTTAGATGGTGGTCACTTTACTTGGATACATAATTATTTTAGTGCAGTTCAAAATTCAGTTCTTTGCGGAATTGAAATATAATCGAAATATCAGCGAAATTATTGATTAATTAAGTTTTTCAGGTTTAAAATATTTTATTTTTAACATTTTTCTTTTTTAAGAATATTAACAACCTCTTTAGAAGACATTTTTTGATTAAATGTTCCTACGACCACAATTATTTCTTTTTTTTGCTGTGTAATAAAAATACTCACTTAATATCGAATGAAAAGTTGTAAACTTCGACAAGCGTTTTGATCATCTTATCAAACCAATTATAGGAAAATTGTTTGCTAAGTTAATTACAAGACAGCTAAGCTCTTTTGCCAGTGCTTTTCAACACCTCGACGGAGATGGAAGTGAATCGAAGTCGTCTGCTGACCACCACTCGTCCTTATTTTCAGGTTTTTTCCTTATTTGGACTCACACCTCCGCCTGCGTTTTTCACCAGGACATTGCAAAGGAGACGTAGAGGCTATTTGATGGCAGGATACGCCTGCTATTTGCTGGCAATTCTTCTGGTGGTCATATACGAGTGCTATGCAAATATTGTGGCTTTGCACCTGGAAATAGATCTTTTCCGCGCGGAGGATTTCAGTCGATTGATGGGAAGGACGCAAAAGATTCTCGTTGTAGCCATGGCTACTGGTAATCAACTTAATATGCTCTTGAACTTTCGCCGCCTGGGACGAATCTATGAGGAGATTGCGGATCTGGAGAAGGATATAAATAAGGCTTTGAAGGATTTCAGTGGGCGGAGATATTGGTTAAGCTTTCGCTGCAGACTGGCTCTTCTCGTCGGACTCTGGATGGTGCTGCTTGTGGGTCTTATACCACGCTTTACCCTCGTGGGACTGGGACCCTTCCTCCACTGGGCAAACAAAGTGCTCACCGAGATCATCATAATAATGTTGCAATTGAAAAGTGCCGAGTATTGCGTGTTCGTTTTTCTCATTTATGAGCTAATTCTTCGGCTACGATTTATCCTTCAGCAGATTGGTGTAGAGCTAGAGGATTGCGACTGCAGGGAGAGAATTCAGGAGTTGTGTGTGACCTTGAAACGAAATCAATTACTGGTGGGACGAGTCTGGAAATTGGTGGGTGAGATTGCGACATATTTTACCTGGTCCATGACGCTGCTGTTTGTCTACAATGGACTTACCATTTCGCACACTGTCAATTGGGCTCTTATAAAATCAATCAATCCCAATGATTGCTGTCAATATAGTAAGTTTTATATCTTATTATATCTTTCATAAAGTTACTTTGTATTTTTCTTTACTTAGTGCGCATTGGGGTTTGTTCTTTACTATCGATCAACATTTTTCTGGCCTGCTTTTATACTGAATTCTGCATCAATGCGGTTTGTATGCCCTTTGAAATATATCTGAGAAATATAGTTTTTAATGTTATTTGATATCTTAGTACAATAGCATCCCACGTGCTTTCCTACAAATTTATGGCTTGCCTGCTGCCGAAGATTATCCAATGCTAAAAATGGGTCTCAGGGAATACTCCCTGCAAATGCAACACCTTAAGCTCCGTTTCACCTGTGCCGGATTATTCGACATCAATCTCAAGTGCTTTGGAGGGGTATAATATGAATTTTATATCCAGATCTAATACACAACTATCTCTTTTTAGATGGTGGTCACCATATTCGGCTATATTATTATTCTCGTACAATTTAAAATACAAGTTTTGGCTCAATCAAAATATATGCAGAGTGCTAATATCAGCGAAATGAAAGCTTATAACGGATAAGGTAAAGGAAACAAGATAAACTATAAACCATTAGAAAAATATAACATAAACAGAATGGAAAAAATCATTTAACATGGCTACAAAACAGTTTAATATAAAAATCAAGATATATTAGTAGTATTGACTATTTACAAAGCAAAGTAGTTTTATTTAAATATTTCCGTACAAATTCCTGAATTCCTCATTCTAGAAGTATAATACATGTAGTACACAAGACATGTAAAATAGACCATGTATAATTTACCTACTTTACATTCCTTACAGTGGTGGTCTCAAAATAAGTACACTGCTGACCCATTAATCAATAAAATAAAAACTCTTCATTAATTTGTAGATATTTACGTATTTATTTTTTTTATGACAGCAACCACTCTGTTGTCAAATCGGTGTTGGCCTGCCCCTGAGGGGCGTCCGTTTGAGTGGGCGGAACCATCAGGTTTCCTACATCTAGGCTATTATTGTTTCACTTATTGCCATCGATCCAACGATCGACCAATTTCACCATTCAAAATCAACTAAGTAAAATTACTCTATGCTTTTTACATCATTGAACATTTCATGTTGTTACATTTTCGGGAATTGTACTCATAATTAGTTTAGTATAATTGCGACGCATCGACTTATATCTAGACTTAGTGGCTAGTTTACCTAATACCTACTGCTAAACATCTGCCCACCTAGACCCATCAGTGTTCGATTTGTACAATTAGCTTACGCCTAAGAGATTGTAGGCTACAGAGTTGTCAGTTGGATTACTATTACTTTTGCTTGGATTCTGTTCAATAACTTCAGTTGGTAATCACAGACTAAATAACTGGAATAACTTTATGGAAGTCGTATATATTTAACTAGTAAAGAGAAATAATTAACTAATTAAAACTGGCCGCAAACACCAATAAACCATCTAAACAAATCTCCAACACGATGATAATAATAGATAGAATACACATCAGAGATTGCAACATCGCCGCTGGCAGTTACATTTTTACAGTGATTTCAATATAAAGCTCCGATTCAGTTGATAACAATGGGTATAAAAAATCGCTCGGCTGTGAGAAAGGACACTGGTGGTCTTACAAAGCTAATTGGGGTGCTTACAGCTAAGTAATCTACACAGTAGTAGTTTCGGCTAGCTAATCAAAACAGGTCCATGTTGTCGTTCATATAGCTTAACAGGTAGTACAAGTAAATAAAAAGACACACTGTAGGCAGGAGATAATTCAGCAGTAGGTTAACTATTATCCCGTCCCGTGCTTGCCGTTCTCGAACAGGCCTTTCTTGAAAAAAGACGACAGCTGGACGAGGGAGGCGCGTGTGAGGCCCGTGCCCCCGGGTCCCTCGTAGATGGGGCACTGCGGAATCTTCGAGCACACGACGAACAGGCGTCGCAAGTATAATTCCAGCAGACGGCGACGATGTTTCGCCACCGGTTCGCTGTTCGAGGCGAAGAGCTCCCGCCGCGGGAACGGAAGGGCAGATATCTAATTGGAAATTAATTAATTTATTACAAGGAAATCTTCTCTTTCACCAATCTACCCACCTTGGCCCCGTAGCAGTGCTTCATGCACAGATGCAGCTCCCTGAAGCGACTGTATCGCCGCAGAATGTTCAACTTGCCATCGGGTAGAGCGATGCGTACCTCGTATTCGTAGTGCGTTTGCTTGCCGGCGCCCCGCATCACAAAACTCGGGATGGTAATGAAGTGTTCGCCCTCAGCTAAGGGATAATAACTTAATTTAACAAATATTCCTAGAGTATTTAAATAAAATACATACGAAACTCTCGCATAGATGGACAGGATCTTGTCATGCTGGGTGAGTAAATCTGCGAAGTGGACTCCTCCATGCTGGTGGGACTCATGACACTCGAACGCATAATGGAACTGGCCAGCTCGTACTGCCGCTCCATCCCCGACCGCTCGTCGGCGCAGCACTGCGAATGCGCCTCCAAATCCTGCACAGATTGCAGCATTTCCTGCTCCATTTGAATGTAGCGTCGCTGGAGATCCTGCAGATCTGCAATATGCTCATCCAACTGGACCTTGTTCAAGTCCGTTTCCAGGTTCTTCATGATCAAAGCCTTTTGAGCAGCGATTTTGCGACGCAGTGAATGCAGCGGACAGTATGGACGGGCCGAGTCCGAGTGACGACCCAATTCGCAGGAAGAACAGGAGCCGGTGTCCTCGTCGCTGGTGCGCACTCCCTGCTTGTAGTTGTTGAGGTGGCCATTCTGGAGGAGAGCCTGATTACGACTGTCCAGGCAGACGCCGCTGTCGCTCATTATAGCCTGTGAACTGGGTGTGGCGCTGGGCGCTGAGCCGGAATTTCCTATTCCCACGCTGGCACTTCCACTGCCACTGCTGGGACCGGCGGTACAGGTGCGTGAGGTCTCCTCGCTGCTGCCCGAAAGGTCGTCCTTGCGCGTGTCCTCGGCCTCGTCCTCCGCATCGCAGGAACAATTGCTGAGCGGCGACTGCTGGCCCTCCGTGATGGTGGGCGACGAGACGAGCGACAGGTTGGACTGGGCGGTGTGGAAGGTATCACAGGTTTCGTACGTATCCGATTTGGACACATCGTCAGCCTCGTTTGTGCTGGTCGAGGTGGACATGGACTTGTTGGCCAACTGCAGCTTCATGTTCTGCTTCCTGCTGCGCATCGCCTGGGACTCGGCCTCACTTTCGGCGCGTTCCAGACGCAGACGCTCCAGCTGGGCCTGAATCTCCAGCATGGTCTCATCGACCTTGGCTATTTTCGTAGTGCTGGCATTGAGTATTCTTTCCTTTTCGGCTATTTGTTCATCCAGTTTGCGGATTTCCTCGTTCTAAAATGGTTTAAATATATTTATTAAATTTATTTGTTGTTTATTTCATTACTATACTTACATTTCTTCGCACAGTGTCCTTTATAAACTGTGCTGCAAACAAATCCAAGGAATCCGACACCTGCAATAGCAGTTCATCGTTTAGCGGAGTGCCCTCTTCGATCTTCATTCCCATCTGTGAATACAGAAATAAATATTTAACAAATATTATTGGATTTAATTAAGGGGTTTTATCATCTAATCTAATATCTAGGCAAAGAATTTCTAAACAAACGAACAAACCTCGTCCAGTTTGCCACAATCTTGCAGTTCCTGCAATTCTTTCGCTACATACTCAGAGAAATCTCGTTTCTTAGAGTCGAGCTGCGTCTGAAACGCTGAAATTTGTCTACACACAATGTCGATCTAAAACGAAAATGGAACGAACAGAAAATCGTAAGGAACATAAAGCAAAAAACGAGGAAAACAATAAGGTAGAAACGGGCAATATAACAAGCACAATGAAGATCAATCCATTCAATCCAGAACAATTAATGATGACATGCTATCAAACGGATGGGATCGGAGGGACGCACCTGAACCTTCTCGTTGTTCTTCTCCCACAGCAGCATGTCCTTGCGGGCAACCAGCTCCTGTTCGCGGCAATTCAAGACCTGCAGACCATCCATTTCCTCCTGCTCCAAGCGAATTAGCTCCTCGGTCAGCTTACGCACTTTGGTCTTGTATTGGTCGTGCATCTGGACGCGTTCCTAAATGGTGCAAATCGGGATTTTTAGTTACTAAAATATATACTTAATTATACCATTATCCACCTACCACATTGAGCTGCTTCAGGGCATTTTCGATGGTGTCTAGAATCTTGCGATTCTCGTCCTGCATCTCGGGATCGTCTCGCGACATGGGACGCTGGGGATAATACTGCCGTTCTGGTCGCTTGTAGGGCGATGCCCCATCCTCATCCGAGTATATGCTGCAGGTGAGTAGGTTTTCCTTGGAGGAGGTGATCAGCGACAGCCGCGACATGTCCAGTTGCGAGCGACTCAAATCCTTCCTCAGCTTAGCCGCCTCGGCGGGATTGTTAAAGCGAAAGATATTGGTTCGGCCCAGCAAGATGATATCGCCCTGCGAGATCTGCTTGGGTTCGTCAATTAGATGGGCATTCACCCAGCACTGGGCCAAAGGCCAGGGATGCAGCGTAACCACGCCGCCCTTCAAGAAAATGCTGCAATGCTGCGCCCGTATGCCATCGCCGGCCAACTCAATGTCCTGCGCCAAATCCGCGTCCTCACTGCCGATGCGCGTCTCGCCCTCCTTCAGGCTGTACAGGGTCACGCCGGTGGTCACGTCGTTGTGGATGCCAATCAGATGCGGCATCTCTGAGTCAAGAACCACGCCCACGCCCGACTTGCGCAGACCGAGGCTCTTTTGCTCCTGCAAAATGGACTGGGCCACCTTCCACTTTTCCGTCCATTCCTCGGTGAGAACTTTCTCTTGAGCCTCCTTCTTCTGGAGATCGGCCAAAACCTTCAGCGAGGGCTGCAGCGAGTGCTGAAAGGTAGTCAAATTGTAATTTCTAAGTAGTAAGTAATCTTATATGATAGCTACTTACAATATCCCCCGACAACATGGACTTGAGCTTGTTGATCTCCTCCCTGAGCTCGCGGATCAGCTTCACGTTCGTATCTTCGTTCACCGTCGGCTTGTTGATGATGTTCTTCGCCCGATTGGCGTACCGCAGCGTGCTCAGGGTTTCACTGTAGTTACAATCTGCCGGCGAAAGGGCTGCTATCATGATGGTCTTGCTGTTGCCACCCAGACTGTCCTTGAGCAGCCACGTTAAGATGGAGTCGCGGTACGGAATGTAGAGCACTCGCTTGCTGGCCCCATTCGGGGTGGTGGCCAGGGCGGAGCTACTGCTACTGCTGTTGTGGCCGCCACCCGTCTGTTCCGCCAGAGCCGAGATCACGCTACCCAGAGTCACCAGCGATTTGTTGATGTGGGCGCCCTCCTTCAAGCGCTGACCTGTTGCCCCCGTTGCATTGGCACGCTCACTGAAAGAAAGAACGATGGGGGATGAATAAAATGTAAATCTGGGTGTTACAATTAAAAGAGTTAGCATGGGTTATAATTACATTTTACGAAAAATCGGCTGACATTTATCGAAATTTTATGAATAATGTTTTCTATTTATTTGCGGCTAGTAAATTTTTTTAGTTTTAATTTTAATTACGGAACATAGAAATTCATCATATAATAAAATCATACTAGGGAAATCCAATCTTAAAGAATAAAATTAAATTAAATTGAAATTACACCGATTACAAAAATGTAATTCTCCATTTTATAAAGTCTATTATCCAAAAAATGTAAGTATATTGTTCTTGACTTGAGAACATTCGTTCTTTAAGGCAATGGTGTAATCACGTTTTCAGATCAATATAAGAACAAACAAGAGAGAACGCTATAGTCGGGTTGGTGTCCCGACTATCTAATACCCGTCACTCGGCTAAAGGGAGTGCGAGGGAGATGGAGGATATACAACTTTGATCAGGCCTAACTTTTAAACGAATGGTCCGATTTAAAAAATTTCTTCTACATTTCGATAGGTATTGATAAACACAACAATACTGCATTTTTACTTTTCCGAAATATTTAAATTTTTAAAATCGTATATAAGCAATTGTGGGCGTTAGAAGGGGCGTGGCACTTTCTTGAAACAAACTTGCGCTGCATAGGAACTCCAAGAATCTTCATGCCAAATACCAATCCTCTAGCTTTTATAGTTTCCGAGATCTCAGCGTTCATACAGACAGACAGACGGACAGACGGACAGACGGACAGACGGACATGGCTAGATCGACTCGGCTAGTGATCCTGATCAAGAATATATATACTTTATAGGGTCGGAAATGCTTCCTTCTAGCTGTTACATACTTTTGCACGAATACAATATACCCTTTTACTCTACGAGTAACGGGTATAAATATTGAGAAGAGAAAAGTTTAATTGACTTTTATAAGAAATTTTTGATAAATTTAGACTACTGATTTCACTAAATATTTACTTATTGACATCAACAATGTAAATAACCACAATTTAATTTTATATAAACACATTAAACCAACATTAATTTTAAAAATCTCGTTCTACTTCTAAAAACATTTTCAACACAAATGAATTTTTTTCTGAGTATTTAATAAAAATTAAGACTTTGTCACTACAATACATTAAGTAGCCAACGAAGACTGTTTTTTGGCAATAAAAATTTCTGTATAGGGTAATTTAAGGAGCAAAATTACTATAAATTACGAGATACATTTTTTCCCTAGTGTGATTTTACTTTCTAGAGCTGCGCTTCATGCTCCGCTTGCGTTTACGTTTACGCTTACGCTTACGCACCTGCCAGCCAAATCGACCAAATGGATCTTCGAGACTGTCTCGCTTGGCATGTCATTCATGAAGACCGCCTGCACAAATGTGATCGTGAAGATGGCGTGACTGCGGCTGCTCGTATCGTTCATGTTGGTGCTGGCCGTGGTGCGTTGCGCATTTCCCCGGGCGATGCATTCCTGTGAGTGATTTTTTTGGAAAATTACTACCCGATTCGGAGATGCTCAGAACGTTAAAAACTCACCTGAATCTCATCGAAATCGGAGACGGCATGCTGCGACAGGTTCTCGACATAGGGACCCAGACTGCGATGCTCCCGAACCCTGAGACCATGTCCAGTGCTCTGGGCCGCCAGCAGATCCTTGACCCTCTCGTTGTAGATCTCCAGATAGCTGGCATGTGTCCTATAGCCAGTGCCCGATTCCTGACCCACACGCATGCGAGCAAACAGTTCCTCGCAGATGCGCGGTATCAGGCCAGGATTGTTCGGGGTGCCCATCATGGTGAAGGTCTTTCCGGAGCCCGTCTGTCCGTAGGCAAAGACACAAGCATTGTATCCTAAAAAAATATATTAAGGAAATTATAATAAGTTAAATAATTATTTTAGCAATATGATGATTATTAAGTTTTTTTATAAATATATTTAAGAACAAAAGTTAAGTGAATGTTGGGCGGTTGCCACTCAAGCGCATCATGCTACTCAAAAGGTAATTGCCAGTCACGAAGGGTGCTGCAATTGCTGAACCTCCCAAAAGTGAGGCAAGCACTTCGTGACTGAGTAATGAGAATGCATCGTCACCGGTGACACATCATAACATTTAGAGTGGAAATTAAAAAAAATAAGAAAATTGAGAAAATTGGTCACCATATTTGGGGTTAAATAAATAGGTTTTGTATGAAGTGCTAATATGACGAATGAATTTGTATAGTCAATTAATTTATGTTTGATATTTATTCTTAACTTTAACTCAGTGAAAGGCACATTTATTATATTTATTTATTAAATGAAGGAGCATTATTATAATTCATTCTAAATTTTAAATAAATGCATTTTGTATGTATTTGTATATATGCTGTATGACGAATTTATTTTTATTGTCAAGTATATTTTTGTTGATATTTATTCTTAAATTTAACTCAATTAAACGCACATTTTTTAAATTTATTTATAAAAAAATAAGGAGCATTATTATAATTCTAATTTTTTAATAATTAAATTTAAATAAACATGTACTCAATAAGTAAAACTATAATCTTTACTTTGTTAAATATTGATATTTTCCATTCATTGATATATTTTATGACTGCACATTAGCTGTTATCAGCTTGAAGTGGCATTTACTGCCTGAGATTCCAAATATTTGCACTGGCGCTTAACCTGCCGAAGAAGGAAAATCGATAAGCGACTTTTGACCGTCAGAAAAGCAAAAAAAATGGCCACTGTATTTAATAAAAGTGATGACTCAAAAGATGACCTATCTAAAACTTTGACTAGCGCCATCTAATTGCGACATCATCGTTGGCGCCTAGCCAGCAGCAATTAAAGCCATCGGATCCAATGCCTTCGGCTCGAATTACACAAAGTGGAGATTGGAGGATGGGGCGGCTCAGCAGCGTTTCAGCAGCTCGTTGGACAATCTTGATGGTCGACAGGTGTGAGATAAGATTTGCTTTAGCATTCGACGACGTCATCGGAGACCGCACAGGTGGTGCAACTACAATTACCGACAATGCTCAAAGCTTAGGAAAATTTGTACGACGTTTAGTAAGCCACAGAGAAAGAAATCTGACTACTTTTTACCACATATTTACTTGGGAATTTTTATAGTCAAAGCTGACATTTTTCCATTATATCTATTGGTTTGCTCATAAAAAACTACATTTTCAGTGCAATATTCCTTTTTTTTACGGTTTAATATTTTAAAAAAATATTCAATACTTCTTAAAACGAAAGAACAAATAGATTTTATTTCAATCAGAATGGAATCAAGGAAAATATTCACACAGAAAAACAATTTTTGTAAGATCAGATTGATATGCGCAGGTTAATTTAACAAAAATTTGGTTTATCTTATTTTACAAAATTTGTTTAAATAATACTAAATTTGGTATTTAAAACAGTATTATTATGAAATGATAAAATATCAAGTCAATCATATCAGCTTTTTATTGATGTGAAATAATATAGAAATAACCCTCTTTCAAATCGAATTTTTTTTTTCTGTGTAGTTATTGCATAGAAAATTTGGAATGATTTTATTTTAATTAGTTTGAAATCAAGGAAAATATTATATTGAAAATTCTGGAATTTTCTTCTGTGCACTTGCACATTTCCAAAGAGTTTTAAATCAAACAGCCAGCCAGTTGGACGCCAGTGCACTCATTGTTTATAGCTCGTTTTGCAGTGTTTGGGTTTATCTGCATAGCGAATGCATGTTAGCTGAGCTGTTTGTCATTCGCATTCACATTCGTACTCACATTCCCGCTGCCACTTTGCCAATCTTGGCCTGTCGTAATTTGATATTGAAAGCGTGCCAAAACAACGCCAAGCTGAAAAAACAGCTGTTCCATTTCGCTTGGCATCTTGAGTTGTGGGCGAAAGTTTTGTTTGACTTACTTTCTTGCTTGGCTTTTGCAATCAAAACAAGCCTACTTCAAAGCTAGGCGAAACTCTACGTACCCTAGATTAAATAAATTAAATTAAGGATTTTAAAATTGTATTTAAAAATGATGAAAACTGGCAATGTAATTGAAATCTTCAAACTAATTGGTTTTGTTTGAAGTGTGTTTATTATTTATAGTCTACTAATTGGGCAGTAACTATTTTTATTATCTTGTTATTGTTCAATAAATAAAAGTTTTACAGATAAGAAAATGAATATATAAACGACCTGACCAACATAGATCATCTCGAAATTTCTACCGAATCTGGAAAACTCTGGATCGGTGGTCAACCATCCGGTAGCAGGAAATTCGCATGATTATTGCTAACTGCACCTACTTGCATACAAACTTAAATTCATTTATAATTAGTCGCCAGCCGAGCGTTTCAAGCTGAGGCAAGTTGTGTGGGTTTTTTTTTTTAGTATACGTGCTGTTTTTATTTTTAGAGTCGCAATGTTGTTTACAAAGCAGAAAATTTGGGGAAACGAGAGGGAAAACCCAATATCAAAGCCAATAAGCAGACGCACAGGGAAAATGTAAACAAAACCGTGAGTGCAAGAAAACAGAATGAAAGAAAGGCACTCTCAGTGTGGGGCTAATGGAAAATGTACACAGGAAAAATATACTAAAATCTTAAAAAACAAAATAAAATTTTAAATTAAATTTCCTTAAAAAATTTACTGAGAAAAGAGTTAGCAATCCATAACATTTATTTGCCTCTCAAGGTTTTATAAGAGTTTTCTCTTCCTCGAACGCGAATTCTTTAGCTAATGGAAAAGGCACGCAGAAAAAATATCCTAAAATCTTAAACTCTTAAACTCTTATTATACTATAATTATCCTATAAAATAAATACGATTTATTACTGAGAAAAGAGTTAGCAATCCTTAACATTTAGAAGTTTCTTAAGATTATGTAAGATTTTCTCTTTCTCGAACGCGAATTCTTTAGCAATTTATATAAATGTGTTATTGAAAATAAAAATATGAGGCTAATGGAAAAAGTAACCAGAATAAATACCCTAAAATCTTAAAAATTTAATTTTTTTAAAATTATATTTCCTTAAAAAATCATACTATAAAATAAATAAAATTTATTACTGAACAATCCATAACATTTATAAGCCTCTCAAGATTTTGTAAGATTTTCCCTTTTTCGAACGCGAATTCTTTAGCAAATTATATCAATGTTATATAGAAAATGGAAATAAAATTCTAATTAATTTATTTTCATAGACTTTTTCTGTGAATTTCACATGTGGGTGACGACCCCAAAGCGAAAGCCCATAGGCCAACACTCGCTCAATTAGCTGGGGGTTAATGCGTCACAATTGCGTAATCGAATGGTGTGACCCCTTGGACCTTGGCTCACCTTCGTAGGCGCAGTCGACGACATCGTTGCCCAGATCGCTGTACACCTGCTCCTGGGTGGCAAAGTGTGGATCCTCCGCATCGAATGACCAGTAGGAATAGTCGAATGTGAAGTCATGATGATTGTCCCGGCCGGCATCGCGAATGGACTGTAGACGGGGCTTCAGAAGACGCGTCTTCTTGTTCTCCATCTCCATGATGAGCTGGGCGTCCATGTCGAGCTCACTGCAAAAAGGGAAGTGCAAATGACATTTTTTTATTTATTACTTGCATTTGTCCATGAAAATTGTCAGAGCTTGTCGCAAATAATGGGGCCCTGGCTGACAGACGTCGTTCTATAGCCTATTGTTAAAGTTTTATATAATAAATGCTGTTTGCTTTTTGTTCCCAAACACCTCCGTAGCACCGCCCTTCTAGGCCTTTCGTGTTGGATTATAAATAGAGCGCACAGCACAGCTTGCTCATAAATATTCCTATTAACGATTTTTGCATGACCCGAACAAATGGCGAAAAGTCAGGGGGCGTTTTCACGGGGAATGGAAAAATAGAAGAGAAATAGACTGCACAGAAAAAAAAAATGATATTAAATTGCACCAAAATCAACATTATTTCATGTTAATTTCCAGCCGATATGATTTAATGCAGCACCAACATTTCGAAAATACCGATTTGATATTTTCGAGAATATCAAGCATATATTTTTTTTTATAAATTCGATCTTATAATAGATTCATTTGAAACATGACATTTGAACTTCTTTGTCATCCAACTGGTATTTTCCATATAAATTTTTGTCATCCAACCGATATTTTTCATATTAATTTTTGTCATCAAAATGTTATTTATTCGTGTACCCTCCCAGTAAAACAAAATTATTATTTTATATTAAAACAATTTATTTCTAATCATTTCACATTTTTTGGAATAGGTATACATATGTATAGATGGGCCACATTCTGAAAATAATAATAATTATAAATATTTGAATAATTTAATATCCAAATCATGTTCTTTAATAAACTTCTTAAGTTGTTCATCAACTGCATGAAAGGGACTGCCCTTGTGCGTCATCCAGAAGCGGTCGTTGCGGTCCAAATCGCAGGCCTTCGGCTTCTTGCGGGCTCCTAAGGGAAACAAGTATTAATATGGTTCAAAGGTCAGGGTGATAATGAGTCATTCAACTTGCCCGCACTGGCCGACTCATCCTCCACTTAGACCAGGTTCAGTCCCAGGTCCAGGACATCGTGCACCAGCGGCCGATACGACAAGGCGCATCCCAGAGGTTCTCGCGCAGCTTCTTCTCCAGCTTGCTGACACCGGCTGATGGGCACATTGCCCAGGGTCACAAACAGAGCGAATAGCGAGTCCACATTGGAGTCCGCGCTTCCATCTCCTCGTCGCGGGTGTTGGCCCGATTGATGGCGTAGTAGGAGAGCTGCTCGCTCTGCTGGTGCTTCAGGACAGTTCACATATTGATCGTACACCCGCTGGATATTTGCCCCGCGCAGGGCGGCGGCGGCCAGATTCTCGATTTTGCTGCGCATAATGGAAGCCAGGAAGTTCAAGTTCAAGGAGAAGTCCTGCTGAATCCTGTCCAGATTCTGGTCGGTGGGCAGGCAAAAGTATATGGCCGGCACATCGCGATCGGAGTGGAGTTGCCTGTTGGATGGGATATTGGGTATATATAAACTAGATCTCTGGAGGATCTCAGTGGATCTTACACATGCAGGGTAACGCCCAATTCGCGCAGCTCCTTGATGGAAATTATGGGCGATATTATGTCCTGGCCAACGCGATCGTAGATGAGGATCTTCCACACGGGCTCGGGGGCCAAGGCCTTCGGCTGCTGCGAGTTCTAATTGAGCATTTGCTTAATGGCATCTGGAATTGGATTGGCAGAAAAACCCATTAATTAAGCTGTCCCCACACGCACATTCAGAACCGAAATGTCTTTAAATTGTGTGCTAACTCGACGGCAAAGTTAAAATCACCACCACTTTGTAATGTTTCGACTTAGCACTCAATAAGAAAACCACTTAATGTAATTTTATAATGCAAACTCACCTTATTCTCGATATTTTAACGTCGCAGAGTTCCAGCTGTTGGCTCGAGTTGCAGTGCTGCACAGTCTCACATTCACAGTGTTGTAAACTGTGGACCACTTTCGAACTAATTTCGAAACGATATATCGCGATAGGTTGACATTTAATATCATATATTATCAGACATATATGATTTCATGTAAATTATAAATATACATTTCTCATTTTCAAAAATTAATATGAAATAAGATAAAACCAATATTTATTCATTGTAGATCGATATGACAAAACTTGATCCTAAAAAAAAGTCAAATTAACCAACAAATTTCAATTTGATATTTTGTCATTTTTTTTTCTGTGTGGCCCATGCAATCCAATTGACATGTTTGCCCTGTGATCAGACTAGCTACGAATTGAAAAAAGAAAATCCGGTTTGGAGGGAATAATAAACTTGATTGCAACATCAAAAGGAAAAGCGGCGCAAATAAAAGAGATGGAAAAACTCGCGTCTCGCGGCATAGAACATTCGTTTAAAGATGGAACCGAACCGGTTGACTGGAGTTCATAGGGGCACCCACACGCGGAAATAGACTCTAGACTCCACAACTGGAAAGAAAAACTCACACGAAGCGCAGCTAAATAAATAAAAGACCCCTGATAGTGCCCAATATCTACAGTATTTCACTAAATCCCTATAAACTCTATTATACGGGCCATAACTTCTAGGCAGAGATATACAGAAAAAAGATCACATGATTGTTATAGGAATTTTATTCACTGGCTGTATTTAGCACAATAACAAACCTGTTATTAGAAATTCATGAGATTGCGGAGAACAATTAGTTTCTTAAAACAATTTCTGAGGACTGTAGCTTGTAAGTTACGATCAAGAAACTTTGGAAAATTATTTTCAGAGTTATTGTATTCGTGCAAAAGTATGGAACAGCTAGAAGGAAGCATTTCCGACCCTATATAATGTATATATTCTTGATCAGGGTCACTAACCGAGTCGATATAGCCATGTCCGTCTGTCTGTCCGTCCGTATGAAATATTTCGGAAAAGTAAAAATGCAGTTTTGTTGTGTTTATTAATACCTATCGAAATGTAGAAGAAATTTTTTAAAAAGTACCATTCCTTAAAAAGTTATGCCTGATCAAATATATAATATATCTCCATCTCCCTCGCACTCCGTTTAGCTGAGTAAAACCCCTTTAATTTGAAGCTAAAAGTAAAGTCAACTTAAGATTTTGTTTAAATATGATAACTCTGAAATATACTCTTTTACTCTACGAGTAACGGGTATAAAAATGATATTCTCAGTCTAAAAAATTATTTTTAAGGGTATTTATTTTGCGATTTGAAAATATTGTCATTTCATGACAGCAGTAATGTCTTGTCCCATTTCGAGCGACAATTTTAGGTCATTCCCTTCTTGTCCATGATTTTACGCCGCTCCACTTTGCTATGCTGCACTCAAGTCGGCTCAGTGCTCATTGCGTTTGAGTGGCTTTAATTCTTTAATCTTTGGCCCGATGAGAGAGCAGCAGACATCCAGATGGAGATTACGGAACAAAAAAAGAGCGGCTATGTTTGCAGAGCTATCGCCCCATTTAACCAACTTTTCCCCCACCCCACCCCTCCAGCGGGAAATTCTCTTTAGCGTTGATTCATTCCTCAATTAAACATTTATGCGGGACACCAACAAATTTTGCCTGTCTGAGTCACAAGAGATATGGGGAACTTGTTCGGCCAGTTTCGTGCCAAAATCAAAATGTTGTTTTTCTTTTTGTTTTTTTGGGTGCAGTGCATATAAACATACTTATACGTAATTATAGTAGATTTCTGCTTTTGTTTTCGCATGGAGGCTACTAGGGGCAGTCAGTGTTGCATGTCCATTGAGGAGCCGTTGAAATATGTGCTAAAAATTTCCGTCCGGAGGCCAAACAAACTGTGCAAAAATATTTACAGTGAAAGCTCTGGGCAAAGAAGACTTTTGGAAATTTAAATACAAATATTAAACAATAAAATACGATTTAGAAAAATAAATAATATTAGAAACTTTAGGAATTGTTAAGATTAATATTGTTAATACCTTTTATTATCTTATATCTTATTATCTTATCTTATACAGTCAAGAATAAATGTAATAAATCTTCTTCTCATATAACCAAAAATAAAAAAAATAAAATTTAAGGTCTGGAATTTAAACTGTGCAAAAATATTTACAGTAAAAACTCTAAGTAAAGAATATAAATATATAATACCAAAAACTTTAGGAATTTGTGATAATATTTTTCATAAATCTTTCCCTTTTTACGTGAAAATAAATCTATTTACCTTATAGTCAAGAATAAATTTAATAAATATTTTTTTTAAACCAATAATTTAGTGAATGGTTTAGGCAAAGTCTTTTAGAAATTTAAATAAAATTATTAAACAATAAAATATGTTTTGGAAAAAAATATAATACCAGAAACTCCAGGAATTTTTTGATAATATTTTCCAAAATCTTTCATTTTTTACATTAAAATAAATCTATTGACCTTTTGTAGACAAAAATAAATATAATAAATCATTTTTTCAGAACCAACAATTTAATAAATTTATTTATAAGCCCTGGAACCAATGAGTTCACTGTATCGAGTCTTCCCTGTCCTATTAAGTAGCTGCTTTGCATAAGCTTAAGCCAAAACGATGATGTCACAACTCGGCAGGGAGTTTGGCTCTAGTTTTTTGCTATTATAATTACAGCATTTGCCGCTGATGATGTTGTTTTATTTCATGCACAATTAACACACGGCAAGCCGTAAACGCAGGGCCCACAAAGCCCGTTTTGTATAGGTTCATGTGATTTTTATATCGAACCGCGCGAGATGAATGACATCATTACGGGGCATATCTTTCTTTGTCTGGCGGTTCTGTATTTCTTTAGCCCGCTTTTGTTTCGATTCGGCTTTATGCGCAAGTAACTGTGCCAAAAGCAATGACCGCTTCGCCAGATAGACAAGATAAAGACACAACAACAAAAAAATAAGAAAGGAAGCTAGCTTCGGCCAGCCGAAGCTTATATACCCTTGCAGATCATTCCTATTAATCACTAATTTTCCGATCGTTCCTATGGCAGCTATATGATATAGTCGTCCGATTTTGAAAAAATTTTATTCGAAATTCAGAATTAGCTAAAAAATGGCATTTCCAAAAGTAGGAGGTTATAGGTTCAAAAACACCCAAGATATAATTTTTTTTAATTTTTTTACCCGATCATTCCTATGGGAGCTATATGATATAGTTGTCCGATCCGGCTCGTTCCGACTTATATACTACCTGCAATAGATAGAAGACTTTTGGGAAAGTTTTAGCCCGATAGCTTTAAAACTGAGAGACTAGTTCGCGTAGAAACGGACAGACAGACGGACGGACAGACGGACAGACGGACATGGCTAGATCGACTCGTCTAGTGATGCTGATCAAGAATATATATACTTTATAGGGTCGGAAACGTCTCCTTCACTGCGTTGCAAACTTCTGACTGAAATCATAATACCCTCTGCAAGGGTATAATTAAAACCAAACAACAACAACAGAAATGCTTAACGATCGTAGAAAAATAGGTTTAATGTGGTTTTAAGTAGGCCCATTCGGCCAGACTTTGTACTTTTTATGTTTTCATTTCGAGGGGTTTTCTTAGTACCGAAATTTGTTAACCGAAATTGTGGAACCTTCAGAGATTTGTTTCCATTCTTTGGGGCTAGTTGAATGCGCAAAAAATTTCCCAATGGTTATTGAGGGGCGTTTTAAACTTTATGGGCCTTATCAGGGGCCCCAGACAAACATTCTCTGACTTATAAACTATAATTGAGGTCATAGGAATAGCTCTACCTATGTATTTGATCCCTATTTTAAGTGTGTTTACTTTTAATCAATTCAGTTGCGTATTACTTTTGGTTTGTGGGGAATTTAACATGTACTGTCTAATCAATTCAGTAAATATTTGGAACGTTAGTCATAGGGAGCAGTTTTTTTTAACTATATGATCAAACTTTTAACTAAAAACACAGTCTCCGAACTTCTATGATGCATTTTCGAGTAAAAAAGATTGGGAAAAAAATTTGTTTTTTGTAGGATAGAATAATTAAACACTAAGAAAAGAATTCTTGATCCAATTTAGTAATTTGTCATATTATTACGAACTTATTTTCCAAACAAATGTTTTAATCTTTAATTTGGAAAGGTTTTTATTTATCTTTTAGTCAATATTTTATATGGTTTATTTCGGGGACCGTAGCAGCTATAAGTTTTACTTTAAAAGTCATTGACTCATCGCTATTCACCACCTTTTATTTATAAGTCATAAAGTAACTGTTATTTCAGAATATATCCGTTATTATGAAAGTCATGGAATAAAAATTACGTAGACTTAAAATTTTGAACAATTTTAAAAAAGATAAAACATTTTAGACCATTGCGGATATAAATAGGCCGTATTAAATTGGTTTTATGACTTTTTTTCTGACATTTTTAGTGTTATCCTAAGCG
The DNA here is from genome assembly GCA_037075205.1 of Drosophila prostipennis. Taxonomy (NCBI): domain Eukaryota; kingdom Metazoa; phylum Arthropoda; class Insecta; order Diptera; family Drosophilidae; genus Drosophila; species Drosophila prostipennis. The sequence continues at coordinate 2,840,773 of JBAMCJ010000413.1, forward strand.
TATGATTTTTTGTGAATAAAATAATAAAACAAGTGTTATTTTCGGTCGATGCTTCATTTTATAGAATTTAAATTCCCAATTGAAGATCATATTCCCTTGATTTAAGACCTTGGTTTTTATGTTAATCTATGTATTATTGATTTGACTGTTTCTTTCTAATGGTGCTATTACTATGACCGTTGCTGTGCCTATAAATAGCTATAGAAAATCTGGACTTACCGGGAGTTAAAGGGGCGAACCCTCACGGCGACCTTGAGTGACGACATTTCGATGGATTGTATTGTTGTACTCCTTTATTTGGGTGGTGGGTGGTTGTTTGGGTGTTGGTGGTGCGGAATGGGGGGCGTTCTTAGCGCGTACAGTAAACCAAAAGTAAAAGATGGTAACCAAAAAAAAAAAAAAAACTTGCTGCAGCAGGTTTTCTTGTTTGTTGTTGTTCTCGCCTGACCACTTGCCACGTAATTTGATTTTGGGGGGTTATTTCCAGGGGGGTGGGGCAAAAAAGGGGGGGGGGTTTTTTCACTCTGTTGCGTTTTTCTCCTGCTTCTTCGTTTTTTGCTGGCTCTGCTTTTCAGTTTGTTTTCCTCTTCGTCTTCTTGTACACCGTTATTCCGAGCGATTGCCACCTCCTGTCCGCAAAATCAGCGAACTTTGCCAGTCCGCGCAAACTGCACATACTACCACTGGTAAAAATACTAATAATTGTACGCAATTCGACATTAATTCACTTGCACAATTTCGCTGCTGCTGCCATTTTTCTGAGCTGCAGCTCATTTCGCCTTGATTCTGCACTTGGCCATATGTGTATTCAGATATTCACTCCACGGATCATTAACACGGCACAATGGAAGTTGAAAAACACAGGATGTACACTTTTTACTCCGATTTTTAACTTTTTTTTTTGTTTTTAACGAGCGCGACGCGATGTTGTGTTGTTGTTTTTTCTCGTTCGATTGATTTAGTGGTGGACAAAGTGGACAAACATCGATGGAAAGATCGAAGTTTTCGATGGCTTATCGGCAAACATATCGATGTAACTTCCAAAATCATCGATGTTTGTCCACCTCTAATTTGCGCAACGTAAGTCAAAACGTAAGTGTCAGTTAAACGTAACAGAGAGAGAGCATAGAGGTGGACAAACATCGATGAAAACATCGAAAACATATCGAAGTAACATTGAAAAACGTCAAAACGTAGTGAAACGTAACAGAATTACAAAAACAAAACGACGTTCACACTGGGCGAAAAACCAAAAGTCTGCCTTAAATCAGCGGAGCCCTACAGCGACCATCTTTTGATAGGAAATTATTAAAGGCAATTAAACATGTATAAAAACATATTAGGGTAAAATTTTTAAAAAAAAAATTTATTTTTTAAGAAAAAATACAAATAAATTACCTATAGGGCTCCCAATATATTCCTTAAATTGAACTTTATTTTTGAAAAAAAAATTGTTTAAATCGGTCAACTACATCTTATAGCTGCCATATAAACGCTATCTCGGTTCTATTTCAATATTTGTTCATATAAATCGAGATTAAGTCATTATTTATCAATTTAACTCTATGTTTATCATTTTTTTAGATCATTCAATTATATCTTATAGGTTTCATAGAATCGATCAAGGAAATGTAGAATATTAAAAAAAAATCTGGTAGAAATAGTAAATACCTATTTCATATCTATATATTTAGTAAAATAACAAAATTTTAAATGTAAAACCTAAAAATAATTATTAATTTATCATTATCTTCATCAATATCTTCAGATAAGTAAAATATCTTCATGATGTAAGGGCGCACGCATTTCAAAGAATCTTAAAAAGGCGCCATTCAAAACGTAAGCAACTGCCACCCAAGACACCACAACGTATATTAAAGACTCGAACCATTAAACTGATGTTTAGCGGGGACTCGTCTTTGTAATCTTAGATTATAGTAAACTTTTAAATTTAAATTCAAATGTGATCCGTTAGTGCTCTAAATGTTCGTTATTTCTTTTGAAAAAATATCAAACAATTTTAGCAAGTTTCCTTTCAAAGAGTCCCAAGAAAATATCTCCCAAAACCAACAGAAATGCAACACATTTTCGATTAAAACTTGAAATTTTTTACACCACGGGGCTCGTAAAAGTTAATGATAACTGTACCGGGACAAATGAATAGACAGACAACAAGTTCCATTGAATCTCAGCTCTTGGAGTGGATTTTGCGCAGGCCGGGCTTTTTCGAAGGCTTGAGAACGTAAAACGAGCACATGAGCGTCTCATCCACCGACATCATGGCCCCTGCATTATCGAATTCACCGCAGTAATTCGGGGCCGAGAAAATGGTGATTAATTGCCGCTTGGCAAAGAACTCGTAGCCATCCTCCACGACCTGATGAGCCCGACAGATGAGATCGAACTTGTGACGGTGCACGAACTTGCCCACAATATCCGCCCCGAAAGTCACGCTGACACCGCGATCATTATCACTCCATCCCATTATCTTGGGATCGGGATCGGACCACAGGAGGTCGCAGAGTAAACCCTTATCCGGGACATCGCAGGGCCTCGCCAACTGGCTAATCTGATTCATATTCAGCAGATCCGGACTGAGGCCACCGTGACAGCAGAAGATCTTCTCATCAACTATTGCGGAAACGGGCATGCAACTGTAGCAGTCGACAAAAGTGCGCCAAAGTTTGATGGTATAACGCCGTTTGCACTCGTCGTAGAAACCATATATACGGTTTATTCCCGCCGATTCGTGATTGCCGCGCAGCAGGAAAAAGTTCTCAGGATACTTAATCTTATAGGCCAGCAGCAGGCACATGGTTTCAATGGATTGCTTTCCCCGATCCACATAGTCTCCCAGAAATAGGTAATTGGAGGCTGGAGGATAACCACCATAGTCGAAAAGACGTAGAAGATCCGTAAACTGACCATGTATATCCCCGCAGATCTTCACCGGAGCGGAGAGTTCAAGGAGCATGGGCTGCGACATAAAGACTTCGCGTGACCTCGTGCACAACAGCCGAATATCCGTTTCGGTGAGGTTGAGCTGCTTCAAACGGCGAGTGTCGATGATCCGCAGGATCAGCTGGTCAATGTTGTTCAAATCGGTGGTCATGGTCGTTATTTGCTGCGACATTTCCGACCCCCTGGCGGCAAATAAGGCGGCACAAACGGAAATTTAGTCTTATAGGGTCGGCTGTAATAAATAAAAATTTACAAGCCTAAAATACAAAAATGACAATTGAGTCAAAATGCTCTAGAAGCGGGGAATCACTTTTGATATTCGCAATAAAATGATCTTCGATTGTAATTGAATTTCAAAGTTTTGCTACACCCAAAAAAAAATCGATATGAAACGTAGATCGATTTCATTTTTTGATATGTGGCCAGGTAAATTTGACCTGGTCGAAAAGAGTACTTCATGTAAAAACGATATGGGTTTTGCATGACCTGAAGCTTACATGGCCATATCGATTTTACGGTAACATGCTTTTTTTTTGTGTGTATAAGAAACCCATACACTTTTCCTTTCTTGCCAAAATAATACGAAATCTATAATTCCAGAAATGTGTGTAATTTTGTATAATAGCAAACCAGTCACCACAACCGCAAAACAAATTATCCTCGATGGACCGCGATTTCTTAAGTGGGATTATATATTTTAACCTTTCTTTAAGTCTTGGCCACCCAAACCAAACTTTAAGATTAAACGTATATTTCTCAGCGACACAACAATCCATATTCAGGGATTTTGCTCTTTTCTTTATTATAATATTGATCAAATCAAGCTCAAAATTTTTAAAAAACAAGTGTTCTTTTAGAGGTTGGTTTTGAGAGTGATCTTTATCATTTTGGTTTAACAAATTGACATAAACCGAGTCGTAAAATAAATGTTCTTAAACCAAATTTATACTTTTTGCGAATTCCCATCGTTATAAAAATAAATTTACAAATATCTTAACATTAGAAGAACGTTACACTTTAACATTTTATGGATATTTCAAAAATTTCAAATCCTCGCGCGTTGTTTTTCCATCTCTAGTGAAAATCCGCTCTCTTTTTAACAGAAAATGTTAAAATAAATAAATTTGAATTAACAGTCTAGAATTTTATATCTTAACATTTCTGTTAGATAACTCTGTACTTTAACATTTTAGGGATGGGCAATCTGGTATCGCAGGTATTTTGCCGATATGAAAAAACGCTACATTTATGGCGACCGAAACCCCATATCCACAAAATACCACTCTAATTCGAAAAAAATCTTTGAAAGCGAAGCACGGAAATTTAATATTTTCCCAAAACCAATATTAATCTGTAAATATTTTTTATGGCCAACCCCATCAACCTTAGTGCTTACAACAGCTTACACTTTAAAATGCCCATGTACATTGAAAATTTGTATCCTCTTGAAATTTGATGGTGGTCCTTAAAAGGACCTTTTACGATGAAGATGATCACGCAGTGGGTGTGATGATGTAGTGGGCAAAGGTTACGTATAGCTTTGAAAAAACCTCTACGGCTTGCTGTTTCAAGGCCTCTGGGGAAATTTCTTTTCCTTCAAGGCCGCGTCTACACTTTTCTTCCACTCATTTACAGTCCTTTCCAAAAATCCATTGGTGACGAAACTCGGGCGGAACTTGTTCTCCGTAGAAATTTTGAAGATAGGTTTGTACACATTTGAAGAGCAGTTTGTCCCTAGCAAATTTGGCAGTGAATCCTCGTTGTTCCTTCGTTTGGCCTACGCCAGATCAACCACATAATCGACGTGCAAATGGAGGTTTTAAAGGTGGATAGATCCAATAGCCGGGAATTCGAATGAGTTTTAAAAACCCAATGTTTACGTATTTGTCGCGTCGCTAATGACAGCCAAATATTTCTCCTCGGGAAAATAGATCTCGTCGCAATGAAGGAAAAATGGTTTAACCCACTTTTTCGCTGGCTTCACGAGCAAGGATGTTAAGGACAATCCTGTCCCTTTCTCCAACTCTTTCTCCACTAAAGGAAAGCACTTCCGGATTGAGGAAATGACTGGCTCCTTATTATGCGTGGCGACAAAAGGGCATGCTAGTATTAGCATCTCAGCATCGATGCCTGTAAATCAGTGGTGGCCAGCAGAAGCAGCACACATACAATGAAAGAACGCATTGCGTTTGTAGAGTGCGAGCATGCAAGAATTTGACTGTATGCGTGACGTTTTTCTGTTTGACAGCGTGCGTGAGCGTCGAAACGCTAGCAGCGCTGCGGCAGAGAAATTGCCTATCCCGTGGGCCCTGCGCGCTGCCTCTGCTGGCCACCACTGCTGTAAATATATCCATTTCCACTTCTTCAGTATCCGTTTCAATGTCCATTTTGTTTAAAAACACAAACAAAATAAACAAATTGCCAATTCAACGAAGCTGCTGGCCAGATGACGATAACCGGTCTGGTATTTTCCGCTCGAAATTTGGTAATTTCATTTGGTTGGTCACACTTTTTTTTGGCAAACTTTTGTATTTTTGTATCTGGTCTCACTTTCTTCGTCCTCGTGTAAACATCGTGTGCAAACATCTCGTGCGTAAAAATGGAAAACGAAAAAAGTGAATTACGGGCACCGACACCGCGGCTGGAGGCAAAACGCCCCAGATTTGCGTATGGATCCGAGACGAAGTCTCAAAAGCAAACAGTCCAGGACCAGATAAAGGAGGTGGAGGCGCAGCAAGCCAAAATCCAGCTGGCCTCCATTAAAGAAGCATTTATGGATGGATTGAAAACTAAATTGCGCAGCACCACAGCACCACCACCAGCAGCACACAATTCAACGATGTTTCAATGGTCATCATTGGACCTTCCGGCTCTAAAAATGTTAGAAAAGCCGTTGACGCACGTTTTGGCCCTGGTGAATAACAACACCACCTACACCTGCGTGGCGAAAAGCGGAGACAAGACGCTGTTTTGTGAGATCTCCGTAGAGATGCCGGGCGCGGAGGAAGAGGCACAGTCAACAGCATCAGCCACAGCAGATCCAGAGGCACCAGCTGCTAAAGAGGATTGTCCATCATCGCAGAGGCCATCCTCTAACGATCCGTATTCGGAATCGGCCACACCATCGCCCAGGAGGCAGAGGATGAAATCCTTGCCAGCGCAGCTATCGGTTTCCGAATCTCACAAAAGGAGGAGGACTTCCGCTGATTGGCCGTCGACGACAGCTTCATCGCAGAGGCCACCAGATTCCTACGAATCGGAAGCCGAGGAATCGGGTTCTGAGGAATCGGCTTCCGACGATTCGGCTTTCGACGATTTGGCCACGAAAAAAAAAACAAGTCATTACTGCAAAATCTGCGAAGTTTGGATTAAAACAATGCATGAACATAAACAAACTAATATTCATAAGCTCAGAGCAAGGATTTTGAGAGGCAACCAAAAGCTGCTTGAAGCCAATGATAAGAATTGCATACCCTGCAACTACTCTGCATCTGAGACCTTCCTTATTACAAGACATAAAGAAAGCATCGCCCACATCCAACAAATGAAGTGGTGGGAGAAATTCAAAAGAATGGAAGATGATAGAATGGAAAGAGCCAGAGCTTGTATATTCAAATGGCATGACCTATGAAATAACGTTTTTATCTTCAGAACATATTGATATATGCAAACAGAACTGAGTTTTCTTGTAATTGAATTTCAAAATTCCCGGCAAAAGAAAAATAAATCTAAAATTCCAGAAATCTGTGTAATGTTGTATTATAGGGAACCAGTCACCAAAACCAAAAAAAATGATCCTCGATGGACAGCGATTTCTTAAAAACTCGCATGGCCATGGATGACCAACATTTATTATATTTATTATGATGATCAGAAGAAATCGCGGATCAAGAAAGATTTTTATATCAAACATCAAGAATGAAAGTATTTTTCTCAGTGAAACATCAATCCATATTCAGGGATTTTGATCTTTTCTTCATTTATAATATTGATTAAATCAAGTGTTGTGGTTTAGAGGATGATGTTCTTCTTGAACAAAACTCAAAATAAATTCAAAATAAATGTTCAAATATCTTAACATTAAAAGAACGTTAAACTTTAACATTTTATGGATATTTCAAAAAATTTAAATCGACGCGCGTTGTTTTTCCATCTCTAGTTAAGATCCGCTCTCTTTTTAACAGAAAATGTTATAAAACAGTCTTCAATTTGTTGAATCGTAACATACGCTGTACTGTAACATTTTAGTGATGGGCAATCCGAAAATGGCAAATCAAAAATATCGCAGGTATTTCGCCGATATGTAAAAACGCCACACTTTTGGGGGCTAATGGTTCAAATCCGCGCAATGCCACTCTAATTCGAAAAAAAAACTTTGAACGCAACGCACGGACGCTGCGCTGCCGACGGAAAATCGGAAAATCGCGAAGGGCGGACGAGTGCTGCGCGAGTTTAATGGAATAGTTTGCAATTCAGTGTTCGCCAGTTTCCGCTTCCGCTGCCCCCGAGGGCGCAAAGGACATTCGACGCAGTTTCCGCGAGGGAAATGCAGCTCCAGTGATGAGACCGCAGAGTCACGCGTGTGGAGAGCACGAAAAGTGAGAAGAAAGCAAAGGCGAGAAGCAGAGCTACAATAACAACCAGGCATTTAAACAAAATCCGCAAAAAGTGTTAAAATCAGTAATGTGCATTTAGCAGTTGGCCAAACAACAACAACAAAACAAACTGCATTGCTTTTGCTTCTTTGTTTTGTTTGGTTTGCCTCGCACGCGCTAGTGTGTGAGCCAGTGTGAGTGTGTTTGTTTGTGTGCGAGCGAGAGCAAGGACAACCATAACGAGGAGAGGGAGAGGGAGCGGAGCAGGGGAAGAGGAAAGCAACAACTGTGGAGCTGCAGCTGGAAAAAACACTCTCCTGCGATGGACACGTTTCGCAAATGGCTGAACAAACCCAAGGTACAGTTGTTGTTCTCTGTTTTTTCCTTTTTATGTTCGCATAAATTATAAACGATAACCCGATTAGTAGTGCCCCTTATCAGTAAAAAAAAAATAAAAAACAAAAGACTCAGGCCGAGCGTAATTAATTAAAGGCGAGAGAGAGAGAGAGAGGGAGAGGAGAGGGAGAGGGAGAGCAACAAATGGTGTCAAAGCAACGGTGCACGTGTGTGTGTGTGTGTGTTAACTGTGCCGTTGTGACGTCAGCGTTTGGCCCTGGCTCATTAAAAAGCCACATAGCCCCCTCTCCCTCGCACTCTCTCGGCCAGCTGGGTTTTAACCGCATTTCATTTCCGATGATTAATTCGAATTCGCTGACGTTGCAACAACTGCATCTCAGCACTTGGTTTCTTGTTTTTTTTTTTGCACAACATACTGTGTGTGTGTGAACTGCACTCTCAATTCAAATTGCAAACACTCACAACTACACGTACTCGAAAAGTAACAACAAAAACAAATATGGCGCCAGTCCGTTCGTGTTGCAAATTACAAGCGAGAGCAGCTAAAAAGCTAAAGCCAACTAATTTATGTATCTGCGCCTGGTAATTTGGGATCTGTTCTGTTCCGCTCTTGGGGGGGAAATCCCCCTTCTATAGTATCGCATAGACGTGGAAAATCACTCGAGAACACCGAGAGAACAATGTCAAAGCTCCAGCGATTGGAGGAGCCCCTATTTTTAGACCACCACAGTCAAGCTATTCCGATTTACAGGCAAAGTTCTTGAAGACGGATTTGAAAATCCTATTTTTTACACATGAAAACTTTGTAGGTATTGTAGGATACTTAATATGTAATAATGTAATCAAGTAATTCCAATTTACTGGAAAAGTTCTTGAAGACGGATTTGAAAATCCTAATTTTTACAAATGAGATTTTGATATTTAGGATATTATTTTTTAGTTTACAGGCAAAGTTCTTGAAGACGGATTTTTAAATCCTATTTTTTACACATGAAAACTTTGTAGATATTTTAGGATACTTAATATTGCCCACCACAGTCGAGCAATTCCAATTTACAGGCAAAGTTCTTTAAGAAGGATTTTAAAATTCTTATTTTTACACATGAGAACTATGATATTTAGGATATTATTTTTTAGTTTACAGGCAAAGTTCTTGAAGACGGATTTTTAAATCCTATTTTTTACACATGAAAACTTTGTAGATATTTTAGAATACTTAATATTGCCCAGTATAGTTATGCAATTCCAATTTATAGGCAAGTTCTTGAAGACGGATTTTTAAATACTATTTTTTACACATAAAAACTTGTAGATATTTAGGATACCTAATATTGTCCATCATAGTCAAGTTATTCCAATTTACCTGAAAAGTTCTTGAAACGGATTTTTTAATCCTATTTTTAACACATGAAAACTTTGTAGATATTTAGGATACTTAATATTGCCCCTTACTCGAAGAAAATTAACAACTACCAATATGAAATCAAGTTTTTGGGGAAATTAAATGTGCCTGCTACCGAAGCTCGCCTGTTTCTATTTTAAGAGCCCCCCTACTTTCGGGTGTCTGGAATATATACACGGTAAATGTGAACCGCTAGACCCTAGCCTCCAAAAATAAAACGCCGATGGAGCGACTTTCGTGTCCCCTCTTCCAATTTTCCTCCCGATCGGTCGTCAATCAGTCAATCCGTTTGACATTTTGATTGCCGTCGCCAGATTTCTATTTATACCACCGGAGTGTTCGGTTCAAGAGTAGGAAAAATGGAATTAGAAGCAATTTACACGCAAATCCATTAAATCAAAGGCAAACACCCTATATGGCTGTATGGGTATATAGTGTGTTTGTGCGACCTCGGTTACCTGGTGTGTTGGAGGTCAGTGTCGATATTACGGGGGGCTCCACTCGGGGAATCGAATCAAATGGCAAACAGATGTCTGGTCTGTGGGCAGAAGGGCCTCGGATGTTTATGCTTTCGAGTGCTCAATAGCTCGATAGCTCACTACCTCAATAGCCGGGAAGCACATAGACTGTATTGTATCTGTATCTGGCACTTCGATTAGATAAGATTGCGATGCGAGTGGAGTGAGTGGGGATTTGCCTGCGCATCACGTTCAATAGCAGGTGATCGAAGGGGATTGGTATGTATCGATTAACGGGTGGAAAGTATCGTTTAAATCGCAGTTTGAAGTACCTTTTGGATTTACGACTATTGGCATACAGTATGATTATATTTAGTGTCTTTGTTTTTTAAATGCCCAAGTGTAACAGCTGGAAAATCAAGTTTTATGTGCCAACTTTGTTGCAGATTTCTATTCACTTGTGATTCAACATTATCAGATGCTCGTTACTTAGCTAAAGGGAGTGCGAGGGAGAAGGAGATGTAAAACTTTGATCGTGCATAACTTTTAAACGAATGGTCCGATTTGAAAAATTTCTTCTACATTTCGATAGGTATTGATAAACACAATAAAACTGAATTTTTATTTTTCTACGAGTAACGGGTATAATTAAAGATATATTCACCTTTTTCCTCGCTTGACTTGCAAAAATAAATAAATCCAATAATGAGGTTTTTGTATTTCCTCAGTCAAATAACTCTTAGGCCATAAATAATTGAAAACAACGTTAAAACTTCACTGCTTGATTTATTACGCTCTAAATGCATTCGGAAATTCCAATTGGCTCTGCAAAAGTGATCAAAGCAAAATGGAAATACGGTTTTCTTCGGCTTACTTTCCGGATGCCAAGTAGTTAGTTGCTCTCTACTTTGCTTTGTTAATTAACACACTTCTCCCCAACGGCCATGAGCCACCCCCACCCCTCATCCCCCCCTCACCCACGGTGCATGCAACTCATAAATAACGGTGAGTTTTCCTTATTTTCTTGGTGGTGGAAAATGCCTCCCAAACGAAACGGAAAATCCACACAGACGCTTTTCTTTCGTACTTTTCATTTTGGTGTGGTGTGTGTGCAACAACTCTTTCGTCTGGCATCTCGGCAACGGCATCACTGCTCTTCTTTTTCATTCATTGACTGCACACAATTTTTCCGCAGTTGCTTCCTGGTCTTCTCTTCTTCGTTTTCTTTTCTTTTCTTTATTTTCTCGTCTTTGTGATTGTGTCAACTTTCTTTCTCCTGCAAAGTGAGATTCTTTTGCCGAGGTCGCTTTTGTTGCAATTCGAAAATAAACAGAAACAGCGTTGCCAGATGTGTCTGTATCGGAAGGCATTGCCATATCAAATTGCATAATCCGAGATTGCTTTGCATTGTGGTGTGTCAACCCTGTCCGCTGCATTCTATTGCAGAAAAAAAGCATAGAATGAGTAATTGATGGCACTTTTGCAATATAAAAGGTATTCTTACTCTATAAAAACATTTAATAATATTGAATAAACAAAAACTTACAAAAATATTTAAAATTTTTTTAGAAAGACAAATACCAAAAAAGGGTAACCTACCTTTAGTAAGGGTATTGCAGTGAATGCAATTGTTTTTGCTCCGTCTGTGCATATAAATTTTCATAAAAACGAAACCGACGACGCGGTGAAGGCAGACAAAAGGCGAGGAGAAGCCGAGACAATGGAGGCTGGGAAAGAGGCGACTGCCCCGAAACCCAGATCCCAAAAAACGCGATCGGATCCGCAGTCAATGGAACTGCCAACTGGCAAACTGGGGGCCACTCTTGAAACTCTAAAAGAAGGCGGCACGCGCCACAGGCGTCTGTAATTGATTATCTCCGATATAGCGGACTCTCGATCTTGTGGGCCCAAAACCAATAGCATTACATCACTCTCCCATATTTAATTTGCTTGCATAAATACAATATATATTTATATATTCCCATCTAAACTCGTACACCACACATATAGGAAGTATTGTACAGACGATAAAGCAAACACTTTTATAATGTTTTTTTTTTTTTTTTGCGCTTGCCTTTAGATACTTGATTATAAATGTTTGGCGATGAATGAATAATATATACGTAACCATGTACAATAATATAAAGCAAAAATAGTGGGTGCGGGCTGAAATCGTGTCTGTCTTTGCCAGTTGATCAGCATTATTGAGCACATGGCTTGGATTCCGATTTGTACGGGTAGTCTGGGTCTTCCCAGCACTGAAACAAAGGCATTTATAAGGTTCTTTTTCTTCTTGTTTGCCAAACGATATCTCTCTCATATGTCTTTGAGCTTTGTGTGCTTGCTATAAACTCATTTGAAGTTGGCATTGAATTGTTTTATGTTTTACGGGCCGAATCGCCAAGAAACAAAAGTAAACCATAAAAAAGTGAAATCTATGGGTGGCTGGCAATGTCTGTTTCTTTTTAGTTGCTTTAATCGTTGATGGTTTGCCTTTTTGTTTTGTTTCTACAATTATTTTCGGTTGTTTCCCAAAAATACTTCTCTCCATATCTCTTGAAGTCTCGAACTCCCCCGGTTTTTGGAGCATGTTGCAAAGGTGTGCAATTAAAGTCGGTTGCGTCGTCGTCAGCACGAAATCGGCCATTAACACAATAAACTCTGACAGACTGACTTGTGGCTTACAAAAATTAAAAAAAAATTATCCACAAAACAATTAAGCATGAGCTGGCAAAATGGAAATTACAACAATAAAAGCCGTTTAACAATTGAGCCTAAGAAAGTCTGAATGAACCGAGGGAAACGACGGGGAATCATCATATATATATATATATCTCCTCAACCAGCTTTATAAAATTCACTTATTTACGCTTTCTTAACTCAAACTTGTAAAAAAAAGTAAGGAAACAAGAGCAAAGAGTAAAAACTTTTCTGACAAAAGTGAAGGAAGCCCTGTTGTTAATGGCAACCGATTATAATGCCCATTTCTGTTTCAATGATGCGGATACAGTGCGTTTCGCAATCCTAACCACATTATGAAACGACCTTACAAGTAAATAATTACGATAAATAGAAAGATAAACACCAAAGAAACCTGTTCAGGGAGACCTATTATTACCCAAAATGTTGGTTTACTTGCTTTGTTAGTTGCTTTTAACGCTTCTTTAGAGTATTTCGTAGTTCTAAAGTGGTTTATTTTTATGAATTACAAGTTACAATCATTAATCATATTAATATATTAACTGAAAGAGTTGCCTTACCCCAGTTTAATCTTTCAATTTGCCCCATTTAGTGCAATCTTTACCATATTTGTTAACACTATTACCAGCTTTACTGTTCTGAAACCCACTGCACAATATATATTACAGCTCTTGTACAAATAAAGTAACTGCCTTAAGCTCATTTTCACCATCTGCGCCATGAATGGACTCGATGCGTATACGACCCGTTGGACAAGACTACTACCAATGCTGCAATGTATCTGTAACTCGGTACTTGTGTTTGTATATGTATTCAGTATCTGTGTGTTTGTTTACTTGTGATTGTGCCTGTTGCTCGTGCCAACAACAACAACCTGTTTCTTTCGGTGCATTTAATTTGGGCCATATTGACATGTGCCGGCGTCACCGTTAACGACTTTTGCTTCTGCCCGCCGCTGGCCTCAATTTCGATGTTCTAGTCTAGTAAAGTAAAGTGAAGTAAAGTATAGAATAAAGCATAGTCAACATTACGAAAGTCTTGATAAACAGCATTCTGATGGAAGTCACCCGAAAGCGACTCCAATCTACTGACTGAAAGACAGACATTTGTCACTTCTAATCACTATTCAAATTAAGAATTAACATGTTGATGACTGCAGGCTTACGCTGAAATCACTGGAGAATTTTGACATACATTCGAAATGGATATTTATTGTATTTTTTCATCATCTTAATTTAATTGCAATGGGATATACGAAAAGTAAGCAGGCTTCTTTTGAAAGTATTTGAGATATGGCTTCAGGGTAGACATTTGTCATTTCGAATCACTATTCATATTACCAATTAACGTGATGATGACTGAAGCTTAATAGGAAATTAGTAAGAGAATTTGACATGAATTAGACATTGATATTATCATAATAAGATAGTTATCATCAGAATAAAAGATAATTATAACTTGAGAAATTTAATTGGAATGCTTTCAACAACAATCTTTTCACTGGAAAATGAGTCATAGATTGCATTTGACATTTTCTATCACCATTCTTGAGGTTGGGTTTTTTATTATTAAATAAGATAAGATTCTTCCGTAATTTTGCGACACCTCTAATATATTACAGCATCGAATTCCACACGTTTCCACTTGAGGTCATCGCTTTGTCAATCTCTTAAGCGTAATCCACTGAAACGATAGCACGTGACCAGACTTAAGGTTTCCTCTCATTCAGCCTAACCATTTTATTTGCTTTGGATGATTTAATCAACTTGTTTTGAGAATCTTATTCCCTGACCCTGCTTCTAATTTCCCGGGGGAAATACTTATATTATAGCAAAACATTAGTCGGTCTTTTGTAACTTTTCCACTGGGGGAAGTATAACAAATTAACACGAAATTAGTTGATAATACCGAGCACATATGTCCAGGTCCCTGGTGTCCAAGTGTTCGTGCTCCATGCGCTATTTAGTGGTTTTTTAGTGACGCATTAGGTTGAGACAGGGAATATATAAGTTATACTGATAATAAAACACAATCCACAGACAAAAAGTGAGCATCATGAAGTATTGAAGAAGTCAAAACGTGACGATATTAGAGATCTTACAAAAATAATGACTAAGAAGGAAATATAACGTCATAGAAAGGGAAAATGGAATTTCATAAGAACCTTAAATATTGGGGTGATAATAGTCTTCAAAGCGCTAGTAGGATTATACCTATTTATCAGTGTTTTATTATCAAAAGGTTAAAAAAGAATTCTTTTTCATTAATTTAAATATAAGTCATGTCAGAATAAGTAAAATTCCACTGTTCAAACAATTTAAACCAAACATAATCAGTATAATCTATTTAAATTCGATTTATTTTCATTAGTCAAACAATACCGCTGATAAAGATGTACAATACGAAGCAAAACCAAATTGGGAGCTTGTTGTTTTTTCAGTCATGACCCAATAAGTAATATTGTTATTATTACGGCAAACCGGAAATAATTATATGCGCATGATTATGGCGATTATCATGATTTCCAGCTAAGATGTAAGGGTAATGTAAGGCGTAGATTCTCGGATAGAACTCGAATAGATTCAGTCGTTAGCTTTCCCATGACATTAATTTCCCACTGAAACTTCGATAGAAACTTCGCTGAGTAATTTTCCACTGATGCTGACATTAAACATACACTTCATCGATCGATATATATATTTAGTTTGCTGCAATGCAGGATGGTCCTACCTTTATCGGACTATGAAACATATGTAGCCCATTTATGTCGTCTATATCTTTACATTTGCGATAAGATTGTGTTGTAACATTTCCAAAACGAAAATCAAATAATTTACTGCACGCTTGCCGCTTTGCTTGGTTGAGTTCCCTTTTTTTTATGTTTGCTAGTAGCTCTCTCGGTTCGATTATTTTCTTTATTTACTCACCGTTTTGCGGAAGGCAGGGCTTGTAAATGTTGGTTAAATATTGGTTAGCAACTTAATCCGCATATTTATTCAGTAATTTCCTGTTACTGCTGTGGGGGCAAGAAAAGTAGTTACAACAAATAAATTGAAATTACTTTACAATGTTTTTATATTGATTGTGGTTGTCGTCGTCTGTGTGTTATCACAATCACCGACTGACGGCTGTCCATTGAGCCGAGTGATTGGTGGGGCTTAAGGCGACTTATTGATCACCTTTCCCCCGCCACCGAACTGATAATTTCGTTTTTACAGGTCAAACGTGGCTTAGAAACCATCTTTCTGGGCACTCCATGATCGCAAGTCTCTAGCTCATTGCTCAATGAGCAAGACTACCAAGGTGGACCGGACCACTTGGTTCATTGGTTCATTGGCCATCTTGGCGGGGAGATTGTGCCAAGGCAGACTACGTGTTCGCCACTCCGCCACTCCGACCAATATGTCAATTATTCGTTACGCTTTTTGCCAGACGCGCTCAGCGCCGCAGACAGTTTCCCAAAATAAAAACGCTTTTCAAATAGCCAAATGGCCAAATGGCCAGCCAAACAAACGGTTTCAGTCGGGGGAAAAAGTAAAAGCGGTGAAATTTTCACATTCACATCGAGTCGATCTCCTCGAGGAGGAGTGAGTGCAATGGCCAATGGTCTGCAGCTGTGGACTTGGAAGCCACACTCAAAAAAAAAACAGCCCGAAATCGCCATTAAATCAAGAAATTCGCCATGGATTTCAGTCGATGGCGATTTACCGTATTTTTTAGAAAGGAATTTTCTAAAATTTAGGAAAAAAATTCTGAAAAGCAGAAATACTTTTCTAAAATCAAGAAAAATTGCCATCAAATTGAGAAATTTTCCTAAAATCCAGAAAGTACTTTTCTTGAATATAGAATCTTTTTTCTCAAAATAAGAAAGGACTTTTTTTATTTTTAGAAAATTTTCTTTATTTAAATAAAATGCTTACATATTTATTTTACTATTTTTTAGGAAAAGAAAACAAATAAGATAAAAATAAGATTATAAATATTTCCTAAACAAAAAAGAGAAAAGAAAACCAAAAAAAGAAAAAATAGCATTACAAATATTTCCTTAACAAAAAAAAGAAAAGAAAACAAAAAAGATATAAATATAACTATTAATATTTATATTAAATATTTAATATATTATTATAAAAATTTACTTACTTACTGCCAAATTATCAACAATACCTGAAATTGAAATTATTCCTGCAATCGAAAATAAAAATTAATATTAGAGAAGGATGGTAATTGCGGCCTGCAATATTATTAATAGCCAAATCTATTAAAATAGTTTGCCCTTTGCTTACCATACATTTTTACTTACTTACCAAATTTATATTAAAATTTATTTCAATTGCTTACCTATAAATTGCCTCTTAGAGGGATCGCACTTTAACTTTCTTAAATAGGCTCTACACAAACTTATTACTTTGAATGCTCATCCAAAACTGAGCGCAAGGGTTCAAGATGCAGCGCAACGCAAGCAACTCTCTCGCGAGAGACTGCATTTCCAAAACAACAACGCAATAAAAGTTACAGCTACGCACAAGAAAATTCTCGATCATACACACAAACACACATAAACATATACATACGCCAAAAACTGTCAACGCGACGCGCCGCGGACTAACCCCATGTCTTCTTCTTTTTCGTTTCGAAGAAAGAATGAGAAGCATAACAGAAATAAAAAAAAGTTTTTCTTAAATCTATGGTGATTTTCTATTTCTACTTTTCTGTTTTCAAGAAAAAAGTTTTTTTTAATTCAGAAAAATTCTTTAAATTAAAAAAAATGTACCGTGTTTTTGATGGCGACTTTCTAGATTCTAGGAAGGGATGAAGTACATTTTTTCTTAATTTAATGGCGAAATCGCCATTAATGTAAGAAAACTTTTGGAGAGCAAACTAGGAAAAAACACCATTGATTTAAGAAAAAAAATCATTTTTCTAAATTTAAGAAAGGTTTTTCATAAAATTCTGTTTCTATGGTCTTTTTTCCTAGATTCAAGAAAACAATTTCTAAAATTCAGAAAATTTTCTAAAATTAAGAAAAAAGTTCATTTTATGGCGATTTTCTAAAATTTAGGAAAAAAAATTTTTTGAGTGCACTCTCCTACTTTCGAATGGCAGCGGCTTCGATTGCGGATTGCATTACGCTTACGCCCGCCAGACATCGCCGGCCATTGCGTCCCACTTATTACCTAATCCCGATCCCCATTCCGTACTCCCCGTAGTCCCCGACAAAAAAAGACCGCCCTACGGATTGGAGCGCCTAGAGCGTCTTATCAGTTGAACAGCGACACTTTGCTACCCTGCCGCACGGTAAAAAAAAAACTTACTGATGTAGGTATTTTTAATTATTCTTCAATAATATTGTTAAGAAGAATTAAAATACTTAATAAGATCATATTGATGTGTGCTGGTCAATTTTATAATATTTAAAGATCAAAATGATATGAATAAAGATTATGATTATCTTATTTTACATTATTTGTTCAAAAATACTACATTTGGCATTTAATATGATATGATAAAATATCATGTTGATAAGTTTGAATCAAAGATTTGACATAAATCATATCGCCTTTTTATTGATATGAAATAAGGTAGAATTGACCCTAATTAAAATCGAATTTTTTTCTGTGTATATTTCAATTAGATCCTTGACCAAAAAATAAATGAAAAATAAATAAGAGGCAGAAAGAACAGAATTTTAAGTTAGGATTAAAGATTAAGTTGAGATTAAGCCCAAGGCTTAGGTAGTTTTATGATATTGATTGATTTAAAATAAAATTGTATGATTTTCTTGAATTTTTAAATTCCATCTATCAAATCTACCCACTATGGAATATCTCAGGAAGTTATCTTTCCATCAAATAGCATAATAAGGCTATCAAATATTTTCTTCGCGTATTCAAAACAAGTTGAACAAAATACTATTAGTGAATCCATAAAACTTTTTTCGTTGGAGATTAATCAATCTTGAATTTCTCGATACTGAAAGAGTGTTAAAAGGTTTTATAATTACAAAATGGTGACATGTTGTGAATAGTTAAATTTTTTGTTGTATCATTTTCTCCAAGTGCACCTCGCTGTGTTGCATAAGGCGGTGAAGCGAGTCTGGGTCTTAGTTTTTTCTTGCCGTGTCTGTGGCCGGCATATCAATGAGAGGAGCGGGAGATCGGATGCGCGTGTGGACGGCAACGCCCACGCACTGCACGTACAGCTGGTCCGATCCCCTCCAGAAATCCGCCGCTTGGTTACTCAATTATCGACACTTCCGAGTGCCGGACGAACGCACTTTAACCCCCGCTGGAAAGTGAAAGCGATTTGCGGTTTATCTTCTCAGTTGTCATTGTCGGATTGGAATGGCTGGAAGGCGGGGGGATTATCGGGAGCAGTGTCAAGATTAATAAATACCAGTAGCAAAGGTTCGCAGCCAATAAGCTTCAAGGGGAGAAGAAGATGAAGCCGTAGTAAAATCGGTTAGGGAATTGAATCCGCATTTCGATACGCACACAGGCCCAAAAAGGTGGAAAGTCATCCCTCAAGTTTAAGGTTAATCTGATTTATAGTGCTACTGAAATTACAGTATCTTCTCTGAAGTTTTTTAGGGGGCTGGAAAGTTGTGGTTTTTTTAATACATAAATATTGGGTGACTTCTTTAAATCTTTACTATTTGGTAAAATGTATTGTAAATGAAAACCTATTTTTATGAATTTTTTGATTTATTTAATCCTAAATAATATACTAAAAATTAGACAAATTTAATGGCATACTATCATAATCCCCGTATAGTTTCGCAAATTGTTTGATTTTTAAGATCATAACTATTTATTTCATAAATATTGGTTGACTTCTTCAAATCTTTACTATTTAAAAAAATCTATTTTAAATAAATACATATTTACATATGTTACTCGTAGAGTAAAAGGGTATATTGTATTCGATTTTAAAAATTTAAATATTTGGGAAAAGTAAAAATGCAGTTTTATTGTGTTTGTCAATACCTATCGAAATGTAGAAGAAATTTTTTAAATCGGACTATTCGTTAAAAAGTTATGCCCGATCAAAGTTTATATATCCATCTCCCTCGCACTCCCTTTAGCTGAGGAACGCGTATCTGATAGTCGGGGCACCCGACTAAAGCGTTCTCTCTTGTTATGCATTTTTTGATTTATTTAATCCTAAATAATATACCAAAAATCAAAAAAATAATCGCCTACTAACATAATCCCCTTATAATTCCGCAAAAAATTTTATTTTTAAGATCTAAATCATTTAATGCAAATAACATAACAGGAATCAACCTGTTGATCCGATATTGTAAAGACAAAGGGAAAATAAAATAAAAACGCAAAAAGCAAAAGAGCTCTGTGACAAAGTGATTTAAAAAATGTGAGCTCCGATTGGCCTCTGTTTACCATCGATTGCGACACATTTTCGGGGCCTCATGAATATGCAATGGGGTTGATGATGAGGCGACCTCTTTCTCCGCCCGATTTCCCCCCTCAATCGTTCCTCTTTCTCCGCTCTTTAGGGTCCCTCCCGCCCATCCATTATTATCCAATTTATTTAATGGCTTTTATTGGCATTCGTCTCTTGGGCGCATTTTGTCATCTCTTCCGCATTGATTTGCCTTCGCCAGCTGTTTTCCACACTCGTATTTTGCCTTTGCCCTTCTGCTTCTGCATTTACATTGAGTAATTTCGATATGCAAATTTTCCGTTCGATTTGTTAAGAAATTGAATTCATTATGACATAATAAATAACAAAAAAAAACCTCCACTGGTTTGGCTGGAAATGATCGTATCGGATTGGAAATAAAGTGTTAACTTTGTGGACAACCTAATGGTTCGTTCAACTCTTTACGGTTTACCGAAAATAAAAATCCTTTAAGCGACTTCCGGTTTATCCGTTTAGCAAGGGTTATACACTCGTAATTTGTATAATTTACTTGGGGACTTTGTTTGCTCAGAGTTGAATGCACCCGCGAATAATAATTCGGTTTATTTCGGTTCGGTTTATGGTGTTTTTGTGAGGGATTCGTATTTGTATTTCTTGGTTTCCAATCATTATCTTTGCCGTTAGGTCCTTCATAAAGAGTTTCCGTTGTTTCCTTTTTGTTGTCGTCTGCATATATTATATATATATTTATACATATGGAAACATTTATATATATAGGCTCGCTATATCGGCTGTGTTGATATTGAATCTTTATATTTACGCGAGTAGCTTTCATTTGTTTATCAAGCTCATTTATTTATATACGATTTGACCGTGACTCAGTTTTCACTCGGTCTATCTCTTTCTGTCTGCTGGCTTGTTTGCTTTATAGGTGGGGATATAGCGAATTTCCCATTAATCCATCCGTTGAAGATGTTGTAATACGATTTTAAGGCTTTTCGAGTGTCCCCAAAAGAGAAATTCCCTATATGTATCGCATTACTCATACGAATAGCTGATTAAACGATTCTTGGAACTCAATCTTTTGAGTGGTTTGCCCCTATATCACAGACCCAGTAAAGGGGTGATACTTATATGTGTACTATTGATATGTATTACAGGTTCTATATATTTTTCTCACACTTCTGAACAATTGTTTTCATTGCTTTAACTGCGACGCATTTTCTGATATGTTTTATTGCCTGTTAATAATAGTAATTCCATTCAAATTCCATTGAAATGCATTAAAATTCTATTTTAATTTTTTCATATTGTTATTTGATTTCATTAATGTCGCATGGCAAGTTCACGTGAATTTATTTTTATTTATTGACTGTGAAAAGTTAGATGGGAAATTATGAAGAATTTGCCACTTTTAGCACTTGCAATTGATGTTTGAAATTTCATCCAATTAAATTAGGCGCTTAATTTGCAGTTTGAGAAGCGGGAATTGTGCAGAAATTGAATTCAATTGATGATCGGTAGTTCCCAGCTCTGTAGGTATTTTTCCAGACGTATCTCAATTAACCGATGACAGCAGGTGCCGGGTGCCAAATTGAATCGTTAGGGGGGTCGTGACACTTGGCCTGCGACTCACCTCATTGGCCATTTTTAGACACTGTTGTTCTCAATTGGCGAACTGGCGAATGTCTAATTGAAATTAAAGCGAAGCCAACAGCTGTCAAAAGGTGAAAAATATTCAATGTCAAGTGCGTGTGTTTCACGCGAGTCCTTTGCGTCAGCAAACTCGTCCTGCCTTTTGGTCCTTCGAGTGCAAAAAGCCTTGGGGGCAATAAGGCCAGATATTCAGATATTCACATAGATACTCTGTCAGGCTGTCTCGCCTGCGTGTCCTTGCCGTTGGCTGCCCTCAAGGATAACTGGGGTGGCGAAGGGGTGGGAAAAACCCGCCTGTTGCGCGTGTCGAGGTCACCACTACGGACATCTGTGACGTCAGGCAGATGTCCTTATGGTCAGTTCTTGAAAATCACAGAAAAATTACCGTTTTCAGCTGAATAATTATAATAATTATCATTTTGCATAAATTAAATTTAGGTTTGACTGGAGTTTTTGAAATTATTAACTCGTGCACAGAAAAAAATGTGATATGAAATAGGGTCAATTCTACCTTATTTCATATCAAGCCGATATGATTTATGTCAAATTTATGATTCAAACATATCAACATGATATTTAATCATATCAAATAAAATACAAAATTTAGTATTTTTTGAACAAATAATGTAAAGAAGATAAACATAATCTTTATTCATATCAAAATGATACGAATAACTTGATCTTTAAAAAATATTGAATTTAACTTTTTTAATACCTTAACATGACCTCTACTAAAACTTAAACAAGTTTTAATATTAGGCTTGGTCATAAAATACTTTGTTTGCTCTCAAAAACTATTTATATTTATGGACCAGCTTTTTGTCTCCTGCAATTTTCGCCTGTATTTCCATATCTAATATTCATTTATTCGTTTTGCAATTAGAAAGTTGAACTCGTAATATCTCATTGCTCTTAATGGAAGGCTTTAACCGTAAATACTTCCCTTTATGATTTGCATTTTGTGTTCACTTAGACGCAATTTGTTTTCTTTTTCAGCTGGAATTGAAAGTGGTTCTCACCCACATCGAGTTGAGCAGCAAATTTGGTTTCACCTCCATATGTGCGATACGACTGTATATCTCTAAAAGTCTATATGGCGTATATTTGTGGTGTTTCTGTTATCGTCCGTAAACAGCAACTTGCTCACAGATGAGGGGAGGGGTTACTCACCCTTAATTAGCTGATTGAACACAAACCAGTTGAAACAACAATTAAAATACTTGACAAAAGCAGTTTCCAGCCAGGCGCTATGCAAATATGTATAGCTTGGTGGATAAACACAAATGTGCTCAGATATTTTAACAAAGTCAGAGATATTAATCCAAAGGTGTGGTCTGTTTTAGGGGTAAACAGTGTCAAAGAACTTTTGCTGCCAATCAATTTCTCAAATGTTTGCTTTCTTTCTACCTGAATTTAAACTTAACTGAATATAAAGTGCCAACAAGGTTGCTAATATTTTATCACGACTGTTGCAAACATTTGCCATATTCAAGTGCCTCGTTGTGATTGCGATTCCCAATGAATAAGTCACGAAGCTTCATTTCCTCTCTTTTTGGCCAAAATGTATATACATTTTAGCTTCGCAAGAAGTGCCATCGAAATCCTTGGAGTCTCGTCTTCTCCCCCAAACTTATTCGCTTGGCTCGAAACAAGCTTACAATTTTTAATTACCATTTAACTTTTGCCTTTTTGTCAGCCGCTGTTGCCGGGGTTTTTAACTCTTTAATTACATTTGGGATTTGGCTAAATATTTTATGTATTTATGAGGCATGTAAATGGCTTTTGATAATAATTCATTATTAACTTCAAGGCTAAGTAAATGCCGCTTAACAGTGGGGAATATTGTGAAATGTCTTTAATATTAAAGGTTAAATATAATAATAATATTAGATTATTTCTTATCATAAGCTTTGATAAAAAAAAGTATTAAGAAATACTTTAAATAAACTAGAATTTCTTAAACGTGGTATTACAGGGAGTTTCCCCAGATATTAAGGGAATTATTTGTTTTCTTATCAACTAAATGCGTTCTTTCCTTATCCACTTTATATGGAAGCATTTCATATATGGAACTCCCAGAACTCCCGATCCTAACCCCTCTCACAACCAGTCGGTTTCCAAATTGCGACGCTAATTAATGGCTACGACGACTGGCACTTACAAAAAGTGGCCGGTGTCGACAACGTTTTGGCCAGCGTCGTCATGACGGCCAACAGAATATCAGAATATGGGAACGAGAACGGGAATTCCAAGGGGGGCAGAGGTGGTTTCTTGGGCAGTCATTGAACTATTTACGCATGGCCTTGCCCAGTTTATATAATTTATAATTCTCAATTAGATTTCTTATTCGTTTCTGCTTTGGCTTTGGCTTTGCCATTCCCCATAATGTCTGAAACAGAGAGTCCAAAACACACGCCAAATTGAACCTCAAACATTTTTAGAGCTTTGCCCATTTAATTGTTGTGTAAACAAATAACAAAACAACAAAAGAAAAACAAACTTTACCCTTGGGCCTATGACGAAATGTAAAAAAAAAACAAAAAACAAAACGAATACGATATTCTGCATCGATTCATCGCATCGCGTGGGGTGATTCATTCATAACCACTCACTTGCATTGGCTCATATGGAATCATTATTACTTTTTCATATTTCATGGCGTAAGTGCACGGAAAAAAATGAAAAATAAATGGAAAATTCTTTAGGCTTTTTTGATTATTTAAAATAAATTTTTTATTTTGTAATCAGAGTTTTATTATTAAAAACTTTTCTAAAATGAAACCTTCTATTTTCTTTTAAATGTTGCACAGAGAAAAAAAAATACCAAAAATAATCATCCATCGGGTATTTTTTCATATCAATTTTGGTCCCATCTGTTTTCATATCAAAATGATATTTCCGAACATATGATTTTGTACCCGATTGATATGAAATCATACCATTTTGTTATGGAAAAATTGATATGAAACAATATCAGTTCCATATTGTTGCGTTTTTTTCTCTGTGTGTCTATGAGTAATAAATTGATAGATCTAAAATTATGTTAAAAATTTTTTTTATTTGTAAAGACAATAAAGTTACATTTGAATGTATAGTTAAACATTAAGATCTATAATATTCTATGACTTTTTCTCCGTGTGGAAATCCAACTAGTATCGTAATTAGCCTTTGTTGTGGCACAAATTTCCCTTGAACAATTTGCCAGCTATACAAGCTATATAGTATACTCGTATTCGAATGTGAGTTAAAGTTTCCTCAAACACCTCGAACCTCCGGCACACTGAATTGACTGCTCACTAACTCACAGCCCAGCGATAAACCTGCCAAACTGCGCAGTTTTTGAGTTTTGAGGCGGGGAGTCAACGCTTTTGAGACTCTCGGACCCGACGTGTTTACCTTTATAATAAACACATTTCGTTTCGTGCATTTGTTTCCTTTCCACCACGGCCAGCTGCTCTTGCCGCTTTCAATATTTAAGCAGAGCACATATGCGAAACTCTGAAACACTGAAACAACTGAACCCAACTGAACAACTCACACAAAAGCCCGGTGAAAACAAGTTCAACCGCCGATAACTTGCTTTATCGCCTGGGTCTCCTCTGTACTCTTCCCTTCCCTGCTTTATTTTATTTTTGTCTGTTGAATCTCGTGCGATTTGTTGGGGTTGGCAGCCCCGCTTAAGTAGAGCCACGTGATTTAATGGATCATTGAGATTTCAGGCACATTTGCAGCCCAGTAAAGCCACTTGTTGCATGTTGGATGGGAAAAAGCTCATCCAAAGGTTGCATCATCTCGATAGGTAGGCTTCCTCTTTGCTGTTTCTTATATGAGGCATAAAATTGTTATTCGTAGTATCAGCTTACAGCATAGATTGCGAAATCATTGGTAGCGATCTTACAGCGGTGATCAAAGGATTAGTAACCAAACTATTTAAGAACATTTTTATGAAATCTGTATTGAACTGCTTTAAAGTTCAAGATTTACTTAGAAAAATAAAAAAAATAATTTTGTATTTTGTACAACTCTGCGTATGGGTGATATTTTTATTCATTCAGAATGATATATGTATGTTTTCATATCTTATATTTATAGAATACACTTTATAACGATAATATTCCTGTAATTCCCTATGGATTTTATAAAAACAAATTCGCTCACAAAAATATTACAATAGATTGTATTTCGGTACTCTCGTTCTTATCGCAAAGTGTGATTTATTATTCCGAACAACACTGTAAGTCCCCAATATTTACATACGTGATTTGTGGATCTGTTGTGAAATCAACGAAAATTAGTGGTGCTAATTCAGCCGGTCGTCTGTATGACTGGATGATAGCTTCTACGTGTTTAGTGGTTCGTTGAGTCATTCTTATCGCCATTCGGCCAACGGCCATGTCCAATCCTCTCCCCCAATCCCAATCCCAAGATTGCCCATAATAATTTGTTGCACTTGGCAAAGCGATAAGCTGTTGGGGGAAACCGGGAAGGGGTCACCGCTTATCTACGACCAGTTACTCATCGAAATTGCATCTCCATTTTATTTTTTCTTGCAGGCTGATGACAAATCACTGCTGGCCCGCTTCTTTCATGCGGATCGATCCCTCACAGCGGTGGCCAGCGAACTAGACAGCTTCGATGGACGAGCGGAACCGGATCGATGCACCAGACTGGTCAGCAGATTGCGGCAGAATCAGGTGGGTTTCCAAAAATCAAATTATAATATAATATATAAATCATACTAATACGGATTTTTCCTTTTTAAGGACAAAGTGCTGGCCATCACAAACTTGATAATGGAGGAGCTGCTCGGCGAAGATCGTGATCCTCGCGCCTTTCGCGCCAAATTCCCCGAGGAGGTGCTCCAGGAGAATCTGGCCGGGCAGCTGTGGTTCGGCGCCGAGTGCCTGGCGGCCGGTTCGTCGATCATGAACCGCGAGTCGGAGAGCAAGGAGATGCGTCCACTGGCCCAGGCGGTGACCAAGAGCCTGGGCAATGTGCGTGTGCTGCTGAGGGATCAGTGCCTGAAGAACAATGTGCCGAATAGCAAGACACTGCATCTGGATCTGAATGATTCTACCACTGAGCAGCTCTACGAGAGTCTGAAGATCTTCGACCGGCTCTTTGCCGAGTTCGAATTGAGCTATGTGAGCGCCATGGTGCAGGTGAAGTCGCGCCACGAGTACGAGATGCAGCAGTGGATAGGTGTGCTCTTCTCGGAGACACTGCAGCGGGCTCTGAAGATCGGACTGCTCGACCAGGACATGGTGGATGCCTTCGATCCCGGCCTGATGTTCTCCATTCCGCGGCTGGCCATTGTGGCCGGTTTGGTGGTCTATGCCAAGGGACCGCTCAACATGGACATGCCGGGTGATCAGCTATCGGAGATGTTCCGTCCCTTCCGCACCATTCTCATCAAGATACGCGATCTCCTGCGCAACCTGAACAACCAGGAACTGTATCAGCTGGAGAAGCTGCTGTGCACCAATGAGGATATCAACACCAAGGTGGGTTTGGATTTGAACCCACTGGAAATTGTATATTTAATTGGTTTTCTCTTCGCATAACAGGTGCCCCTTGGTTCCAGCAGCATTGAGGCGCCCAGTCCGGAGCACAGCTCTAATCCTACAACGAGCAGCCAAAATCACACCAACAACAACAACACAGCAGACACGGGGACAACGAATGCGCAGAGGACTGTGGAGCGGCTGGTGGATCAGCGAAACAACAACAACAATAATAGCAACAGTAGCAGCACTCCCGCCGTGGAGGAAGCTACGCTGCGCTCTCCGTCCATGTTGTCGCTGTCGCCCACCAGCACGCCCACCGCCTCGCCCGCCCCCTCGCCAACGCCCTCGCATTCGATAGCCTCCACTTCATCGGCGGCCACCAGCTCAACAAATCCACCGGCGGACTGGAGCGATGGCGATGATGAGGATGAAGATGATGAAGATATTGATGATGATGAGGAGGAGGAGGAGGACGAGGGTCTAGAAAGCAGTGACGATGACACGGACGAGGAGCAGCTGCTCAAGGACATTGTGGCGGCTGACTGTGCCTCCGGTTACCTCATACCCAACACCAATCTGGGCAATTTGCTGCAGCCCCAGGAGGTTCCTCTCACGGACAACTTCGTGGCCAGCGAAGATGATGAGTACGGAACGGGGGAGCAGCAGCACCAGGCTCGCGCCGAGGAGGATGAAGAGGAGGAGGAGGAGGAGCCCAGCACCAGTGCTGCCATGCTGGCGGCCACCCGCACTTTGCAGCGGCTGCGCCTGCCCAGCAGCGACACCGATCCTCTGGCCGAGCCCACGACGACAATCAAGGCGTCCGAGGAGCAGCAGCCAGCCTTGCCAAGCGGACGCCAACGGGAGACGCACAGTCAGCGATATCATCAACGGCACCACCACCATCACCAGCACCACCACCACCATAATCATCATCACCAGCATCACTCACATCAGCAGACGCACCGGCAGACGCATCCCCATCCGCATCGCACAACGCGCAGCGGTCGCAAGCGCTGCAGCCTGGAAGCGCCGGAGGCGGAGACCAGTCAGCCGGAGAGGGAGCAGAACCTGGCCAGCGGCGATACCAGTGCCGCCTCCTCGCTTTCGGACGATGTGTCGCTGGCCATGCGCAACACCACGGCGCGGCTCAAGTTCAAGTGAGTGGGGGTAGTTGGAATTTATTCAAATAAATCAATTAAAAACAAGAAAGGCCAGTCAAAGCTTATATACCCTTGCAGTTCATTTCTATTAATATGAAAATATTAATTTTCGTATTATTTTGACATTATATTTTCTGTCCTTCCTATAGAATATAGTCGTTCAATTGTTGTTAAATTTAATTCAAAATTCGAAAATATTAAAAAAAGCAGGGACCGTAACAGTTATAAGTTTTACTTTAAAAGTCATCGATTAATCGTTATTCGCCACCTTTTATTTATAAGTCATGAAGTAACTGTTATTTCAGACTTTTAAAATAAAAGTCAGAGAATAACAGTTATTTTCTGACCAAAAAATAAAAGTCCTCCGTAACTTCTATTCATGACTTTTCTAATAAAAGTCTAAAAATAACTGTTATTTTTTGACTGAAAAAATAAAAGTCAACTTTTATTTGGTGATCGACAAAATTTAAGTCTTAAGGGGGGAGATACATATAGAAAAAATAAATATTACATTTTTTTTTATTATTTAAATTGGTAGAATAAGTCTTTAAGAATGTGTCATGAAAGTTTCACGAAGAAATTCGAGCTATTTTGGAATGTGCAGTAGATATATTTTACTACTTTAAATGCGTTTTTCTCGAAACCATGTTTTTTCTCAGCTGCGGATCGTGTATCTCAAAACGTAATGCCTTGATCATCATGCTGCTTTTACGGAAATGTTTGTAATAAAATTGCCCACTGTCTGAACCTACTTAATGTAGAAATTTGTACATTTAAGTTTTTTTTGTTAGGCAAAAACAACAAAAACAAGAAAGGAAGCTAGCTTCGGCCAGCCGAAGCTTATATACCCTTGCAGATAATTCCTATTAATGACTAATTTTCCGATCGTTCCTATGGCGAAATTCGAAAACATTTAAAAAGACTCATATCCCAGAGTAGAAGGGAATACAATACAAGTCAACGAAGCAATAATTTATTTCCTATTATATTTCCATTAATTTTCCGATCGTTCCTATGGCAGCTATATGATATAGTCGTCCGATTTTGAAAAAAATTTATTCGAAATTCAGGATTAGATAAAAAATGGCATTTCCAAAAGTAGGAGGTTCTAGGTTCAAAACCACCCAAGATATAATTTTTTTTCATTTTTTTTTCATTTTTTCTTCCGATTATTCCTATGGGAGCTATATGATATAGTTGTCCGATCCGGCTCGTTCCGACTTATATACTACCTGCAACAGAAAGAAGACTTTTGGGAAAGTTTTAGCCCGATAGCTTTAAAACTGAGAGACTAGTTTGCGTAGAAACAGACAGACGGACGGACAGACGGACAGACGGACATGGCTAGATCGACTCGTCTAGTTATGCTGATCAAGAATATATATACTTTATGAGGTCGGAAACGTCTCCTTCACTGCGTTGCAAACTTCTGACTGAAATCATAATACCCTCTGCAAGGGTATAAAAATATGGAAAAAATTGATTTTAGACTTTGAAAGAGTGCCACAACCAGAGTTTTTAAAATATTCTGTGTAAGTTAGGTTCAGACAGTTTCTACATTATTTCTTAACAAAATAAACTTGGTTTCATAAAAATCGGATCTACACAGCGACCTGTGGACGATCCGCAGCTGGCCTACTTTTTTTCAATATACCCTGACAAGAAAATTCCCACGACCGTCATTTTGAAAGATAAAAAAAAAATAAAAATTGGTTAAAATTATATAAGAACAATGTAATCAACATGCCAAGTTACGAACTCCCAGCACAATCCCCTATAGGTTAAAAAAAATCATGAAAAACATGAAAAAATTGCAGTTCTATATGTATCTCCCCCCTTAAATATCTGTTGCTCAATTGGAATTGGAATTTTAAAGGTTGCAATTTGTACTTATACGCATGAATTCTTCAACATAATGAGACCGCGAATTCTTCAGACCAAGAGGAACCATTAATGACCATGGTAACAATTTTGAAAAGTCATATCCTACAGTAGAAGAGAATACAATAAAAACCAAATAAGCTATAATTTATTTCCAATTATTGTTCCATTCATTATCCGATCCGAAAAATAGGTATTATTCCTAAAGTAATATATCAAAAAACCGAAGCTAGAATTTTTTTTATATTATTTTTCCTATTATTCCTATGAATCGCCCTCAAAGCGGCGTTATTATGTTTTGAAGGTGAAATAGATTGCGTTTGCGTATACTTATAGCATTTAATGTGTCATAAACGCGCCTCACATTGCTTCCAAGAAACGGTTATTATTTGTGGTTTTTGTTGATTGCCCATAAAGTAACCATTTATATTTAAAAGCTGATTATTTTACTCAGAAAACATAAATAAATCATTATCGCTAGGTATTTCAAAGAACCTTCAAGCAGCTTAAAGTAAGAAGCCAAGATTATGTTTAGGTTTAGTTAAGTGCCCTTAAATGCCCTTAAATGGAAGCACTCCGTAACTAATTCATTTTCCTTTCACCAGGAGCACCGAGAACCTGCTGCACCGCCTGTTTGTCTGCATCGCCGGCGTCGCCGACCAGCTGCAAACGAACTTCGCCTCCGATCTGCGCCAAATTCTGCGCAGTGTATTCCTCATGAACATGTCGTCCGCCCAGGAGGAGATCGACATACCGGAAAAGACAAAGGAGTCGGAGCTGTTCGAGTTCCGGGCCTCCGAGAACGATGTGATACAGGAGAGCGCCGGCTCCAACCAAAGCATTTACTCAGCGGAGGAGGTGAATCCCGAGCTGGACAATGTGTTCAGCGCCGGTGGTGGTGTTGTCAACCAGGCCACTGGCCAGCGCCATTCCGCCGGCGCCAGTATGCAGCGAAATAATACCATCGATCTGGCGAGTCAGCCAATTAGCGAAGGAGGAAGTCCCAGTGGAGCAACGATGGCCACCAGCCGTTCGCATGTGACGCGCAGCCGGAGTCTCGGAGATCAGGAGGCCGTCAGTTCGGCCACCAGCAGCACCGCCGCTCATTTGCGTCAGCAGCAGCAGCAGGAGCAGCAGCAGCAGCAGCAATTGCAGATCCAGCTGCAGCGGCAGCGCAACAATTCCGTGGGCAGTAACACGCCCTCCAGCGCCTCCTCGACGAGCTCCAGCTCCGAGCAGAATTCCCCGGTGAGCGCCAGGAGCGGCAGTCGCCGGCGCCTGCAGAGCAACAACGAAACCCAGATGCCCTCCTCGGCGACGACGGCCAACTCGGCCACACTATCGCCGCCCGCCTGGATTCCCGATGGCAAGGCACCGCGATGCATGGCCTGCCAGACGCCCTTCACTGCCTTCCGGCGGCGTCACCATTGTCGCAACTGTGGAGGGGTATTTTGCGGAGTCTGCTCCAATGCCTCCGCTCCGCTGCCCAAATACGGACTGACCAAGGCGGTGCGCGTCTGCCGCGACTGCTATGTGCGCGAGGTGCGCTCGGGAATCCAGGGTGTCGTCCAGGGAGTGCAGAGTGTCCAGAGCGTCCAGGCCAGCGCCTCTTAGGACCGGCCAATGGCGCTAGCCGGCGCAGCTGACGACCAAAATGGAGGAAAAGCAAACTGTGAATCGCAATTGTTCCGCAAACATTGTTTTCTTTATTTTATTCGTAATCCTAATCCTAATCCTAATCCTAATCCTAATCCCATGCAAAAGGGGCCACATGACCACAGCCAGGGCTCGCGCATATAGATCATATATATCTTAAATATATATAACCAATAGCTATGTATATTTTTTATTTCCAAAACAATGACCAACTCTAGGCGTCTATCAAGCGAGTGTACAATAAGCTTCAGTCTGTACTAAAACTACATTTGTTCATATCAAAAGATAGCTTGCATTTTTAAGAATATCACATTTTGTTTTCCGTTCTTCGTTTTCGTTTTTTTTTTGGGGCTTAGGGAGGCACCTTTTATTGTGTGGACAAGTTTTTTATACGCGTAAGCTTTAACTTTGCAAAATCCTTTGTCACTAGCCAAGGCCTTAACTATATATATTGCAGTTAGAGATATTGATGAATGTATATTTTTCTAGCGTTGAGCATCAAGCTGATTAGTAGCCGTTAATTGTAGCAGAAATTTTTGCGAAACATTTTTTGTGATTTATCGTAATTTAATATGTATTAATTCCCTTATGTTAAATTGTTTCTATCTGACCCTAGCTGGAATAAATAAGTACGTAGATATGTGGCAAGATGAAATCCTTAAATTGAATTTCAACAATAATAACAAACTTCATTACCACTAAAGATAAACATATAAATATATATATATTTTCTGATTCAAACTTGTATAAAGAATGTAACAAACGAGAAATCTGTATATTGAGTTTAAGATATATACGCAATTTTATGCTTAAATAAAAATCAATCAAATCAACATAGTTATTTCTATTTTAGTTGCAGGGAAAGATTTAATGATGATCATTATGTATTACACTTAAACGTCACACTGAAACACTTTAGTTTTTTCCGTTTACTTTTAATTATTTTGTTTTTCTTTGGTTTCCTGGAGGATTTCTTTGTTATCCTTTTAACCGTTGATTGCTAGCCCAAAGATGAAGTCGTCCAAGCTCCACAAGATCGCCTCTGTTCACTCCAAGTCTGTTTCCGTGCTGAACTTCGAGGAACGCTTTAGGGATAGCATAGACCCAGCCCAAATAAATCTGATGACCGATCTCGACGACATGTTCTTCGCCAACTCCAACCAGCTGGTCCAGAGTCTCAGCAGCCGCAATCCCTTTCTGGCCGCCAAGTTCAAGTTGTACGTGGACATCCTCTCCCGACTTCATGGCCACTATCTAAAGGAGGCTGAGCAAGTGAAGACACTGCAACTGAAAATGAAAACGGCGGATGATAAGCTCAATTTGGCGCTGAGGACGACGGCCACCTCGGAGGCGATGATGGAGCACCTGCGCGAGTCCTTGGAGGAGTCGTGGCGCAACGAGGATGCCACCAAGAGTCGCGAGGAGACCATGCAGATGCAGTTGATGGCACTGGTGCAGACCGATCCATCGACGACAAGCAGGGCCATGAACGATCAGCTGCCAACCACGATGTGAGTTCTTCTACATATTTTTATACCCGTTACTCGTAGAGTAAAGGGAATATTGTATTCGAGCAAAAGTATGTAACAGGTAGAAGGAAGCTTTCCCGACCCTATAAAGTATATTCTTGATCAGGATCACTAGTCCAGTCGATGTCTGTCCGTATGAACGCTGAGATCTCGGAAACTACAAAAGCTAGAATATTGGGATTACCAACACATATTCTTGGGCTTCCTACGCAGCGCCAGTTTACTTCAGCCGAGCGCCACGCCCCCTCAACGCCCACAATCACTAATAATCGCCCACAGACGATACTAAAATTTGTCTGGCGCCCACATTTTTAAAGATTTTGGAAAAGTATAAATGCAATTTTATTGTGTTTGGTTATACCTATCGAAATGTAGAAGAAATTTTTCAAATCGGACCATTCGTTAAAAAGTTATACCCGATCAAAGTTTTATAACTCCATCTCTTTCGCACTCCCTCCCGACTAGAGCGTTCTCTCTTGTTAATTTTTCAATAAAACAACCTTTTTTTTTTCAGCAAAGAAACCCATCTGCAGCGCTTGGTCTTCAGGGAGCGAGATCGTTTAGCCCTCGAGCTGAAGGACTACCAGAAGCGCCTGCAAACCAATCGCCTGTACTCCGAATCGCTGGAGGGAATGATAGATTCGTCCAGGGAAATGGTTAGCAAGCTAAGTACGCGGGTGAAGCAAGTCGAAAGCGAGAACTTTCGGCTGGAGCACAAGTTCACCGTGGAGACGGACAAGTACGAGGAGCGACTGATGCAGCTCAACAAGGAGCTGGCATACGTGGTGCAGCAAAACCAGGAGTTCCAGGTGGCCGACAAGACGGTGCAGGAGCTAATGACCGCCAACGAGGCGCTGAAGCAGCGCAACGATCGCCTCCAGCGGGAGAACTTTAACTTCTCCAAGTCCTTTCGCCTGCAGGAGGAGGAGAAGCACAAGCTGCAGCAGAATCTCAAGATGGTCGAGGGCTTTAATGATGCTCAGCGGAGGGATAATGCAGATCTGGATCTTTCACGCCGCGCAGCCGAGCGGGAGGTGAAGAAGAAGGCGGACGACTCGATGATCCTGGAGCGACGATTCCACCAGCTGTCCAAGAAGAACGCGGAGCTCAACGATCAAGCCGTGGTTCATCAGTAGGTGTTGATAATATCTCTCTGAATCTCTCAGAAAATCCCCTCTTTATAGAAATGAGATCAAGGTTCTGGAAAAGAATATAATAATGACCACGGCCAAGCTGGACGAGGCAATCCGTCAGAAGGAGGAAATGGCTCGCTACCGGGAAAAGCTGAGGATCGAGATCAAGCGTCTCAATGATACAGTGGCCGGAGTGCGACACGAAATCGCCATTGTGCGCCACCAGATGCAGGATTTGCAGAACGACCTTCATCGGGCCAACAAGCAGCTGGACGAGAAGGACCTGCAGGTGCAGAAAATAGCCAGAGAAAAGAGGGAGCAGAGCCTGGAGCTGAATGATGTCTACAAGAAGATCGATAACATCGAGGGTGGGTAGTCCTAAAAAAAGAAAAACCTTTCCTTCTACTCGTACACAGAAAAAAAATTGACAAAAGATCAAATTGATATGTCCTGGTCAATTTTATATTTTTTAAGGATCAAGTTATTCATTTCATTTTGATATGAATAAAGATTATGTTTACCTTATTTTACATTATTTTTTTAAAAAATACTAAATTTGGTATTTTGTATGATATGATAAAATATCAAGTTGATATGTTTAAATCATAAATTTGACATAAATCATATCGGCTTATTATTAATATGAAATACGGTAGAATTGGTCCTATTTCATATCGATTTTTTTTTCTGTCTAGAGTAAAATGGTATATTGAATTTGTGCAAAAGTATGTATGATCAAGATCACTAGCCGAGTCGATCTAGCCATGTCCGTCTGTCTGTCCCTCCGTATAAACGCTGAGATCTCGGAAACTACAAAAGCTATACATTTGGGATTAACAACACAAATTCTTGGGCTTTCTACGCAGCGTAAGTTTGTTTCAGCCGAGCGCCACGCCCACAAACGCCTTAAAGGACTTGAAAAAAAGCCTGGCGCCGACATCTTTATAGATTTTCTAAAAGTGTAAATGCCATTTTGCTGTGTTTATTAACAGCTATCGAAATGGAAAAGAAATTTTTAAAATCGGACAATTCATTAATAAGTTATGAGCAAAAAATGAAACTAGATGTCGCTAGTAGTGC
Source organism: Drosophila prostipennis (assembly GCA_037075205.1). NCBI lineage: Eukaryota > Metazoa > Arthropoda > Insecta > Diptera > Drosophilidae > Drosophila > Drosophila prostipennis. The sequence continues at coordinate 2,876,228 of JBAMCJ010000413.1, forward strand.
ATATATTCATCTCACTCGCACTGCCTTTAGCTGAGTAACGAGTAACGAGTATAATATACTTTTCCAGAGTCCCTGGCCCAGAAGACCGAGCGATTGGAGGCCCTCCAGGTGGAACTGCAGCACAAGCAGCTGGATTTCGCCAACGTCAAGAAGCAGATGGAGAACATCCACTCGGAGAAGGTGATGCTGATGAAGACGATGGACATGTGCTCGCGGGATCGCTCCACGCTGCAGAACAATGCGACCAAGCTGACGCACCAGATCAACCAGATGACCAGCGCCCTGGCCCTCAACGAGAAGGAGATCTCCAGTCTGGGCAACCAGATGGAGCAGCTGAATCGCACCGTCAAGCAGAAGCAGAACGAGATCCACGCCAAGGGACGCCTGCTGGCCGGCACACGGAGCGATCTGCGGGAGATGAAGATCCGGGTGGAGCAGGCTCAGCACACCATTGACACCGACGAGAAGCGCTTCAAGCAGATGGCCTGTGCCCTGGACGAGGTGACCAAGGAGAAGAGCCTGGTGGGCCTGCAAATGGTCAGGAGGAACGACGAGGTGCATCTGCTGAGGGAGAAATTGGCCATGATGCAGAAGGTCATCGATCGCGGGACGATGCAGTACAACCAAAGGCTGGAGGACATTCGGCTGCTCAAGGTGGAGGTGGTGAATCTGCGTTCATCGCACGAGTGCATGCAACGTGAGGTGGGCAACAGGGCGGCCATGCGGCACGATGTGGTCCGATTGGAGCGCCAGCTCAACCGGGAGAGGCTCAGGGTGTCCGCCTACTCGGAGGAGCTGTCGCGCCCCTGTCGCATCCATCGCTGGCGAGTCCTGCTCGGCAAGGATCCGCGACGTTTCGAGCTGATACGCAAGAATCAGCATCTGCTGAAGCGCAACATTCGACTGTCGGTGGAGCGGGAGAACAAGGCCAGGGAACTGAAGGAGTTGCTTCGCGTCCATGAGGAGTTCAAGCGGCAGTTGAAGAACCTGCCCGATCCCAGTGTCCGCCAGAAGCTCTGCGTCCAGCAGCGCATCAATCGCCGCCAGATTCGTCAGCTGAAAGCCATGAAAGCCGAGCTCCGGATCAACGACATCGATCTGAAGGCCCGGGAACACCTGATAGAGGGTTTCCAGAAACAGTTGCGCCTGCAGCACCAAAAGAATCAAGAGTCCTTCATTGGTAGAGGGGACTTTAGGATTCCCATTGCCAAGAAGATCGACGATAAGTGCATGGATAGCGTTTTCGACTTTACGTCAACCTGCGAGGAAAGAGCTGATCCAATTGAGTGTTTGCCCTAGCCAAGATGGGTTTTCCCAGGTCCCCTATCGATAAGGTATCTTTTACATCTTTGAAACAATTAAAAATAAGTGTTTATTAAAAAAAAGTTGTTTTTTTACCAAAAGAAACATTTAGTTTCCGTATTAAGAGTAAAAAACTAAGGAGTTCTTATTTTTGCATATATGCAAAATTATTGTTTATGAAATGGAGGGTTAAATAAATAATTGTAATTTTTTAATAGATTAAAAGATGACTTTTTACTTTTTGTCATTCAGAAATTGTCAAAACACTTAAAACTTAACTTTTAATCATTAAAAATTGTTAAAGGACTAGTAAACGATAAGAAAACATGAATTCCATAAGGATCCGATAAGAATAAAACGTTTTTACATACATAGAAAAAAGCCGAGGCCTTGTTAAAAAAAATCGATATATTCAAAACTAAACATGGCTCCACATTTTTGACAAAAACCAATTGAAACTAACAATATGGCGCATATGTTAAATTAAAAATTGTTTTTTTTTGTGGGGAACCCTTAAAAAATTTTTTTTTAATTCTTAATTTGTTTTTATTTTTAAGAAATTAAAGACTCATTTTTAGAATTTTTTTTTTTTTTTAAAGAAATGGTTTATAGGAATTAATGCAAAAGACACGAAGTTAATCAATTTACTACAACCGGAGATTCAGATTTTCAATGAAAGGGTACTTTTTCAAAATTCACGTTTTTGGAAAACTAAAAAAAAAAACAGTTTTTCTTCGGCCAAATCCCGATACACATGTTTACTAATTTTCCGAATAGTACGCGTAAAAAAGTTTCAGGCAAATCAAAAATGTGACCCAAGAAAAGGTGTTCGGTTTGTAAAAGGACCGCCCATATACTTCTCCACTGATTTCTACGTTTATATTATAGATACATATATCATCTTACAGTTATCATTTTGTAACCTTTTGGTAGGAACTTGAAAAACTTATAGTAACCCACTGACCATCTTGAAGCCAGCACCCAGAGTCCTCGGCAGTTGGGCGGGTGCCGAATAGCAGTGCATCTGCTCCAGCAACTGACGCTCCTCCAGGAGCTTCTGCTTGTGCTTCTTCTCCTCCAGCAGTTGGGTTTTGGTCATCGCCAGATTGAGCCGCATCTCCTCCAGCTTCTCCTTTTCGGACTTCTCATCTGCCTCCCGGGCACTCAGTTCGGCTTTTAGGACCTTCAGTTTGCGATCCTTGGCGGATAAGTTGGCCTGTTAAAGAGGTGGAAAGCAAAAGTTATCTTTACATAATAATTAGACCTCGGATTTTGCATATTTGCATATTTTTATAGGATAAAGATAGATCAATTCCGAAAACACCAAAGTTCGTTTTAATAAAAATATAGTTTAAAATTAATGGCATATTTTTTTTTTTTTGCATATTTGCATAAAATGCATATGCATAAAATATGCAAAATATATGCAAAATATATGCAAAATATGCAACATATAAAATAAACTTAACTATTCAAGATAGACCATTTCATAGCCAACCTAATTTAACCGAAGAAAATTGTTTGTTCCTTTTCGTCATTTCTGAGATATCTAATTTTTTCCCAAATTTAAGGAAACCATATTTATATTTCCAACGAGTAGGCGAGAAGGGGGCAAAAACAGTAAAAGGGGCAGAATAGTTTTTGGCCCTATCGGCCAAACTGCTCGTTTAAATTGCTCGCCGTGTTTACTGAAGGTTCCTTAGAATTCCAGACGGCTACATTAAAAATTGGAGCCTCCAGTTGTTCGCATATATTTTGCATATATTTTGCATATATTTTGCATATTTTGCTTATATTTTGCTTACATTTTGCTTATATTTTGCATATTTTATGCATATATTTTTTGCATATATTTTGCATATTTCCGATATGCATCCGAATTTATTACATTTGAAAAATATGACACCTACCTAGAAATTTTGGTACAAATCGGACCAAAAATGGAGAAGTATGCAAAATCCGAGGTCTAATAATAATCCATGTAATAATCCTGACCCACCTTAACACTATTAAGCTCCGCTCGAACTTTATGGCTGGGCAACTTAAGCATGAACTCCCTCAAAGCGGCGTAAAGCTGCTGGGCTTCATTTAGGGCTCTTTCCTGCTCCAAGGCAGCCACGTTTTGCTGGAGCAACTGCCTGCGCAGGATACTGATGCGCCCCAGGAGATCCATCTTCTCGGGATCCTTGCCACTCAGCAGACGCCAGCGGTGGACGTTCATCGGTGTTACCATCTCATCCTGCAAGGCACGCGCCTTGATCCGCTCCTGGTTGAGCATGCGGTGCATTTGCAGCAGTTCCTGACGCAGATCCGCCGCACTCTCCCTATCCGCCCGCAGGACATCCCTCTCCGTTCGCAGGTTCTTAATCTCGACGCCCATCAAGCGCATATCATCCTGACACTGGGTGCACTGCCGCTGCGTCTGATCGTACACCGTCTGGAGGTTCTCCTGGCTGTGCCTGAGTCGCTCGTACTCCTCGTTGCGCTTGGTCAGCGCCGCACTGATGGCATTCTTCTCGTTCATCAGGTTATCGACATCCTTGCGCAGGCGTGACAACTTCAGTTCGTCCTCCTGCAGCGACTTGGCATGCCGATCGTTCTCCTTCCGCTTGTCCAGCAGCTCCGCCTTGGTGTGCTGCTGACCCAGTTGCGCATGGCGGATATCGTTGCGCAGCAGGCGGCGCTCCTTCTCCATGCGATCGATCTGCAACTGCAGCTTGGACAGCTCGGCATCCCGGTAGCCGATCTTCGCCTTGAGCTTCTCGACGAGCGCCTGCAGGTTGACCAACTGGTCACGCAGCTTCTGTCGCTCCTCATCGGCCACCTGGACACTGCGCTGAAGGGTCAGGCGTTCGGCGGCCAGGACATCGTGCTGCTGCTGGAACTTGGAGCACTTGGCCTCCAGGTCGCTGATGGTGCGCTTCAGCTCGATCTCGTAGTTCTCCTTCAAGTGCATCTCGTCTGGGAAGATTTAGGTACTTAAGATCATATTGGGAATATGATTTCGAAAAACCCTACTCTGCAGCGCATCCAACTTGTCTATCCAGTGCTGAATCTCGTCCAGCTTTTTGGTCTTCTCCTTCTTCAGCTTGTTGGCATCCTCGTTGAGTTTCTTCAGCTTGGTGTCCATAGTGCTGATGGTGTCCTTGAGGGCACGCACTTCGTGTTGCGCCTCCTGATGCAGGGCGCTGCTCTGCTCGAGCTGTTGGTGCTCGGCCTGCAGTTCCCGCCGCAGGGAGTCCCGCTCCTTGGTCAGGTTCTCATTGTTCTTCTCGAAATGATGGACCACACGGCGCATGGACTCCAGTTCCTTGTCCTGAGTGCCCAGCTGGGTTCTGTGAATGTTTCTTATTTAGTACAATATCTCTTATTAAGGGGTTTCTGGGTACTTATTTAAATTTTTTTATAAAAAAATATTAAATAATAAAAATGGTATGGCCGAATTCCAAGATCGTCTTTTTCCAATGGTGACTTGCGGTGGACATCATATCCCTAGTCCTTGGACGAAAAATTTGTAAAAATTTTGATTAGAAAAAAATGGCGACGGTTTTAACAAAAAATGTATTTTTTCAAGGTATAAGATTTTCAATTTTTATGCTCTAAAAAAGGAAAATCCTTCGTCCAAGGACTAGCTATTATTATAATAAATAAGTGGTCAAAATTTGGTGTTGATCGGATTAATAGTTTGTTAGTAATCGGGTCCATCGCAAAGGTAATTTCGAAAAAACAAGATTCTGAGATAATCGCGTTTAAAGTTTCAAGTTGGTTTCGACCGATGTGCAGGTTCTAATGCTCCGATCGTTATGAATTTTTGTGAAAGTATTCTCAACAGTATATACTTAAAGAATATGCAATAAAAAAAAATTGATTTTTTCATCTATCACAACTGTATATAACCCCTTAAATACAATCCCCTACTTTAGCCTTATGTTCTGGGTTTCCACATCCCGTTTCGATTCATCCAATCCCGCATATTTGCGAGCAATCGTCTCCTGGGACTTGGCCAGCTTTCCATTGTCCTGTCGCACCTTGATCAGCTCATCCTCGCGTACCTTCAGCAAATTAATGCGTTGGTTCAGTGCCCTCTTGTTCTTGTCCCTCTCCTGCACTGTGTACTCCAGGTCCACCGTGATCTTGGCCAGCTTATTGTTGGTGGCATTGTGCTGGGTATTCAGATGCTCTAGGTTTGTTTTCAGCGACAGTATCTGCAGGTTCTGGCGCACTTTTACTTTGGTCAAGTGCTCGTTAGCGGACTTCATCTGGGATATTTGCTCCTGGTAGCGAGACTCGTCGCTCTTCATGGTCGATAGTTCCTTGGACAGGGCATCGCTTTTGCGTTTCAGGTTGCAGGCATCGCTGGAGGTTTCCTAAAAAACAAGGGAGCCATCAATATGTAGTCACAAGTTGTGGTAATTCAACTGACATCCAGTAGCTTCAGTAACTCCTTGTTCTTGGCCTCCAATCCTTCAATGGTGCTGTCCAATTCCGTGGCATAGGTGCGTTGCAATTGCAGCCGCTTGTTGAGTTCGGCAATCTCGGCATTGAGACGCTCCCGTTCCTTGCCATCGTCACGCTTGCTCATGGCCAGCCGTTTCTCATTCAGATGGGCCACCATCTGCTCCGATTCGTCCAGCTTCTCCCGCAGGCTTAGGACCTCATCCTGGGCGGACTGTTCACGAATTTGGGCAGCATCCTTTTGCTTCCAAGCTCCCTCTACAAATGTAATTTAGCATTTAATCAATTTTATAATTAATTGGTTTTATTCCAGTTACCTATGACCCCTCGGAGCTCCTCAATGGTGGCCATGTCCATTTTGGTCACTCGAGCCGCATTCTCCAAACGTCCTTCCAGGCTTTCTATCTCCTTTCGCAATTCCTGCGATCGTTCCTTCTCTATACGCAAATCGCTTTTATAGCGACTGCCACATATGAGCAGCCTCTGCACATTATCCGCATTATTGGGCGTATCCTTTTGCCGCAGAGCTTTGGTGGCCTGTAAATATAGTAGGGTAAGTATTTAAAAGATTAATGATTATTATTACAGTACCTCGGGTATTTTTTCGCATAGCTCCTTGTAGAAATCATCATCAAAATCATCTGGCACGAGAGGCTCATCTTCTGATCCCGAAGCCTTCGACATCCTTGAGTTTTACTTTCTTCTACAACTTATTGAACAAACTGATAGCCTTAACCTTGTCCTGGCAACAAGTTGCCATACCGGCACAAGCTGCCAAGGGCAACACAAAAAGGTTTTTGTTTACTGGATTTTATTAAAGTGGTATGTATAAAAAGCTATGGAAACGAAGTACATGCCATTGCATTTTCATGTGAAGTCATTTATAGCTAGTGGTTTAAATATTTCCTATGGCTTTTGAGTAAACTTTGGAATCTTGGAATCATTTCTAAACTACATTTTACTAAAAATAAGCAGCTGACGCAGACATTCTAGTTACTTTGAGCTTAAAATTAAACTATTAAAACTTAAGAGAGACTTGTTGACATCACAATAGCTTCGATGCTGGGACTATGGCCATTCATCCTCGAAAGGCGAATCGTTTACAGTGTGGAAACTAAGACCAGTGCCTTCAGGTTTGTGCCAGGAGGGCAGCAGAACGGTTCGCCAGAAGGATCTGCCTCGCACCAGACCCAAAAACAGTTTCCAGTTCTTTTTGGTGCCAAAGTTATAGGGATTGATGTAAATGCGTTGCTGCTGCAGGAGCCTTTTTCTCTCCGCTTCGTTGATGTGGGCCTCTACACTCGTCTCTCCGCGAGTGATGAGCTTGGCGTGCCAGATGGAGAGGCTACCAAGAGCCAGGACCACGGACACATTTGTAAAGGCCATGAACCACAGGGCTCGTCGTCGACCAGGCGAAGGTGCATCCGTATCCACAAGGGGGGTCGGAAGATTGTGTATTGCAGGCGGCAGCATAAACTCATCGTATTCATGGGGATGGGTCTGAAAAAAATATATATTTAAATATGTGCTGGATACTCATAGATTAAGGGACTTGCCACAGGAATGATGTGTCCACTGAGGTTAAACTTGACGGGCTGCCCCTCCAGCGGCTCAATCTCCGTCCAGGTTTCGCCATTATCGAGCCACAGGTACTTGTGGCCAATCTCCAGGCCAAACAGAATGAGAAACAGGCAGCCCAGAGTGGTATACATCATGTAGAGGAAAAAGTACCGATGATTGCCATAACCCACACAGTTGTTGAGCCAAGCTATAGATTTATTTATAAATAAATAGTTCATAAAACTTTTCTGAGTGCGAATACTCACGGCAGTGGTGATCCATCTTGAGGATGCAGCGATTGCAGACGGAGCAGTGATGAGTTCTAGGTGGCTTGGGGGCTATGCACTTGCCGCACATGCTGACCGCTTCCACCAGGGATACGCCCTCCGGCGGATGACCTGCCGGCGTGATCACAGCCATGATGTAGTGGAAAACCACATTGAGCAGCAGCCAATTGCCCACGACGAGCAGAATATAGGTGGCCAGCTGGCTCTTGGCCCACCAAAAGGGCAAACCAATCCAGTAGGCAATACTAACGACTGAAGTGGTCAGGGCAGCCACTCCAACCACGAAGAACTGAAAGGAGGAATATAGGTATTAAATTATCGCTGAGTAAATAATTATACAAAATGAAATTAAAGAAAAATAAATTAGAAAATTAAAACAAAATTACAATTAAATTAAAACACAAAGTGTAATGAAAATTAAACCAAATTTGTATAAAATTTTATAAAAAAATTACAAATTAATTTATCGCTGAGTAAATAATTATACAAAATAATTTAAAACAAAAAATAAACAAGAAAATAAAAGAAACGAATTACAATTAAATTACAAAACGAAGTGTCAATAAAAATAAACCAAATTTTTAGGATATAAAAAAAAATTTCAAATATAAAATCAATAATTTTATAAAAAAAATAAAATTTAAAAAACTCAAGAATATGGAATCATACTAACTAGAAGAAAAGTAGTTTTCTCTACGACTAAAAATTAAGTTTCATGTAGCATAGTGTTACCGGTCCCAGGCAGTGAGTGTAGTTGTCCACGAACCAAAAGATGGGGGTCAAGCAGACGTCCGAGGCGTAGGAGGAGTTCATGTGGGCATTGAAAGTCAAGGAGTGCCAGCAGTGTTTCATATAAGACCAACGTAACCGGCAAAAGGCGCTGTTAAGTTGTGTAAATAATAAACAAAAACATTGCAAATAAGTCTTCCAATTGGAGAGTGGGAGTGTTCAGGCTTACAGTAGCTCCTGAGTGGAGTGACCTCTCCACGTGATGCGCGCCATTGTTATCCAGGTGCAGGTCCTTTCCTATATTCCTTTAATTTTATTACAGCATTTTTGCTTTATTTAAACTTTATTTTTATTTTGGCGAGCAAAAGTTGCAAATTTTTGGTGTGACCGTCGGGAAAATCCCGCAATCAGCTGTTGCCTATCGATTACCCGACTATCGATTGACCCGTAAACCAACGTTTGTTTTCATTTTCCGGTGAAATTGCTGAAAAATTATATTTTCGCCATGCGTTCACGCAGCAGGAGCCGCAGCCGGCAGAGGGAGCGCCGCAGATCCGTCTCCAGGGACCGTTCCCGCTCGGTGAGAAGGAATAACCACAAGGCGCAGCCCCGAAGATCGGCTTCCCGGGAGAGGGAAAGAGACAGGGAGAGGGAGCTGCACAGGGAAAGGACTTCAAATCGCAACTCGCGTCGCTCCAGGGAAAAGGAACGCCGCCGGAGTCGCTCCTCGTCCTCCAGCAGCTCCGGCAGCAGCAGCGGCAGCTCCAGCTCCTCAAGGAGCCCCGCCAGAAACCACAAATCCCGCCCAAAATCCGTGGAACGCTGGCCCAACGACCGCTTCCACGAAAACAACGACCGGCGACAGAATCCCTTCCGGGGAAGGGCGCCCGAGGGCAGCTTCATCAATGACCCGGCCGAACCCTCGTCAAGATCACAGCACAGAGGTCACAGGGGCGGAGCCGCTAACCACAAATCCCAAGGCGATTCCAAGGCGGTAAATGCCCGCCGAAACCAGAGAGTGCGCATCGGCGAAGAGGGCGTGCCAGATGTCTGGGGCAAGAGCCCATCCCGGCCAGAAAGCGACGACGTGGAGCTGGTAAAGGGCTCCTACGTGGGACCCAAGAAGAAAAAGAAAAAGAACAAGAGCAAACACAAGAAATCGGACAAGAAGTCCAAGAAAATGTCAAAGAAATCGAAGAAGAAAAAGAGTAAAAAGGATTCCAGCTCCTCGGAGGACTCCTCCTCTAGTTCCTCCAGCAGCGAGGACAGCTCAGATGACTCCAGCAGCTCCAGTTCCAGCTCCGAAAGCGAAGACGAGTCCGAGGACGAAGATGTTTGGCTGGAAAAGACTGCCGAGGGCGTCAAGAAACCCAAAAAGAAAAAGTCATCCGCCAGCAAAAAGGATAAAAAGTCGAAGAAGAAGAAAAAGAAGCGGAAATCAGAGGCGGAAAAGTCCAAGAAGAGCTCCTCCTCCAGTGGCAGCAGGTCCAAAACCAAGGACAGTGCCTCCCACAACGACGAGGATGTGGGTCCTTCGCTGCGTTCGGGTGGCAGCCTGAATCAAAAGGATTTCGGCAAGGCCCTGCTGCCGGGAGAAGGTGCCGCCATGGCTGCCTACATTGCCGAGGGCAAGCGGATTCCCCGCCGCGGTGAGATCGGCTTGACCTCCGACGAGATCGCCAACTTTGAGTCCGTTGGCTATGTGATGAGCGGCAGCAGGCATCGTCGCATGGAGGCGGTGCGTATCCGCAAGGAGAACCAGCTGTACTCCGCCGACGAGAAGCGGGCGCTGGCCATGTTCAGCAAGGAGGAGCGGCAGAAACGCGAGAACAAGATCCTGTCGCAGTTCAAGGACATGATCCACTCCAAGCTGCAGGCTAAGGACAAGAAGTAGGCGAGCCATCAATTTAGAACTATATTTGTTGGATATGGAGTTTGAACTAAAAATCAAACTGACATAGAAAAGAAAAGATCATATATGTATCCCCAGACCCAACGAATAACTTAAATTTTATAAACACAATAAGATACACAAAAGAAAATTGCACATTACAGACAAGACTTTCTAAATCTTAATAAAAATGTTCATGTAGACTAAAACTTAAGATCTTTTTAAATAAAAGTGTAGAATTTTTCAGTTAGGAAAAGCATAGTTATTCTGTAATCATCCCCAGACCCAACGAATAACTTAAATTTTATAAACAAACAACATAAAAGGCATAATACACAAAAGAAAATTGTAAATTACAGACAAGACTAATAAAAATGTTCAAGTAGACTAAAACTTATAGGGTCTTCCCACGGAGCTCCATCCACCATCTACCATCCGTTGAACGGATGGTCCGTAAGGTTTTGCCGTTCCGAAAATTTCCCAGTTAGTCCGCCATCCAATTTTAACGGACTTTGACGAGCTCTTTTATGCGATAGTTAGGCGATGTTCTTTCGGTGCAACTCTGAATTCTTCCTCTTGACTGTGAAAAATGGAACGTTGACTACGAGAACAAATCAAATCAATGGCGGGAAAAAAATAAATAATGCTCAACTTCATTGGTTTTTGGCTTTTGTTGAATTATTTGTAGTTTGTTATGAGCGGAAAAGCATTCGCCAACAAGCTGCTATGTGCGGGCCAAAATTTAAACTGTTCTGCAAACGAAAACATCAATGTTTGCAGCGAAGTCTCAGAATATGTTCTGCAATTCGTAAATACTAACAAATATTAATTAAAAGTGTACTATGTACTCCTAAAAAGCTCCAAAGTTGATATAAATTACCAAAATAGCACAAATTTGGTTTTGTTTACAAATTTTACACATTAATATTGGCTAGACAGAGGCGTAGTAAGAGCGGAGTGTGGGGTACGGGAGGTTAGGCTCTCCCCCAGTAAGTAATATGTATGCATACTGGTTTTAGAATATGTTATAAAATCTCAGATATGTTTTAAACTATTATCTTATGCTATTTATTATATTATTCTACAATAAGTTTACGAAAACGCAATTTTACGCCAGTTTTGCCGATTTAAAATCCCCCCTCGTCAATGTTGAGTTGAGCAACTGCTCTTAAGTCAGCTGTTATCGGATGGTAGATGGTGGATGGAGTTCTGTGGGAACACGAGCTTCACATTCGTCAAAAATCCCAACCGTTTCACACGGATGGACTGTATGGGAAGAGGCTATTAAGATTGGTTTATACTTTTAAAATAAAAGTGTAGAATTTTTCAGTTGGGAAAATCATAGTAATTTTATAATTATAATAAAATTAATTTCTCGTTCATTTGATAAATTTAAAGTAAGCTTAAAACCTTAAATTCGTATGAGAAATCAGAGTTTTAACCCTACTTTAAATTTAACAGGCGGACGAGTAAATGGCCCTTAAAAATAACACCCTGTTTCCGGCAAAGAAGTACGCCCGTTACATGTGGCAATTTACAGCAAGCGTCGAATGGTCACACTGCACACGTGGGGTTGAAAAACACCTCTGACTGAAGCTGTGCCAATTCCACAATTAAACCGCAAAGTTTGCATAATTCGGCGGTTACTCGATGTCTGCACTTATTTACCAGACCCATTAACCGAATTCCGCGCGACAGAGTGTGAATTTTCGTTCAAATCGCGAGTTTTATGTGCGAGAAGACTCATCTGCAGGGGGGTGGTGTAGGTGCGAGCGAGACGGCAGCAGGCGAAGGCCGGAGCAAAACAAAAGTAACGATTACCGGCGGCCGAGAAGAAGAGGAAGAGCAGGAGCAGATAAGCTGAATACAATTGTAGGAAGAAAAATACATTAATAAACATACACACACACACGAAGGCACACCCACAAACACACACACTCGGCTCGTTTAATCAATTAACGGGACAACGGCCAGAGAAACCGTTACAGTTCGTTTTCAACCGTCGCGTGCGAAGATTGTGTCACAAAGCCAGCGGGATAATAATAATAAAAATAAAAAGAGCTCCTGGATATTTAGCCACCATGCCCGCCGTCGATGAGCTGCAGTCGCCGTCCAGCGAAATGGTCCTACTGACCCCCAGTTCCGGGAATCCCCCCTCCAGCATAGCCCAACCGGCGGCCGAGAAACCTGCCCAAGGTCGCGAGGGATCCGCCGAATCGGACAGCAGCAGGGTTGTGATCAAGAAGCAGCTGGGCCTCCTCGAGGGCGTGGCCATTATCCTGGGCATTATCTTTGGATCCGGCATCTTTGTATCGCCGAAAGGCGTCATCCGGGAGGTGGAGTCGGTGGGCGCTTCGCTGGTCATCTGGGTTCTCTGTGGATTGCTTTCGATGATAGGAGCCCTATGCTATGCGGAACTGGGCACCGCCATACCAAAATCTGGCGGGGATTACGCCTATATCTTCGAGGCCTACGGATCGCTGCCGGCGTTTCTTTACCTCTGGGATGCCATGATGATATTCGTGTGAGTTATACACAGAAAAAAATTGACAAAAGATCAGATTGATATTATATATCATATCATTTTGATATGAATAAAGATTATGTTTACCTTATTTTACTTTATTTGTTCAAAAAATACTACATTTGGTATTTCATATGATATGATAAAAGATCAAGTTGATATGTTCAAATCATAAATTTGACATAAATCATATCGGCTTATTATTAATATGAAATAAGGTAGAATTTATCCTATTTCATATCGATTTTTTTTTCTGTATACTGGTCAATTTTGTTTAAAAACTGTCATCACTAAAGTTCCTTATCAATAGTTCCCTCAATAACATATAAACATGGCATTAAATTAGTTTCATGAATCGATTTCGAATTACAAATAAACCTCACAAATAACTGATAGCAATGGAACATCATTTATAGGCCTGTTTTCAGCGAATTAAGAATCGTTATTTTCCTTTTTTCATTAACAATTTCTTTACTATTTTAGGTTTCTTTTAGAAATACATTAACTAACTAACTAAAATACTTCTTATCTTAATTTTAAACCCAGACAGGGTCAAGTTCAAAAACGTTCCTAGATTAGAAAGCAGGAAATTTCTTGGATTTTTTCGGATGCAGCCGGTTTTTCAAGGTTAAGCCTTGGGTTGTATATTATATAGAAAGTGAAATGAGCCTTATCGAATAATCTAGACTCCATAAATGTATTTATTGGGGCAGTTCTGCATTGACCGTTTTATTGACACCTATTTTTGCCATTTAGGATTGGTGATAAGCCTGAATATCTGCTTTTCCATTTTTGCATGCGGAGATAATGCAGTCTGCGTAAATTTTCCACTGATTATTTCCACTCTTATCTCTTGCAGACCCACGACCAATGCCATTATGGGCCTGACCTTTGCCTCCTATGTGCTGGAACCCTTTTTCGGCGGAGCCTGTCACATTCCCAAGATAGCCCTCCAACTGCTGGCGGCCATCACCATCTGCTTCCTCACCTACCTCAATTCGTACTACATGAAGGTGACCACCAAGATGCAGAACGTCATCATGTTCACCAAGATCGCAGCCCTGGTCATGATCATTATTGTGGGCCTGGTCTGGATGCTAATGGGCAATGTGGAGAACTTCACTCGACCCTTCGATGACACAGAGACTGATCCCGGCAAAATGTCGGTGGCCTTTTATTCGGGCATCTTTTCGTATGCCGGCTGGAATTATTTGAACTTCATGACGGAGGAACTTCGGGATCCCTATCGCAATCTGCCGCGCGCCATTTACATCTCACTGCCACTGGTCACCGGCATTTATGTGCTGGCCAATGTGGCTTATCTGGCCGTGCTGTCGCCCTCCGAGATGATCGCCTCCAATGCCATCGCTGTGGTGAGAATCTAGCGACCCTGTTCCTAATTGCAATCCGATCAGATAAGGCGGGATTTGAGATTTTAGCTTAGTATACCAAAGGAATAGTCTGAAAATGTTCCTATATCTAGTTTGAAATCGCAAAAATGTGATAGATTGTAGAAAAGTTAAATTATTTGATCGGAATCGCAAAAGGGAACAATCGCGTATGGGCTTAATTAAACCAGAGCGGCTTGTCGATGGATTCTAATTGTTCTCCTCTCTCCACAGACATTCGGCGATAAGATTCTCGGCGCCTTTTCATTGGTCATACCCATCATGGTGGCCATCTCCGCCTTTGGCGGCCTGTCCGTCCACATCATGACCTCCTCCCGCATTTGCTTCGTGGGCGCCCGCAATGGACACATGCCGGCGATTTTGTCGCACATCAGCGTAAAGAGCTACACCCCACTGCCGTCGCTCGTTTTTCTGGTGAGCTGCGCCCCTCAATTAGCGCACAAATGATATTATGTAATTAATACCTAATTGATTTGGCTGCGTTCCTCTCTCGGCAGTGCTTTCTCTCCATTGTGATGCTGGTGGTTAGCGACGTCTATGTGCTGATCACCTACGCCAGCATTGTGGAATCGTTCTTTATAATGCTGTCGGTGTCGGCGGTTCTGTATTTCCGCTACACACGTCCCTGCATGGAGCGGCCAATTAAAGTGAGTTTAGTTAAGTCAGTGTTGCCAAATAAGATTTTCTATAGCCAATTTAAGGTGCCTTCTTGACACTATCGACACAGATTTAAAAAAAAAGGTTAAATCGATGAAATACCAGTAGTTATTGTTAATATTTAGAGTCTTTCTTATCAAATATGTAATTTTCTTGCTTTTTAAATACAATTCTATTGAGATTTTGAAGACAAATTTAAGTGAACATAATTTTCTATGGAAACAATTTAGTTTACAACCTTTAAATAAGTTTACATTTAGTTTAAAAACGAAATTGAATTATTTTTTTGGCTACTGAACACTATCTTTATTTGGCACCACTGATCCGAATGCATATTATTTTGTATAACCTATTGTTATTGCCGCTGTCACAGGTCGCTTTGTGGATACCCGCCCTATTTGTCATCGTTTGCGCCTTTCTAGTCGTCGTGCCCATCTATGTGGCGCCCTATGAGGTCGGCATGGGGGTATTAATCACAATAATTGGCATACCCTTCTACTACGTGGGCGTCGTGTGGAAGAATAAGCCGAAATGGGTGCAGCGCACGATTGGTGAGTATTCCTGCTCATTAACCCCATTGTCCGACATTTATATGGTTTTCCCTTTGTAGACTCGCTGACCTTCACTTGCCAGAAGCTCTTTATGTCCGCCAAAGAGGAGAAGCAGGACTAACTGCCTCCTAAGTTAGCCAAAAACGGAAATAATCGAAAAGGCACATCGACGAACTACCGAAGTCATCGGCTATTTGGGCTTACAAATGACCATCCATTAAATCTCTATATTTATGTGAACGCTTGAGGAGGAGAACTTTGACTCGTTGAACCTGAATACCAAAAAAAAAGAAAGAAAAACATGACCTGTACATCACAAGGACTGGAACACGAAGTCAATACTATTTCATATTTCTATATTTATAAAACCATGACAAAAAACGTTTACCTACAGTGCAAACTCTTCGAATAGTAGTTTAGTTTTGATTTAGAGCTTAGCATTTAATTTGCACTGATTAAATTCTAAACCAAAGTCAGCCAAAAAACTGTTTGCCAAAGGTGCGATTTGCAGATCGAAATTTGCCATACTAAGCAGTTTCTTACCATATTTTGTTGCATATTGTTTAAAAATTCGTTTAATATATATTTTGTTTTTGCCCCTCATTTTACATTTTACTACCTAAGTGCATTGCAAATTGTAATAAAGATTTTTGTACGTTTCAAAGAGCTTTTTTCGAAATCTTTTAGGCGCTGATCGCGAAAGTATGCCACAAGATGTGTGCGAAAGATAAAGCAAAACAATTGATAACGTTGAATTGATTGAGCATTGCGTGGGATACAAAGCCTGGGCCTCCGCTAATCAATTAGGGCTGATAAAAGTAATGGGTCTATTTTAAGCCATTCATGACGGAGAAGTCGCCAATTTGGCCAAAAATAAATCGCCGCCTGTAGTCGCCAGTGACATTTTGGACAATCGGAGGCCTGTGTGGGATGACGCCAACGCTATATTCGATCACTGATAGAGTATTCCGTGCGGATCCGGTCCCGCGTCTAGGTGTTTTTAATTGATAAAACTGTAGCGCATATCGGGGATTCTTCGCACGGTTCGCAAGGTGCGCCCGTCTATGCAAAAACTGGGCGAGAGTAGTGAATTGATTTGTATTCCGGCGTATTCGGCGTCTCGTTTAATGTCTTTTTAAGTATTTATATGCAGGGAGTATGTCTAGTTACCAGATCGCTCGTAAAATCGCCTCAATTGGATTTGATGTTTTCTTTATTATGGCCAAATAATTGAGTTATTGCGACTGGCCGAGCATCTCAAGTGGGGAGACTCCCCGATCTTGCGATGTAACTGCTTTATTAGCGATCTTAGATGATTGCCATTTCACAAGTTGGTGCTGCTAATTGCTGGCACGTGAGTTTCGCCACAAAAGAAGCCAGCACATTTATTGATCGATGCGGAGTACGGAATACGTAGGCGTAATCTAGCAAATATTGATGTTTTCTGTTTATTCTACATCTGGAAAAATTCTTTACATTTGCATAATCAATTGATTAAATGACTCGGCTACCAAAGTTAGGAGGGGAGTTCCTTTTGAACCAACCTGCTCATGTGATAATCATGCGATTACCTCTGGCAAATATTGACACCTTTTGGGCAATAATTTGAGGTCTGCACAATCGTGTTCAAACAATTAAATTAGCAATGGGAAAGCCCGCCAATCACTAAGCCGAACGGACCGAATAGAACTGGTAACTGAGTTATTTGCAAAACTAGATTAACTGATTTAAATGGGATTGATAAATATATTGATTTTTCTAGATCAAACAAAATGTGATTTTCAGTTGAAATATTTTGCATTAGTATTTTAAATTGATTAATGAGTGGTAAAAACAAATTAATATGATGGGATTGATAAATAAATAGATTTTTCTAGATCAAACAAAACTTAATATTCCATAATATATTTTTCTTGATAATTTATTTTCAGCTGAAATATTTTGTATTAATATTTTAAATTAAATAATGAGTGGTAAAAACAAATTGATTTGATGGGATTAATAATTAAATTCATTTTTTTAGATCAAACTAAATTTGATATTCAATAATATATTTTTCTTGATAATTTATTATCAGCTGAAATATTTTGTATTAGTGTTTTAAATTGATTAATGAGTGGTAAAAACAAAAATTTTTGATTGATTTATTATCTTTTGTCACACATAAAATTAGGCACCCTATTCATCACTACTTTTCAGCTGATTTTATGACAATACCCCGACATTCTAAGCCTTGGAATTTAAATGTCTGGTCTATGATATCGGGACAATTCAATTGCAAATATCCGAGTTCGTGTGACTGCTCAATACCCACCATAAAGATATAAATAGATATCGGAATGCCCTCTATATACATTTATTTACAATTCTCACATTCCCACATGTGGATCACGAACTGCCCATACAAGTGTAAATGACATGACGACGTTTCTGTAACGCACAAAAAAAAAAACGACAAAAATCGGAGATCTGGTAGGTAAAAAACTGAAAATGATCTGAATCCCCGGACCGAAACTGTAAAACGTGCGAAAATCGCTCAATGAATATTCCGCTTCGCCTCGGTTGAGATCGATCGCTCCGCTTTTTGTTTTTTTACGAATTTTATTTGAGGACTCCGCTTTTAATTAGCGACTTTCGGCATGACGTTGCCGCGACTCGTTGGCTTAGTAACGCCAACTGTCTTGGCTGGAAAACAAACAAATAAATCGGGCAAATTGTATGCAAAACAAAATATTATCATAAATGATCGAAGGCGGCATTAGGTGCGAATTATGACGAGTTTTACCCTTTGATTTTGGCTCACGTTGATCGACATAATGACGCCCTTTTTGCGGCTGCTTGGGCTTGGCGGTGCGATTGAGCTTTCCGTGACGTTAAGTATACGCCGGGTGTTGTGCGTTAAGTATACGCCGGGTGGTGCAGCCTTTGGCTATTCGGGAAATGGGTTTTCGCTAAGTTGGGCGATTTAGTACGGTTGGTTTGCACTATGTACCGATCCTCTGGGCCGGCCCCTCCCCCTCTGAATTCCCATCGATCGATCGATCGTCGGCTGTTCGCGCGACCATTTTGCCAAAGTGTGAGTGAGTTCGTGTCTGTGTGAACGGTGCACGCGCTTCGGGCGGGGATTTCAGCTTTCGAATTTTCAAGTAGTTCGTTGACTGCCCGCTGAGGAAGTTGTGAAGGTGCTCCGCCAGCGAAACGTCCGCGCAGTCTAGAATCCGTCATCCGATCGGAAGGTGCTATAGCCGCTCGTCAGGAGTCAAGAACTTTGGAAAAAATCACCATGAAGTTGGCCGTTATCTTCGAGGCTTCGTTTTTGGTAATCTGCTGGACGCAAGGTAAATTGCACTGCCATTTCTGCGAAGTCCTGTGACTCATTCGTGTTTGTCAGGTTTCAAATTGTGCATAAAGATATTGTGAATCAAAACAAAAATAGCCATAAATCGATATCTATTCGTGGTAACTGCTTTTGACTAAGAACGGATAGCTAGTCATACCTCCTGGTATTCTTGAAATCCGTGCACTGAAAAAAAAGTTTAGACTTCTTAAAAAAAACTGAATAATTTTTTATTATTTATTTGAGATTTTATGTATTAAATAAATATATTTTTATTAAACTTTTTTTGTTACATAATAAAATATAAAGTAGAAAATAGTTCAGTGAAAAAAATGTTAGTGTTGTTAATAAAAACTGAGTAATTTTAAATATTTATTTGAGATTTTATGTATTAAATAAATAAATATTTTTTAAACTTTTTTTTATTACATCATAAAATATAAAGTAGAAAATAGTTTAAAATAAAGTTCGTAACATTTTTTTATATTTTGTATACCAAAGAACAAAGTTTTTAATAAATATAGTTTAGAAAAATGATCTATAATTAAAATGATCCAATATTTTTCGGTTTCATTGTGCCCTCACTTCCTTTGAGACGCGTGTGACTGACTGTTCGTATCTCTTACGAAATGTCAATAGCTGATATTGGTGGGATCTTGGCATTAGCAGTCATAAGTACACACTTCACGAAACTAATTTTGACCAGTTTAATGGTGTTTATTCCACTTGAAACTGTCAATTAATACATTTTATTGGCCACCGATTGATTTAGATGTATTGCTGGACTTGACGGCAAGTTGTTAGGGGTTTTCTATTTTGGCCAGGTATTAGCACTTCCTACCGTACACGAAATGTAATCTGTTATCTTTGTGGAAGCTCTATAAATACTATTTACATGCTAAATGAACATCTGTAATCTACACACTTAAAGACTTGTGACATATTTATTTATTTTCCTAATTACCCGGGCTCAAGTGAATTTAAATGACAGGCTCGATTACAACAAAGCATTGCAAATAATATGGCAAAGTAATATGTTTATAATATACAAAGTGGATGACATAATACTAAATGGCCATACCTGACAAAATACTAATTTTAACTAATTTATTATCTAAGACTTTGATAGCCGGTACTCGAAATAAATAATATAATAATATATATTACCACAAATAAACACTTAATTAGACTAATTCATCAGTCGACTTTATCGATAGACGTGCAGACTATTATATCCCCACAAACACAATGGAAAACCATGTCATATGATATGTTAATTCGCAGCGAGCTCTTCAAACTGAAATTATCACCAATCACATGCAAATTAGCCTTTAAATAAGTATTTCCTTTCGCCTTGCGAAAAGATTCCATGGAATTTGCTGCCAGCTTTCAATCGCTGTGGAAATTAATGAAAACTGTTTGCTCGCCCCATTATCTCGGGATCTCTATCAATATCAATCGCGACGATATCTAATTATTGGCCCGAACGTGCCCTTGACGTTCGCACTCCACGATGAGCTTTCCCCGGAAGCCTGTTTACCCATTAAGTTATTTATTTGCCCCGTCCCACAGCCATTGACTAAAAAAAGAAAGACACCTTAAATATTTGTGCTCGCAGTACCCCATTTATTATGCCGTAATTCACAAGTGCTCGTATATGTCAGAGATAGCCCCGGGAAAATCGGGAGAGAAGGTCAGCCAAAGGGGGTGAATAACACGGGCACGTGATCACTCATCAATCGTGGATTCAAGATCGCCAGATTGTGGGTTGTCTGCAAATAGGGGGAAACACTTTAATCATTTTTTGTCTGATTCAGGACTAAGCGCGCATTCCAGCGGCTAATTGATTGAGGGTTTATTGTGCAAAGCCAGATGGTTTATTTATATGGGATAAACTAATTTGGCAAACACAAATGTTTTTAAGGGTGGCAAAACCCTCTCAATAATAAATAAATCAATATGGAGTTATAATATTTATACCCGTTACTCGTATTCGTGCAAAAGTATGTAACAGCTAGAAGGAAGCATTTCCGACCCTTTAGAGTATATATATTCATGATCCGTCTTTCCGGAAAAGTAAAAATTCAGTTTTATTGTGTTTATCAATACCTATCGAAATGTAGAAGAAATTTTTTAAATCGGACCATTCGTTAAAAAGTTATGCTCGATCAAAGTTTATATCTCCATCTCCCTTGCACTCCCTTTAGCTGAGTAACGGGGCACCCGACTATAGCGTTCTCTATTGTTTTTTTTTATACTTATTTAATGATTTTTAGGTAGTATCTATTTTTATAAACACTCCAATTTGGAACTGTGGTAGGTATATTTAAATGAGATTTTACCAGATTTTACCATTTTACCAGCAAAACGTAGTTATTATAATATGACTCAAAATTCTTTATAATATAAATGTTTAATTATAATATTTCATTCTCTTCCAGCTGTCAGCAGTCATGTCTTCGGCTACTCTGAGCCCAACCAGCGTCGCTGGGCCCGTCACCATGGTCATTGTGCGGGGAAGACCCAATCGCCCATTGCCATCACCACCAGCCGGGTAAGTTTCGGAACTTTAAGCCCAGTTAAACGGATCCACTAACTTGGCCAATTTGCTCCATTTCAGACAATGGCCGTTCACATGCCGGCGGTGGACATGATTGGCTATCACAATCTGCTGCCCTATCCCCTAAAAATGCTCAACAATGGACATACGGGTAAGATTTTAAGCAGATATTTACTACACAGAAAAAAATTTCTCTAATTTGAATATGAGTGATTCTTTGTGAAACGAAACGAAATCGATATCTCATTTTTACCATAATAATACACCATTTAACTACAATTTTAAAAAGGGTAAACAAAAATCCATTCTACAGAAGCGAAGATATGGCGACGCTTTTTTTTGTTAAATTAATTTATAGCTTTAAACTACGTGGGGTAAAAAATAAATAAAAATACTCAAAAATTATTATTTTTGACAAGGTTTTAGATAAAAATAACACCCATAATGGTTCCATTGCAAAATATACTCCAAACTTTTCCTATATATAGGGACAATTTAAACTATTCTTGGTAAATTAATTTGTTTAATTTCTAAAAAATAAAATTTACTGGTTTTCAAATTTTTTTAGTTAAACCTAAAATGATAATAATACTTTAAAAGAGAAAATTGTTTTATTATTTTAAAAATAAATTATATAAAAGGTCTTCTCAACATTTCCGCCAACAATAGAAATACTTAGTTATTTTTCTCCGTGTAGTATTAGTGCTAATTGATCATCTGCCTTGCAGTTTCCATCAGCATACCCAAGGTGAATGTGACCGAGGTGGGTGAGGATTTTCTGCCCTACATCCGAGGCGCCAAGTTACCCGGTGAATTCGAGTTGGAGGGCCTGCATTTCCACTGGGGCGACAAGAACAACCGGGGATCCGAGCACGTCATTAACGACATTCGCTACACCATGGAGATGCACATTGTGCACCGCAACAAGAAGTATGCCACCATCGGGGAGGCCCTAAATCATCCGGATGGTGCCGCTGTCCTGGGATTCTTCTTCAATGTGAGTGATGCTGTGCTCATTTCGAATGATTTGTAAACCCATTTGTGTTTGCCCCTCAGCTCGACGAGGATGAGGGTCCTGGCCTGGTCACGATTAACCGCCATTTGCATCTGATTGCCGATGCCAACCAGGAGGCCTCGTTGAACGTCACCTTCTCGCTTTCCTCGCTGATTGCTGGCGTGGATGTGGACAAGTTCTACACCTACAAGGGTAGGTAATCCTTAAGTAATCCCATTTAGGATTTAAAAAATATTATTAGCAAATTCCAAACAGTTAGCTTTTATTTTATTACAATTTATATCCGTTACTCGCCCACAGACGATACTAAAATGTGTCTGGCGCCCACATTTTTAAAGATTTTGGATAAGTATAAATGCAGTTTTGGTGTGTTTAGTTATACCTATCGAAATGTAGAAGAAATTTTTCAAATCGGACCATTCGTTAAAAAGTTATGCCCGATCAAAGTTTTATATATCCATCTCCCTCGCACTCCTTTAGCTGAGTAACGGGTATCAGTAAGTCGGGGCACCCGACTATAGCGTTTTCTCTTGTTTTAAAATATTACCTTTAATTGAGTGCTATAGCCAAGGGGCACTCCCTCTTTTAATTATTATTCAGTCAGGGTTTCGCGAGTAGAGTCAATAAATACCCGTTGATTAGGTGACATCGAATCGATGTCTACAAGCGATGTTTATCTGTGATGTCACTATATATGATATACGTTTTCCACGCAGGTTCCCTGACCACACCGCCCTGTTCGGAGGCCGTTACCTGGATCCTCTTCCCCGATCCCATCCCCATTTCGCCCAAGCAGATCTCTCGGTTCCGCCAGCTGTCGGACACGCAGGATGGTGCCTTGGTGGACAATTTCAGGACCCTGCAGCCTGTGGGCAACCGCAGGATCTTCGCTCGCACAGGACACGTGCGTCACACCTCGATTGCGGCACTGAAGCACGAGGGCGACTATCTCAAGTACGACTGGTTCTACTGATATATGTATATATATATCGACTCGAACTGGCAGCCGGATGTGGAGCACTGTGCCATTCCATATTAGGATACCTCTAAGCTTAGCATTTAATAAGTTACACTAACATTTAGTCTAACCATTAACAAGATTCTGAAATCAAGAAAAAATCAAATTCTTTACAAAATTCTTAAATTAAAATTCAAATAAAATATTTAATAAAATGTAGATATAAATTTTATTTGGTTTTAATAGGAAGTTTGTAAATTTATTATCAAATTTTCTACGAAGTACGAATTCAAAATTTTAGAAAAGTGCAATTTTAATTAAATACACTTTAACTTTTTATTTATTTGTATTTTAAGCAACTATTTCACCTTTAGTATTAGAATTTCTACGTTATCATGTGTGATTTGCGACCATACAAGGCCAAGGAGGTGGGAATATCCTCTACAAAGAAGCTGGCTGGAAATAGAGCAAATGTCTTGTGGAGAAGAGACAGTAGAGTTCGCTCCACGGTTTCATCCACCAGCGGACGCAGTGCCTCGAAAACATCCTTCCAATTGTCGTTAAAGAACTGATTGGTGCTCTGTTCCACCTCCTTTTGCCCATTGAAAAGGTTATCCATTCTGGTCCGCACTTTGCCAACCTCCAACTTTACCTTCACCGATGTCACATTGTAAAAAGTGTAGCCGCCCTTTTCGTAGAGGCGTGTCTTGGTGCTCATCAGTATGTCCAGGTCATCTGTCAAGCGAAATAAATTCGGTTATTTTCTAAATACATAGTATAGTAACACTAATTGTTGGCAATTACCTATTTCCATGACGATTTTTCCAGCTCCCTTCAGCGGCACTAGTAAAATGCGCCCCAACATTTTGTAATGACCATCCATTCTCATCGTGGGCAGATATATCTTCGTTAGCCAACTAAAATCTTTTTTGCTGACTCTGAAAAAGTATTAAAAAATAATTAATAATTGTAATTTTAGTGTAATAATTTTAGATTTAATTTGCTTAGTTTTGATTTAATGTTTGTAATTACTGAATTAAATATTATTTACATGTTTTAATTGAATTGAAATGATTAACGATCTGGTAAATACAATATATATTATTTTAGATCGCCAATACAACTTAAGTAAGTAAGTAACTAATTGGATGATTAATAAGAACTAACTTTAAACACCAATATTAAATCGCTTTATGAAGTTTTTAATAGCTTTAGTGCATTATTAAATCAGGTAAACTATATAGTTGGGAATTTCCCAGAAAAGATGTTCGCCTATAGAAGCTCAACGACCTCAATGGAGCAACTTTTGATCGCTCTTGACAGCTGTGCTCTATCGTTAGTAAACTATATACTCACTTGCTCTCCTTGATCACCATTTTGCCAAAGCCGCTGATCAGCATATCCGTGAGATTGGCCGAAATGGTGGCCACATCGCTGTTGTCCTGCTTGAAAACCAGTTGATCCTGTCGCATGGGGTCAATAGGTCCGAAAGATTCCTCTATCTCGGGAATGCCTTAAATAAATTATCGCGTTAAATATTTAAGTTTAAGGTATATAAAAGGTATTTTATTATATCACCTTTGACCAGCTGGTTCATAAAAGCCTGAATGGAGCGTGTAGAGCATTTGGTGAACTCCGGTTCATAAATCTTGCATGATTCAATATAGGAGGCTGCAAAGAAATCATTAGGCAATGCATTAAGTTTAAGACCTAACGATACAAGATAGGAAACTTCACCGGATGTTTAGATTTATTACGATTTATTATTTTAACCATTTTCCTGTTTATTTAATTACTAACTTGTTTTCTTTTATTTATTTCTTTGATAAATTTTATTGGATTCGCACTTTTAAGCTTATTTATTTTGATATTTAATTTCCACTGCTTATATTATTTATTTGCTCTTAATAAAAGTCCCCAGTTGGACTCACGCTTTTCCGTGTAGAATGCAACACACTGGACTCCTTGGAGGCCGGCATGGAGCATCAGCATGAGTAAGCCAATTATGAACATGGTGGAAAACAGTCGTCACTGTCACCTACAAGTCACTGTCACACAGCCCCGGAATCACAGTCGCAATCAGAAGAGCCTCCTAATTGAGTTTGATACGCGCGAGTTACGAATGAGATAGAAATCGCATCGGTGCTAGCTTTTATCTGGACAATATATATAGCCGATGCCGATGACTCGGGTGCAATTGATGAATTGAATCTGGAGTGTCTGGGTAATACCAGAATCGAGCCATTTTCATTTACTCGCAATGCGAAATTTAATTTATTCCATATTTATTGCACGAGAGCACGAGAAAAACACGGAACGAAAATAAGCTTTAAAAATCCTGAGAATCGAGTAAACTACATTTTAATTATACAACATTTAAATTTATAATTAATATAAAAAGCTGTACATTTTTCTAAAGGAACAAATTTTTAAAAACCTTTTTTAAAAATGGTATTGCATTGAACAAAAATGTTCTCGCTGAGCTACTTTTCCCGCAGTGTAATTGCTGTTGTTATGCGACTCTGAAACTGTAGCGACTTTACCTTGCCACCGAACCGGTAAGTTAATTTAATATCTTGCTGGAAAATACGCTGACAACGACGGCAGCAACAATCAATGTTTGTGCAAATACTTGTACAAATCTGGGCAAACTTAATTGCTTGAAATGAGGTGTAATAAAAAACTTAAGCTGCCGTAATAAAAACATTAAATGGAGCGACGGCAGCATCTTTCAAAATCATCACATTGTTTTGTTTATCAAATAACCAATAAAATTATTAGAACTATGGTTCTGCAATAAAAGATGTATATATAATGGATTGGTCTAGTTTTTTTGCCATTATAAAAATTCTTCTTGTTTACCGACAAAATATAATTACCAATAAACGCAAGAATAATAAAAAAACAGTTTAATATACAAACAATAAGGGATGTACAATAAATATAATTTTTTAACATATTATTGAGGAAACAAAATGTAATACTCTTAGAGAAATAGTATACATCTTTTTACGATGTTTCTCGTTGTCTAGCTGTTTTTATTGTTTTTGCTACAGATATTACTTTGCCACCGAACCGGTAAGCAACAATAAATGTTTGTGAAAATACTAGTAGCACTCTACTCTGATCTGGACCAACTTAATTGCTCAAAGTTACTGTGCTGCCATAATAAAAATACTACATGATGCGCCGGCAATATTTTTCAAAATGATCACAATGTTTTATTTATAATAACTAAGCAACTTATTTAAACATTAGAGAGTAGACTTTAATAATCGCCTCAAAAATGTCATGACCTTGAATTCTTTTATGATAAAACCTTTATTTGTTGACAGCCCCGCCGACTTGGGACTTCAATTAAGGCCGATAAGTTTTTTAAGCTTGAGCTTGTGATTTGAGATGGCCCAAAATTTGTATCTGAAATTCGTTATACAAAAGTATAACTAACATCCGGTGCATGTGCACATAAATTACATTAACCTCATCTGGGATTGGTGATATATAATAATAAAATAAAAATATTTTCAAACATTATAAAATGTTGCGTTTATCAATATTCAGACTCTTGGGCAAACAATAAATATTTTAACCTATTATAATAGCTCTCGACAATTTCTTAATGATGTCATGGCCTTATAAGTATGAAATGATATGCATTGCATTTTATAAATGGCTTCTATTTTTCTAAGCATGTTTTAAACAGTTGATATGGATATTTTGCCACTGCCCTATAACAAATGTTCCAATTATTTAGTTAAGCTACTTATAAGATTTGTTTGTTTTGCTTTAAATATTGTGACTAATTTTTAAGTGAATTTCAAAAAACATCCATGTACTTCCTTGCTCAGGGTATTTCAGTTTTGGTCAGATGTTTGTAACGCAAAGAACTAGACATTTTCCGTTTAGTTTAAGAAGGGCGTATAAACTTCGGCTGGTCCAAGCTAGCTTCCTTTCATGACTTAAATTTTTTTACGCTCTTATTTTTCTTTATTTTGCTTAAATACATAAGTCTAACTTATTAATATAGAGACACAGTACACAAAGAAAAACGTAAAGCTTAGACAAAAATGTTTTTAAAATATATTTTGCAGTTTTAGCTTTATTATACTGGTACGTAAGTATTTCAAAAAAGTTTTATAATTTTCCATTATTGATTTTATTCATTAAAATTTAAAGAAATGTAAGAACATGGAATTGTTTTTCAGTGGAGAGCTTATCTTTCTCTCTTCTTGTAAGGCTGGCTTGAGATAAGAAAATAAGCGCCTCAGTAGCATACATACTTGCTTTAAGTCTTTAAGAGTCGTAATTATCAAACTATACTGGTTTACCCCTATATCGTGAACTTTTCTAAAAACTTTGAATTATTTTATTTTAATTAAAGCATTTAATCTTAATACATTAAGAAATGTTCAAATAAAAAGCCCTATTAAGTTAAGTAAAGCTTTTTATTTTTGTTCGACTTATATATTGTGATATGTTTCGATCCACCAGATGGTGGTTCTAGCTATTAAAGTTTTACTGTTTTAATATGTATTTGTGAATGTAAAGGAGCATGTGAGCATTTGCGAAAATAATTGTGCAGAGGCCTTTTTAGTTTTATTTTGAAATGAATCGGAATAAGTTCAGTACTTAAAGCGACAATGTTGATAATTAAAATAGTAATTTTTTATTTGCTCTGCGGACTCGTAGTGGCTAAGATCTGTAATAGTACTAGAACTAACCAAAGAACCCGAAAGGTATGTGGATTATCGAAATTCCGAATTTTAAATAAATTTTCACATTTGTGTATTGGCGCCTTTAGCAAGTAACAGTGAAGGTGTGTTGCGAGGGCTACGAAAGACTACGGGGCAAACAACTGAAGTGCGATCCAATATGCACGCTAGGCTGCGGAAGAGGAACGTGCACGAAACCAAATGTGTGTAAATGCCAGGAAGGCTATGCAAACTTAAACAATATAACATCTAACCCGTAAGTAATGTGATCTAACACCAATAAAAAATAATTTAGGCGACAAAAACCGCAAACTGATATTGATATATACTTAATTTTCATAATGTGACAGAATGCAAATTCGTAAAATTATTTGATTATACTCAAAGCAATTTGAAGCGGATGTGAAAAATAACAAAGAAAAATACACATACGAATAAAATAAGATTAAAATGTGTTATTAATAATAACTTATTATAAGCTTGATGTATTACTGCCATTTATTGAATTCATTTGTAAGTTGATAAGAAATTAGTGATTACGATTGAGACAAAACGGAAAATAAATCTCATTCATAAAATTTTGGTCGGTTATTTAATTTCACAATTCAAAACGGTTTCATAAAACAACCAATTATATTTTCTATATTATAATTTTTATAATTTTTTATATTTTAATTTTCGTTTATAATAAAAATCCTTTCATTTCTTATAGTTGTAGGCCTTTCTGCAAAGGCTGCGACAAAGGATTCTGTCAATCGCCTGGCATTTGTACCTGTACCAACGGACACAAACTAGACAATAAGACCGGGAACTGTTTGCCTCAGTGTCGCAGTAACTGTCCCAATGGCAGCTGCATTTTGCCCAACAAGTGCAAGTGCAACCAGGGATACACGCTGAATGCCACCACCCAGGTGTGCCTGCCCACCTGTAAAGATAACTGCAAACTTAACAATGGCTTCTGCGCTGCCCCCAATCGTTGCCAGTGCAACCAGGGGTACATTCCCAAGCCGAACTCAAAGTCTTTTGCGTGTCAACCGGTCTGCAAAAATGGCTGCAAAAACGGAATTTGCCGAGCTCCCGACGTCTGTGAGTGCAAAAGATTCTATCGCAAGGATGCCGATAAGAACTGTGCTCCCATCTGCGAGCCAGAATGTGTGCACGGAGATTGCACTGCACCGGATGTCTGTGAATGTCGGAAGGACTACACGAAAATCGGGGAGAATGTCTGCGTGGCCAATTGCAAGGCTTGCCAGAACGGAGTCTGCGTGGCGCCCAATGAGTGCACATGCAACGCAGGATACAGCAAAGTTGACGACGTCTGCAGTCCAGTTTGCTCGAAAGGATGTGAGAACGGCATCTGTGATTCTCCTGAAAAGTGTTCGTGCAATAAAGGATACATAATGGATAGTGAGAACAGGTGTGTTCCAGTTTGTTCAGGCGGTTGTAAGAACGGATTTTGTGCTTCGCCGGAAAAGTGTTCCTGCAATGAAGGATACAGCAAGGAAACGAATAGCAGTTGTGCCCCAGTTTGCTCGAAGGGATGTGAGAACGGATTTTGTGCTTCGCCGGAAAAGTGTTCCTGCAATGAAGGATACATAATGGACGGTGAGAACAGGTGTGTCCCAGTTTGTTCAGGTGGATGTAAGAACGGTTTTTGTGCTTCGCCGGAAAAGTGTTCCTGCAATGAAGGATACAGCAAGGAAACGGATAGCAGTTGTGCCCCAGTTTGCTCGAAGGGATGTGAGAACGGATTTTGTGCTTCGCCGGAAAAGTGTTCCTGCAATGAAGGATACAGCAAGGAAACGGATAGCAGTTGTGCCCCAGTTTGCTCGAAGGGATGTGAGAACGGATTTTGTGCTTCGCCGGAAAAGTGTTCCTGCAATGAAGGGTACAGCAAGGAAACGGATAGCAGTTGTGCACCAATTTGCTCGAAGGGATGTGAGAACGGATTTTGTGCTTCGCCGGAAAAGTGTTCCTGCAATGAAGGATACAGCAAAGAAACGGATAGCAGTTGTGCCCCAGTTTGCTCGAAGGGATGTGAGAACGGATTTTGTGCTTCGCCGGAAAAGTGTTCCTGCAATGAAGGATACAGCAAGGAAACGGATAGCAGTTGTGCACCAATTTGCTCAAAGGGATGTGAGAACGGATTTTGTGCTTCGCCGGAAAAGTGTTCCTGCAATGAAGGGTACAGCAAGGAAACGGATAGCAGTTGTGCACCAATTTGCTCGAAGGGATGTGAGAACGGATTTTGTGCTTCGCCGGAAAAGTGTTCCTGCAATGAAGGATACATAATGGACAGTGAGAACAGGTGTGTCCCAGTTTGTTCAGGTGGATGTAAGAACGGTTTTTGTGCTTCGCCGGAAAAGTGTTCCTGCAATGAAGGATACATAATGGACAGTGAGAACAGGTGTGTTCCAGTTTGTACAGGTGGATGTAAGAACGGATTTTGTGCTTCGCCGGAAAAGTGTTCCTGCAATGAAGGATACAGCAAAGAAACGGATAGCATTTGTGCCCCAGTTTGCTCGAAGGGATGTGAGAACGGATTTTGTGCTTCGCCGGAAAAGTGTTCCTGCAATGAAGGATACAGCAAAGAAACGGATAGCAGTTGTGCACCAGTTTGCTCAAAGGGATGTGAGAACGGATTTTGTGCTTCGCCGGAAAAGTGTTCCTGCAATGAAGGATACAGCAAGGAAAATGATAGCAGTTGTTCACCAGTTTGCTCGAAGGGATGTGAGAACGGATTTTGTGCTTCGCCGGAAAAGTGTTCCTGCAATGAAGGATACAGCAAAGAAACGGATAGCAGTTGTGCCCCAGTTTGCTCGAAGGGATGTGAGAACGGATTTTGTGCTTCGCCGGAAAAGTGTTCCTGCAATGAAGGATACAGCAAGGAAAATGATAGCAGTTGTTCACCAGTTTGCTCGAAGGGATGTGAGAACGGATTTTGTGCTTCGCCGGAAAAGTGTTCCTGCAATAAAGGATACAGCAAGGAAACGGATAGCAGTTGTTCACCAGTTTGCTCAAAGGGATGTGAGAACGGTTTTTGTGCTTCGCCGGAAAAGTGTTCCTGCAATGAAGGATACATAATGGACAGTGAGAACAGGTGTGTTCCAGTTTGTACAGGTGGATGTAAGAACGGATTTTGTGCTTCGCCGGAAAAGTGTTCCTGCAATGAAGGATACAGCAAAGAAACGGATAGCATTTGTGCCCCAGTTTGCTCGAAGGGATGTGAGAACGGATTTTGTGCTTCGCCGGAAAAGTGTTCCTGCAATGAAGGATACAGCAAAGAAACGGATAGCAGTTGTGCCCCAGTTTGCTCGAAGGGATGTGAGAACGGATTTTGTGCTTCGCCGGAAAAGTGTTCCTGCAATGAAGGATACAGCAAGGAAAATGATAGCAGTTGTTCACCAGTTTGCTCGAAGGGATGTGAGAACGGATTTTGTGCTTCGCCGGAAAAGTGTTCCTGCAATAAAGGATACAGCAAGGAAACGGATAGCAGTTGTGCCCCAGTTTGCTCGAAGGGATGTGAGAACGGATTGTGTGCTTCGCCGGAAAAGTGTTCCTGCAATGAAGGTTACAGCAAAGAAACGGGTAGCAGGTGTGCCCCAGTTTGCTCGAAGGGATGTGAGAACGGATTTTGTGCTTCGCCGGAAAAGTGTTCCTGCAATGAAGGATACAGCAAGGAAAATGATAGCAGTTGTTCACCAGTTTGCTCGAAGGGATGTGAGAACGGATTTTGTGCTTCGCCGGAAAAGTGTTCCTGCAATAAAGGATACAGCAAGGAAACGGATAGCAGTTGTGCCCCAGTTTGCTCGAAGGGATGTGAGAACGGATTGTGTGCTTCGCCGGAAAAGTGTTCCTGCAATGAAGGATACAGCAAAGAAACGGATAGCAGGTGTGCCCCAGTTTGCTCGAAGGGATGTGAGAACGGATTTTGTGCTTTGCCGGAAAAGTGTTCCTGCAATGAAGGATACAGCAAGGAAAATGATAGCAGTTGTTCACCAGTTTGCTCGAAGGGATGTGAGAACGGATTTTGTGCTTCGCCGGAAAAGTGTTCCTGCAATAAAGGATACAGCAAGGAAACGGATAGCAGTTGTGCCCCAGTTTGCTCGAAGGGATGTGAGAACGGATTGTGTGCTTCGCCGGAAAAGTGTTCCTGCAATGAAGGATACAGCAAAGAAACGGATAGCAGGTGTGCCCCAGTTTGCTCGAAGGGATGTGAGAACGGATTTTGTGCTTCGCCGGAAAAGTGTTCCTGCAATGAAGGATACAGCAAGGAAAATGATAGCAGTTGTTCACCAGTTTGCTCGAAGGGATGTGAGAACGGATTTTGTGCTTCGCCGGAAAAGTGTTCCTGCAATGAAGGATACAGCAAAGAAACGGATAGCAGGTGTGCCCCAGTTTGCTCGAAGGGATGTGAGAACGGATTTTGTGCTTCGCCGGAAAAGTGTTCCTGCAATAAAGGATACAGCAAGGAAACGGATAGCAGTTGTGCCCCAGTTTGCTCGAAGGGATGTGAGAACGGATTGTGTGCTTCGCCGGAAAAGTGTTCCTGCAATGAAGGATACATTATGGACAGTGAGAACAGGTGTGTTCCAGTTTGTACAGGCGGATGTAAGAACGGATTTTGTGCTTCGCCGGAAAAGTGTTCCTGCAATGAAGGCTACGAAATAAATATTGGGAACCGGTGTGACCCAGTTTGCATAGATGGTTGTGCGAATGGATTCTGCATTTCTCCAGGTGTTTGCGAGTGCGACGAGGGCTTTATCCATTCTGAAGAGTCGAACCTTTGTCTGCGAGAACAGGAAGTGCTTGTCGACGAAGATTGCTATCAGACCTGCCGGAATGGAACCTGCCGTGATGGAATATGCTCGTGTGAGGATAATTACAAGCTGCACCGCGATGAGGACGATAAGCTAAGTCTTTTCTGCATCCCCATTTGCGACCCCGAGTGTATAAACGGACACTGTGAAGCCCCAGGGATCTGTGCCTGTTTTGATGACGCGAGTCCAGTAGATGGCTATCATTGCCTATCTGTGAATTCTTTCGAGGAATTGGGTTCATCCAATCCCAAGGGTGATAAAATTAATCACTTTAAGTGGGTATTTATTACCATTGCTTTGGTAGCTCTCATTTTGGCCGTTACGATCGCCATGCTAATGATGTTTATCTTCAAGAAACGATCCTATCACGTGGGCAAGAATGGTATACTATAATTTAAAAAAAATTGTTTACACCATAGTTAACTTTTTTATTTTTACAGAACAACAACTTGGCGTCTACTTCTTGCCCCAAAGAGGGGATATAATTCGAGCCTGATCTTCAACTGCATTCCAGCAATATACCTACTCATTATTTTATAAAGGTTATATGAGATAAAGAATATATGTATGTATAAATCGAAACATTTTCCGGAATTTATTTCCCAAACACAATGGAATTCCTATGGCTTCTGTGGCTTAACTTCAATTTATATCAATCAACTATTCTTTTTAGTAACGGCTTCCTTGGGACCATATAGTTGTTCAGGCGTAGGTATATCTTCAACGAAAAAGTTGGCCGGTATTAGGTGGAAAACCGTGGACATAACGTCATAGAGAATATTTTCAACTGTCTCAACGATGAGTGGTTTTAGGGCTTCGTAGAAATCGCGCCAGTTCTCGTTAAAGAATTCATTGGTACTGCGCTCGACCTCCTTGCTGCGGCCGTTGAATAAATTGTCCAGGTAAGTTCGCACCTTAGTCAAATTTAGTTGCACACGCACAGCGGTCACATTGTCGAAGGTGAAGCCGCCCTTCTCATACAGACGGGTTTTGGTTAGTAGCAAAATGTCAAGATCATCTGTGGAAATGAGTACGTGTAGTTAATTCATTAGTTAGCAGCAGAAAAACCATTGTTTTAAATCTAGAATTACCGATTTCGATGAATATTTTGCCAGATCCACTAAGCGGTATAAGTAGTATTCGTCCAGCCATTTCATACTTGCCATCCAGTCTCATTTTGGGGAGAAATATTTTGGTCTGCCAGCCAAAGTCTTTCTTGCTGACACTGCGGGAAAAAATTTATGGAAATTATTAGGATATTAAAAAAAAGGAATACTTAATGGGGGAGATACATATAGAACTGTAATTTTTTCATGTTTTTCGTGATTTTTTTTAACCAGTAAGGAATTGTGCAAGAATTTCGTAACTTGGCATGTAAATTACATTGTTCTTATATAATTTTAACCAATTTTTATTTTGTTTTTATCTTTTAAAATGGCGGCCATGGACATTTTTTTTGTCAGGCTCTATTGAAAAAAAGTAGGCCAGCTGCGGATCGTCCATAGGTCGCTGTGTAGATCCGATTTTTATGAAACCAAATTTATTTTGTTAAGAAATAATGTAGAAACTGTATGAACCTAACTTACATTGAACATCTGAAAACCTCTGCTTGTGGCACTCTTTCAAAGTCAAAAATCAATTTATCTCATATTTTTGTTGTTGTTTTTGGCTAACAAAAAATACTTAAACGTAGAAATTGCTACATTAAGTAGGTTCAGACAGTGGGCAATTTTATTACAAACATTTTTGTAAAAGCAGCTTGATGATCAAGGCATTACTTTTTGAGATACACGATCCGCAGCTGAGGAAAACGTGGTTTCGAGAAAAAGGCATTTAAAGTAATGAAATATATCTACTGCACAAGGAACGTGGTTGCCGTCATCCTGGTATAAGTTCCAAAATAGATCGAATTTCTTCGGGAAACTTTCATGACACATTCTTAAAGAGTTATTCTACCAATTTAAATAAAAAAAAAATATAATTTTTATTTTTTCTATATGTATCTCCCCGCTTAAATAAAGAATTTGTTTGGCAGAGATTATAGTTCAAAGTAATTAAAAGTCTAACGACCATTAAACTGGTTGATAAGATATTTTAAACAAGAAAATGTTGTCACTATTTTGCCCTGTATGATTTTCATATATTCTGTACTAACCGACTCTCCTTGACCTTTGTATTGGCGAAACCCTTGACCACCAGCTCAGTCAGATTGGCTCTGATGGTGGCCACTTCATTGTTATCCTGCTTGAAGACTATATCCCTCACTCGCATGGGATCGAAGGGTCCGAAGCGCTCCTGCACCTCGGGTATTCCGATGTTCAGCTGATCGAGAAGCTTCTGGATGCTGTTCGTAGAGCACTTTGTGAACCCGGGTTCGTAGATCCGACAAGATGGCAGAAAGGCAGCTGGGGATTTGTTTTGGGTTCACTCAGGAAGGATCTTGGATATAAAGGAATATAAACTTACGCTTCTCTGTGTAGTAGGCAACAGCTGAAACCAAGGCAATCTCGTTCAGGCACAAGATTGCCATTAGGCCACCCCAAGTGACAAACGATCTGCGGCCATGGCGCGTGCTGTTCATGCTGCCGTACTAGCAAGTGCCTAATAATTAAGTAGTTAAATATCTAAGTATCTAAGTAAACTAGTATCTGTATCTGCGACTGTGACAGCCGCTGCTCAGTCACATCAAACGGTGTCACGCTGTGGAACCGACTAGCCGGCGGTTGGCTGTGGGTCGGCGTTTTATTCTCAACTGCCAAGATCCGAGATTCAAGATTCAAAATCCGAGATCCGAGCTCTCAAATATGGTAACGACTTACAGCTGCTTAACGATGCCGGGGCCAAGTGCGACTCATTTTGCTTAATTTAATTATATTTTATTTCACTTATTTCCTGTCTTAATAGGCGAATATACAAATAGGTATCTTTCTTAAAAGTAGATACAAATAAAAAATTACACCGGAACGAAGAGGAAAATATGTTTAGCTGGAAGAAAAATATAAAATCGGTGATCTACAAATAATTTCAGGTTTTGAAGATAATCTTACTTTTTTACTTGTAGAAAGTTTAAAATATTTAAAATTTATTTTTAAAAAGGATCTTAACCAGTGGCGGATCTTGGATTTTCTTGTGGGGGTTGATATCGTAATTATTTTTTTGTGGCATACTTTTTGAATACCAAAATTCCTTTAATTTTTCACTTAAATGCGAAGTGATATATTACACAGAGAAAATGATCAAATGTTTTAGGTGCAAAATCAGGGGTGAAACATTTTAAAAAGTAAAACTCTTCATACAAATTTTATTTTACTTTGGATTTTTAAAACATTTAATTTTTATTTTTACAAGAAAAAAAAATGTCGTACAATTTTTTCTGTGTACCTAAATCAACCCCCGTCAATCCGGGAATTATTTTAACGTATTGAATTTATTCCAAAATGCCACTAATAAAATTAGTAAAATGTTAAACACCAAAATATCTTAGAAATGATCAAAAAAATGTTTAGGTCCTAAAATTTAAGATCATAACTTTTATAATAGTTTTGAATAAATTTTTACAAATTGTTTTTATTAGTTTATTCATATCTCATCTTAATATCGATTTGAATATAGATCACAAGAACATATTTAAAATAAAATTGTAAGCAGAGGTAAGTATCCGCCTGGATATGTTTTAATGGAAGTCTTTAATCAAGTAGGTGGCTGGGACATAGGCAAACGTCTTCTTGAATCGATCCAGGAGCACTCCGCTTACAGTTTGCTCCACGGCGGGACGCAAAACCTCGTAGAAATCGCGCCAGTTCTCGTTGAAAAGAGTGTGGGCGGTGTCCTCCAGATCCTTGTTGCCGCCAAAGAGATTCTCCAGCTTGATGCGGAATTGCTTGATCTCGCGGAAAGTGACCTTAACATTTTGCACATCAGCGAAAACTGCCTCCGCGGTGGTCAGCGGTTTGACGGCCATTTCCAGATATATCAGAGCATTTTCTGGATTTAACCGCTTTTAAGATCATTTTCACCAGATTATATCGATAATTTCTTACCCGATTCGAAATAACCGTTGCCGTGACCATTGAGATTAAGGGCCACCACATGTCCTTTGACTTTGTACTCGAAATTAAAACGCAACTTGGGTACGTTGATCAACGCCTTGGCCACATAGTGATTGGGATCCCAGCTGAGGAGTTTATATGGTAAAATAACTTAAAGGTCGGATATATATTAATTCATTTAACCCTCACCTGGCCTCCTTAACCACCGCTTGACCAGCACCTGCCACATAGACCTCCTTCAGATCGGCATTAATGGCAATGGCCCTGTTGGCATCCTGCGCGAACTTAACTCTCTTTATGTAGAGGGGATCGAAGGAACCCACGGCATTGTTGCCAGGAATTCCATCCTTCCACTGACGGAAGAAAGTCTGGAAATTGCTGGTCAGACAGCCATTGAAGCTGGCATCGCCCACAATGCAAGGATTTAGGAAGTCGGCTAAAAGTATTAATTAAACAAATATTATTCTAGGTATTTTATAAGCCTGGAAATAATTATTTTTAAATTAAGAACATTTTTTGTGGATATTTCACGTAATGATTTTATAATTCGTTGAAGCATTTTTACTATTATTTCAGCCATTTAATATTAGTTCTGAGTTTTATCTTACGTTTCTCAGATAAATATTTAGCGCCTTCGGCTGCTGCCAGGAATACCGTAAAAAGGCTCAGGAACTTGGCTACTTTTATGAGCATCTCGTTGATTTTATTCCAAAAATTTGATGACTAGAACTGTTTGCTTTGAGTGCACTGATTTAAATGACGATTCTGTCCGGTCTCCGGTAATTTTATTCGAAACGAACTGCTTAAATGTACAACTTTTCTAAATCATTTCTTTGTTTTGCTGTTTTATATATTTAGTTTATTTATTCCTGCTCTGTTTTTTTCGGTACAATTAGTAATTAAACGAGTTTGTCCGCCTTAGACTTGTTGTGGTCGTACAGGGTGCCTAAATCATTCGAGTCATCTGATACGATACCCTAACCCGAAAATGCATTAAACTTGACATATATTACTTAGCCTTTGCCTCGCCGTCGACTCCATTTCCAGTTGTAATCAGCAGAGGTTCCATATAACCGCCTTTATATATACATATATCTAGATACTTATCTATATATTCTAGCCGGCGATTATCTCACTTTCGCTGGAGTTGAACTGGTTCTACAAGACCATTAAAAATTGTCAGCTCACTGTGACGACTGCAAACCGAATGCTGACGGATTTATGAGGCTTTATAGATCTCCTTTCAGAAAATGTACTTGAATAAATCATAGACAGAACTTTTGCAAAACTACCTTCTGCATAGGTTCAAAATTAAGTGAAGAAAAGAAGCCAAACAAATGTACATGTATTTATCTGCATGCAACCATGACCAAGGTCTGCGGTTCTTGGGTTAACGAACTCGTGGTTTTGTGTTTACTTGATATACATATATACACAGAAAATAAATGAATTATGTATGATAGCAAATTTGGAAATTTGGAATTTACATTATTCCTTCATTTTCCGTTTTCAGAAATACTTGTTATTTTTTGTTCTTATTACGAGCGAAGAACTATAAAATGTTTTTGTAAACATAAATTAAATTTAAATGAATATTGACTAATATTTTTGTCTGTGTACAAATATGTGATTATAGCTGTATAAACGTCACAAAATCAAAAACCCCCAAAAGTGTTGGAATAAATAAAATAATCTAATATTGGTGGACAATTGAAGCTGTTTTTATTGTTGTTCTGAGACTGTGTTAATTATATTGGATGAGTTGCTATCTTTCTTTTTAAACTTACCCTACTGGTTGGATTAAAATAAAAACAAAGCATATTAAAAGCAGATTTATATATATTTTTTACGTATATCTTCTTCATATAAATATCTAGTTTTTGTTAACACTTAATAACTTAACTCATAAAAAAACTAGCAAAAAATCATCTCCTATTTTTGGCAAGTCTTTGACGTAATAGCAGCAACCAGTTTTCTTAGCCAAAGCATTGACTAGGTCAGTATACCAGCATTTAAGTTTGTTGTATTGCTTTCTTTTCCTCAACCCCAAGTGTGAATTTTGACAGGCCAGGAGAAATGGCCAAATCCGCTGTCAAATTGCTTGTTGTGGTTGCAGATTGCTATTGGTTATTGCTTTTTAGCTGCGAAAACAAGGTGTCTGGCCAGGTAAATGCAATCGATTAGCAGCCGAGGGGGAATTGTCTTGCATAATTGGAATGCCTAGCAAGTGCAACACATTTCCGCACCTTTCAATATTGGCATTTTGTTCTTTTCTGGATTGTGGTTTTCAGTGTTGGCAAGGGTACTTTTTAGTGCACATAAATTATCAAAAAATTGTAACATTTTTTTTTTAGAGTTTTAAAATGAAGTGGTAGCCTTTTTCTTGAGACAAATATTTTCAAGTGTACACATAAAAAAAAGGAGGCCGCCGTATAATCGATATGCGCATGTAAATTTCTGGTTATACAATGCACATATCGTTTTAACGTGAAATACTCATTTCGAGCATATCGAATTTACGGGGAAGCATATCAAGTTAAAATTGATCTACGTTTCATATCGATTTTATTTTGGGTGTATCAGAAAAGTCCTAATAGATTTTTGACTTTAAGTAAAGCTACACTGAAGTGCAAATGATATATTTTAAAAAAATCTCTTTATAATGTTAATTTTTTTTATACTTTTTCTAAGATTTGTATTTTTAAATTTGATATTGTATACCCAATTTTATAGTACCTAGATTAAGTACCTGGTTCTCATCACTGGTGATTCTCTGATCTCATTGCGTATGCGTGAGTGGTGCGGTCTGGAAGCATAAATTGCTGGCCAAGAATTCGAGTAGACGACGTTAACAACCTGATTGGAAATTACCCGTAGAGGTGAGTGAGTGAGTGAGTGGGCATATCGTTCATGTACTGTACTCACGCCCCAGCTGGCTGCTGCTGGTCGGTCGCTTTCGATTTCTATGCTGCATTCCAAGCAGAAAAACGAATCGGTTCTCGGATCGTAAATGTGGTATGGTATCGAATCGGAATGGGAGTTCGTGTGTTCAGGTGGTCGGTTTCTGATCGCAGCTGATCGCCAGAGATCCCGAGACTTCGGCTCGACTTCAGCTTGAAGCTTTAGTTTCTTATATCCCCCTCTTTTGCCCGCTTTTGCAAAATGTTGCTTGTGGTATAAAAAGCGTTGCACGCCCTGATTTTCTTTTGAGTTTGTCGTTTCGATTCGCAGAGTCTCGAGTGCAAGTGCAGAGCGTATTTTCCATTTTGGCAGTGCATTTACTTATTGAGAGATTGGTGAAAACGTTTCGACATTGATTTTGTTTGGTTCTAGAATTGGCGGAACTATGAAATTGGTAAGATGCAGCAAGGTCGTTTTAAAGAGTGTGTGTGTGGCATCCCAAAAAAAAATTCTCGATATTCATAAATCGATATGCAAAAAGGTGTTTTCAGAATATGCGCAGTGAGAATTTTTAGAATGCAATTTAGCCAACCGGTTTGATCAGATCAGCAGTGTCTATGATAAAAAGTAACTTAATTGCTGGTTTATTACTCAGCCATGTCCTTGAGTGAATGTTTGCGCGGTGTTAATCAGAGCAACTAATTTGGGGTACCTAACTTGTAATTGCTGGGTGCGACTGGAAATAGTGATTAAGAGATATGCGAAATGATTTTGGTCTTTGTTTGAAGTCTATGTTTCTTGCTTTTGCAGCTTTGGAGCGTGACTCTTCTGCTGCTGGCGGCCCACTGTGCGTATGCGCAACATCAGGACTACACCACTCCGGTGCCGATTCTCAAGCAGATCGACAAGCACAACGACGATGGATCCTACACCTATGGCTACGAGGCGGCGGACAAGAGCTTCAAGATCGAGACCAAGTATGCCAACGGTGAGGTCTATGGAAAGTACGGCTATGTGGATGATCAGGGCAAGGTGAGGGAGATTGAGTATGGAGCGAGTAAGCGCGGGTTTGAACCCGCTGGCAGCCACATCAATGTGCCACCGCCCACGCTGACCAACAGTAATCCGTATCCCTTGGGACCCAATGAACTGGACGATGGTCAGTATCGCGAGGATCCGGCGGTGTACTACAAGGATCAGAAGTTCAATCGCCCCCTGTCGCCGGCCAGTAAATTCAGTTTGAGCGATTTTGGACGTGGCCAGCAGCAGCAGCAGCAGCAGGCGTATGCCCCACCCCCTCAGCAGCCAGCACCCCAAAGGCCCTACTACAATCCCACACCCCAGTACTACAGTCCCCCGGCACCGCAGCCCCGTTACTATCAGCCGCAGCCGCAGAACAACTACTACAATCCGCAGCAGCAACAACCTTATCGGGGATTGCCCGAGCAACATCATCCCTCGCTGAGGAACCTGAACCTCTACACGGGCTCCTATAGCATCGATTATACGGGAAGGAAGTAGAAGGGATCACTTGGGATAGGAGATCGGTGATCGGGGGGGAATAACCTTTGAGTTGGGCCACAGAGTCAGCGACTGAAGTGTCCGAGGACAATGTCAACTTGTTACTGCCAAAAAAATCAGTCACTCCGCACAACCCACATATATCTATTAATATGTACACTGTTTAAATATATGTTCTTGTATGTGTGTAATAAATCGAGTTTCGAGACCTGAAGCGTTTACAGAGAAAAGAAAATGTGTGTTTTAAAGTCAAAGGGTTTTAAAATTAGAAAATGGAAAACCAAGTTCAAAAATCAAAATATTGAAGGAAAAATTCAAAAATAAATTTTAAATAAATCCACAACATTTAAGAACTATTTCGGATTTTATTTTTAAAATTTTTAAAGCTTCACTAAGCTGTTAAAGTTAATAATGTTAATATTTTGTAGTGTACCCTATAATATACTTAGTTTGCTTACCGTTCTTGCTGCCTAATTATTCTCAGTGCTCACAAGTATTTCAAATATCTGTTTTGGCATTCAATTTGGCCAACTACCAGGTTCCGCTTCAATTAAGCCGCCCCGCAATTGAAATTGTAGCAAAATCAAGCCGAATGAAATAAAGGCAAAGAGCCCAGCAAGTGGCCAATAATCGTTAGGCCATTACGTCAACACAGAATGATCGAGCAAAAACAAAAAAAAACCGATTCCGATAGAAAACCAAAGTGGATTTGCCGTTGTGGGGAATTTGGTGCACTTATGCAATGTGCTGGCCCCAAACCACTTTCAAATGCACTGCCACCAACGACCGACCGACCAGTTGGCCATAAGCTATTGGTCTATAAGCTTGGTCTCTATGGTCTATGGTCTATGTGCTGGGTGCTGGAACCACTGCCTTTGTCTTTTGGGTGTGTGGACTACGGAGTACTTGGAGGCAGTGGTTTAAGGCTTGTTGGATAATTGGAAGTCACCCTCCGCACAAAAGGCAGACAGAGAGGTTAAATCACCGAGGTACTTATCTGTTCGTTAGGTTTAATGAGCTTTTAATTATGTAATCTAATTGAATATGGATTAAATTTATTAAAGGCTTTTTGATTTAATTAAAAATTGTGATCAGCAGTTTCCTAAAAATGGAAACCTATTTTTGAATAGCAATTAAATCTATTTAAATATATATAATGTATTAAAAGTTTTCTGATTTAATCAAAAGAAGTGATCAGCATTTTTTGTTTTATATATAATTACATTAAATATTATTTTTTTTATAATAAACTTTAATACAAATTAAAAATGTAATTTCTTTTTTCCTTTAAAATAATTTATTTTAACACATCTTAAATATTATGTTTAAATAGATTTAATGATTAAAGGTTTACTGATTTAATCAAAAAAAGTGATCAGCAGTTTTTTTTTAAATATTATTTTATTAAATACTATTTTGTTTTTTATAATAATCGTAGATACAAATTAAGAATGTAATTTATTTTTTCCTTTAAAAGAATTTATTTTAACAAGGTATTTTTTAGTTTTTTAGTCGAACTTTAGTCAGCTTTATTTATCTATTTTCTTACCACTATGCCAGTTAGCCAAGTCAAAAATGTAAAACGTTTTGCTGGCAGCAGCCAACGAAGAATCAAGTCCAGACTGCACCTCTTAAAAAGCAGTGCACAAACACACATTGCAAGTTTGGAATTATTTGTATATTTTCAGCATTTATATAATTTTGCAGAGCAAAACTGCGAAACTGGTCTGCTGTTGCTGCTTGGGCGTTGGCATGACTCAAGAATTTCCTGAAAAATTGTCTGCTTTGTTATGGCTGAATTGTGAACAGCTGCTGCATTTACTACATTTACTACATTTTCAGCAGCAGCCGAGGAGGCAAAAAGTCGATTCGTAAGCATGAGATTGTTATGGTTGCCATTCAAAAATGCGTTGGCGTGGCCATAAGTCGAGTCCTTTTCAATTCTTCGATTCCCTTTGCACTTCCTTGCTATTGAATTGAATTGAATACTTTTGTAGCAATGTTAAAAGGAGCGTTTGTAAGCTGGTGAAATAAAATATAGGTGGCAAAATTACAGCAGAAAATTATGAATTTTAATCATGACCCCTGAAATAATATTTAAGTTATGTTTAGTTGATTTCTAACAATTTAAATAAACAGCTTGTACAAAGTTTGAAATTTTATTAAAGCATATTTATTCTATATTTTTAAGAGTATTTCCCATTCGATGGTAATTTTCCGATATTTTTTCGCGAACTCTTTCGACCTTGATCATGCCAGTGCGTCTACGCATGCGCACAAGTTCAGGTGCACGCCCATTTGCCCCCCGGTCCGCTTCCCACGAGCAAAAGCCGGACAGAAACTAGTCTTTAATGTGATGTATTCAGGGGAAAAAAGGCAAACAAGCTAAATAACAATCGCACGCACTTGAAGACTGGAAATCGCCCTGCGTCATGGGCGGCACTTGAAGGAGGCAAAAGAAAAAAACAAGG
Organism: Drosophila prostipennis; assembly: GCA_037075205.1. Classification (NCBI taxonomy): domain Eukaryota; kingdom Metazoa; phylum Arthropoda; class Insecta; order Diptera; family Drosophilidae; genus Drosophila; species Drosophila prostipennis. The sequence goes on from JBAMCJ010000413.1 coordinate 2,919,937, forward strand.
GGGTTTTGAGGGGGGTAGAGACAATCGTTGACGGTTTCCTGGTCTGGTATGTGGTGCAGTGGCTAACCAGTTTTTGAACTGAACTAAGCTGAACTATCACCACATCCCGCTGCGGGTTGCATTCTGTGCCTTGTCTTTCAACAGTAACGGAGTGCTACTCGTGGTGTGTCATTAATTCCAACGGAATGACTATTGCAAGGCCATTTCGAGTGGCTGCAGAACTGCGCAGGCGAAGGCGTGGATATCAGCTAACACTCTCAAAAGTGACACGTTGCCCGGTTCTGATTCCGTCATAACGTAACATTCTTTGACGTCAAGCATACGCACTGTTGAACCAGTGACAAAAAACATGGCAATAAATTCTTTGAATATTTACCCGCCGGACTTTTGGGTTTTAATGGTTTTTTTTTTAATGATTTATTAATAGTGCTGCAGGCTTTGTTGTGACTTTGTTTTCTACATTATTTTTAAAGTAGTTTAACGTTTAAATTTAGGGTGTGTTAAAAATCACAGAAAAGCGACCTGAAGGTCATGTCCCAAGGGACCTCCCAAAATGCTCAGGAGGCTTCGCGATTACCGGCCAAATTCGCAACACTTCACTTCACTTTGTTGGCTCGCTCATTCATTAGCCACACGGCCTGACGACTTTGCTTCATTTTTTACAACTTATGGGCCTCGCAGTTTTGATTAATTGTCCGTTGATGTGGATGGCCACATCCCAATGGGTCTGGGGGTCTGTAATAGTTGCCATGGCGCACGGAAGGTCGGGGTTAGAGTAAGAGTACCGCCCCGAATTCGAAAGTAATTTGTTAAATTTGTTAAGTTTATTATTAAATTGTTGCCTGGCTCTTAATGATAACAAGTGGGTGATTTAATTCGTATTGCAGTTGGGTCAGAGAAATACTCGAAATTGCTGAGGCAACCGAAACGGAATTTTTCGGAGTTTAAGCTTTTGAAAGGAGCATTCAAATTGTTTGGTTTATATTTTAATGAAAACTTTAAACAGAGATGTCTTTTAAAGGTTATATTATAAATTCCCTATGGCTTTCTCTATAAATCATTAAAAATATGCAATAAAATCTACATTAATCTCTATCTCACATTTATTTTCTTTTTTAACCCTTTATTTATAATTTGTAGAATATATTTGGGTTTCACAGACTTAAATTGATTAATAGCTTATTATTATATTATTTTCTTCTTATATAGCCATTCCTAGATATTCCTTTGGTTATGGCGAAGAAAAGCTCGCCAAAGCACAGAGAGAACTCCCGTGAAGTCTGTGTCTCAAGCTCGGTCAAGCTCTGCAGCCTCTCTCTCTATATCTCAATATCTCTCCATAACTTTTTCTCCAGAGAAACGCTTCCACTCGCCAAACTGCTCTCCGTCCTTTCGTTGGTGAAGTTTTGTGGTGCTGCCGCTCGTTGGTGTTGTTCGGTGGTTCAGTGGTTCGGTGGTTCAGTGGTGCTGCGGGATGGGGGAATGTGGGGTCTTTGGTCCGTTATATGGGAGAGGTAAAAAGGTTTTCCGCGATCGGTATATAAAGCGAAATACAACAACCTGGGCGGCTCAGTTGCCGTCGGTCCCAAGTTAATAATACTCCACGCGATCTCTTCAACTCGAACTCGAAGTCCGAAGATTTGGCCGATTTGCCCGAGATTGTCAGCCCGGTTCATTAGGGGATTTCGATTTGGAATTGGAATTGAAATTGAAAGTGCTCGGTTGTCTTTGTTGTCAGTTGGGTGTTGCCAGCGAAGGCCTTTTGCGATTGCATTCAGGGTTTAATCGATTCGAAATAGCTGGCCCCACAAAAGCCAATCAGCGGATACAATTCAAATTCAACAACATGAAAGCGGTATGTGAGTGGGCGTTCGGTGGGTGGTTGGTTAAGTTGGTTAAGTTGCTTGGTAAATACCAAAGGTCGTTCGACAATCTAAATGCGTGGCTGCCAAATGGGGGTGTACTGCATTACTTCAGGATCCCATAATCTATGGAGGGGAGGTACTAGTGATCTGTAAAGCTTACGTCATCGCCCATTGCGGCGACTGTTGTGCAAATATCGCATAATTTGCTATGCAAATTGAGCGAACCGTTAATTTGCTCCCAGCCCCGATGGCAATTGTTCAGCTTTGTTCGGCTACAAGCGACATTTTCCAGCGATCCGATCCAGTCCACCAATACCATTATCCACTCCACTTGGCACCCAATTTGGTAACTGGATTTTGACATAATTTATGAACGACGCAGCTTCTTGAGAAAAATAAAAAGAGAAAAAAGTGCAGTTGCAGGAACTTCAATCAGCACTCGTTGCACTACTAACAAGCTCGCTTCAAATATCAAAGGCAAACTTTTGGCTCAGTTCACACGCGGCAGTCAGCTTTTTGGTCAGTTTTCAGGCTGGTTTTCGGTGCCACCGGGTCCCCCGAGCATGTCGTGTGGCCTGGATGTATCGCCAAAGCTATTGAGATTGAGATACGTACCTGTATCTGTACCTGTATCTAACTACCTGTCCGTCCACCTGTCCACCGCCAAGGCTGCGGCACATTGGAGCCTAGTTAGTGAAAGGTTTCGGCATGCGGAATGGTCGAAACGGAATGGCCAGAAAAAGCCATAGTTCGAAATGCCAAAAAGGAGTAGGAGCCAAATAAACCAGATTCCGATTCTGGCCATCGAAATCGTAGCTTGTTTGCTCTGTTGTCAGGCTGGCTGATAGCTCACTCAACTAAACAATGATGCTAGTCAGCAGAGGAATGATACTTGAAAATTCTTATTCTAAAGGGATTTTCTAGGAAATAGTTCTTTTTGGGTAGATAGGCAAAAATGAAATATGATGAAATATGAGTTATTTTTACATGCACTATTTAAAGTAAATTTGTCGAAAATATTTTGATTAAAATGATCATATTACACTTTCTTAAATTTACTATTTATTTAAAAATTATGTTTTAAAGCATTAATGCTTTGATTTAATTTTATGTAAATATACTCGTCATTTTAAAAAGTATTTAAAAGCATCTATGTATGTTTCTAGGTTGTCATTATGTTTATTGGTTGGTTTATTTTAAAAATTGTTATGATATGGTTTAATATAAATAATAAATATTTTAATTAGTACAAATTTATGCAAATATTAAGGAACTTAACGAAATTTATATTCCTACACAAACATGGATATTCACAGGCTTAAGTTATAAAAGTCACCTTTGCTTCCCCCTTGGATTCAGTAATTTCCCGCAAATTTCTTTGGCATTTGCATGCCGCGAATGCATCTGATCGCTGCCGCAGTTGCAGTTGCATACTTGCAACACATTTCGGCAAGTGTGGGAACTTTTTCCCAGCTTCCCATACATAATTTGTTTGTGTGCCTGCCTCTTTTGGGTTTTTCTCTCCGCCGAATTTGCTGCCGGATTACCCAATTGCAGCTGCGATGTGTGCGCCGTGTGGGAGTCCAACGGGGCTGGCCAACGATAATTGGCATTACCCCGGCTGCATCTTTTTGTTCCCGGCAGCATTTCTCCACGCCATCACCACGGGTCTGCTGGGCATTCAATTAATCGCATCCAGGCCCATCCAGCTGAGCTGCCATATCGCGTGTCACTGGGATTGGGTTTACAGCTGGGCTCGGCCTTTATGCAACTTCACTGCGGATGCTGCACTTGGGAAAAAACACCTTAAAATACCCTTCAATATGATATGAATTAGGATCAATTCTACCTTATTTCATATCAATAAAAATCCGATATGATATATGTCAAATATATGATTCAAGCATATCAACTTGATATTTTATCATATTATATGATATACCAAATGTAGTATTTTTTTTAACAAATAATGTTAAATAAGGTAAACATAATCTTATTCATATCTAAATGATATGAACAACTTGATCTTTAAAAAATATAAAATTGACCAGCACATGTCAATCTGATCTTTTGTCAATTTTTTTTCTGTGTGCCTAAAACCAGAAACTTTTATTAGAAAATTAACAATGATCTCTAGGGTATGTTATATGAGTGAAAGTGCATTTTGGTTGAATTTAGATTATAATCAGTCTAATTGTCACTAAAATGGGCGTGAATTTACTCCATAAAACTTGAGTTTGTTAAAAAACTCAGTCCTTTCACTTCTGGCCAAAAGTCACAATGACTTAAATTATTTCCTCTAAACTTTTAAAAAACATTTAGTTCTTAAGAAGTTCTAAGGTTAGTGATAAATTCGATATGCCTTTATTTATTATTTTTTATATTATTTGAAAAACCATAGTAGTCTTTAAAGATTATATTGTTTCATATATTTTTAAGTATAATGGTTTTTTTTCGAGTGTGTGTAACTGAATCCGGGGTATCGGTTCCTGCTTGGCATTGAGGGTGTCATTGGCCGGCGGAAAAGTGAAAGGCAGCCTGACTTAAGACTTTTGTAGACATTGTCGCCGTCTGGCATTCTTGGCAGCGTTCAGCCACCGATGCACTGTCAAGGTGTTCCGTTGGCCAGAGAGGCAGCGGAGGTGGAAATCGCAACCTTTCTGGTGGACAGGCTGCAATTAGCGAACCGGTTGCCATTTCACTAGGCAGACCTATTCCCATTTACCCACTGTTTCCACAAATATAATTGACTTCAAAATGGTTTCGGTTTGTATGACAGATACAACGCGTGTTGATTGTCGGCTGCCTCATAGTGGGCGTGAGTATGGTGAGGTCACAGGATTATCAGGATTACCAGGAGAACACACCAAGGACGGCTCCCCTTCGCCTGCGAGCGAATGCTGCTCCAGCCCGCGCCGAAGCTCCTCGGGCTGATCCAGTGGCCATCCTCAAGCAGATCAACAAGTGGGTACCAATGTTTATTTACCTAATTGTATTTTTCTTAAATCTACATACTTTATAAGAAACTAAATCAAATGATTTTGTAAGAACCTAACTACTAAAATTAAATTGATTTTTATCAGGGAGTTTTATTTTGTTATGAGTTTTATTTTAAAAATCATATTTTAACAATTATTTTCTGATTTGTAAGGTTCAAATCAAAGTATACCCGTTATTTTTTGAGTTTTATAATAAAAGTTGAAAAATAACAGGGATCAAGAACGGGATCAAAAATAAAAAAATAAAATAAATTTAAAAAAAATTGAGTTATACAATATAAGCAGTTGGCTTTTTTAAAGATTTTTCGTAAGTTATATAAAACACGTTATTATTTCATTTTTTCAGAAAGTCAAGGAATAACTGTTATATATATTTAAAATCAACAAATAACAGCTTTTTTTTTGTTTTATTATAAAAATCAGAAAAATAAAAATTAAAACGGATTTGTAAACTACAATAACAAATACAAATAACAACAAGAGAGAACGCTATAGTCGGGTTGGTGTCCCGACTATCTAATACCCGTCACTCAGCTAAAGGGAGTGCGAACGCTGTAGTCGGGTTGGTGTCCCGACTATCTAATAAACGTAACTCAGCTAAAACTTTGATCAGGCATAAGTTTTAAACGAATGGTCCGATTTAAAAAATTTCTTCTACATTTCGATAGGTATTGATAAACACAACAAAACTGCATTCCTACTTTTCCGATATATTAAAATTTTTCGAATCGCATATAAGCTATTGTGGGCGTGAGAGGGGGCGT